>CM047426.1:28521689-30921689 GCA_026168455.1 Theocolax elegans
TATTTTCAATGTTTAATATATTTATATTAGACTTAAGAATTTTAATTACTTATTTTTATTACATGCTTTTAGTATGTACATTAAAAGTATACTTATTATTCAATTAACTTAATGTTTATAAATATTTGGCATAGAAATTATGTACATAGTATCTTGTATTTCAATAAAAATGCAAGGTTTCCTGATTTCATTAGTCAATACAAACTTAGCCGCAGATAAGAAATAGCTTCTTTTATATGACTTACAGATAAACCAATACTTCTTGTTTTAATTTCTTGACATATTGTAAACTCTTCTTTTGTTTTAACGTTTACAATGAAACAAAGTATTTTAATGAACTGACCGCTTGATAATTCGGCGTAGTAATTGCAGGATCTTTTATTAATTTTTTGTGACGTAGCAAACAAACATCCATTTAAAACCATTTTGGAAAATTGTAAAGCTGTTGCTGGTAATGAAAATTGGTCACTTACTCGAAGCACATTGTTTACGTGCTGGCCCGCAACCAGTTGTCGCCATCTTGGATCTAACTAGATTCAAGCGCGCGCACACTGAATACACGCGGTCTGTGCTCGTATCGGCACGGTGATTGCGTATATCGAGTATAGGGAATTCGGAACGCGTGTAGTGGGGAAACACGTGAGTATTACAACATAATAAACATGTTATTGTATAGGGAATTTAATTTATATTCGAATTTTCTATGGTATTAATGAAAAACATTTTAAAAATAAAATGGGCAAATAAACATATGCGTACGATGCCACTACTCAAATGTTACTTCCAAAAATGAGAAAAATTTTTTTAATCGTTTATAATTCCAATACAACAGAAATCGACGACCAGAACACTACGAGGCACGCTCCACCGTTTGCCCATTCGCGGGAGCGTGCCACGCGGTGTCGAATATATTTTCTACGGTAAAATTTGGAAATATTTTACATGACTAACTTGGATAAATGAACATGTATTCGGGTCGGCACTGCTCAGCTTTTACTTCCTAGCAGTAGAAAAATGTTTAAACCGTTATAATTCCGATTATAATTCAAACTTGGTTACACGCGTATATTCGAAATAAGATACATCTGCGGTAGGAGTTATATTCACGACTATACGAACTTTTCGAATAATAATTTAAGCAAACCTCCATTGTTAGAATAAAGATAAAATAAAAAATTATATTTGTTGAATATCTTTGTATTTATTTGAAAAGATGGTTACAAGTTTTTTTATGCTTAGCAATATTGGTGAACGTGCAACGGGACACGAGCCACGTGAACTTCGTCAGTGGTGACATGTAAGGTGCGAGTGTACAATCGCGCACACAAAGAAATTTCGGCATTGGGAGACCCAAAATTAACTTACAATTCCGTATTCCCAAATAATAGTAATTCTGAAATAACAAATAAGAGGTCGGTTAATTGAAAAACTATCCGGATTAAGGTGCTTCAATCATGGGAGCTCTGCGCTACCAAGTTGGAATTACCGCTATTGAGTGGTGAGTTCAATATTGTAGAACCCGTATTGGGCACTATAAATGCCTATCATTGTAATTTGAAGGTTATAATATACTTCATCATATACATTATGAATTTTTTTTTTTAATACTACTAACTTAAGTGAAAAATTTGTAACAACAAATTATTGTAATAACAATATTAAATTAGAAAAATAATAAAAAAAAGTTAAATTGTATGCTTTAGTAATACATACAAATATTTTATAATGTAATACAATCATCCTTGGGCTTACTGCAATCAAAACAAAAGATGTATATACTTCAAATACAACTGGTATTTCTTTAACCCTGACTTGGGCACGCCACGCTCCCAACTCTGGCATACAGTGTTACGGACGGGGGAATGAGAGAATTGAATGATTCTTGGTGTTCAGTTACGCCCAGCTCAGGTATACTTTATTCCTATTTTGATAATGCTAAAAGTTAGATTTTGTTTGAACTGCTGTATTCTTAATTTGGTATTTATACATTGCGATTTTTGTAGCATAAAATTCAAATGAGTATTGGGAATCGTATATTTTATTTAGTTGGGATCTTCCAATACCGAAATTTCTTTGTGTTGGAAATTAGAGATAATTTTCATATAAATTTTATTTATAAATCTCTTAAGAATCTTATACAAAAAATTTGTGAGTGTGTGACAGACAAAGATGTATTTAAAGTTTTCTTTGACATGACTTCTCCGAAATATTTTAAGATACTAATTAAATACAATGCTCTTTTACTGAAAAAATTTGGACACTTAAAGGTTTTAAAAATTAAATCGTTAAAAAAAATGGTGACTGTGTCAGATAAGAATAGCTGGTTAATTAATTTAACAAAAATAGATATTCCTAATGAAGTTAAAGACATTGTTACCAGGGTTGTAAGTACTCGAATCATTTCGAGGAATAGAATCCTTAAAAATCCAAAATCAATTTTAATTTTGGATTTTCATTTACTGCGAATCCTAATCTCCCTTGATTTTATGATTCTCAACTTTATCGAATCATAAGATCCAAGTGATTTAAGAATTTTCTGTCACATACAATCACAAATCCTTTTGATTTTTTGATTATATTTATTGCAAATCATAAATACTAATGATTTTTGGATTTTTAGTTTTTATGAATCGCAAATACCGGTGACTTTAGGAGTTTTTCTTTCTAAGATTCACAAATACTAATGAATTTACGAGTTTGTTTTTCACGAGTCAAAAATCCGTTTGATTTTGTAATTTCTTTTTGATGACAATCATAAATACCGACGATTTTATAATTTTACGTATTTCGAATAAAAGAATCATGATGATTTTTTTCCTTTTTCATATACGAATCATTAATTTCATTTATTTTATGTTTTCTCGTAAAAGCAAATAAAATTCCTTTGATAGTTGTAATACGATTTATTAATGATTCTCGAGGTACCTGGACTATTGGATTGTTGTTAATTTTAAATCCGTTTTTGTTATTAAAAGCTTTTTCCTTACACTGAGCACAAAATACTACTTGCTTTCCCTATTTACGGGGCGCAATATCACACTTTTCAATTCTTAAGTAAAATGTACCTAGTGCTTAGTGAAATAAATTCAGAACAAAACAAATGTGGATGCATGTGTGACAATTAATGCGGGTATTTATGAGCTTGTTTGTGCGTTCGGTAAATTTATTTATAAGTGCTTTTGTGTGCGTATGTATGCGCGAGTGCGTAAATATGTATATGTGTGTGTGAATGTGTGTGACTTTGTGAATATGTGTGCGAGTATGTGAATATATGTGTGAGTGAATGTGTGTGACTTTGTGAATATGTGTGCGGGTATGTGAATATATGTGTGAGTGAATGTGTGTGAATGTGCGTGCGAGTGGGTATATATATGTGTGTGTGTGTGTGTGTGTGTGTGTGTGTGTGTGTGTGTGTGCGTGTGAATGTGTAATTGTGTGTGTGCGTGTGAGAATGTGTGTAAATTTACACGTTTAAGAGTACGTTTGAGAGTGTATGAATGCGCACACAATTTAACAAATAAAAAAGTGCTTGGTACAGAAGATTACTCTTTTATACTTATACCCTGGGTGAAAATATTTTATAACATTTTTATAAAATGTAATTTATCCTATAGAATTATATATATTTTTTATAAATTTTTGTATAATATTCTATAAAATAAACGTATTATAATATGTAATTTATTTTTCACTCTGAAAATCAATAAAGTTGACTTTATTGACCTCTTTTTAGGGAGCAAAAACGCATTTTAGTCCCTCCGGGGATAAAGTAAAATTGGAGGGCAATAATGGATATTATTGTTCATTAAATTATAAAATTTGTTACTTTCAATAATTTTTTTTTAATATTTTTTACTAAAGATATAAAAATGTCATATATACTTCTAAAAGGTACTACATAATTTTAAACATTAATGTTCAAATATTGTGTTATTGGTTTTTAGTTAAAACACAGTGGAATGTGTTTTTGTATATTACAGTGCGAATAAGAACTCAAAAATTCTAGTAATCTAAACCCGATTAGGTCAAACTGATTTCATATTCGGATACAGCAACCCTCAAAACTTGAGAAAGTATCTCTGGAAGAACACATTTTAATATATTTAAATCAGTGGTCATGGAATCAGAATATATAGTCAAAAATTTACTTTCTGCCCGCGCGGGCGCAAAATGGCCAATTCCCGCCTGCTTTTTTTATTAGTTTTCTCGCCCGGTCATTTATACATGAAAAAATAATAAAAATATTAAACAAACAATGAAAATTTAATTTTAAATTATTTATTTTTTTAAATGATTTATTTACAAATTGTGAAGGATAATAAAAAAAACATTTTTTTATATTCAATAACTCAACGTTTTAATGCAAAATTTCAAAAAAATTATAATATATAATATATTAATAATTAATAATATTTAATAATAATGAATAATATTTAATAATTTAATAATATTTAACAATTTAATAATTATAATAATTTTATTTTTATTCTTTCTAGGGGGGGGGGGGGGGGGGGTTCCGCCCCCCCCCCAACCCCCCCGGCGGGGGCTCCGCTCCTGGACCCCGTCTGCGCCCCCTCGCCCTTTTTCTAAATTCATACAATGTTTGTACGTTTCTTCTTCGGCAACCCTTTTTAAAGCATTTTTCACCCTTTCGGACAGAATGTACTATTCTGCCCGCGCGGGCGCAAAATGCGTTTTTACGCCCGCTTTTTCGGGCGCAAAATGGCCAATTCCCGCCTGCTTTTTTAAAGCATTTTTCACCCTTTCGGACAGAAAATAGTATGTGCACCACGGGCGCAATGGGGATTCGCGGCCCTCGGGTGAGTGTTTAACCCTCGCTTCGCTCGGGAGAAAACTCACCCTCGGGCCAGAATCCCCAATTTTGCGCCCTTGGTACACAATGTACTATTTTACAAATTTTGTAAATTTGTCCTTGAAATAACTTTGATCTCATGTGGAAAAATTTTATAAAGTTTATATAAAATTTTTATAAAATCACTTTATAAAATTTTTATATAAATTTGGTTCTATAAAAATTTTACAAAATTTGTATAAAAACATTATATATTATGATAAATTGCTTTTTTTATGTATTTATGTGACAAATAAAA
This sequence comes from Theocolax elegans, assembly GCA_026168455.1. Lineage (NCBI taxonomy): Eukaryota > Metazoa > Arthropoda > Insecta > Hymenoptera > Cerocephalidae > Theocolax > Theocolax elegans. The sequence goes on from CM047426.1 coordinate 28,526,801, forward strand.
AACTATTTTCTGGGAAGATATAATTTAATGAAAATCATTTATTTGTAGAATAAAGTAACATGAGAAAATTTAATAATTAACCATATATAAAATTTTTGTATATATTTTATTTTAATAAAACTCTATGAAAATAAAGTAAATATATTTATCATTAAGTGCTATAACGGGTACGGATTTTCGAATGTCGGCGCAGGTTAGGTCCCGGAATTATCGGCGACGTTCGTCGATAGGACCAAGTCGACTAGCCGGGATAATTGGGAATGGTAGCGCAGTGGTGAGGCTTCTGCCTCGCGCTCCCGGGATCATGGGTTCGCGCCCCGATACCTTCGTTGATTTTTTTATTCCTTATATTCAATCCGTACCCCGTTACCAACCCACTTGCCAGAAGAGACGAAGTAGTTTATCTTCGCCTGGCTCATCTTGGACCGAAGTCGGTCATAAACTCCCATCCCCACCACCACAGTCCCGGGGGATTTCCCCGCGAGAACGTCAAAAAGTGCGGAGGTACGACTGTAAAAGAAAAGCCTGTGTTCCCCCTTCCACAGTGTGTATACGTATACGCAGTACACCTCCAAAGTTGGCACTAGACGTAGGGGAGCTTGAGTTTCTGGGATCTCAAGCGTGGTGGTGCAAACGCACGGCTATCCCTAACGAGGCTCCCGGTGCTCAGAAAACGGTCTTCTTGACACCGGTCGAGCAGGGACAACCTTCGCCTCTCTAGCCCAGGTGATCGAAGTGATCAAACGGCTCCCCGAGGGCGTAGGTCGCGTTTGGGTGGGGGATATAACGGGTACGGATTTTCGAGTGTCGGCGCAGGTTAGGTCCCTGAATCATCGGCGACGTTCGTCGATAGGACCAAGTCGACTAGCCGGGATAATTGCGCATGGTAGCGCAGTGGTGAGGCTTCTGCCTCGTGCTCCCGGGATCGTGGTTCGCGCCCCGATACCTTCGTTGATTTTTTTATTCCTTATATTCAATCCGTACCCCGTTACAGTGCATATAATTGTATTTTCCCAAGTGAAAATAATTTATAAATTTTTTATAAAAATTTTATAAAGTGTATTTTTTATACAATTTTTATACGACCAATTTTTTATAAAAACTATATAAAATGTATTTTATAAAATTTTTATAAAAATTTATAAATTATTTTCACTTGGGAAAATACAATTATATGCACTTAATGATAAATATATTTATAAATTTCTCTCTTTATAAATTACTCTCTAAAATTGGATCTGACTTGGAATGACTTTTTAATAATCGAAAATATTTGCTCTTCCAACTAGAGTTTTTCAACTAGAGTTTTTTTATTTTTTCTTTCTTTCTCTAACTCTTTTTCTAACTTACTTATTGTTCTACGTAATTTAGCTTCACGTCTTTTAAAAATACTGATCTGTTTTTGTTGTTTTGAAAATTGATTATCACAGTTCTCAAGTATTCTTTGATTGCATAAATTTTGTGTATCTACTGTCGGTTCGTCAATTTCACTTATACTAATTGCATTCTCACTAGCACTAATAATACAAATGAGTATGCTTACAGACTTTTTCGAGTACTGCTTTGTTTCTTTTGACGATAAATTACCACTTTTCTGACTTTCAATTGTAATTTTGCTTGCTCTCAGGGAATATGTGCTGTTTGAAGTAGGCACTGTTGTTGATTGGCACCTTCAGAATAGAAGTTGAACAATTAACAATTTCAAGAACAGTTATACAAAATTTAGAAAATCATAAATTCAAATGAGCTGTGAATTACTTACGAAGTTTTGTCCAACTTTACTGACGATTTCTTTTGTCGAGTTTTATTGTGCTTAGCCACTTTAAGTAACTTGTTTCTTCGTTTTTCAGTATCTATCTCGCGTTTCTCTTTTATTTTTTGCCTTTTTAAAAGCAACGTTGCTTCTTTGTTATTGTTATCATCTGTTCAAGAGAATACAAACATTAAAGTAAAAAATCATATTTTCAAAAATTATTCTCATAACACAATTCGAATAAAGTAAATTTTTCAGAAAAATAAAATATGTAATAGCTTACTCATCCTTTTTCGTTGCCTTGAGGGCACGAGATGAAAACTGTGACTACTGATTGTACCTGGACTCTATTTTCGGAGTCCTTAAATCGCGATATTGTAATCGGTTTAAGCGGAAAAATATGTAAACAAAACTCGTATGTAAAAGATCCCGAGTCAGAAGTGTACATTATCGAAAATATTTCACACCTGTTGTTACATTATACATAATTTGTACAATATCATAAACTTTCAACCTTATCAAAATAATTTATACATCATTTTTTCTACTTCGATTTTTTTTCATTCATTTACGATACAAATTCGTGAAAAAATTTCATGTTTCAATACTTTTTATAATATGACATATAATATCATTAACGACCAAAACGGTTAATTTTAGACCATGTTTTTGTAACTTAATTTCAAGTATTTAACGAAGTAGTAACGAGGTCTGAAATATGATTGCTTATGTTTTTCGGTGTGCAAAATCCGAATCCGGACTGAAAATCTAATCAAACATCGGTGCATAAATTTGTCAATGTTTATCAGGGAATTTTTACATGTATGTTTTTTTGTCAAAAAAGTGGTAAAAATTCAAAAAAGTCCAAAAAATTTTTGGAGATAATTTTTAATATTTTGAAAAATTGCAAAATCAAAATATTAAAAAATTACATCCAAATAATCTGAAAAAATTTAAGCGTATTCTTCTAATTTTTATTTAAGCTTTTGGTTTGCAAGAAAAAAATTAATAAAGAAAAAATTCAATTTTTTTGACTTTTGTTAATTTTGGCCACTATTTTGGCGAAAAAAACATACATGTGAAAATTTCCAAATAAACTTCAACAAATTTATGCACCGATGGTTGATTAATACTCCATATAAAAAAATCATAAACTTTAAAAGTGACATTTTTTTGTTATTTTTTTGAAAAATAAACCGCTATATCTAATTGTGTGGGCAAAATTTTTGGATTTTCAGTCCGGATTCGGATTCTGCATACCGAAAAGCATAAAAAATCATACTTTAGACCTCGGTGCTACTTCGTTAAATACATAGTCTAAAATTAACCGTTTTTGTTAGTAGATTAAAAAAATTTGTTCAATAAACAAATGTTTGCACCTTTAGTAGAACTAAAAATCTGGAGTGATGCTTTTGATGATAAATTATCGAGGTAACCGATAATAGATTACAAAAGGTTCTGACGTGTTAAAAATAAAATTATCGATGTGCCAACGAAAAAACATGTTTTCGAAAAAAAGTTACGCAAGTATATTTTTATATACTTTTCTTTCTAGCTTCATGAATTTTAATGAAACATAACTTTTGAAGGCACCGTTTGTTTCGTTTTTTCTAAAGCTTCATTTTTGTTAAATCGAAGTTGTAAATATTAAAGGCATCAAAAAGTTATACATCAAAATGTCAAAAAAATGTTAATGACCCAAAACAGAAAGACGCGCATTTAAACGTAGTTGACGGTAAGACGGCGAATGGCACACGAATACGAGTGTAGATACTTCAAAGGCCTTAATAAAAGGAACATTTCCTTAAATTTTCATATTGATTCATGGCGGTATCAAAAAGTTATAGACTAAAGACAAAAAAGAAAGTTCAAAGTGACGCTTGAAAACAAAGTCTTTTAGACACGGCAGATGATTTTTTGATGCCAAATATCATTAAAATAACATAGTACAGTATCAAAACTAAAGAACTACATGCTTTATATTCACTAGAAAAAATATTTTCCGAGATAAAAAGTCGAGTGACAGAAAATTTGAAGGTTCCGTGGATTTCCTCATATTTATTTTTATGTATATTATAAATTTAAAGTTATATTGTAATACAATATCTACGTATATAATTTCAGCCAACGCCTATATCTTTTCTGAAGAAAAAAGTGTTATTTAAAAATAATTTTACAATTACGATTTAACTTTAATCTTAATAATGCATAATAGTATATTATGACACTGTTGTGTGAGATTGTTTTCTACCTTTCTCGAGGTTGTTTGTGATCGAGAAAGGTAAAAAAACGTCTTCCACAATAGTTTCATACGATATTTTATAACATTAGAACCACAAAATTTGAAATGAAAGTGGGATTTTGAGGTTAAAATGTTATAAACTTATTAGTTGTAATTAAATATAAAGAAGACGTTATCATCTTTAACTTCTATTCTTCAACGAATCATAGAGATAGTTAATCATTAAATTAACACCTTTGAAATAATTCTTGACCATTCTTTAATATTTGATTTCGTCTATGAACGTCTACTTGTTCTTGAGCAATTAACATTTGTTGCGATCACAATTTCTTTACATATCATCAATAATTCTTTTTTTCCATAATAATATCAAATTTTCAATTTTAAACAATTTTATTTTTCAATAAATATAACAATATTAAACTACGAACAATAATAATATTAATAATCATAAACGATGCATAATATTTAACTTTAATAATAGTAATAATCATTATTTTGAACTAATTTTTCTCGATCTCTTCTTACGAGAAGAAATCGGATCGTTTCCCTTCCTTTTTACATTTTTGCCCACTTGCTGATCCTGAAAATAGAGAAAATTTTCAGTGATTCTTAGAAAATGTACATATATAATATATATAATATATTCTCGATTGCATTTCATCTTTTTTTGCTAATTTTATTTGCATTCCATTTTTAGATTAAATAAAAGTAATTAATTTAACGGTACGAATCTTTTAACTAAAAACAAGCATATAAAATTATGTAAAATGTTAGAAGTCAATTTTTAAAGCATTTTATTACATGATATGATAAATAGAGTAATTAAAAATAGAAAAATGGACTAGTACAAAAATGTTAATTTCTTTTTATAACTTCCTAATAACAATTAAAGGTTTGTTTAAAACTGTATTTGCTTTGTTAATAATCAGTCAAATTATTAACGTTTAATAATTAAAAATAATTATTTGGTATATTTTAAATGTACTAAATACACATTGAATACCTGTTTCTTTTTGTTACTTAACACCGCAGAAAAGTTAGCAGAGTCGGTTGAACTGATAAGAGGTTGCTCCATATGTGTGGGGCGTTGATCCTGTTAAATAATGATAATATTAATGTTTATTTAAAAATAATAAATATGTAAATTCAAAGACGTATTAATTAAATTTAGGTTAAATTAATATACTGAATTAAGCTGTATGTTAGTAGAGGAAGTCTTAATTACAATAATGTCTCAGGCAATCAATAGTTTTAAGTCGGTAAGGGAAATAACAAATTTTTCATAATTTTTTTCTTCGATATGCAACATGAAGCAATGTCCATTAAAACAAAATTAATTATATCAGTTAAAATAAATTCCACATATATTTCATTCGATAGCATATCGACGGTTGTCTGAAAAAAAGCGTATCTCAGCGGCTGGTTGGAAAAAAGCTATCTCAGACGCAGGTTGGAAATCGATTTTAGAGTTATTTTGTCTTCCGAAAATTGCTTATAACAATTTTTTTTTGTTTCATATGTAAATCAAGATTCTTAAACCACAACTCAATCAATGACAAATTCTCTAGGCCTGTACTTTGACTGAAATTTTGGACGACATTATAATTTTAAAATCGATTTTTTCCCAACGGCTGAGAGCTCTTCTTCCAACCGACCGCTGAGAAATGCTTTTCTTCTAGTCAACCGTTAATATTTCCTCTAAATTTTGAATTTTTAAAATAATATTGATCAATTTGTAATTAGAAGAGATTGTAAACAGGGATCTATTGATAAAAAACGAATGAATCATAGACACAAACTTTTGTGAAGCACTTTATTAGCTGAAGTTAAGGACGTCTTTAACCGTCACTTTTCAAGGTAGAAAGTTAAGTGACACATTGAATTTTCCATATTCTGCAACTACGCAACTAGCAGCACAACTAGAGCTCCCTAAAGGGGATTATTTTATGGGCATTTGCCGGTGCATTTTTAAGTATCGAAAATTAAGTATTGCTTCACTTTGTTGCCTTGATAAGGGACGACTAAATACGTCCAAAAAGTCAGCTATTAAAGAGCTTGAATAGTTGGATTCGTCTTTGTTTAATGGATTCCTATTTAAAATCTCTATCTAAATTTTGGACGATACTAAATTATCGTAAATTAATAATTAAAAGTAAAGTATAGTCAAACGGATTTATTTTGAAGGAAAAATATTACTTTAAAAATAAGCATACTTGTGGTTCTGAAAAGTTTAGATAATATTTGAAATGTTTAATCTCTACATATCAAATAGTGGAAATTTACTACATACATACTGAAAATTTAATAAAACAAATAATTTAATACTGATTAACTACCAGAAATAGTGAATGTTCACTATTTTCTTATTGTATTTGGTCGGAATATTTAAAAGATTAATGTCACAAAGTTTTCCCTTTCAAGAGTTACGATATATTGCAACTATAATTTATATGAGTTCCTTATATTCAATAGATTTTTAATATTGTAGATTTCTATGTATGTAGATATAATTTATATATATATATATATATGGGTGGTTCTCTGTGACATCGAAGATGAAAAAAATAAATATTGCTATAAATGTGGGAATATGTTTTAGAGGTATCCAGTAGTTCTGAATTTTTTCAAATTATTTCTGGGCCATTATTTTAAGTTACAGAGAGTCAAAGTTGACATTTTAGCACTTTTTTGCATTATATGCCCATTTTCATGAATTTTTAGCTCCCAGGGGATGCATATTTCACTAAAAACATAAGTATGACTTTTTTTGTAAAATTTTCCGAACTTTTCATTAAAAATACTTTTAAAGACATAAATGTATGCTGTCACACTCTTGTAAGCCATTTAAACCTTAAATTGTGAAAATCAGCAATTCTGCTCCGGACTCTGGTAACCTAATACTGTCTAAAAGATGTCTTTTTATAGTCAGAAACTGCCTAAAAATTTCCAGAGTGGGTCTAAATCATTAAGATCACTTATGGTCAAAATATCCGGGAAAAGTGCCCGAAATATTAATAGAAATGTATGTTTGTTGCCTTATAACGATGAATCTAGTAGCATGATCATTGCAAAAAAATTTGTGCACTTACCTTGGAGTGGTAGAAAAGTATCTTCACTTGTTTCAGTAACGATCTAATCGCCTGTAAGCTGCTAAAAATACAAATATTATTATACAAATGTAAAAAATTAATTTTTAAACATTTATAATGCTGGATTTTTAGTTTTACATCCCTTACAAGAATTATAATACTAATCTGAAAGTTTTACTATAAATATATAAACATCATTATTACAATAACTGAATATACGTATTTAATACAAAAGATATATAAATAAATCGGATATATAATTATAATGAATAATATGATAACGTGACAGTGACAAGTTTGTGAAATCTAAACAATATATTGCTTAATAATAATAATAATAATGTTGATACTTTTATAGTAATCCTTCAGATTAGTATTATAATTCTTGTAAGGGATGTAAAACTAAAAATCCAGCATTATAAATGATTAAATAATAATTTTTTATAATTTTATAATAATATTTGTATTTTTAGCAGCTTACAGGGGACTTTTCTACCATTCCAAGGTAAGTGCATAAATTTTTTTGCAATGATCATGCTACTAGATTCATCGTTATAAGGCAACAAATATACATTTCTATTAATATTTCGGGCATTTTTCCCGGATATTTTGACCATAAGTGATCTTAATGATTTAGACCCACTCTGGAAATTTTTAGGCAGTTTCTGACTATAAAAAGACATCTTTTAGACAGTATTAGGTTACCAGAGTCCGGAGCAGAATTGCTGATTTTCACTATTTAAGGTTTAAATGGCTTACAAGAGTGTGACAGCATACATTTATGTCTTTAAAAGTATTTTTAATGAAAAGTTCGGAAAATTTTACAAAAAAAGTCATACTTATGTTTTTAGTGAAAAATGCATCCCCTGGGAGCTAAAAATTCATGAAAATGGGCATATAATGCAAAAAAGTGCTAAAATGTCGACTTTGACTCTCTGTAACTTAAAATAATGGCCCAGAAAAAATCTGAAAAAATTCAGGAGAACTACTGGATACCTCTAAAACATATTCCCACAGTTATAGCAATATTTATTTTTTTCATCTTCGATGTCACAGAGAACCACCCATATATATATATATATATATATATATATTTAAGGATTATTATTATTAAGTTACTCAGTTGGCACCCTCCTATTTGACTAGGTTATGCCAGGCACTTGGGTATTCCCTTTGCGCCCTGTTTTCCATTTCCCATCTTTAGCCCCCCGAGGTGTATAGCAATATTGCCACACCTGGGTGAGCCTTCTTATGGGTCCTTGGTTTTTTCAATCGGGCACCGCCCAGAGACCCTGCCAAACAGCAAGTATTCTCTGGACATCCCAACTGGGTATATCTCCTGAATCAATTAGAAATTCACCTGTGAGGCGCCATCTTCTTGTCATGATTCTGGGGCATTCACATAAGATGTGTAGAGGTGTTTCGTTTGCCTCCTTGCACATTCGGCATAATGGATCTGTTTCTAGTCCCATTTTATACCTATGGTATCGCAAATCTCCATGTCCAGTAAGTATGTCCATTAGCTTGCGAGCTGTCTTTCTGCTAAGTTTCCTAAGCCCTTCTTCCCAGTGTCCGCTTATTGCGTTTCCGAGTGCGGCTTTAGCTTGTCTGCATCCTGCAGTTTTTACCCAAGCCCTTTGGTGTTCCTTCACCAGCCATTCCTTTAATAATTCTATGAGGTGGCTATGTGGCATCTTCACCATCATGCTTGGTTCCGCATGTTTTCCATTTGTACCTATCTTTGCTAGGTCATCGGCTATCTCATTACCACGTATACCTACATGACTTGGTATCCATGTTAGCGTTAGCCGCTTATTCAACTCTGCCAGTCTATTTAGTGTCTTATGACATTCCCAAATTAGTCTGGACTTAGTGGTGTGACCATTCAGACTCTGTAACACAGTTCTGCTGTCCGAGTAAATGTATATCTCTTCGTCTTTGCAATTCTCCTGTGCCGCTTTAGCACATTGCAGGATTGCAAATGTTTCCGCTTGGGAAATGGTATGTATTCCTTTAAGGAATTATCCTAGAACTCAGTGCTGCATCTATCAGTTCCCTCGTATAAGTTCTCTCTTAGATTTCGCGGGAGCGTACTTAGGAGTCCCCTGTCCGCCCGTCGATCTAAGAGATTTCTAACTCTTAAGTATCCTTTTATGGCTTCTGACTTAAGAGTGAGCTGAAAGGGCTCAATATTCGTTATGACCCCCATAGCTTGTACTGGCGTGGTTCTTAGAGAATTGGTGATGCAGCGCAGGACCAATCCTCGTACCCTTTCCAGCATTTGGTTCGCAGTTTTCAAACCTGCTCGCTTCCACCAAATCACTGCCGAATACGTGAGTTTTGGTTTCAGAATTGCTGTGTAAATCCACATCATGGTTTCTGGTTTAAGACCCCAGTTCAAGTGCAGAGCTCTACGTGTTTGCCATAGTACTCTTATAACTTTATTACACTGATTCTCAAGGTGCTCTTTCCAGTTTAACTTACTGTCAAGAATGACACCTAGATATTTAGCTTTTTCTTTTATTTCTAGGACTTAGTGGTGTGACCATTCAGACTCTGTAACACAGTTCTGCTGTCCGAGTAAATGTATATCTCTTCGTCTTTGCATTCTCCTGGCCGCTTTAGCACATTGCAGGATTGCAATGTTTCCGCTTGGGAATTGTATTGTATTCCTTTAAGGAATATATCCTACCCTTCCCATTTTTTCTGCCGTATACCCCTGCTCCGACTCCCTGGATATTCTTGGACCCATCAGTATACCAGAGTTCTTTGCCCTCCGGCACCCTAACACGTCCTTGACTCCAGTCATCTTTGCTAGGCAGACTGACTCTGTATCTCTTATCGAATAGGAACTCAGTGCTGCATCTATCAGTTCCCTCGTATAAGTTCTCTCTTAGATTTCGCGGGAGCGTACTTAGGAGTCCCCTGTCCGCCCGTCGATCTAAGAGATTTCTAACTCTTAAGTATCCTTTTATGGCTTCTGACTTAAGAGTGAGCTGAAAGGGCTCAATATTCGTTATGACCCCCATAGCTTGTACTGGCGTGGTTCTTAGAGAATTGGTGATGCAGCGCAGGACCAATCCTCGTACCCTTTCCAGCATTTGGTTCGCAGTTTTCAAACCTGCTCGCTTCCACCAAATCACTGCCGAATACGTGAGTTTTGGTTTCAGAATTGCTGTGTAAATCCACATCATGGTTTCTGGTTTAAGACCCCAGTTCAAGTGCAGAGCTCTACGTGTTTGCCATAGTACTCTTATAACTTTATTACACTGATTCTCAAGGTGCTCTTTCCAGTTTAACTTACTGTCAAGAATGACACCTAGATATTTAGCTTTTTCTTTTATTTCTAGCCGTTTTCCTCCATATTCGAGGTGTTTTATGCTTGTTTTCCACTTATATTTACGTGTAAACACCATAACTTCCATTTTTTCCGGGTTAACCGATAGTCCACCTCCTTGGCACCACTTATATACCTTATTCAAGGCATTTTGCATGATGTCAAATAGTGTTTCTAAAAATGGTCCTCTAACTATTATTGCTAGATCATCTGCATATCCTACAACCTCACATCCCGTGTTGGTTAGTAGGCATAATAGTGTGTTCATTACAAGATTCCAGAGGGATGGGGAAATAACCCCCCCCCTGTGGGCATCCCGTGTTCACCCAGCCAGTTACCTTGGTGTTACCCTTGGTCATTACCAGCTTTCTGTTTGATAACATGAGTTCGACCCAGTCAGTAACTGGCTGAGCTATTCCATGTCTCCTCATTGCCTCCTTGATTACTCTTTTGGAGGTATGGTTGAAAGCTCCTTCTATGTCTAAAAAGACCACTAGAGCGAAGCCTCCGTTTTCAATTTGTTCTTCAATCAGGTTCACTATTTTGCACAGAGCAGTCTCAGTAGAGTGTCCTGCTCTGTACGCATACTGATCCCTATGAAGTGGTCGTTCTTTTAAAGGTTTATCTTTAATATGTCTATCTATGAGCCTTTCCATTGTCTTCAGCATAAACGATGTGAGACTTATAGGTCGGAAGTCTTTAGGAGAAGTATAGCTCCCCTTACCTGCTTTCGGAATGAACGTCACTCTCGTTCCCTTCCAACTTTCTGGAATATGGCATAATTCCAGACTTGCCCTAATAAGTCTGGTCATTGGACGGATAATGCACTCCCCCGCCCTTTGTAATAGTGCGGGGTAAATACCATCCAGTCCTGGTGACTTATATGGCCCAAAAGATCCGATGGCCCACCTGACTTTGTCATCTGAGGCAATTTCGGTCCCCAGCACACTGCATGATCCGGTTTGGATCACCGCATGCTGGTTTCCCGTTCCGTAGTCGTTTGACTCATGAACTTCCATCGCTCCTTCCCCTTCTTTCGAGAAATCCGGGTAGAAGGATTCGATCAGGCGGTACAACGTTTCTTCGTCCGTCATGGTGTATTTCCCATTTGGCAGTTTAAGTGCTCCCAATATAGCTTCCGGATTTTTTGACAAGATCTTGTCCAACCGGGCTGCCTGTGAGCCTTTTCTATGTCGCTGCAAAAGTTGGCCCATGATTCTGCTTGTGCCTTCCTAATTGCTGCTCGATAGCTGTCTCTTTTACTTGCGTAATGATTCCACTCGTCTGCTGTACCTTTTTTTTGGGCCAGCTTATAGGTTCTCCTTACTTGTTTCTTGAGACACTCTAGGTTCTCGTTCCACCAGTAGGTTTTATCTCGCTTACCCACCAATGTGGGTCTACAGTTGTTCTCAAAAGCTGAGATAATTCCTTTATTTAGTTTATCAGCAGCTTCTTCAAGCTCTTTCCAGTTTAACTTACTGTCAAGAATGACACCTAGATATTTAGCTTTTTCTTTTATTTCTAGCCGTTTTCCTCCATATTCGAGGTGTTTTATGCTTGTTTTCCACTTATATTTACGTGTAAACACCATAACTTCCATTTTTTCCGGGTTAACCGATAGTCCACCTCCTTGGCACCACTTATATACCTTATTCAAGGCATTTTGCATGATGTCAAATAGTGTTTCTAAAAATGGTCCTCTAACTATTATTGCTAGATCATCTGCATATCCTACAACCTCACATCCCGTGTTGGTTAGTAGGCATAATAGTGTGTTCATTACAAGATTCCAGAGGGATGGGGAAATAACCCCCCCCTGTGGGCATCCCGTGTTCACCCAGCCAGTTACCTTGGTGTTACCCTTGGTCATTACCAGCTTTCTGTTTGATAACATGAGTTCGACCCAGTCAGTAACTGGCTGAGCTATTCCATGTCTCCTCATTGCCTCCTTGATTACTCTTTTGGAGGTATGGTTGAAAGCTCCTTCTATGTCTAAAAAGACCACTAGAGCGAAGCCTCCGTTTTCAATTTGTTCTTCAATCAGGTTCACTATTTTGCACAGAGCAGTCTCAGTAGAGTGTCCTGCTCTGTACGCATACTGATCCCTATGAAGTGGTCGTTCTTTTAAAGGTTTATCTTTAATATGTCTATCTATGAGCCTTTCCATTGTCTTCAGCATAAACGATGTGAGACTTATAGGTCGGAAGTCTTTAGGAGAAGTATAGCTCCCCTTACCTGCTTTCGGAATGAACGTCACTCTCGTTCCCTTCCAACTTTCTGGAATATGGCATAATTCCAGACTTGCCCTAATAAGTCTGGTCATTGGACGGATAATGCACTCCCCCGCCCTTTGTAATAGTGCGGGGTAAATACCATCCAGTCCTGGTGACTTATATGGCCCAAAAGATCCGATGGCCCACCTGACTTTGTCATCTGAGGCAATTTCGGTCCCCAGCACACTGCATGATCCGGTTTGGATCACCGCATGCTGGTTTCCCGTTCCGTAGTCGTTTGACTCATGAACTTCCATCGCTCCTTCCCCTTCTTTCGAGAAATCCGGGTAGAAGGATTCGATCAGGCGGTACAACGTTTCTTCGTCCGTCATGGTGTATTTCCCATTTGGCAGTTTAAGTGCTCCCAATATAGCTTCCGGATTTTTTGACAAGATCTTGTCCAACCGGGCTGCCTGTGAGCCTTTTTCTATGTCGCTGCAAAAGTTGGCCCATGATTCTGCTTGTGCCTTCCTAATTGCTGCTCGATAGCTGTCTCTTTTACTTGCGTAATGATTCCACTCGTCTGCTGTACCTTTTTTTTGGGCCAGCTTATAGGTTCTCCTTACTTGTTTCTTGAGACACTCTAGGTTCTCGTTCCACCAGTAGGTTTTATCTCGCTTACCCACCAATGTGGGTCTACAGTTGTTCTCAAAAGCTGAGATAATTCCTTTATTTAGTTTCTCAGCAGCTTCTTCAAGCTCCTTCCAGTTTCTTATATGTTCTGGAAAATTTGCTAGTGAGCTGCTTATTTCTTCCTTGTAGGTTATCCAATTTGTCTTCTTCGGTTTCCTGGTCCATGTTCTAGGATTTGTACCAGGTCCCACTAGGTCGAAAACAATTTTGGCATGATCAGATAGTGTCGGTTCATCAGATACCCTCCACCTCTTGATCCTATTTGTAATTTCTCCAGTACATAAAGTGATGTCCAATACCTCTGCTCTAAGTTTATTACAGAATGTTGGCGTTGTACCAGTGTTTAGAATATCTAGTTTGGTTGTGGCTAGATATTCTACCAGTTCCTCTCCTCTCCTATTGATGTCTGTGCTCCCCCACAGTATGTGATGTGAGTTAGCGTCACAGCCTATTAGGAGCGGTAAGTTTTTACTCTCACAGAAGGTAATTAACCTTTTAACTTCCGTGGGTGGATTTACCTCTCCATCATATGGAAAGTACGCTGAGGCAATGACTATGTTTCCAATGCCTTCCGATTCCGTCCTCACCGCTGTCAGGTCTCTTGTACAGAAATCCATCAGCGGGGTTACATTTACTCCCTTAGTGATGATACACGTTCTGGGCGTCTCAGCTTGCATGTCCCTGTAACAAACAAGCCCCTTTCCCCTTAAACCCTTGATTGTTCCTCTCACCGTCCATGGTTCTTGAACCAGTGACAGACCTGTTTGCATCTCTGCCAAACCCTTACGCAATAGTGCAGAAGAGTCTTTGCAGTGATGCAAGTTAATTTGTGAGATTTGCAGCGCCTTGAAGGTCATTATTTCGATCTTCCCGGCACTGCTGCCTCTTTATCAGACTCCGCTACCGCCGGCGCGTGTACTTTGAAAGTGACACGCTCCAGTGAGTAGAAGGGTCTGCAATCTAGAGCCTGAAGGGTTCTAGCTTGGGACTCCGGCATCTGCACCAGAAGAAAGTTGTCCTTCGCTGCAGCACCGTCGGTAGCCCCCTTGTCGCATTTTACGACCCGCCATGTTGCGGTATTTAGCGTCGGATTGTACCGCATCAGCCTCTGAAGAACCAGCTCCGTGGGTTTCGGTGCTCCCGGTATCCACGCGCTGGCCTTCACCAGCCTCTGCAGCACCTCCGTTCCGCTGACTGTCAGAGCAGGACCCCGCCAAGGTTTTAGTCCGGGCACGATCCCACTCAGCCAATCCGCGGACCGTTGATCCTCTGCTATTATCACAAACACTCCCCCCCTGCAGAAGGACGCAACAAACCTTGGCAGCTGCTCAGGAGGAAGGACATCTGTCTCCTCCTCCAGAGCATTCCTGAAGTCTTCAAACTGTCCTGTAGTAAGAAGCACCTCAGGATATTCTGCTGATGTCACGACCCTCGACAGAGGGTTCGTTCTCTGTGCTGTTGTAAGTCCCACACTACATTTCGGCTTTTCAGCACTCTGAGTGTTACTTACCTGTGCCGGCTTGTTTTTATGCCGTTTTTGTGTCCGCGGGTCCTCTGGCGGCGTGTCCTTCCCTCTTTTCCCCATAAGAGGCGTTGAGGGAGGTCTCTCCGCGCTTTGAGCCCGCATTTCTTGCTTTCTGAGCTTTCGCCTGCGGTTTTTCTCCGCATAGCGTCCACTCGTCCAGCTTCTTCCTTCATTGGTATCCATTGGCATTCCAGCTCCCGGTTCGGGATTGGACACCGTCAATGGCCCATCAGGATTTTTAAATTCAGTGGGTTGGTAAGCAGACATCCCACTGGGCGCCGCCTGCTCACCTACCTTTACTCCAACTACCGGTGACACCGAAGTTACCACCGGCAAATTGGTTGTGTTGAGAGTTGGGATCTCTCCAGGGTTTGTTGACACTTTTGGGCTAGCATCCGAATAGCCCGTTGCTTTTACAGGGAAGGACATATCATGGGTTTTTTTTAAGGGGGGTTTTTGATTTGTGTTAAGTGTTTATGTCTGTGGCTCCCTACGAGTGTCCCCCCTCGTCATCCGAACAGCCCTCGCAAAACAGGCAGCGACCCACTTCGGTCCTACTATAGGAAAGCCCCCCACCCGAAGCAGTAGGGTCCCATCCGGTCACTATCCGGCACTACTACCCCTGGCGCGATTATACACTGACTGATAGGGCAGCCAGGCTTTGCTAGTTAGGCCAGCCCGGGCCCCTGTACTATTCAGCGGCCTAGGAGTGTCTCAACCTAGTTTATCCCAGGGTGCCTCCATGGGTACCCCACCCGTCCGCTTGAGCAGTCTTACTACGAGGAAAGAACACCCACAGTGTGAGAAGGTGTTTGTGTGTGTGTGAGTGTCTGTTTGTGTCATGTGAATGTGTATAGGTATAGGTGTAATGCTCACTGATAAAGTCCCAGCGTGTCCATCCATAACCCGCGCGGAGCATACCCGTTTATAGGGATCTCCTCTTTCACCAGCGAGCCCGTTTATAGAGCTGCCTCTTACAAGCGCTTGGAAAAAGCCGTTTATAGGCCTCCCATTCATACCTCTGAGACCCTACCAGTAATACATGAGTGTAAATGATGTGTTGTGTGTCATTCCGTGTCCTGGATAGGAGCCCTTACGTGGGAATCCCTTCCGGGCCAGAAAGGCCACGGTTTTTTAGAGAGATGTTACTCCTCTATCCCTCCCCAATTACACTGTTTCCAGTGACTTCCGGGCTTGGGACCGGCTTGCTGAGGTTCACCCGTGGCTACTAGATTTCACCACAAATGAACCTCATCAGGGCTGGGTTATATTTAAGGATAGTAAAGGAAATTTCCCTGAAATGGTATGTGCTTGAATAATTAAATTTATGAATTTATATTTTTACATGCTTCTAAAATCGTAAATTATTTTTCAATTACACTTTGGAACTTTATTCAATTTTTAGATTACGTAGTTTGCAGTGACAATCATCATTTAATCGATACATGACAAAAATGCCAATTTAGACAGAAGTAGAATGCATTGATTAAGAATCATGATTAATTATTGTTTATATCTGCTTATTGTCATGTTTTTGTTAAAATATGCACGCACACATTTGTGAAAAAATTATTAATAACGTAAAGCCAACTAATGGTAGTGGATATTTTCTTTCTGATTAGTGAATATTCACTGTTTCGAAGAATTTTGTTCACTATTTTGTAGTGACTAACTTTCACTAATAGTTACGCCGAATATTCAATATGTAATAGCAGTATTTCATTATTTAACATTTACAGAGTATTTTATATTTATTGTTTTTTTTATAAAATAATTATTGATTCAAATATATGTAATATACCGGTTTCTGTTTCCTATCATGCGGATTGTCGTCGTCAGGCTTTCCCACGAGCAGTTGTTCAAAGTTTTCAGGGCGTTGATCCAATAAATTAATAATTATTATTACATCTATACAAACAGTTAGACGTATTACATGCCAATTACTGAACAATTGTCAGTATTGTATTTTTAGACTTATACTATACCATTTTTTTAACGGGATGTCGGCCATGAATTAGATGAATTTAGCTTTTTCAACCCAAAAATTGTATTGAAAAAATTTACAATCATTATTTAAAACTTTCATGGGCTTTGATTTTTCAAAAATATATTTTTTTGCATGAATTATGAGTAAACTTACGTAATGTCAGTAACAACTTAAAAAAATAGGTACGTTTTCCAACCCACAAAAGTTGTTGCTACTATTATTAGAAAAATCGTAAAAAAATTCACGCATAATCCTGAAAGCAAACTGAAGGGCCTGGAGCTCTTCTTTTTTTGATTAATTAAACTCGTAACTATTAAAACTAATTAATAAACTTTCGCGAAGAAATAATATATTAAGAGTTATTAGACATTTTCTAACCGTTAACAGATTTTCTACTAAGTTTAATATATCGCACATACATTTGACTGATTGTTGTGACATTTAGTACTTATTAATAAATGTTAAATAATATTACTAAACTTTTATTGATCAGTATTAAATATGACATCTAGTCAGTCAAATGTAAATCTTAACCTTAAACAATGTATTACCGGTTAAAAATTTGTTTCTCTGTGTGCTATTTTCACGGCCCGACATCCTCTTACTTTGATTAAATTGGTGCCAAGGACGAGCATTTTTTAATCAAGAAGTGCAAAAATAACTTTTATACAAAAAAACATTTTACTTTTAAACGTATTTAAATTAATATTGTATAGTATCCCTAGTAAAAATGTAACTGTAATTACGGTAAAGAAATACCTATTTTATACTAAATTTATAATTTCGTTTAAGGGGGTGCAATACTCACTATTTACCATCCCTACCTTACCGACGCAGCAATAATTTGCTGATAAATCTGGAAATAAAGAATTATTTGCCAAACTAAAAGAAGAGGCGCCTCCGCCCATCAATAATCTAATTGTCTGATGAATTCAAGACTAAAATATTAAAGCGTTTTCGGGAAAAGACTTACCAAAAATTTTAGGTCAGTTGAAATCGTTTACAAAACTAGACATTTTTGGTAAGACTTTACTCGAAAACGCATTAATATTTTGATTTAAAATTCAACACTCAATTAGATTATTGGTAAATGTAGGCGCTCCTTCTCTTAGTTTTGTAAATACTCTTATATTTTTTAACAGATTTCTACCAGGGATATTACGTACTTAGAACGGAAATGAAGCGGACAGTCTATAGCGAGTGAAAATTGACATCCGAATGGAAGTTGAGGTTTGCAAAAACTCTCTATAAGCTGAACTTCTTTCCGTCCGTGGTGCTTATACTATTTTTCAGCACAGGGATGCCATATTTAGCACTTTTCTGTTTAAGGTTATGCCGGGAAAGTGTTACTTTCGGCCCACCTGTGCTGAAAAATTAAGTTAATATCATAATGGATATATTCCAAATTAAAATATTTATCATTAAAGGTCATTGTTAAAAATAGGGTGAAAAAGTAATATTTTATAAATAAATATATAATAAATAAAAATATTTCTTTAATAGTTTTTTATGCACTAAGGGAGTAAAATAGGCTTTCATTCCCGTGGGTGATGTTTAATGCCCGAGCTTCTGCGAGGGCAGTAAATCAACCAAGGAGTAAAGTAAGTGAACTTTATTCCCGGAGGGATTAAAATGCGATTTTACTCCCTAAAAAGAGGTCAATAAAGTCATCTTTATAGACCTTCGGGGTGAAAAAGAACTAAGTAAGTAAGTACTAAGTAAGAAAAGAATTTTTTACTAAAATATTGATATTTTAAGATTTTGCTAGTATGTAATTAAATTTATATTTGCGAACAAATAATTTCTACTGATAATAAGATTCATTTACTTACACTATTATCAGAATCATAATTATAATTATGCAGTTCTATGTCCGAATCCTCCTTATCTGATCACTCTCCGATGATTGATCTTCATCTATATCTATAATTGTAAATACTCATTATTTAATCTACAAATTTCCTTTGTTACATATATCGTCTAAAATACTCAATTTTGCAATAAGTGCCCACTGTTAATCTTTAAAATAATACGTACAAATATTTTGAAATATTTTATACTCTTTGCAAAGATGCTCTAAAAAGCAAGAAACCAAAATTTGATGTTACATAAACATTCTTAAGCCAACATTGTTTTTGATTATATTTATTTTAATTCTTTCAAGTTATTCTTTATAACTTCCAATAAACTAATGAATGTTAATTTACGACCAAGCGTTTAATATTAACTATGCAAAAATCCTCTCGAATTTTTAATTATAATTTATTGTGGCCTCAACTTCTCAGAAATTTTCCGCTTTTTCGAACTCTCATCAATACTTATAATGGGTTAAATGAATCCCATGATGAACTAAACACGATCTTCTCTTATTGTAAAGTCTATGCATCGGCCAAGATTTGGGCAATATTATCAGAGTTATTCTCCTCGTGAAAGACTAAATGACGAATATATTTTTAAAAATGCTTTGTGACATCTTAGAATCGTACTGTAAATCTTAAGATCAATCTTCTTAACAGTTAAAGAAACAAAGTTGATTAATTTAGTAGTTAAGCAGTCCGGTGTCTGCGCGAAGTTCAAAATAGAAATTATCGTGCCATAAAGTGTTTATGCCCTGAGTAACAAGTGGTATTATTAGTTAATACATTTACCTTGCACAGAAATAATAAAATCATCTTCATAAGAAGCTAGTTCGCGCATGCATTTCTAAGTGGGCCATGGGTTCTCCGCTTGGGCCTCTGTCCATACAGTTCTGATCACATCGTCTCTTATTCGGGTAGCAGCTTTCGCTGGTACACTTTTTGCTCCCGATTTTTAGCTCTTATCAGTTCTAAAATGGACTTCTCTTTCAATTTTGTAGTTTCAACTGCAAGTTAATTACAATTTAACACATTAAAAACAATTTATTAGAAACATGGTTGCTATGCTGAGCGAAACAAATGTCTTTAAGGGGGTCTCATACTCAATCTTTACCGACCGAGCTAATAGAGTGATAGTATGGTTGAAAAATACTTCAATCTAGATAAATATAAAGAATTTCGACAAACTAGAAGATAGGTGCCCTTTCTTTTGTAGTTATGTATCACTGTGCAAAGTTTCTATTTATTATATTGAGGCATTGAAGAGAAAACCTTGTATAAAAAACACTATCTACGGCGCCCACATAATGAAATTTTCGTACAAGGTTTTCTCTTACACGCATCAATAAAATGACTAGAAACTTTGTATAGAAGTAAATAATTATTTAATAAAGGGCATCTAACTGTTTGTTTTGCATAGTTTTATAAAACTAAAAGTAGTTTTATTATCATTATTAAAAGAATATTTTACGCTAGATGGCAGTACGCACGGATTATGGCAAGCTAGAATATGCTTTCGCCGCCGCCACTATCGACATCACGCATGCGCATTTGTTTCAGACTCGAGACAAATAGCCGAGCAAAATAATTTGATTTGACTCCTATAAAATTTTTAAATACGTGTCATACTGATACTCATATTATGACTAGTTGAATTTTCGACATGGCAAATTGAACCGTACTACGTATTTATCATAGATTCAATGTAAAAGGAAACGTACTGCTGCAAGAATCCGGCATATCTATCGATCGACCCAAGGGAGCGGAGCAAAAATCGACTTGCGAGCCGTGCTCCGCTCCCTTGGGTTCTGCTATCGTTGGTCTTGAGTGTAATGTCGTATTTTTTCAGTATGTAAAAAAAATAAATACGGATAATCGAAATCTGTACAAATTCTGTAAACCAAACATACGTAACATTTATTATATATGTATATATCGAAATATGGATTATAATAGATAATAAAAAATGCGTATAAGTGAAATACGTTATTTTTTAATTTTTATATTGGAAAAAAATAGTCACACTATTTTTATTATGATGCTATCGACATAAGTGGCGCCATCTACAATCACTTCGATTACGACTTGCCATAGATGCTCTTGATGATAGTTATCATTTCTTATATATAACCAGCATTACCGGCGGTCAGAACGGTAAAATCGCAGAATTGAGTATGAGACCCCCTTAAACTACATTTATTCTTAATTTAAAGTTTAAAGAGCATAATAAAGTATAATGTTGCTATTATTTCAAATTTGTTTGTATTATTTAAACAATTTTTATACATCTTTCTATAATTTATAATTTGTTATAGTTGATTGATTTTATACAAACAGTTACAATGAAGTCTCTGAGTTGCGCTCTGCCCCTATCTCAGAATCTCTAAATTTGTAGGAGTATAGGTTCTCTGCAGAGATGGAACGAATGTGGGCCTTCAATCAAGATTCTCTCAATCCTTCTACTGCAGGTACTATGTTTTTAGTTCCTACTAAGGAAATCAGTCAGCTCGGAGAGATAGCAGGAGAACTTTGTGCAGCATTAACAAGAAACGCTACTGCGAGGAAGATGAGCTAAGTGGGGCTACATTAAGTGGCATTGTATCGTACGATGTAAGGGACCGACGTCACCATATTTTGCAGAAAAAATCGCAATGGGACTAAAATCTTTCGATACCAGTGGACGAAATTTAATTCCGCTTTCGAGACTCGCACGCTCCGTACGGCTATCGATGGGTATATGACTGCTGAATCATTTGATCTGTTTCAAGAGGCTACCCAGAAGGAAGTCATCATAATTTTCTGAGTCAATGGCCATATTTTGAAGTTTCTTTCTACGAAGGAGGGGCTTCCATCATTATCGTGGTTGTTCAGGAATCTAAGTTATTGGGAGGCGAATTAATTATTAGGAGGAAATTACCTTATTTATGAGAGGGTCGAGCTGCAATAAAAATTGATTAAGGTGTAGGTCTGTACATAGGGTGACAACCTAGACAGGATATACTTTGTTATATTCACAACACTGTAAGTGTCCTTTTGACAACCACACGCTTCCTAAGACTGGTGCGAGAAGATAGGACCTACTATGAATACAGTAAAGACGGACGTTGTTATTTTGACCAGAAAGTAATAGTGAAAAGTCAATGGAAAGTTGCTTGACGAAGTTAAAAAACTGGTGCTTTCTAATAATTTCCAAGTATCTTAAAGTTATTTTAGACAACAAACTTAACTATAAAGAATATGTTTTTTAGACAAGTTAATGTAAAAAATGGGGACATATATCAGATGCAATGATATATATACATCTACAGTGCAAACATAAAACCAAGGTTAGTTTGGCTAAGAGTCTGGTGAAGCAGGATAAAATTTAGTATGACTAATTGAAAATTTCTAACGTTAAGGTGATTCATCCTCAGATACATAGTCTTTAAGAACACTGTTGGACACGGAACCCATATGCTTGCCTATCATAACTGAGACAACCGAAGCAGCTCTAATAATTGCAAATTTGACGTACTAACTCAAACGAGAGAAAGCAGTAAAAGCTATCCAAGAAACTGTGCAGCAGCGCAGTGCTGAAGTTACATAGAGACAGGATGACGATTCAATTCCTGTTTGACAAAGGCAGGCTGCAAACAAAAAATAACACACCACCCAAACCACGTAGATTATAGGGCTCTCTTTAAAAATTGGACAATATACGACCATACTACAGATTGAACTATTTGACATCGAGATGGTCGTTCTCCAATATGCTACAGAATAGGCGTCGGTGAAGATATCCACATCTGCTCAACTATCAAGAGTATATTGAGTGCTTTTAATGGACATTGACAATCTAGTTTTGCTGCTATGATACATTACAAGAATGAAAAAGTAAAATGAAACGAACATTTTTTTGAGTAATTGTCTGAATTATTGTCTTGTGAGTTTTCTTCAAGAATTGAGCAAAGAATAAAGTTTAGATGAATCGAAATAAATAGCTAGGAAAGCCCATAATATAAGTAGGCAACTGACATCATCATTATAATATATTACAAAAGTATACTTACGAAAAAATGTTCTGATACTGGGCCGATTTCGTAATATTTGACGAATCGTTCTGTGGTACGATTCTAAGGTACTCTTCATAAAATGCATCCATTTTACATATTTAGTGGATTTATTACTGAACTTTTCATTTATTAGTTGGATTATAATTTCTACTGCCTCTTCAATTTTTGATACAGGCAATAGTGCAATTGAAAGAATTATTTTTAGAATATAGTGTCCATCAGGATAGCTCTTTGCATTATCTTAAACGTAAAGACGGTATTTTGTCGATTTTGCTTTCCGTACAATTGTATGCAATTAAAGCAAATAATTGTTCATACATTAACTTATATAGTCGTTTCACTTGCTAAATATTGCAACGTTGCAAAAACTTTTAGCTAGCAAAGGGCCTTCAGATCCGCGATTCGGCCGATCAAGGAAAAGAAACCGAAAAGTCTCGACGATTTGGTTTCGTCTGGCACCCCGAATTTTTAAGGGATCATTGAAGTCGCGGGTTTATCGTATCGAAGGGGATATTTGGATATCAGTTCGATTTATCAATAACTGCGGGTGTATCGAAAAACCCGAGTAAAAAGTTAGGAAGGAAGGAAGCGTTATAAGGTTTAACAACGAGGAACCGTATCAGTAAGTTCATAAATTGTCTTTTCATTTACACATTATGTAATGAGATTGACAAAGTCCCTTGTAACTTTTAAAGATAAATTTAAAGTGACAGATCACATCCGCAAGCAGAAGATTGTTTAATTTATAATTTCGATTAAAGATTTAGTTCTGTAATGACTTTGCAACCGAATGATGTAAATTTGGCGATAAATTTTACTAACGTTTTTTCTTAGAAATTTATATTTATAGCGCATATTTGATAAAAATTCGAGCTGTTGACTAAATATGACTTTAAATGTTTGACCTAAGTTTATATTGTAATAAGTGTTACTTTCCGAAATATTTAATACTATCAATATTATGAATATTTTGGAAAATATTGACGTCAATCTTCCTTTTAGTAACACTGCTTGCATTTTATTAAGTTTATATGTTACCAAACGTGTTGTAAAAAATACTTAAAGGAAAACAGGGAAAGAAAAAAATTTATGTCCGCAGGTTGGGTTCGAACCTAGCGTCTCCTGCTTACCGGGCAGTTGCCTTTACCATTCGGCTACCGGGAACCCGACGAGTCTCCGTACCACAGACATGTTTAACACATTGGCAAATATTTATCAATTTAATTTATTAGTTTTTCTTAGATTTTTGAATATTGAAAAAAGGAATATTTTTAATTTAATTATTGATTGCGTGTCGCTATATCTTTTAGCTTGAAATCAATCTTGAATTCAAGTCGAAATCCACCTCGATTTTTTCAACAGGGAGTTCTCATGTAAAGTCGCACAAAGAAAGGTCACATGCAAAGAGTGTCTAAACTTTAAATCCTTAAAAAAAATAAATGCATAAAAAAATGAAAGATAATTCCTAAATATTCATCGAGATACCACGATCATATTGATTACAAAAAATTAGTTTTTCCATATATTTAAAAAAACGTTACAAAATTTTTTCTAAAATACTCATTTAGCCAGTAATAATTTTGATTTTTAATAATTTCGATATAATGGGGATTAAATTTTACATAATTTTCATAATTTAATCAGATATGAAGTTGCTTCATAATATTTTATAGACACCGTAATCAAAGGCCCCCTCTAAAAATTCTCCAGTTGATTACTTATGAACTAACCTCATTTCAAATGAAAAGGTCTATTTCAAATTTTATGCAGGAGTAACCCATTTTGGAACAAAAAATGATGAAAACTAAAGAAAAAATTAATAATGTTCTTTTTCTGATTTTTAGAGCTGCAAAACACAACTTAGAAAAAATTGGAAAAATCTCCCACATCCGGAGTGACTTAAGGAGCATATAAATAAATTTTGAATAAAATCTATTTTATCGATTTTCCAATTTTACAGAGAACCGCCCATATAATAATATTTGGGTTATTTCTTTACTTAAATACGCATGAAAATTACATTAGATATTTTTCAATTAATTTATTTTTATTGCCTTATGAATATTTTTATTATAATTAATTACCTAGGTAATATCTGATAAAAGCAACTCACCGTTGCTACGGTGAGTAGCTAATGGAATTCGCGTAATAAACTAATTTACTGAATTATACTGAAACTTACTTGGGTAAAATGGAAGTAACACCCGCGAACTTCCACACCTTGAAAAGCATCGCGGGCCGACTTATAAAGAGCCTTTTCAAAGTCACTCATCACACGGAAAGGTTTTAATTTAGGAGATAGCTCTTTCAATTTATTCCAAATACTGGTGTATGCTGCGCTTGTTCTTCTACACATAAGTACCCAGACGCTTGGTACAATCTAAGATTAGTAAAGAAGAGAGTTTATGAAATGGGAAATAGAAATAGAAAACTTATGCAATCACAATGTGAATCGCATAATCATGAATAGAGTGAATAGGATCGAAGTCACACATTTTTGGGAAATTATTTAGACTTTCTGCTTTTAGTTTTGTCATGCACATAAATACACGTTACACTGCAAAAGTAAATTACGAAGTCTACTTTCAATTAAAGCGAGAATATTTGCGAAGATCGAGGAAATTTAAGATAATTAATAGATAAAGATCCAATAAATATTCAACAATTAGATACCAACTAGTAGTCAATGTAAGTCAATTTTTGTAGAAAAATTAATAAAAAAATAAAATAATATTTACCCAATTAAGAGAAAAAATGCCTGAGTCTACCAATGCTCTAACTATGTGATAAATTTCGACTAAAATGTTATTGCATTTTTAAGTAAAGCCTTACCAAAAGTATATAGTTTTGAACTGGGTTTAAGTTATTCTCAAATTTTTGGTAAGACGAGTTTACTCAAAAAAGCCATAAAAATTTTATTTTTTATTGATTAATTAACAAAAATTGAATGTGACATTTTCTTAAGAAATATCCTGTGTAGAAAAAATATCCTTAAGAAATTATAGAAAATGTCTTTGAAATTTCGTTGAAAAATCATGGGATTTTACTTTTCCATGGCTAACGGCAAAATCTAATGAATTTCCCCTGAAATTCGTTAATCAATATTTTAATAATTTGTTTACATGTTTACTGTTTTTATAATTCTTTTGTTCGTTTTCACTTTAATATGTTATTAAATTAACTATAGTTATATTCACTTACTTGGTATTAATAAGTAATAGTACATTACGATATAAGTGCGGTAAAGTAGATTAAAAAGTAGAAGCGAGGAAGGAAAGTTACACGAGCCGAGAATCTACTTTACCGAACACGTATTGTACAGTATTTTTTAATACAAGTCCGATTTTAAGCATTCGTTTTTTAAAACGTATGCGGAAAAACGCACTTTTCGTACGGAGTGTTGAAAATTATATTAACTATAGGGATCATATATGCCGTTATTACGGCATTGTTTATTATTATAATGTGGATTTACGGGTAACTTAATTAATTATATATGCACCAAAGGAGTAAAATAGGCTTACATTTCCGCGGGTGATGATTACTGCCCGAGCTTCACCCGAAGTAATAAAGGTCTTTTGCTACCGAGGTGCATAAATAACTACAAAATTGAAAATAAATAAATTTGTAAATTGATCAAAGTTTGCAAACAAATTGCAAATTTATATACGACAAAATGTTCATGGGAAATTCATTGGATTTAACCATTACCGATGAAAAAAACAGGAATTTCACATTAAAAAATCCCATGATATTTTCTGTGAAATTTCAAGGACTTTTCCAATCACTTTCAAAGGTAATTTCCTATACGGGATTACGATTCATTGTGTTAGCTTTAATGGACTAAGACTTAAGAATACAAATTTTAATTTAACCTATATATTATAAAAGAAGCTTACAAATCCGTGAACCTTGTAGTGAATAAGATTATTTTTAATAAATTTTCAAAATGAATACCAACTTACTATATTATATTTTTTGCACATAACAGTTAGCAATTGATGGCAGTTCTTGATATCAGGGCGACAGTCGAAAGTCGCATCGACAAACATCTCATTGTTATTGTCAAATTCGTTGAGAAGCTTCCTATCGTACAAAATGAGATGTTCCGAGGTCGATGACGACTTAACTAAAGAGACTTCGATGGAAGTATCATTATTGTTTATTATTAATTCTTGATTATTCATCAACTCGCGGCCTAGATCACCAATAGTTTTATATTTATTTTGTAGATTAATTGTGCTACATTAAGCTTTCACTCTTTGGATTGTCCTATGGATCTGAGGGTACATTATCTCAGCAGCAATGTCTTTGTGCCTTGTTATAAAATTTTTCAAAATATATAATAGAATAAGTATTGTGTAATATTACAATACTAATTAAGGGAATGCCATACTTAAAATTTATTTACTCTCCTTACCTCATCGACAGTGATGGTAATTATCAAAAAATATGAAAATAGACGAGTATTTGCAAAAATAAGAGACGAGGTAACTACGTATACTTATCGTCTAATAATATGCTAATTTACAGACTATAATATTACTACATAATCGAGAAAAGTCATACCAAACATTTGAGATTAGCCTAATATATGTTACAAATTAGAAGTTTTTAGTAACAGTTAACTCGAAAAAGCAATAAAAATTTACTACGGCATCCCCTTAAGGATGTATAGCTCATGTAAATCCGCATTTTTAAACAAGATCCGAATAGCCGCTTAAATTAATTCAATGACAAAAGAATTGGATTTAAAAGAAAAAAGTTGTGAAATGAATGGAGGGGTGAAGCTAATGTATTAAAAAATTACAGGAATCTACCTTTTCCAACCCACAAGTTGTAATGAAAAAAGTGAAATAAAAAATTTACAATCCTTATTCAGAACTTTTAAGAGATCCCGAAGCTTTGATTTTTCAAGAATATTACATTTTTATGAATATGCATAAAAATACGAAACGACGGTAACAGCAATTTCGAAATGTAGGTACGTTATCCAACCCAAAAAGTTGTTGCTATTATTAATAGAAAAATCATAAAAAAATCATGATTAATAATTCTAAAAGCCTTTTTAACTAATCCCATAAATGAAGCGGACAGTAAAGGAAACAGAGTTTTTATGAATACTATAATAATTACACATGTAATTAATTAAATAAGCTTTTCAAAAGTATCTGACAAGTAAATATATGTAGTAAGTAAATAAAGTAAAGCAGTAAATATCATTAAATGCGATCAAAAGCTTACTGCATAGAAATTTCGTCAAACACTTGACGAATAGATCCACAAGTAGAATTTTTCACAGCTTCCTTGCAGTGTTGCACAATTTCTTTTTTAGGTTTACGTTCCTTTAGGTCACGGGCCACCACCGGCTTACTCCGCATCTTATCGCCGCCATGTTTTACGCGTCTCCCATGACAATAGATAATTAAACATCGATATAACACTCGTTAAAAATGTATCAACCAGACAAAGCAATTGACCTAGGATTAATTAAAATACATTGCAATTTCGATTTTTGATGGCTTCGAGAATGGTAACAGCCCTTGTCCCAAATTTACTACGATTACCCCGAACAAAAAATAAAAAATATATACATTGTCCACTTATCGCGTTGATTTAGGAGATTAACCAGCAATTTCAAAAGTGTTGCATAATCAGTTATGTAAAAAAACGTTGAAAAACACGGTGCATTGTTGGAAAAGCCGTTATTCGATGGAGGCTTTTAAAAACTAGATTTCTCGGCTAGATATGCAAAACCGATATTACGACTGGGATCAAAAATACGCTATTTGAATTAGGTAAGATGGAGAAACATTTTAATGAAAATCTTGTGTAAATTTGGACATTCTTATTTAAATTTAATTGTTTGTGTACTTAATTATACTTGCTCTACTGGACTTCTTGCACCCTATCAAGATTATATAAACAAGATCTTGCAATTAAAAATAAATAAAAAATTTGTTAGATAATTATATCAGACTCAACATTTTGAAATAAACTGATTAGAAAGCTTGTTTATGTAAAAATTCAATAAATCAATTAATATTAATTAAAACAGTTTAATTATTTAGATGAAATTTCTAGAAGAATTATATTTTTTTAAATAAGAAATATTAATAACGTAAATATTATCAAAGACCTATCAATAGTAGCATTTGATATCAGATAAATTATCGTGTCCATTGCAATCTTAAATTTATACCGAATATTCATATGTACAATATAAAAGTAAATATATGAAAGAATTAAACACAGTTCTAATTCAAATAAAAAATAAAATCTTATGTAAATAACTCAAAGACGGCAGCTATTTATAACCAATACACTGATATAAAAATGAAAAACGAATCGCACCTCTGCCTAGCAATGTCCACGTTGAATAAAAGAATGCATTATATAGATCTAATCTAATCTTAAGTAATTACCTGGTCCTCTCTTTATTCTTAGTTCCATAGTTGTAACCATTTATGTGCAGACCAGCCATGTGCTCTCTGGTAATAACCTAAACAATCGTGAAACAAAATATTGATTAAAAAAATTATATGCATTTTATAAATCATGGTGTAATATTAAGAAAATAGAAATACTTTACTTACGTGTAAAATATATGCAGCGACCTTTCTTGCACTATGCAACGATAGATATTAGAGCACAAACTATGTGAAAAAATCTACATAAACAATGTTGACATCTTGTTTATTGATTATCGTTACCATGACAATACTAGCGGAAAATGTTTGAAATACCCGCGAAGCTTCCTATGCCACCTCCGTGCAGCGATGGTCGCTTAATTTATCTCGGCACTCTAAACCGATTTTGCAAACTAGCTAATAGAAAAATGGACATCACCGACTGGTAATCTGTGCGAGGATCGAAACATATTGACACATATACGAATGTAAAGCGTGTCACTTCTATCATTTATATGTCATATTGATGCAGATGATCAATAATTCGTATCGCAAATCAAACAAAATTGCCCTTTTTAAAATTATTACAATTAGACGGAATATTTTTACCTATTTCAATACGTACAGCTACCTCTGCCCATCAATTGAGGAATTATTTATTTATATTTATTATTACCTACAAATGAGCACTGCTTTATCTACCAAGATAAATAAATTTGAAATTCGTTCTGGCTTCTGATTGGTGGGAACACTTGAAAACATTAGCCTTCTCATTGATGGGAGCATTGACGCCTGGGAACATTGACTATGACTCAAAATATTACAGTACTGCTTAAATTTAACTACAATTTTATAATATTACATACATTAAAATCGTTCTTCATATCAATGGCTATAAGCAAGTTTTATAAGATTAGCCAACGTAAATTTCATTCAAACGAAACATTACAACACATTCTCACAGAATGTCCCTGCATATAATTTTGAGAGGCTAAAATTTCTTAATATTGATTCTCTTGGACGGTCAAGGAACTACTAATTTATTTTACTTTGTTATAAATATCTTAAGAAGATCCTTTATTGTAAATGATTTTCATACTTAATACTATTTAAGAGAACTCTCAGTACTCAGTACACTATATCACAGATCATTAACTCTAATATTTATCAAATGTTGCATATAATCACTTGAGATTCGACAATTCTTAATTTTTATTTCAGAATATTATTTAATTATTTATATAAATACTAAGTATCAGTAAAGAATGGGAGTTCTGAGATTGAATATTAAAGTATTGCATATGCTTTTTTGTATGAAAGTATGTTGCATATAGGTGTTATCGAGAACATAAAAAAAATTCAACCTGATTCTAAGTTTCAATTTAATAAATTAATTTAAAAGTTTTTATGTAAATTCTAATAAAAGGCAAAATTAGAAGGCACTTTTTAATTTTTTCCTTTAATTATTTATATTACCGCATCCACACTCATAGTTATTGTATGCAAAAATAATGCATGGATCTTTGTTATTATGTTGTTAACAGTAATAGTAATAGTAATAGTCATTACGATTTTTTTGTTATTTATAAAGGCTTTTATATTAACTTTATAGTAAATAAATTCTAATGCCAAGATAAAGAAAGGGTATTACTCCAACAAGCGATAGACACATTCGAAGATTGGCTAATCAGGATACTAAAAATGTTTTGCAAAAAATACAATCTACTTATTGCGCGAACTTTAGTACATCTGAAGAATCTTCCACATTTGATAATGATCTTCCTAAGTGTCAAATTACTAAATCCAATACTTTGTCTTCTAATGAATATGCTACTGAAGAACAATATTCTGAAGAATCTAACAATTTAATGTCACAAGAATGCAATTTCCAGGAAACTGATAACAATCTAGCACATGAAGACACTTGTAAAGATTCTGTTGATCTTTGTTACGGTGAAATTTCAATTAATATAGATGAAAATTGCACGCCTAGTACAAGTACTTATAATCATAGTTTTAAAGATATTACAGATAATGAATATGACAACGACTCTGATAGTGATTCTTACATTTCCTCCGATAGTAGTTATCGTTTTAGTGATAGCGATGCAGAGAGCATTCCTGATTCGGATTTGGAAATAGATGTTGACTTTATTACTGATAAAAACAAAGAGTTTCGAGGAGAAATTACTTATTGGGCCAAAATTTGTAAGATAGAACATGAACCACTTAGAAAATTGTTAGTTATATTAAACAAATTCACTCGTGCATCTTTTCCCAAAGATACACGTACACTATTGGGAACTCCGAAAATTACTGATGTTGTTGCAATGGACAGTGGTCAATTTTGTTATTTAGGTATACGCAATAATATTCAAAAAATTATTGATACCCGTCTTTCTCGCAATCTTAAATTTAGTACAATAAACTACTACTTCTTGCACAATCATCTGAAAAAGGTTTATGGATTTGTTCTAAGAAAGATGCTGAACTGGAAACTGTGTTTGTTGTATGCATTTACTACGGCACAGAGAAGCCTAAAGACCAAAATGTTTTTTTGCAAAATTTGTGGAAGAATTTACAGACTTGTCGAGTAATGGATATACACACAATGATAAAATATATAAAATAAATTTAGAGCGGCTTATTTTAGATGCTCCCGCTAAATCCTTTGTTTTAAATACCAAATACCACAGTGGTTATTTTAGATGTAGCAAGTGCACTTGTGACGTGGTATTCGCGTACCCGATTAAATTAATTAATTTATATAATTAATATTAACCGTTGGGCAGCGTTGCCCAATACCGCGCACACAATTAATTATTTATCGCGAACTGCGGGCTGTCGCCAGGAACACGAGTTCGCTGGGACGAACGGTATGGAGGATTCGGGCGATCCTCCTTGCCTCGACGCGATTTATATTAAATTAGGAATGTCGGCGGGAGCGGGGAAAACAGAATGAACATACAATAATTAAAATAGAGATAAAAGAAATATTTATTTTAATTAAATAATTAACAAAAGGCCATCCAGGCCGTGTGCCGCGACATAGATTATTTCGCGCGGGCGGAAGTATCGGGAGTCAACCGGATCGAGAAACTCGCCTGCGGTTGACTCTGTCCTGATCTCCGCTATTCGGGTACCGGCGTACCCGAATACACTCCCGATGTACACACTCTCATACACTCGGGGGAAGGGGGGGAACGCACGGTAATATAAACAGAAACTTACCGGGATGCGCCCCGTGGATGGCCCAGCCGATCCGTGTCCCCGTGTCCTCCTGGGCAACGGAGGACCGACGTCGGCTGCGGTGCTGGAAGGCGGCCCTGTGGCTCGGCGAGTGCCTCGCGAACCGCGTTCGCACTCACTCACACACTTCCCGTCCTTTTTACACCAAAACACTCGCGGCTCACCTCGCGAGGATAATCCGGGTTACGACGGCTTTTGCGCCTCACGCTCCTTGGCTTAGCCGTAAACACTAGATTCGGCACCGGATAGATTTTTGTCCGCCTCGAGCGGCGCACTATGGGAAAAAGGTAAGAATTTTGTCCTAAAATCGTAGAACTCTTGTTGTGATAGGTGCAGAATAATGAAATTTGAGGGTAAGATAGTTGATGAAATATGCTATCTGGGAAAATTAAAGTTATGAGTTCAAGGTCATTTTATGACCTTCAAAAATGAGATCAAACATGTTAGTTTTATGAAAAAATTTAGTTTCTTCTTATTAAAATGAGTAAAAATGTTAAATTATAATATATTATATAGATATTTTGAAATATTTTTGTCTGCTGATTAGAACTGCTGAACTAAAAAAATCGAATCACTTTTTGCTCTTAAAAAACGCAGTAGGTTAATTCTTGAAAGTTCCTTAGAAAACTTAGAACTGAACGGGTTCATGAGTGTGTGTATATATATATATATATATACACACACACACATACTATATATATAGTATGTATATACTATATATATATATGTGTGTGTGTGTGTGT
Source organism: Theocolax elegans (assembly GCA_026168455.1). Classification (NCBI taxonomy): domain Eukaryota; kingdom Metazoa; phylum Arthropoda; class Insecta; order Hymenoptera; family Cerocephalidae; genus Theocolax; species Theocolax elegans. The sequence continues at coordinate 28,559,953 of CM047426.1, forward strand.
GGGTGGGACTATGTGTGGGAGTATGCGTGTGTTTTGGATTAGTTTTTATACGAGATTGTTAAATAATTGTAGTAAATTTATCTCATAAAAATACATTTTATGTAAATTCTTTGGTAGACATAAGTAAACATAAAGTAAATATAAACAACATTTGTATATTTGTATATTTGCAAATAATATTTTGAATATAATTTTAATCTAACTCACTGGATGAAATATAAATTATAATATATTATATAGATATTTTGAAATATTTTTGTCTGCTGATTAGTACTGCTGAACTAAAAAAATCGAATCATTTTTTGCTCTTAAAAAACGCAGCATGTTAATTCTTGAAAGTTCCTCAGAAAACTCAGAAGTGAGCGAGTGCATGGATGTATATTTGTTTTTATATATATAGACACCTAAGCGCGCAATAATATGTATCCTTACAATATTATGCAATAATATGTATCCCTACAATATTATGGTTTCATTTCATAGTTTTATATTTCTGATGAAGTCTTGTTTGTATACATCTACACGGAAACTATGTAATATATCTCTTAAGGTAAACACCAGCAAGCGCACGTACTGTACACTTGGGAACATCATTGAGTGGTGCTTGAAAATGTTTTCAGCTGCTTTTGTCGTAGTCTTTCAAGTTCTATTGTAATATAAAGGTAATATAACTTAAAACATCGTGGCTTCATCGACAATATACAATAGTTCTTTACTTACATTAGGTAGAATTCCAGTTTGTGTATTTTAATCGACTGTAGCATAGAAAGTAATTAGTGACATGTCCAAGTAAGTAATCTGATTCTCTTATTAATTTTTTATCAGTAACAAAAGTTCATATGTGTGTATGGGATACTTTATTTATTTTGTTAATGGTACATTAAGTCGTACGTGTATCGTTAGCATGTAAGACAGCATAAGAAATCTACTTTATAGTTCCGCTTTAAATAATAAAAAATAATATATTGTGATGCGCTACAAAAATAATAAAAATTTGTTTTTTGTTATTGTTACTTTATTATGAATTTTATTTCTGTACAATTTATATAACTAATGATTTATAGTTTACAAATACAATCTATAGATGGATTAGAAAATCTTTTTGAACTACGATTTTTCTGTAAAACATTTAGAATTATTTGTTTTGCTGTAGGTCGACAGCATACAATTTTCTTGATATTATATCAATCAACGACAATGTTATATGTATTTAATAAATTAAAATTTCAAAAAACTGGTCTAATCTCTAAATAACTGATAATTTGTAAGCTATAATTAAATAATACTCGGATGATTAGCAATCATGTAAAGTGAAAATTCATAAGTTTGTATTTGTAGTTTAAATTGCTGTTTTGGAATATTTATTTTTTATATTGGGGAGAAAGAAACTTGTTATTTGATTCAATGTTTCATATTTTTCTGTAAGCATGGGGCCAGCTACGAAAAAAACAAAAAAAGTCGGACGTCCTAATAAAAGAAGTAAAAAGAGCGTTAATACAGGTAGAAAACATGTACCTATCGCAAATGCCTCAAGAAGCACCATATACAAACGAGCTAAAGAATTGCTACAGTCCGATTTATATAATTATTCAACGATTAAATTAGCTGCTAAAATAGGTCAGAAGAATGCGGATACCAGGAGTGATATGAATGAAACTATAGAATCTGTTGATACAATTGCGATTCATTCACAGGAATCTGCTTTAGCCTTTTTTCTAGAGTATGATTATAGCAAGAAAACCTATTCTGGTTTAGTGACGGATAGCCTATCCCGTGGCTGCTCACTATATCCATCTTACCCATTGATTAAAAGAGCAATGGATGAATGTAAACCGAAACAGTATAAAGTTTCTGAAATCGTTGTATCTGTTTCTATGCAGGATATGCTAAATAAGACTGCAGAGCGTTTGTGCGAGAGTGTTGCTTTAACATGGGATGAACATGAATTACTCGACTTAGAATTGGTTGCGACCCTTGGGTTCGATAGCTCTTCGGGACATTCCAATGCACAGCAAAAATGTGAAAACATTGAAAATGAAAATTCAAATGCCCTTCAATCACTTTTTGTTACCAGTTTTATAGTGATTCAATTGAAGACCTCTATTTCAGGCAAATATTCTTGGCTAAATCCTACTCCACAAAGCATTCGATTTTGTCGACCTCTTAGAATAGCTCTAGAAAAAAAAGATAAAGAAGTAACTCTTCGCGAGTATAACCGTTTGACAGATGAAATAAAGTGTCTTAAGCCACATAAGTTTAAATTATCGGGTAAAAAATCTGTCAAGGTTTCATTTAATATGTCGCAAACTATGTTCGACGGTAAATGCATCAACATAATTATTGAAAACAACGCTTCTAGTAGGTGCCCATTATGCTTGCGTACTGCACACCAATTTAGTAATTTGTCTGATAATTTCATTGTAAATGAATCCTCGCTACAATTTGGTTTGGGACTTCTACATGATGAAATTAAAACGTTTGAGCATCTTCTTAACATTTTATATCGAATAAAAGTAAGAACCTGGGATATCCGTAAAAATTTAAAGGGTAAGATATTTAATCCTCTTTGCGGGAGTTTTCAATTTTTTCTGCACGCTATAATATGTTCGATATTTGTTTATATATATATATATATATATATATATATAATTAATAATAAAAAATGATATATATATATATATATATATATCGCGAGGATCATACTTACTTTACATGATAAAAATATGATCTGAACCAAGAGCTAAAAAAGCCACTTTGCGTACATTTAATTTAATTTAATTTTTAATATTTACAGAACAATTCGATACACGGAAGAAATTTATTCAGCAAGCTATTTACAATAAGATTGGAGTCAGAGTGGATCAGGTACTGCAGGGTCACGGAACTACTAACACAGGAAATGTGGCTAGACGTTGTTTTGAGAATCCAACATTATTTGCTGAAGCTCTTGAGATTGATGTCCGTTTAGTACGTAACATGGCTCGAATACTGTCAGCGTTTAAGTGCAAAAGAAAACTTAATTTGATTGTGCTTGAAAAATTTTGTTGGAAAACGTATCAAATGCATTTTGAACTGTACCCGTGGGCAAGAATGAAACCCACAGTGCACAAATTATTAAAACATGGCTGTCATATTGCACGCAGATTTCCTTTGCCAATGGCATATTATTCAGAGGACGCGAACGAATCATGGCATAAGTTATATCGGAAAAATATGACATCTCATTCTCGTCAAAATAGCAGAAAAAACAGGATAGTTGATGTTCTTAATAGAGCAGTCTATTTAACCGATCCTAAAATTTCTCTAATTTACATAAACGGGCGGTTAAATTCGCACAAAACGTCTAAAGTTTCATCCGATATACGAGAATTCATTGAAGACAGGTATAATTACAATAATCATTTTGTAATCGTTTAATACGAATGCTTAGTACCTCGAACTTCGTTCACACATATTTTAGAGCATGATCAAAATAATTGTTTTGAGTCTTAACACTAATGCGCATTTATATTACGTACTAAACAAATACAATACTATACACACACACACACACATACACACACACACACACACACACACACACATACACACACACACACACACGCACGCACGCACATATATTAATGCAGCATTTTACTTATTTTTCAGTGAAATTACTTCAGACGATGATATGAGTTGTAGTGACGATTCATCCAGTGAGTTAGATTAAAATTATATTCAAAATATTATTTGCAAATATACAAATATACAAATGTTGTGTAAATTTGGACATTCTTATTTAAATTTAATTGTTTGTGTACTTAATTATACTTGCTCTACTGGACTTCTTGCACCCTATCAAGATTATATAAACAAGATCTTGCAATTAAAAATAATAAAAAATTTGTTAGATAATTATATCAGACTCAACATTTTGAAATAAACTGATTAGAAAGCTTGTTTATGTAAAAATTCAATAAATCAATTAATATTAATTAAAACAGTTTAATTATTTAGATGAAATTTCTAGAAGAATTATATTTTTTAAATAAGAAATATTAATAACGTAAATATTATCAAAGACCTATCAATAGTAGCATTTGATATCAGATAAATTATCGTGTCCATTGCAATCTTAAATTTATACCGAATATTCATATGTACAATATAAAAGTAAATATGAAAGAATTAAACACAGTTCTAATTCAAATAAAAAATAAAATCTATGTATAATAACTCAAAGACGGCAGCTATTTATAACCAATACACTGATATAAAAATGAAAAACGAATCGCACCTCTGCCTAGCAATGTCCACGTTGAATAAAAGAATGCATTAATAGATCTAATCTAATCTTAAGTAATTACCTGGTCCTTCTTTATTCTTAGTTCCATAGTTGTAACCATTTATGTGCAGACCAGCCATGTGCTCTCTGGTAATAACCTAAACAATCGTGAAACAAAATATTGATTAAAAAAATTATATGCATTTTATAAATCATGGTGTAATATTAAGAAAATAGAAATACTTTACTTACGTGTAAAATATATGCAGCGACCTTTCTTGCACTATGCAACGATAGATATTAGAGCACAAACTATGTGAAAAAATCTACATAAACAATGTTGACATCTTGTTTATTGATTATCGTTACCATGACAATACTAGCGGAAAATGTTTGAAATACCCGCGAAGCTTCCTATGCCACCTTCCCGTGCAGCGATGGTCGCTTAATTTATCTCGGCACTCTAAACCGATTTGCAAACTAGCTAATAGAAAAATGGACATCGCCGACTGGTAATCCTGTGCGAGGATCGGGAAACATATTTGACACCGTATACGAATGTAAGCGTGTCCACTTCTTATCATTTATATGTCATATTGATGCAGATGATCAATAATTCGTATCGGCAAATCAAACAAAATTCCCTTTTTAAAATTATTACAATTAGACGGAATATTTTTACGTTCTATTTCAATACGTACAGCTACCTCTGCCCATCAATTAGGACGGATATTTATTTATATTTATTATTACCTACAAATGAGCACATGTGCCTTCTTATCTACCCAAGATAAATAAATTTGAAATTCGTTCTGGATTCTGATTGGGTGGGAACACTTGAAAACATTAGCCTTCTCATTGATGGGAGCATGACGCCTGGGACAATTGACTATGACTCAAAAATATACAGTACTGCTTAAATTTAACTACAATTTTATAATATTACATACATTAAAATCGTTCTTCATATCAATGGCTATAAGCAAGTTTTATAAGATTAGCCAACGTAATTTCATTCAAACGAAACATTACAACACATTCTCCACAGGAATGTCCCTCATATAATTTGAGAGGCTAAAATTTCTTAATATTGATTCTCTTGGACGGTCAAGGAACTACTAATTTATTTTAATTTTGTTATAAATATCTTAAGAAGATCCTTTATTGTAAATGATTTTCATACTTAATACTATTTAAGAGAACTCTCAGTACTCAGTACACTATATCACAGATCATTACCTCTAATTATTTATCAAATGTTGCATATAATCACTTGAGATCGACAATTCTTAATTTTTATTTCAGAATATTATTTAATTATTTATAATAACTACTAAGTATCAGTAAAGAATGGGAGTTCTGAGATTGAATATTAAAGTATTGCATATGCTTTTTTGTATGAAAGTATGTTGCATATAGGTGTTATCGAGAACATACAAAAAAATTCAACCTGATTCTAAGTCTTCAATTTAATAAATTAATTTAAAAGTTTTTATGTAAATTCTAATAAAAGGCAAAATTAGAAGGCACTTTTTAATTTTTTCCTTTAATTATTTATATTACCCGCATCACACTCATAGTTATTGTATGCAAAAATAATGCATGGATCTTTGTTATTATGTTGTTAACAGTACTAGTACATAGTAATAGTCATTACGATTTTTTTTGTTATTTATAAGGCTTTTATATTAACTTTATAGTAAATAAATTCTAATGCCAAGATATAAAGAATCAGGGTATTACTCCAACAAGCGATAGACACATTCGAAGGATGGCTAATCAGGATACTAAAATAGTTTTGCAAAAAAACAATACAATCTACTTATTGCGCCGAACTTTAGTACATCTGACAGAATCTTCCACATTTGATATTGACTCTTACTAAGTGTCAAATTACTAAAATCCAATACTTTGTCTTCTCAATGAATATGCTATGAAGAACAATATATTCTGAAGAATCTAACAATTTAATGTCACAAGAATGCAATTTCCAGGAAACTGATAACAATCTAGCACATGAAGACACTTGTAAAGATTCTGTTGATCTTTGTTACGGTGAAATTTCAATTAATATAGATGAAAATTGCACGCCTAGTACAAGTACTTATAATCATAGTTTTAAAGATATTACAGATAATGAATATGACAACGACTCTGATAGTGATTCTTACATTTCCTCCGATAGTAGTTATCGTTTTAGTGATAGCGATGCAGAGAGCATTCCTGATTCGGATTTGGAAATAGATGTTGACTTTATTACTGATAAAAACAAAGAGTTTCGAGGAGAAATTACTTATTGGGCCAAAATTTGTAAGATAGAACATGAACCACTTAGAAAATTGTTAGTTATATTAAACAAATTCACTCGTGCATCTTTTCCCAAAGATACACGTACACTATTGGGAACTCCGAAAATTACTGATGTTGTTGCAATGGACAGTGGTCAATTTTGTTATTTAGGTATACGCAATAATATTCAAAAAATTATTGATACCCGTCTTTCTCGCAATCTTAAATTTAGTACAATAAACTACTACTTCTTGCACAATCATCTGAAAAAGGTTTATGGATTTGTTCTAAGAAAGATGCTGAACTGGAAACTGTGTTTGTTGTATGCATTTACTACGGCACAGAGAAGCCTAAAGACCAAAATGTTTTTTTGCAAAATTTGTGGAAGAATTTACAGACTTGTCGAGTAATGGATATACACACAATGATAAAATATATAAAATAAATTTAGAGCGGCTTATTTTAGATGCTCCCGCTAAATCCTTTGTTTTAAATACCAAATACCACAGTGGTTATTTTAGATGTAGCAAGTGCACTTGTGACGTGGTATTCGCGTACCCGATTAAATTAATTAATTTATATAATTAATATTAACCGTTGGGCAGCGTTGCCCAATACCGCGCACACAATTAATTATTTATCGCGAACTGCGGGCTGTCGCCAGGAACACGAGTTCGCTGGGACGAACGGTATGGAGGATTCGGGCGATCCTCCTTGCCTCGACGCGATTTATATTAAATTAGGAATGTCGGCGGGAGCGGGGAAAACAGAATGAACATACAATAATTAAAATAGAGATAAAAGAAATATTTATTTTAATTAAATAATTAACAAAAGGCCATCCAGGCCGTGTGCCGCGACATAGATTATTTCGCGCGGGCGGAAGTATCGGGAGTCAACCGGATCGAGAAACTCGCCTGCGGTTGACTCTGTCCTGATCTCCGCTATTCGGGTACCGGCGTACCCGAATACACTCCCGATGTACACACTCTCATACACTCGGGGAAGGGGGGGAACGCACGGTAATATAAACAGAAACTTACCGGGATGCGCCCCGTGGATGGCCCAGCCGATCCGTGTCCCCGTGTCCTCTGGGCAACGGAGGACCGACGTCGGCTGCGGTGCTGGAAGGCGGCCCTGTGGCTCGGCGAGTGCCTCGCGAACCGCGTTCGAACTATACTTTAATTTTCCCAGATAGCATATTTCATCAACTATCTTACCCTCAAATTTAATTATTCTGACACCTATCACAACAAGAGTCTCTACGATTTTAGGACAAATTCTTACCTTTTTCCATAGTGCGGCGGATCGGGACGTACTCATAGGCAATTGCCTAATTTCCGAAAAAGGGATGAGAGTGGGAAACACACACACTTTCGCGCTCTCATCCCTACGTACTATTGCGCGCGTAATCGTACACTTGTAGAAAAATAAACAAGTGTCGTCGATTGGCCTTGACATACGAAAGGCTCCGACGACTTTCAATTCGCGAATTTAAATACTCTATTCGTCGTGAATAGGTTGTGTGACGATTTCCGTCACACACTATAGAAGGTGACTATTTTGAATCAGTTTGCTTTTCTACTACTAACTTGGATCAATTAAAAAGGTATTGTCACGATTTACTAAGAACAGATTCCAAATTCAAGAACCTAGAGTATGCAGATGACTATCAGCGAGGTGAGACAATTTGAAGTAGAATACCGAATTTTGGAGCAATTTCTAATGTTACTTTAGATGGCATGCACCTACTTTATTTAGAAATTATGAAACAACTAATAAAACTCTGGGTAGGAGGGAAAAGTAGTAAACAAAAGATATGCAGACTTTCTTCTAACTCGATTGAAAAAATTTCAGGAAGATTAGAAAGTTTGAAAAATATTTTACCGGCAGAGTTTAACAGACGTTCACGATCATTAAAATGTTTGAAGAATTGGAAAGCTACCGAATTTCGACACTTTTTATTATATTTTGGAGCTTTTCTTTTGAAAGATATATTGCTTCCCGATGTTTACAACAACTTTTTAATGCTCCATTTAAGCATGTTAATTTTTAATAATCAGGTATTAGTACGTGATACAGAAAATATAAAATTTGGTGAATCAGTAATAATAGAATTCATTTATGAATTTCAAAAATTATACGATGAAAAAAATGTTACTCACAATGTACATAACCTACTACATTTAGCCAAAGATATTGAAAAATTCAGCGAACTAGAAAGTTTCAGTGCATTTCGTTTTGAAAATTATATATGTTCTAGAAAAAAATTTATAAGAAAAGGTGAAAAACCATTGTAACAAATTGTAAGAAGGCTTAAGGAATATGAATCAATTATAGATACAAAAATCGTTATAATAGTAACAAGTTTGAGGTTGACAAAGTACACTGCCATGGCTTAATTATCAATACTCATAAATATAGGATATGTTATAAAGTTTTAATTGGAAAAACTTTCCCTCTGGACATTTCGGATGAAAGGAATAATTGTGTCATGCTAGCTAATGGTACGATTGTCAATATTGTGAATATTTATAAAAGTGACAATGGCAATTTATATATAATTGGAAGAAGATGTCATATGAAACAAAATTTATTTGTTATATCACATTTTCAAAGTCGTTTGTTGGGTATACAAATAGTCACTGAAGACAGTAATCTGCAGGAATGGTCTTGTGACGAAATACACGCGAAAGTATTTAAAATTCCATGTACTGGAGGTTTCATAACTTATACAATTGTTCATACGTTTCATTAAAAATATTACAATTGATATTAAATGTACATAATACATTAACAAATTTTCTGTCGAAACATTTTATGATTTATATGTCAAATAAAAAATTTAACTTTAAAAAAAAATGTACTTCTAAATGTGTAATGATATGCACTAAAACTAACCACTTTTAGCTGGAACTGCCTATCCTTAGGAAACGGAAAAAAAGGTAGATTATATTAAATTTGGAATTCGATTTCTTGACTGCCGCGCAGCGTTATGGGTATGCTTTGCGCATCTATTTTGTTCTTTCATAGTATCACTTGCCATTTAACCGGTACAAGGAACGAAAGGAGAATGGGCATTATCCTTTAGTGCAACCGTACGATTGATCGTATAGCATGTACCCACACCATTTTCTTATTCCTTATGGTGTTCGTGTATGAACCACATGGCGCTCGCAGTGCCATGAACAATGTCGCGATAAAATACTGTATTAAAAAACAAGGAAAGTTTTTTGTAATTTTCGACATTTTTAGCATTGCAGCCCCTTTCCGTATAGTACTTTCAACAATATGTCCAGATTTGGTATAAATCTATACAGTAATAACGGAGAATCATTTAAACCTGTATAATCGGATAATTTAGTGTCAATTCCCGTCGGTACGACAGCTACCTTGATTTTTCAACATTTTTTATTGAACAAAAAATAAACTTAATCTAATACAGGATAAACAAAATTTCCAGTAAAAATAAATTAAGTTTTATAATTTAGAAATAACAATTTGTTTAGATTCCAAAAGCATTTTATCTTTTTAAATATATAGATTTGTAGACGCTGTTCACGTTTTATTGTAAAACAATTACGTAATATTTCATAACTTCAAAGTTGTGTACGTTTATTTTGAAACAGTTTAGGAAATGTAACTTAAAACAGTATTTTCAAATTAATTTCTCTAGACTTTGCATTTTGACCTTTCCTAAAAACCAGTAATTTAATTTATTAAAATTGCACATATCAGTTCTTTAGCAACTAACTTACATTTCGATAAGCTTAAAAGTTAGTATAGGTGTCAGAAAAAATTATTAGAAAAAATTATTCAAGAAAGAAAAATATTGAAACGTTTAGGCCTACGCTCGAACCTGTACTCTTCTGTTTTTTGGGCAGCTACCGGTCATTTAGAGCACCTGTAAACTATCGATTCGCCTCTTCCCAGACGTCAAATTTTTTTCTTTCCTGAATGTCTCTATTATAGATCCTTACCTTATCCTCGCTACATATTTCTACATACCTTGCCATATCTCATTTAATATTTGATAACATTAGACTTTTTAATATTACAGCGTTTCAAAAATGAAGAAGTACGCCATAATTCTTAATGAAGAAAATGAGAAAGTAGTGATACCATCAAGATGGATAAGTAAAGATAATAAATCTTACTTTTATCCCTCTGCATATTTGGCAAGCAATATTAAACAAGCCATTATTAATGACATACAACCTGGAAAGAATTGGAATATTAAAGTATTATCTAAAGTGATAAAGTTTAATGGTACATCTTTTGTAATTAACAAAAAAACACTAATTTATGCAACAATGATTATTTGTTTTAAAATTCACTAAAGGGTAAATTAGAATACTAAAATGATTTACATTTCAGATGACTACAACAAAATTGTAGATGACATGAGTATACGCTGTTTAGAAGACGCCACTGATCCTAGCGATATAGAAAATATGAAAAAAGTCGTAAAAGGAGAAACAAAAATACATTACCAGATGGCTTTGTAGAACCCTCAAAGAAAAAAAAAGGTACATGATAAATGCATGAGGATGAACAAAGCACAGTTGAAGAAATTGAAACTGCTAGTGATAATAGCAATATTAAGGAAATACTGACTGACCGTCCCACCGAACCAACGACGTCAAAAAATAATTGCGAAATAACTGCAGATGAAACTAATGCTTCAGTTTTAATAAACCCACCGAAGCAGCTTAACTTATCATTAATCACTGATCAATCTAAATCTAAAAATAATGAATCTGTAACGTCTGATGATGAATATGATGAAGATGATGAGAATATTGAAGGAATTGAAGAAACTGACTTGTAAAAAAAAAATACAGTAATACTAATTTTTAATTATATACCTTCTATTTAGCTTTTCATTTATTTATATTGTTATACAAATTATTATTAAGGAAAAGGTACGGAAAGGTCAACAAATGTTATAAAAATTAAGTATCCTTCCTTCATTATATTAATTTGATTCGTCGTCGCCGTTCGTATTCACTGGTGTTTGGAAGTCGTTGTCGTTGGTCCTTAAAAGAAACATAAATTTCTCCCGTAACAATGCAGAAGTACACGAGGTAAATATATACAGTACTATCATACGCTATTTAATATAGGTAATTAGACAATTTAAACGTTAAATTTTTAATAGAAAAACGAATTTATTAAAATATTATTTATTTTTTAATATTACACAATATAATTATGTAATACTCAAATTTAAGTTACAATGATTAATACTATAAAAAATATTAACATAATAATATAAAAGTTTAATATAATAATATTTAAAATATAATTTTTTTAGACGGAACCAAATGATGATGATCCGCTAATTAAATGTCGACAACCTGGAGACGGTCGAGTACAATTATGTAAAAATTTTAATATTTGGATAGATCAAACGGAGTTGACATGCCTTTACAGATGGAAGCAAAATCCTAAGGAAATGGCTCGTCGTTTATTAAAAATTCTTGTTGGTGTCAACAATTTAAAAACAATGTGTGCGAGGGGAAAATCATCATCAAGACGTGCGGTTCCCCAAGACATTTGGAGTTGCGTTGAATGTAAGTAAACAACATTTACGTTTTTCACTATATTAATATAGTTTTCTGTTTAGATGTAAATAATATTAGAAATAATCTGAATTAACTTACTTACTTTTTTCAGATTATATAAACAAAAAATGTCCAGCGGGCCATAGTCCAGCCAAATTCACAGTTGTAGTCAACTATATGTGCTGTTCACTCCGAAACCCCAAAAAATAGATTTTATAATTTATTTATTATTTAGTTCATTTAATATTTAGTACATTATCAGTATTTGTAATTAGTTAATGATTCACATTTGTTAAGTTAAAATAAAATTGTTCTTTCTAAATACCCTCATTATTTCATTACGTTTTAAAATAAAATAGCAATTCAAATCAAAAAGCGTTAAACAAAATATAATAAAAAATAAAATACATAAATATAAAATAAACAAAGCTCTTCTTAGTCTATAATGATATATATTGCATTAACATTAGCAATGTATTTGCGAAATAGTACAAGAGTATTTAGTTTAGAATCTTGTAATACATTATTTTTAAAATATTTTCGTAACTATTGGCAATAAATTGTTAATAGCACTCAAGGCAAATAGCGGCGATACTTTTGCAATTGTTGTACCGATATATTACCAATAAGTTTACAACATTGTTCGGTAATATCTTGCCAATATGTGAGCGCTATAATTTATTTTTACGCGGGTTAATACATTATTCTATGGCGAATTTACCCTTAAGTAATAAATAGCTTAAGCTAATATTTTGAGTTTATTTTTTGCTTATTTTATTTTTAACTTATTAAACTAAATACACACAAATAGCAATAATTATATTTTTTGCTTAATAAATTATTACAGATACACCATCTTAAAGGAGCTGGAGGTGACAATGCTCATGATCTAATTTTGAATATGTTCCCAAAAGTAGTGACTGATGAAGATCTCCAGAACTACAGTTTCTATGGAAGTCAAATGCAAGACGGAGAAAAAAACAAAAATTTTTCAAACTTGGTTTTATGCAGCTGCATTTATCGTAATTTCATTTTTAATATTAAAAGGATGATGTATTTCACATGTATAGTACGCATTAAAGACACATTTTATTTTTCAAATTAAATAATCAATGTTTCGCTAATTCTAATTTGACGAATGCAAATTTATTCTAATTAATACATAAATCATACCTCTGCTTATAAAATTGTTAAATAAATGAAAAACTGTAATATAACTTCACAGTGATGCGGAGCATTAAGTTAGAGTTACCTATGACAAATAACACCACCAATGATTTTTTTGTAAAATGTAAAATTTTAATAAATATTTAAGTCTCTAGGTGTTCTTTTTAACCAACAGTAGAAACTGTTTATGTTTTTAGGGGAGAACATCAAGATTTGAAAATAGAGAATAAATTAAAATTATTTTTAAAATTAAACATACTTTTTATTTATAAAATTAATCATAGTACAGAACAGTCAATCACCATAAATTTCATTAATTAATTAAATCCCCAAAAGAAGAAAATAAACAGAAATCTTTCCAAGAGATTCACATATGTGTATTGGTGCTCCAATCTAAATATGCGTCGAATGATTGGTTTTCCATCATGAGTGCAGATTTCATATTTTCTTCTTAGCATTTGCTTCACTTTTCTTTTTCTGCAGATGCTTAGGGCTTCATTAGAATAGTCATAAAACTGCGTAGGTTCGAAAGTCACAACAATCGGTCACACACTTTACCCGTACATTTGTACTCGTACTAAGTATATGCATTCTTTCACACTTCTCTTTACCACCTTATAATATCCCAGGTCATAACGCCTTTCTTCTTCATATTTTAGAATTTGTTGATATATGTCTATATTGCTTCCTGCGTATTTTAATTTTATATTGTTATAGTTTTTCATCAAAAAGAGATACGCAGTGTTCTTTAGCTGAAACGTAGTTTCGTACTTTGGATAACGAATTACCAAATTTATACGACATTCTTCTTGAGTTAAATCATGTAGGTAAAGTTGTCTCGAAATATCCTATTTTTTATAACTTTTTCTCGGACATAAATTATCTGTCCTTATTTATATTTTTATCGTTTCTTCTATTCGTTTTCTCATTTTTCAAATATTATCTCATTCTTTCTTCACTTAGAAATTTATACTTAATTACTCTTAGTTTTTCACGTTATCACAGTATTATTTTATTGAATGTGAATAAAAATTGAGAATGTAACAATTGGCTATTTAAATTGAAAAATCAAAAATGCCAATAATGTATATTATTCAACGCAAATACGGCATCCCACTGAATGTTTCAAAAACTTTTTATAAATTATATCTGCAAGGTTTAGTTGAGAGTAAGCAACAACATTTTATTAAAACACTTCTGCAATATTTCTTTAAAACCTGGCAACAAACATTCATGAAAAATTGCAGAAACTTTTTCTTGAAATTGAAACTGTGCAAAAATACTCCACTAATTCTTGTAGCAACCTTACATCCAAATTGTTCTCTAATATTAGATAAAAACCTTGCAACAATATTTTATAAAAATTTGCCAAAATCATTATAAGAAACAATTTTGAAATATTTTATGAAAACCTTGCCGCAACATTGCATGAAACATTTCGGAAGGATTTGTGCAAGGGACATAGCAATGTTGCAGGAACCTTTCATTGAAATATTTCAGAAACCTTGTAGAAACCTTGCAGCAAGATTTCATGCTATGTGGGTTGTAATTATTTGGAAATTATATTAAATCGTATATTTTAATTATATTATCTATAATATTTATGTTTAATAAATATTAATGTATTAAAATGCATTTTATTTTATTTACAAATCCTATACGCACACACACGCGCGCACACACACACACACACACACACACACACACATGGTCCCAAGGATTTTGGGGGGGACCAAACTCACACCGTCAAAATGGTAAATGCTGCGGAGGTTGGTCACTCGGCCTCTGTAGCATCTAATGCAACGTGTGACCTGCCCTCGACTGGGATGTTGAGTGACGCTGACAGAGCTTTTCTCCGTCTGCGTGAGAAGGTAGATACCCTGGTGGAGTTTGTTCTTAATAAGAACAACATCCACAAAGAGCTGAAGAGTATGGCGAGAGCAACCAGCAGAGCTCTCAATGAATACGCGCGGGTGAACGGTGCTGTGCGTTCGACAGCGCCGAAAACTAAAATGCCGGATGCGCGTAGGGATGGTACTTGCCAAACGTCGCCCATCTTCCGCGCTGAAGAGCGACAAAGGAGGCCGGTGGAAAGGGAAAAGCCCTCACCACCACAGCAACCCCCGGAGAAAAGGAAGAAGGGATCAAAGCAGCCCACTAACAAAGGTGGGCCAGCAGATGCTTCGCTATCCGTTCCTGAGACCGGTGGGAACCAGTCAAAGGTCCCTGACTGGACCACGGTAGTGAAGAAGGGCAAAAAGAAGAAGAAGAGGAAGGACAGCCAGCCGAAGCAGCAAGAACAGCAGAAACGTGCCAGCAAACCGGTCAAAGGCACGGCAGAGCCTAAGGCCGGAGTAAGACCCTCACGCCCAGATGCCATCAAGATCAAGATATCTAGCGGGGGCTCTTCCTACGCTGACATTCTCCGGAAGGTCAAGGCTGCACCGGAATTAAAGACCCTAGGAGAACGGGTCACGCGTATCAGGCGCACCAGGGCTGGGGAGCTCCTCCTCGAACTGGGGCGACCCGGAACGGAAACGGCGGAGCTAACGACAGTGGTCTCGTCCACCCTGAGTGGGTCAGCAGAGGTCCAGCTGCTGACTCACAAAGTGTCTATCACCATCAGGGACATGGACGAGTCCACGACAACAACGGAGGTGGCTGCAGCAATTGCAGCAAAGATCGGGCCAAACGTGGTATCCCCGGATAATATTAAA
This sequence comes from Theocolax elegans, assembly GCA_026168455.1. Classification (NCBI taxonomy): domain Eukaryota; kingdom Metazoa; phylum Arthropoda; class Insecta; order Hymenoptera; family Cerocephalidae; genus Theocolax; species Theocolax elegans. Next base: position 28,575,957 of record CM047426.1, read on the forward strand.
ACCAGGGGGTCCTACAGTGGCACCCTAGCTGCGACCATCCAGCTTCCGACAGTAGCTGCCAAAAAACTGCTGCAAGACGGGAAGCTCCGGATCGGATGGGTCAATTGCAGAGTACGACTGCGAGAGGTATCCTCGCGCTGCTACCGATGCCACGAATCGGGACACATCGCGAGGGAGTGCAAGAGCGCAGTCGACCGGTCAGCGCAATGCTATCGGTGCGGCCAAGAGGGCCACAAAGCAGTGGACTGCGAGGCCAAAGCAAAGACCTCGCATGAGGAAGGAGCACACATAAAAAATGATTAAGGTGCTCCAAATAAACCTCAACCACTGCGCTGTGGCCCAGGACCTGCTGTCCCAGCTGGTCAGAGAGGAGAGAGCGGACGTAGCGATCATCAGCGAGGAGTTCCGGGATCTCGAGAAGTCGAACTGGGTAAGGGATGCCACGGGCAAGGCGGCCATCTGGGTATGTGGAAATATACACATCTCCAGAAAGATGGTCGCCCCCCTTCCCAGCTTCATCTGGGTGGAGGTGGCGGGGGTAAGCATGTACAGCTGCTACTTCCCGCCCAGCGATTCCACCGAGGACTTTGCGAGATCTCTGGATGCAGTCGTCACCAGTGCTCGGTCCTCTCGGCTGCCGGTTGCAATCGGTGGGGACTTCAATGCTTGGGCGACGAACTGGGGCAGCGCCAAGACCAACGCGCGTGGTCGCGCACTTGTAGAAACCTTGCAGCAAGATTTCATGCTATGTGGGTTGTAATTATTTGGAAATTATATTAAATCGTATATTTTAATTATATTATCTATAATATTTATGTTTAATAAATATTAATGTATTAAAATGCATTTTATTTTATTTACAAATCCTATACGCACACACACGCGCGCACACACACACACACACACACACACACACATGGTCCCAAGGATTTTGGGGGGGACCAAACTCACACCGTCAAAATGGTAAATGCTGCGGAGGTTGGTCACTCGGCCTCTGTAGCATCTAATGCTACGTGTGACCTGCCCTCGACTGGGATGTCGAGTGACGCTGACAGAGCTTTTCTCCGTCTGCGTGAGAAGGTAGATACCCTGGTGGAGTTTGTTCTTAATAAGAACAACATCCACAAAGAGCTGAAGAGTATGGCGAGAGCAACCAGCAGAGCTCTCAATGAATACGCGCGGGTGAACGGTGCTGTGTGTTCGACAGCGCCGAAAACTAAAATGCCGGATGCGCGTAGGGATGGTACTTGCCAAACGTCGCCCATCTTCCGCGCTGAAGAGCGACAAAGGAGGCCGGTGGAAAGGGAAAAGCCCTCACCACCACAGCAACCCCCGGAGAAAAGGAAGAAGGGATCAAAGCAGCCCACTAACAAAGGTGGGCCAGCAGATGCTTCGCTATCCGTTCCTGAGACCGGTGGGAACCAGTCAAAGGTCCCTGACTGGACCACGGTAGTGAAGAAGGGCAAAAAGAAGAAGAAGAGGAAGGACAGCCAGCCGAAGCAGCAAGACCAGCAGAAACGTGCCAGCAAACCGGTCAAAGGCACGGCAGAGCCTAAGGCCGGAGTAAGACCCTCACGCCCAGATGCCATCAAGATCAAGATATCTAGCGGGGGCTCTTCCTACGCTGACATTCTCCGGAAGGTCAAGGCTGCACCGGAATTAAAGACCCTAGGAGAACGGGTCACGCGTATCAGGCGCACCAGGGCTGGGGAGCTCCTCCTCGAACTGGGGCGACCCGGAACGGAAACGGCGGAGCTAACGACAGTGGTCTCGTCCACCCTGAGTGGGTCAGCAGAGGTCCAGCTGCTGACTCACAAAGTGTCTATCACCATCAGGGACATGGACGAGTCCACGACAACAACGGAGGTGGCTGCAGCAATTGCAGCAAAGATCGGGCCAAACGTGGTATCCCCGGATAATATTAAAACCAGGGGGTCCTACAGTGGCACCCTAGCTGCGACCATCCAGCTTCCGACAGTAGCTGCCAAAAAACTGCTGCAAGACGGGAAGCTCCGGATCGGATGGGTCAATTGCAGAGTACGACTGCGAGAGGTATCCTCGCGCTGCTACCGATGCCACGAATCGGGACACATCGCGAGGGAGTGCAAGAGCGCAGTCGACCGGTCAGCGCAATGCTATCGGTGCGGCCAAGAGGGCCACAAAGCAGTGGACTGCGAGGCCAAAGCAAAGACCTCGCATGAGGAAGGAGCACACATAAAAAATGATTAAGGTGCTCCAAATAAACCTCAACCACTGCGCTGTGGCCCAGGACCTGCTGTCCCAGCTGGTCAGAGAGGAGAGAGCGGACGTAGCGATCATCAGCGAGGAGTTCCGGGATCTCGAGAAGTCGAACTGGGTAAGGGATGCCACGGGCAAGGCGGCCATCTGGGTATGTGGAAATATACACATCTCCAGAAAGATGGTCGCCCCCCTTCCCAGCTTCATCTGGGTGGAGGTGGCGGGGGTAAGCATGTACAGCTGCTACTTCCCGCCCAGCGATTCCACCGAGGACTTTGCGAGATCTCTGGATGCAGTCGTCACCAGTGCTCGGTCCTCTCGGCTGCCGGTTGCAATCGGTGGGGACTTCAATGCTTGGGCGACGAACTGGGGCAGCGCCAAGACCAACGCGCGTGGTCGCGCATTCCTCGAGGCGTTCGCTCTTCTGGGGCTGGAGATCGCTAACACAGGGACAACCCCGACTTTCACCAAAGCCGGCAAGTTGTCCATAGTCGACCTCACCTTCGTCGATCCTAGATTGATGGGGGGAGGGGGACTCGGCTGGAAAGTTAGCGATCGTCACACGGGTAGTGACCACCAAGCACTTGTGTACCAGCTCCAGCTGACCAGCGGAAGGACAAAGAGAGCAGGAAGAGGAGCAAGAGAGAGATGGGCACCAGCCACGTTTGATCGTGAGGCGTTCCTCTGCTCCCTTGAGGGGGCAAAAGTGGAGGGAACCGCCGAAAAAAAAGCACGAGGCCTCACGAATGCCTTAACAGCGGCTTGCGATGCCTCTATGGCCGTGAAGTTCAATCCTCGCGACCGCCCACCAATAATCTGGTGGAATGAGGACATCGCAGAAAAGAGACGTGAGTGCCTGCGTGCCAGAAGGCTGCACCAAAGAGCGAGGGGAATACCGCGGTTCCAAGATCGTTCCGCAGAATACGAACAAAAGCGGAGGGAGCTCAAGGTGGCCATCAAGGCTGCCAAGAGAAGGTGTTGGCGGGAGCTATGTAAGGAGGTGGACCACGACCCCTGGGGCAGACCGTATAAAACGGTTATGAATAAGATCAACCCCGGGGGCGCTGTTGCACCCACCGACCCAGTTTTTCTGGACGGAGTAGTCCGCCACCTGTTTCCAGAACATCGGAAAAGGGCAACAGGGACGGGCCTGATGGCCACCATTGGTGCAGCCGAGTCGCCAGACATTAGTGAAGCCGAACTGAGGATGGCCGCTAAAGGTATTTCCGTACGTAAAGCCCCAGGGCCGGACGGAATACCTAGCCTGGCCGTCAAGACAGCGGCGATGAGTGCTCCGGGCTTGTTCCTGGACGCATTCAACGCATGCCTGAGAGAAGGTTGCTTCCCGGCCCAGTGAAAGACGCAGAGGCTGGTACTCCTACCTAAGGGAAACAAACCCCCGGAGGAGCCATCATCTTACCGCCCGCTCTGTCTACTGGATATAGTTGGGAAGCTTCTGGAGCGGGTGATCTGCGCCAGGCTCGCAGCGGCCATCGGTCGGGCCGGAGACCTCTCCGACAACCAGTTCGGCTTCCGAAAGGGTCGATCGACCATGGACGCTGTAGGCAGAGTTGTTGGTATAGCCACAAACGCCATCAATGCTGGTCGGAGTGCAAGGCGGACGTGTGCCATCATCACCTTGGACATCCGGAATGCCTTCAACTCTGCCAGATGGGACAACATCATGCTGTCCCTGCAACACTTCCAAGTGCCACTCTATCTCAGGGAGGTCACCTCGAGTTACCTGACTGACCGTACTCTGCTCTACGACACCGACGACGGTGTGCACTCCCACAACATCACGGGAGGCGTGCCGCAGGGTTCGGTCATTGGGCCCCTACTCTGGAACGCTGTCTATGACGGCCTGCTTAGGCAGCAACTTCCGGAGGGTGTCTCGATGGTGGCTTTCGCGGACGACGTGGCGCTAGTGGTGGTCGCAAAGAGTGTCGAAGAGATCGAATATCTCGGAGACGTCTCTATAGAGTGGTCGCCACTTGGTTGAGAGACCACGGACTTAGTCTGGCGGCGGAAAAAACGGAGGCGGTGCTCATCTCTCGCACAAAAAAGGAGAGGACCGCCACCTTCACGGTAGGTAAAGAACGGATACGGTCGGTGAAAACGTTGAAGTATTTAGGGGTCACACTAGACGCGCGGCTGTCGTTCAAACACCATCTCGCGAACGCAGGCTCAAAGGCGACAAAGGAGGCGTGCGCTGGCGGGCATCATGCCCAACATCGGGGGACCCCAGCAACCGCGAAGGTCTCTCTTGCCTCGGTGGTGAGCTCCGTAATTTTATACGGAGCTCCTATCTGGGCTGATGCCCTGAACAGGCACAAGAGCTTTGGTGCTCCGTGCCAGAGAGCCTGCAGGATAGCTGCGCTAAGGGTGGCCCGGGCGTACCAAACCGTATCCGACATTGCGCTCTCGGTGGTCGCGGGGACCACCCCCTTCGACCTCCTGGCAGCCGAGAGAGCTGAAAGACACCGTGAGGGTGGGCGACGCCTAGAAGAGAACCGCTGCCACAACCGATGGTCATTGCGGACCGTAGAGGAGTGGCAGCGTAGATGGGACTCAGCCAGGGACGGCCGCTGGACCCACCGGATCATCCCGCGGATCCGGGAGTGGGCGAGCAGGAAACACGGCTTCGTCAATTTCCAGCTTACATAGGTGTTGACCGGGCACGGATGCTTCCGTAGTTACCTATTTCGTATAGGGGTCTACGGCAGCGCAGAGTGCCCGGCTTGTCCAGGGGTGGACGAAGACGTGGAACACGTCCTCCTACGGTGTCCTCGTTTCAGGGAGGAATGGAACCAATTTCAAATCACTTGGAGCGGTCTTCTCACCCCTGAGGGCATCGGGCCGTGCCTGCTTGACTCCCAGGAGGGATGGAACGCGGTGGTAACCCTCTGTACGTCCGTAGTGGACAGGGTGGGTCTCATCAGAAGAGAAGAGGAGAGAAGAGTTGCGATAGCAACATTAGTGGGCTAACCTAGCCGTTGCCTCCCTCCGCGAAGTAATGCCTTGCGGCGGTTTCCGGGAATAAAGGTAAGAAAAGAGGTGGAGTTTTAGTGGGTATGCCTATCGACATCCTTCGATAGGAGAGTCCCACACACGGGGAGTCTCGCATGGCTCCAGTCATGGTGCATTAAGCATTTCTTAACGTTTTCTTAACCTTTAGAGGACGGGATGGCCCCTATACGGGCCATGCCCATGATCGACCCTTTACATGTGTTAGTTTTGAGATGCGAGACATCACATAAACTCGATTTCTATAGAAAAGTGAGAGAAAACAGTAAACCCAATTCCGTCCTCTAAAGGTTAAAAGTGATCCGATGTTTTTAGACATTAATTTTATTGAAAAAAGAAGCTTTTTTGAACCATAAAATTCCCGTCCTCTAAAGGTTAACAATTAAAAACAAATGTACAATAACAAATACATTCAGATTTAGTTTTTACTACTAATTAAGTGTCTTCATAACACCTGAACATGCCCACAACATAGTATTACATAAAACAGGCCCTGATCTCCACCCCATTACATTTTTTAAATGCCCATTGCAGGCACATGTTCAGGGCCTTTTAATATTCGTCAGGTACCTGAACAGGGCCTTCTTTTTGCCTAGAAATCATTTCTACTCGGGAGAGAGTAAGCCTCCGGATCTAAAGATCCGAGGTTCTATTCCCGCGGCTTGAAAATTTTTTTTTATTTTTTTTTATTAATTAAAAGTTTGTGCATTTAAAAATGTATTTTTTCGCTTGCCCAGGACATTTTTTAAATTTTTATATGAAACACATTTTTAAAAGGCATTTTCAACGTTGCTCAAACGTTGTCACATCGTTATTTTCACATATCGCGGCAACTTACATAAATCTTAGCGGACATATCCCACGTTGTAGCAACGTTGCTCCAACGTTTCAACAACTTTTATAACAACGTTGTAACGTTGTCAAAACAACGTTGCCACGACGTTGCTACAACGTTGAATGCTAGTAGGGTTATTAAGTATACTTATGTAATTCGTATTATTGTTGGCGCAGCCGATACAACCCGATAGGCCGTCTGCCCCTTACATGCGTCGAACCTCGTAAAACCTTATAATAAAAACCGGATACATGACTATATTTGTTATAAATAATAAATACGGAATTGCCTGGTAGAACGCGATTAACAATTTGATTAAGATTGTTTTTATGGATGTCTCAGCTCATACGATCCGGTAAACGAACCGCCCATTTATTTTGTTGATCATCATATTGTACTATAAAATGTTTTTTTCTTTTGTGAGGTTTATCTTATAAAATACTATAGGCATTTATATACCTTATAGACTCGAATTATAAACCTACCATTAGAAAGCAAAAAAAGACATAAACATATACAGTAATTCCAAGTGCTTATTAAATTTTTTATAGCACTGCGTGACATAAATTCGCACTTATAACACGCTTTTTCGTGGTATAAATAGCCCATTATTACACGGTTAAAATCTCATTTTTCTTATTTCACGGGTTCATTATTTTGAACAATTGCAGTATTATAAGTATTCTAAAGGTCTTTTTAAACTAAAATATTGTTAGAATAAGCAGTTACATCTATAAGAAGTCCGAAAACGTATAACGAAAACGAAATATTGCGTGTAATGAAGCTTTTGAATTGTAGGTTAACACACGGTAAACAGCGGAACGATCTGAAGTTAGTTGCATAATCGATGCTCCAGCTCTTTGGCGTATCGACGTGACGACGTTTCGATTAGAGAACTACGGTCATTATTAAATAATAAGAAGATACTCCGCAGCGTGCTTGTAAAATTGTTTGTCGTTTTGTTAATATGATTAGTTATTACCTCGCGATATCCGAGTGCATAAATATATTATGAAAGCTTAATAAATGAATATTAATGTCAATATAAACGATTTTAACCCTGTACAATATTATATATATATATATATATATATATATATATATTCGCTGAAGGTAGAGGTTAAAAAATTTTATTATTGTACACGTGATATTATAACGCGTTCTGTGTAGTAAATATAACATTAAATGCTCGCTGTCATGTACATTCGTTGAAGAAATACACAATACACATGAAAAATAATTATTAAAAAAGTACTATAATAAAGAACTGTGTATTATAATAAAAAAGTCGAGTTTTCAAATATGCACATTATAATGCTAATAGTGTGTTGAGAATTTAATTTCTATTATAGTTATATTTGTTTAATTATCAAGAGTTTTAGTAGAAATTCTCAACAGAAAGTAACAGCACAAAGTGAATCTTAAACTTTATGTTATAATCATTTTTATTTAGAAAATTAAAGACTTGTTCAATAAAACTAACAATTTTTATAACATTAGTTATATAATCTCATTTGTAATACTTAAATAAAAAATTAATACTGCGTGCATTGATTAAAACATTTAAGAACAAGTAATCTAATCAAAACTTTAACACAAATTTTATGCGTCAGCACTGCTTATTAACATCACAGTTATATAATTCAATAGATTTGTAAGAATCACTTTGATACATGACTATATTTGTTATAAATAATAAATACGAATTGCCTGTATGAAACGCGATTAACAATTTGATTTAAGATTGTTTTATGGATGTCTCAGCTCATACGATCCGGTAAACGAACCGCCCATTTATTTGTTGATCATCAGATTGTACTATAAAATGTTTTTTTTCTTTGTGAGGTTTATCTTATCAAAATTCCTATAGGCATTTATATACCTATAGACTCGAATTATAAACCTACCATTAGAAGAGCAAAAAAGACATAAACATATCCAGTAATTCCAAGTGCTTATTAAATTTTTTATAGCACTGCGTGACATAAATTCGCACTTATAACACGCTTTTTCGTGGTATAAATAGCCCATTATTACACGGTTAAAATCTCATTTTTCTTATTTCACGGGTTCATTATTTTGAACAATTGCAGTATTATAAGTATTCTAAAGGTCTTTTTAAACTAAAATATTGTTAGAATAAGCAGTTACATCTATAAGAAGTCCGAAAACGTATAACGAAAACGAAATATTGCGTGTAATGAAGCTTTTGAATTGTAGGTTAACACACGGTAAACAGCGGAACGATCTGAAGTTAGTTGCATAATCGATGCTCCAGCTCTTTGGCGTATCGACGTGACGACGTTTCGATTAGAGAACTACGGTCATTATTAAATAATAAGAAGATACTCCGCAGCGTGCTTGTAAAATTGTTTGTCGTTTTGTTAATATGATTAGTTATTACCTCGCGATATCCGAGTGCATAAATATATTATGAAAGCTTAATAAATGAATATTAATGTCAATATAAACGATTTTAACCCTGTACAATATTATATATATATATATATATATATATATATTCGCTGAAGGTAGAGGTTAAAAAATTTTATTATTGTACACGTGATATTAATAACGCGTTCTGTGTAGTAAATATAACATTAAATGCTCGCTGTCATGTACATTCGTTGAAGAAATACACAATACACATGAAAAATAATTATTAAAAAAGTATACTATAATAAAGAACTGTGTATTATAATAAAAAGTCGAGTTTTCAAATATGCACATTATAATGCTAATAGTGTGTTGAGAATTTAATTTCTATTATAGTTATATTTGTTTAATTATCAAGAAGTTTTAGTAGAAATTCTCAACAGAAAGTAACAGCACAAAGTGAATCTTAAACTTTATGTTATAATCATTTTTATTTAGAAAATTAAAGACTTGTTCAATAAAACTAACAATTTTTATAACATTAGTTATATAATCTCATTTGTAATACTTAAATAAAAAATTAATACTGCGTGCATTGATTAAAACATTTAAGAACAAGTAATCTAATCAAAACTTTAACACAAATTTTATGCGTCAGCACTGCTTATTAACATCACAGTTATATAATTCAATAGATTTGTAAGAATCACTTTGTATTGTAACATTACAATTATATAACTGAATAGTGTTATGTGCATCATCCTTAAGTAAATCATATATGTATAAGCCAATATCCGGATCATACAAGATTGAAAATTTTTGTTCCTCTTCCGGAGCTTCTACAGTTTTCTTAGATGCATGTTCAGTGTCAGTGTTTAAATTTTTAGAAACATTAATATTGTTATTTCTCTGGACTGATGGTTCATCAATTTCAACACTGTCAGTCTCAATGTTTCGATGACATTGTTGCATTTCATTGGACATAGATGTTGCTGTAACTAATGACTGGAATTTAAATAATTGTTGATGAATTTTCTTTGGTGCGGAAGTGTTACATTCTTGAACTGTTGTTGAAAATGAAAGGGGCCTTGGATTATATGAATCGGTTACTGCATTAGAATCCTCAACGGCTACTCTTGCTTTTTTATTTAATACTATTCCAGAACTAATTTGTTGGCAAATTTTCTTTTTATTAGTTATCGAGTCAGCAATGTAGCCTTCAGCGACTGTACTGGACTTCCACCCACCATGCCTCTTAAGTGTAGTGATATCAGCTCCGGCATCCACCAAAAGGGTAGCTGAAGTCCTGCGGAAGCTGTGGCCTGTGTACTCTTGCGGATTAGGCAATTTTAAAAATAATGCTACTTCCTTGGGCATAGTACCAAACTTGTTTATCCCAATGGGTTGTTGTTCACATTTTCCTCTTGCATACTTCAAAAAGAATCTATCGCCAAAAGATAATTGAGATCTGGCTTGCAAATACTGTTTGCAAATATCGTACAAACCACTTGTGATAGTAAAAGATCTAGGAATCTTATTTTTAGTTTCTAATATTTTAACGAACAGCATGTCCTCAGATTCAACTATATCAGTGATTTTTAAATTTACAAATTCCTGTCTTCTCATCGCACCAGCAATCCCAAAAATTAAAGCTACCTAGAATATTGTAAATGTAATTAGTTAATTATTTCAATTAATTATAAGTTTAATTTACCTTTGTAGTTAAATATAATTCATCTGGTGCATTATTTAGAAAATCTGAAATATTCTCTTTTGTAAAAACAAGTGATTTTTTTGCTTTATATCCAGAATGTTGTTGTTTTAGAAAACTAATTAATCTGTGATAATTGCTGATATCAATTTGATTGTAAGCTTTTATTGTGCTCTTCAACATAGAATATGTTGCCCATAAACTAGATGGTGCGTAGGTCTTCGAAATGTCAGCAAAATATGTAAGCAGGACATCCTCACAAAAAGAATTTGTGCCATTTGTCTTACACCACTTTTTGAAAGCATTGTAATTAAGTGTATAAACTTGTTTTGATTTTTTTGGTAGTAAATCTAAAGAAATAGTTTTAGCTGCTTCTCTGATTTTTTCTGAAACGATTTCTGTGCAACTGTTATAAGAATCCGAATCGGATGAACTCATTTTAAATCTTCTAAAGGCAATCAATGTTTAGTAAAAAACTTAAAAAAGAATAACAATTTTTTACAAGGTTAGTGCACCACGGTTAAGGCATATTCAAAAGTGAATAGTAGCACTGCATGTAACCTGTTTAAAGTCGTCAATAAAATATGTCGCCATTTTTAAATAATCATATATGTTAGTTACTCTTTACATATGTATATATATATATATATACATACGCACATGTATATGTATAATATAACTAGTTTTTGTACTAAATATATTATTTTATATAAAATATTATTATATATTATGCAGAGTGGCGAATTTATGTCACACGAGCTATAAAATAGTATACGATACGCGTGGTATAAGTGGCCCATTGCACGGCGTGACTTATCACCCTCGCTTCGCTCGGGCGCTAACTTCACGCCGTGTAATAATGGGCCACTTATGCCACTTGTATCGTAATGTACTATATCGGGAAATTTGTATGAATTATAACCTTTTCAAAGTCATTTGTTTTATTATAGAACCCGATTAATATTTTCTTGGATGTACTTGTGTAATTCATGTAGTAAAACATCTATACAGGCTTATAATTTTTCAATCAATTTATTACGATATATGCCGATTCTGAATTCATATTGGTAAAGTGAATAGAATTCTATAAATAATTATATGAGCATATCTCTATAAAAGCCTATAAGTTTAATAGTCTCATAGAAACTGATATATCTTTTACCAGGTAAAACTTATAAAAACTAAATTTTGGAACTTGTGATTCGTAGCTGTGGGGAATTCATTATAGGTACCGATAAAAAAGAAATCGCCCTATATATTACTATAAAATTTTTATCGACACCCCGATACAATGAGCCATTATTTTATCGGATTTTATAAGGTGTTTTCAACAGGGGAGAACTAAATATTTAGATATGCATATGCAGTTACAGTAATATATAGTTCATCTAATATTGTATAGAAACGTAATATTATTAAATTCTTGTTACTTTTTGTCTCTTATACGCTAAAACAAAAAAAATAGCGAATTAAGAATTTTTTCATATTATAATTACACTTGCAATATTATTTTGAGTTTAAGTTACGTTTCATGTCTTCAAACTGAATATATGTAATTTAATCGATATTTTTGTAAAACTAGAGCGAAATTAAATGCGCACTTAAAAAAGTATTTACTTTAAAATTTCACAATTTGCCTAATTAATATTTCAATAAACTGCAATCGAAAAGTACAAAATCAATTTTTTTACAGTGTATTAGTCTGTTTTAAAATAGATAACTCTGCAAAAATTAGTTAAATAATAATTTAAAAATGCATATAAATGAGAAAGGTTTGTACTAAATATTTAATAAAGAGTTAATATTTATTGAAATTAAATTTTAAAGGAACAGAATCTTCTAGTTTTAATCTTAATTAACTGCTTATAAAATACTTACTTTACATAGTTTCAAATACGTATTACTGTAAAATGTTTGTAATATATTACAATGCTGAAAAGAATATTACTATCTTTGTGAGATTTGATTATTATAGTCGAATGTATAATAAGTTGAATAATAACTAAGGCGGCAAATCATTAAAAAATTTGAAAAAATAAATTTATGTTACTTTACTCCCATGCAAATATAAAAATGACTACCGTTTTAACGCAGTATACTGGAGGAATTTTTAACATTAACTTTTTAAAAGTAATACATAGTGCAATGTTTAACAAAAATATAATAAGGATGGTCGTCGTGTCGGCTTAGTCTTATTATAAAAATTATCATGTCATCGTAACTTTGTGATCAATTATGGTATGATAAATTAATTCGGCCGTACACAAATTGTGTCATATTGACAATATCAATTATGGTGAATCTTATTATTACTTGTATTTTACTCCAAGCAGTAATTATTCGAACTTCAACAGTAAAATACTCACCAATGAAATTTGAAATAACTCACAATTATGTCTCTGTTTCGGTAATGATTTTAATAGTGTATAAAAATCTATGAATAGTTACTTTATACATCTTGTTTTATTATATGCTACTTTACATTTCAGATGCAAAATTGTGGAGACTGTTTTATCGAAAAGAAAGATGTAATCCTTGTCGTGGGGAATTGGACTTTAATAACATGTGTCAAAAATTTATTACAATCTGAAACAAATATTATTAGTCTTCTAGGTATCGATAAAAGGGATAAATTAAGCGATTACACATCAAAAACAAAACTATATAAAATAAATCCAGATAGTAAACCATTTCCAACAAAAAACGTGATTATTGTTGGTATCGACGTGCAGTTGTTAAAACTAATGCTCTATAAATATAAATATTCCATGTGGTGGAATCGGTATGCACATTTTTTTATTGAAAATGTAAACACCTTGAATACGTGTAATTATGCATATAACGTTCTAAAAATTGTATGGGAATTTGACATTCTATCTGCTGTTTTTATATGTGATAGCGACAATCATGTTGACATTAAAACATTCAATCCATTTCGTAATTATGCTTCAGACGTTTGGACGGAAGAAAAAATTTACGTGGAAGATACTATTCATCCATTTGTATTGTATAAAATAGCAAAATATGTAAATGGTAAGCATTTTAATAGACACGGTATTACACTTTTAAATTGTTTTTTAACTTATCAGTTTATTATTTATAATTAATTAAATATTACACTAAACACATTAAATTATAATCATAAGATGGTATTCAAACGTTTTCGTAACTTACCATATAATAAACTTGTTATTTGTAACGTTAAGTATACGTAAATGTTAATAAACTGTATTAAGAATTATTTTATAAAGTTCAGTATTTCAGCTCCAAACAGATCTATATGCCGCATGGATTTGTGCTCATAATTTAGGAATAAAATGTTCTTATTCGTTTCAGAAATCACTAATTTTATGAGCTAAAACTTAATATATAAATAAAAGATATTTACCAGTTCTAATTATATTCGAAATCCGAATGGTTAAATCTTATTTGGTCAGTATATTGTAACATAAACTTTAATGTTCTTTATTATTCCTTAGATTTACCACTAAAATGTCAAGATTTGTTCTTTGTCAAAACGGATCAAATTGGTCGTTATCCTGTATTAATTGCGGGCAGAGAAGCATTTGAAACACCTTATGATAGAAGAGAGAAAAGTGAATACAAAATTCGAGGATATGCTGGAATAATGTTTCAACTTATTTTAACAAAGTTAAATGCTACCCCAAAATTAGACATAGTTACGTCTAAAGAATCACCTTTTATTGACGATAATGGTGAAGCTTACGGAATTTACAAACTATTTTTTCAAAATCGCTATGATGTATTATTAGCTCCAACAATCACTCATGACATTTGGGAAAATAAAATTTTTACTAATATACAAACAAATTTATGTTACATCACAAAGAAGAAGTTAATATCACTTGGTGATCATGTGTACTCTATTCTATCTCAACCGTTTTTCTTAAGTTTTGGATTTTCTACGTTAATATGTGCAATAACTATTGCCTATTTAGGCCGATTTAAATTTCATTGCTCTACTTTTGGAGGTAATTCGATTGACAGTAGGCTATGCAGTTGTTTATCCTCTAATTCTAGAAAAATAAGATTGATTTTTTCATTTGCCATTTGGATAATTTACATTTACGAACTTCTATTTCCAAAATCTCTTAACGTCGCTAATGACTGCTTCATCATATGATCCATTTATTGAGACTATGGAAGATATGGTAAAATATCGTTACGTAGTTTGTGGACATATCTCGAAGAAGTATTTGTTCGAAGACACTCCTTTAATAAAAACTTTATATCTACGATAAATTGATTACTGTCTGAACAGCCTGGACCGAGTAAATTGTGGTAATAACTAATAGAGCTAGTTTTCAAGAATAACTTCTATTTACAATAAGCTGCATGAAGCTGGATTTAATGATATATACATAATAATAACTACAAATTTAACGGTACAAGCGATGAAGACAAGGGGTTTGGGAGTTGAAATAGTTACTCTATCAAGTTTAATATTCATATCACAAAAGTATATCACTTGGTGATCATGTGTACTCTATTCTATCTCAACCGTTTTCTTAAGTTTTGGATTTTCTACGTTAATATGTGCAATAACTATTGCCTATTTAGGCCGATTAAATTTCATTGCTCTACTTTTGGAGGTAATTCGATTGACAGTAGGCTATGCAGTTGTTTATCCTCTAAATTCTAGAAAAATAAGATTGATTTTTTCATTTGCCATTTGGATATTTACATTTACGAACTTCTATTTCCAAAATCTCTTAACGTCGCTAATGACTGCTTCATCATATGATCCATTTATTGAGACTATGGAAGATATGGTAAAATATCGTTACGTAGTTTGTGGACATATCTCGAAGAAGTATTTGTTCGAAGACACTCCTTTAATAAAAACTTTTATATCTAACGATAAATTTGATTACTGTCTGAACAGCCTGGACCGAGTAAAAA
This sequence comes from Theocolax elegans, assembly GCA_026168455.1. Lineage (NCBI taxonomy): Eukaryota > Metazoa > Arthropoda > Insecta > Hymenoptera > Cerocephalidae > Theocolax > Theocolax elegans. Next base: position 28,591,067 of record CM047426.1, read on the forward strand.
AATTAGCTGTGGTAATAACTAATTTTCGAGCTAAATTTAATGTTACCGAAAGCAAGGACACACATATAGCTTTAAATACAGATTACACTACATACTACGTTCACTTACTACGAGATGATTACCACTTACAAAAGAGAATAACTTCTATTTACAATAAGCTGCATGAAGCTGGATTTAATGAATATATACATAATAATAACTACAAATTTAACGTTACAAGCGATGAAGACAAGGGGTTGGGAGTTGAAATAGTTACTCTATCAAGTTTAATATTCATTTTCTATTTTTTGCTTTTAGGATTAGCTTTATCGGGTGTAATATTTGTTATAGAATTATTGTATAAAAAATGTATAAATTAGACTATAATATGGTAATATATTTCCAAAATCGAGTAAGTAATGAAAGTACGTTACAATTTTGTAAACAAAATTTTGTGTTATTGCACTATCGTTATTATAAATTGTTAAATTTTTGTTTCATAAATGGTAAACATTGGTATATAGTAATAAGTTTTAAATTCATAAATATTATGCACAAAAATGTAGCATTATATTACGGGAAAAACTGACAAAGAAAATTATTAAAATACTCCAGAAGCTTTTAAACAAATATAAGTAATGTTTGATTGTATATAAGTTTTGAAATATAGAATAATTTGTAAAAAAAATTGGGGTTGAATATCCTAAATTTACTCATATAATTTATAACTAATAACGTTTATAATACAAATTTAAATTCTGGGTTGAAATATGGCAAATTGTGTACCTCAAAAACAAATAATAATAATGGCTTCTTAATTCGTAAGAGATTGGGTTGTTGGCTTGGTTTGATTGTGGGTACCTATGCGTATCTTTTGATATAGAACAGATGCAATTATTTATTATGACAGCACGTTCTTTTTGTGTTTAATGTCGAAGCGAAAAGATGCGTATGCTTTAATGTGATATAAATAATTTAATTTTCCTGTGCTTGATAGAAATTACTAATACTTTCTTTAATCCTTTACAATAGTGTTATAAGTGAAGTGAATCAATCGAGAAAGTCAGTGTAATGCATATTTATTCAGTAAATTAATTTTACTTTGTCTTGTGGACACCCATTTTTGCGAGATAGTCACTGTAGTTGATCGAGTTTGCTTATTGAGTAAATTTAATGGTGCTTTTATAAATTTTTAATGGTTTTATTTTGAGGACGTTTCGATTTTTTTTAGCCATGTCATCCAAGGATAATAATTCAAATAAATCGTCCGATATCGATTTATATGGGCTGCTACTTTACATGCAAACATTGTGCTTTAGACGAAGAACAATTTCTATATACGGAAAATTTTTTCTATATTCGTGGTGTTTTTTCCTTTATATTCTACCATTTGCAGCAGATTTTCCAAGGGTATCTACAACCGAATAAAAAAAAATCTTAGATATATCGACCACTTTACAAATTAAAAAATAAATTTTTTCTTTTTGTCTAAATCGGTTTTATTTTTTTATCACTAGTTAGCTAAAGTCCCTAACTTTTGATAGATATCCATATGTCCGAATAATATGCACTTGGTAAAAGATTATGAGCCCAAACCAAAAGTGTGCCCACAACCAAACCCTTTTTCCTATATATGTATACATACTTGTTGCAGGGATGTTGTTCTATGCCTCGTCAGTAATTAAAAAAGTAATTATAATATTCATTAAAACTATTTACATTTTTATTTCATACAAAATAGCATTATAGATTATATATATATATACATATATATATATTAATTAGAATGCAATAGATTCATTATAACAGATGATTCTAATCTTTTATATGTATAAAACAACGCTCTACACCTTGCAAGAGATCTCATGAAATTCAAGTCAACGCTGTTTATAATTCTTTTTAACAATATGTTTAATTTCCACTGACAATAAGCTGTACAAATAGTTACTAATCCTCTGCTGGTGAAATAACACGACGGCATATTTTCTATTTAAAACCAAAGTTTTTAGAACGAACCTTTAATTAAATAATAATTTCAATTACAATAATGTTTAAACGCGTACTTAAAATATTTTTAAAATGTCTATCGATAAAATATATTGTTCCCGATATGTCATTCTTCTTTAATAAATTAATCAATAAAATTTAATTGAGTAATTGCTTAAGTTAATATTTATGAGTAATCAGTTATGAATTTGATATATATATAATGTTTAAGAAGAATTACTCTAATTGGAAGTAAAAAAGATCTTACGAAATAATTGGTCAGTGAAAAAGAAAATAGTAATAATATGCAAATATGATAAAGTTACATTCTTTCAAAATGACATCGTTCCCAGAGAGGATTAAGGAAAAAAAAGCCGATCGACAACAACATTTTAAAGGAGCGTGATCGTTGGGTGGAAACCGTCCTTGTCAGCTTTGTAGTCGACCCTGTACGTCTTGCCGTCAGGGGTTTGGTACTGAAAGCTTCCGGTGACCTCGAGAGCCTCGTCTTCGGTACCCTGATTCGTAATAATCGCCGTTTCTTCTTTTTTGTGGCCGTCGCTTTGCTCATAACTGTAATGGTATCCATCTACTCCAATGTTGTTGTTTTCCTCTTGCTTCGTAATCGTAATCGATGCGTATTGGCTCTGAGGATTTTGTTGAGGTGCTGCCGCGCAAGCCGCCATCATCAATGAAAGCACTAGAACCTGTATTATCACAAATTAGACGTACTTTAATTTAATTCCTTAAGCTTACATCGCTGATTTAAATATTATATTTAATGTACAGGTAATATTATACCTATGTACAGGTGCAGTGTGCACCTCTATAGGATACATTTTTTATTGTAAAATATTGTAATGTCTGGAGTTAATAAATAAAAAATAAAAAAAAATAATATTTAAAAATTATATTGACCAATAATTACATAATTAAGGGGACGTCAGACTTAAATTACAGGGATCTACACTTTTCAACTAAAAAATTATATCTAAAATATTAAATGAAAATCTCACAAAAATTCATACTGGGAGGGCTTAATTCGGTCTGTAATTATTTATAAAAAAAGGACACAAATTTTCATCCCAATGTAAAAGTCTGGAAAAATCTGAGTAGTTTGTATAAAACATGCCTAAAGACCAGACTTCGGGGTTCTTAAAACATATTTCTGAGTCTGACAAGCCCATTAATAAAATAATTAATTATAATATATTCATAAAAAAATATTCGTACAAATATGAAATGGACATTTTAAGCACATGTATAGAGTTATGTGAACCCTAGCTCAATTACTCCTTAAAAAGTTGTAGAAAATGATTGAAATCATCCTTTATATAAAATATTACAAAATTATTTACTTTAAATATACATTTACGTATCGTTACTTAAAAAATTATTCGAATTATATATATCAAAATGTTCTGAAAAATATGATAAACATGTACTATTATTTTAAAATTCTATAAATACATATATTTCATAATTATATTTTCCTAGGAATTTATTTTAATGTACATATATTATTTTATGAATATATATTACATGCGATTTTAATATAATAGTTCGTATAGCGTCAGCAATTCATACTAATGTTTGAAATATTTATATATCAACGTAATAATGTTTTTAAAAAAATTCTTTTTTTAAATAATATTAAATGTACAATATGATTTTAATATTCAAAAAATAATATGAGTAATAAATCTTTTATTATTTAAGTTAAATCTGAATTTATATTTTATACTTATTCTGCTTACTTACAATTAGATATTATAACATTATATAGATTTAATAACATTTTTAGTTAATTAATTGACAAATTGAATATTGAATAATGCATTTTAACAATACAAAGGTAGGATGAGGTATACCCACCAAACAATAAATTGATTAGATTCACTTAAAAATCATTAAGAAAACAGTACATTTTATTTGTTGAAATCTTCATCACGATCTTGCTATACAAACATTAGTTTTTCACTACGTTTTATTATATCACCAAATATATCATCATTTTATATTTAAATTTTATAAATAATTTTAGAATTGTCTAAACCATAATTCATAAATGTGTAATTATTTTATAAATAATTGCACATACATTATCTTCTTTACATTAAAGTATCTTCTAAACTAAACATTATATTAATAAATTTATGTAGTAAAAATATGTATATAAACGTATATACGAAAAGCATACAAAGTGCAAATATAATATGAAGCTTAATGTGTTTAAAAGAAACTCTGAACAAACGATTTGTGCAAACCTTAACCGGAAAAAGTTAAAGTGGGGCAAGAGATGCGAATTCGCTCATCCTCGATCGGTTACATGCATTTCTTACACACACACACACACACACACACACACAAATTTACACACGTTTACATAGACATACACATGCATATGCATATGCGAGTATAAAGCGGTGACGCGTCCTCGGAGTAGTGAACTTTAACTTTCTCCGTGGCACCTATATACCTAACGTTTGACAATTTTACGTAACGTTTATTTCGCCTCGCCCGGTGAGTAGGATTCGTTATTACGGACCGTGCGATCGATTCATGATCGCGCGGCTTCTCGAGTCACGATTGAACGGCACTAGTATAACACGCTTGCTAAAAGCATCTTGTTGTATCGCTCTAAATACACGTACAGTTTACGTTGCATATTACGGCATTACGATATTATTTCGGATAATCGAGACACGCTATGTTTCAAGAAATACAATATTTATTTTATCTGCGAAGTCAGAGCAATCATATATATTTTACTTTAAGGGATAATTTCAATTTCATCACATACTATATTACAACTGTGTGTGTGTTTAATACGAGACTATTATTTGGTTACTTACATACATATTGTTTAATCATCCATACAATTAATTCTTCAGTTTGCAAGTTTTTCTTATTAATAGAAACGTAAAAATCAGTCGTATAAGTATTTATCACAATAAAACCATATATTGTTAAATTAATATAAATTTTTAAAGATGAACAATTTCAAAAAATGTTAAATAAATAGATTATTTAGATTAACATATCGGTCAATGAATTTCTATTTAAGGGAGAGTGACACCAAAATTGGAGAGGCTTACTCAAAATCCCATAAATGTTAAATCCTAATTGTTCGAAAAAATTACAAGTGCTATTCAAAACGAATAGAATAGCATGACAGAGAGATTATTACGAAATAATTAATCATTAATTAATTATATGTAAATAACCATTTTGGTCGGTAATATATATATAAACTATAAAACAATGATTCGTGGCTGCCTAAAAAGCTCGCTGATTTATCAATTAGAAATTTTTTTAAAAGTGACAGTTTATCTTCAAAGGAAACACAACACTGTTACAGAGCGTTTTTCGATAAATTTAATTTTTAGTTTAATAAAAAATAAGTCATTTTTCTGTTTTTTTTAAGGATTTACATCCCGTTAATATATAATTTAAGATATATAGTACATACCAATTTTTAAATTCTATACTTATATGATACTACTTATTTACTTTATAATAGTATATCTATATTGCCAGAGTTTTGGCATAACAATGAGAAAATTACGAAATGTATTTAAAAATCTCAGACACATATAAATTAAAAATTTAAACTATATATTTAAATATATTCTAAAAGTCTCTTACATATGTGTTACATTAAATTCTATTGGTAAGATTTTAATATAATTCGTTTAGATTCAAATAAATTATATATATACAACAAATTCTTATATTCATAATAATGTTTGATCTATTTTGTAAATTTAATATTACGAAAATAAGTAACAGATACTAAATAAAAGTGTTCGCCGTTGTTTCAGTAAATTAAATAATAATCTTTATATTAATCTTTAATATCATATATCAATATATGTGAGAATTTTATTTACATAACTGAGAGAAATTCTATATTCAAAATCTGCGTTTTGCATAATACGTATGAAACATTCGTTTTTTCATGAATATCTATTTAATATTTTTTAATTTTGGACTAATGATTTTTCTTAATTATTTATGTGTGTACATATGTGTCATTCTGCATGCACACGTATGTATATGATATACTGGTCACACAGAAGCTCTTGCTTTTTAATAAATATATACAACTTTCATCCGAGGTAATGTTAAATGCAGTATTTTAAATTTATTATGTATAATTATATAACTTAACTTATCATATAATCGATTCTAATTAAATTTATTTGATTATAAATGGATTTGCTACTGTGGTATAGATGTTCAATTTTTGGTGGTATAAATACAAATAAAGATAAAATAAAAATTGCTAAAGTTTTTATTAATGAAAATTAATAATATAATTATTATTTCAAAATATCTTGTATAACAATTATGAATTTAATAAAACATGGCTATAATATAATATTACAATATTATAATACTTTTAAAACTAATAAATATTATTAATAAAAAATTATTGAAAAACAGTTCGCGTATTGCGAAGCGAAAAATTGCATTCATTTATATTTAGCCAAAAAAATATAACTAGAAAATATATAAAAAAACAAAACAGGAAAACTAAAATGTACGTGTCATCTATATCAAATAAATTGAAAAACAAAATGAGATTGAAAAAACTAAGTATGAAAGATTCATAAATAAATAAACGAAAAACTTGCAAAAGTTGAAAGCATCCTTTAGGATAAGAAATCACCCATCGTTCGAAGAGAAACGAACGATGTATAACATAATGTTGAAAATAAAAACGATAACGTTTCGTAAACGCGCACAGTAAATCATTTGAAAGGCTAGTTAAACGCGAATAACACATGTATGCACACACGCGTAGAAAAATAAATCGTCACACATATAGGTGTTTCTCCACCACTATCACTGGGATTGTAAGCTGGGGAAATAATAATGTGCTGCAAGCTCGAAATAAGAACACCCACCGTCTTCATTGTAGCGAGGGGCCGAGTCGAAGAGGAGAGAAAAAGAGATAAGTGAGAGTCAGAAGAAGAATAGCCCGGTTAGGTCTAACACACGTGATGTACCGAGGATGCACCGATGCGGTTGGCTTTATATAGTCGGAACATTGCACTTATGCAGGCCCCCACCAGACAACGTCTTGCGGGCGTTTCGCCCTCGACTCGTGTATTATAGAGAGGAGTCGAGACCCTCCTAATGATGCATCAAGCACCGCTCCTTGCTGTTACACCAAACCACATCCTTTATTCAGAATCATGTTTTTTGTTTAACTTTTCCTCCCTGAGATATTATTCTTGTATCAATTGTCAACTAATCCAAATTTTATTATTTTATCTACCTCCTAGATTTTTGGAAGGAATATTTGTTTGGTTGGGTACAAAATGCTCAAATTTAAAGGGATGTGATATCCAAATTATAGAGACCTACCTAGAAAATCCCAAAAATTTTGAAATCTAATTATAATAAAAATCTAAAAAAAATCACATACTGTTCAAAACAAATAGTCTAGCGTGACAGAAAAATTTTTTGGTCAATAATATATAGCTATAAAACAATAATTCACGGCTGCTTAAAATTTTTTAAATATTCACAGATTATCTTCAAAAGAAACACAACATCGTTACAGAATAATTTTTTCGATAAATTGATTTCCTCGTTTAATAAAAAATAAGTCACTTTTCTATTTTTTGGTGATCCCAACCCCTTAAGGAAAATATTTGAAAATCTCTTCAAGACAAAGTATATAAAATGGCTTGAATATTGTGAACGCAGAAAGAACATGTAAAACTTTACGAGGACCAATGAAACGCTTATTACGTTTTGAATGTTACGTAGACATGTGTAAACAAATTATAAGTTAAAGATAGATAAAATTAAAAATCATAAGATATTTGTTGTATTAGATAATTACTTTTTACGATACGCGTTAACAGCAATTTAGAAATATTTAAAATAAAATAAATTTTATCTAAATGGTAGTCTATAAGCATTTAATAAAATTCTATTCTTAATTTATTTGACAAACAATTCGCATGTATGTTCTAATCATGCGTACGCAAATCTACATGTCATAAAAGCTGCACATTTACAATATTATAAAATAAAATGAATTATTTAAATAAATAAATTAAAGATGATTTTTTCATCGTAAATAAGAATGTTGACACGCAACATAAATTCTGTTTTCATAATTAACAAGGGTGGCAATGTTAACTATAATCAACTTGTTTTTTTCTCAAGACTCATCACAAGGTATATGAAACTTCCTATTTCCGGAAACTTTTAATCATTTAAATTACTTGCACTCTTCGACAACCTTGAATTAATATATCTATTTATTCTTACAAAGATTACGCATTCGTAATAGTAAACATTTAATTTATCTCGCTAATTATAGGGGTTACTCCAATGATTTTCTGCGAAATATTTTTCTCATTTAAATAGCATTAGCAAATTTCAAACAAGCAAAGCAAATCAATCAATCGCCAATGATTTTATTAATTTTCAATATCGTAGGCTACAATTGTTTTTAAAAGTATGCTATTGTACAGGTGATTGAGTTGTTTACTACTTTTATCATTTAGTGATTATTGCAAATAACGATACATTAATACAACTTGTACACGACTTAAATCTACGGATACGCATGTAATGTAAACATTTTAACATAAACGGATAGGTGAAGAAGCAGTTATTTTTTGATGTTTGATCCATTTTTATTATAACGGGATTTAAACCCCCCAAGAACAGAAAAATTATTTATTTTTAAATAAATAATGAATTCTGTTTATAAAAAAAACATTCTGTAACGATGTTGCGTTTCCTTTGAAGGTAATCTGTGATTTTTGGGCAGCCTTGAATCATTGTTTTATAGTTTATATATAACCGACCAAAAATGGTTATTTACACATAATCGCAATTACTAATTAATTATTTTGTGAAAATCTCTCTGTTATGCTATTCTATTTGTTTTAAAAAGTATCTATAATTTGTTTTTTTAATTATTTGTACAATTATAGGTTTTAAATTATTGATCTTTTCTAGGTAGATCTCTCCAATTTGAGTATCGCATCCCCTTAAGCTTAATGGCTTATTCTATTTATTTGTTCCTACGTGGAGGTAAAAAGCATAACCACTACAAAACGTATACAGCTATACATTACAGCTGTGAAATGTAAAAAAATATCCAGATACCAATTATAAAGCACAAGGTATACTTACTTCGATCTATATAGAATTACATTTGTTTTTACACCTTATTTTTGCAACGAAGGTTCGTGACTTTTCAACGCGTACATTAGCAATCAGAAGTACGTAACAAAATACGCAAAAAACTTGTTTGTTATATAATATTATAAATACAAATTACGTATATATTAAATTTCTAGGGAACGGGATTTTTTGCCATTTTTACATCAGGTATTTGAAGTTACAAAATTATCATTAATGGTCTTTAATTATTTTAATCTCGAGAATTTTTGTAAATTTAATAAATTTTCTAGCATTAGTTACATAGTTGTTTAAACTTTCGATAGTTTTGTATAAAGTACACTAGTTAGTCGCACTCATCACGTCTGTCGTCGCGGGTTTAATTAATGTTTTCATACACTTCCAAATGTGTATGTTCGACGACTAATTCATTTTCACGTATTCAGATTGTCAATTGCTTTCATTCGAAATTATCAGATTTGAAATTGATTAATGGTTTCGCTCATTAACAAAACTACGTTTGTTACATAATAAAATTATAATCCCAGTACGATTTTATCGATTATATACACATATCCAAAAGCTTATCATTTAATATTAAAACTCGTATTAGATTGAATATAAATTAGTCTATACTGTACAGAATGAGTTTTAAGTAAGCGATCTATCCCTCAAAAATATAATCCGCATCACGGAAATATGGAGATGAGTATCGAGGTCCGAAATTAGCTTCGGTATTTCCGCGAAGACGATTTATATTATGTAAACGAATCAACATTCATATATGAATGCACGATCGAAATTTACGATCGACGCGTGAAAAAGGACAGGGCGCGACTTACACGCGGAATTATAAATAATGAGACATGCGTCGCTAAGCGATGATGATTATAATATGCCTTTCGGATAGAAAGCGTCAATTCGCGGATAAAGTACCCAAGCAAAAATTTTCTCATCAACTGTTTGTATATATGTATATGTGTCAGTGTCCGTGCGTGTACATGTGTATGGTAATTTTGACATTTGATGTTTCTACGACATTTGTCGTATTTTAAGGATCCTTTGCCGATCGTGAATTATGCATCTAGATTTATACATTTTTATTAATTCGTTTATTGCGGAAGATGCCTCCGAGTGTTTATACTACGGATGATTATGTAAATAACGCGTTGAAGTCCAAAAATTTCCGTTGATATAAAGTATATTAATTTATATCGAAGTATATGTGTTTCATGGTTGTAAACCGGTTCAATAAAAGTTAACCTTTACAAGGCCGTCAGTGTATACACAGGCACTTTTGAAACGATGAATCAAAATTTTCATTAAACAATCAGTTTCTTTATCTACTCGCTCATATTTTAAAGTAAATACAATTAAATATATACTTTCTTCATTTACTTAGAAATATTTATTTTATTTTTGAAACTTAACGTTTCGTCATTTCGTTACGTCTAGTCTATGAATCATTTTTTTTATATAATATGATGAATGTTTATTTAGAAAATTCTTGCTATTGAAGTGAAGCTTTTTTATCCCTTATAATTTCTTTCAAATGTGATTCTTAAAAGTGTACGGTGCAATTTTATCGCAAAATTATCTTGATATTTTTAGTGCATTAATTTTTTTCACACAATCGGTAATTTTGCGTATTTCTTTCCTACTTTCTATTAGGAATACCAAGAATAGAAACTTCCTTTACTGCACGTCGATGTAAAAACATAAAAGTGCTTATATATTTATGATAAAATATTTGTGATTAATCAAACGTGCGTAAATTATTGTTACTTAAGTCCACCATTTAAAATTATTTTTTTTTTGCAAGTATTACTTTACATTTACCAATGTCGTATGATACGTAAACACACACGCGCGCGCGCGAGCGGGCTTATATACATGTGCCAATTACAATCTGCAACGACTTTAAGTTTGAATCTTGCTCAAACTATTCGTTTAAACATGGCCATTTTCATATAACGAAAAGCGTCTACCAGTCACGCTATTTCGAGATCCATAAAAGCCATTACATAAGGAATTACCTAATTTTCTTAGCTTTATTCGTGACGCTTGTTCAATGATTACTTTAACATCATTCGAGTTAACTAATTTACGCACAAATTGTTACTCTGTAAATTTGTAACGAAAAATATAAAATTACGCCAATTTATTTTTAATACTACTTGCCTCAATTTTGCTTCAATTTCTCGCAACTTATTGCTGAAATGTTTGTTAATATTAAAATCATGTATAGAAATGAAATCGGCTGTTGATGTAGCTACAATTTGAAAATAGTACTGTGAGATACTTAAAAGTAAATATATTATCATAACTGATAAAATTATGTTTGTTTGTAAAATTATTGACCTACTCAGTATCCTATTTAATCAGATTTAATTTCAAACATACAAAGAGAAAAATTTCTAACAATTTTTACCTTGTAATCATGGTAAAAGTAGTGATAAATTGTTTTTTTCTGAAAAAATTTACCTAGTTTTATCAGAAAAACAGAACGTACCACGTTTACAATGCTCACAAGGTAAAAATTGTTAGAAATTTTTCTCCGTGTAAATATGTTGAATATCACTCTTTTGACATTGTGTATTTTTTAAATAATTAAAAGGAAGTTTAAAATTTCTAAATAATTTTTTATATAAGTGAGTCAAATAAGTTGCAATGTTGACACTAATTAATTTTTTATGCTATACGAAGACGCGACATTATGTAATGATAGAATTATTATCTAAGCTTTTATGTAGATATCCAAACACATAAGCACATATATTCATCAATCAAAAAATCTTAATACTTAATCATGCAAAAAAATTTTTAATATTATTCTATAGCTATATTACATTATTTCTCTTCATCATAAAGTTAATAGAAAAAAATAAAAAATTTTTCATGAATGCATAACGAATCCGGTATAAGACGATATAAAAGGTATTTAAAAAATGTGTGAATCCCTTATTACATATAAATATATATATATATAAGTTCCTTTTTTTTTGACCATCACATAATTCCTGGAAGCGCGGGAAAATCAAAATCGATCACGGCCGAATTCCACGGGTTCCGAGCGTGCGCGAGGGTCTCTCCATCCTTGGTCGAGTTATGACATTTACTTTCGTCGACTCGTAAGGAAAGTCTCTTCTTCGAGATAAGTATGACGCAACAGATTGCGCGCCAACGACCTTGCCATTTGAAGATGCGCCGTCGAGAGAATAACCGAGCGCCCGCGGCGATATACCGAGCGCGATGCTCCTACACTCTATACGCCCCTTCTCTTCGTGTTTTCCCCACTTCTCGATTATTTTCTCGTGTGCGGTCGTATTTTTTTTCATTCACCCGTTAGCACGCGCTGTTGTAATTATCGTTGTTACTCGATGATTTATATCGTAACTTTTTTTTCGGTGATTTTACGCTCGTATTTAGAGGGGAATCCCGGATTAAGCAAAGTTTGCTTAGGTAATTAATTGTTGCCTGGGAAAGAGAAGAGTTTTCGGATTGACTTGTATTGTTGACTGCCGCTAATTGCAATGCAGGATCCGAACATTTGTATTTGAATATAGTACGTGGCAATTAAAATACTTCAATTTGGCTAGAAATCGATGTTATTATCACAAGGTATAATGTACGAATTGTTAGCACGATTTTAACTAGAATTATGTGTGTGTGTAGTTTAGGAAACAATACTAAATAATAATTCGTTAATGGCCTAGTTGTCGATGCGGCAATAAATAAATAAAGAAAAAAAATAAATAATGTATAAATATATTGAACTTACACATGTATATATTTTTATACTTCTTTGCATTTTTTAAACGTGCTGCTTAAGTGTACAGTTTCTTATTAAAGCATCTAATTTATTACGGATAGATACACATCCATATTTATAATTGTACGTACTTAATACGAAAATAATTAATTTATTGCGCAATGAAAGAAAATTTCTGTCTAATGTACATAATTAAATTATGGGCAGTAAAGTAAAAGTGATATTGAACATCGCTATTCCAATAATTTATAAATTTATTAGTTATGCGTATATATAGACGAGTGTTTCTATTTTTATAACAAATTCAAAGAAATAAATACGTATAGATATAAAAAATTGTCAAACATATATCCATTATAATGTTATATGAGATATTTTTATTCTAAAGGCACATAATGATATTATACGCGATAGTAATAATCGTAAAACAAATTCAAAGAACAGACATTTAAAACTAAACCGAAGTTAAAGTAAAAAAGCACCTGCTATAATTACAAGGTTCGAAAGGTTAAACGAAGTAACCCTCATAAATACTGTAAACTATATATATCTACACGTGTATCACAGATGCGTGAAATCGTCGGCTCTTTGGTAAAAGTTACGCAATGAGAAACAACCGATAAATCGCGCTCCCACGCTCAGTTTCGGCAACGACACGAGGACGACCCGCACGATTTAGACGCCCATCAAGAAGGCATCGATTCCTGTTTCACCTGCGGCTTACAAAAAGGGGATCAACTTGGATTTCGAGATTTGGGAATCGAGCGCTCGTGATTTTTCTCAACTTTTTCAGTTTTATAATGACGTGTTCTTATTTGTTTATTGTTTTCTTTTTGCATCATTCGCGCGTTCGTTACATCCGCGATCATTTCGTTGGTTGTTGAGTTCTTGAGTTGGCGCTTTACTGCTTACTTTATATGTTTACGTATGCATACGTTGAATTACGCAATTATTAGTATTATTCTATTTATTGCGCCTGTTTTATGTAAGGTGTCAGTATTATTATGAGTAAAGAAAGATATTTAAAGAACCTTTGTATACAGCAATACTTGTAATCATTTTATTTTTTCTTTATTAAAATTTTGAATGTATTTTGCGTGAAAGTTGTACGATGCACTAAGCTTAGCTACTGCAGCCATGGATTGTAAGTCTTTATCCTTATATTTTACAACCTGGACGGAAGATATCAAATAATCAGAACTGCACTGCAGCTAATAGAAGTACCTGGGAGCACCATAATGCTATATAAATAAATAAATGGGTGATACATTACTTTATAATATTATTGCTTTTGAATATGCATTTCATTGATAATATTTTACTTATACAGTAAGTAAACGAATATCAAAGTTATTTCACTCATTAAACAACAGTGAAATTATTTGAAATTGCATGGACGAACTTATATAATACGTTTATTACTATACGACTAGTACAACATATCCAGTTATTTTATCAAATTTTTACCATAATATTCTTGAATTTCATTATAAGTAACAACTTGCTTATATATATTTAACTCAATTCTACCGAAATTGCACAAAGATATAAAGTTACCTAAGCAGAATCATAAATATTCACAAAATGATGTATGTATTTCGTAATTTTCTAATGTCTTTTTATTGGCATATCGTATATTTAAATATTTTGCGGTACGAAAAAAAAGAAACGTAAACTCGTATAACCACTTTGAATCTTTAATACGACAATTTTACAAGCATTTATCAATGACGAATTGTGAGATTTGTTCAAATACAATTCGTACAAATTGTTTATTGTTGTATTACGCAAATCTCGAGAAAGAAAAACGATATATACAAAGATATACTTCGTTGCATTTTCAATAGTTAGTGTTTCAATTATTGTGATAATTCATCATAGTGACGACCATTTTGCGCGAACGAATTAGTCGAGACATCGCTAACGAGCCGCGGTGATTACTTCTAGCCTTGTCTGGATGAATATTTTCGTTATTTGCTATATAGTGACTCATTGGCTCGCAACACGTGGTGTATGTAATTACCTGCTACGATTCACCTACGACATTGTTCGATACGAAACGTAATGGGTTGTTAAGTGTATTTTTTTTTTTTTATAAAAAAATTGTACTGTATTTATTTTTCCAATAATTCCTTATACGTGAATACTTTTTTCAGTCGACATGTAAGATACAAAAATTAACAGAGAACTAATTATCCATAATGGGTCAAACTATTTACTTACGTTTACTTCACCTTATAATAAAATGAAATAAATTGTTAACGATCACGTATTATTAATTCATCAATCATAAATCATATATTTTTAATGTACACTTTAATATCTAATGAACAGTTTGTAATATGTATATTATATAAAGTCAATTGGATAACTTACAAGTATGTATATATGTACAAACGCGTAATAACGACTTGACGTCAGTATATGCCTCGCTCTGGCCTGAACTGAACTACTTACGCAGTGTACACGTCAAAAGTAGAATGAGCATAACGATAGTCAGGCAACTTGCGCGCTTAAATTGCATTGCAATCGATAAAGCAATTATACCGACACTGTAATTTACAATGGTAAAAACGTACGCACACGAAATTAAATTTATATAATTTTTTTCAAATACAGTAAATGATATGGTATAATGACAACTTGAAACAGTGATTAATTATTCAATACCTCGGGTTTCCGCGTTTTCTTACTACATTGTTCATAAATGGTAAAAATTGAAGTATAAAATAGAAAAGTTTGATTGATATTTGCTTTATACAATTGATATAAGAAAGATTTACATAACATACAGCTTATCAAAGTTTCATTAAAACAAACGAATAATACACGTGATATACAAGGGAGTAATCGAATTTCATTTTTTACGAATAGTCTATACAGCTTTTTCATAGTTATATAAAGACAAATTAATTTGCACAATCTATTCACATCAGAAGATATGTTTTATGACGGTGTAAATCTATCCTGGTGGTTACAGGATCAAAAATTGAAAGGTTACTCGTGGGCTTGTTGTCACGACAGAAACGATTTTTTTCAATGGTTATAACAGTTTTATAATTTGTTAATTTACAACTTTTCCAAGTTATTAAGTTTTTATAATTAGCCAGTTTCAGGTCATTTGTAACTTATATAAAAACGTCTACATAATTTTTATATGAATTTAATGATAAAATGATAATAAATGGTATCATCTGTGTGTATAGAATTCAGTAGGAAAATAACATTTGAAAGAATTATTTTTTTTATAAAAACCATCGTATATCTTAATAAAATAATTTTTATCATTTCAATAGGTTAGGAAAAAAAACGTTCGCTGTATCAAATACATGGGAGTGTAAAATCAACGTCTAGAATATACATTTTCATCAGTTTCTTACATAATTTAATGAACGACAGCATTATTGCTTAGAATATAAATAAACCGAATTCGCAAGATAACAATAAATAAAAGTAATAAATAAATGCCAGTAGTTAAATATTGTTATAAAATAGAAAAAAGAATTGAATATAATTTACAACAAACGTATAAATATGATAGTTTGCAAGCGCGGTGCTCGTCGACGAAAAGTAATGCATCAAAAATTCATTACAAAATCTATAGTTACACAGTTGGATCGCTGTATATCCACTGCATACACACAGAGAGATAGATAGTCTCGGAGTAAAGTCTCGTAGGCAACAGCAGCAGCAGCAGCATTCCTCGATTCCACTTTCGAACTCCTTGGCATCCTCGAACAAAAGCGGCAAAAAACCTAAGAAAAAGGGGCATTCATCGAAGGCAACGAGTGAGGAAGGTATGCAAAAAACGTCGAGGGCGAATCCAATAAAGATTCTCTCGCGGCAGGAATATACGGAGGCGAAATAACGTTAGTCCTAACTTTCCTATATATCTCGGAGAGAATGTACGTGCGCACGTACCTCCGTTGCTCGAGCGGTTTACCTCGGCGACCTAGTGCGAACTCTATCTCTCCCTCTCTCTCCCTCTTGATGTTTCTAATACTCGTAGGATGCAAAGGTCGTGATGCCGTATTACGAGTCGCCGGCGGCGTTTGTCGCAATCAGCAAAACTCCACTCGCCCTGAGTCACGACCGGTCAAGATACCCTCCTCCGTACACTAAAATTATACCTTTTCTTCGTTTTATCAATTTTAAGTAGTTACCTACACACCCGTTCGGGTATATTCGTTATTTCTGTAACTCTTTGTAAATACGACATTTATCTGTATGTATCGAGTTAAATTCGGTATGCAAGTAAAACGTATTATTATGGAGATTAAATAATTTTTCCTTATGTGTTTTTAAAAATCTATAGAAGAAAATAACAGTTTGTAGGTATATATGATGTGTATATTATGTCTGTGTATATATATATACACGTTAAAAGTATTTTAGAAACTTACCGATCTATTTTTAGACGATAGAAATCCATTCTAGCATTTGCAAAACCTAAAAATACTTCACAAAGAAAAAATGTTACCATAAGGTACCTCTATCTAAATCACCTGGTATGTAAATCATCTAAATGAGTACGGTAAACATTTTAGTCTGATTCTCAATTTTTATCACTAATTATAGAGAAAAATTATACGCTGAGCAATGTTTCTTCGATGACCCGAACAAGTTTTTAATAAAAACGTTATCTCGTATACATTCGTACGAGAACTCACTTTCCTAGATTTATCTACGATAAGTATTTAACAGGTGCAAAAATTATTTACTATTAATTAATAGCGATAATTCAGAAAATAACCAGTGTGAATGAAATTGAGTAATACTATATTGAGAAATCGTATACATATGTACATACACGTAATCAATCATATACACGCATCTAAATAGCACCAATCTATAAAAAAGGGTTAATCGCGCAAAATATTCGTGATGAACATTAATGTACGAAAAATATTAAAAATTCTGATAATATTATGGTCAATCGCAACGTCGATTTTTACTCGCACTTATAATCAAAATATATAAATGACTCGAAAGAATTTGTAATTTATAATTCGATAGATGAGTGACGCGAATAAGCCTATATGATATAAAAAAAAAGAATTAAGTAGGAGTTTATAAGTTGCAATTCGCATTTCCGCAATTCGAACATTACGATTTACGTAATTAGATAATTATTACGCGAGTACGTCTTCGAAATGATCGAGTGCGCGGGTAGTTCTGTCAAATTTATAATCACACCGTGGATATGTTTGCAACGACTGCAGCCAAGACGCTGCGCGAAATTGAAATATTGTTAAATCCAAGACTGTCGAGAGGTACACTACACGGGAGTTAAATCTTTGGTGGTTTCGCAATTTCTCTAGGTAATGTACAGAATGTTATAAGATAATGCGTTATATTAATGGTTTAGCTTTTTCACGTGTTGAAAAAGTTTTCCAACATTTTGTTTTTGTGTGCGGGCTAGACGCGCCAGTTGAAGAATCGAAAATATTCTTTTCACTTAATGGATTAATATATAACGCTTAGAATTATCAGTATAATTAAGTTTCATCATTGAGGTTCGGATTACACTTAACATAAATATCTATTTTACTTTCGATGAATTAACACGATGATGATAGCTTAATTATTAATGTATTTTTATCATCGAATAGTGCATTATCACTTTATGTAAATAGTCAAAATTAATTGTACGCTTATTAAAATATCGTTCGCATAAAATGTTTTTTCTGTAATTTTTTTCAAACCGTAATTGTCGTATGGAAGTTGTAGAAGGAACAATCAAAACGAGACTTCAATTCACATATTATCAATTCATTAAAAAAACTAATGTATATAAAAACATCTATTTAATTGAAATTTTATAATAAATGAATAAAGTATTTAATCATAATTATAATTTAGGTCATATATTTAACGATTTAACATTTTGTCGCGAAATCGTGTACAATCGATATTGTCGTGTTAGTAATGATCTCGCTCGCTTACTTGAGACAATGATATAACGGTTCCTCCATCACAGCTCGAAATTACATAATCGCGTAAACGGAACTCAAGAGTCGGATGCATCCGCCTGACGCGTCTTAATGCAGAATCTATACGTAGACACTTATAGGCAACTTTTACGGTTTGATTATAATCGATACGATGTTATTACGTATCACCCGCGATAAAATTATTAAATGATAGACTCTTCCGTCAAGCATACTTTCTCTGCTGTATTATTATTCTTTCTTTGGAATCGTTTTTTGTCCCCTAAATTAGCTTTTTTTTCCTTCGTTTTTTTCACTCACAAATTACTTTTTTACAGAAACTACCGTTATACATTATTATGTTAATGTATTTTTAGATTCGAAATTTGAAATTATTCTACTTACAATTTCTTTTTTCACGCGGTGAAAGATGGAAATAAAAATACATTTTTTGTAACTCAATTTGGATATGTAATTTAAATCTCTAGTGTGTTTATTGTGTTCTTATTTTGACTAATCTTACATAAAAATTTGATAGATTACATGTCGAATTCATCAAAAATTTTGTATTGTCTCACGTTAGAAGTAATTATTGTATAAAATGTGCAATATTTAAGACACAACTATCAAACGGGTAAACGTGAAATTTTACGTACTAAAAGTAAATCTATAGTTCCAATTAAGTAAAAGTCACGATCTCGCGAAAGCAAATCAATCTGCTTCCTTGATATGCCTCCTTGAGGAATTGCATCTTGATAAATCAATTTCGTCAAGATCGCGAGAAAATCGAGAAAGAGAGAGGTCACCGAAACCTGTAATGAGGCGGTGCCGATTCAATCTCATGAGGTCACACAAAACTCGTACATTACACATATGTACAACGGTTGTTCCTACGTACGTTTACATATACATATGCATGTACGTATGAAAGTCAGTGTGGAGTATATAAGTACCAATATACTCGGACCTATATGCACAATCGCTCTACGTTACCTCTCGACAACTTTTCTTACCGATTCTTCGCCCGAGATAAACGAGTCATACGGTTAATTTAATTTATCGTTACGGTTATCCTATATCAGCTTTTCATGCGGGGCAGGTGCGGATTTATATTTAGATGCAGGGTTCAAATTGCTTTTTTCACGATATAATTACAGTTAAGACTGTTTAACTTAAATATATTTAGTGTAAATATTCTTGACGGCAATCATACAAAAACTTTGACGTATTCTATCTTTAAAAAGGGGAACATTTTAAGCAAATAAAATATATTTTAAATACTATATAGAGTTATAATTTTGTTTACAGGTTGCTATTGAAATATAAAAGAACTTCTTAGATTCTTGAGAAAATGAATACATTCAAATGCATTAATATATCCTGTTCTTGTAATTTATCTGATGTATCCTGATGCGATAGATTGACATATTATTATATCAAGAGCCGATTGAATAACTGATAAAAATGCAAACAAATATAATGCTAACGTGACGCAAAATTCAATTCCATTTTTGTCCTACAGATTTACATTTTTTTTTTACTATCTAGATTACAAATAAGAAAGTAAAAAGAAAGATATTAATAAAAGATAAAAAAAATAATACAAACAAGATTATACAACATAAATTTACATGTGGACTTATACGAGGTCTTACCAATTACTTGCAACTAATTTGGTCAAACACATGAATTAGATGGTAAAATTATGTCGATTATTAATAAATACTTAGTAAAGTAAAACAATAATTAATTTACAAATCAACTAAAAAAATTTATATTTAAAAAATGTGCCAGGCAGTATAATTGCACTATGCTGGAACTTTATCCAGTTAAAATAATGATATATATTGTTTTATTGGTGATCAAGGTTTTCTTTATTCAAGCTTTTTCAAGTCTCAGTAATATAGTTATAGTAATATAATCTAAAAAAATTTCTTTTTAATTCTAAAGTAATAAAGTTAAAATTTAAATATCGATAAAAGAATCAAGAAATATTATTACGAATAGAGTAAACAGTGAAATTTCAACAAGGTATAAAGTAGGAACGTCACACGAATGTAATTACACTGGTAATCGAATAATCGACGTCAACAAACGTATAAAAGACGTTGAATAAACTAAATACGATATTATTATAAAAGTTAAGTACTATCGTAAAATCCGTCAAATCGCAACATTTTCATACTGTAAAACAAAGATCGTGATCGGAGGGGTATAAAGCGCGCAAAGATCCACGCTGCGCGCACGAGTTCGAGGCCGTTCAAAGGTGACTAGACGTACGTACACCCACGACCCGATCGTAAGGTGCATTGCACAACTAATCTCCTGCCTCCTTAAATTACGAACGAGGAACAGGACGAAAGGTGGATGGCTGGTGTATATATCGTTCTCCTCCTTAGACACTATAGACGGCAATTCGCGCGCGTTGCATCTAACGAGCTTTATCGTGGATGCGCATTTTATTCGACTATATATATATATATATATATATATGTGTGTGTGTGTGTGTGTGTATCTATATACCCATTACAAATTATTCCTGAATAAAGATTTTCCATCGACCTGTCATGGAGTTTGCAATCGAGCTTAAACATTTTGCTAGAAATATTTTAATCGATATGAAAAATTCATTATTATCTATATTCTACATATGAAAGTGTCGTAGGTATTAGGAAATCGTATATTTTATTATAGGAGAATGGTGTACGATTATTCGATACAAATTATACAGGTATATTTTCGTAGAAAATTCATTTTTTAAATATAGGAATATTATGCAATACCGATGGATATATATAATGTTTATATACATCTATATAGTAATTATATTTATTTTGATTTGATCAAGGGGATGCTAAACCACAATACTTACCGACATTTACCAATGGATATAGGTAACATAAAGAAATTTTTATTTTTTTATATTTTGTATCCACCAGTTTTTTTTTTTTAAATTATAAGAGAGCAACTCAAAACTTATCGATAAAATATTAATTTATTTGTAAACTGTAAAAATTTAAAACATAGTGATTTATTATATACATGTATAATAATTAGAATTTGTTTATTTTGAGGTGTGCATTGTTAGTAGAATATTTTAAGATGTTCTGAAAATAATTTTTTATAAAATTAATTTAGAGATACGATGATAATAAATAAAAACATGTGGAATAGAATTATATTAGACAATTACTTTATTAAATAATCTTCTATGTACAAGAATGATATGTATTATAATTTTTAGTACTTTATGGATACGATATCGAAAAATAATGTTCGCTCCTCGACCATAAGCTTTTTCGACTGCGTGTAAAGTAGTGTCCGAGGACTTAAGAAGCACAAGGCCGAAAAAGTTCTGCTTTACAACCGTAGAATGAAAACTACTATTTCATTAGTTAAAATGTATATATTTCTTATTTGTTCGTAACATTCGCGTACTCAACAACGCAAAAAAATAAAACAGCTATTTTTTATCGTCATAATATCGGTAATACACTACGAAAAATTCCTATTTTATCCGCCTAGCAGGGCAACCGTCTCATAAAAAATACCAAAAATAACTAATCTCGCTAGTCAATCTGAAGATACAAACTAACGAAATGCATTTTATTAAACTATCATAATTTACAGCTGTAAGATGGTTGTTAATGTACGTCAACAGTAATTTCTAACCGTACATATATATACGATAGTTGAAGCCAAGGGTTATCGAAATTAAGTAACTTTACGTAAATCGATATATGCCGGTAATTGGCACTTTTCTTATACTAGCTGATCAAGGTGCGCTATGCGCGCCAATGCTTAAGTTTTTTCATTTTCTGACTTTATAACAAATACAACAATATTCACTCATTTCTATTTCGAGATCGAGTTTAAATTTTCGAGATTCTCGGACGTTATTTTTATATTATAGATTGATTCCATCAGTACCATAGTTCCCGGTACATCTTAGAATACGTATATGTATTTAATAAATTGTTTAAACATTCGTTCAATGGCGAATATTGATCAGTTCTAGGATTAATTAAAAGTAGTACCATGATCAGAAAATATGCGTTTTCTTTTATTTTACTTTTTTCAAAGATGGCAGATTTTATATGCATGAACGATAAATCATTCCTGGGCGTAATTACGATTATTATATTGGACGCGTAACATTAAGGACTATTTCGTTCATAGAAGTCACGTCATTAGCTTGCTCGATGTTACTTAAGAGTGTCATCAGGATGCGCAAAATCGAAACTTAGTGCAGCGAAAATAGTGGATGAATCCTTGCGAAATTACCGCGAACGACGTTTCTTCGATGCATATAGGTATATATATAAAATTTACGTTACCTCCGCTGACTTATCATTTTTCGTTACCATTTATAAATACACAGAGAAAGGCAATCCAGGGTTCACACTATTCAAGAAAAATTATTTTTTTACTTTGATTTAGCAACCAATAGTTCTTTTAATGAAACTTTTAGTAAAACTGCTTATCGAAAACTATTTTAATTGTTTCAAAAGGACAACCGTACAGTATCGAAATTTAATCATAGTGTACGTCGAGAAAATTGTTAATTTTAAAGCTAATAATATATTCTATTTAATTTGCATTAACAACTAAATATCTGCAAAATTATGCTCGTTGTTTATGAAAATTATATTCTTTTTCATTTAACAGATATCAATCCATTCTTAATATAGTTTCTTATACTTATAAATTGTACTTTCAATGACGGAGTATATAATACACATGAATAAAGAAATAATAATAATAATTATTATTAGATGTATTAAATGTTAATTACAAATTATTTATCAAAGAAAGAAAAAATTAATTCTAAATAAATACAATTAGTTGATTAGAGTGGTAATATTACTATATCCGCGCACGCACATCATAAGCTGATGTATTACTCGAGTCGGCATAATCTGTATCCACAGATATTCTCCACCTATTATCGCTAAATATCATTTTAAACTGTTCTATAAGACATACCATTCAATACGTTAAAAGAAATCTCAAAATTTAAACTTTTCTAATTTTTTTTAAATCTCTAAATTGTATACAGAGGAAGAATATCACTTCCGGTGAGAAAAAACATTGCATATGACAAAACTTTTCCATAAGAGCTTTGTAAAAAAATGGATTATTTAACAGCTTTTGTTTAGGGATATATTGCGTATTAATAATCTACAAAAGTATCACTACGTTCCACAAATTTTCAGTTAAAAAATATGTATACATATATATACTATAATACATTGGGCACTAAATTAAAAAAAAATTTTGAAAATTTAATTACTGGAATCAGTATGTTAACAGTACAGACACACAAAATGAAATTGTTATATATTATATTTATCAAATTATCTTTCAAAGCTTTTGTTACTTTACTATAAATTTTCATAAATGTTTGATCTTTCAACTTCAATAAGATTAATAACTGTCAACTATATAATGTATAAAATTCAATATATTATCAGCGTCTCAAGGCCGCTAATTTTAATGAAGACTCTAAATCTATATACATATTGTTACGGATTAAAAAGGCGAGGAGCGAAACAAGGCAGACGACGGGATTACGAATCTCGTACTCTAACCATCAAGTTAACGTCCATGCTGCAATGTAACGCTTACATTAGTCGAGACGTTGTATCGCTAGTAGTATGTAAGCAGGTATAGGGAGTCATAACAAATGACGTCATCAAGGTCACACGTGAGCTTACTTGTTTGTTTATATAAATAAACAATTAAGATAACATTCTTAAGATAACATTCCTTTTTTTTCAAGGTCATTCAATACCCTTCTCAGCCAATAATTAAATGACCTTGAAAAAAAAGGAATGTTATCTTAAGAATGTTATCTTAATTGTTTATTTATATAAACAAACAAGTAAGCTAACGTGTGACCTTGATGACGTCATTTGTTATGCCCCTCTATACCTGCTTACAGTATTCCCCTCACCCTTCAATCCACCTTACAATAAGATAACATTCCTTTTTTTTTCAAGGTCATTTAATACCCTTCTAAAAAATAATTAAATGACTTTGAAAAAAAGGAATGTTATCTTAATTGTTTGTTTATATAAACAAACAAGTAAGTTAACGTGTGACCTTGATGACGTCATTTGTTATGCCCCTCTATACCTGCTTACAGTATTCCCCTCACCCTTCAATCCACCTTACAATAAGATCACATGTGTGACCTTGATGACGCCATTTTATATGCCCCTCTATACATGCTTACAGTATTCCCCTCACCCCCCAATCCACCATACAAAAAAAAATATTTAAATTTTTTGTCAGTTTTGTATAAAAGTTCATTTTTATTTTACGAATAAAATTTACTTTTTTCTAAATATTTTGCAGTTTAAAAAAAATCTTCTCTATCTTTGTTAGTTCAAAAGTTATAAATTATTAATAATAAAAAGAGTGCAAGTTATCGTATAGAGGTGATTTTTTAACTGTAAATTATTTACTTAGTGCATAATACAATGGCAGTGTCAAAATTAAAAAATTAGTTTAATTTAGAAATTGTAAAAATTGTAAATGACGAATTGCTCGTAAAAAGAAGATAAGTTTACGAGTTTATATGAGTCGACTCGAGCTGCTGTAACCTGATCTTCATAACCGAATTTCAATTTTTCTTTTTGTTAATTTTGAAAAAAAGTTGATTTTTATTTTACGATTCGATTTCATTTTGTCTAAATAATATGTAGTTCAAAAATCACTTCTCTATCTTTGTTAGTTTAAAAGTTGGAAATTATTAATAATAAAAAGAGATCTAATTATCGTATCGAGATGATTTTTTAACTGAATATTATTTACTTAATGCATAAAACAATGGTAGTGTCAAAATTCAAAAATTAGTTAAATTTAGAAATTTTAAAAATTGTAGATGACGAATTGCTCGTAAAAAGAAGATAAGTTTACGAGTTTATATGAGTCGACTCGAGCTGCTGTAACCTAATCTTCATAACCGAATTTCAATTTTTCTTTTTGTTAATTTTCAAGCAATGTGGATTTGTCAAGTGAAACGTCATATATGATTAAAAATTACTTACTCTTTTTACGATGAGCAGAAAAAGCTGGATACTTTTAATAGTTTCACATTAAAATTACGAATACTATAACTATACACTATTCTACACTATAACTACGAGTACTGTTACGGTTTTTAAATTTCCTCGGTTTCCCACTCTCCGACATCAGCAGGCTCTTGTTTTATGTTAAAGAGGGTCTCCATCATCTCTTCAACGCTGATCGTAAGTGCAGGTATAGACAGTGGGACACTACTTGATGATGATGTAGGTACTAAGTGTTCACCTTGCTCGGAAGGTGATGGAGATTCAGGTGAAATCTGATCTCCTATGCACTTGCATTCTTGACGAACACATTCGCAACACCTAAACTTTTCACACTTTTTGCAGCTTTCCCATGTACTGCTTCGTGTAACTCTTTTTAAAATCTTGTTGCACAACACACACGATGTACCTTCCACTGGATATTTATCAAATTCAAAGTACTTTTTTTTCAAAAAACTGTCTTTCAAACTAATAGTATCTAAATAGTGTTGTAATGCAGTTTTCTGCGACTCTAATTTTTCTAATATATCAATTAATTCAGCTACTTTATTTGTACTGATTCTAATTAATAAATTATTTTTATTAATTAATCGCGTCACGTTTTTGATCCGTTTATTCAAATAATCGAATTTTTTACTAGCCGAGGACCACGACATGGTTGTATCCGAGGTAGAGCAAGAACTGAGCGGATGAAAATTGGTGACCGAAAAGTTGAACCTCTTAAATATTTTATCTAAAATATCCTTTTGATTATTACCGACATGATATGGAGAATAAAACAATATATACCTATAAAAAAATGAAACTGATCTTACATCAGTTTGAAAGATGATCATACCGATAGCTGAGTTCAAGTAAATATGTGACTGAAAAGTAACCCTCTTAAAAATATACTACATAAATTATGGTTTTAATTATCATTGATACGATACTTGTAAAACATGAAAGTGATCTACACCTATTCGAATAAAGATCAGAACAACAGGATGTAGTAAAAATTTATTTTTTCAAATGAACTATCAATTCGGAGAACTTTCTAATAAAAAAGAGAAACGAATATGATAATGGTGTGTAATCAATATTTATTTTAGTTACGTACTAAACTTTACAAACGTTGTTTGAATAAATATGATCACACCATACCTTAAAAAGCATGGTTATATTTCCTTTCAAGAATCGAAATAATCAGCTTGCAAAAAAATTAATCAAAACATCCTGAGATGGAGACACAATAGTTAAGTTCGAGGGTCCTTTTTTTAGATAAGTTTTTTCAATAAAAGGGGCAGCGTCCTCGTTGTACGTTTTAGTTACAATGAGACTTCAGCTTAGATCATTCATAAATCCTTTTTACGCATCAAGAATGACGGAGACTGCACAGTTAATTTTTCGTAAAATACTAATTAAATTCGCACGTATTTTAAAAAATCAGAATAATGTGATTAAAAGAAAATGCAATATTGCATGGTTCCAACGAATTACAGTTTCGAGGGAACTTAGAGTGCTTCAAAAAGAATTTAAAATTTTATTAAGTGTTTGTGGGCCACGTAAAATAGCCGAATTTTATAATAAATTATTTAGAGCATCAAAAATTGCAACAAAATGTGCGGTGGAGTATACACGTCATAGAGGGTTTCAAAATGTTTATCATCTACGTCGAATGATAAATGAACACGAAGAAGAAGAAGGTAAGTGAATTCAAATTTATTTAAAAAAAACGGAAGCAACGTACATAATTATATAAATCGTGTCGATGTGCTTTGCTTCTCAAAAAATAAGTTTACGAGTTTATATAAGTCGACTCGAGCTGCTGTAACTTGATCTTCATAACCGAATTTCAATTTTTCTTTTTGTTAATTTTCAAGAAAAGTTGATTTTTATTTTACGAATCGATTTTATTTTGTCTAAATAATATGTAGTTCAAAAATCACTTCTCTATTTTTGTTAGTTTAAAAGTTATAAATTGTTAATAATAAAAACAGTTCTAATTATCGTATCGAGGTGATTTTTTAACTGTATATTATTTACTTAATGCATAAAACAATGGTAGTGTCAAAATTGAATAATTAGTTTAATTTAGAAATTGCAAAAATTGTAGATGACGAATTGCTCGTAAAAAGAAGATAAGTTTACGATTTTATATGAGTCGACTCGAGCTGCTGTAACCTGATCTTCATAACCGAATTTCAATTTTTCTTTTGTGTTAATTTTGAAGAAAAGTTGATTTTTATTTTACGAATCGATTTTATTTTGTCTAAATAATATGTAGTTCAAAAATCACTTCTCTATCTTTGATAGTTTAAAAGTTGGAAATTGTTAATAATAAAAATAGTTCTAATTATCGTATCGAGGTGATTTTTGAACTGTATATTATTTACTTAGTGCATAATACAATGGTAGTGACAAAATTCAAAAATTAGTTTAATTTAGAAATTTTAAAAATTGTAGATGACGAATTGCTCGTAAAAAGAAGATAAGTTTACGAGTTTATATGAGTCGACTCGAGCTGCTGTAACCTGATCTTCATAACCGAATTTCAATTTTTCTTTTTGTTAATTTTGAAAAAAAGTTGATTTTTATTTTACGAATCGATTTTATTTTGTCTAAATAATATGTAGTTCAAAAATCACTTCTCTATCTTTGTTAGTTTAAAAGTTATAAATTGTTAATAATAAAAGTAGTTCTAATTATCGTATCGAGGTGATTTTTGAACTGCATATTATTTACTTAGTGCATAATACAATGGTAGTGACAAAATTCAAAAATTAGTTTAATTTAGAAATTTTAAAAATTGTAGATGACGAATTGCTCGTAAAAAGAAGATAAGTTTACGAGTTTATATTAGTCGACTCGAGCTGCTGTAACCTGATCTTCATAACCGAATTTCAATTTTTCTTTTTTGTTAATTTTGAAAAAAAAGTTGATTTTTATTTTACGAATCGATTTTATTTTGTCTAAATAATATGTAGTTCAAAAATCACTTCTCTATCTTTGTTAGTTTAAAAGTTATAAATTGTTAATAATAAAAGTAGTTCTAATTATCGTATCGACGTGATTTTTGAACTGTATATTATTTACTTAATGCATAAAACAATGGTAGTGTCAAAATTGAATATTTAGTTTAATTTAGAAATTGCAAAAATTGTAGATGACGAATTGCTTGTAAAAAGAAGATAAGTTTACGAGTTTATATAAGTCGACTCGAGCTGCTGTAACCTGATCTTCATAACCGAATTTCAATTTTTCTTTTGGGTTAATTTTGAAGAAAAGTTAATTTTTATTTTACGAATCGATTTTATTTTGTCTAAATAATATGTAGTTCAAAAATCGCTTCTCTATCTTTGTTAGTTTAAAAGTTATAAATTGTTAATAATAAAAATAGTTCTAATTATTGTATCGAGGTGATTTTTGAACTGTATATTATTTACTTAGTGCATAATACAATGATAGTGTAAAATTTGAATAATTAGTGTAATTAAGAAATTTTAAAAATTGTAGATGACGAATTGCATCTAAAAAAGAAGATAAGTTTACGAGTTTATATGAGAATTTCAATTTTTCTTTTGTGTTAATTTTGAAGAAAAGTTAATTTTTATTTTTACGAATCGATTTTATTTTGTCTCAATAATATGGAGTTAAAAAATCACTTTTCTATCTTTGTTAGTTTTAAATTGTTAATAATAAAGAGAGTTTTAATTATCGTGGTGATTTTTAAATTTATATCATTTTACTTAGTACATATGACGATTATTATGTAATAATAAATATTCTAAATGATTAAATTCATATATATATATATATATATATATATATAGTAAAAACGATTGTATTATTTTTAGCTCGAGAAAACTTATTGCGTGAAGCAGAGGAGGAGGAGGAGGAGGAAAATGAAGAATCGGAAAACAACGATAATGTTGATACATCCAGTGATGAAAGTGACAGTTCCTATGATTCGGATGATGAACCTTCTGCTCAAGTGGAGGAAGCATTTAATGAAAATCAATTTAGGGTTGCGATGAATGATTCATCTTCATCGGAAGAAACATCTGATTTGGATGCAGAGGAAAACCCACTTAGAAGAAATCACGAACAATTTTTGTTGTTATACGATAATTCCAGGGAACAGTTGCATACACTTGTGAATCAACGTGTGCGTACACCCGAACCAACACCATCTACTTCAGCAGCACCTGCCGTAATTATTCGTTCGACTGAAAGAAGGGAAATGATACACAATTTTATTCGTAGGGTACCACCGTACAGAGAAATGGTGTTTCAGACGAGAGAACATAATAGGGTAACCACCCACACTTTCGATCAACGTAGCGCACACGATATGCAAATCAACGAAAGTAAGTATTTTTTAAATAAAAAATTCGGTTTCTCATATTTACACAATCTGTATAATAATTTTTAAAGTAATTCGGAGAAGCTTTGAGAACGTTCATTTACTACCGCCAATTCTATTTAACGAAGTACAAAGAATTATAGATGTTCGTAAAGCACAGGAACTAAGATGGATACGAGACATGTTATTAGATTTACATTCCACCTTATTTACTGAAAATGATCTGGAGGACCTTTTATCTCGAGTTTCTGAAAGCTTTTCCGGACCACCTGAGGCATAATGTAATTAGCTTTATGTTTTCTTATTTTAATCTGTTATCAAATAAAATATTACTAAATTTTAATTTCTTGCAGAATATAATACGTCGGAGAGTTCCAATTCAGAATCAACAATAAATTATGATTATAATGCAGACTTATCTTCGTCAGCTTCTGACACTGCTGATTCATTTATTTCAAAATCGTATGCAACCAATGACAAAACTTCCGGGTACGATGCGGATACGTCTTTGAATGATATAACACAATATGGATGTGGAGGAGATAATGATATTCAGAGAAACCGCGATTCATCCACCGAAGACAACGAGTCTTCTGATTCCGATGAGATCGACAATGAAATTCGCGGTCCCGGTGAGCGTTTTATTATATATGAGGAAAATCACAAATACATAAGTAAATACAAAATTAACGATAAACGATTGTTAATTAAAATAGTGGCTCCTTCTCGTGTTGGTAATGTTAACCCAATTACATGGTTAGAAAAGGCCATCCGTGATATACATTCTTTTATAATTTCACGAACTGCCCCAAATGATTTTATAAGTATTGGAATACAAAGTACGAATTTTGCCAAGGGTCCAGCAGGTCTATCGTATCGGCCTGTCAATAATTTTCTTATAAATGATCTCTGGTCGTTAATCAGTGGATTGACTCAAAGTAATGAAAGTTTTCAATTAGATGAAACCTTTATATTAACAGTATCTCTCGTTGACGTACCTACCGGTGAGGGTGGAACAAGAAAAAAAATTGTACTAAATAATTTAGGAATGCGTTCGATTGTAACTATAAGAAATAGAGATAATAAATGTTTACCTCGAGCGCTCGTAGTAGGAGAAGCATTTGTTAACTTAAAATTATTGTCAACGGAAAAATCTCACAAAGAATGGGAAATTATTCGAGACGGTCGTCGAAAAATGCAGGAACAAAAAGCTGATCAACTTCTTATATCATCAAACGTTAATATTCCATTGGAAGGATGCGGAATTCATGAGATACAGCTATTTCAACAACATTATGCACAAAAAAATATAGCAATAGTTATTTACGATAATGAAACTTTAGGAAGCGGTGTACCTGCTTTTTTCGATGGTCGGCCATACGTAAACGAAAATAGTAATGGTATTCAGGGTAATATAAATATTTTATACGACTCTAACGCGCGACATTTTAATACAATTTTAAATTTAACTGCAGCAGCAGGATCAAGATTCTTTTGTGAATTTTGCAATAAAAAGTATACATACATTAATTCGCATAAGTGTGCAGTCAAGTGTGCTCGGTGTTTTGTGTCACCTCCTTGTGCGTCGGAAAGTAATGCGTCTGTTACGTGTAATGATTGCTGTCGGACATTTTACAATCAACATTGTTTTGATAATCATAAAAGGTATGGTAGTTATAAAAAAAAAAATAAAAAATTGTGTGATGTTGTAAAAATGTGCTCTAATTGTTGTAAAGTTTTTAATGTATATAGAGGGAAACACGAATGCGGTCAAAATTACTGTAATTTATGTCATTCAAAACATAATGTGAATGATTTGTGCTATATTCAACCAATTAAACATATTTCAAATACGATAACACCTTCAAAGAAAAATCTGTTCATTTTTTATGATTTCGAAACGCGTCAAGATTCTTCATATCGCGGTAACCTCAACATACAAATACATATACCGAATTTATGTGTAGTTCAACAAGTTTGCAATAACTGTATGCATAAATCAGATATTCATGAAAATTGTGAAACATGTGGAATACGCGAATATATTTTTTGTGAAGATCCAGTTAAAAATTTAATCGAATTGTCAATAAGAAAAAATTCCGAATTTAGTCAAATTATTTGTATCGCTCATAATGCCCGAGCATTCGATGCGCAGTTTATTCTTCGTGAAATTGTTGAGAATATGTCGTTAATTCCAAATGTTATCCTAAATGGTAAAAATATTATAATGATACAATGTGGACGAACAAAATTTATCGATAGCTTGAATTACTTTCACATGAGACTTAGTGCTTTACCGGCCGCATTTGCGTTACCTCCTTCCGCAAAAAAGGGTTACTTTCCGCATTTATTCAATACGGTAGAAAATCAAAATTACATTGGTTCTTTACCCGATCCAAAGTATTACGCGCCAGATTCCATGTCGAGTAGCGAACGAAAGGCATTTTACTCGTGGTATAATGCAACTTTGCCGTCTTATGAATTCAATTTTCAAACAGAAATCGTAGAATATTGTCGTATGGATGTCGAGATTTTGAGACTTGCTTGCATCGCATTTCGAAAAATATTTTTAGAATCTGGAAATACATGTCCATTTACGGAAGCTACCACTATAGCATCAGCTTGCTCGATTGTATTCAGAAAAAATTTTTTACGTAAAAATACTATCGGAATAATTCCGTCTGGAGGATATAGGCGAGCAGATAAACATTCTCAAAAATCTTTGCAGTGGTTAGTTTATTGTGAACGAGAACTCGACCGGGAAATCATTCATGCTGGTAGAGCGCGTGAGTTTATGTTACCCGAACGGTTTCGCGTTGATGGTTACCTTCCTCCGAATGAAAATAAGCCAAATGAAAAAGGGATCGTTTTTGAGTATCAGGGCTGCTACACACATGGTTGTCCGAAATGTTTTGACAAATTTAGAGATCGTAAAATGGCATACGGTCGTACGATGAACGAAGCTTATGAAAATACGTGTAAAAAAGTTGAAAAAATAAAAGATTTAGGATATGAAGTGCGTGAAATGTGGGAATGCGAGTTTGACGAGTTAAAAATACACAATCCGGAAATTAGAGAATTTGTAGAACATCACCCAATAATGTATAGATCCATTTTAAATCCACGAGATGCTTTTTTTGGGGGTAGAACAGAAAATATCGTTGCTCGACGCTCTGTTGAACCGGGAGAAAAAATTAAATATACCGACATTTGCTCGCTTTATCCATATGTGTGTAAAAGAGGACGATTTCCTATTGGTCACCCACGCATTTATATTGGTAATGAATGTTCCGAGCTGTTAAATGATAATATAAATGACTTTTCTCGAATTGAAGGGTTAGTAAAGTGTAAAGTTTTACCACCAAGAAATTTATTTATTCCACTGTTACCTATAAAAATGCACGGTCGCCTACTATTTGCTCTCTGTCGATCTTGTTGCGAAGAAATGAATCAAAATGATTGTACTCATACTAATGAACGTGATCGGGAATTTTCAGGCACTTGGGTTGCTGACGAGCTGCGTAAAGCCATTGATCTTGGTTACAAAATTACAGAAATATATATAGTATGGCAATATGAGATAACTCAGTATGATCAAAAGACAAATACCGGTGGGCTTTTCGCGGATTATATAAATACTTTTTTAGCAATTAAACAAAGTGCTAGTGGTTGGCCTTCATGGTGCATCAACGAAGAGACAAAACAATTATATATTGATCAATATTTTAACGATGAAGGGGTACGATTAGAAATGGACAAAATTGAAAACAACCCTGGGTTGAGAGCGTGTGGCAAGATGAGTTTGAACTCTTTTTGGGGTAAATTCGGGCAAAAGAGTAACTTGAAACAAACGCAAATTGTCAGATCTCGAGAGGAATTGTTGAAAATAATAACGAGTCCCGAAAAACAAGTCAACGAATTGTTACCTGTCAATGACGAAATCTTGTATGTTAATTGGGAGTACATAGATGAAGCTGTAACTCCATCGTCTCATACAAATGTTGTAATTGCAGCTTATACTACTGCTCAAGCAAGGTTAAAACTGTACGAACATCTAGAACAATTGCAAAGCCGCGTACTGTACTACGATACTGATTCTTGTATATATATTTCACGCAATGATGTTAATGAATACGAACCTAGTTTAGGTAGTAAATTGGGTGATATGACGAATGAATTAAAATGTTATGGAGAGGGAGCGTATATTGAGAAGTTTGTATCTGGGGGACCAAAGTTTTATGGAATGAGTATTGTAACACCAAGTGGTGAAAAAATTGAATGTTGTAAAGTTAAAGGTATAAATTTAAATTTTTGTAACAGTATAAAAATCAATTTCAAAAGTATTGACAAACTGATTTCTGATGCGTTTGACAGAAGCACAGAAAATGAAAATGAGCGTACAAATAATGAGTATAAAATAATAAAATTAAAGTTTAAATGTATTCGAAGAACTAAAACGCATGAAGTTATAACGAAAGATGAAGTTAAATCTTGTAACGTAGTGTTGAAAAAACGCCGATACATTAACACAATATTATCACTACCTTTTGGATATAAAATGTAATTAATAAATATATTTTTTATCTGTTAATTCTATAATAGACGTTTATAACCCATTAATTTACTAAAAACATAATAACAATAAGCGAATTTACACATAATTAGCTGATGAAACGCGGCTAGATCAGCTTATACATTGAAATTAGCTTATTACTCTGCGGAAAATATCTAGCAAAGCTCCCGCGCCGCGCCGCCGCCGCCGCCGCCGCCGGTCAGCGTTTTCTTCTATATAGAATTTGATATAAAAACCCAAAATTCTTAGTTTTGTAGAATAGTTTAAATAATGGAGACACAGTGGAAACATCCATTTACGTGTATAATCAGTGGACCAACGGGTTGTGGTAAAACTATATTCGTTAAAAAGTTTCTTCATAATCTTACCGATATTTGCGATTCAAAGTTTGATAGAGTTTTATTTTACTATGGTGAATGGCAAGAGAGCTACAGAACAGACTTCAAGTTGGGGGGATACGTCGGTAAAACAATAGAATTTCACGAGGGTCTACCGCAACCTTCCGACTATTCTCACGACAACAATAAGAATAAATTAATAATCATTGATGACCTGATGAGAGAATCGTCAAATAACGTAGTGTTAGATCTGTTTACAAAAGGAAGCCATCACAAAAATATTAGCGTAATTTTTATTACACAAAATCTGTTTCATAAAGGATCCGGACAACGAGACATATCTTTAAACGCCAATTATATCGTAATTTTTAAAAATCCACGAGATCGTGCACAGATTCAATACCTCGCTCGTCAAGTCTACCCTGAAGACCCAAAATTTTTACAAGAGGCATATTCGGATAGCACAGCTCCACCCCATGGATATCTTTTGCTAGATTTGAAACAGAGTACTCGGGAAGAAATACGATTTCGCACGTCAATCTTTCCCGACGATAGAGTGCAGTACGTGTACGTGCCAAAATACAGCTTGAAATTTCGATAAGAATAGAGAAGGAAGAAAATGATGGACAGTGCTAATCAAACTATGAGGCAGAAAAGATCGAGGAGACAAATAGGAGGCTGTATACCCAACCATTTCAGTAAAAAGTGCGTATCCGTGTTGAATGCTCTGTGTCACGCAGATAATAAACAACGGTTAGCTCTTATACGCTCAGCAAATAAAGACTTAATTAACTGTATATGCGAGTGTGCGTTGAATATCTTGAAAGGTGTTGTCTCATTGAAACAGTCACAAAAATCTAAATTGAAAAGATATCGTAAAGTTTTGCGAAAATTGGTTGAAACAAAAAAAAGAAAGAGCAACAGAAATGGTAAATATGACTGGGTAAAAAAGAAACGAGTAATTGTGCAACAAGGCGGCGGTTTCCTTCCTCTCTTGCTGGCACCAATTATAGGAACGTTGATTTCTAAAATATTTGGAGGTAGTCAGCAGTGAGAGAAAATGAATCATGCTAAAAAAATGGTGATGGTTCCCGAAGACGTGTTTCAAAATACAGTTCTACATCAACAACAACAACAACAACAACAACAACAACAAGATTACGTAAAGGACACGTCGGAAGAATGTGGAATTCAAACAAAAGGTAATGTGTTATCGCGCCTTGATGCCGAAATGCACGACATCTTATTCTCCAAGAGTATAAGAGACGAACGAGAAAAGAGTCTAAAATATTTACAAGTATTACGTCGATATTTACACTTTAAAAATATTGAGCGTACCATAGAAAATGAAGAAGAAGATGAAAACGAAGAGGTAAACGCAACAACATTATCCGAACAGGAAATTATTGATACTCTTCCAAAAACGTACAAAAAGAAAGGTCAAATACTTCTTAAATACTGGAAAACTAATAATCTTCACCGTTTAACTTGGAATGAATGTGGAACTGTATTAATAGATAATAAACCTATACCCAATTCTAACGTTGTAGAAATTGTAAACTACACACTCAGAAATAAAAAGACAGTGGAGGAACCTACAGGAGCTATTGAAATAGCTAGGTTTATATCGTTGTCTCAAACTCCTGTAAATCTTGTTGGAAATGCAAACCTGTTAAAATTGATTGAAAGAGTTTATCCCAAAAAATTGAAGAGAAAAATTAGTGAAACACCTCAAGCGTCGGTAAGAGGTGAAAAGTGGTTGAGAATTGTTGCATAAAAATGCCTTACGTTAGAAAATATTATGATGTTTCCCATGCTAATGGTTACACTGGTGCTCGTCAATTGATCGAAAAAAAAAATCGTAAAGAAAAAAATCGGATATACGAATGGTTGAGTAATCAAGATGCATACACTTTACACAGACCAATTCGTCGTAAGTTTCCTAGATTATATTACAACGTTTCTAACGTCGACGATTGTTGGGAGATGGATTTATGTGACATGCAATCGCTCAAATCTGATAACGATGGATACTGTTACATACTGGTAGTAATAGACATTCTCAGTAAGTATGCATGGATAGAGGTATTGCGTAATAAAAGTGCAAAAACAGTATCCGATGCTTTTCAAAATATACTTTCGAGATCAAATGGAAGAGTACCTGTATACGTACAGTCTGATGCAGGGAAAGAATTTGTTGGATCTAATTTTCAAGAATTTCTCAAGAAAAAGGGGATTTTGTTTCGTGTAGCACGTAATCCAGATGTTAAAGCCGCTGTTGTAGAGCGTTTAAATCGAACGTTAAAGGAACGTATGTACAGATATTTTACACATAAAAATACTCACAGATATATCGATATAATTGATAAAATTGTTAACGCATACAATCACACAAGACACACCGGTACTCAGATGATACCGGCTAATGTTACCGTTTACAATGCTTCCGAAGCGAGAAAAAATTTACAGAAACGTGCTTTAAATCAACGAAAGTTATCTCGTTCCTATATATACAAAGTGGATGATTATGTCCGTATCAGTCGTGCAAAAGGTACCTTTGAAAAAGGTTATGAGAAAAACTACAGTGAAGAAATTTTCAAAATCTCTCGCGTTTCTGTGCGACAAAATTTATACACTTATGAACTAACAGACTTAAATAATGAACTGATTGATGGTTTTTTCTACCCTGAAGAATTAGTTTTGGTAGGTGACAAACGTGTACGCAAAGGATCTGAATTTAAGATTGAACGCATCATCAAAAGTAAAGGGCGTGGTTCAAACAAACAAGTATTAGTAAAGTGGTTAGGTTATCCCCACAAATTTAACTCTTGGGTGAAAGCCAGTGAAATTAATCAGATTTAAAAAACAATGGATAGTGATAATTTTTACGTAGTTCTTCCTAGTAACAGTAGCATGCGATACTTTCCTGAAAATACCACGTCATGTTACACCACGCATTTGTCACACGCAATTTCTTTACATGGTCATTGGAGCGTAGGGTTAACAGAAATACAAATTCCATGTACAATATTACACATTCAAGAGAAGGAATCGAGTTTCTCGTATCGGATTGACAATTCAACTGAAAAAATCGCGACAGATATCATATGTTCATTTCCATCAGGCATATACGAAGACATTACCGATCTTCAACGTGCAGTAAATCAATCAATCGAATTTGCAAATCACATCCAACTCAAACGATCAGTTAAAAAAAGGGGGTTTTATACTCTTCATAAAGTTTGTGATTGTAAGCAAACTCATTATATTTTCTTTAAAGAAAAACTCAAACGCATATTTGGATTTGAAAATGAAAGCTACAAAGATACAGGAATTCCGATAAATTTCAATGGAATCACAGTTGAGGCTGACAGGCCTGCTTCTCTCGCAAGAGCAATTCCTGATCAACTTTTTGTTTACACGGATATTTGTGAGCCTTACACAGTAGGTGATGTCAGAGCTGCTTTATTCCGTTTAGTGTGCTACAATAACGCAAAGTACGAAAGCGGTGGAACCATGATCAAACAATATTCTCCACCTAATTACATTCCATTGTTAAATAATAGTTTTCAAAATATTGTAATAGATATAAGAGATCAATATGGTAATCACGTGCCATTTGAATACGGAACGTTGACAGTTACACTTCACTTTAAACGCGTTAATTAAACTAGTAACTAATGATATGATCCAATACAATTCGTATTACAACGATCAGATTGGAGGTGGTAATGTTCGTCACGTTTTTACCGGTTCGCCGTACCAACGGGGACACGGTATTGGCAGTTTTCTAAGCGGTCTTTTTAGAAAAGTTTTACCCTACATTACCAGTGGAGTTAAAGCAGTAGGTAAAGAAGCATTTAGAACAGGACTAAACGTTTTGGATGATGTTAACAATAGTGGAATGAAAATGAAGGAGTCAGTAAATATTCGTATGCGTGAATCTGGACAAAATCTCAAGAGAAGAGCAGCCAATAAAATTTCTGAACTAATGAAAGGGTCAGGATATAAACGTCGAACTAGGAAAAAAAAACGTCAGTTACCCAAGAACCGTTTGAGAGCACACAATAGAACTAAACGAGGAGGTGTAAATACATCAGGACGAATAACTAAAAAAACTCAAAAACGACGCACAGTCGTAAAAAGGAAGAAAAAGAAGAAGAAAAAGCAAACTTTACGTAGTGTATCGGACATTTTTGGTTCTACATAATTATGGCTTTTCTACATGCTAATTCTTGTGAATGTATGAAATCGGAGCTAGATTTATTTACACTTCCACCTACTCAAACCTCTGTAGAAAATTCTCAATTCGTTCATTATAAACCTGTATCATCTCTTAGTGACGATGGACCATTGGAATTTGTTGTACCAGGTGGAGAAGACTATTTGGATCTTGCACATACCATGTTAAGTTTACGTGTACAGATTTTACCAAATACAGAAGTTGATGCAGTTGAAAGTGGAAAAGTAGGTCCAATAAATAATTTTCTGCATTCAATTTTTAATCAAATTGATGTCTTTTTTAATCAAAAGCTCGTTTCACCTCCCAACAATATGTACCCGTACAGGGCGTACATCGAAACATTGCTTAATTACTCTGCTGAAACTATGAATTCAAATCTTACTATGGGGTTATGGTATATTGATACTCCTGGAAAAATGGATGCGTTACCTATCATACCACGTTCAGAACCTGGTGCTAATATAGGATTATTGAACCGACAATATTTTACTGGAGGGAAAAAAACGGTAGACATGATGGGTCATTTGCACTGTGATGTATTTAATCAGAATAAATTTTTACTCAACGGTGTAGAACTGAGGATACGCTTGGTACGTAGTAAAGATTCATTTTGTCTAATGGATGCCGCAGAAAACGATAAATTTAGTGTTCATATAAAGGAAGCTTCACTCATCGTTCGTCGAGTTCGTGTAAGTCCTGGTATAATACTAGCTCATGCAAATGCTCTAACCAAATCGACAGCAAAATATCCTATTAGTCGTGTAGAAGTGAAATCTTTTACTTTACACAGTGGTATTTTCGGAGATACATTGGACAATGTTATTCTTGGACAATTACCTAAAAGAATTATAATTGGGTTTGTAGATAACAAAGCTTTTAATGGAAATCGAAAATATAATCCATTTAATTTCCATCACTACAATATCAATCATCTTTCACTGTACATTGATGGTGTACAAGTGCCTGGAAAGCCATTACAACCAAAATTTAGCGGAGATAATCCTCTGTACGTAGAAGCTTATCAAACATTGTTTTCTGGAAGTGGAATACATTTTCTAAACGAACCAATCAACATACCGCGTACCGAATACAACAGAGGCTATTGTCTCTTTGCTTTTGATTTAACGCCCGACCTTGCAGCAAATTCAAACATGCACTGGAATTTGGTGAAACATGGAAGTGTTCGTATAGAATTGAAATTCGAAGAAGCCTTGACTTCTACAATTAATTGCATAGTGTACAGCGAATTTGATAACGTTCTTGAAATCGATTCAAGTCGTCAAATTATTACGGATTTTGGCGCTTGACTTTAAGGTGGGGATGAGTGAATAAAAACGGGCGTTTCTACATCACACTTCACAGTCAACGAGTGAACGCTAACTTATCAAAATGGATTACATCGTAGATATACAAGGTTTAAGAAATTGGAACAACACCTTCATTCCTAAGGAAGTGGCAGTAATTTCTTTAAGTGAACGGATGTTTTGCCATTGGGTGATCAAGTCTCCACATGAATACTCTGAGTTACCGCTAGAAATCAAACGGTGTAACCAGTATGTATCGAACTATTATCATGGTATAAGATGGAACGATGGTGATATTAGTGTAGAACAACTTGAAGAACATTTACGGTCCCTGTCAAAAGCCACAAATAGGTTTTATACTCGTGGACACGAGAAACAGGAATATCTTGAAAAGGTGGTAGCTTGTGAAGTTATGAACGTTGAGCAAATGTTATCACCGACATTTGAAGATCTGAAAAATAATCATCGAAGCATTTCATGCATGTCTCATCGTCATATAGTTGTTAGAGATAAACGCTTCGTATGTGCTCTGAATCAAGTGTACCTATTAAGAAAGTGGTTACTGTCGATACTTCGAGATACTTCCTCGGAAAGTGAAGAAAATGATAGTGAAAGACTTTATAAAGCAATGCGAAATCGAAGATTCAACAGTCGCATTTTTAGAGTCAATCGAACAGTATATAATCATAGTAGATTTGCACGATCAGAATATGACGAAGTTGATGCAGCAGATAAGGATGATGTGTACGACATTGAAAAATACTTAAAAAATGAATACGCAGCAAATACTAAAAGTGATTGCAAAACTGAAAGCTAAAACTATAGGAGTGTATGCTGCTGACCGCATTCCCAGATTAATGGAAAAACCAGTTGCAATTGTTGCAAATACCGATGATCATACTAAAAAAGGATCGCATTGGATTGCTATCTATATAGATAAAAATGGGTACGGAACATACTTTGACAGTTACGGAGTCCCCCCACTCTCTTCTCATCATATCGAAGGAATCAGAAGAAACTGCGTACAATACCGATGGAATACGAAAAAATTGCAAAGTATTGATTCGAAAGTGTGTGGACAGTATTGTGTTGTGTTTCTTTATCATATGTACCATTATAATAATTTACTCTCATTTTGTAACAAGTTTTCTACAAATTCAAGAAAAAACGATGAAATAGTTGTAAAATTGTATTCAAATATATTAAAAAATAATAATGTTAAGTTATCCAATCAAGTACACGTATTTAATAATGAGCGATCTATAGGATCTGGAATACGTAACCAGTCATGTATTGCAAAAAAATGTTACATGAAATAAACGTAGTGTAATAGTATACCCGTATGTGTTTAGTCTTTTACATTCCAATACCACTGTTTCCTATTTATATGTGATAAGTATAAAATTACCTATTCTCTTCTTAGCATATTCATTTCGTAGAAATAAACCGGATGTAACAAAAACCAACCGTAATAATTTCTTAGAACGTCAAAGATAAAATATTAAAGGTATTTCATTTCATTTCCCCTCTACTAAGAGATAAGTTAAATTGATAGTTACAGTGGAGGGATAGCTGTACCTCTCATTGGTCGGTTGACTATTTCTCCCTATGACGTAAGGATACAATTAGTGGTGGGAGTACACTTATAAAACGGTACGTCGCTTCGAGCCTTCTTAGTTCTGTTTCAGAAACTTTGACGTTAAAATCGTGCATTACTGTTTTAATAAGAATATGGCTACTCAAACGGAAGAACGTCGTCTACTGACGGAAAAAACAGTTTGTGGTTTATACGGGAACTTACTCTTGGCAACGTCATACAATTTAAATAAATCTCATTCAAAACGTATATCAATTGGATTGGAAAACTCAAACGGCCGTTATTCTCCAATTATAAAACTCTCCACTGCATACCCAACTTACCACGTTAAATTTGATTTGAATTCGTGGACTGAATTCACAAACAAGTTTGATGAGATAGATTCGTACCTTCAGGAATGTTACAGATTTAAACAGTTTAGTGAATCAAACTTTATTGAAACAAGTTCTCATAAAATACTGTATCAATCCTCGTTTAAATTAAAATCCATAATTGTGGAAGAGAAACTGCATGAGGAAGAAAGTAACGATGAGGAATTGGAATCCCAACAATGGGAAGAAAGTCAGAACAAACGAAGAAAATCAGTTCATGTACCAAGTACTTGCATGCAGAAAGTAACATTTGACGGACTAAAATTAGTGACTCCTTGCATACAACAGAGACTCGAGCAACTTACAAAATACTGTGATAATGTTAATAAAGTGATGGAATACATAATTGAATATTTCAAAAGGGTTATTGAAAAGGACAGTGAGACTGATTTAAAAATGTTATGTAAAAGTGGAAGATTTGATAAATATTATACACTTTATGAAAATGATGTAAAACTTTACGTAATTGAACACATGTTTGATATGGATAATAATTTGCTAAACTTAATTTTGTCTGAAATAAGTGCGATAAGTATACCTGCTGTACTTCATAACTTGGAAACACAAATGTTAAAATCTGAATAATTGTAAAAAGAAGCTCATCATAACGAAATAAAAAACGTAATTATAATCTTAATTCTTATTTTATTTTATTTAATGTATCCCCACTCCTATAAAATATATCATTTCCACCAATCAGATTAGAATTTACCCCCCTCTACATTGAGTTACCGTTATTTACTAGTCTTATATAACTCAGATCAAAGAATATTTTGCTTTTAGTAATTGTTTAACCGTCATTCAAGATGGGTAATACAAATAGTAAAAATTTTAATAATAAAAATTATACAAATAACTTTACACATGAAGAACGGCAACCGTTATTAGAAAAGAAGTCTAAGGAAAAAGATAAAACAAAAACAAATCATTATTTTAAAAACTGTGCTTTTGTTACAAACAAACAAGGATACAAGAGACTTACTTAAGTGAGTAAAAAAAAATGTATTTAATTATGGTGTGATTTTGAAATAGAGTAACCTAAGTTTTACAGGTTCAAAGACCGTAGGAGAAATGAGAACGTATAAAAAAAAGAAAAAAAGATTACGAGTAATACCGTATACAAGTATAGTGATACACTATAAAACAATGA
This sequence comes from Theocolax elegans, assembly GCA_026168455.1. Lineage (NCBI taxonomy): Eukaryota > Metazoa > Arthropoda > Insecta > Hymenoptera > Cerocephalidae > Theocolax > Theocolax elegans. The sequence goes on from CM047426.1 coordinate 28,634,889, forward strand.
CGTCATCAAGGTCACGTATTTGGCTACTTGTTTGTTTATACAACAAATAAGATAACATTCTTAGAATAACATTCCTTTACGAGGTCAATAACCTTATCGTAAAATACTTTAAGCAGGTATAGAGGGACATATGAAATGGCGCCATCAAGGTCATGGGTTAGCTTACTTGTTTGTTTATATAAACAAACAATTAAGATAACATTCTTAAGAAAACATTCCTTTTTCCAAGGATATAACAAAACAAATATGATAACATTCTTAAAATAACATTCCTTTACGAGGTCAATAACCTTATAGTAAAATACTGTAAGCAGGTATAGAGGGGCATATCAAATGGCGCCATCAAGGTCACACGTTAGCTTACTTGTTTGTTTATATAAACAAACAATTAAGATAACATTCTTAAGATAACATTCCTTTTTTTCAAGGTCATTTAATTATTGGCTGAGAAGGGTATTGAATGACCTTGAAAAAGGAATGTTATCTTAAGAATGTTATCTTAATTGTTTGTTTATATAAACAAACAAGTAAGCTCACGTGTGACCTTGATGACGTCATTTGTTATGACTCCCTATACCTGCTTACATACTACTATCGCTCACTCTATCCTTCTCATATACCTAAGTCGCGCGGAGACGCCCGTGACAATATATAGAATGTGCGAGTGATCCTGATTCAAATGCTTATCTTTATTCGAACATAAACTGAGTAAAAGTAAAATGAAAAAATCCTCCTGTTCAACGAAACAACTTGTTGTCCTATTCTTCTTTGAGTTTATCAGTTTCATTGATCGATCATTCGGCGGGGGAGTGACAGGAATAAAGTATGTTGAGGCACTCTCCCGCATTCGCGTTCTTTCTTATACCTATCGGACAAAGGTATCAGTTTGGTACTTGATATTTTAAAACAAATGGATTTCCAAATGTAATCTAATGAGTAAATCCAATAATATAGAAAAAAAACGTAAAACTGATCGATAACATCAAATACTTCTATTTATTTAAAAGCAAAAGGAGTCGGCTCTTTGATGCAACGACCAGTCGATCATTCAGAAGGTTACGAGATTTTGATCGGATTTTAATCAGCGTTTCAATTAAAGGATCATATACGTAGGTGTTCATTGAACGCATATCTTTTGACCCACCTACGCGATTGTTATTTCACTTCGTTAGGATTTATATATATATACAATCGCTTCGTCTTCACTCATTACTCTTACAAGATGTGTCACATGCATTGTACTCGATTTCACTTTCTCTAATAAGATTTTACGCTTTCTTTTGTACATTGTGTACCATCATTTATGCTTTTATTTATTTTATTTTTTTTCAATTATATATATATATCGGCTTGTCTTTTACGACTGATCCATAAATTTGCACTTTACGTTGCGTTACGAAAGACGACAACAAATATATTTTTAAAATACATTTTTAAATTGTCAAAAGAAATTTGTTTAAATTAAATCATGTTACACTCATTATTTGAAAGTATAAATTATTTTTTATTAACGTTACTTTACATCTCTTAAATAATTTATTTACTTGAATATTATATAAAGTTTTGCAATTATTATTTTAAAAAAATATGGCATAACTAAGTTAAGGAATCATTAAACAATTTTGCAGTTAACATCATTTGTTCTACAAATATGATAGCTATTCCTATCCATTATAATTCAAAGTTATTGAAATTGTTTATAGTCTAATCAACAATATTTAAGAGACTGCAGGAAATAGAAAGGGAGCATAATCGAGAATTCGCGGATATGTATTTTTCACGAGAACTTTCAATGAAAATAGACTATTTCGCGATTGAATACTCTATTGAAAAGCTAAGAGGTAAAATTAACTTTTAATTTTTGATATAATTTACTAAACTTTAAATGAATAAACATATTATTCTGTTGGCACAATTAGTATGGTATTATATTAACACGATGTATGTAAGAAAATATATAAAAAAATTAAGGGGCTACAAATAGAAAGATAGTATTCTTTGAAAGTATCCATGACCTGTAGACTAGGAAGGAAGTCATTAAATTGATTAAAAACGATCTAGTAATATATTTCAATTATAACCAAAACTAAAAGTTCACATATTTTATCTTCAGCAAGAAAAGTTAAGTGAAGTTAGGTAAAATTTCTAGTTTTTGAAATATCTAACAATTGGTCAAAATTAAATAGATCTACAAGTTTTCTGAAAATTTTCAAACTTCTTGGTTTAAGGAAGCTTAAAAATAGTGATTTTACGAAATGGTATATAAATAGTGCCGACCGTACTGGGCCGCTTGACTAAATAATTTAATGCACTGTTTACAATAAGTATATATATGCATACATTACTACACAAATAATTTCATAATTAATTATTGTTTAAAAACTGCAACTCTAAAGAACTAATATCAAATTTCACAATTATTATTTTGATGTTTAATGTTAGATTTCGAAAACTAGAAATTTCGTCTCTCAAATTTTATTGTTAAAGAAAAAAAATCTGGATTTTTAAAGCTAATTAAAAAATTTTTAGATGGTTTTGAATCAAATTTAAGACTTCCTTCATAGCCTACAGCTTACGAATACCTTTGGAGAATACTATCTTTCTATTTCCAGCCCCTCAATTAGTATATCTTCTTCATAAATTCATAAAGTAAATAAGTGCCAAAAGGACAAGATATTTATTCATTTGAAATTTAGTAAATTATATCAAAAATTAAATGTTAATTTTACCCCTTAGCTTTTCAATATAGAGTATTTAATCGCGGAATAGTTTGATTTTCGCAATAAGTTGTATATATAATAACAGTTTTATCATCAAGATTATTTAATCAATCGATCGACGATCCTCCTCTGTTTTCAATAATACTTAGATATTGTGTATTACCTTTCTAAACAGAAGTAAACATTTAAATTATACAAGCTAAATTGAATTAAACAAAAAAAATGTTCATGGCAATAATTTATACGTCAGATTCGCATCGATGTTGAATCTCGTCAAAGATAAATATCCCATCTGATTGGAAAGAATCTACGATTCGTCCACATACGAAGCTAAATATACACATTCCTTCTTCTATTGTACCCTATGACAAATCATTCATAGTTTGACAAATGCCTTAGACCTTATTATATCAAAATAACCACTAAAAAATCAAAGATGTGCAATGTATCATTTTCCCAATACATCATGCCTCGCTTTTCCCAACGCAAACATATATTTCACTCTCTCTCTCGCTCTCTCTCTCTCTCTCTCTCTCTCTCTCTCTCTCTCTCTCTCTCTCTCTCTCTCTCTCTCTCTCTCTCTCTCTCTCTCTCTTTTCCTCCGAGCTCATCAATTAAGTTTTTAAAGATATTATCTCTGCAACCCTGTTAACTGTCATTATGATGCACGTATGGAAACTCATCTCTTCCTAAACGCTCCATTCATTCAACGTCTATATATTTTTTTTTTAATTTGACGATTCATCCTTCTTCGGATGCGTTGCCCGGGCTGCGCAACAACCTGGACTTTCTTTTCGATCGCGCGAGCGCAATGTGATGTGCATAATTGTATCCTTGAGGACCGGCACATTGACAATGCGCATTGCGCAAGACACGAGGATGCGCCTGGGTGGCCGAGTTTGTTTTGCCGTATGGACGATGAAACAAGATATATTCCATTGATTACTAAATTAAGGTGTAGCAAAATATATTAAACTATTATTAGGTTTATTAAATATCAATATGCAATTACGTTTCGATGCTCGTATACTGCCAGTGGGTTATAGGCATAATCTGGGTAGGTATTTCATTGTTATTTCTCTCTATATCGTAATCACATTCGGATTATTTAATTTATCGATTACGATTGTATATTATTCTATATTTACTAAATTATAATGTTTTCTTAAAAATTTTACTTACCACTTGCCGCAAACGGAAGGAGAAAAATAAACGTACATTTCTTGCATTCTTTCCTTGATCTATGAAAGTTTTCAATAAATAATATTGCAACGCTTACGAAAGAATTAGTAACATTACTTTGAAAAAAACAACTATCAATCAAGTATTTTCTTAAGCATTGTCACTTAAAGAAGAATGTTTATTATGATTACTTGCATGTCTATATATACTATCATAGTGTTGAATTACTAAGAAATTGCAGAAATTCTTTGTTAAAAGATTTACATATTTACTTAAAATACCGGTAACACCTGCATGTATATACTATGTCAATATCTAAATTAACATTTCATTGTCCCAAATTAAATTAGAAATCAATAATAATATACAACTAATAAACTAAAAATTAAAGTACAGACTTATTAAAGTAAAGAGAAATTTCTTGATATATCTTAACAATGCAGTACATTTTATTATTCAGATTTGGAGGTTAAATGCATGTATAATCTATTAACCTCACTCTAACCGTTAATAATATTGAAGAAAAGTTGTTTTAACATTAGTTAATGTGCGTGATTAATAATAAATATACTAATTTTTTAGGATAGGTATTCCTTTATGTAATTGTAGCTTACACACTATTAAGTTTAATTGTTTAATTACAACAATTAAATTGAAGCGTATCAATTATATACCATAGGACTTATATCATTTTATTTTATAAATTATGTTTCACTACGATTATTTTGTAACAGGTTTTATAATACGTATACCTACTTAAAAAGATTAAACGTAATTTCATATAGAAGGGAATTATTATAAAATAAGTTTGAATAATATATTTTAATGAATTAAAGCGTGTAAATACCTGTTTACATTGAATTATTAAGAATTTAATTACATTATCATCTTTGTATTTATAATGGTTTAACTATGAAGTAATAATACGACTGACTCTTAATTTTATTTATTTTTTTTTCATACACAATTTCGTAATAACGGTGTATCTCTGTGTAACGCTACCTTTGAAGTAAGAAAATATTCATAATTTTTATGATTATATATTTAAAATACTTTTTCTCTCCTACTTCAATAATTTGCATTCGAGATTACACATTATTACCGAGAACTGTCACATTAAATATCATTTAACTGTTTACGTTTTTATAACCTTCCATTATCTCAATTAATCCATTATTGGATATTTTGTAAATTTCACTCTAATATTTATCTGAAATGTTAGATTAAAACGTAATATTTAAGTATATATTTACGTGATGCACCTAACGATTATATATATGGATATTATCCTTTTTAAAATATAATATCTTGTCAAGTAATAAATTATATTTATACTCCTTGTTATGGTACAGAAATAAATCATGAACAACATTTCATGCCCTTACAATTAAATGTGAGAGCTATATATATATATACAATAGTATATTAAAAATAATTTTAGAAAATTTATGCATATATACGATATTTAATGAGATACAGGCATAAGTAAAGCTGATTCTATATAATACGTGAATGAATAAAAATTCAATGACCCTATATATATATATATATATATAAGTTGCGTCATATCATTTTCGACTTCAAGCAATTTCACAATGTTTATGTATTGACATCGCTTTTTAACACTATACTGAAATGAAAATAAAAAAATTTTCTACAAAATATTCTCTCTCTCTCTCTCTCTCTCTCTCTCTCTCTCTCTCTCTCTCTCTCTCTCTCTCTCTCTCTCTCTTTATGTATATATTCTTCTCTCATTTAAGTACTCTTTTTTTCGTGGTAGTTATAATACCGTGGAAAGTAGTAGGAGAAAGCTCGAAGAAAAAGAAAATCGATAAGTAGTAATCATATCAAATCTAAATGTAACTTCGATAAATCTTATGTACGCATGTATAGGATCGCATATAATCTCATTCGAAGGTCTAAAGAGGTATCTCATAAAAAGACAAGCATAAAAAATTTTGAATTGAACCCACCTACACGTGCTTTCATTTTAGTGAAATCAGAATTATTTACTTAATACTTAATTTGGTGAATTTATGGTTCATTGTCAAACGTATTAAATATAGAGGAATGTGTATGGTTATTATATTTTACATTAACTATAAGTTATATATTTTTATTGTTCAGTCTAATAAATATGTATATATATGAATATTAACAGTAGTATTAAGTTTAAAATTATATGTTATACGAATGGTTGCTTTGCTATAACATGGAAATTGACTATTTATACAAAATATTGTAAGTGTCCACTTGAACAGACAAGCGACAACTAATATTCTATTATAGAAAATAGAAATGTTAACATTTAGTATAATAAGTATCATAAATTAATTTTTGCAAAAATGACACTTCAAAATAAAATTGTTTAATGGAAGCTACTTTACGATTCGTTACTGTATCTCAAGAGCACTTGTCATTATTAGTGCCGACTTTTCTTTTGAAAATCTTTTGAAGTTAAGTTTTTAATCAATTGTGTAATGTGTAATGGGAACATCAAAAGAAAATCTTGTGTGACGTTAAAACGTATTTAAAAATAAAATCGGCTATATTATAATAGAGGGAAATATTATATTGCTGCATAAAATTATCAATTATCTAATTTAGTATAATATTTTGATCAATATTTATTATAATAACGATTTATAATAATTCAATACTGATGATAAAGTTGACATTACAATTCCACAATTTATATTAATTCATATAATATATAGTAAAGACGTATACGCAATTTTCAAGCTCTTACGATCGAACGCAGTAATTATTTTCGTCCTCGTCTGCGTGACCTCGCCTTAGTATCATCCTTCAAATTTTGGATCCTTTATATTAAGTTGTTATAGATAAGTGTCAAACTCAATTAATAATAATTTGTCATTGAAAGGTATGTACTGAGATTGGTGATCCAGAAAAGAGTGTCTTTTGTCGTGCTTGCGATTTCTGTTGAAAGCCCTAAGGTTCCGTTATGCAAAGGCGCAGACTTGCTTTTGTTTTGTATAAGTACGAGTCTTAACGTTTCGCTCAACTCGTTTTTCATACCGTCTAATATACATTATGTTACAATATACACAGTATGTACCCTAGAATAACCAAATAAAAAAATATGTCGAATTGTGGGTATATTGCGTACTTTTATTATAAAAATATGTATAAAAAGATAAATAATGTTAATTCTATCTATTGATTATGGTAAAAAATGCTAAACATAGTATAAATAATTTATGAATAATTACAAAGTATTAACAAAGTATGTAATAACTCGTCAAATATTTGATTATCGTTTGTTCACCTTTTTGCAGTGATCTTTCGAGAGGCAGGAGCTAAATGGTAATTGATGTGCAGCTACATATCACGTGGGCGTGACACAAGCAAATTCGATGACGGTGTGGGGATCGTTACTGCTTGTCTCGACAATGACATGTTATCGGCAAATGCGAAGGTGGTCTCTATATACACACACTATCGGTACATCTATCATATGAAGGAGTATATTAACTGTGCACTTCTATATGTGGCTAGTAGATTATAAAGTAATCAGCATGAATTTTTGAGAAAATTTATAGGAATTGATAATATTATAAAAAAAATTTAAATATAATTTATTGAAAATTTTGAATTTCTGTAGTGCTGCGTTTGAGTCAATCAAAAGTGAGCTATAAAATTTATGTCTAACTATATAACTGGCAAGCATCATGAGTACAGTGGTCTGCATTTTTGTCTGTTATTTTATCGACAAGATAGTTGAACTTGATTACAAGTACTGCCAAGATTTTAGATACCAAACTTGACCGCTGTACTGTTATTGCTACTCGATTGTATTGTTAAAACTACCTAACGCAAGACAGTACAATTAAAATAAAATAAAAAATTGTATTTAACATTTATACGAGGGCTAAGTATAATGTAGTGTTGACGACATTGTGCAATAATTCTTGGAACAATACACACGTGCCAATAATGGTGAGTTATATACGAAACGTTTTTAATCATCGGATACATACATACATATATATATGAAAGTAATGATTATGCAAAGCAAATGCCATATAATTCGTAAATGCTGTAATAATTTAATTATAACTTAAGATAAATCGATAAAATTTTAAGTAACTATAATTGTCACCCCATATTGCGTTAGCGTATTTAAAAATTACTTTCACGATATTAGAAAAAAAACTTCATTTTTATAAATAATGAAATAATAACAAGGACACCTTCAAAAGGCTTCACTTTAAATGCTTGTAACTTCTAAACAATCAAATACTAATACTCAAACCAAAGTTTAATGAAAAAATGGCATTAAATAGATATAATCGAATTAAAAATTTGAAGAAATTTAGCTTAAAAAATCAATAAAATTTGTAGTGTTTAATTTTTAAAAATTACTATAAATATATGAATATTTGCTATAAAATATAGTAAAATTTATAATGTTTCAAGTATATCCCACCCTCACTATAATATACAGTAAGTTTTTTAAAACCATTTTTGTACGTGTAGAATCAAAGAGTATCTACAAAATTTTTCGTTTAAAACAAAAACTTTTTAATATTCTCTAAAAAATTTGTTCTTATCATAGAATTTGTTAATAAAATTTGTAAATACAGAAAATTAAAAATTTCTACCTCCCTACAACAATAAAAATGAAAGAAAGCAAATAAATCATATACGTACACAACATTAAGTAACAACCATACATTTTTATTAAAAATATTAAATCAAGAGAATTTACATAAAGATGTTGGTAAGAATGTAACAAATTTTTACAATGACGGAAATAACAATCAGAAAGCGCAAAATATAAAATTTCGTCGGCACAATATCCAAGAGTTGTGAATATCGATGCATTCATACCTCGCGGCATCGCACGGAATTCATCAAAGTTAGTCAAGCGCGTTGAAAACGTGCAAATGACTAAAATCTTTACGAAGTACATATACTCGAGATTGCTATTTGAATAAGTCAAAGGTCCCGTGGTAAAGCAAACGTTGTGCTTTCACTCTCGTTCGCTCGCGCACACACCCAAGGTAACACGTGTATACTTTGGGTGTGTGTGTGTGTGTGTGTGTGCATTCATACACGTATACTATGCGCGTCTGATTGAAGAACCGAAAATTGTTACAATCGCTTCCCTTTTCTACGCTATCCAGAATCAGTATACTTTTCTCTGTCTTCTGTCATTTTAATTACTGTGAATATTTCAACCTCGTGATTAACACATGCTAAATCTATTAAAATATCTATATAATACTCGTGAATTCAATTTAAATTTTTAGATTCTATATACATGTTCAACTAAACTTGAAAATTAAATTTCTTTTCCAGATAAATTTGGTTAATAATTGTTTTACCTACTTGCATATTAACAATTTCTACTAATACAAGCCATGATTACAAAAATTTGATTTTCATAGTATAATTAAAATGATTTTAATATATGTAAGTTATACTTTTAGCAATGCATTGTTGAGCATAATATTGAATGGGCAAATTGTTGCACAATTACAATTTTAGAAAATAATCTTTCCCGTAATTAATGCACGAGTGGCTCATGTGATATTTCACATTCTCTAATTGTAAGATACGAGCAATTTTACGACGCTCCGTACAACTGTGCAGTCGATACTAAAAAAAGGAGCCAATACAATATATTGTAATGCCTTCGACAATGAAGTAACCCAAATATACATATATGTATATAATTGTTGCATTATCGTGGAGCTTCCAATTAAACGTTTTTCGAATCTATTAAAGTTTTGACTATACGATGACACTCGTTTCGTTATATATTAACGACTTGTCGTAAATTTTAGAAACAACAAAAAACTGTCTATGCAAATTAGCTAAGTTTATTGCTTATTCACGTTGCATTTCTAGTTTAAATCTGGCGCATAAGTAATGTTTATGTTTCTCGCAGTCGTTAAGATCGATTAATTTAAAAATGTTAATGATAAGATATTTCGGTATGTAGGAGCGATTTCGTCGAAAGTATATACTCAAAAGTTTGAAACCTAACAGTAGCTATTAAGCAATGCATATAAATTGTCTTTGAATTTTCTTGAATACTGATCATCTCACTTTCAATTGGTGTATTCTGTAACCGTCCTAATCCTATAATATAATATCTGTAATTTAAAGCAAGATAAATTATTTGGTTTTCATCTTAGTTTGGAGCATCTATTGGTTAAGTGTTACATAGCTGGGTCGTTATATTTTAACGTAATTTCTTCAATAATACCTTAACAGAAATCACGTACCATTTAATAAGTAATAAATAATTTTTTTAATAGAATGGACGAAAAGCGGGTAAAAAGTAGGCGAAAAATATCTGCTTGAAAATCTGGAAACGTAATTTGAATATTTTGAAGTTATGGTTATTCCATTAATTGCTAAGGAAATGGGACAAAAAATGTTTCAGCACTATGTATTTTCTAGCAATATTTAACATATTATTATGTAATGCGCATAATAAATAAATATAAAAAAATTGAGAAAAAAATATTACCTACTTTTATAATTACTCATACGATGAATTTTTGTTCATAAAATTATAATATTTTGAGAACGTAATATCAGTTTATTTAAGGTTAAGGTCATACCTAGGTGAACAAAAAGTATTACCAAAAAAAGTAAAATAAAAAATTCACTTCCTCCGTTCTAAAATATTCTTGTCATTATGCTTGCAGACGCTATATTTGTATAATTACTACTTAATATGTAGTCTAATTTCCGTGAAATAATTGTGCACCTTAAACACGCAAAGAATATCCATTATTATCTAAATTCGAGAAAACATCGTAATATTATATCTCGCATATAGTTTTCAAAACCGACAAGGTTTCTTTATTAAGACGGTTGAGCCACGTAGATTCCAAAATCTTTAAAACGAGGACGACCATTACCCACGACCTTACAGTCCATCGTCATCTTCCAATTAACGAAAGTTTACAGCCTACCTATACGATTAGTAGAATATATCCAAATAAAATTTAAAGCGGGAATAAGGCACGAATTGCTCTAGGCCATCCTCAATCCCATGTATCATTGTATAGATCAGTTCCTTGCAGGAATCGAATTGTACCTATATATTGCCATAATAATTTTTTTCTTCTCTCGTCAATAACATATTACAGACACTTGTTTTATTTTTGCATAGAATTGCATTGGTTATCGCATGTTAGGAGCGTAAATGACTCTGCAATTAATTTTACATTGCGATGAATGTGTCGTTAACTTCTTTGGTATTTCTCAAGAGAATATAACTTAAATCGTAGAATTTTTGAATGTTTGCGTTGATGCAAAATGATTTTTATTAAGATACCAGAATTTTTAGTAAAGTAAATAAAATTGACTATTTTATATTAACATTCAATTTGAAAATGTAAATAAAGTCTGCAAAATAAATATAGTTTACAAGCTATCATCAATAGCCAATATATCTTCGAAACTATATTAATATTTAGATTTACAATAAATTGCGACCTTTTTTTAAAAACAGTATTAAAAGTAGTACGATTATAAAATAACTATAAGAGTAATGAATTTTACACGATATCCAGGGTAAAAAATGTTATGTATTAGAAATTTATTATATTTTACAGATATATTGATATAATAGTTGAACATTAAATAACACATGATATAGATATTTATTTACTTTAGTGCAAACGTTATGCTCTAATATAAAGTGTAATGCAGATGAGACAATAGGATATTATATTGAAAGAACAATAGGTCTACATACTTTTAAAATACAAAGATACTATTTTACCAGGAAGTTTTAGTGATTATACACTAATCACATTAATTATGCAATGAAATAATTAAGTTATCTAATAGTTAATAATTTGATAAACATTAATATGTAATTTACATTCATTTATTATTAATAATTATATTGAATATTTTTAATTTAATTATGTGCAAAAAAATCAAATTTTATTTAAATATACTCCCTGTTCCTTAAAATTTCGAAGAAAATCAATCTCTTCTAAAAGCACTTCATCCTATGTATACATGCTATCCTATGTATAATATGTAGATTAGCATTTAGATGCGGAATTACAACATTCGATGAAAAAAAAATCTCCATCTGTTAATTCCATAATTTCGAAGCTATTTTGTCCCTGACTCAATTCGATATTGACCAGAAACTGCGAAAAATATTTGGGTGGGGACGAAAACGTATTCATGGAACGTAGGTCAAGTTAGTATAAAAACTCGTGTGGCACATCTGCCAAATCAGTCTAGTTCGTTTTGCGTATTCCTTCGCTTTTTTGTGCCACCGTACCAACCACCAACTCCCCCAGCCAGCAACATGAAGATGGTGCGTGTACATTAAGTGATATTAATATTACCAAGATTACAATTTAATTTTAAGAAACTTGTGCGCGTTTTTTTTATTTTGAACATAACAATATTTATATACAGAATCAACACACTACATTATGTAGAAATTATAAACAGTGCATTTAAAATTATTCGTAAAAGACAAATACAATTAGATATTATATAATTTTTTAGGATAACATATAAAGTGATTTTTATTAAACATTACTAGTATTTAAAATATTAAAGAGGAAAATTTAAATTCAAAATTAAAAAAAGATAGTATACAAATGCGTTTGATTTAATTTTGCAGGTGTATATATACCTAATTGCTTATAACGCTTGCGAAACCGATTTCTCGGTGTCAAACCAAAAACGGGAAAACACAATTTCGAGAAACCGTGATAAGGGAAACACGTAAAATCGAATAAACAATGGTTGTATTTCTCAAGGACTGTCAGTTTACAATGAGTAAATGGTCCTCAAGTTAACCGACGAGTCCACGTTGTTTCTCTGCTTCGTTATACTTTATAACAAGTTCAGGACTTTTGTTAGTCTGCTTTATAAAGAATCGCAAATTTTATTGTCTAACGTACGATTCGCCCTTCGTTCGAGTTTATTTTATTAACAAAATAAGTTGAAACTGAGACTATCACTAAATACTTTGTTACTGCTATTGCACGTATATTAGATTAACTAAACTCATAAAAATAATAAATTCATTAACTTATATTATTTTACACTTTTGATAGACAAGGGCAAATAAAATCGGGAAATTTTATCCATATTTCACCTACTTTCATTTACTTCACCTATAAATCGTACTTATATCCTAGAAAATGCCAAAGTGCTATAAAATCACGTGAAATTAGAGCTATAAGCCGTAATTAAATTAATTTAACGTTATAAAGAGAACGATTAAAATAGTCTCAATTTATTACATAAGCCTCTTTCACTTGTAAATCCGCGTAGCTAACAACACTCAGCGAAATTCCACGTAAGCATCATACATATCAATTCTACCTTTTTCTCTAAATTTTGTTTAAAAAATTAAACCGAGCTTGAGAAAAGTCATAAAGTTTAAATTTTTGTAAGCTATGCTTGAAATTCGAAAACTCTTAAAGCCAAAAAAGAATATACAAAGTAACGAAACGAAAACGTGTATAAATATATATATATATATATGTAAAAGTTCGACGGGAAAATCCATTCCCTGTAGGATGAGCCAACGAGGTGCCTCCTGCACGCAACGATGTATTCAAAGCGACCGCAAACGATCAATTCCATCACTCGCGGTAGATTTGCACGTTGCGCAATGTCGCGTCGCGTGGACGCGATCGGCGCGCAAAGCGATCGTTAAATCGCGAGGGAAAGGATCGGTGATTTTTTCCACGACGGGGCGGCGAGGCGAAGGAGCGTCTTCATAGTTTGCACAACCGGTTTAATGGTTGCCCCCACTGATGAAAGTGTTTATCACTCTACTGATTGTATCTCGCGCCCCATAACTGATCATCTTCATACGCGTTATTGTCCATGTAATCGATCTTTTTATTTGTTCGCGTTTACTCTCTTTTACACCGAGAATTGATTTCCAACCATTTTTATCCTGTATACATCGTAAACGTGGGATCAACTATTTTTCTGGTAAATTTTATCCTAGTAAAATTTTATACATAATGAAATTTATCCTTTCATGTGCTTTTATCATATTTACAGGATAAAAATTATTACAAATTTTTCTCCCTGTATTTGTAAACTTATTGTTAGTTATCCATTATTACAAATTTTTCGTTCCATATTTTACCTTGAAAAAATATTATTTTTCACTTATTAATAAATTTGATGAAATAAGTATTATTCCAGAATGTTTTATTATACTAATAGAGTAATTGTAAAAAAATGTTTAATCATCCGCATCTACAACTTCGATCTCTACGCGACTTATCAAGCATTAATCATTTTTATACACAGTTGTTTTGTAATTTAAATAATTACCATGTCTTTATACGTTTGTTTGAGCAAAGGTATAATGAGTTGATTTTTTGCTTTTGCCTATGCTGCAACAAAATCAACGTTTCGATAAATAATTTTAATCAGGCTATATTTTATTAAAAACATTCGTTAAAATAACTATGGAAGACATTACACAAACACTTTAAGCTAAAATTCATAAAGTATACACAATTTGCAAGACACTGAATTTCAATTATTATTATTACCTATCAATTTGTAAGAGCTCAATTCTTATTTAAACTTCATGTGCAAGCGAAAATGTGATTGTTACATAACTCAAGTATATTTTAAACAAAAAGTCATAAATTTATATATTTAAATGTATGATGTTATTGCTTTCAATATAAGAATTAAATTCTCAAAATATATTGAAAATTTCAAATTTACGATAACGAAAAGAATACGTATAATGTGTAAATCTGAAATGAATATAATTACTAATGAAATTAAATATTAATAAATAAAATAATCAAAAGAAATAGTTATTTTGTCAACCCAAGTTCAATTTAATAATAGCAATAATTATTGTTACAGTTCGTAGCCTTCGCCGCTCTATTGGCCGTAGCCGCTGCTCTCCCTTCGCGCAGGGAAGTTGCTCCCGGATCCGAAGTTGTCTTGGTCAAGGAGACTCCCTCCGACAACATTGGTCTTGGTGAATACAAATTCGCATACGAACTGTCTGATGGACAAAAACGTGACGAGTCTGCCCAGGTTGAGACCCGAGGAGCCGATGAAGAACCCATCCTTCGCGTTCGTGGATCCTTCAGCTGGGTAAACCCCGAAGACGGACAGACTTACACCGTTAACTACGTTGCTGATGAGAACGGTTTCCAACCAGAAGGCGCTCACATTCCCAAAGACAATTAGATTAGTTTTTTTAGTCAATAAATTAGTTTTTTAAGAAAATTTTTTTTTTCATTTTTTGTGTACAACTCTCAAATTCCTATACTGTGACCCCCAATATTCCTATATTTTAATAATATAAATCGGCATATTTCAAATGGAAAATATAACTAGGAGTATCACAAACCAATCTTGATTTTGCCATATAGCATTAATAAAATTTTTTAGATCAACTTTAAAACACAAATATTTAGCCGAGAATATTCAATCCACACATTAGCACATAAATCGTTCGGTAAATTTACACGTAAAAAGTGACACAACACTTAAATATTTAAAGACAATTTTAAAAAAATTTTGAAAACTATGTTCTAAAATACATAAACTAACAGATTAATTAAGAATGTAATATGTCATATAATTTAAAAAAGTATACTATTATTTAAACATTAACGTGTATAATATTACTTTTTCATTTAAATTCTGCGTAAATAATCATCAGAAAATTGAATAATTGCGATTATAATTCACTAAGGTGTGTATAATTTATACTTCGCGTAAAATACACTTAAGTGAACGTGCAGCAAGAAAATAAAATGCTTTCCTTTGCACTAGTACATGCAATGCGCAATTACAAGGTACTTTGGCTTCATTTCTTAAAGACATGCACAGTATTATTAAAATTCAAAATTCGTATATTTCACAGTATTTGTAAAAAGATACCATCGCGCATATAATTTAACAAAATGTATTATTTCAAAATTATAATTTACATTACAACTTTACATTATTAACATTGTAACCAGAAATAATGATTGCAATTAATAACGTAATCGATCAAACGTGCAAAATATTTTTTGCAAATATACGAAATTCATTAATAATCAAAATTTTAAGCTCTTGGAATCAGTATTTAATCTATATTTGTAGTTACATATAAATTACACGTATATATAAATAATAATATAATTATAAACTAAACCAGCAGAAAGTGCTAATTGACAAAGCAAATTTCTTAATAATTCATTGAATCACAATCTTGGTAGTAATACGCACAATGAGTAAGTTGTAAGTCAGTATATTATAAAAGACACTTTACATCACTTGGTTACAGCATTAAAACTATCTGGTAAACGCATCACACACATCTCAAACACATCGCCACGCCTTTTTGTCTCGCAGAGAGTCTTAATTTACGCGCTTTCTCCAAGATGTGGCGCGATCAAAGTGACGAAAGACATTATTTTGGCGTGATTCGCATAATTTAGATGAAAGATATTGATAATTTTATAATTGCAGCTATTAAAGAATGTTCTTCGGTACAAATACTCAAGTAAGCTGTGGTATTAAAACTCATTTTTACGTTACCTGTCAAACAAATTAATTCTTTGGTTGTGTATGTATATGTGTGTATATATATATATATATATACACACACACATGTATATATTGTTCTTTTCGAGCACGCAAAGACGTATTTAATTAAAACACTTAGATAATAAACGGGCTTCTTTAAAAAATGTATTTGTTTTATATTGCATGTTAATGCACTTTCTAGTACATAATCTTTCAACGGTATTCAAAATAGTTTCCCTCTACTTTTCGAATTTCAAGGAGAATTAGATAGGAGAATTTCAAATTGGTCATAAAGTAGAAACTGATGTCTCGCTTTTAATCATTTCTTTGCAGAAATCAATACATAAATTTCTCTCATTTTTTATGCAAATCGTATATATATATGAAAAATAATTTTTTGAAAGTTTATATACAAAGTAAATATCTTGATAAATAAACTGTAATGATTCAATATTACAATGTCGTTCAACTATATTCCTTTTCCTCGATATTTCTACAATGGTTATGTAATTAAATATACGTACAATAAATAACAAGCTTTCACAGTATTATACTATTCAGTATTCAGATCGTTAATAAAAAAAGCGCAGGAACATTCGAATCGATAAAGTGTCACTGTAGCTTAAATAACAAAGGTGTATATATATATATGTATGTGTACAAACAGCGAATCGCCAATCTTCACATGATTTATCTAACGGCAACGGAGCTCACTTAGAATCCACACACGTTATATCAGAGAGTCCTGGAAATCGACGAGTATCGATCGTCACATTTTGCAACTTACCAACATTTAAAGCCATGTACAGCTACTAAATTCGCTATCACGCATCACTTGGTATACAAGAATTTAGCAGTCCCGC
Organism: Theocolax elegans; assembly: GCA_026168455.1. Taxonomy (NCBI): domain Eukaryota; kingdom Metazoa; phylum Arthropoda; class Insecta; order Hymenoptera; family Cerocephalidae; genus Theocolax; species Theocolax elegans. The sequence continues at coordinate 28,652,194 of CM047426.1, forward strand.
AAAAATAATAGGATCTTGAAAATAAAATCAAGGATCAGACTGAGAAAGTGATTGTTCGAATGTGACAATACAAACTCACATCAATTATGTAAATACCAAGATAAAGAATTTTTGCCAATGAATTTACGTCGATTTTGCGTATTCAAAGTTTAAACACTACTTTTTGATAAATAATATTTTCAAACAATAATAAATATAACGTATAACATGATAAACATGGGACATTTGATCAGTAACCTAAACTTATTACCCTGATAGCGCAGTAAAGATTTCACCGATTTCATTACAAACATTATGAATTCTTTGATTGATTTTTCTCTGACACCTGGCATGTCCTAACTTCCCCGTAGTTAAACTTCATTTGAATTAGTTATTATATTCAGAGATGATTTAGCGATATTTCTTTTCCTATATATACTTTCTACTAAATTTAAACTCGTAACATGCATTATTATATAATCTAATGTCCTGATAATTAAGCCAACTCTAATTATCCTTTCCCAGACATTCTTTAATTTCAATTAGACTTAGTTTCTTCACTTTTTTCAATCTCTAAATTCTTTGCCTCGCCACCTCATCTTCCAGGAAGTTCAAATTTCGTCAAGTCATCGATATATAGCGGATCTATTCGTTCAAATCCATAGAAGGAGAAAGCGCATGTATGTGATTTTGGGTCACGAGTATGGGAGTGACATCTCCGATTATCCTTTCGACCCTGTAAATCAAGAAGATTTGTTACGAGCACAACCTTGCTGCAAGATTATACCAAGATGCATTAAAACCACATGTATGAAATATCGTGTATAACTCGACCTTTACTCATATTCTGGGCCTTCTGAAAGTGCACGTATAGGCATTAAGAAAACTTGATTTTATTAATTGTTCAACAGTCCATGATAAACGTTTATTTGTACCAATAAGAAATTATTTAATACAATCTTCATTAACAACCGTGCCTTTTACTTTTACTCATCACTGATTTTATCTATTTATTATAAAGGTTGTATTTAAAGGTAATAATAAATACGAATGACTATACTATCATTTGATTTTACGTAATAGAAATATCTCTTACAGAGTGCAACACTGACATGTGGCACAAACTCGAATTCTTTTTGGTGATGACTTGTTGTTAGAATTCTATTACAAATGCAAAATTAGTGTACGCTAATTAATTTTTACGATGTGCGCGAAAATTTTATTGTAAACAATCTTACTTTTTACTGAACAAAAGAGTGATAAATTCATCATTTATTTCTTTGTGCAACCAACAATAAACGCTTATTAAGAAAAGTTATTTCGTCATCTTACATTAAATGCAAATACGTTTTATAAATCATCATTAATTTATTTATAATGTAGTAATGTTTATAATTTATTTACAATATTAATGTATCCAGTTCTAAAGATGAATTAAAATAAATAGAGTGTTTCTATCTGTGTAATGATTCCGCTGTCTTGATGCAAATATCTCATAATTACTCTTCATGGCTAAATTAAAGTCTTGATAAAACGCGGTTGCTTTCAGAGTTGCGGATCAAACTTCAATGCTGCATTATAGAATAAAAATATCTGTGATAATTTGACTAAAACTGTTTATCGATGTGGCGTGACTATGAGATGTATTTACATCAAGACTGTTGGATTATTACTGTCACGTATCCTTCAGGACTTATTTCCAAAAATAGGTTGCTCGAGAACTATAAAGGTACAGCGTCGAACTATTTTCATACGACTACTTTTCATTTTATTATTCTTTATAATTTTAATTTGATTAACTATAAAAAGTAATTATATTTATATGTCCATTTTAAATCGATGAATGATTGATTTTAAAGTGTTGTTTTAAATAAATAATATATATAAAATACATATAGAGCTTTTAGTTTAAGTTTTTTTTTATTTTGTACTTTATGATTTTAAATTCACTTTACATTAGTTTCTAAAATATACCCATAAATTAAGATGAAGAAACAACTTTTCTCTATAGTGCATTATATTCGTTACTTGAAAAACCTAATAATAAATTTATTATTTATTGCAAAATAAAAAAAAAATTTCTTTGGCCAATTTATATGATATTGATAATCGATAGAAAACACTAGAATACATAAAAAAAATTTCTTGCATACCTCATTAAAATTAATTAACACACTAATCTTGCACGTGTCTTTTTGACATAATTCTGGTGAATCCCCGTAACAATTGAGTATACCAGTCAAACGAAGTCGGCGAGATAATTAATTCTTTTCAGCTCATCATAGAAGCGTCTTCGAAACCACTTAACGATCCATTCGGCAAGGCCGTACACCGGTTTATCGAAAATAAAAGTCCTCAAGGCGCAGCAGGAGAGAAAGAAGTCCCTTTTATTTGATGATATCGAATTCGGAAGAAGGTAGTAACAGTAAATATACAAACTATTTCGTAATCATCGATCGATTGATCCTCGTGGGATTTTGTTTCATTGGTGTAGTATTTAATGGGTTTTTTGACGGTGCGACTCATCGGTTTGTTTCTTTTTCAGTTTTTTTTTATTCACGAATTTATAAGCGCCGATTATAAAATCAGAGAATCTAGGTCCAACGATTAAGTAAAGGGTTCGAGACGTGATCGGCGATAATATTTATATTTTGTTAATTTATTCAAGAAAAGGTCGGTTACGTTACGATAAAATTATTAATAAAAGTAAATATATATTTATTATTTGCTTTCGTATTATTGTTTGTATATAACAACTTATTTTGAAAACAGTCTAATTTTTATATAAATATTCATTTATTTGTGATTATTAAATAATCATGAAAAGTTCCAAGTTTCATTTTAAAAATTGAATTTCTGTATTTAGATAGAAGTTTACAGATATAAAATCTCATCTACACGACCTTGAGAATATATTATAGAAATTGTCAAAGTATAAGAGTGTATAAGTACGAATGTCAAAGACGGATGACTGTCGTATATGTATTACCGCGATAAATAAAATTTACGAAAGGAACCATCAAATTCTACATTTCTATATGCATATTGCTACACTATAAAATTCACTGTCGAGACTATAATCTTAGATTTTAGCTTAATAAATGCTACTCGGTTGCATGTTGCAGGTTAAGTATATAATTGTCAATATACCTACAACATTTCATTATCAGATCTTACATAATACAAAAAAATTACATTTTCGCATTTCTTACAAGATTAGAAAATTAATTTATTAACTTCATATCAGGGATGAAAGTTACTGCCCGAGCTTTAGCGAGAGAATAGCTCCCGAAGTGCATATAGAAATTTTTCACCCTGATCATTTAAAAAGTCACTTTTTGCCATAACAATTTTTTTTAAATTCTAAATTTTATCGATGTAAAATTTTTTGTTATATTTAATTTCATCTAGTAAATTTTATTTTGTATTTAAAGAAAAAATCTAAACTAACTGTTCAAAACAAAAAAGTAAGTCTACGATGAATAAAGTGCCCGCGTAAAAATGTAAAATTAATATCAACTTGATATAAAGTTTATGTTTGGCAAAAGTTGATATCAACATACGCAATGAGACTATCCCAAACTTGGAAAAATATTAATTAAACATTTATATAAGTTCAGATAAACTTGAAATAATCTCTTAGATAAGTGTAAAAATATCATTTTTAAACGGATAAAATTTTATTAATAAAAAAAAAAAATATTTATTCCAAGATTCGAACCTCCGATCTTTTACTTCGAAGTCTCTCGCTCTATCACCCGAGTAGAAATTCTAGCCAGGCCGCCTGAACTAGAAAACAGGGCCTGAAAAGGCCGCCTGTTAAGGGCCGGGATACGAATGTAATGGAATTTAAGTCAGGGCCCTAATTTTGTTAGTTCGGATGTGAGGTTATAGTAAAAGTCAATTTTGTTAGTTCGAATGTGAGGTTAGTAATAGTATCTACAAATTATATAGTATTGTATATAAATTTTCAGGTTAGAATTTTATCAAGAGTTTTTTATAATATAAAATGAGTAAAAAAATTGATTATAAGTACTCAGAAGCTTAATTTACTAAGAGTTCGAAGGTACCGATTGAAAAGGAAAATACAATATATAAATAATGAAAGTTTAAAAAAACACTTTAATAATATAAAAGTTTATGCAGTATTATATTGCTTTAAATATGTGAAAAGATTTAATTTTGTATTGTATAAAAAAAGTGCAAAGTTATTAATATTATATTATATTAAGATTGTTGTAATTATTTGGAAATTATATTAAACCATATATTTTAAATATATTATATATAATATTTATGTTTAATAAATATTAATGTATTAAAATGCATTTTATTTTATTTACAAAACCTATACGCACACACACGCACACGCACATACACGCATGTACGCACGCCTAATTAACCTTATATTTATAACTTTATATTAGTATATTTTGTGGTTTTTAAGATTACAAAGCTGTTACACATGTAAGATAACGTTTTTTTAACCTATTAACCTATACGGGCCATGCCCATGATCGACCCTTTACATGTGTTAGTTTTGAGATGTGAGACATCACATAAACTCGATTTCTATAGAAAAGTGAGAGAAAACAGTAAACCCAAATCCCCGTCCTGTAAAGGTTAAAAGTGATTCGATGTTTTTAGACATTAATTTTATTGAAAAAAAAAGCTTTTTTGAACCAGAAAATTCCCGTCCTCTAAAGGTTAACAATTAAAAACAATTGTAAAATAACAAATACATTCAGATTTAGTTTTTACTACTAATTAAGTGCCTTAATATCACCTGAACATACCCACAAAATAGTATTACATAAAACAGGCCCTGATCTCCACCACATTACATTTTTTAAAGGCCCTTTACAGGCACCTGTTCAGGGCCTTTTAATATTCGTCAGGTACCTGAACAGGGCCTTCTTTTTGCCTGGAATTCATTTCTACTCGGGCAACTGAGCTATTTTATTAATTGTTTATGTTAAATAAGTTACATTCAGGTTATAAACTTAAAAGCATGTTTCAATTGTTCTTTATAACCAACATTTAATATTATGACATAAACAATAAAAATGGCTCAGTCGCAGAGCGAGAGACTTCGAAGTAAAAGATCGGAGGTTCGAATCTCGGAATAAATATTTTTTTTTTTATTAATAAAATTTTACCCCGTTCAAAAATACTATTTTTAAACTTATCTAAGAGATTACTTATTTCAAGTTTATCTAAACTTTATACCAATGCCTGATTAATATTTTTCCAAGTTTGGGATAGTCTCATTGCGTATGTTGATATCAACTTTTGCCAAACATAAACTTTATATCAAGTTGATATTAATTTTACATTTTTACGCGGGGTGGGTATACGGGGAATAAAATGAGTCTACGGGGGAATAAAGTCATTGAAGGAATAAAATGCAATTTTACTCCACTCGTAGAGGTTAATAATGTAAAATTTTTAGATGATCAGGGTGAAAATATATAATTATTTATTTATTTATTTATTTTATATTTTCCAATTAGGATACAAATTTCGATGATTTAAAAAGTAAATATATAGTTTTTCGCACAAAAAGCACGATTAAACTTTGATTGACAAAAATTATTTGTGTTGTTTAGGAAAATAATTATTATTTATTCTCGTTTAATTATCCTTTTAATGATTATTTACGCAATTTTTACAGCATATGTGTAAACTAATTGTAAATGAATTAATCATAAAAAGAAAATAAGTAATTATATCTTCCATTACGCACACATCGTTACAAAAATGTTGAAATTTGTCAAATTTATCAAGGTTAAGACAAAAGATTAATAGGTTCATTGCACCAGGAAGAGTGAATTCACAAGCTTAATTAATTGTTTTATTTTTGATTTTATTATACAAATTTTATTTAATTTATAATTAAATAAAGATGCTTGTTATATGCACGTTAGATTCTTACTTCCTAGCATGAACGGTATATATCGTTCGATTACTCTATTATTATTTTCATTCTAAAGGAAATTGTATTTTAATTCATATTCCATTTCATATTTCTATTCTTTCCATAAACTTTACGGTATCGATATGTGATACTATTTATTTTGTATGTAACAATAAATTTATTTTGTACTAACAAAGGAAGTACTTGAACTCCGGGAAGCGGATCTTATCCTAACTTTGGTATACTTTTTGTAAAACAAAAAAGTAAGTCTACGATGAATAAAGTGCCCGCGTAAAAATGTAAAATTAATATCAACTTGATATAAAGTTTATGTTTGGCAAAAGTTGATATCAACATACGCAATGAGACTATCCCAAACTTGGAAAAATATTAATTAAACATTTATATAAGTTCAGATAAACTTGAAATAATCTCTTAGATAAGTGTAAAAATATCATTTTTAAACGGATAAAATTTTATTAATAAAAAAAAAAATATTTATTCCAAGATTCGAACCTCCGATCTTTTACTTCGAAGTCTCTCGCTCTATCACCCGAGTAGAAATTCTAGCCAGGCCGCCTGAACTAGAAAACAGGGCCTGAAAAGGCCGCCTGTTAAGGGCCGGGATACGAATGTAATGGAATTTAAGTCAGGGCCTAATTTTGTTAGTTCGGATGTGAGGTTATAGTAAAAGTCAATTTTGTTAGTTCGAATGTGAGGTTAGTAATAGTATCTACAAATTATATAGTATTGTATATAAATTTTCAGGTTAGAATTTTATCAAGAGTTTTTTATAAATATAAAATGAGTAAAAAAATTGATTATAAGTACTCAGAAGCTTAATTTACTAAGAGTTCGAAGGTACCGATTGAAAAGGAAAATACAATATATAATAATGAAAGTTTAAAAAAACACTTTAATAATATAAAAGTTTATGCAGTATTATATTGCTTTAAATATGTGAAAAGATTTAATTTTGTATTGTATAAAAAAAGTGCAAAGTTATTAATATTATATTATATTAAGATTGTTGTAATTATTTGGAAATTATATTAAACCAATATTTTAAATATATTATATATAATATTTATGTTTAATAAATATTAATGTATTAAAATGCATTTTATTTTATTTACAAAACCTATACGCACCACACGCACACGCACATACACGCATGTACGCACGCCTAATTAACCTTATATTTATAACTTTATATTAGTATATTTTGTGGTTTTTAAGATTACAAAGCTGTTACACATGTAAGATAACGTTTTTTTAACCTATTAACCTATACGGGCCATGCCCATGATCGACCCTTTACATGTGTTAGTTTTGAGATGTGAGACATCACATAAACTCGATTTCTATAGAAAAGTGAGAGAAAACAGTAAACCCAAATCCCCGTCCTGTAAAGGTTAAAAGTGATTCGATGTTTTTAGACATTAATTTTATTGAAAAAAAAGCTTTTTTGAACCAGAAAATTCCCGTCCTCTAAAGGTTAACAATTAAAAACAATTGTAAATAACAAATACATTCAGATTTAGTTTTTACTACTAATTAAGTGCCTTAATATCACCTGAACATACCCACAAAATAGTATTACATAAAACAGGCCCTGATCTCCACCACATTACATTTTTTAAAGGCCCTTTACAGGCACCTGTTCAGGGCCTTTTAATATTCGTCAGGTACCTGAACAGGGCCTTCTTTTTGCCTGGAATTCATTTCTACTCGGGCAACTGAGCTATTTTATTAATTGTTTATGTTAAATAAGTTACATTCAGGTTATAAACTTAAAAGCATGTTTCAATGTTCTTTATAACCAACATTTAATATTATGACATAAACATAAAAATGGCTCAGTCGCAGAGCGAGAGACTTCGAAGTAAAAGATCGGAGGTTCGAATCTCGGAATAAATATTTTTTTTTTTTATTAATAAAATTTTACCCGTTCAAAATACTATTTTTAAACTTATCTAAGAGATTACTTATTTCAAGTTTATCTAAACTTTATACCAATGCCTGATTAATATTTTTCCAAGTTTGGGATAGTCTCATTGCGTATGTTGATATCAACTTTTGCCAAACATAAACTTTATATCAAGTTGATATTAATTTTACATTTTTACGCGGGTGGGTATACGGGGAATAAAATGAGTCTACGGGGAATAAAGTCATTGAAGGAATAAAATGCAATTTTACTCCACTCGTAGAGGTTAATAATGTAAAATTTTTAGATGATCAGGGTGAAAATATATAATTATTTATTTATTTATTTATTTTATATTTTCCAATTAGGATACAAATTTCGATGATTTAAAAAGTAATATATAGTTTTTCGCACAAAAAGCACGATTAAACTTTGATGACAAAAATTATTTGTGTTGTTTAGGAAAATAATTATTATTTATCTCGTTTAATTATCTTTTAATGATTATTTACGCAATTTTTACAGCATATGTGTAAACTAATGTAAATGAATTAATCATAAAAAGAAAATAAGTAATTATATCTTCCATTACGCACACATCGTTACAAAATGTTGAAATTTGTCAAATTTATCAAGGTTAAGACAAAAGATTAATAGGTTCATTGCACAGGAAGAGTGAATTCACAAGCTTAATTAATTGTTTTATTTTTGATTTTATTATACAATTTTATTTAATTTCTAATTAAATAAAGATGCTTGTATATGCACGTTAGATTCTTACTTCCTAGCATGAACGGTATATATCGTTCGATTACTCTATTATTATTTTTCATTCTAAAGGAAATTGTATTTTAATTCATATTCCATTTCATATTTCTATTCTTTCCATAAACTTTACGGTATCGAATGTGATACTATTTATTTTGTATGTAACAATAAATTTATTTTGTACTAACAAAGGAAGTACTTGAACTCCGGGAAGCGGATCTTATCCTAACTTTGGTATACTTTTTGTAATATAAAAATGTGAAGAAATCCAAGTTATTACTTGTCAATGGCCATATTGACGAAAGTTATTCGACATTTAACAATAATTTCAATAAAAATTACTTCTACTTTAATCGTTTATAGCTCTAAAACAAGTAGAGATATACACTCAAATCAAAAACCAAAAGAAAGTTGAGTTCAAATAGATATAATTTGAAAAAAAGGAGCTTAGATTGCTCAATTTGGAGAAAAGTTATGAAGAAAATTAGAAATTAAAGAAATTTTAGGCCAAAAGAAACAATAAATTTTTTATATTAAATTTCTTTAAGGCAATTAAAACGATTTATTTTATATGTGATCTGAAATTTGATCTGACGGGCATATAACAACAGCCATTTTAAATATACATAAATATTATCTATATTAATTTGTTCTAAATTATTTTCATTCTAAAGGAAATTGTATTTTAATTCATATTCCATTTCATATTTCTATTCTTTCCATAAACTTTACGGTATCGATATGTGATACTATTTATTTTGTATGTAACAATAAATTTATTTTGTACTAACAAAGGAAGTACTTGAACTCCGGGAAGCGGATCTTATCCTAACTTTGGTATACTTTTTGTAATATAAAAATGTGAAGAAATCCAAGTTATTACTTGTCAATGGCCATATTGACGAAAGTTATTCGACATTTAACAATAATTTCAATAAAAATTACTTCTACTTTAATCGTTTATAGCTCTAAAACAAGTAGAGATATACACTCAAATCAAAAACCAAAAGAAAGTTGAGTTCAAATAGATATAATTTGAAAAAAAGGAGCTTAGATTGCTCAATTTGGAGAAAAGTTATGAAGAAAATTAGAAATTAAAGAAATTTTAGGCCAAAAGAAACAATAAATTTTTTATATTAAATTTCTTTAAGGCAATTAAAACGATTTATTTTATATGTGATCTGAAATTTGATCTGACGGGCATATAACAACAGCCATTTTAAATATACATAAATATTATCTATATTAATTTGTTCTAAATTATTATTTTTTATTAATCTGTCGGTCGTAAACTATATTTGTCGGCAATAACTTTTTCACATTTTGTTATGAATGTGTTGCAATGACAAGAACATTGAGTTAAAGAAGATGAGATTATTGCAGTTGAACCATCATCACACTGTAAATCGCAATACCGAAATAACAATTTTCCTTTACACGTTCCAGGATTATCTACAGATCCTGTTACTAATTGCTCGCATTGTTGTTTATAATTCATACATGTACAAAAACGTGTCCCTGGTCCGCTTTCACCACAAACTCCATCGTCATAATTTAATTTTTTAACGCATATATTTTTACAATGATTGTCTGTTTTACACTCTCCTGTAGTAGCAGCATTTCCAACTGCAATAAAATAATTTAAATATACGATTGACCTGATAGAAATCGTATTTCAATAAATAAGAATTATAAATAGATCATTTGAATAAAATGGCAAAAAATAGTCAAAAAATGTGCCCATTTTTGTCCTATCGATGAAACGCTTTTTTTCAATGTAAATTCCTATTTTTCACCCATTTGAACCACCAAAAATGAACAAAGGAAAAATATAATAAAATCGTGTTTATCTTCGAAAGTACTGGAAGTATAACAAATTAATTATAAATTAGATTAGAAATTAGTTGTAAATCAGACGAAAGCATTAAAAAGCTATCCGAATCTAGAGGAATTTTGAAGTTTACTATTCGCGGAAAGCTGGAGACATTATTTAAATGTTTTGAAGTTGTGGTAATTCTATTAATTAGTGCAAATAAACTGAATGAAAAAGCGTTTCATAACAAAGTACTTATACTAGCAATTTTTAATTCACAGTTCTTAGATTCAAATCTCTACTAAAGGATTGGTAAATAAATACAAAGCTATTTGTTCAATTCAATTTTATAAAATGATTAAAACATTACGAGATTTTCGTTTTCTGGATTAAAACAGTTTGAAAAGACAAAAAGATCCTATAAAATATACTTTATATTTTATTAACAGGTTTTACATACGGAAGACAAATATATTCTCGCGAATAATTTCTGAACAATTTTCTGTGTCATAAAAATAAATTAAATTTTAATTTAACAACGAAAAAATTTGTATTAAAAATAATAACTACATGGAAATAAAGGGTATAATTACATTCATGATAAAATAAATATTTTAATTTTACTTACACGCAACCACAGTTACGATGAGAACAAAAGAAAAGATTATCATATTTGTAACTAATGCTGTAAAAGAAACAATCAACTTATTCAACCGTATCAAACCTACTTAAAATGAGTCTATTTAAAATATTATACATGGTACACTACGTATGAATATATGCAGCCCAGGAAAAAGTAATTGTTTGAAATAATTGAAATGCAATATTATTGAGTAGAGTTAAAAAATATGATTATTACACATAAACCAAGCGAGTCTTTGAGCAAAACTTTAATATTCATAAATTTTTATCACAAATTGAAGTATGAACATATTATCTAAAATTGGTTTAAAATAAAGAAATGCATATAATTTACATTGTATGATATAAATGCCACTATAACTGACATGTTCTTTAAATTGCATGACTGTTAAATATCGGCAAATATACCTTCAGCTTCCGAAATGCATCTCTTGAAAAGGGTGTGTATAAATAAATCATTATTTTATATCCTATAATTAATAATATTTGAGATTATATGCTATATATTATCATTAACATAACCAAGTATATTGACTAACTACGCAAAGAATAGCAATAATGGAAAACAACAATAAAAATGTATTAAAACACGTTTAATTATCGACTTTTCTAAAGATTTATTTTAAGCCATGATAACCCAAGTTACACGTTTTCATGTAATTTATTCTTCCTGAAATCATAAAAATAAATCTTATGAAAAATCGTAACGTGTTAATATGTAAGTGCGATGAACTCCCAAGGTATTGCACATACAAATTTAAATTTAGTGTTAATGTTGGTATAATTAAATTTAATTTATAAGAAGGACAAACCGTGATATCTGTAATATCTGATCTTATCTTGATCGCAGTAGAAAAGCGATTTTTAATATGTAATGGCACGCTAATTCCTACCTATACAAACATTTGGACGTTTTGGAACTCCATGCGTTTGTATCGTGATGAATACTAAGTAGGAGAATGCCATAAAGTACCAAATGAAGAAGGACAGGCCTGTCTATTACGTATGCATAATATAATTTCATCTTCTTTTCTGTGCATATACATACAATGTATTCATATAAAAAAATAACTATATTTGAATTCGCGTGATTTTAGATAATATTTAAAGTATAAAATATAAGCCAAACAAATATTTGATAATTATGTTAAAATTATCATTTATAGGCAAATATATAAGTTATATGTAATACTAAAATTACTTATTTTCAAATATCCTCTTAAATACGCATACTTACTGAAAACGGTTTTCCTGAATATTTACATATACGTTCACTAAATTAGAGTATGTCAATTAATATACATTCAAATGAAAGATACTTCTGATTTTTTGTATCTGCGAGTACACTAAAATCAATTGAATGTATAATAAATGTGTACCAATTTAACACAAATATATACATATATTTTTTCTATTTAAATTATAAGTCCTTACATCGAATGGTCGACTGTGGTATGAATAACTATCGTGGTTGTACTCAATTCAAACGGTTTGAAAATATAACATCTTTTATTTTAATTTTCAGTTTACTATCTAGATGCTTGTCAATCATAATAAAGAAGAAAATAAAGTTGCTAATTATTAGCTTACCAAGAGAAGTCAACGTTTTCGGATCATGAATCAATTCAGATCATCAAAATATTTTTATAAACAAGTATTAATTAGTATGGCTAAAATAATCATATTAACGATTCTTATTACAGTCCACGAGAAAATAAGTCTGGATAAAGATCGTTTACAGGCTATGTATAAAAATGATTTCACATATAAATAATTTTTTTTTTAAACTGGACATTTCCTTCAATTTCGAATAATTTTTTTTTAATTGTGCCACGTTGTATATAGGTTGTGTACAGACTGCATAAAATCATTTTTATATATTATAGCTTGTATACAGACTTCGATATACAATCATTATCCAGACTGGACTTATTTTTACGTGGGAAATTTGATTTTGGTAACGTCAGTATTCTTGATAGAGAGAACAATTAAAGGAAAAAAAATTTATGATATTAATAATTATTATAGATATAATTTGAAACTTCTTAATACTGATAAACTCTATATGTAATGTAAAAAGTCGCTGTTTCAAAATATTTATAGTTATTCATGATTATTTATAGATACATTGTCTCCAAAACATTCTGTAACTGACTCGTTAAAGCAATGGCTAATCCAACCCAAATTTATCCTTAGTTTAGTCTTACATATTTAAACTTGTTTAGTAGAAATATCTGGACCGTAATATGTCATTAGAATTTATAACCATTATTGCTTTGTAAGACGTAGGTTTAAGTGTTTGCATGATTAGTTATTTAAAGACCTTGGCCTCTCCGGGTTAGTCTAAGAAAAAATAAATAGTGATTCTGTTTTAATGGGTTCACATCTCCTTAAAAAAGGGAATTTTTTGGATTCAAATTAATTCAATTATGCTCGGTCTGTCAGAGAAGTATTAAAGAATTCATTTCCTTTACATACACTTATTAATAAATTTCAGTGTTTGACGTATTCTTCATATCGACCATTCGTAAATATTTTATTTATAAATGTTTATAATTTGATTAATAATTTTTCAAATTTAGGTCATACTTTTTGCTGTTCTTTTATCTTGTCTTTATTTTGCGAGTACTGCTAAAACTCCTATAGTTATCAACGCACCACTAGACAACGATGGAGGAATTGAAATTATTGACTATCAATCTGGAAACACAATTTTTATCAAGAGCGGAGATCCTGATGCTACGATAGTGGTGTGATTTGTAATCGTATACACTTTCAAATTATTGCATCCCCAAATTTTGTTATTTTTCAACTCAAATATTTATACTATTATTGCTTTATTATACCGTTTATAAAGTATTAATATGAATAAAAAACCATTCAGCAACCAATTATTATTCATCTTTTAATTTTAATCTTCCTCGATTAATATGATTCTTCATCTATTATTTATTAAATTTTCTTATTAATATACAATATTTAATATTTAATAATATACAATTTTTTTATACAAACAACTATAAAACAAACGATATAATTTGTGAGATATGGAATTATAGATTTATTCTGTAAAACCTAGAAAGTTAAATGTAGAGAGGTATATATTAGGTATATATTATACTAATAAATGAATAAAAATCTAAATACGCATATAAAATTTTATTTAAATACATTATATTTAAATATAATATACAAGTATTGATAAAACAGTATAGTTCTTTAAAACGTAATCTATAACATTTGTCGAAAGTACATTTTGTCTTATATATCTGTTAATATAATATAAATTAAAAGTATAAATATAAATATAAGCACACACATGTATATATGCATTTGATATAATATTAAATTTATTAAAAAGTAATCACTAGCAAATACAGAATTAATCTGAGAAGTAATTATGAAAATTAGATTGTTACCGCGTGTTTATTTGAAGTATTATTAATTTCCATTGGAACTATAAAGGTGTTCTTATAACTACACGACAATTTTAATTTATAAATACAAAATATATTGTTAATCTATATAGATATCTGTATAGGACAGACTAACAAGGAGACCCTCATATGTTTGGGAAACGGATCGTGCCCAACTTGTAGTATATGTTTTCTAATATAAAATATGAAAAAAGCCAGAGCCGCAGACTCTAACAATCGTTTTTTCAAAAGTTATACGCTGTTAAGCAAAATTTCCAAAAAAAGAGACTTCACTTTAAACGCTTATAACTTCTGACCTATCAAATATTGACATTCAAACCAAAGTTTACTGAAAAGCTGAGAAAAAATAGATACATTTTAAAAAAAGTACGTTCAAATCCGTTAAAATGGAGCAGAGTTATAACCAAATTAAGAATTAGAAGCAATTTTAAACAAAAATTGGGCAGTACAAATTTTATTGATTTTTATAAGCTAAATTTCTTCAAATTCTTATTTTGGTTATAACTCTGCTCCATTTTAACGGATTTGAACGTACTTTTTTTAAAATGTATCTATTTTTTCTCAGCTTTTCAGTAAACTTTGGTTTGATTGTCAATATTTGATAGGTCAGAAGTTATAAGCCTTTAAAGTGAAGTCTCTTTTCTTTGGAAATTTTGCTTTAACATCGTATAACTTTTGAAAAAACGATTGTTAGAGTCTGCGGCTCTGGCTTTTTTCATATTTTATATTAGAAAACATATACTACAAGCTGGGCACGATCCGTTTCCCAAACATATGAGGGTCTCCTTGTAAGTAAAAAAGTAAAAATTGATAAATAAAAAGATAGGCAAACATTGTCAATTCTCTAGTGCAGTCTATAGTATATACAGCTCGATTGTCCGAGTGATTTGAATAGTCCGAATTAATCGAAAGGATCGAGTTACTCAAATCATGAAAGTTACTCTAATAGTCTGAATCGTTCAGATTGTTAACCGAATTGATCAATTCGCCTGATCAACCTTCTATTCACCTACAGATATATCTTCAAAAAAAGCTCATAAGTTATTGAGTGAACAATTGGAGAATCAAAAGGTTCAAACGTTTTATTGTACATATATGCAACGGTTAATACGACGCGAGTTAGACGAGTAGCTCGAATAGTACACGAATAACTTGAATTGTACGATCGGCTAGAGCTGAACGAGCAACTCAATTTATATCACTAGTTCAATAGGTAAATTTTACATATTATAATACATTATAATTTTATAAGATTTACATTTTTATTATATTTAGGTAAAATGTCTTTGGTGATGAGGTGCGGTATAAGTACATTAATATATGTATGTGTTGTATCGAATGTTAGTACACAGTGTTACATATACTCAGTGTCTCGTAGGACTCGATCAGAGTTGCTAAGGTGCTTCTGCGTTAGGTATCTTTGTCTATTTTTCTCTTTCGATCTCTTTAAATAGGTAGACAAAAGGGAGTATTGGAAAAATACAGTCAAACATAGAAGCGCGTAAAGAAACACATATTTTTAAATTGAAGGACCGGATGTAAAAAGGAGCTTAGCGCTCGAAAACGCGTACAAGTATTATCCAAAATAGACAAATCCAACTTTTGACAAATTAATTTTTAAAAATACTGTTCTATAGAGAATTGAAAATCGAACCTTTTTTCTAAGTACGCTTTTTTCGTGCGATGATTATCGTACCGAAATAAAAATTAGAAGCAACAAATTTTTATCACGCAATTTTAATTAATTTTTAAAATGTAAATTGCTCTCATATGTTTATTTATTACCCAATCATGCTGAAATTTTGACACAATATGCATAAACATAGCATTAACAATAGAATTGTAAAAATTGCAAAAATAATTAATTTTTTATAATTATTTAATAACAAATTAATCGCTGTCGAAAATGATATTTATGAAATTCAACGAAAAAAAGTATCAAGAAAAAGTCAAGTTTGAAATAACTTTCAGCGAGTTATTTGGTCCTAAATACTTAAAGAAGTTTTTTTATAAAATTTCAATAAATTTCAGTAAAACCTAACTAACAATTAGGAGACCCTCATATGTTTGGGAAACGGATCGTGCCCAGCTTGTAGGATATGTTTTCTGATATAAAAATATGTAGAAAGCCGGAGCCGCAGACCCTAACAATCGTTTTTTCAAAAGTTATACGCTATTAATGCAAAATTTCCAAAAAATAGAAACTTCACTTCAAACGCTTGTAACTTTTAACCTATCAATACCTGTGACATTCAAACCAATGTTTAATGAAATCTGAGATAAAATAGATATAATTTAAAAAAAGACGCTCAAATCCGTTGAAATGGAGCAAAGTTATATTTAATTCCTTTCTTTGTTTCCTAGCCTTTTTGTAACAGTTCGAGTATTTATTTTTGACATTGATTTAAACGTTTCTCTTAAGTCGGTGAACGGAATATTTGTATTTACGTCAGGTTCTGCTTTAAAAGCAATGTTTGATGCCAGATCAGTATTCTTATTTCCCTCGATTACTCTGTGGACTAGAATCCAGACAAATTTGATTTTACTGTTGTTTGAGGTCGTCTAGGTAAAACCTTTGTATTTTTTCTTTGATGTTAAATATATATCGATTAGTCTTTATGTTTAGATCATTGATTTTAATTTAAGAACGCACTGAGAGAATCCGAGAATGTGAGGATGTTGCGATGGTTGTTACATATTGCAAAGTCATTAGCGTCGTTCTTGATAATGGATTCTGCTGTATAGATTGAAGCACGATTATGAACGCTCCGCTGTGAATAACAGACGTGTAAAACAGATGGGGCATCCCAAAACCTACTTCCATCTGCGTAGATCGCTATCGCTTTTAATTCTTTATGGGATAACAATTTGGTTAAGATTATGAACATTATTTCTGGAGATCAACGTCTATACTGATGTGGATCGCGTGAAAATTATGTGTACACATATAAGAGTAGGGTAAGTAGTCATCAACCACCCATTTTCGAATACTTTTTCATTATTTGAGTTTAAAGCTTAAACAAAACATGACAGACTGGCATAACAACATTGGTTTTGTAAAGTTTGAACATGTAAACGTCGGTAAGCATGTTGGTATGACGTCCTCTTAAAAATCAAAGTTATAATTATATAAAATTTAACTATATTAAAAAATGCTACTCGGTATTCGAAAAAGTATTCGATCGAATACTTTCATCGAATACTTCTTATTTAAGCGTTATTTGGTATACATATGTTTTGTTAAGCTATAAACTCAAATAATGAAAAAGTATCGAAACGGTGGTTGATGACTACTTATCCAACCCTGATACATATTATAAGGAACTGGAGTCAACTATTTATAAATGGGTAAATTTTCGAATATGTAAGTATTTAATGAACATTTGATCTCGTTTTTTATCTGACTTTCGCATTGTAAGATACTTTGTAACAATTTTACAGATTGGCAGTTTATTATTAGCAGATAATTCTGGATAGGTAGCTTAATTCTAAGTATTTACTTCTTTCTGGAAGGTACGTATCTACACTTAGATTCCTCGACTAGAATATTGGTGGAGGTACTAATTCTTTTCACGTCATCTATTTCTCACGTTTGGATTATGATTGTATGTTTAATAAAACTGAAGTTATTTAACTAAAGTGAACTATTTCCCTTAGATTTTTCGATTGAATATCTTTATTCCTGCGATCTATTTGCAAATTCAGTTTCAATCATATTCGTTTCCCAGAGATCAAATACTTTTCTTACTAATAAACTGAATAAATTTTACTTTCGTTGTTGAAAATTTTTAAATACTGCAATGATTTGCTTACGATTTTGATACAAGATTATAAATTCTAAATATACTTATAAGAATATAAAGTAATAATAGTATCTAAGACTACTTAAGTTTCTCTATACTTGTGCAGTACATAAAGTTTACTCACTTTAATTATTTATATTTTTAAGTAAACATAAAAATAACGTACGTTATTGTAAATTCTGTTTTAACACTTTCTGCAAACATTCCAACATTGCAATCCCCGTTAGAAGCAAAGTTATATGACGCATAATCTTGGAATTATGAAACATATAAAATTTCTGCAAGTTTACCATAATACCATAACCATAGCCATAAAACGAAGGAGAGCCACAACATATCTATCGATTACGCGTATAATTGCAATTGCAAGTAACCTGCTGCGACGGCGCCATACGAAGGTCAGAAAAAAAATCAGACTTTTAGTATGTAGCCCGAAGTAAGAAGATGAACCGAATGTAATGACAAGATAGGTGAGTGGCAAAATAGGAGTGGCTCATATATTGCAGTAAATCCTATTTAATATAGAAAAAGAAAATTTTTTATAATAATTCTAAGCGATCGATCGAGTATAAAATAAGCCCAAGTTGCATCTCTGAGTGTTCAGTTCTGGTCTTCTCCTACGCGACTAACGTTCAAAATTCTTTTCAATATGAAGTCGGTACGTAGTTGTCGTCTTTTTGTTGAGTGTCGAATTTTTTTGATACCAAGATAATTGGGTGCAAAATATTTACATTTCATAAGTTACTGTAGTGCAACGATTGAAAATATTCTATTGCTGATAAGTTAAAGTGTAACAAGTTTGTCTATAGTGATTGAAAAAGTGTTATTATTTAAAGCAAAACCAATATCTTGTTATTGTCAATCAATAATTTTATTTTTTAACTAATTATTTTATTAGTATCAAAATTTTTACTTACATTATATACTTATATTATAAACTGGTGCTAACATTAAATAAGGTAACTTAATAAATATAATTTAATGATTGTGTCTAGGACAGTCTTAACAATAATTAAAAGATTTGAAAAATTGATATACATGTATAAAAAAAGATCTCCCTCTACGTCATTTTTTATTGGAAGCAAAGGCAGGTACTCGAAACGAAATATAAATGAGTTTTAAATGTACTGCTTTAATAAGAAAAATTAACTGCAATAATTAATTATTGTTATAAATATTATTATAATTATCAATTATCGATTGTTTTATAGTCATTAAACGATTTTCGATTAAAAAGTCTTGCAATTACGTTATTTTTGTATTGCCGTAAGTAGGTTCCAAAGTCTTAATGTGAGTTTATTTAACTACTTCTGACATTTTACATATCTACAGATTTAAAAATGAAAGGGTAAACAAAATTAATTAAATATTACGATACTTACAAAAAATTCACTATAGAAATTTTGGTTTTCCAGATGTTTTTATTAGTGAGAGATGTTTCCTTACAATAATTACGAAAAAACTAGTTTCTTGAATTTGTAGATGATGTCCAGGTGGTCAGGATGACCTCCAGGACGACGGACTCATCGTCTACTGGAATGTCCACTGGATATTCCATGTCGAGCATACATACATACACACCTCATAAATATTTATATATATTATTATATAATAACTTTGTTTGAGGGTTCGAAATGTGATCTTAAAATTTTGGTCTTAAAATTTTGAACTGAAAATTTTCCTTAGCTAATTAATATATAGGTGATGATTTCCAAAAAATAGAAACTTCACTTCAAACGCTTGTAACTTTTAACCTATCAATACCTGTAACATTCAAACCAATGTTTATTGAAATCTGAGATAAAATAGATATAATTTAAAAAAAGACGCTCAAATCCGTTAAAATGGAGCAAAGTTATATTTAATTCCTTTCTTTGTTTTCCTAGTCTTTTTGTAACAGTTCGAGTATTTATTTTTGACATTCATTTAAACGTTTCTCTTAAGTCGGTGAACGGAATATTTGTATTTACGTCAGGTTCTGCTATAATGGCAAGGTTTGATGCCAGATCAGTATTCTTATTTCCCTCGATTACTCTGTGGACTAGAATCCAGACAAATTTGATTTTACTGTTGTTTGAGGTCGTCTATGTATTTTTTCTTTGATGTTAAATATATATCGATTAGTCTTTATGTTTAGATCATTTGATTTTAATTTAAGTAACGCACTGAGAGAATCCGAGAATGTGAGGATGTTGCGATGGTTGTTACATATTGCAAAGTCATTAGCGTCGTTCTTGATAATGGATTCTGCTGTATAAATTGAAGCACGATTATGAACGCTCCGCTGTGAATAACAGACGTGTAAAACAGATGGGGCATCCCAAAACCTACTTCCATCTGCGTAGATCGCTATCGCTTTTAATTCTTTATTGGATAACAATTTGGTTAAGATTATGAACCTTATTTCTGTAGATCAACGTCTATACTGATGTGGATTGCGTGAAAATTATGTGTACACGTATAAAGATTGGGTAAGTAGTCATCAACCACCCATTTTCGAATACTTTTTCATTATTTGAGTTTAAAGCTTAAACTAAACATGACAGACTTACATAACAACATTGGTTTTATAAAGTTTGAATCTGTAAACGTCGGTAAGCATGTTAGTACGGCGTCCTCTTAAAAATCAAAGTTATAATTATATAAAATTTAACTATATTAAAAAATGCTACTCGGTATTCGAAAAAGTATTCGATCGAATACTTTCATATGTTTTGTTAAGCTATAAACTCAAATAATGAAAAAATATTCGAAAACGGGTGGTTGACGACTACTTACCCAACCCTGATACATGTTATAATCTGAACTGGAGTCAACTAATTTATAAATGGGTAAATTTTCGAATATGTAAGTATTTAATGAACATTGGATCTCGTTTTTTTATCTGTCTTTCGCATTGTAAGATACTTTGTAATAATTTTACAGATTGGCAGTTTATTATTACAGATAATTCTGGATAGGTAGCTTAATTCTAAGTATTTGCTTCTTTCTCGTAGGTACGTATCTACACTTAGATTCCTCGACTAGAATATTGGTGGAGGTACTAATTCTTTTCACGTTATCTATTTCTCACGTTTGGATTATGGTTGTATGTTTAATAAAACTGAAGTTATTTAACTAAAGTGAACTATTTCCCTTAGATTTTTCGATTGAATATCTTTATTCCTGCGATCTATTTGCAAATTCAGTTTCAATCATATTCGTTTCCCAGAGATCAAATACTTTTCTTATTAATAAACTGAATAAATTTTACTTTCGTTGTTGAAAATTTTTAAATACTGCAATGATTTGATTACAATTTGAATACAAGATTATAAATTCTAAATAAACTTATAAGAATATAAAGTAATAATAGTATCTAAGACTACTTAAGTTTCTCTATACTTGTGCAGTTCATAAAGTTTACTCACTTTAATTATTTATATTTTTAAGTAAACATAAAAATAACGTACGTTATTATAAATTCTGTTTTAACACTTTCTGCAAACATTCCAACATTGCAATCCCCGTTAGAAGCAAAGTTATATGACGCATAATCTTGGAATTATGAAACATATAAAATTTCTGCAAGTTTACCATAATACCATAACCATAGCCATAAAACGAAGGAGAGCCACAACATATCTATCGATTACGCGTATAATTGTAATTGCAAGTAACCTGCTGCGACGGCGCCATACGAAGGTCAGAAAAAAATCAGACTTTTAGTATGTAGCCCGAAGTAAGAAGATGAACCGAATGTAATGACAAGATAGGTGAGTGGCAAAATAGGAGTGGCTCATATATTGCAGTAAATCCTATTTATAGAAAAAGAAAATTTTTTATAATAATTCTAAGCGATCGATCGAGTATAAAATAAGCCCAAGTTGCATCTCTGAGTGTTCAGTTCTGGTCTTCTCCTACGCGACTAACGTTCAAAATTCTTTTCAATATGAAGTCGGTACGTAGTTGTCGTCTTTTTTTGAGTGTCGAATTTTTTTGATACCAAGATAATTGGGTGCAAAATATTTGTATTTACGTCAGGTTCTGCTATAATGGCAAGGTTTGATGCCAGATCAGTATTCTTATTTCCCTCGATTACTCTGTGGACTAGAATCCAGACAAATTTGATTTTACTGTTTGTTTGAGGGTCGTCTATGTATTTTTGTCTTTGATGTTAAATATATATCGATTAGTCTTATGTTTAGATCATTTGATTTTAATTTAAGTAACGCACTGAGAGAATCCGAGAATGTGAGGATGTTGCGATGGTTGTTACATATTGCAAAGTCATTAGCGTCGTTCTTGATAATGGATTCTGCTGTATAAATTGAAGCACGATTATGAACGCTCCGCTGTGAATACAGACGTGTAAAACAGATGGGGCATCCCAAAACCTACTTCCATCTGCGTAGATCGCTATCGCTTTTAATTCTTATTGGATAACAATTTGGTTAAGATTATGAACCTTATTTCTGTAGATCAACGTCTATACTGATGTGGATTGCGTGAAAATTATGTGTACACGTATAAAGATTGGGTAAGTAGTCATCAACCACCCATTTTCGAATACTTTTCATTATTTGAGTTTAAAGCTTAAACTAACATGACAGACTTACATAACAACATTGGTTTTATAAAGTTTGAATCCTGTAAACGTCGGTAAGCATGTTAGTACGGCGTCCTCTTAAAAATCAAAGTTATAATTATATAAAATTTAAACTATATTAAAAAATGCTACTCGGTATTCGAAAAGTATTCGATCGAATACTTTCATATGTTTTGTTAAGCTATAAACTCAAATAATGAAAAAATATTCGAAACGGGTGGTTGACGACTACTTACCCAACCCTGATACATGTTATAATCTGAACTGGAGTCAACTAATTTATAAATGGGTAAATTTTCGAATATGTAAGTATTTACTGAACATTGGATCTCGTTTTTTTATCTGTCTTTCGCATTGTAAGATACTTTGTAATAATTTTACAGATTGGCAGTTTATTATTACAGATAATTCTGGATAGGTAGCTTAATTCTAAGTATTTGCTTCTTTCTCGTAGGTAGTATCTACACTTAGATTCCTCGACTAGACTATTGGTGGAGGTACTAATTCTTTTCACGTTATCTATTCTCACGTTTGGATTATGGTTGTATGTTAATAAAACTGAAGTTATTTAACTAAAGTGAACTATTTCCCTTAGATTTTTCGATTGAATATCTTTATTCCTGCGATCTATTTGCAAATTCAGTTTCAATCATATTCGTTTCCCAGAGATCAAATACTTTTCTTATTAATAAACTGAATAAATTTTACTTTCGTTGTTGAAAATTTTTAAATACTGCAATGATTTGATTACAATTTGAATACAAGATTATAAATTCTAAATAAACTTATAAGAATATAAAGTAATAATAGTATCTAAGACTACTTAAGTTTCTCTATACTTGTGCAGTTCATAAAGTTTACTCACTTTAATTATTTATATTTTTAAGTAAACATAAAAATAACGTACGTTATTATAAATTCTGTTTTAACACTTTCTGCAAACATTCCAACATTGCAATCCCCGTTAGAAGCAAAGTTATATGACGCATAATCTTGGAATTATGAAACATATAAAATTTCTGCAAGTTTACCATAATACCATAACCATAGCCATAAAACGAAGGAGAGCCACAACATATCTATCGATTACGCGTATAATGTAATTGCAAGTAACCTGCTGCGACGGGCGCCATACGAAGGTCAGAAAAAATCAGACTTTTAGTATGTATGCCCCGAAGTAAGAAGATGAACCGAATGTAATGACAAGATAGGTGAGTGGCAAAATAGGAGTGGCTCATATATTGCAGTAATCCTATTTAATATAGAAAAAGAAAATTTTTTATAATAATTCTAAGCGATCGATCGAGTATAAAATAAGCCCAAGTTGCATCTCTGAGTGTTCAGTTCTGGTCTTCTCCTACGCGACTACGTTCAAAATTCTTTTCAATATGAAGCGGTACGTAGTTGTCGTCTTTTTGTTGAGTGTCCGAATTTTTTTTGATACCAATATAATTGGGTGCAAAATCATTTACATTTACATAAGTTACTGTAGTGCAACGATTGAAAATATTCTATTGCTGATAAGTTAAAGTGTAACAAGTTTGTCTATAGTGATTGAAAAAGTGTTATTATTTAAAGCAAAACCAATATCTTGTTATTGTCAATCAATAATTTTATTTTTTAACTAATTATTTTATTAGTATCAAAATTTTTACTTACATTATATACTTATATTAAAACTGGTGCTAACATTAAATAAGGTAACTTAATAAATATAATTTAATGAATTGTGTCTAGGACAGTCTTAACAATAATTAAAAGATTTGAAAAATTGATATAACATGTATAAAAAAAGATCTCCCTCTACGTCATGTTTTTATTGGAAGCAAAGGCAGGTACTCGAAACGAAATATAAATGAGTTTTAAATGTACTGCTTTAATAAGAAAAATTAACTGCAATATAATTATTATTGTTATAAATATTATTATAAATTATCAATTATCGATTGTTTTATAGTCATTAAACGATTTTCGATTAAAAAGTCTTGCAATTACGTAATAATAGTATCTAAGACTACTTAAGTTTCTCTATACTTGTGCAGTTCATAAAGTTTACTCACTTTAATTATTTATATTTTTAAGTAAACATAAAAATAACGTACGTTATTATAAATTCTGTTTTAACACTTTCTGCAAACATTCCAACATTGCAATCCCCGTTAGAAGCAAAGTTATATGACGCATAATCTTGGAATTATGAAACATATAAAATTTCTGCAAGTTTACCATAATACCATAACCATAGCCATAAAACGAAGGAGAGCCACAACATATCTATCGATTACGCGTATAATTGTAATTGCAAGTAACCTGCTGCGACGGCGCCATACGAAGGTCAGAAAAAAATCAGACTTTTAGTATGTAGCCCGAAGTAAGAAGATGAACCGAATGTAATGACAAGATAGGTGAGTGGCAAAATAGGAGTGGCTCATATATTGCAGTAAATCCTATTAATATAGAAAAAGAAAATTTTTTATAATAATTCTAAGCGATCGATCGAGTATAAAATAAGCCCAAGTTGCATCTCTGAGTGTTCAGTTCTGGTCTTCTCCTACGCGACTAACGTTCAAAATTCTTTTCAATATGAAGTCGGTACGTAGTTGTCGTCTTTTTGTTGAGTGTCGAATTTTTTTGATACCAAGATAATTGGGTGCAAAATATTTACATTTCATAAGTTACTGTAGTGCAACGATTGAAAATATTCTATTGCTGATAAGTTAAAGTGTAACAAGTTTGTCTATAGTGATTGAAAAAGTGTTATTATTTAAAGCAAAACCAATATCTTGTTATTGTCAATCAATAATTTTATTTTTTAACTAATTATTTTATTAGTATCAAAATTTTTACTTACATTATATACTTATATTAAAACTGGTGCTAACATTAAATAAGGTAACTTAATAAATATAATTTAATGAATTGTGTCTAGGACAGTCTTAACAATAATTAAAAGATTTGAAAAATTGATATAACATGTATAAAAAAAGATCTCCCTCTACGTCATGTTTTTATTGGAAGCAAAGGCAGGTACTCGAAACGAAATATAAATGAGTTTTAAATGTACTGCTTTAATAAGAAAAATTAACTGCAATATAATTATTATTGTTATAAATATTATTATAAATTATCAATTATCGATTGTTTTATAGTCATTAAACGATTTTCGATTAAAAAGTCTTGCAATTACGTTATTTTTGTATTGCCGTAAGTAGGTTCCAAAGTCTTAATGTGAGTTTATTTAACTAACTTCTGACATTTTACATATCTACAGATTTAAAAATGAAAGGGTAAACAAAATTAATTAAATATTACGATACTTACAAAAAATTCACTATAGAAATTTTGGTTTTCCAGATGTTTTTATTAGTGAGAGATGTTTCCTTACAATAATTACGAAAAAAACTAGTTTCTTGAATTTGTAAATGACGTTTATTAGCTGTAATTCCATCACTGAGAAAAATGAAATAAGAAAAATTACTATATTTTATAGTAATGGTGGGACATACTTCGACTATCGTAATTTTTGCTATATTTTGTAGCAATTTTTCTTATGTACATAGTAATTTTTATAAAAATTATAACAAAAATTACTACAAAATATAGCAAAAATTACGATAATCGAAGTATGTCCCACCATTACTATAAAATATAGTAATTTTTATTATTTCATTTTTCTCAGTGCACCTCGGAACAACCGAATCCGGAAATCTGTAGTATCTCTCTTTGACTACAATTTTAAATTATTTACGCTAGAAAAATGAAAAACCTTTTAAATAACGATACGTACATTTGAAAAATATTTGATCGTTTATAAGTTACATGTAATTATAATTGTAAACGCGCGTTTCGTAGTTTAAGTGGATAGATACACTGAGAAAAGTAATTCTTTGAGAGAAAGAATCTTCCTTGACTGTTAAGAAATGTGAATTGAAATACGGCGAAAGGCACATGACTTAATAATAAAGTTTTCTATGACTTGATTTGGCAAGGTGCACATTATATTTAAATTATTTATATTATTTAAGAAATTGGAAAATAATGTTTTAATTTTTTAAATTCTTTATTGTTAATATGCGAATCATTTACAACTAAGAATTGTGATTTTGATATGAGTTCAGTGAATTAATCAGTTTTCGCAATTAACGTGTATTAAATTTAAATTTAATATGAATATCTTAAACAAAATTATTAAGAATAAATAAAGTAAGACTACATTTTTACATATCTGTAAATAATAATTTATTTGTATTATAATGAACACGCAAAAAAAAGATTGGTTAAAATAATTAAATATTTAGTACGGATTACCAAATTGGTTTGTTTAAATTTTAAAGCGCCGATCAATTCGTTCACTTTACTAAGTAAAGTTTGACGTTTCTTACTTTAACCAAAAATTGTAATAAATCTAACTAAATTCTACTAGATTTTTTTCAATGTTTGAATTTAGTATGTTTTAGAAACTCAGTTTACTAAATTTACAATGATTATCTTTGTTTAATAAACGAAGGTCTTTAAATTTAAAATTGAAAACTCTAACCTTTTGTTGCTATGTATAGCTAAATATTTCATTCGCGTAGAGACTTTAGTTTTACCAACTACCTTTATTGTTAGATTTACTATTTTTTAAATAACCAAAGGTTATTAGTAGTCCTAACGAACCTTTTTTTTGCGTGAATATCAAATGAGAATTTTGTTTGCAATTCTAAATTTTCTAAAAATGATTTTTTTTCTTCAAGTCATATTCTCTAATTAAGAATTATGTACTTCATATAAGATAATGGATATTTTTCTTTTACAAAAAAAGTTCGTAATAGTAAAGAAACATTCCTTAAATATTAATAAATCGACATTTGGTACAAATGATATAAAATTTTACGCTATGGAATTCATGGTATCTTTGAATGAAAGAATCATTTTTCTCAGTGTAAAAACAATATCAAAAATAAGTATATTTTTGATTGAATTTTAATATAATAAATAGTATTACTTTAAAAATGTAAGGGAGATAAAATAATTGTATACAAATTTATTAAAAAATTTGTCTTAGTTTTTCTAAAAGCATCATCAGATATAACTGTATATAAGTATGTAGATAATTAAACGTTATATCTTTCATTTAAATATAAAATAGGTGTAATTTAATAAAAATATTATTTATATACATGATATCTTGTTGCAGGATGTAGTATTAGTATTATTTGCTACCTTGACAGTAACCATTGCCGCTCCTCAGCAAAGAAGTCAGCCCGAGATTGTCCTTGTACAGGAAACGCCGTCGGATAATATCGGCCTCGACGGTTATAAATTTGCTTATCAATTATCTGATGGGCAAACACGCGAAGAATCTGCCCAGATCGAAGTACGAGGCACGGAAGATGCTGTCCTTCGAGTTCGCGGATCCTATAGTTATGTTAATCCTTTCGATGGACAAACCTATACAGTTACTTATATTGCCGATGAAAACGGATTCCAACCAGTCGGAGCTCATATACCTAAAATAAATTAGTTAATTATTGTTATTTAATACATATATTTTACTTCACTGACTGTCGCATCCTTATACACTACAATAATTTAGAATAGTGGTATATTTAATACTGAAACTTGTCTAAGCCTGCAGATTGCATTGTAAACCTTGAAAAGAGGTCATAAAACACTGAATAAATACTAGTTTAATGTACCTATCTAATGAACGTAATTTTTAGCCAATTAATTAACAAAAGATGTAATTTTTTGTATAAACATATTAATTATTATACTTTTTTACTTATAATGCATTGAATGTAAATAAAAATAAATATAAACAATTACTTGTCAACATTAATAAATTAAGTGAGTACATTTTCTTCCAGTTCAACGTTTTTGAACATTAATAGAATTCAAATGTAACTGAAGGTTACGGTTACCTTTTTTCAACACCTATAACGATTTTGAAAGCAAATTTCGGTCGAAACGAAAGAAAAGATGAGATAAAAAATGACGACAGAGGTGAATGGAAAATGAGTAGGTGCTTTAAATATATAGGTATTTTGCATTATGGCCGATAGGCAAAAGTTAATTTTTGGGCAGTAGGGGAACCACTAGTCGACTATAAAATACGTTGGACTTGAATCGAAAAACATTCAGTTCTCATCTTCCCTTAGAATCCAGAACATCTCTGTTCGATAATCTCCAATCAATTAACCATGAAGACGGTATGTAATTATCGTTTATAGGTGATTTTAATCATTTTATTTTCAAAAACAAATAAATCAAAATTTCAATATACTTACTAATATTTATGTTTATAATAAATATTAATGTATTAAATGCATTTTATTTTATTTACAAAACCTATTCGCACACACACACACGCGCGCGCGCGCGCGCATGTACGCACGCCTAATAACCTTATATTTATAACTTATATTAGTATATTTTATACGGGCCATGCCTATGATCGACCCTTACATGTGGTAGTTTTGAGATGGTGACATCACATAAACCTCGATTTCTATAGAAAGTGAGAGAAAACAGTAAACCCAAAAAAGGTTAAAAGTGATCCGTGTTTTTGACATTAATTTTATTGAAAAAAGGAAGCTTTTTGAACCAGAAAATTCCCGTCCTCTACGGTTAACAATTAAAAAACAAATGTTAAATAACAATACATTCAGATTAGTTTTACTACTAATTAAGTGCCTTACTTCACCTGAACATACCCACAGAATAGTATTACATAAAACAGGCCCGATCTCCCCCATTACATTTTTTAAGGCCCTTTACAGGCACTGTTCAGGGCCTTTTAATTCGTCAGGTACCTGAACAGGGCCTCTTTTGCCTGGAAAACATTTTACTCGGGTCAATATGTTAAATTCAGGTTATAAAATGATTGAAGTGTGTGCTATTTGTTTTTTATATTTAACTGAATTTACATATTGAAAAACATAAAAGTAGCTCAGTTGGTAGAGCGAAAGACTCCGGTATAAAATACGTTGGACTTGAATCGAAAAACATTCAGTTCTCATCTTCCCTTAGAATCCAGAACATCTCTGTTCGATAATCTCCAATCAATTAACCATGAAGACGGTAGTTAATTATCGTTATAGGTGATTTAATCATTTATTTTCAAAAACAAATAAATCAAAATTTCAATATACTTACTAT
The DNA here is from genome assembly GCA_026168455.1 of Theocolax elegans. Lineage (NCBI taxonomy): Eukaryota > Metazoa > Arthropoda > Insecta > Hymenoptera > Cerocephalidae > Theocolax > Theocolax elegans. The sequence goes on from CM047426.1 coordinate 28,682,214, forward strand.
TATTTATCGCATATTAAAATTAATCATTCAAAGTACACATTTTAGAACCTTACGAATAATATCACAAAATTATTATAAGAATTTGTCAAAATAAAAAACTTGAAAAAGTTTAAAAAATAAAAAAATAATTGGTTATATTACGAATAAATATTGAATTTGTCTGTCGGGAGTGTAGTGAAATAAAAAGTATATTGGTGGTCGGTCGATTGATAATGCGTTTTTTGGAAATTGCAGATCGTAGCATTCGCAGCCCTCGTGGCCGTCGCCGTGGCATTGCCCCAGCGCAGAGCAGTGAGCAACAACGCCGAGGTCGTGCTCGTAAAGGAGACTCCCTCGGACAACATCGGCCTCGACAGCTACAAATTCGCGTACGAACTGTCTGACGGACAAAAGCGCGACGAATCCGCCCAGGTTGAGACCCGAGGAGCCGAAGAAGACGCCGTTCTCCGCGTTCGTGGTTCCTTCAGCTGGGTAAACCCTGAAGACGGCCAGACCTACACCGTCAACTACATCGCTGATGAAAACGGATTCCAGCCCCAGGGTGCTCATTTGCCCGTTGCCCCCGCTCTGAGATAGATCATGTACCACGCACACTCACTTAGTCACGATTTAGTTTAATAAATTTATTTTTCGTAAATATACATCTTTTATTTCTGACCAGACATGCCTCTATATATATATAACATCTTCCAAGAATATTAAAAAATATTTAAGTTCTATTAAAATTTCTAAAAAGTTTGATTTTACATTATTTATTTTAATAGTAAAATTATCTTCAATGTTTTTAATGGAATATATAGAAATTCATAAATAGTACTCTTCTTTACAAAATTAAAAAGATTATTTTTCAATTACTTGAGAGCTAGGTAGATTTTTTAGTTTTAATAAATAAAAAAACCTTTTACACGTTATATATAACGTTTCCTTGGAAAATTCGTTAACCTCTAGGCTTATTAATCTGAAAATAATCTCATCGTACCTCGCCATCAGGAAATTGAACAATAATTGTTTAATTTTGTAAATTAACAATGGGGGCTGAAATACAAGTATTACAATCAAAAGGCGCGATAGCGCCTGACGGAAGTATAGCGCGAGAGCCATTATAGACAGCTAATTTAACCCCTCAGATTTTTGATGTTCAATACACTTCTTGATACTCATATTACGATGATATATATATAAAAACTCCTATTTAGCAATCGATTAAAAATAAAATTATTTAGAGAAATTTTGAAGAAATGGAAAAATGTCTATATATATATAACATCTTCCAAGAATATTAAAAAATATTTAAGTTCTATTAAAATTTCTAAAAAGTTTGATTTTACATTATTTATTTTAATAGTAAAATTATCTTCAATGTTTTTAATGGAATATATAGAAATTCATAAATAGTACTCTTTTTTACAAAATTAAAAAGATTATTTTTCAATTACTTGAGAGCTAGGTAGATTTTTTAGTTTTAATAAATTTATTTTTCGTAAATATACATCTTTTATTTCTGACCAGACATGCCTCTATATATATATAACATCTTCCAAGAATATTAAAAAATATTTAAGTTCTATTAAAATTTCTAAAGTTTGATTTTACATTATTTATTTTAATAGTAAAATTATCTTCAATGTTTTTAATGGAATATATAGAAATTCATAAATAGTACTCTTTTTTACAAAATTAAAAAGATTATTTTTCAATTACTTGAGAGCTAGGTAGATTTTTTAGTTTTAATAAATTTATTTTTCGTAAATATACATCTTTTATTTCTGACCAGACATGCCTCTATATATATAACATCTTCCAAGAATATTAAAAAATATTTAAGTTCTATTAAAATTTCTAAAAAGTTTGATTTTACATTATTTATTTTTAAAAGTAAAATTATCTTCAATGTTTTTAATGGAATATATAGAAATTCATAAATAGTACTCTTCTTTACAAAATTAAAAAGATTATTTTTCAATTACTTGAGAGCTAGGTAGATTTTTTAGTTTTAATAAATTTATTTTTCGTAAATATACATCTTTTATTTCTGACCAGACATGCCTCTATATATATAACATCTTCCAAGAATATTAAAAAATATTTAAGTTCTATTAAAATTTCTAAAAAGTTTGATTTTACATTATTTATTTTAATAGTAAAATTATCTTCAATGTTTTTAATGGAATATATAGAAATTCATAAATAGTACTCTTCTTTACAAAATTAAAAAGATTATTTTTCAATTACTTGAGAGCTAGGTAGATTTTTTAGTTTTAATAAATTTATTTTTCGTAAATATACATCTTTTATTTCTGACCAGACATGCCTCTATATATATAACATCTTCCAAGAATATTAAAAAATATTTAAGTTCTATTAAAATTTCTAAAGTTTGATTTTACATTATTTATTTTAATAGTAAAATTATCTTCAATGTTTTTAATGGAATATATAGAAATTCATAAATAGTACTCTTTTTTACAAAATTAAAAAGATTATTTTTCAATTACTTGAGAGCTAGGTAGATTTTTTAGTTTTAATAAATTTATTTTTCGTAAATATACATCTTTTATTTCTGACCAGACATGCCTCTATATATATAACATCTTCCAAGAATATTAAAAAATATTTAAGTTCTATTAAAATTTCTAAAGTTTGATTTTACATTATTTATTTTTAAAAGTAAAATTATCTTCAATGTTTTTAATGGAATATATAGAAATTCATAAATAGTACTCTTTTTTACAAAATTAAAAAGATTATTTTTCAATTACTTGAGAGCTAGGTAGATTTTTTAGTTTTAATAAATAAAAGAACCTTTTACATGTTATATATAAAGTTTCCTTGGGAAATTCGTTAAACTCTTTAGGCTTATTAATCTGAAGGTAATCTCATTGTACCTCGCCATCAAGAAATTGAACAATAATCGTTTTAATTTTGTAAATTAACAATGGAGGCTGAAATACAAGTATTACAATCAAATACACTTCTTGATACTCATATTACGATGATATATATATAAAAACTCCTATTTAGCAATCGATTAAAAATAAAATTATTTAGAGAAATTTTGAAGAAATGGAAAAATGTCTATATATATATATATAATTTCATTAATAACATCATGTAATATTATTTATTAAATAACACTAAAATTACACTTTGATCTTAAAATTATTAAAAAAATCTGATTAAATGAGTATAGAGATGTAATGAGATGTACTTGCTCAATACTGTAATACGTATACCGCGGTAGTAATCATAAACATATACATAGGTATTAATAATTTACTGAAAAATAGAGGCTACCGATTTAAAATACTTATATAATTACTTTATTTATAATTTATAATTTTGACTAGATAATAAGATGGTATTCGTTTTATTTTTACTAAACTCTATAATGTTTACTACTATAAAAATATGGAGAAAGCCGAAGTTTTATAGGCTCTAACGCTCTTTTTTACGATAGATATAAATAAATAACAAAAACTTTCGCCAAAAAAATTCCTTGATTTAGATTGCTTATAACTCACAAACAAATAAAGATAAGTACCCAAGCCTTCAAAAGAAGGGAGAAACCAAGTAGATTAAATTAAAAAAAAAGAAACTTTAATATCTTGATTTGGTCTAAAGTTGTGGAAAAAAGAAAAATAAGAAGACAAAATGGTCTGAAAAATCAGTTAATATTTTAATTCAAAGTTGTCATAAAAATATCGATAAATTCGTTTTTCTTTCATAACTTTTGAACAAATAAAGTATTTCTAAAACTTCTTTTTTTTTTTTTAATTATAGTTAATTAAATGCCATACGTTTGCAACAAATTTTAATTTTTTTTTTATTATAATTTGAATAATATTTATGGCAAAATCCTTGCAAAATCATAGATTCTGCATTAGCCACGATTTTGCCAAGATATTGCAAGGAAAATTTTGCCATGATTTTCACATGAATTGTTTTTCTACGCGGGTTAAGAGCTAGGTAGATTTATTAGTTTTTAATAATAAAAGAACCTTTTACATGTTAATATACGTTTCCTTGGGAAATTCGTTAAACTCTTTAGGCTTATTATCTGAAGATAATCTCATTGTACCTCGCCATCAAGAAATTGAACAATAATCGTTTTAATTTTGTAAATTAACAATGGAGGCTGAAATACAAGTATTACAATCAAATACACTTCTTGTTACTCATATTGCGATAAAATATATAAAACTCCCATTTAACAATCGTTTAGAAATAAAATTTACTTAGAGAGATTTTAAGAAATGGAATAATGTCTTTATATTATAATTTCATTAACATCATGTAATATTATTATTAAATAACACTAAAATTACACTTGACTTAAAATTATTAAAAAAATCTGATTAAATGAGTATAGAGATGTAATGAGATGTACTTGCTCAATACTGTAATACGTATACCGCGGTAGTAATCATAAACATATACATAGGTATTAATAATTTACTGAAAAATAGAGGCTACCGATTTAAAATACTTATATAATTACTTTATTTATAATTTATAATTTTGACTAGATAATAAGATGGTATTCGTTTTATTTTTACTAAACTCTATAATGTTTACTACTATAAAAATATGGAGAAAGCCGAAGTTTTATAGGCTCTAACGCTCTTTTTTACGATAGATATAAATAAATAACAAAAACTTTCGCCAAAAAAATTCCTTGATTTAGATTGCTTATAACTCACAAACAAATAAAGATAAGTACCCAAGCCTTCAAAAGAAGGGAGAAACCAAGTAGATTAAATTAAAAAAAAGAAACTTTAATATCTTGATTTGGTCTAAGTTGTGGAAAAAAGAAAATAAGAAGACAAAATGGTCTGAAAAATCAGTTAATATTTTAATTCAAAGTTGTCATAAAAATATCGATAAATTCGTTTTTCTTTCATAACTTTTGAACAAATAAAGTATTTCTAAAACTTCTTTTTTTTTAATTTCAATTTACTCGATCTTAGCTTATTTCTTCCGAATGTGGGCTTGAGTATTTATCTTTATTTATTTTTGAGTTATGAGCAATAAAAATCAAGGGTTTTTTGGCGAAATTTTTTCGTTATTAAATAGCAGTAATTGCTTATATTATCGTAAAAAGATCGTTAGAGTCTAAAACTCCGGCTTTCTCCTTATTTTTATAGTAGGAAACATATATCCTAGAATTCGGTAGATCCGTTTCCCTGAGTTGGGATACTCTTCTTGTGAGTACTGTTAGTTAAGTAACTGGACTTAAAAAACATATACAATATTTTATGTACAAATATGTACAACCCAGGAGAAAAATAATTGTTTGAAATAATTGAAAAGCGAGATTATTGAGTACAGTAAAAAGGCGAGTCTCAAAGCAAATCTTTAATTACCATAAAATTTTATCACAAATTAAAGTATGAAAATGTTATCTAAAATTGATTTAAAGCAATTTATTGTATACATTGTACGATATAAATGCCACTATAACTGACTGCACTTTAAATTCTTAAAATTTCGCATAACACGTAAAAATCTGTAAGTATGCTTTCAATTTAAAATTCTTCTCCTAAATCTGGTATGTATAAGTAAGTCATTATTTATCATCCTATATTTAAAATAATTTGCAACTATATATTAAATTAGTAATGAACTAACAAAGTATATTGATTACCTATATAAAGGATAGCAATAAAGGAAAACAGCATTAATGATGGTCAAAATTATTAAAAAACATTTAGTTGTAATCGCATTTTTTAAAAGAATTTATTTCTCAAATATGATAACTTATAATATTGTTTTTCATGTAATTTATTCTTTATGACATTACACAAATAAATCTTATGAAAAATCGTAACGTGGTAATATGTAAGTGCAATGAACTCCCAATGCACTGCACATACAGATTTAAATTTAGTGGTTTGTTATAAATTCAATAAATTTATAAGAAGGAAAAACTGTGGTATTTAAAATGCCTGATCCAAAATTTGACAAGTATTTCCACCGCATGTTTTGTAAAAAATAGTTATTTATGCGCTTAGGGAGTAAAATAGGCGTTTACTCCCGGGATGAAGGTTGCTGCCTGAGCCTTAGCGAGGGCAGTAATTCACCCAAGGGAATAATTGCTTTTTACTTCTGAAGTGCATATAAAATTTTCAACTTGATTATTTAAAAAGACACTTTTACAATGACAAATTATTTTTTATTTTTTAATTTTTTCAATATTGTAAAATTTGTTGATATATTTAATTTAATATAAAAAATGTAATCTTATATATGTAAAACAAGAATTGAAAAAAATTAAGTCTTCGATGAATAAAATGGGTGTACGGAGAAAAAAAAGAGTCTACGGGGAATAAAGTGATCAAAGTAATAAAATGCAATTTTATTCCACTCATAAAGGTTAATAAAGTAGACTTTTTAGATGATCAGGGTGATAAAAACGTTATACAAGTAAATGATCGATGTTTCAGTAAGACAAAAGCATTTTTTGAAGTATCCGGAAAAAGTATTCGTTGAATACTTTTTTTTTAATTTCAATTTACTCGATCTTAGCTTATTTTTTCCGAATGTGGGCTTGAGTATTTATCTTTATTTTTTTGAGTTATGAGCAATAAAAATCAAGGGTTTTTTGGCGAAATTTTTTCGTTATTAAATAGCAGTAATTGCTTATATTTATCGTAAAAAGATCGTTAGAGTCTAAAACTCCGGCTTTCTCCTTATTTTTATAGTAGGAAACATATATCCTAGAATTCGGTAGATCCGTTTCCCTGAGTTGGGATACTCTTCTTGTGAGTACTGTTAGTTAAGTAACTGGACTTAAAAAACATATACAATATTTTATGTACAAATATGTACAACCCAGGAGAAAAATAATTGTTTGAAATAATTGAAAAGCGAGATTATTGAGTACAGTAAAAAGCGAGTCTCAAAGCAAATCTTTAATTACCATAAAATTTTATCACAAATTAAAGTATGAAAATGTTATCTAAAATTGATTTAAAGCAATTTTATTGTATACATTGTACGATATAAATGCCACTATAACTGACTGCACTTTAAATTCTTAAAATTTCGCATAACACGTAAAAATCTGTAAGTATGCTTTCAATTTTAAAATTCTTCTCCTAAATCTGGTATGTATAAGTAAGTCATTATTTATCATCCTATATTTAAAATAATTTGCAACTATATATTAAATTAGTAATGAACTAACAAAGTATATTGATTACCTATATAAAGGATAGCAATAAAGGAAAACAGCATTAATGATGGTCAAAATTTATTAAAAAACATTTAGTTGTAATCGCATTTTTTAAAAGAATTTATTTCTCAAATATGATAACTTATAATATTGTTTTTCATGTAATTTATTCTTTATGACATTACACAAATAAATCTTATGAAAAATCGTAACGTGGTAATATGTAAGTGCAATGAACTCCCAATGCACTGCACATACAGATTTAAATTTAGTGGTTTGTTATAAATTCAATAAATTTATAAGAAGGAAAAACTGTGGTATTTAAAATGCCTGATCCAAAATTTGACAAGTATTTCACCGCATGTTTTGTAAAAAATAGTTATTTATGCGCTTAGGGAGTAAAATAGGCGTTTACTCCCGGGATGAAGGTTGCTGCCTGAGCCTTAGCGAGGGCAGTAATTCACCCAAGGGAATAATTGCTTTTTACTTCTGAAGTGCATATAAAATTTTTCAACTTGATTATTTAAAAAGACACTTTTACAATGACAAATTATTTTTTATTTTTTTAATTTTTTCAATATTGTAAAATTTGTTGATATATTTAATTTAATATAAAAAATGTAATCTTATATATGTAAAACAAGAATTGAAAAAAATTAAGTCTTCGATGAATAAAATGGGTGTACGGAGAAAAAAAAGAGTCTACGGGGAATAAAGTGATCAAAGTAATAAAATGCAATTTTATTCCACTCATAAAGGTTAATAAAGTAGACTTTTTAGATGATCAGGGTGATAAAAACGTTATACAAGTAAATGATCGATGTTTCAGTAAGACAAAAGCATTTTTTGAAGTATCCGGAAAAAGTATTCGTTGAATACTTTTCTTTGAATACTGAGTATTTGTTGAATGAATTCAACAAATATTTTTAATTAAGTACTTTTTATTTCAATTAAACAAAAAAAAATGTTTTTCATTAAAACATATTTGAACATCTAATTAAAAATTAAGAATTAGATAAATAAAACTTTATTTTTCAAAGAAAATCCGTATTTTTATTTTGAAAAGTTTCATTAGACATATTTCATCTATAAATTGTTAAGATATATCCTCCTATCTAAAACAACCTTTCACGGGTTGCTGATTATCATAAAAAAGTATTAAATTTACAAATATTTAGTACATTCGTTTAATTATTATAATTATCCTAAAAATAATTATATTCTACCTTTATAATCTGTTGGATTTCTGATTAGCTTCTTTTTATTGCTCTTCATCATTTCTTATCTATCGTCTTCGTAGTTTTTCATTTTATTTCTTGTTTTTAGTCAAACAATAAATTTGTTAATTAAAGCAAATTATATATTTTTCTAATTTCTCATAAGGAAATCATTGTGATAGTAAAAAAGATTTTTTATATATTTATATTAAGTCAATATTCTAACACTCGATTCAAAATATGAAATTTTCAATAAATGTATGGCTGAGTATGTGTGTACGTATGTTTTTGTAGATGGAGGTCGTGAAAATGCTCTTTACGCACAAAGTGTGAAACTCGGTTGGTATGACTCATAATCACTAAAAACCCTGTCATTAATTATAGTAGCAGGATCTGTTCTGGCTCAATCGATGTGCTTTTAGATTCAGCAACGATTTTACAAAACATTTTAAACTCATTTTACTCCCACTAAGATATATAAAATATTATTCGTTACACGGAAAATATGATTCTCAACTGTTGTGCCCTTGCAATGAAAATATCTATTAAGTCAGGTTTAAGTTTTTAAAAATCGATTTTTCGAATTTTCTTAAATATTACTATTAAAATTGCTAAGTTTCTAAAATAGAAATTTGTAGAGCAAAAATTATATATTTTCTAGTTTGTTCAGTTGTCTATATTTACTTTTAATGTATCGCAAAAAGAGTCAATTTTTTTTAAAAACTCAGATTTGAAATGTAAAGGATATTTTTGATTAAAGAAAATGTGAATACTGGTAACACCAAGTACTTATAGCTATAAAACGTTCAAGTCATAGTTATCCTCTGTTGTCGAGTAAAACATTAAAATGTCAAAAAATAGATCCTAATTTTTAATTTTTTTAAAACAAATTTTTGCAAAAGTTAGATTTTAGTATATTATCCTGGATGAATTCTTTGGCTTGTTAGATTGGTCAAATAGATTGGAACATATTTAAGTTTGAAATTTTGTGCATCATTTTTTAAGTACTTATATCTTATTTTTTTTTTAAATATTTTTTAGAGAAATAATGAAATTTTGAGTTTCTATACGTTTATTTCATTAATCAGTGAATTTTTTATGTTAAAATTTAAAATTGATTCCCGACGTTGTGTTGGAGTGGCGGAGATACACCTTAGCCGATCACGAAAGTTAAGTAGCATTAATTGCAACCAGTATACTTAAATGGGTCACCATACTCATGCGGCTTTGAAGATCAGTTAAAAATATTTCCACATTACACAATCCGATCTTGTTGGGTATTATTAAAAACTACATAGCAATATTTACAAAAGAATATAGTAGTATAATATAACCAAAACAACCTGATTATTTTATTAATTTCACTATACTATGGCTAAATTACTTAAAAACGCATACTTAAATCATCCGACTTTTTTCGTACAATGGGTCCAGTAGATTTATTGATATTCGACTGTATTTTTACTATAATTCTCTTAGTTAAATTTACTATCTTGAAATATTTAATATAACATTATAATTATTTTAAAATATTTTCAATTAAAACGATGTTACTGTTGCAATATATTATTGCAGTATCATTATTTCAGTATACAGTATTGTTAAATATACTATGTTTTAAATTATGTTTAATTGAAATTTTTTATTAATACTAATTAATATGTAGTACAACGAACTTACAATTAACTATACATTAAGAGTATTGCCGGATTCAATGATAAATATAGATACTATATTTCCACAAATATTTTCCCCTATGTTTTTTGTTTGGAATTTTACCTCCAAAAAACCATATTTTTTATCCCAATTGATTAAAAAATACATCAAATAAGTTTCTAATTACTTTTTTAGTGGAGAAATGTGTTTGTCCGACCGATTTTAACAAAAAAAATTTTATTTTTATTCCACATTTTAAAAAACACATATGCGACACATTTTGGTCATCAATTAACCTTTCGGCTAAAGGATTACTAAAGAATTGAAACTTCAATCGTTATGTAGTGCCGGGCGTCCGTAGTGAAACACTTTTTCCCTATAACAAAGAGTATTAAAACGTTTTTATGTATTTTTAATGGATTGAAAACTGTCATTAATTAAATTCCGATCTGTTTGGCTAACGATATGCTTTTGAATTCACGAACTAACAAAAACATAAACTCATTTTACTCCCACTAAGATATATAAAATATTATTCGTTACACGGAAAATATGATTCTCAACTGTTGTGCCCTTGCAATGAAAATATCTATTAAGTCAGGTTTAAGTTTTTAAAAATCGATTTTTCGAATTTTCTTAAATATTACTATTAAAATTGCTAAGTTTCTAAAATAGAAATTTGTAGAGCAAAAATTATATATTTTCTAGTTTGTTCAGTTGTCTATATTTACTTTTAATGTATCGCAAAAAGAGTCAATTTTTTTTAAAAACTCAGATTTGAAATGTAAAGGATATTTTTGATTAAAGAAAATGTGAATACTGGTAACACCAAGTACTTATAGCTATAAAACGTTCAAGTCATAGTTATCCTCTGTTGTCGAGTAAAACATTAAAATGTCAAAAAATAGATCCTAATTTTTAATTTTTTTAAAACAAATTTTTGCAAAAGTTAGATTTTAGTATATTATCCTGGATGAATTCTTTGGCTTGTTAGATTGGTCAAATAGATTGGAACATATTTAAGTTTGAAATTTTGTGCATCATTTTTAAGTACTTATATCTTATTTTTTTTTTAAATATTTTTTAGAGAAATAATGAAATTTTGAGTTTCTATACGTTTATTTCATTAATCAGTGAATTTTTTATGTTAAAATTTAAAATTGATTCCCGACGTTGTGTTGGAGTGGCGGAGATACACCTTAGCCGATCACGAAAGTTAAGTAGCATTAATTGCAACCAGTATACTTAAATGGGTCACCATACTCATGCGGCTTTGAAGATCAGTTAAAAATATTTCCACATTACACAATCCGATCTTGTTGGGTATTATTAAAAACTACATAGCAATATTTACAAAAGAATATAGTAGTATAATATAACCAAAACAACCTGATTATTTTATTAATTTCACTATACTATGGCTAAATTACTTAAAACGCATACTTAAATCATCCGACTTTTTTCGTACAATGGGTCCAGTAGATTTATTGATATTCGACTGTATTTTTTACTATAATTCTCTTAGTTAAATTTACTATCTTGAAATATTTAATATAACATTATAATTATTTTAAAATATTTTCAATTAAAACGATGTTACTGTTGCAATATATTATTGCAGTATCATTATTTCAGTATACAGTATTGTTAAATATACTATGTTTTAAATTATGTTTAATTGAAATTTTTTATTAATACTAATTAATATGTAGTACAACGAACTTACAATTAACTATACATTAAGAGTATTGCCGGATTCAATGATAAATATAGATACTATATTTCCACAAATATTTTCCCCTATGTTTTTTGTTTGGAATTTTACCTCCAAAAAACCATATTTTTTATCCCAATTGATTAAAAAATACATCAAATAAGTTTCTAATTACTTTTTTAGTGGAGAAATGTGTTTCCGACCGATTTTTAACAAAAAAAATTATTTTTATTCCACCATTTTAAAAAAACACATATGCGGACACATTTTGGTCATCAATTAACCTTTCGGGCTAAAGGATTACTAAAGAATTGACAACTTCAAATCGTTATGTAGGGCCGGGCGTCCGTAGTGAAACACATTTTTTCACTATAAAAAGAGTAATTAGAAACGTATTTTTTATGTATTTTTTAATGGATTGGATTAAAAAACGTGATTTTTTAGGGGTAAAATTCCGAATAACATACTATATATGTATACAATATAACTAAATTCCTTTATACGTATTTCGCAACAAGTTCATCAGTGTAGTATTTGTCGTCGAAAGAAATGGACGTAGACTAAAATGTAAAGGGTCTACTATTACTAAGTGGGAATTATCCCACTACGTACTGCTTTTTCAAAGTAAGTTCATTCGCTTAAAGTAATTATAGAATAACAATAACATAATAAACTTTTAACAACATTATGATAAGTTTTATTTACAGATGAGGGTATAGATATGGAGGATGAGGTGTTCTTGCTTGTTCAAGATAAAAAAAATCATCGAAACACAAGAAAATATTATGTGTAAAAATGAAGTTATGTACATTTTATAAATTAGACATAACTTGTTTTATAACAAAATAAGTATGAAAAATAAAATTTTTACTATCGTATTAATTCATACAACCGTATCTTAAAATCTAACTCATTATAAATTATAGTAAATTTAAAAATTATGATGTATTTACAAACATAATTTTTAGTATTATTTAATATAAATATAATATAGTAAATTGTAATAAATAAATGTTTTTAAATATATAGTTAAATTACAATTTTTTTAGTAAATGGTACTTGCAATTTTAATAAATAATTTTACCACAAATTATTGCAGTATAGTTATTGCACTATATTTTTTGGTAATTTTATAGTAAAATTAACATTTCATTTTTCTTTCAGTGTAACAGAAATAAGATAAATGAAAAGTAGTGTAGCCTATATGTTTTGGCTTTATCAAATCCCGTAAATTGTAAACTAATATACTAATAAAATAGTGACATTAACTGTTAACCTCTATATATTAAACTTTAACCATATTGAGTACAATTTTCGATAAAAGCTTGTATTGGTAGTGTCATAAATAATTATAAAGATTGGAGTGTAATTTGGAGACAGAAACACAAAATATACAACTACATATTTAATTTAAAAATGAAAATTTCAATTGGTATTTTTTATTCAAAAATTACTATTTATATATGTTAACAATGAAAAAGTTTTAAATTGATTCGACGAATACTTTTCCTCAAATGTCGGTATTCAACCAAAAGTATTCGTCACATACTTTTAAATTGCTTCTAAAAGTGACTTAATTTGATAGATATCACTTTTTTATCTCAATTTTTATTTCATTTTTAAAAAGAATTCGACGAAAATTGCGGAAGAATACTTGCCCGGCTCTAGTTTGAATATACCGGCTCTCCCGGGAAAGTTTTTTCTACTATTAAATTTTTCGTTCATCATAGACATACCTCCGAGCAAATGCGAGGTGGTGGGGAAAAAAGTTAGATATATACACTCCCACACATAGGTGGTAGCGGTATCCTATAAAGCCTGTCATAAGATATACGGGGTGGAAAAACAAATAATTTAAAAAGAAGTTATTTAAAATTTATATATTAATTAAAAAAAATAATTTTAATCAGAAAACATTAGAAAACAAATGCGGATTTAGCACTATAATCTTTACGTATTTTAATATTTTGATTATAGATTTTTTATTAATTTTTTTTTAAATAATGGAATTGATATTTTTCTTTTTGCAGCAGTTTTATAAATTGACTTAAGCAGACCTTTAAAAATCTCGCAACGGATATTCTTCTGATCAATAAAATTCAATTTATGATCACTCCTACACTTTTACAATTTAAGGCACTCACGTATAACAATCGTGCCAAAAAGTTAATAATAAAAATTTTAATATTTCCAAATAATATATGGATTTTTGATATTATGAACACATTATTTTATGAAGTTATTCAAATGCTTTGGATTGAAAATTAAGAATAGAGAACAGAAATTACATATGGTACGGTACAACCTGCTGGTAGAGCGTAGCGATGCATGTGACCAAAATGAATGTTTTGTTAATAAAGGATCCTTTAGGATTTTCAAATTTAAGGGATTTTCAAACGATCAAAAATATTAAAAACAAACAAGTTCTTTTTTTGTAAACAAAAGGGTTTATATGTGAAAAAGTTGAACAGGCCGACGTTTATAAAAAGAAGGTTATCTTAGACGTTCCCATAAGCGTATAATAAATATAGTTAATTTCTAGAGAGGAAATAATTCAGATGACAGTGGGATTGGATGAGCTCTGTTGGTCAGTAATAAAAGATGTATATTTACGAAAAATAAATTTATTAAACTAAATCGTGACTAAGTGAGTGTGCGTGGTACATGATCTATCTCAGAGCGGGGGCAACGGGCAAATGAGCGCCTTCGGGTTGGAAACCGTTCTCGTCGGCGACGTAGTTGACGGTGTAGGTCTGGCCGTCTTCAGGGTTTACCCAGCTGAAGGAACCACGAACGCGGAGAACGGCGTCTTCTTCGGCTCCTCGGGTCTCAACCTGGGCGGATTCGTCGCGCTTTTGTCCGTCAGACAGTTCGTACGCGAATTTGTAGCTGTCGAGGCCGATGTTGTCCGAGGGAGTCTCCTTTACGAGCACGACCTCGGCGTTGTTGCTCACTGCTCTGCGCTGGGGCAATGCCACGGCGACGGCCACGAGGGCTGCGAATGCTACGATCTGCAATTTCCAAAAAACGCATTATCAATCGATCGACTACCAATATACTTTTTATTTCACAACACTCCCGACAGATAAATTCAATATTTATTCGTAATATAACCAATTATTTTTTTATTTTTTAAACTTTTTCAAATTTTTTTCACAATTGCTTTTATGTTTTAATATAAAAATACTGTACATTTTGACAAATTCTTATTAATAATTTTGTGGCATTATTCGTAATTTTTCAAGATGTGTAATTTAATTAGTTAAATTGATACAGTGACAATAAATTTATATGTAAAATTTTTCGAAATTAAATAATTTAACAACTGAATATTTAAGATTGGAGGCACTAGCTGTACTCTCAAAATGAATGACCATCACGTACCGATTTCATGTTTGGGAGCGGTTGAAGTTACTGTGTTCTACCGTAGGAACTGAGTGTCGATGAATCTAAGTTCGGACCATTTTATATTCTACTCATGGTCCCCCTTCTGTCACAAAAATCTTGCCTGCCTTCCGGCGATATAATGCAAAATGCTTAAGATACTAAACGATTCTTCCCATTCACCTATGTCGACACTTTAGATCATCTTTCCTTTGAATTTTAAAAAAAGGCGGACTTGACCTCTCCAACTCAAATTCTACTGATATTCAAAATTCAAAAAAAAATCAGCAGTATAGAAAGTATGATTAGCTCTATGTCAGTTATAGCTGGTATACCTTCTAATAAAAGTTATACTTTTCAGCTCGTAAAATTTCTTTAAATTTATTTCTAGAGATCATAAATATTCATGTTATTTATTACGCGTTTTATTATATTATGTAATATAAGAATTATTACAGACATTGTTTGAAATAAAATAATAAATGATTGATTAGTATATTTATAAATATTATTTATTTAATTTAATAAATATATTATACACTATAACTATGATATAATTTTTACACATTATATTATAATTTTCATAAATAAATTGTTACACTTGAGTAGATTGAAGTTTCACCCTCCATGTTATTATAAAATTTGAATTCTTTCTTGAACTGAATAAGGGCAGGTTGGTTGGATGTTAAAGAAAATCAAAAAAACACAATTTTCAATATAGAAATTGCGAAATTGCGAATTGTAATCAATTTAACCATAATTTTGACTGGAATAATGTTGTAATCCTTGATAAAGAACCGAATTACAAAAAACGTCTAATTTCTGAAATGCTACACATTAATAATCATAAGGATGTAACGATTAACCGAAAAGAAGACGTTGAATTTTTAAACCGTATATATAACAAAATTCTAAGTAAATTTTAATATTTAAGACTTGATACAGACGCTATATATAGACTTTTGTTTACCTCTTGACTGTCAGTTTGACGTTTTAAATTGTCATGCCGTAAACACATTTATTGTATATATTTAAGTAAGTGGTAAAGTTTGAATTTGTGATTCTGTTAATTGTTTGTTAACGAAAAGTTCTTTTTTTTTAAATAAACAGTGCCTGATGAGGTCGACACATCTTTGTCGACGAAACGTCGCAATTTCTATATTGAAATTTGTGTTTTTTTGGTTTTCTTTAACATAATTGTTACAGTTTTACAAGACATACCAATTATATGTGTTCAATATGAACAATAATATACGTTACGTATTAATTTATAAATGTGATGTGAAGTCGAACTGAATAAGTTTCAATGCTAGAAACCCTCCCGAACCTTTGCTACCCTTATGAAAAATGCCAGCTCCACTCAAAGGCGTTGGTGGATTCGCGACAATTTCTTGTATATCAAAGAAGGGAATAGTAGATTGTGATAAATCCTTAACCATGTCGGTTGTTTGAAATTTCACGTAATTATTAGGTGTTGTGTCATCGACGTGATTGAATTTTCTAAGAGGATCATCGGGTTCTTCAAGAACAAGTTCATTGATACTGTAAAAGTAAATATATTTATTAATCCTTTGGTGTTCTATAATCATAGCTTTTATTGTATTGAATTCTAGGTCAAGTTATAAATATATAAATTAATTTTACTTACTTATCTTCATTGCGAGGTAAAGCATTACTTTTAACTCTTTTAGTATCCAATTTTCCACTATTGTAATCAAATGTTGTTGTGTAAACGTTCAGCATCAACGAATCTTGACTTTTAGTAAATTGCAATCCTGTCAGAACAGCGTCTTTTACTGACTTGTTCTTTTGTGGATCGATAGTGTCCAAAAAGACTGTTCGCCGATCCCACGTTACGTTGAATAGATCTGAATCTTTTAAACTTGGTTCTGATTTTTTCCAATGTGTTGTCGTTGAGTCAATAGTTCCATTAGCGCCTAGTTTTCCTTGTTGTATTTCTATGTAAAATGTATTATTCGCTTTTTGCAATCGCACACCTGTTATAACCCTGTAATATAATAATTATAGAGAAAATTAAATCGATCGCTACTGAAGAGATATATTTTTACGTATTATGGGTTTATTAATTATATTAATGAATATATATCAAAGAAACATTTTATCCAAAAAGTATATGCTTTAAAATTTTTATTACAAAATCGTAAACGCCTGAAAATCAGATGTATAAGTATATATGTGTGCGATTAAGTGTGTGTGTGTGTGTGTGTGTGTGTGTGTGTGTGTGTGTGTGTAATAAAAGTTCAAACTATATAAATTAAGTAGGAAATTTAGATGCCATCAAATAAAAATATAAACAATAATATGCATATAAACATATACTTACATATTAGACTCAATATCCGATACAACTGGACTAAGACTTATGTATCTATCAATATCTTTAACTTGGCTAACACACGTGCAGAAATTGTAGTGACAGGGAACTCTTATGGGAATTCCACGGACAAAACCAGTTAAGTGATGATACTCATTAGATACTTCAGATACATCTTTCTTGCATGTACCGTTTCTTCCATATACCATATCATTCACTTTCATCCAACCGTATCTGCGAGGGCTGTTGTCTTTCTAATAAGAAAAAGGGTATACAATTTACATTAATTCAAAGTACACGTGTAAGTCCACGTAATATGCAATGTCAACACATGAATTTTACCGAAAAACAGAAAGTCTTTTTATCAACATTTTTATCGCAGTTCATCAAATACCCATTACATGCTTTTTTCCCATGATTTTTCGAACAATGGACAGATTTACAATTTACATCTGTTTTATCGTCCGGAGCTTGTCGGAAACACATATTTGCAGCATTGTCTCGTTTATAATGTATATACCCTTGGAACACCTCTTGCAACTTATCATAAGTAACACCTAAATAATAAGCATAGGTATAAATTTAAAATACTAAATCACATGATTTATAACATAATTAATATCTATTGTACGTCTATATTAAAATATTTTATCTGTATGCAGTTAATTGTGTTACCCCGTACGTTTGTGTACCTACCTAATTCATGGTTTGGAGGATCGCATCTCCAAAGTTCTCGAGAAGCACGCATCATTGCATCTTTGACTTGTTTATAAGTTTCAGTCAATCTTTTGTTAAACGAGAACGACTGACTTTCTATTAACTGGGGCGTAACTGTAACAATTTGTAAATAAAATTTTAATTCACAAATTGACCAAATAAACTATACCTTTTGTCACTGATGATATACTCACTATTTGTCAAATTTTTCTCGATTTGAAAATTATAAAGCTTTATAATAAGATCCTGCGAATCAGCTTTAACGACAATCTTGAAAAGTTCATGGATAATAAATTGCATTGATTGTCCTTTAGCACATATAAGTGAAGGATCCTGAAATATAAAATAAACGTTGATTTTATCTTAAATAATTACATTATTGAAAAAATGCAATATATACTATATACGCCCTGATATCGGGTGGTAGTAATACTTATTGTTGTGCAAATTAAAATAAATATGTATAAAACTATCAATTATTAAATTGCTTGTATTTAGTATATTAATAATATTAATAAATGTAAAGGATACTCTAAGGATATTATGTCATTATGTCATGTTATAATGTATAAGATTTTGTGAATTTATAATTTACTTTTATAAGCTTAAAAATATGGCTTTTACCAATCCCTATAAAAAGTATAGGCAAAGATAAAAATGAAACTTATGTAAACTTTTATAAAGAATCTATTAACTATACAGTCCAGAATTAAATTTTAAACGTGACTATAGAAATGCTTTTGTTACGTCCTATTCTAACTTAAAAAAACTTAAAATAGAAACAGGAGATACTTATCTAAAATAAAAGCAATTTTAAAAAGTATTCCAAAAAAGTATTCGTTAAATACTTTATACATATATATATTTAATTTCGCATTATGCAAATTATTTTCTGTTACCCCTTTTAAGAATGAAATTTCTTCGTAATATTACAATACCAAATAAGATACATCATATGCACTGACTTGTTTTAACTTACCGTTTTTCCAGACAAAATAGTTAAAATACTTTCACCATGGATGTCCTTTCCGATCAAGGCTTCGTGTACACGTTCTGGTTTTCGATTTTGAAGTGAACTGTAGACGGTTGGTTTACTTTTAGGATTTAATGCAGTATTGCGTACAAATTCAACAAAACTGTTATATTCAAACTCAATTTCTTTAGCTTCTTTAAAAAGTACATTAGTTTTATCCGTTATTTTATCCGTCAAGTCATTCGTAATTTTATTAATCAAAATAGTAGTTAAACTGTCGATATCTTGTAAGACTCTATTTAATTTTAATGTAGCTCTATTTTCTGCTGCTGTCACTTTATCTACATCAGGTTTACTGATCAACGCCTCTAATTGCTTATAGTCCTGATAAATGGCAAGAGGATATTCGATAACGTCTTTGATTAATAAGAAAGGGTTACAGTTAACAAATTGTTGCTGCCATCCAAACGTCAAGAGCAATATACAAGCAAAATATGAAAGGCAAACCATTTTGTTGAATCTACAAATAATAAATGTTTATTTAAATACACATAATTATAACATTTTTCATTTATAAACTTATTATTACTTTTTGAACAAGGCTATTTCTACCTATTTTAAAAAATAGTTAGCTTATGCATTAAAATCGTTTTAATTTTTATTAAAACATGGGTAAAAAAGTCTTTATCGCAACAATCTATTAAAACTAACATAATATTATTAAATAATACAATATTTTACTTATTTTATTTTGTATTTATACATAAAAATCTCATTCTCTTGCTTTATAACAATGTATTGAAAATGAAATTTACTGTTATGACAGGGAAAAATAATGAAAACTTTTAATGCCTTTTATGTTGAATTTGTTATCTACGAAGTAATTAAATAAAAATACTTTAACACGGTAAGCTTACATTCTTTTTATTATTTAGAATTAATATAAATAAAAACACACACATTGTCCACTAAGAAATAATATGCCAACATTCTTGCTCAGATTAAAATTGCTCAAAATGAATATCAATAATAATCAGAGTATAGAAACAATTTATTAAATTTATAAATATAACGATAAAACACTTACATTACACAAAGAATTTATATTCGAACATTCACTTCATAATAAGAAACTGGCGAACTCAATACTTTTGCGTAAAATTTGAGCTTATATAGAAACCTTAAATGTAGCTTATTTAATTTTGAAACAAATTTCTACGTATCATATGTTAATGATAATTCACTCATTATTTTATAATTATATTGTTATACACCAATACAACATCTGTAGTCAATGTATTTCCCATTTTTGTATAGGTTTCAATGCAATTATCGAATATAATAGGAAGAAATTGAATTTTATGAAAAGTAACAGCTGTGTTTATCTAATCGATAACAATAGATTTTCAATTGATCAAAAACATTCACATTTTAAATTTCTTATCATTTTGTATGATATTTCCTCCCTAATCTTCTTCTAACGGTTAATTCTCATTTTCTTTGAATTTTCAGAGGTGTTGCGCACGAATTCATAAATAATTGTTGATTAAACACACGTTTTCCAAAAATATGCGTAAGCTAAAATATAAACCGTTAATTTTTCTATAATGTAGTAGTTCTATAATGCGTATGATTGTCAAACAAGTAACAATCAATTCAGCTGAAAAAAAGTAATTATTAAAGATTATTATGGCAAATAATATTTCTTAACTATTAAGAACTGGTGTATTAGATACGAACAAGTGAATCTTTCTTGATAGTTTAACTACATTATTATTTAAATTAAGAGGTTAAAAACATAAAATCTATTAATTTCTTAATAGTGAACATCTAATAGTTAATATTAACGAAACATATAGTAAAGAGCATGAGTTTATTTTAATAGGGTTATCATGACGGTGGTAAGCGCCCTATTTCATTATTTAACGACGTAAAATATATTCAATTTTAGTATACAAAAAATATTTATTGTTTGAAAGGACTATCAAGTTTTTAAGATAACTATTAATTCAATACATGTTTGTTGTAAATTATATTTGCGAATGTAAATCTTGATGTAATATATGATTGTATATTGAAATATTGTGAATCTTTTCTATATTTTTTGTCACAATTTTCATTACATCTATTATTATTAGACCATCATATCAAAACAGTCTACTAATTATATTAATATTATAAAATTTAAATTATTAAATTATTAAAGGAAACTCTAACAAAGCTTTACTTGTTCTTTTCAGACGGAGTCGAATTAATATCATAAATTATACAATATCCTTCATTTAAATACTAAATTAATTAATACAGCGATATTTATGTTATAAATATATCTTGGTTGAAATTAATTATTCATTTTTACTTATTCATTCATAGTCACATCTGCAACCAAGGTCGTTAATGACATATATAAAAATAGTTTACAGTTAGAAATAGGTGTAAATGATATTATGCTGTTGAATATTGTGATAGTTCTACCAAGCATTCGATGAGATTCTTCATGTCTGGTACATCTTCATTAATACCTACCTTACTTCATAATTAGACGAGTAGTCATCCCATTGACAGTTTTACGTATAGCTGATTTAGATCTACGCAATCTTGTAATAAATGATGTACAGTTACAGTTACTATGCGTTTCATACATTACATATATGATTGCAGGGAGTGATTTGTTTAAGATATATAAGATTGGTGTGCCCGATTTTTAGTTTACTCAATAATTTGCTCTTTACTAAATTATTAAAATTCTTTACTATGTGAAAAATGTGTGATGATTAAGTATCCAGTAATGGTTCCAGTTTACGTAAGTGCGTTTTGTTATATGTTTTTTAAAGTCTTGTAATGTAATAGGGGTTTGAATTGTATATGTGTTTGATAATTAACTGATACTATAGTATTGGTTACCTTTATTGATATGGTTTTGAATTAGGATTATCATTTGATTTGGAGACTGATTAAGGATGGCAGCATATATTAAATTTATAATTATCCTGAAAGACTAATTCTGTAGATTTGTGGATTAAATGTAATGCCCACATTAGGAGACTTAATTAATTTATTCTAAAACTTATTCGCCTGAAAATTTATAAAATATTAAATACTAAATTTTTGTTAAAATTTCGTCTAGTTCTTATTTTTTCATAACCTTGGACCAAATTAAGATATTTGAGCTTCTTTATTTCCATATCGTATCTACTT
The DNA here is from genome assembly GCA_026168455.1 of Theocolax elegans. Lineage (NCBI taxonomy): Eukaryota > Metazoa > Arthropoda > Insecta > Hymenoptera > Cerocephalidae > Theocolax > Theocolax elegans. The sequence continues at coordinate 28,704,582 of CM047426.1, forward strand.
AAGTATCAGATTTGCTAGATTTTATATTGAATATCTAACTCTAATTATTTCCGCATTACCAGTGATAAAACTAAAGTATATCTTTTTTTAATTTTTCATCATCGCAAAATGTGTGATGCATCAAAATATAGATAATGGGTTATAAGAGAAATTTAGGCGTATTAGAACTCATTTAAGGCCCACTATAAAATGTATGTATGGATATATGTATGTAACCATGTATCTAAAGTAACTCAGTCGATTTTTGACCGATTTAGCTGAGATTTATAGAGTAGCTTCGTCATAATGTAGTTAGATAATGGTCCTATTTTCAGATATATAGCACTGAACCAGTTGAAGTAATGGTCTCATTTTTGATTGCTTAGAAACAGTTATGTAGCATTATCTTGAAATGTATTAATCCTACATAAAACAATATTTGCTATTATACAGTTTATGTTCAGAATAATATTTTCAAAAATAAATAGCGAGAAACGGTCAAAATAACGAAAAAAGTACAAAATCACGTTTTTTCACAATAAAATTAAATATATATCGATTTTACAATTAAAAAAATTTTTAATGATCAAAATGTTCGTTTTAAAATAACAAACCTTTTTTCTATTATACACTTAATGCTTAGAACAATATTTTTGAAGAAATACCTCAAGACTCACTTAACAGAAAAGAGTAAACAGTGATAACTCGGTTAAGAATAGGACACTGCAAATTAACACATAGACATTTAATGCAAAAAGAGGAACCTAAAAAGTGTAGTAAACGTGATATAATAATGGACATCAAGCATATACTAATAGATTGTGTGAAATTAGATAAATACAAAAAAATACTTCCGTCTGACTGAAAAAGTTTACTCACTGTTCAATCAAATTTCAAAAATGTATTAAAATATTTGAAAGAAAATAACCTTTTCAACGAAATGTAATACGCACATTTATCTGCAAGTAATCAAGTAATTATTTATTTCTTTATATGTGTACTTTTTGTTATTAATTTGTATTACCATTATATTTATGTATTTTTTTTACTGTATACATGTCGTTCATGACCTTGTTGTAGATACGACATTAAATAAAAAATAAAAAAAATATTTTTGAAGGTAAGCATAGAAACGGTTAAAACCATGAAAAAAGTACTAAAATTCACGTTTGTTCGCATTAAATCAAAATGTATTATTCGTACACAGAAACATTACGCAAATGAAATGTTTGTCTCAAATATCAAAACTGTTTCCTATTTTACACTTTACGCTTAGAACAATATTTTCTAAGATAAAAAAGAAAAACGGTCAAAATAACGAAAAAACCCGCGTAAAAATATAAACTAGTGCCACTATATTGCCGAGCAATGGGCAATAGCTATTGCAAACATATTGCCAACATGTTGCCGCGACAATTGGCAATGTATTGCCAACATATCGCCAAACGTACAACCGCCCATATATTTGCCAAATATTGGCAATAGTTACTATCTTACCTTTTGTAAACCATTACCAATATGTTGGCCATACCTCATAAATTTAAAGAAAAATTAAAAAAGAATATTAGCCAGCCGCGGGATTTGAACCTTCGATCTTTAGACCCGAATGCTGACTCTTTACCACTGAGCCATTTTTGTTATTTTGGTACTAAGAGTTAATTTCAGGCTATAAAGAACAGTTGAATTCATAAAATTTTGGACTTAGAAATTTTTTAATCACATTTTCAACTGTTCTTTATAACCTGAAATTAACTCTTAGTACCAAAAAAACAAAATGGCTCAGTGGTAAAGAGCCAGCGTTCCGATCTAAAGATCGAAGGTTCAAATCCCGCGGCTGGCTGATACTTTTTTTTTAAATTTATGAGGTATGGCCAACATATTGGTAATAGTTTACAAAAGGTAAGTTAGTAACTATTGCCAATATTTGGCAAATATATGGGCGGTTGTACGTTTGGCGATATGTTGGCAATACATTGCCAATTGTCGCGGCAACATATTGGCAATATGTTTGCAATAGCTATTGCCCATTGCTCGGCAATATAGTGGCAATAGTTTATATTTTTACGTGGGAAGTACCAAACATCACGTTTTTTAAAAAATTTTTAATTAACAAAATAACGAACCATTTTTAGACACCTAATTTGGTTGAAGCTTTGAGAGTAGTTTTATCTACCCTTGAAAAGGTGCTGGTTCTCTTTCCAGCAACACCAGTGAAACCATTTTGTATTTATAGTAAAATTTACATTTCTATAAAAACGGCTTTCTTTGATTCTCTGTGCAATATTTTAAAATATACAACTCGTACCAAAAAAACTTACTATTGACAGAATGTTCATTTTAAAAAGACGCAACTTTTTCCTATTTAACATAGTATATGTTTTTCCACTATTTTTAGCGCTAGAGACTGGTAGAGATGCTAATGCCATAAATTTGAAAACTAAGAACGTCGTTGATCTACAAATATCTCAAAAAGTTGTTAACCGATTTGGGTGAAATTTTGACACTAGTTTCCTTAACCCTTGGGAAGGTGCTGGTTCTATTTGTAACAATATCGGTTAAACCGTATTTAAACTATTAGTATTGAAAGCAGCGAATGATGAAACTATTATTATCTAGGATTTTGTAAAAGAAAGGGAAACAAGCATTATGAATAAAAGATCAAATATCTGCATCCAATACATTCTATAAAAAAACCCAAAAGATACTACCACGGCATTGCCAATTTTAAAAACATAATTTACAATTTATATTCAAGTTCTCGAGGATGCTTAATAAGATTTTTTGGAAGGAATCTTATACAGCACGTAGACCACGTTTTGCTATTGACAAGTATTCACCACCTTATCCAGCTGCACCTAGATTACATAAACAAGTCATTTTATTAATTTAAATAACTCTGTATTAAATTGGTAACCCTAAAGAAATATATTAATTTTTTTAAATAAAAAATAAATATAGTTTATTATACATCTTACGGTAAAACATTAGAACTAATTTTTGAAAATAAATATTCAATTAAAGTTATATATAAAAAGAAATATCAAAATTTAATAAAAAAAATATGGTATATTATGAAAGAAATAATTTACTACACATTACAATAATAATAATTTGCCAAAATTTAAACTTATTAACATTCTTGATTTATATATAATTAAAAATAAATTTAAATAGTTTGGTATAGAATATTTTGATTAGTTTAATACCTTTTGCTTGTGTTGTTTAACAGTATGATCGCACTTTTTAATAACCATTACAGGATATATATCGTCATTCGAATGTAATACGAATTTGTAAAAGTAAAGCGTATAAGTCGTTACGTTCCTCTCGACCAAGTAACGAGAGAAATTGACCATGTCGATCGTTCACTGCCTAATCAAATTATTTTGATTTGGCGCATTGGAAGCTACTACAAATAAGATTTTATTGTTCCGTTCTCCGGTACGGTAAAGAAATGCGTTGAACATGGAACGCAAATATTTATTTGTGTTCACTCGACTGTTGTCGTAAGAATGCGTCAGCTTCATAGATGAATAATAGTAAACCTCGTCGTGACGTTGAGGCCCAGTCAAAAACTTTATGTATGGCAGTTTACCATCGCAATCGAGAGGTGCCACCACCTCCCAAGGTTTCGTTATCCATTCCAGAAGATTCAGCAAATTTCTTTGCAAACATTGTTTTACCTGAAAACAGAAAACAATGGTTTAAAATTGTGCATAACCGAATCAACATTAGTTCTAATTAATTTACTATTAATCTTACTTAATTCTTATTATTTATTCGGTTATAGATTCGATCAATGACAAAATGAATATTTCTATTACTATGGCAATAGGTTTTAGAGGTGTATAGTTCTCCTGAATTTTTTCAGATATTTTCAAGGCCGTTATTTTAAGTTACAGAGAGTCAAAGTTGACATTTTGGCACTTTTTTGTATTCTATGCCCATTTTCATGAATTTGTAGCTCCCAGGGGATGCATTTTTCACTAAAAACATAAATATCACTTTTTTTGTAAAATTTTCTGAATTTTTTATTAAAAATACTTTTAAAGTCATAAATGTATGCTGTCACACTGTTGTAAGCCATTTAAACCTTAAATAGTGAAAATCAGCAATTCTGCTCCGGATTCTGAAAACCAAATGCTGTCTAAAAGATGTCTTTTTATAGTCAGAAACTGCTTATAAATGTCCAGAGTGGGTCTAAATCATTAAGATCACTTATGGTCAAAATATCTGGGAAAAGTACCCGAAATATTAATAGAAATGTATATTTGTTGCCTTATAACGATAAATCTGTTAACATCATGCGGTTAGGTGTTTTTCCACACTTCACAACGTGAGCGGAAGGTGTGGAACATTCGGTTTAGGTGTTTGGGCCTACGCAAGGTGACCTGAACATCTAAACAGAATTTTTCAATACACCGGCCGTCTCGGGGAAGGTTTTCCTACAAGGTTTTCCCTTCCTCACGGGGATAACCCCAGGTGAATGCGAGACGGTGGGGACCGGGATGGGAAAAATTGGAATATTTTCACCCCCACACATAGGTGGTAGGGGTGTCCCTGTAAAAACCCGTTTAATGGCTATACGGGGTGATGAGCAAAAAGAATAAAAAAAAATATAATATGCAAATTTTATTTGATGTTTTAAATACAAATATACTTATAAAGTTTATTTACATTAAAAATATATTATTATATTATTATAATAAATAAATTAATAAATGTGTTTTACCTTTTTCTTTCCAAAAATAAATAATACGAATGCAAAAGCAAATATTATTACTTACCCATTATTCATCCAATGCTGCGGCCCATCATACAAGTTAAAAAATACGTAGAAGGAATATATTGAAGTGTAACCCTGAAGTTTGGGCGGCAACAAAACTATATTGTTAAAAATGCAATACTTGTCAATAAAACCAGTTAAACTTTACGTTATGTTTACGCGGTAGCTTCGTATACGCGTATGCTATAGCAGCTCTTCAAGTTTCAACACTGATATACGCAACACAGTGGCGCCACATTTCGATGACGTGAAAATAGTAAAAGATAATATTGAGTTTGCTTACACAGGTACCGTTGCAAGTTTCATTGAAAGTAAAAACTACTGAGAGAAAAATATCTGAGTGTGACCGACATTGTGACCAGACAATGACAACAAATATTTTTTATTGATTTATTAATCAATTTCCTTTGACTTTGTCTTATGTATGTTTCATTTAGCTGAATTTTCTGTTGAGTTCAAACACAATTGTATTACCAAGCATTGGGCCATAGAGTTTTTTTACAACTATTCAAATAGTATTAATAATCAATTATTCAAATGGTAAATGAAATTATAATATTGTCAATTATAAATTTTATTAAATTAATTATTTACAAATGTTTATAATAAAAAGAGATTGCAAAGAATAGGCTACAAAGACCATTATTTAAATCTTCAAAGTTTGAGCCACGAAAGCTCGATAAGCAATAGACATTTTCAGGCTTCGTTGGGTTAAATTGGGATATAATATATCGATCATATTGATTAGCACTGATGTATCTGAAGTGTATTCTTGAGCGATGTCAGGTGCATTTTTTAGATGAGAGGAACACGTACACTACCATTCTGATTTTAAAAATAAATCTAATTGACGATGGATCCGTGAGTCTTATTAGTGTCCGAGTTTATTCTTTAGTTGGTATTCCACAGCTTTTATGTTTATTACTTGGTCTTTGTCTGGTTCGACAGTTAACCTCAAAGTTTCCACTCTTTTAAAGCGTTTGTGACTTTAGGCTTATTTGGGATTCGCTATTTCTAATGGACTCCCATATAATGTGTTAGGTTGTCAATGCAGACCAATTATAAAGTAGGCTTGTTTTAATAACTCTACATACTGGTTAAATACTTTGTTAGTAATAGCACTAGTATACTAACGTAGACATTAGTTGACACGATGTCTACACGTGAACTCTTATTCTATTTTGTTATAAACTAAACATAACATATATTTTAGATTTTCCTCGAGCTATAGCTATAGACGTGATAATTTAAGTTATATAAAAATATTAATCTTGAAAACTTTTATGCGATCTGACGGAGGCAAAGGAAAACAAATTTTAAAAAGACAGATTTTTTTATTACAAGCAATGTTTCGTTGGCGTGGTCTGCCAACAGTGCCAACCTCAAATTATCACAGATTTTACACTCTTACAATATTCAAACACTACCATTAGTACAGAAAAATTTCAATTCTATCATTAAATTAGGCAAAGAGGGTACTAAAAAACTAGAACACACAAATGTTGTCTATAAATTCAAATGCAAAAATTGTCTTCCCTTTTATGTTGGTGAAACGAAGCGTTCTTTAAAATCTAGGATAAATGAACATAGAAATAATAAACATCCAGATTCAGTGGTTAATCAACACGTATCTCTCTTTTTAACCATGCATTTGACTGGGATGGCGTAAAAATTGTTGATAGCGAGTGTAATTACAACAAACGTATGATTTCTGAAATGATACTTATCAAAATTGATAATAATCATATCAACAAGAAAGAGGATATTAAATGCACTTACTTGCCAGTTCATAGAAATTTAAATGCCTAATTAACGACCGTTTGACGTTTCCTGTGTTTACACTCGCTACATATATAAACACGACAATGTACACAAAATTTCACAGATCATTTGACGCATCGATAATCCGTTTTTTGTGTCTAATAAATAGCCTGAAAAGGTTGGCAGACCACGCCAAGAAAACGTTGCTTGTAATAAAAAAATCTGACTTTTTAAGATTTTTTCCTGTGCCTCCGTCAGATCGCATAAAAGTTTACAAGATTAACACCATGAAGAGTTATTACGATATATACAATGTTTAAGAATATTTTTTATTTTTTTGATAAAATAATTGTTTTTTTGTAACGTCGCTTTCTGTCCGTTTCCTAAAGATAACTTTAAGAAATAAATAAAATCTTCAATAATTTTGTAATAAAAAGTTTAATTATTCAAAGTATGTACATATTTAATATAAATATTAACAAGTAGATTATGACAAGTAGATGTAGATATTACAAGTATATAGAATGGATCCAAAAGATTGTTTAAGCTATAGAAAACGATGTAAAGTCGAACTCAATAAGTTTAAGTGCCAAAAAGCCTCCGGAATGTTTGACACCTTTATGGAAAATGCCAGCACCGCTCATGGGCACTGGAGGATTTGATACAATTTCTTGCATATCGAAGAAAGGAATAGTAGATTGCTCTAAATCCTTCGCCCTATCGGTTGGTTGGAATTTAATGTATGTATTAGGTTTCGTATCATCAAGATGGTTGTTGTAGAGAAGAGGATTGAGAGGTTGGACTAATGTTTTCTCGGTCCTGCAAAAGTTAAGAATTATATCAAAGCAAAAATATGTTTCAACAGTGTTTTGTAATTCCGAAATAATATTATATCGATTTCTGAAGTCTCTATAAATAATAGTATTGAATTGGTAATTTAAAGAATAATTTTATTATAATACGCGTCTAACTATTAATTAACTATTTATATTACCAGCTTCAAAAGTCACAGAAAATTAGTTATAATTAAAAAAGGAAGTCACTTTACGTAAATCTAGGAGAACATTCCTCTTTCTTTATTAATAATCTATCTGTCTTTAAAATTTGAAGCAAAAATATCGATTGGTTTTTGAGAAATTCCTTACCACAATTTACGATAATTTTGTGCAATTTGAGGTTATACGCTCGTCGAATTAAAAGGCATGTTAAGATTTTTGGTAAGGTTTTTCTCGAAAAATAGTCCATATTTTTGCTTCATATTTTAAAGACAGATAGATTATGTATAAAAAAGGGGACTGTTCTCTTAGATTTGTGTAACTTGACTTGCTTTTTTAATTATAACTAATTTTATATTATTTTCGAGGTCAAATCTTGGCTTTGACGCCCTGTTATACAAAGAATTAATAACGATTGTATAATGTACTAAATTCATTTGCAACGTTTTAATTTTATTAAGCAAAAGTATGCTTACCTTAATTTGTGATGGAATGAAGTATAATTCCATGTTCCTAATAATTTTCCAGTGGAATAATCAAAGTTCGCCATTTGAAGTTCCAACGCCAACTTCTTTCTTGTTTTAACAAAATTAATTCCTATTAGAACAGCATCTTTAACAGACTTATTCTTTTGTGGCTCTAGATCATCTAAATATACAGTTCTTTGATCCCAGCGTACATTGTACAATGCTGACTTTTCGGTATTCGGATATGATTTTTTCCAATGTACAGTATTAGGATCAACAGTTCCATTACTGACAAGCTTTCCCTGTTGCAATTCAATGTAGAATATGTTGCGATGTTTCTTTAATCGTATTCCAGTAACAATCCTAGAATATACATACAGACATTATTTCGATTCAATTTTGACCATTTATTGCTTTACCCGCGTACTCGGGCGCATAAACACACATTTTTTTAAGTAACTTTAAGGGGATGTCGAACCCTAAAATAGCTATTTTTTATGAAATGGGGATTAATTTTCAAAAAACCGACACCCTCAGACTCTCAGGATTACTTTAAACAATATGTGTGAATTCAGCCAAGCCCTCTCAAATGTTTAAAACTTGCTTGGTGAATTTTTTCAGATTTTTAAATTAATTTTTTTATCAAAACTTTTGAGTTGGATAAAAGATAGATTACTGTAATTTGTAACCGTCCATGGCCCCCTAAATAAATTCCTTTGTACAAAACGGTTTAGAATCTTAATCTTAATCTTATTTTGAATGCGTAAGAATATTATTACACTGTAATTATTTACTTAATATTAGATTGAATTGATCAAGCTATATATTAATATAAAATTTTTAAAAAATTAACTTCAAATAATGATGTCATGATATAATTAATAATTTTTATACATAATTAATTTAGTTTTCATAATCATAATATGAGTTATAGTAACTAAATATCAATTGAGCAAGCAAGCTATTGCAAAATTAAGGAAAATTTGGACACGTGCAGTCAAGATTAATACCAGAGTTGCAAAATAGAGGTACATTTTCAATGTTGCATTTGCAGAATATGACTTAATTTACATTAGATAGTAGAAGACAGAAAAATGATAACACTAATTAAAGCATTGTTGCTGACTAAGCCCTCGTCGTCATTTAATTCACCAGGTGATTAAATCATAGTTACAATTAGACATCACAATTTAGATAATAAATTGTACAGCATCTACATTATTAATTACAATAAATTATTTATCTATCAATTGGAAAATATTAGATTATTTCTACTTTATCATAACAAAAATTACTATTATTACAATATTATCATAATAATACATTCGAAGGTAAGCTGTTTAATTTATGCAGATAAATAAATAATCGTATAAACACCAACTGATTTAAAAATAATTAATAATTTCTGTTACCACGTAACAAATATAAGAAAGTATAGGAAGTTAAATATAATAGGATTACGATTACTCACATATTGTCCAAAATGTCTGATGTTGAATGGCTAAGACTTATATATCTATCAATATTCTTAACTTCGCTTACGCAAGTGCATAAACAGAACAAGCAAGTAGAAAATGCACCTTTCTTTTGATACGGGGTATTAAATTCTACATTAGCGCAGTTGTTTATTTGTCCAGATACATTGCCAGTCTTTGTTTGCGTCCAATCATATCTCCGTAAACTGTTATCGGGCTGTAGGAAAAATTATACAATTGAATCATTGTAGATAGAAATCTAATTTATTTTATATTGATTTTTTTGATTTTTAAATATTTTTGAAAAATATATTAATTAATATTAAAGTGAAACTCTTTACCGCAAGGCAGACTTTGCCGTCGGTGATAGAATCATCGCAGTCTCTCACATAACCTAAACACGGCTTTCTTGCGTGTCGTTCCGAACAATGGTATGAATCGCATTTGACATCCGTATCAACTTTAGGGCATCCACCGTTACAAGCTTCGTTTCCACTATCCCGATCAAAATGAACGTATCCCTGAAAAACTTCTTGCAACTTATCGTAAGTTACACCTAGAAGATGTAAAACATAAATTATTTATAATACCCAATACGAAAATATGCGTTGTGATAATATGTAGTTAACAGTTTTAATAATATATCAAAGACTCGCAAAAAAAAATTATATTTTGATAAGCAATCCGATTAATTTCAGTTGTGCAAACCTTCTTCATGCGTTGATGGATCACATCTCCAAAGTTCACGGGAAGCATGAGACAACGCAACTTTAACATCTTTATAGGTTTTATCAAACCTATCTTTGAACCACTCTTTTTCACTTTGCATTTCCGTTGTAAATTCTACTTAAAAATATACAGTTATTCAATTATTCAATAAATATATGTAAAAATACATATTTCCGAATATTATGTAGAACTCACCTGTTTCATTCTTTTTTAGGGACTGATAGCTATAAAGTTTCATTATAAGATATTGAGTATCAGCTCTTACTACTGTTTTAAAAAGATCAATAATAATGTGCTGCAACGACTGACTCTTAACGCACATTAATTCAGGATCCTATTTGAAATAAAAGTTAAAAAAAATTAAATCAAAATAACACTGTTATGTAAATGAATACTATATACCTAACACATTATAATTAAGAGGACAAAACTACCTAGGTTAAAATAAAAAAATCATAATTTATTATAAATATTTAAAAATATATCTCTTGAAATATATCTTGATTTTTTTAAACATTCTGTATTATTTTAAAGAATAGAAATTTGTTAATCTTGATTACTTAACCAGAATTTAAAATTTATATCGAAACGATTCAATGACTTTTTGTCATCTTCCTCAGGCTATACTATTCATCCAATTATAAAATTCTATAATTTACTACGGTTAAAAAATCATAATGAATTTTGTAAATTAACGGGTGTTATAGTCTTAGGAGGATGACAAAAAGTCATCGAAACGTCACCGCATACCATTTTAAATTGTGGTTAATACACCAAGATCAATAAAGAGGACATGTCAGTGTTAAAAATGTACAAAAAACTTAGAAGGTGTTTGAACTACAAAATTTAATTTAAATATTATATATCCCTAGTATTTTGGGACATAAAAATAATTACAAAAGTCAGCCTTTTAAGCCAGATTATGCCTTAAAATTCTCATTTTTACATTAGTTATACGTACTTTACTTTATTATACCTATTTTACCCATTGTCACACTATCTCCAGACCAGATCATCGGACTGTGATGCATTGGAGCTCATTTTCAAGCTAATTAAATTACTTATCGTCTCAGCGCAATAGAATTTCAAAAACGTCTATACAAAAAAAATTGACTCCAGAGGTATGTCAAAAAATTGAAAATTTTCATAAAAATCAGCTGTTTTTGAACCATTTCTTTCTCTTGTTGACATTTTTGAAATAATATTTTGGTGAGACAATAAGTAATTAAATTAGCTTGAAAATGAGAGTCCCAACAGATCTCAATCCGATGATGTGGTCTGGAGATAGAGTGCTACAATGGATAAAATAGGTAGTAAAGTAAAGTACGTACAACTAAGGTAAAAATGAGAATTCCAAGGTATAATCTGGCTTAAAATCTTGACTTTTGTGAGTATTATGTACCAAAATACTAGAAATATATAAAATTTCAATTAAATTTTGTAGTCCAAAAACCTACAATTTTTTTACATGCTAACACTCGCTGTATATATATATACACATATGTACACATACATGTGTGTGTGTATATAATCTATATTATTATTAACTTTTACTCTTATTAACTTTTATAAAGTTTTTTAATTATTTTATTTGCAATAAGATTTTTATTAATCAATTATGCTTAAATATATCAACACTTCATGCTACGATTTTTGAACATAGCATAATTACTACAGGATGTCTCAAGCACATGGATTGGAAAATGGATTAGATGTATAAAAAATAAATATTAAAGTAATTATTTAAAAAACTATACATCCGTTTATAGTATAATTTTTTTACTGTGATATATTTTCAAATTATGTTCCATTTAAGTAGATTAAAATCCATGTTTTATTGTTAAAACTATAACCTATTGAATAATGCTAATGAATCATGGTATGGAATATCATAATTGATTAAATTACTTATGTTATTAATAAATTAACTCTAATTTCTTATAAATTTTAACTCATATTTTTTTGTTTGTCTCCGAAATATTATAAATACTTAAAAAGTCATGATTGTTGACTCATGCATGCAATCATTTATTATAGTATCAATATATATAAAGAAATTAAATTAAAAAATTAATTATTTCAGTTTTTATAAAATTATATTGTGAATTATCAACTTACCGTTTCTGAAGACAGAATGCTTAGAATACTATTGTGATTTATATCGATTTTTGTTAATGTCTCATGCAACTGTGTAATAGTTGATGACAATTGAGAAATATCATTACTTTGAATAGTTTTGTAGAAAGACTTCTTAGTTTTGTGATTTAATATTTGATTATGTTTCGAAATATACAAGAATTTATCATATAAATACTGTATATTTTGAGCATGTTGGAAAAGTGTATCGGTTTTTAAAGTTATTTTATTTTGCAAATCATGAGAAATTTTGTTAAATAAATCATTTTTTAGATCCTGTATATTTTCGGATAATTCGTCCAATTTTGCTAAAGTAGAGATTTCTGCTTTAGTTAGATTCTTCTCTACAGGTGCATCAGGGAAAAATATTTCTTTTATATCTTTATAATCGTTATAAAGTTCAAGAGGAAATTCAATAAGTTCTTTTAGCACTAGTAGTGGGTGGCAGGTTGCTAGTTGTTGTTGCCATTGTAACATCAAGATAAAAACGCAAACGAGAGGTATGATGCGGGCCATTGTGAGAAAACTACATAAGCATTAAACTATACGTTTAATCTAAAAATAATTGTTAATAATATATTAATAAAATGATAATAGAATATACTAATGTAATATTATAACTCATTTATTGGCAAATCTCAGAAACTTTATATATTGGTGTCCCTCGATAATAAATGGATTTTATAAAAATAATCATCGGTCGGTCTATATTTGTGATTTTAAATTTATAATTATATAACAGATAAAGCAGTTCCGGATAGTTTTACAAAGGCCAAATTGGCGTACTAAAATATACAAATGTAATATCACGCACAATTACACCTGATTTGTATTTGTAACTTAATAATAAAAATATCCTCGTATAATTAGAACTAAAATAGTAATTTGGAAAGCAGCATATGGTTAACTTATTATTTATTTATATATAATTATTATTTATTATATATATATATTGGATATCAGTTGAATGTTAAGTCGTAAAGATTTTTTAAGGAGAATTAAAAGAAACAACTTATGTTCATAGGATGAAATACTTTTCATAATAGTCGTTCCTTAAAAAAATTAATTTTTTTATTTTGTAAGTGTAACAGACATTACAAGTGAGTTACGTTAGTAAATATGTAATGCTCAATATTAATTATATACCTATAAGAAACTTAATATGATCAATGTGCACACCAAACAAAAATTATTTTATTTTATATAAAATGAAAAGTTTCTGACATTTCCCCATATGCATATTATTTATTTATTTAATGATGTACATATTGCCCTGGTAGAAAATTAATTATTTCAGATGGTCAGTTCAGTACAGTTTAGAAACTAAAACATTTTGTGATGAAGAAAAAACTAGTAGAAGTTAACAATAATATCTAGTTTCACAAGTACACGTCTTATTGTTAGTATTAATTTTAGAGTATATAAATTGATACATTATTGAAATGATAATTTGATACTTTCGCGGAATATTAAGAACATATGTTTAATTAATTCATTATTTTTGTAATGAAATATCGACGCAACTTATTAAGTCTTACTGTACTGTCAAAGTATGCGTTATTCGATACTTTTTAACAAGTTTTCTGACAATTTAAACACTGAGCTTGAATATCTCACTAAAATTTAGCAATTAACTTCTGTAAGTTTCTACCAGAGTACTGATCTACTTCAGTTAGAGGAATACAAAAATTTGTGCATTTATTATTCAACTATAAATGAAAAATATATAAATGTATCTACCTTATACTCCAAGATGATGTTAAATGTTTTCTTCACAATGACGGACTAATATTGTCAAATTTTTCGATCAAAACTGAACATATATATAACAATTTTGACAATAGCAAGTATTTATTCTGATAAACTTATTAAACAATAATGGAATTTGTTTGCAAAACCTATTGTAACTACAGCATGTTCATACATTTTTAATTTATGTGGTCTTGCTAATGTCAATGTCCAATACAATAGAAATCAAATTTAGTTTATAATAAAAAAACAGCTGCGTAAGTTTAATTGTTATCAAAGGTTTATCACCGATTATAAAGCAGAGTAGTAAGATTTCATAATAGTTTATCGTCTTATGTATGACCTATGTGTTCAAAAACGTACACTGAATACACTGAAAGAGCTATTTTAATCTGAAATTTCAAAAATCGTAGATTCATAATAATTTTGAATTTAGTTTTGTAGTAACTAGGCAAAATGTATCACAATTTCGTATGATTTTGAAATCAATTTTCATTTTATTCTTATCATTTTATTAGTATAATCTTAGTAAATTTCTTAATATAGACTTAAGAATTTATAAAAATTTTAAATATAATATATATATGGGGTATTCCACGTGAAGTGGTCCGATCAAAATTTTAAAATGCACCAAATTTTGGGTACACTTTGCAAATGTTTTTCAGAATACAGAAAAAAATTTTTAGGTATTGGAATCTATTTGCTCAAAAGTTATTCTAACCTCAAAAAGTGAATTTTTCCATATTTTTTTCAACACCAGCTGGGTTTACCGCTATATAACTCAAAATCTATCAACTTTTACTATAGAACATTATATGTAACATTAGTTGTTAATTGTGTCTAGAATTTATTCTTCTGGGTTAGAATTTCTAATCTCAAGGTCAATGTTACATAAACTACATGTCAATATTCAACTTGAAAAAAGTGCAAGTGCGCCACCTTTGATTTTTTCATCCAAAAGTCTAAAAGAAAGCTTGGAGCAATACCTTTCAAATGGTCTGTAGCATTTTTATGGCCTCCAATTCTGTAAAAAGTTATGACAATTTAAAGAAACACGAAATTTTTTTAAAAATTTAAATGGGAATTACCATGTTAATTTTTGTGAATTTTTTGTCTTTCTTTAAATTGTCATAACTTTTTACAGAATTGGAGACCATAAAAATGCTACAGACCATTTGAAAGGTATTGCTCCAAGCTTTCTTTTAGACTTTTGGATAAAAAAATCAAAGGTGGCGCACTTGCACTTTTTTCAAGTTGAATATTGACATGTAGTTTATGTAACATTGACCTTGAGATTAGAAATTCTAACCCAGAAGAATAAATTCTAGACACAATTAACAACTAATGTTACATATAATGTTCTATAGTAAAAGTTGATAGATTTTGAGTTATATAGCGGTAAACCCAGCTGGTGTTGAAAAAAATATGGAAAAATTCACTTTTTGAGGTTAGAATAACTTTTGAGCAAATAGATTCCAGTACCTAAAAATTTTTTTCTGTATTCTGAAAAACATTTGCAAAGTGTACCCAAAATTTGGTGCATTTTAAAATTTTGATCGGACCACTTCACGTGGAATACCCCATATATATATGGGCTATTTCACGTCAAAAAACATTTTTTCTACTTTCTGGAAGATATTTACAGCCTGTTCTCAAAATTTGGTGCGATTTAAAATTTTCATCATACCACTTGACGTAAACTAGCCCATATATATATATAATATAAATTAAATTACAATGAAGTTTTCTTTATCTTGCCAGTTTTTAAGGTAAACTCGGCGAAATATGTTTTTTTAGTTTGTTTGTAACAAAAGAGAAATTATCATTGCAATTTTTAGTTGTTGTATTAATAAGTATAATTGATGCAGAAAAGAGTTAATTTAGACCAAGTTGAATCAACTCACAGTTTGAAGAAAAATTACCTTTTGCAAAATTTTTATAGTACAGAAATAAATAATTTATTGGTAAAAAAATATGATAAAACATTTTTTATTTTAATAATTTAATAATTTTTTTATTAATTACAATTTTTCTATACAATTATTTATGAAATTCGAGAAAAACAGCTGTGTTTAAATATCGAGACCATCGGCAGCATCTGAAGTGTAATATTCGATGTAAATAAATTGTATCGAATAAGAATTAACCCACCTGTATTTACGTTTGAAGTTCAAAATAAAGAACATCACCTTGTGATTTTTTCTTTTATCTATCAAGACACATTATTTCTTTCAAATTCAAAATAAATTTTCAAAAAAATTTACCAATTTATTGTTTTATTTTATGAATTTTGTAAAAAAAACTAATAATCATTATGAAAAAGAATTTTTTAATTATTATAAAACAAAAATTGTGTTTTGACTAACTGATCAAAAAAAATTAGACAGAATTTTAAGAAGATAAGCAATAATAAGTAATTTTACTCAATTTAGATTTAACGGTGAAATACACGTGTTCATATTAAAGTTTTACGTATTTAAAAAACTTATTTGTCCAATTGTATATAATAAAGTGTTTGCATATTTTGTAGTCGCTTAAGTTCGGATTAATGGTAAATAATATTTCACACCATAGTGACGATATATTAAAACGAATTACAAAAGAGAAAAAATATATGGTCAAAATTTAGCAAACTAAGAGGTTTTTTGTTTTTTCAACGGGATGTAACAGTCTTTTATTGTTATCGACCGAATAAAATGCAACGCATAACAAGTGTAACGAAATAAATGTTGTAAATTATGAAAAATCAAGACATCATTGCCCATACTTTGACCGTTACCTATCACTATGTAAAGTTTCAAATAACAAGAAGAGCCGAATTTCCTTCCAATACCATTTTTGAACATTTTAACCTGTTTGAAATTTTACAGTCATGGACATTAGAAATATACAAAGAAGGACAATGATACCTTTATTTTTCATAATTCACAATATTTATGTAATTACAATTGTTTTTTGTTGACACGGTCGTTCACAATGAACTGTTACGTTCTCTTAGGGTGAGGTAGGTTACTTTTTCTGACGATTTTCTGAAGAATAGATCTAAAGCTACATAGAAAAAAATCAGTTTTATGATAGGTTACGATTTATTACATGAAAAAATAAGAGTTCATTGCCTTTTATTTCTCAATAATCCGGAAAAGTTTTAGTCAAAAATATCAATTCAGTTTTGAAAATTTTTTGTTTATTGACCGAAACGTCATTTTTGTAAAAAACATTTAGAAGCATAAATAAATATGATAGTACAACCACCAAAGTCTCGACTTTCAGTTTAAAAAGATCCTTACCAAAATTATTGGCTTATTGCAGTAAACTAAATGAAATCTTTGGTAAATGATATATCCAAAATGTGTTTGTTTTCATATAAATCTTTGCACACAAATCGATTGTTGATAAATAGCAATGAACCCCCATTTTTCTTTATATTATTATTCTTTTATGTGATTTACCTAGGTCGGTGAGATAGAGAGCATAAAAATTGAGTTTAAAACAAACAGGTCCAAAAATATTTTAGAATATATTAACATAGTATTATATTATACGCCATGATTTAAGTTTTAAATAATGATTACATATATCTAGAAAACAAATTTTGTATTATTTATTTAAACTTTATAATTTTAAATAAATATGTGTAATATTTAAATTAATTTTATCTAAATAAATAATATGTTTATAATAAATCCTAAATATTTTTTTATTACATGTTATTTTTTAAGAAATACCCAAGGAATAAAAACTAAAATGAATAATATTCTATCAAATAATCATCTTAATCATTTTGTAGCCTAATATTATGAACATATTTGTAATTGCTTAATTGCTTAATTACTAACATTGCATTAAATACAAAATAGTTTTCGAAGAAAGTTGAAAAAAACAACATAATAAGTACATATGCATAATATATTACTTCAAGAACTATCAATTGATATCGGGCAAAGCTTACAGACATTGCTTTCAATAATCAAGAAGTGCGTAAAATACGACTTGTATGCGTAGGTTGCATGTAATAGTGCATTTCATGCATAAATATTTAACCAAATTAAATTCGTCTTTTTTACGTAAAAATAATATTTAACAGAATTATTATAACGAATTAATATCGATTGATAATTTTAATATAATATCAATTGTTATTGCTATAACTGAAAATAAATTATTTAGTGGTTAAGGGCAGTCCGTACTCATAGCTTTTCACAAATCCACCACCCGAATTTTGCGAGCAGAAGTGACTGATCGAAAAGCCAGTATTTTCGACGAATAGTGATAAGTACGAATCAATGCTCAGAACCCATACCGAAATCACTTCGTATACGAAGTATACTTATCACTTTACGTCGAAAATACTGACTTTTCGATCAGGCAAGCAATATGTAATTAATCATTACATCAATAGCTATGGCGCTCGACTCTGATTTTGTATACTCTATTTTCTTTAAATGTCCATAATTAATGTCGAATATGAACTCAGCCTATCTGACGGCTACGCCACTTCTGCTCACAAATTTTCGGGTAGCGGATTTGTGAAGCTATTAGTACGGACTGCCCTATTTATAATTGTAGTCTTAGATCTGAGATAATATGTACTTATATTCTTTGTATGTATAATAAAAATTAAGTAAATATTATTTTATTTAACATGGATCGCAGTATTCGTCATCATTCTGGCCGTAGCTGCTGATTTTTATGGAGATCTAAATAAAACTCTACCAGATGGCAAAGATGTAGTAAGCAAGAGTCCAAAGGGTATACGTGAAGCGTATAACCACATGTCTTTTTTGAACAATTTGTGCATAAGTATTATATTTTCTGTTAGAAGTGAAATATATTTAAAAGAATAAATAAACGGATACCATTAAATATGTTGTTCTTTTCTCAAAAAGAAAAAGATTTTCGTAACAATTTAAAGGATGCACAACATAATGTATTGTAGTGGTTAAAATATTTAATCGAGTGTGTCTTCTGTCAGCTGATGCTGCAAGAGTAAAGATATATCTCCGAAGTGAGGTAATCGAAATGGTCAATAATGCTACGCGTTTTCTCCTTAACCAAATTTTTCCCTATCTGCATATTATTTAAACTTAAATTACTAAATTCATGTAAATTCTTCCCTAGTAGAAATTTAACATTTGAAGGTCAAATAAGACTCTAATTTTGCCATTAATTGGGCATATCTTCGGTATTTGATGACAGTTGGCCATTTTTTGGCTTAAAAAACGTTACATTTGTGTTCAGATTTCTACTAGGCTTTGTTTCGTTTTTTCTCCTATACAAAATTTATCGCGTTATAACAAGTATAACTCAAACATTTGCCTTATCTCGTGGAAAATTAACATAAACTAACTAAAAACAAATTAATAGTTAACGAGGTACCGTAGTCAATATTTATCCTCCTTACCTTACAGACAAACGCAATAACTGGCAATAAATCTGTAAATAAAAATGTATGTGCAAAAAAGGGAACGGACGCCTTCTTTAATTAATAATCTATCTGTGCTGAATTTAAAACTAAAATATTATTGCATTTTCGAGTCAAGTATTTCGAGTAAAACTGTAAACCTATTCTTAACAACGTGCATACAAATTTTTGGTAAGGATTTTTCAAAAATACAATCATATTTTAGTCTAAAATTCAGCACATCGTAAATTGAGCATCATAAATAGAAACGCCTTTTCTCTTATTTTTACACATATTCTTTTATTTTTGTATTAATTTTATTTTATTTAAAGAATGTACGATTTTCCGTAATTTTTCGGTGCACAAATTGTTTAGGATGTACTTGTTATATTAGCCTGGAATTTTGTAGAATGACTTATTGTTTAATTATCTAATACTTCTGTAGTTGGATTTTGCATGACATTGCATATTTTTTAAAATAAATATAATAATTATTTTATTTGCTCTGTCGGTAACCTACCCTGGTATGCCACTTCCTAACAAACTTCATTAACATCGGCCACAGCGTATCCATGTTTACATCGAGCGTATGTAACAAGAGACGAAAAACTACTGCTGTGAGCTGATTGTAAACAAGAGAATGCATGGTTAAGAAAAAATTTCTATCGTGCACTTGTTTTCCTGTTAATTCTAACATCCCTTTGAAAATTGGACGAACGAACATCTTAGACTGCTTAAAAATCGTATACGTCAAGCGGCTAGCACAACCCTCTTATACATGCAGGTATTGTTAATAATTCAAAATAATCTATTTTACCTGGTGTGAAGCAGCTTATTAAAAAATTTGTAGATTATTCAGTGCTATCAGTTAAAACAAAGTCTTTTCTTTTAAGTGAAGTGTTAGTGTGTTAACCATATATTATCGTGTTCCTTGATTAGTTTACTAAATTTACTTCAAACTATTGACAATCTCCTAATTCAACAATAGAGGGTGAAAATTACAATTTATGTCTAAATTACTTAGTATATTTTGCATCACTTCTACACTTAAGCGGGGCCCAAACTCATTACCAGTTTCTTTTAAACTTATTAATATAGGTGACAAAAATTTACTAGATGCAATTATTATTGGTTGAATTGTTTACGAATGAGTAATATAGGAAACACTTATTTCACTAATTGGAAACTGTCTTTTTCACTACAAATGTTTAAATTTCTTTTGGAATAATATCTTACTAAAAAGAAGAATGGTCAGTACGTATTTAATTTCAGTTTTTTCATTAACATGCTTTCTATAGTTACGAGTTTACTAATCTTTCTCGATGTATATATTTATATAAATCCATTTTTGTTTGCTTGTTGAACAGCTCAGCGTCGAAAATCAATGTCATGAACGTACAGGAATGGTAAGAACTTTTGCCTTCCTTATGTAAAACGACTCTTTATGTACTGCTTTATTTCGTGAATTATAAATAAAAAAAAATCCTTATAGGTCTTGGGTTCGAATCCCCGTTTCTGCCGAATGGTACAAGCACCATTATGGAATGTATTTTCAACAAGTGCTTTCTTTACAAAAACATCCTTTGACCTTCATCGCTGATTGGTGTTTTCTCGTTAAAATGATAATAAAAAATGATTTTAATTATATTTATGAAAAAGTATATGTGGTGCGCACAAAGTAAATATTTACATATTACATTTTTAAAAGTAAGTTTTAATTATTTTGAAGTTTTGGATGAACATTGTCTTAACCACTTAAATAAATCAAATGATTAAAAATTTTGTAATTTAGTAACATTTGCATTTACATCCACAGTACTATTATATAATGGATAACATATATTAGCATCAGTTCTTATTTATAAAACATACGTCTTGAAATTTATAGTATCAACTATACAAATTAAAAAAAAGTTGATTTTTAGAATTTACAAGTATGTGTACAATTTTTTTTTAATAATCTGGAAGTATTCTGATAACCTGACAAATGCCCCAAGCAAACCATATCAGTGGCTATTTAGACGTTACAGGGGGTTTATTTGAATTTAGGTTATAAAGTTTAGAGCATATTTCGGTATTTTCTTATAAACTCTTCTTAGAAACTCGTTGGTGAACAATACGCCTACTACTAACAGAATAAAATTAATTTTTTTACATAAACTGTAGCTATTTATTAAAAATCGATAAACGATCATTACAAGTTACAAAATAGCTATTTTCAACTTCAAACCATAAATTTTGTTAATTATTAATGTTAAATGTTTCTTTTAAGAGAACGCCAAAGTTGAGTTATAACCTACATTATACGTTTGTTAATTTTTAGTTTGTTATCAATTATCAATTACTGTTAAAGATTTCTGATACCATCAGAGCGCCATTCTATACGGTATTATAAGTAATCTGTCAAGTTTTAACGTAAATCCATTAAGTAATGACAAAGAATAATGTAAAAATATAATCCATAATTTAAGCAGGTTATATGTTGCGTAAGAATGACAATTTTTCACTATTTTGTATAAATACTTAATGAATATGCACAATAATTTGACAGGTTACTTACTGTGTAGAATGGCACTTTGGATCAAAAAATCCCTGAAAACTTTTTAATTAATAAAAATTAAATACTACCATTTCTATATGTCGAAATAACGCTAGCTTTGATATTCTCTTAATTGAATAAAATTAATTTTATAAAGAATTTTATTTTATTATTTACTTTATCCAATACTACTATATTGATTACTAATGTATCTATATACTTTATACCTCTACGCCCTTATTAAATGATATTAATAATTTATTAAATACAAACTACTGAAAATGTCGAAAATAAAGAAGTTGAACATATAAGTTAAATACTTTTATATGTTATACGATTAAAAATCCAATAAAGTAACACATGAATATTAATCAATTAAAAATAGGTACCACAAGTGTTACAAATTACGAGTAAAATAAAATAGTTGATCCAACGGATTAAGGTGTGTAATCTCTATTTATTATACTGATTATGAACTGTTGACATATGTAGATTACGATAATTATATTCTATTTGTAATTAATTTGTGAATTTTTATTGTATGTAATAATAAAACAATGACGCATCGTCTTACACTTTTTTTTCGTTGTTGTATACTTAGATTTATAAAATCACGAAATATAATGTTTACGTTATATGGTATATATAAAAACAAATTGAAATGATCATTTAATAATAAAAAATAAATATACTTATTAATTTCTTATTTGCTCGACAAAATTATTTTACGGGCTTGTTTTTTCCCAGCATTTGAAAAATTTGCAATCGTTGTTTCCGGCTGTAAAATAAAAATAAATTGGTCTCTATTTTATTTTCAAAAACATTAGTTTATAAAAAATACAATTTTACCTTCGGATCTGCATTTCTTAATATTATTCTTAACTTTTTCAGCATCCTCTGGTGAGAAGCCGCCGGTTATTGTATCAATATCGAGAGATCCATCTTTCCTCAACTAAATTGTTAATATATTCTAATTAGATATAAAATACATTTTGCATTAGAAAATTACAAAGGAATTAATTATTTGAGATAATGCGGTAAACACTCAAAAGTAGAATGTAATTTATATTTTAAATTATGATAATTGCATAGTTTTATTAAAATAATAATATGCGATGACAATGCAGTAACCTATTTTTCTATTTTAATTAAGTCTTCATATAAAATGATTCTTCGTATATTTTCTAGCAAATAATAAAACTTGAATTATTTTCATTAATATCCCTTCAAAGCACAAACAATGTTTACATCAGAGATCGGCAAGTATCTAACCGCATTTTTTATACAAATACTTTTTTCATTTTTGTGATAATAATTAAAAATAAGAAAATAAGCGATATACAAGAAAATTATCGATTCCCGAGTAAGATAAAAGCATTTTTTTAAAGTATTTTTAAAAAATTTTAACAAATACTTTTACGGATGTCTCGGTAATAATATTAATATGTTAGTAATCGAAATATTACTAGACTTTTCGACGAGTACAATACTTTTAAAAAATGCTCTTATCTTACTCAGGCATCAATCATTCACTTGTATACCGTTTTTCAATCACTCTTTAAAAATGAACTAGTGATAAGTTGGTCACTGTCACCAAATTGGTGAATACTCACTATTAAAATAGTAAATATTGATTTTTTGAATTAGAAACTATTGAATATTTTGTGATTTTGACTAACTTATCACTATTTTTTTGATGATTATTCAGTAATTTATATTTAGGAAATATTTTTAATCGTTCCACATTAAATTAAAAAAAGTATTCGTACAAAAAATGCAATCAAATACTGACCGATCTCTGGTTTAATAGATGTTTATTTTGAACTGAATAAATAATAATTAAGAGGCCTGCGATGACACGGTTGGTATGGAGTGGTGGATTCGGATGTCCCGGGTGCGATTGCCGGTCTCTGCCGATTAATAGAAGCACCATTGGAGAATCAGTTTTCTTCAAGTACTTTCTTTTCAAAGATATAGTATATGACCTTCGTCGTTGATTAGCACCGAGTTAGGAACATAAAAATAGCGGCGTCAAAATAAATAAAAAAAATTATGCAACGAAAAAAAAGAAATAAAAATTATAGTTTAGCTGAGTAATGTTTGACAAATTAAGTAAATTGCGCTTTAGAAACTATAAGTACATTATTATAACTCACCCAACCAAAACCTCTATAAACACATGCAGAAACGCAGCCTTGTTGTTCGCTGTTTAGTTGTTCGTACAAGTGATTATCGTGTTCTGCACTTATATCGAGAACATCTAAGGACAGAAAAAATGTATGCACTTTTTATCACGAACAAGGCGCGGGATAGGAAAAATACCGGTATATATAATTTTGATGACTGTTGTCGCTTGAACTTTGAATATATAAATATATGTGAAATAAAAATGTATATATTCTATACTATCTGCATTCAAATTGATGCATATGCATAAATTTATGAGGATATATAATTACATAACTTGTACACACACATATATATATATATATAGATACCTGGATTTATTCCAAAATTTTTAAGGCAATTTCCCACTGTTTCTTCGGTTGAGTCACTTTTTTGGTCCAGCAGTGAATTCTAAAAATAAAATTATCAAGCTTCATTAATTATAGGTTAACACTTTTGAATTGTTTAATTAATAATTGATTACGCGTAGTTTCAAAGAATGTCAGTATATATCGACAAAAATATAAATTATGCGTAGAATAACTTGAATTAATAATATTAATCAGATTTATACGAGTTACCTTTTATTTTTAAAATAACACAATCATTAATAAACATGTATAGAAGGTATATTATAATAATAAAAAATATTTACCGCCGAAACAACAGTTACGCACAGTGTAAAAATAAGATATGATTTCATGATTCTCTGACTAGGCATTCGAACCCACAAAGCTGCAACTGAACACTGAAATATGCACTAGCCTAGAACTGCTTTATATACCGAAGATTATCGCTTACCGTTAGAAAATGGGTAAGTCTTTTTGCGGTAGATAATTTGAGACTAGTTAACTTGTATGTTATTGTACCTTCACTTATATTTTAATAATATAATAAATATATTTTTACGAACATATAACATATTTTTATTTGCTCTTTATAAATGGAAATAAATGTACTTCTACTGTTCTTATAAAAAATGATGATATAAAAATCCTTGGTTATATAATTTCAGGTTCGAACATATGTTTTTTTTTAATAATTCTCTCTGACGTTCATTGAAATTCAAGGATCCACTATAGTTAAAAGATAAATCGTGTGACTGTAATAATAAATTCATAGTTGCCTTCGATCTATATTCCGTCTAAAATATTGTTTCGGTGACAAATTATCGAGTAACGTTGTTTTATTAAGATTTATGGTAGTCGAATCCGACATTCGTGCATAGCGAATTATTTTTTTAAGGAATGTGAAAAAATTTTATTTTTGTAAGATTAAATAACATTTTTTTTTAATCTCGGCACGTTTACATTATTCTTTTCCTAATTTCTCAATGTCTCGATCTTTCGATTTTTGAAAATCATAATTAATGCGGTTAAATTAAAAACTAAGAAAGTAAATATTATTAAAGATATATATTTAGAATTAAGTTATTGAATTTATCGTCAAGATTTTTAATTTGTTCCTATTTTGTCAGATAAGTGAATTATTAGTGAACATCAAGGGCATTATTACGAATTGAGAGATGTAATATCAGATAAATTATGAATGATTTTATACGTGTAGGATGTGTGAACGTGGAAAATGTGCAAGATGTAACTTGAATGTCCAAACTGTTGGTCTATCAAGAAATCTTAGAAAATTATGTATTTATTTTAAGTTATTTCGTAACGTACTTTTTGTATAATTATTTGTATACCCTTTCACACTCGTTTTATATTGAAAGAAGTTTAATAATTGTATCCTAGTAAAAATCTAGTGGTAATTATGATATGAAATTTGAAAAAAAATAATAATTTTAAAATTTCATTTTAGATTTACGTTCTTGCACATATTTTATTGTATAATGTTCGATGCTAGTTTAATAACTACGCGTACGTATATTTCACGAAAACTAAAGTATTTTATCAAACTATTAAAGATACTATGAAAAAATCACGATTTACTTAGTGTGACATCAGTTCGATTATGTCAGAGATGAAGTTTTTACATTGTTATCTAACAAGCTTAAAATATAAGTAGAAAGCAAGAATGAGGCTGCTCATAACTCAAAGTGAGGATGAGCCAAAAGTGAGAATGAGAGGTGAGCGGCAAGAGATCATCACCGAATATTATCGTACCAAATATCGCCTATGGGCAAAAGAAATTTTTTTCGGTAGTAGGAGGACCCGGTAGATCCGGTATAAAATAAGCCGAACCTACTATTCACGACATTCAGTTCTCGCAGACTCCTTCGATTAAGAACTTCTCGGTTCACTCACGCCCGTAAACGCAAACATGAAGACGGTACGTAGTGATCGTTTCTTAATAGTTAAGTGCTTGTAGGCTTTGTTATTCATAATAATTTGTTCGGTCAATTTTGCAATTATGTGCTTCGAGTTTATACGTTCGTTAACCAAGTTTACAGAATATTTGGTGCAATTAGTTGGGTTGTTTCACAGCAACAAATTGTATCGTATAGTGATTGTGCTACATTTTTTTTGTATAAACTTACCGATACATCCACTTTTTGAAGTTTTTTTTATTGTAGCTTTCACAATATTAAACTCGAGTGATATCAATTAATTAAGTATAAACATTCAATAACGAATGAAATTTAGTATCCAATTGCAAATCACGTGTATTATAATAAGAATAAGTATATATTTGTGCAATTTACGACTAATTAAAATTAGGTGTTTTACGGTAAATTATCATTTATATTCAAAATAAGAATTTGGTTTTTTAAACAGTAATTGTTTTCTCAAACTTTAACAACGTCAAATTTCAAACCGGAGAAGAAAAAACTTTCATCGCGCGTACATTCATTATACGGTATTGATAAATCATCCGGTATTTTGCAAATATTCTAGTGAATACACGAAAAGTGCTTTAACTTTCCAATTAAAAATGTTAATTTTTAGATAGTTAAATACCGCTTGCAACATTCTTGTCAGTATCATCCCAGTACACGTACATGCAAAAAAGAGAATATTTAAAAAAAAAGAAAAGTAATATAAATGTTTGATAAACATAACTAACGTTCGACTCATTTGTGAATTACAGATCGCAGTTTTTGCCGCCATCCTCGCTGTTGCCTTAGCCGCACCCCAGCGCAGGCAAGCTACACCAGAGACCGAAGTAGTCCTCCTCAAAGAGACACCCTCGGACAACATTGGTCTTGATGGATACAATTTCGGTTATGAATTATCCGATGGATCGTCGAGGCAGGAATCCGCTCAAGTCGAAACCCGAGGAGTCGAAGATGCTGTACTCCGTGTCCAAGGATCTTACAGCTGGGTGAACCCTGAAGATGGTCAGACCTACACCGTTACTTACATCGCTGACGAAAACGGATTCCAGCCCCAGGGTGCTCATTTGCCCCAAGCTTAAATTTAGTCTAGTTCTTTTTTATTTATTTCAATAAATTTTTGTTTTTTTTTACTTAACTCTATTCTTTTTATTTATATTTTCTCCCCATTTCCATTCCAATATCAAGACGTATATATCTATAACTCTTTTATAACATCGTACAGGCATTCGACCGACATTCGACATATATAAAGTTATAAAGTAGAACTCAACAACAACGTTCATTTAAGTATTGTCTTGATAATTATACCTTGTGATAGTTGGGTACACAATACAATATTCTGGTCTTTATTATTTCTACATTAATTATGAAAAATCGCATAATACATACGATTTATACAATTTTGTCAAATTTTATTTAAATTATCGAATTAGTCGATAATTTTAGTTATTATTTTTGCAGAATGTCCTTGTACTACTTAAATTAGTTGTTTTTACTTAAAAAATTTACACATAAAAATTTTAAATTTATGATTTTCTTTGTGATTTAAGAAAGAGAAAAAAAATTAATATTTGTCGATATTTACATATTGTATATATACAGTAGAAAAGTTGTAGCAATAAAACAATCAACAGCGAGTTTTAACATAACAATAATGATCGAATGAAATAAGGAATATATGAATATTAATTGTTTAGTACAACGTCACAAAAGTTTTAACAGGTCTTGAAAAACGAAATAATAATAAGTAACGGAAAAAGGCCATTTAATCTAAATGTTCAAAATTATATCAAATAAAGAGCTTACATAGCTTCATCAACATTTGTATAACATTAAAAAAAATTTTACCATTAAAAAAAGTAAATTTATTTTCGTAATGTAAAGGGAGCATTACTTTTTGTTAGTGAGTGATTGTTGAATTTATGGGTGCTCAATTACCTTAACAATCACAAATAGGATTATTTAAAATATCTGGATTACCTATTTTGAAAAAATATTTTAAAATATCATTGCGTGTGAAATACAAAAATATACAAAAGTTACTGCATTATGTATAGAACAGTAACGCTTATATAAATGACCAGAAATGTTTCTTTTAAAAAATAATTTTTAATTTTTCAATTTTACCCGATAATACAACTATGAACATTAAATTCTAAAATTAGATTTTCCTTTAGTATATAAAAATAATGTCACGGACTCGTTTATCCTCCTTTCCTTTGAACTAGGTATTTATCTGCCATCTGATGCACAACGGCTTAACTATTGACCCAACAGCTGACACGTCAAACGTCCAAGTATATACTTATATATATTTACTCAGTTAAGACTAGACGGGAATCCCGGTATACGCAATTGAAGAATATCCAAACTTACAATATGTTTATATTTAGTTTTCGTAACTTTAAAATACTTTTTTTCAGAGTTTAACAGACCTAAGAGAACATGGTTTCTCTTCCTTCGCCATGGGCTCTTCGCGCAGAGGTAAATTATTTATAAATATTTAAATACTTTTATGAGATGTAGGTTAGGTCTGGTATAGTCATTTATTATTAATTTATATTAATTTTTTAGATCTTATCTGGATCTTCATAAAGGGAGAGCTTCTATTTTCATGTAAAAATGCCTCGATTTACAATGTTACCGCGAAGTTCGAGGATCGTAGCTTTATGCTCTGCAGCAAACTTCATCAATGCTGCGGACAGAGTCATCATGCCTATTGCCATTGTTCCAATGACCGATGAATTTAAATGGAATCTTCATTGGCAAGGATGGATTTTGTCTGCTTTCGCTTTTGGTTACTTTACAAGTCAAGTATGTGTTTTTATAATAATATTGCATATAATCTTACTGTTCAAAATATTGGCTAAACAGTACTTAACATATGTGTTGCAGATTATTGGAGCCAGTACTGCCAATAGATTTGGATGCAAAACTGTTTTGATGGTAGCTGTTTTACTTTGGTCAATTAGTACTGTGGTTACGCCACTTTTTGCTCACTCTATCCCTCTGCTTATATTAACTAGGGTTATTCTTGGCCTTGGCGAAGGTCTAGGTAAACATTTTCATTTTATACTTCAATAAAGTGTGTAATGTAGTTTATTATGTATAAAATATAAAGCTCTTAAATATATATCGTATTACAGGTTTACCAGTGATATTTCATTTGTTTGCTCATAGTGTGCCAGTTGAAGAAAGATCAAGAGCTTTTGGTTACCTTGTTGCTGCAGGATCCGTTGGACAAGTAGTAGCATCAATTGTAAGATTTTATTCTTACTTCCCCATATCTACCTTTGTAACTACCATTAAAGTTAAAACTATATTCTATTCTATTTTATACTTACTTTAGCTATGCCCACATTTGTCATGGCAAACTGGATTTTATTTGTTTGGTTCGATTGGTATTGTATGGACGATACTGTGGTCATTCCTGTATATGGAAACAAACACTCAAGAAGAAATTCCTATGTTTTTGCCTAAAGTAAGTTTTGAACTAATCTTGTTTATTTCATTTAAAAATATTTTGAAATCTATTAATTTTATAATGCATTAGGTACCTCAAAATAGAGCTTTAAGATGGACTGAATTTATCACTCATTGGCCACTTTGGGCCTTGTATATAGCTCATTTTGCTATGAATTGGAGTAATTATATTATTATGCAATGGTTACCTACTTACCTTGCAAGGAATTTATCAGCTAATAAAGAGAGTATAAGTTTAACAGCATTACCTTATATTGTTAATTCACTTATTGGAATTGGTGAGTGCAGTAATATAATATTTAAATTAAAGACTAGTAAAAATGATTATTTTTATGAGCACAAATCACTAATTATAATTTTATATTAATAAGCTGCGGGTCACAGTGCTGATAATCTTATACAAAAGAGATGGTCCATTTTGTCTGTTCGAAGACTAATGACTAATATTGGATTAATTGGCCCAGGAGCATTTTTGTTAGCTTTTTGTGCAGTTGATAATTTGTTATCAGCAGTGATGTGAGTATTTATTGAATGTATTTCAGTATATAATATTTTCAGTCGTAAAACTTTCAGCATTACTCTGTTTTATTTAAATATCAATTAAAATTATTAAAGATTATCTAAGTGTCCACAATATTATTTTGTAATAGTAAATAATTTTTGTTTAGATTTGTTTCGATATCAATGGGACTGTGTGCATGTAATTCTTCCGGACATCTGAGCAATCATGCGGATGTTGCACCAAATCATGCAGGAATCACATTTGCTGTATCTAATACTATTGTAAATATTTTTTAAACAGCAAAATAAAAATTATATTTAATACAAGATTTATAACAACAAATATTTTTAGGCAACAATACCTGGA
Source organism: Theocolax elegans (assembly GCA_026168455.1). Classification (NCBI taxonomy): domain Eukaryota; kingdom Metazoa; phylum Arthropoda; class Insecta; order Hymenoptera; family Cerocephalidae; genus Theocolax; species Theocolax elegans. The sequence continues at coordinate 28,735,409 of CM047426.1, forward strand.
ATTTTATGTGGACCACTTACAGCTGAACTAGTAACAGCATCAAATGGTCGATGGATGCCAGTATTTGTTTTGGCAGCTGCAATTAATTTTACAGGAGCCATAATATACCAAAGTCATAGCTCAGCGCAACCAGTATTGTGATATTTGCAAATACGATCGGAGTGGTCGATCGATTCACCAAATCTCTTGAAAGAGCAGTGCTTACTAAACGAAAAGAAGGAACTACAAGTGTCTTAATAAATGAAGAATTTTGACACGTCTAACGTTTGGTACAAAAAATAGAAAAAAAAATTGTTAGGCATATCATGATAAAATAATGGAAGAGTTAAGTGTTAATTCTTGACAAAGTCGAACGAAAGTACGATCAACTGTTTTCACGGTGAAAAGTGAAACATTCTATTTTTATTTTACAGAAAATTTTTTTCTATATATTCCGTAAAAAAAACAATGTGTACATAATATCAACATATATATTGTAACATTAAAAAATACATTTTTTTAAGGAAAAAGAGAATCTAAATTTGTAAAAAACTATTTTGTGGTGCTATAAATTTTAATGTTGTATTAAGTTCCTACATTTTATACATTTTCTATTATTTAAAAAATTAAATCAATCAAAAGTGTAATGTATTTTTTTAATTGGTTTTAGTGTTTATGCACGATTATGAAAATATGAAAATATTTTATGAAAAATACAATATTAAAACATTTAAATACACACACACACACATATATATATAAATATGTAAAATATAATTTATTTATCAAAATAACGTTTTTTCAAATATTCCGATTTGTATAATTTCAAAATCGTATTATTGACATGTTTATTCCTAAAATTAATTGACGGCGTTGAAGTTTGATTCGACACACTACAATATTGTTTTGATTCTTCAGTTTTTTTCGTATTACAATTATCCAATAATTTATCTTTATTTAATAAATTTGTACTGAAATGAATTTTATTAAATAATTCTTCATTATCATTAATATAACAATCAAAACGATTTTCAAAATTCTCTTTTATTTTCCTCGTTTTATCAACACCTAATGTATTTACCGAAATATCATCTGTATAATTTAAATAAGGCTTTGGTAACTCCTTTTGAGTACTATCAAAATTTAAATAAACTTGAGACGTCTCATCGCAATTTTCAACCGAAACTGTATCTTTGTTATCTTGAATTTCGCATGTAAATTCGTTATTATCTTTACTGTCGACAATTTGATTAACATCGTTATCAGATTGGTGCTTTTTAAAATCCTCCAAATTTGTGAAAGAACGATGAAGAGTCGCAACTTGTTCACTTGTTTTTTGTAACGTTTTGCACAATCTTTTAACGTACATTAAATCTTTAGGACTCACACCGTTTTGTATATTTGGTAAACTAGATCTATTTGAAACTTCTTGCCAACTTGATGTTTTATGCCTTAATTCACGAAAAATTATTTCATTAATTTTCTTTTTTTGAGTTTGAATATGATTCAATTGCCTTTCGATTTCAGCAAGTTTCGAATGTAAGGGTGTTGTGTAATTATTTTCTCGTTTTTTAAAATTTGGCTTGATCTTCGTTTTAAAAAAACCGTCCGATACAGATTTGCTCTTGTCTAAATAGATTATATAATGAAATCTTATTTTCACATTACTAAGATTTATTAAAATTATTTCTTATTATTACTTAGAAGGAAGTGTACCATCTGTGTAATTACATTGTTTTTCATCGCCATTTATCCTTTCATTGCCAATTTCACCATATACATAATAATATCTTTGAGTTGCTGGGATCCTTTTTGTTAATCCTAATTTCTGTGCACGTTTATTCATCGAAAATTTTTCTCGCAGCTGTGTAATAAAATTATCAATTTAATTATAACTTCTTATTTTATATAATATAATGTTACATTTTTACTAATTTAGACACAGTATTAGTATAATAATACGTTGCCAAAAATTGATTAAAATGTCTAATACGTATAAATAATTCAAAGTATACCGTTAAGAATATAAACTATTCAAAACGAGACAAAGTTAAAAAATAAAATTATTTTTAAATACAAAACAATTCTGAATCACAATTTTATTGACAAACCTGATGATCTACCGAACATCGACAAGGTGTAGCAATATGTTTTTCTACTTGTATTTTTTCAACTGTGCGATCTCGCTCCTCGGGTATTTGTTTAAAATTTCGTTCACTATATATGAATACAAAAATAGTTTATTTCGATAAGAATTAATCAAATTAAGCTATACTATTTATTATTTTTTTTATTTAAATAATACAAATCGAAAAGTTAATTTATATATTTAAAATTAAGAAATTCATCAAAAAATAAATCTTAATAAGATTTATTTATATAAATACGTATCACGGAATATTTCTGTATTTTTATTATATAATTATATAAATTACTTTTTCTTCTTCTCTTTGTTGATTTTTCTTTCCTTTTTAGGAGGCTTCTCCGTTTCATCATTTTTTAGAAAAACTGTGAGAGCGTTAATGCGTTTATAATCCTCGATAGAACCATTCACTTTAATTGAGTTATCGCAATTTTTTAATTTTGACGAAATGGTTTTGTGAGCGGCTTTTCCCGTTTCTTTCGCCAGTTTTAAAATTTTTATTTCAACTTATTACTATGTATTTTACAACTGGCTGAAATATGTCACCTCTGTAGAGTCTGATGCAAAATTAAGGAAGCCGAAATTATGCGCAAAAGAAAATGACAAATAATACAAATAACTCGTACTTCAGAGGCGAAAAAAAAACAAAATTAAGTGGCGTACAATAATAACATTATGTTTGTTAATTGATTAAATTTATTTTTAGCAAGTCGGTAATTTGCTTCGGAATTGTTTCTTTTGTATTATAAATGTAACTTATTCTCATATCAGTCCGATACCATAAATAAAAGCAGTATAATCTTGTCTATTCAAAATTAATCTGTTTAACAACGATTTAATTAAAATTTCTTATACGTTAAAACATTACGTAATCCAAACAAGATATTCATACAGTGCTTATTATAAAAAAATAATGTTAAGCTGTATTATCTATAAATTGTAAAATCAAATTATATTTTTGTACTTTTATTATAATTAATTAAAAGCACATTCATTTTATTGAATCAATAAATAATTTTTATATCCGTAGTACAATTTTTAATAAATTTTTAATCTATAATTCCATAAAAGTGTAATAAATGCGAATAAGGAAGAAAATCAAATTCTTGGTTAATATAGAATATTATTCAGTCTTTATTCATAACTAATATAATTATTACACCAAAATATATCACTTAATTTATTTACATAATTCAATAGTATCGTGTAAACAGGTTCACAGTGAACACTGAAGACAAATTTTGCAAATTAGATGGACTAGTAGTTCTTACAAAGCTACATCAAGTCCAGCTCGATGTTTTCATGTCTATCTACATATCATTACACCTATTTTTTTTCCTTACACTTTCTATGTATCTGTAATTGTATTTATATATTCTTCAAATGCTTGCGCCCCAAATAATGATTTAACAATAATATGTTTGTTTTTTATAATTTTATTTACCTAGATATTTACTTTTATAATAAGCATAGATATTTTTAAAGAATAATTATTAAACAATTATCAACACCAAAAATCCAAAAAATAATGTCATTATATTAGAAAACTTTGTAAATGAAATTCAATTCGTTATCTACATTATATGTGTTTTGGCAATTAATTTGTAATAAATATACCTTTTACTTTCCTTCTTTTTATAAGTTTAGTTCTGGCACTTGTTATAGTGTTTATTTAGTAATTACAAGTAAAGTATGAGAAATTAACTATTAAAATTGCACTTTAAATATAATTTTTGTGCTACACTACAGCTTTGCGCTATATATAAGTAAATTATATGTGAAGATTTTTGATTTTTTAAAATAGTACTTAATTACTTATAATAAATATAATATACTGTACTGTTTTTACTTTTTTTTGTAACATTAACAAAAATTAAATTTTTATGGACGGAAACATTAAAAATAGTAAATCTGTCATTGTGGACAGCTTTCCTTTATTGTATATAGAATATATGTAATAATCATCTTTTAGTTTGTATTTTATCATTTGAATTTTCTAATTCAAATCTACTGTAGTTTTGTGGAATCAATTTTTTAATATATTATTAAAGTTATTAATAATAATTCAATTTTATAAGTTGAATAAGCACGGTCTACTTGAAAATTATTAGTTTTACGATAGATCTAAAAATCAACAACAAGAAATTTATTAAATATAATGCGAATAAATAGTAATTTTTGAAACGTATAAAATATTCATTCAATTATTATATACCATACTTTTAATAGATTTTAGAGATTATTTAATTTAAATACATATCCACTAAACGTTAATTTGATCATGTGACTTTCATTGCTTTGAAAATATAATTTAAAATATTAATCATACTCGTTATTTCATTTTCCTATTTTGCAGAGTTCATAATAAGCATATAAAAACTTTACGGATCAAAGTATATCGGTCAACTTTGACGGTTTGTAATAGATTGTATAATACAATCCCATTAACTATTACAAACTATTATCATTGTTAACGTAATGAGGCAAGCATTTGTCAACAATAAATATGTCTTAATACAGAAACAGCTTAGTAACCAATCATCTGCGTTTTATCACAAGTGCACGAAACATGAATTAAGCGCGATAAAAATAATTTAATATATATATTATAACATAATGCAGCAAATAAAAAGAAGTTTATTTTTAGAATAAATAAATTTTGTTCAGTACCTCGTGCAATCTTTGTCATTATACTTTTAACACACTGTAAAATAATTTTGAACTTTGACACTAATAAATATCTGTTGTGTAACAAATCTTTCGTACTGCAGCGAACAAAATTAAATGTAAAAAGATCGTACAAAATTTTAATAATTGTAAATTAACTTTTATCAAAATTTAAATTATCGTTGATTATTGTATAATACTATAAAGCAAGCGCGCACGAGTACGGAATGGACGATAAAGAATTGTAAACAATAATAATTTTCTTACAAAGAACAGCCGACAATGAATTCACTTTAACGTGAATTATAACACATAATATGTCTCATTGCGCAAAATGATTACAATTGTGACAAATCGTTATATGCTTTCATGCGATTCGTCAACTATTACGTATTCTAAGTAGTTGAGATAATATGCTATATAATATTCTATTTCAATATGAATAAGAATCAAATCGTTATGAAATTATTTCCACTCTTTTGAATGGAAATTCATCTAATTGTTTTGAGTGTGTATGTTTAATAAATGTAAATATTGGAAAAAAAGTTACTTGTACGTTAATTTTACTGTTGACAGTATAAATCATTTTAATTATAGTTCGTTTCCAAATGTACTTTTGATTCTAAATATATAAAGGCTTAGATTCACATAATGTCTCTCTCTATCTCTCTCTCTCTCTCTTTTTCTTTCTCTCCCTCTTTCTCTATTATTATACTATTATATATGTATCTATAATTTGTTGAAAATAATTAAAAATATCACGAAAACGCCTTAAGAATAATTATAACGTGCAATTATTAAATACTGATTACAATAAACTATTCGTAATTATTCTTGCCACAAAGCTCGAATTTATTCTTATCAGAATGTTGGCTGTTAAAAAAAGTGAAATACACATACCAACGAAAAGATTTGGCTAATTGTTGTGACTCTTGACGTTAGAGTATGCGTATACGCCACCATTTACAAATGATAATACATATATACCGTACAGATATCGTGCATATTTAAACCTGGATTACCACATTGTATGCGTCGTCGACTACTTGTTCGCCTCCTGAGGTAGGACAATCCTCTTTGTAAGACAAAGCAGCGAATCTGTTTCATCGTCTCGGTCATCGGTAACAGTCTCTTGAATTGTTTCGGACAGACATTCGTTGATGAAACCACAAACGGTACTCACGTACACATCACGGTATGTTGCATAGTGCTTTACGTGCGGCGAGTCCGTGAAAAGGACCAGCTGTGTGCGTACGCCTCTCTCGGCTCGGCGGCTTGCGAATTTCTCCACGTCCTGTTATTTTGGCATCATATAGAATTTTATAATAATTATCATTTCAATTTATGATTCACATCCTATTTCCAGTACAGTATAGTCTGGTATTGCTTAGGATAGAGAATATTTTGTCAAGTGCGTGATCAAACTTCGGTCATGTATTAGATATATATATTATTCAAATTTAGAAAATTATGGTTTATATTTTGAAATATCTTGAAATATTCATATATACTTTTGTATTATTTAAAAATGTTAAAGCTATAAAAGAATACTTACGCTCGCTGGGATCAGGGTATCAGCATTCGAGTATAGGAATATTTGAGGCCAGGAATATGGTTCTTCAGTGAGTGCAGTTGGATCCGTTTTGATCGCATTACTCTTTCCCACTGAATGAGTCAAAATCTTTAAAAAGACCCATCAAAATATTACCGTTATTAATCCGTTTTCTTATTTTTCTTATTTACAATCACTACGTTATATTTTCTCCTACTTTTAGCAACGTTCGAAACGTTTTACGAAAGATAATTAATTATGAACTAATAAACATTGAATAATAATGTAAATAAACGTAATAAAAAGTACCTCGATTAACCAGATGAACGATAGGAAAAACGTAACCATAAAAGATATGGGTACATTTGTTAAAGGGTGGCCGCCAATAATTGCACTAATAGCTTTAAACAAACTTGTAATTCTTCGTTCTCCTGGTGAACTATCAAAAATTACACCTTTTACCTAAAAAAAAATTAAAAATCATTTATATAACAATGTATAAAAATATTTCTATAACAAAAAAATGTGTTGCATCATATACACGAAGAAATAACTAGATAAAGTGAATAAGAGCGATACTATAAAATAAAACATTATTTCACATTGAATATTAATCGTCGTGTATAATCGCAAGTATACCGGTAGCCGGATGAGATCCAGTAACCGAATTAACTACACAAGTCTCCCCTTTTTTGACGTACCTTGAGCGGCGTTCCAGCCTGCTGCATTGCGAAACTGATGTGCTGATAAAATATTGCACCGCCATTGCTGAATATGTGAAAAAATACTGGATGCTCGTCCGAACATTTTTCCGTGATAACTTGGATCAACCGTTTACTGATCCGTGGTAGTCGATCGCGTTTCCAGAACAAGTAGTCTAACGGAGCGGTGCATCGCAACGTGATGCAGCTATATATCGTGTCAACAACAAATAAATTTATGTAGCGTACCGAACGTAATATATCTTCGGGTTTTACTACCCTTTTTTTATTAATCATTAATATGAATTTAAAAATTCAACGAGAGGAAGTTAGGGTATTTCGAATTGTAGGTGTCATCTTTAATTTACGATTCATAGTTTCGATCAATCGCTCTAATTAACAGTCATTTCTATGATTACGTTATAAGTTAAATTTAATAAGATAAAACTTAAATATGTATGCAATAAATTTTTATTATTTTAGTTAATTACACTGCAATTATTTAGAAATGTACAAATTTTTAAGTTAATTATTCATTAATAATGGTACTGTACTAATACAATAAACGTTAAAATGTTAAAATAAACAAGGTCAAATGAATTCATAAATTATTTCCAAGTATTAATTGATATTTATTTAAAAACTATACAATATTTAGTTTTGTTTCTCAACTGTAAAAAAATTGACAGCGTGTATAGTTTTTGTAGATTTTCAAATTTCCATTATATTTTCATACATATGTCTGTACAAGAATAATAATGTAATATTTTGCGCAAATTGTCAACTTAACTTAAAGATCAATAAATTATTTAATAAAAAACAATATTTTTGTTGATGTAATTTCCGCATGATTTATTCTTTAAAAACTTTCGTTTTTATACTCCAGGTATATTCATTCTCGACACTTCGTGAATATTCAATTATTCAAGTTAAAAACTGTCTGAATTTATTGTACAAATTTAATTTTAATAAATTTAAAGTGTAATAAAATATTTAATACGGACTGTTATTATAAATGAAATAAATAAAGAAATAAATTAATTATCATTTAACTTGTATATTTTATAGTATAAAAATTATAACTTTCGCTTTTTTATTTAATACATAGAACATGTATAAGATGATGTACTTGAACCAAATATACTATAAATTACTGATAATTTATATTAAATATACGTTTAGCCTTCGTAATATATAAATCATTACGAAGAAAATAATGATATTATACGTTAAAAAAATGTATAAAACGTTATAAATTGTAAATATGTTATTATTAATCGGATAGTAGAGTAATTAAAAAAAAAGAATTGAAATTGTTTAGTTTTAAATCTATGGAGTTACGTTAAAAGTTATATCATCATACAATAGGTGAGCATATAATTATCGAGTAGCATCCGGCTATTGAGGAACCAATTCTATAATAGCTATGCAAGCATCAATAAACATCTAGAGGCACGCTGTTTTTTCAATATAAATAAACAAAAAACGTACGTTTAAAAAATAAAAAGAAATACATGAAGTTTAATAATTATGTTGTGTATTGATACAAGGAATATTGGTAAATATATCTATACAACCGAGACAAAAGAAGATGTAAAAAAAAAAAGAAGAAAGTATCACCTTCTCTCCTCGTATATAGCGCTGTACTTGGCCAGGTACTTGTCTTGGCATCCGGCCCAACCGAGTAACACAACGACAGGCCGTTTCTTTTCCTCGTAGACGAATACAAAATCATCGGTGCGTAAGGAATCGTTAGAGGTTGCCGACCTCGACTCCCGACCTGGGAATGTCAGATGAATCTCAGGATCTTCGCGATCGCCCATAGCTGTCCCAACAGTACCACGTATACACGGACACGACGGGTACTCGCGTGCAACTTCCTTCCTCCGCGAACACTCTTCTTTTACTTGGTATATTTACTCGAGTGCTCCCTTCTTTCTCTTCTCTCTTTTTCGTTGTATGTATGGATATATATATATATGTATATACTCGTGGCGGTGTTACCTCGTCATCCTATATAGAAACGAGAATTAACTGGGACGAGAGAATCTCTCCTCCTGGTGGCTGTGCGGTTCTTGGGTGCGGCGAGCTCCGAGTTCGCGTCGTTATTATATGCCGCTGCCACCGCCGTCGCACACCACCGCCACACCGCGGATGTGAACCAGCTGATCGATAGACGAGGGGCAAGCGCACAGACTTGGACTCTCTATTTCTCTCACCCGACTTCTCTTCCCTTCCTTATTTTTAATAGTTTCTTATTACTTCTCACTCGTGTATGCATATACCTTTTTTTTATATTGACACCTTTTTGCGATGGAGGTGCTACTTCTCAGAGACTCATCTTAGACTACTACGATTAAATTTTCTAAATTATAGTATTTTATATTTATTATAATTCGTTATTCTTATTAGGAACTTCGTTACGCTCTAGTGTAATACCAATAAAGTTACAACAATTTTATTATGTTTAATTTATCACCAAATACGAATCAAATAGAAATCTATAAATTTATAGGTATAGGTATCAAATGACAACGTTGTAAAAAATTAAAAAAACAAATTAGTTTAAACTAAACAAATTAAAAAATTAATTGTTTGATACACTTTTTGTTGTTTAACAGGCTCCGTAAAGAGAATGTAAAGTGCTATCCTACATATCAAGCTAATAAGGTTACATCTATTTTGGAGTACTTAAATTAAACATGGTAAAATAGATTTGGAATCTGTAACTAAAAAGAATAAGAGAGCCTCGAATTTCATCCAGATCTGTGTTAGATCCGCAATAGCGTTTAGAAGTTTATTTACAAAACCGCAAATATACTGATAAATAATAAATTTACTTACCACATCGTAAATCTCCCAAATTTATAAACCGTATTAATAATATACTTATCTGTTATTTATTTATGTAAAAATAATGTAACAACTATAATGTAATTATAATTATACTATATAAGTTTAAGCAATAAGTAATTTAATACTAGTCTCACGTAACAAAGATGTTCGTTTTTTTTTATAAATTTAGTATTATATACTTCTTGACAATCGAAATAACTATAGAAAATATATTCTGTTGTGATTTAACTAATTTGGAATCTCTTCGATTAAGCGTGACATTTAAATCATTACATATAGTAAAATGTACCAAAAGTTTTTCTGAAGCTTTATTTACTATTACTTATGTCAAAGTGCAGTTGTTTTACCGTTAATCCATATCCTTTAATATCAAAAAAGCGTATTCCTTGATTGTGGTTTAAATCTATTTTTGAGTGTTGCTGAACAAAATTTAATACATATAATTAATTATTCTTCTTTAAAAATCTTTATATATAATATCTACGCATAAGCAGTTATCTATTTTTCTACGTCCTGATTTTTCAATTACTTTTTACCATAGGTAATTTTTAAAACAATTTTAATAAATTTATTTTCATTCAAATTAAGAACTTTTTAAATCTTAAGTTATGCGTTCTAAGTTGCATGTAAATGCTTCTACTTAACTTCTTTTATATAGATATTCTCAATATTTATTATAAATACTGTACTATTCTTATATGCTTACGATCGTGTAAATTAAAAAATTAATTACATCATGTTCTTTTACTTATTATTTCTACACGTATCATCTTTACCAATGGGGTGCCTTACTCAATTTCCATCCTCACTATCTTCTCGATGCAAAATATTATTAAATTGGACGTAAGGGATGCCACAGTCAACTTATATCCTCCCTACCGTATTAAACAAGTTGAACACTAAACAAAATAAAGAAATACAAAATATAGAGAATAAGTCTTTATTTACAGACGATCAACCTTTGTGCAAAATTTAAGACTAAAATTCAATTAAGGAAATGGCGTACCCGATAGGTTACCGACTGAGCAAAATCCGAATACAGAAGCACTAGGTTAATTAAACAATAAGTCAGTTTACAAAGTTTCAAGTCACTACACAGAGACACCCTAAAAAATTTCTGCACCGAAAATGTACGACTCACTGTGATTCTTCGGTGCAGAAATGTTATAGGGTGTCTTTGTCGCATTGACCTGTAACTTTTTAGAATGACTTATTATTTACTTATCTAGTGCTTCCGTATTCGCGTTTTGCATAAAAGTACGTATTTTTTTAAATAAATGTAATAATTGCCTTTTTCGGCTCGGTCGGTAATCCACCGGGTAAGCTACCCCCTTAAGTAATCCCTTAGAAAAAATATGAAATGCCCGTTTCATACACTTTTTGGTAAGGAATATCTCGAGAACCCGATTAAATTTTAGTCTTAATTAAGTACAGATATCAATTGTTTAAAAAAGGTCTTCTTTCAAAAAAAAAAATTATTTTATGAATTATCATTTAATTCATTGTATAGCTCGGTCGATAAAGTAGTGAAAATAAATTTAACTTTGGAACCTCTATGATTAAAATAGGAGATTATATTTTATAACATTTTAACTATTTATTGTTCTTCGTTTATAAATAATCTAACCATGTGCCAATTATTAAACAGAAATTATTCATTAGTTTTCAAGAACCATCTATTACCAAAGTTTACAATTACTTTTGTATAGACAAAAAGTAATCAATACTTCCTACTAAAATTTATTACTCAGAATGAATTGTTAGAAAGCGCACTAATTAATGATCTTTTTTAATTAAGTCGATCGTAATGTAATATTTTGTGTCGATAAGCTCGTAAGGGTAAATATTTAGCAGGACGCCCTTTTAAACTTAAGAATTATTTACTAAAATATATATATCGCTATATTATTTAATTCCTCTTACCGTCACATACCCAATTGTTGATCAATTAAGGCAAATCTGTACGTTCATAGAATAATTTTACGTTAAAAAAGCTAATAATTGTATATATTTAGACGGATACAGAAAGTATAAGTATTAAACTTCCTTTTAGCCATCTCAGAAAAATAAAATAGGTGCTATTTTTAAAGTAAGCAACAATCTAAGAAAAAAAAGCGGGAAGTACCAATTTCTGATCAGTAAATTTTCGGTACATATACCACTTTCTATTTAAGTCTACTAAACAATAATTAATTATTTAACCTTCAAATTGTGCGTAGCAACGTTTAGATTTATGTAAATCCTATTATTTTATTGAAATAATACACTGATCAGAAATTGGTTCATGATCAACAATTGGGTACCTTACGGTACACTCCATAAGAAATACACAATTTGTTTTTATTAAAGATTGAACAAAAATAAATTGCTTTGTTTAATGAATCATAACCCTAGTAGAAATTGAGCATTTTAAGGTTAGACAAAATTTGAAATTTGATCATATTAGGATCATATTTTGAGCATTTTTTGCTAATTCGTCATTTTCTGGCTTAAAAACCGTTTCAATTATGCTCAAAATTCTACTAGGGAATAAATAACTACTATAAAGTGTAGCTTCCCTAACTTATGAATATTTTTCTATACAAGCGCTAATAATATTTTAAGTTTGAACTGAAAACATACTTGTTATATACTAATTTTTGTTTGAATCATTGTTCTTTAATTAGTTTTAATCATGAAATTTGCACGTTAAAAAAATTGAGGAAATAATGATTGTAACTATGGCTAACAAAGTTTGTTTTTAGCATTAAAAATTTGTATTTATAGTGTATATATACATACAAATTTTGCGAAATATAATCTACACAAATTATAATATCAGAAATTTCATTATTTTTATAACTGCTCGAAAACAGATGTAGCCTACGAAAGTCTTTTTATAGCCTCTGTACATTTTCATGCATGAAAGGAATGTTGAAATAAAGTGTACAAAATAATCAATGGAATATACAGCTGTATACGTAAGATAAGCCGCCAGATAAACTCATTTTATCATACTCAAAATCACTCTGGACGAACTAAAAGCATATTGAAAAAAGTATGATCGATGTGATCCGACCACTATTCACAATGCTATTTGTGCTAATTAATGATTTATCAAAAAGTATTATATCCTATTTTTTTATCTAAACTAAATTTGATAGATCTATCAATACACGTATCCATATATTAATTATAGGGGAAATATCACATACAACTTTTATGTAAGTTGCGGTATATAGGTAACTGCGAAAATTATAATTGTACATAATTTTATAAATAATCTGTAAAATAACAAATACAACACTACAGTGAAATTAATGATATGTTTTAAGAAATATTTATAAACTCAAGTAACTTATCAGAGTTGTTAATAAGTATCACAGTGAGGTGAAACTACAACATTAAAAATTTTAAATTTGATTTTCACTATCTAATATTGAAAGAAATGACTTACGTTTTATTTCTAAAATAAAGTATATAAAAATATACCATTCACATAAAATTCACAATTCAAGTACAGTAAATCGTAGTTGTTCCATCAGTATTTATTACGTCTATTAATTATAACTCCCTTATTTGAAGTCGCAAATATTTCTAATCCTATAAATTCACATATACATTAAAATTGTTGCAATTTGCATCTTCAATTCATTAAACAATAATAGCTGAAAGCTAAATTCCAAAATGTGTAATATATATGCTGCAATAAAAGTCTTTGATCAATATAAGCTGAAGGACATTGCTATTTTAAAGAAACGTAAAAGGGGTGTGTACTTAAAAACTACTTTTCTTCACTTACAAGATTGGAATCGACTAAAATATTCCAATAAATGAAATTAAGAAATCATTCGTTCTTTATTTAAAAAATAAACTATATTATAAATTCTGTAGAACTATTTAATCAAGTATTGTGTAAAACGTTGTATTCGATGATATATTGGTTAATTATAATTTTGCAATGGTTGACACGTGAATTTACGTTAATAGCGCAATAATTGATACAATTTTTAATTTCATAAAATAGATATTTAAAATAATAAGTTGTAAGTTTACAATGTTAAACAAAATCATCGGCATTAATGGGTTTTTAAACATTTGTATACCTATCCCTATGGATATGAAGAAAGAAACCTAAATGATTACGTTTACCAAAGCTGATATTAAGAAAAAGTTTATAAATACGATAGTATATGTAACTGCAGCCATGAGAATGCAGATTTTATCATTCACAGGAATATATATACATATATATTTTGATCCTTTGCAAATCGTTTAACGTTTTACATGAAAGATCAAAATACAAATATATATCGTGAATCTAAATAAATCTGCAGATTTGTAGTTAATAAAAATTAAAAGAAAATATTTAAAATCGCTACGGTTTGGTATCTACCTTTACCTAAATTGTTATAATGTCCTAGAGTGAAAATCAATCACACCAATCAATATAAAAATGTAATAACTTTTCACTCTTATACATCGAATTTTTGTCCAACGCCTAGAAGTTTCCCTTGATTGAAGTATCCCTCACCATCACTACATTATCGATCTATCTATAAAATGTACATATAGTCCAACCGTTACTTTTGGCCAACGAGCCAAAAATTGTTTGAATCAATATCTCAATCAATAACTGAGAAATGTATATATATACGGTCGTTCAACCTATGCATATACACGCAATATACAAAACTATTGTCAATCATAGTTTCTGCGAATTTTTTTCTAGGTTACATGCGGTGCAAATCCATGATGGTAAAAGTATGTGTATGTACAATACTTACATACATGAGACCAACGTGAAGGCCACTGTTCTAAGATACGATCTCTTGGTCACGCTAATGCCGCAAATGACGTCATAACGTTGGACGCGAAATAATGAGTGACAGCTTCGTCACTGTAGATTTTTAATTAAGCTTAATTTTTACGATATTGACCCGATATGTGAATCTTTATTTTTAACGCACTAGTCTCGCGGATCAAGTAAATGGAAAATTGTACCGTTATGTATAGAATAATACTGCAAAAATCATATTCCTTTAATATACGTATTACTAAAAAATAAATCGACATATATAATTTGTACAATAATCGTAATAAAAATACTTTTTTTTTTCATTCAAATTTAAGTAAGTATAAATTTACTAGAACCAAATTGTATATATATATATATATATATATACATACTCGTATATATTTTGGTTTTCCTCATTAGTTTGCTTACAAAAATATAATAATTGTTTTATTTTATGTAAAAGCTATGTAAATTAAATAATTATTAATGTCGTTATATGCATGGAAATTTAAAAAATGTTTAATATAGAGAAATTGAAATTTACGAAGAATTGGATTTGGATAATGTGTGAATTTCATAATACTCGAATAGATTAAAATACTTCATACAAATTACAAACTGACACACAAACACAAACACTCACACGCACACGCGCACACACACACACACACACACACACACCTATATGCTCGTAACTTAAAAGAGAAAAAATATTTAAACAATTTCATGAAAAAATAACATTAAATTAATCAATATTATAATGTAAATATCTTAAGTATTTTTAATTTTTTTAACAATTAATTAGACATCTAATTAATTAATTACAAAGCAAAATAAAGTACGATAGCCATAAATTTAATAATCTGTGCAATATTGTGTAGATAATCATATTAACGTTACTACTCCTGTAGTTTAGCGAATATATAATTGTTGATTGTATAACTCGAAAATAAAAGAAAAATAATTGCGAGCAAAAATTTCCGTTGGCTAACTTAATAATTTGTATTTACGTTCCCGTGTTATATTTTTCGATGGCTGTGTTCTTAATAGAGGCTACGTAAAACTGACCATAAATGAATTTCGATCGATCAGTTGAAGGAATTCAATATACTCTCTCGTATGCATATGAAGAGGCAAAGAGAATAATAATAAAATCCTGATTTTTATTTGACTCATTCATCGCGGCTTACTATAGTTATATATATAATATATATAACACATATATATCATTGCAAGATGATTAATCCGATAAAAATATTTTTAATCCTATGTTAATAGTTATTTATATATATACACTAAAGAAGCAAAACGGGCCTTTATTCCTGCGGATGAATTTAAGTGATTCGTTTAAGAGAATAATCGCCTTTTACTTCCAAAATGTACATATATCAAGTTTTTCACCCAAATCATCCTAAAACAGTTCAATTTGTTTGACAGTAACGACAGTTCAATATATTTCTTTGTACATAAATTTCAATTTTCTTTTTTGTTATTATATTTTTTGGCTGTATAAGTTCATAAAATTTCAAGTCTTAACTGAAACTGTTAGTTAGTTTATTTTTTATTAACGACAATGTAAAAATGCGAGGACTAAAAGTCACTCCCGGGAGGAAAAACCACCCGAAAAGTCCACTTTATTGACTTTAGATAAGGGATTAAAATCATATTTTATTCCCTAGGTAATAAAAGTACTTTTTCCTCTCAAAAGTCACTTTTGAGTCTCGGGACTTAATCCCCCCCCCCTTCCTCTTTTTTCCGTTGTTATTAATATAAAAAAAGTAATCAACGCATTTTTAGTTAATAATTAAAATTTTTGACCAAATCGAGCCAAAAAAATTTAATGAAAACAGGGACATTGAAATTGGCACACAAGCAAAAAAAACATTATATTATATTATCGTTGCTATCAAATAAAGTAACCCTTTGCATCAGAATAATTTGGATGAAAAATGTTATATGCACTTCATGAGGAAAAGACGATTATTCCCTTAGGTGAGTTATTGTACAACTTTTATCCGCGGGGATAAACGCCTATTTTACTCTTTTAGTGAATAAATAACTATTACTACCTATAGCAACTAAAATACAATTTTATTCCTCCGTTTGAAATTAATAAAGTGGACTTTTCGGATGGTTTAGGTGAAAAGATTATTAATTCTTGAATAAATTCACAAATAAAAAGATGCAATAAATTCAATGAGAGAAATAGTTGTACAGATAATTGTTACTATAATATATAAGTATATATGACATCGAATTATTATTACACACCATTGAAATTGCTCTTACAATTAGACAAAAATTCATAAATTAAATTAATTTACCGTAATCATTATGTAAATGTTAGTTTCTTTTAAAAACTAAAAGAAAAATGAATACTTATATATATTTCAAAATAATTTAAAGATTCATTTATATAAGTTGTAAATTTTTGACGCATTATTTATAAGGCGCACATACATACACACAGGCGCGCGCGCGCGCTATTACGTCATATAATTAAATAAACACAGTTACACATTGTTTAAAATTAATGACTAACCGAAAATTGCATTTATTAGTCATTTTACATTATTTTTCCGTATTTCATCTAATTAATGTGAAGCTATAATAATTTGATAACAAAACTTTTTTTGTACAAAAAATGTAAAAAATTTTTGTCTTTCAAAGTATATAGGAAGAATCACGTAAGATCACTATACTTATATCATTTTCATTACGTTATACATACTTTGATTCTAACGTCATACTGATGTGGTACGTGTTTTTCTTTTCCCACGTATCAGCGTGACGTCAGTTGTATTATGTGAGATCATAAAAGTATTTTATGTTTCCATAATGACAAAATTATTTCGACGGTCATTTTACAATTTTTTTAAAACAATCAACTATTTTTCTTTTTATCACAGCCAAAGTGCAAATGTATAAAACGTAAAATCCAATGCAAGATATAGTAGTTCAAACAAAGGATAAAATGTATCACTTTAGAAAAAACTGCTTGTAGGTGAGGGTCATAAAAAAAGTATGATATAAAAAATATGGTTCGTAATTACAAAGCAAGCAGATATATATTTTAATTGCATAGGTAGACGTTACTGTATTTGTATATAGATATATACTATATTACCAGGAAAAATAGTACAGAACCGGATGCAAAAGGATGCGAATGAGTCATATTGTACCAACGATTTATCATGTATTGAAAATGAAAACTTTTATATTTCTCCAAAAACATTAAAGTAAGTTGTCGTAAATTAAATAATTTTATGATAATACGTTTTTAGTTTATACTTATTGATATATATATATATATATATACCTATAGGTAGGTATTATATATATATATACATTTGCATATAGTACTGGATCAAAGTAATAAATAGTAAATACGTATTTGCGGTTCCTCAATTTTGACGAATCATTGACAAAAAATTAACAATAAAATTACTTTAAATGCAAGTACTTGGTGCCATCAAATTTTATTTCGTGAATCTGCTAAACAATATAGATCCTTGAAATGACCATGCATGTGTATTACATGTATACCCACTTGCAAATGCAAGGACACATTGTATAAAGGATAAACGAAATTGCACTAAAATTCCTGGGCAATCGATACGCAATTTCGAACTTGAAAATGCGTCAGAGTGTATATACAAGCACTACGTTCATCCAAATATACATAAAATTTGTACTGCACATACATGTGTACGTATACATGTCCTACGTGTATATATATATACACATATTCGTATATAACTATAGAGGAATTCGTTCGGATATTTCCGGGCAAGTTCGACTGACGATTCCCACTTCTCAGTTCTCTCTGTCTTTCGTTCGGAACTTGGATTCGTTTCCTTGTCTTAACCGCGGTTGAGCTCCTATACCGCGTATACGTTCCATCTTCGTCACACGCCTCGCCCTGCGACGAGACGGCGACCGGTGTTCGGCGCCTTCTTCTCTCTCTCTGACTCTCCTCTCCCTCCGTAGTCCGTTTTCTATTTAGTCATTCACAACCCGTCGACGTGTGCGCGTCTTTAACCGAGTTCACCATTTTTCCCTGCCACGCTTCCCTCTAGCCAACAAAAATGGTCATCGAAATCAAGTCAGCAGTAAGTCAAAATAAATAATGTGCTTCGTTTATCTTTTACCTATTGTTCAAACACCTCTCGAGCACAGTGTTTTAACGTCCCGAAGTGTTAAATAAGTCGTTATGGAATTCGATAGATTTTACTTAATACTCTAGTCGCGGTGTAGACTGTAGATTGTAGAGTGGCCGGATCCGGAAACTAAGGTTGAACGATGATTTCAAAGGTTTTCGATTGATATTAGTTACACTTGTGCAGCAGTGTGCCGTGCCCCGTGCCGCGTGTCCCTTGCTGGCCGAACTGGTCACTCGGGCATTATTTTTCTCGATCCTCCGATTGCCGTTTTATTCTTGCCGCCAAAAATACAACACCTGCTTCGTGTCTCCGACTCACCGCGTGCTCACGCAAAAACTCCTCTTGCACCCCTATATATATATAGTAATATAGACCATACTTATACTGTAACAATTACCGCGCAGAGTGTATAACCTTGAAAATAAATAAGAAATATCGATCGTTTTCGCATACTCCTATTTGTTGGTATTTTTCCTACGCAATGCGATTATTATTCCGATTATATCTACTCTCGGTCAGACACGTAAGAGACGCGATCTCGTGATTCTTTTCGAAATGTGTCGATGGAAACACACCGCAACTTTCGGAGTTTCCGGCACGCGTGAATTACGCGATTACTATATTACATGTATTATCGGAGTACTCGAGTATGCTACTTTGCTCTTTTTTTTTCCAACATTTGCTGCTATTTGATTCATCGATTAAAATGCCTACGTGCCATTGCGAAATCCATTACTTGGTATTCGGTACTTTAATTTATTACAGTTACGATATCATGCTCACGAAAATTTGTATTATCCGTATATATGTATATATGTATAAGTATAGCATGAATTGGCAAAGTTGTCATTACAATTCCTTTTTCTTTCGCGTTATCTTTCGAGTACTACATTGCAATATCACATTTAATCTTTTCCTGTTGAATTTTAATCATATAAATTAAATCTTTCTTTAATTAGGTACTATTATTTTTAACAGTTGTTAGCAAATATTGAATTAATTAATGATGCATTGCCTATTAATTGTGTCAATGAACAGGCAAAATGCCTACCTCTTAAGTAGCATGATATTTATAGAATATCTACATGACTTAGTTTGAAAAATTGTAACCTCTTAGCTAAGCTGTTGTACATTGCATGAATTTTGTACATTTGTTCAGCTGGTCAGTAATAAGGGACATGTAAGGTTTAACTAGGTCATACTGGATGCACTTCGCAAAATCTTGGAATGCAACTTAGTATGTTTCTGAATTTGCAGAGAGTATAACAGTTGAATAAATGTATTACACCTGTCAATTGAAATAATTTCAATTTTAAAATGCATAGTTCATCTTTGGATGTAAGATCATTATTCTTCACCTTTTTAATAAGTGGAAATTTAAATAATTTTGTTTAGATATAGCGGTTTAACCAGATATTTCAAACCAATCTTTCTATTAAATTTATTTGCTTGTAAATGAATTTGACATTAGTTTTTCATAATGCAAATTGCTGTTAACCGTTATATGAATTGTAAAAAAATATTCTGTGGAATCTTTCAAAGAAAATATAGAATGTTTTTACAACCTAGATTGTTGGTGATGCATCATATAAAATTGCATAATAGACCAGAATACACTTGACTAATTGCATTAATTATGACTAACTCTAACTTGTGATTATTGCAGGAAGAGCTGAAGACCAAGCTGAATGAAGCAGGCGACAAGCTTGTTGTCATTGACTTCTTTGCCACGTGGTGTGGTCCATGCAAAATGATTGCACCAAAACTCGATGAACTTTCAAAGGTAATTGCTATTCTGACAAATAGGTGTATAAATACTTTATACAATAATTGAAATTATATTTTAAAGATTGATAATAGACAAATAGAATATGTATTATAATATGAAAAAATAACGTTTGCTTTTCAGGAATTAACTAATGTCATATTTTTGAAAGTGGATGTCGATGAGCTGGATACTTTAGTAGATGAATATAATGTTTCCAGTATGCCTACATTTGTATTTATTAAAAATGGCAATGTTGTAAGTATTTATATATGTGCAAAACATTGTTAGATTTCAGATTTCCATGGAAATAATCATTTATTTTATGCATTGTAGGTGGAGAAATTCTCTGGAGCTAATATAGAAAAAGTCAAGTCTACAATACAAACCCACAAGGACTAAACATTTCCATATTTTAAACACCAATTTGTTAAATATGCAATTTACAGCAAAATCACAAATTTTAATGAAATTTTGCTTGTCAGCAAAAAGCAAGCTTAGATAGTTGGCAAGTTAAAGTGTGGTATAATGTTTACAAGCTACATTTTTGTCGAATTTATTATATTTTTTTAATGAGATGCTCACGATAAAACATCACTGTATACATACAATAATGTGCAAAATAATTTTAAACTATTTATTTTGATCCTGGTAAATTCAAAAGTATATTTTATTTTATTTTTATATTTATACAATAAAAATAAAAAATTGAATTTATTAAAAATAAACAATTATAAATACATTTTTATTTTGTATATTTTACATGTAAAATTTATTTATAAATCATAGTTATAAACACTATTAAACACAGTTAAAAAATATATATGTAGAAATAATTTTTTCCTTAAGTCACAAAATTTATTAAAAATAAACAACTATAAATACATTTTTATTTTATATATTTTACATGTAAAATTTATTTATAAATCATTGTTACAAACACTATTAAACACAATTAAAAAATATACATGTACTAATAATTTTCTCCTAACTCACAAAATATTAACTTACAATCGGTAATGGTTGTGCATGATTTATTTGACGATTAATATCTGTCAGTACTGAAAATGAACCAGTGCCAGATTTACATGGTTGACCCACCATTAATCTACTAGATGGCGATGATAAATCATCATGTTTACCTATAAATAATTTAAACGCAATTTATTTTAAGTTGAAAAATTGTATGTTTCTAGATATAAATAATATATTTACTATTGAACATCATACCTTGAATAGTAGCATATTTCAAGAAATTGAGAGAACTTTCAAAACTCATTTGTTGAAGCGGTGAAGCTGAATCTTCCATGCCTTTGCGACTAAGTGGCTGGAATCTACCATCAAATGTCATGTAATCAGCAATTAATGACAGATGCCTTGTATCCACAGTGATACCATACATTCTAAAAACGTCTCTAACTTCCTTAATTATTACTCTATTTGCTGCTTCAATACCGTAAGTTTGAGATATACCATAAATGTCATTAGAATACAGTCTGTGTAAATCTAGAATTTCATTGTACTTGAACATTTCCTATAATAATAATGTATTAGAATAAATTTTCATCAATCACATTAGTTACTAATTTAAATAAATAATATACATACTACAACGTTAATACCATCTGTTTTTAAAATTGTTTCACCTTGTAGATTTTGGAATATAAATGCTTTTTTAATAGATGGTGTTTCCCATAAAACAACTCTATTAGCAACAGTTTTAAGTATTGTCGGCATATCAAACTTCATCATTTTAACTGGCAACTAAAATAGAATAAACAATTCATAAGTAATAACTATAAAAGACTGATCTAATAATACAATTATGACAAAATAAAATTTTTTATAATTTAATTACGATAGCGTTTAATATAAGTATACAAATTACCTACTTATTACCGAATTTGATATTTTACTTTATAAAAGAAGAGAAACTAAACATTAATCTTAATAAGTACATATCTCTATTAATAAGCAATTTGATAATTTTTTTACCCAGAATGTTATTTTGCACCACTGATATTTTTCCGCGTCATAATCGTAGTCAACAGCATGCGGATACATATTAGTCACTTCCAGTTTTCTTTGCTCATATTGCATTGTGTAAGTCGGATGCGAAAACGGCCTTATGAATTCGTCATCATCTACATCCATTGATTTATTTACAGATGTTCCGATTTCATTTTCATTTTCATCATCTGGATCATCAACTTCCTCCTCCTCTGCTTCAGGATCCTCGTACTCCCGATTTTCTTGATGTCGTGCTACCGATCTAGCAGTACTCGCATCGGCGTCGTCGGCAACTTCTTCCTCATCAGAAGATTCATGCATTTCCCCAAGATCAAATTTATCTCGAGCTGTTACCTCACCTTCGGCTGGTTCACCTTCATCAAGCTTCGAGTCATCATTCTTTAAATTTTGTTTCTTTTCAGAATAGAAAATTGTACCACTGACTTTAGCTGTTTTCTTAATTTCCCTAAAGAGTTCTTTGAAGAAATGCGTTTCAGTTTTTGCAATTATATTTTTAGGATGAATACTAAACTCGTTTTTATAGTACTTGTGAGGTAAAAATTCTATAGTAAGAGTGTAGTTAATTTGACGATCCGGATCGTGTTTTAATTCCCTCTCCACTTTTATCTGTTTTGATACGTCGGAGACCGTGCACTTTGTTAATTTCATTCGTACTTTATTAGATTGTTTCGGAAGATCTGAGAGATCTTTTCTAAACGGTATCTCCATACTAGGAGTTTTTATCGATTTCGAAGCCATCATTAAAATTTCTCGCAGCCTTGGTATTCCAAGGGTTACGTTCATTTCACCACGTCCAGCGTAATGGAATGTGTTTAACGTTAATTGTGTCGATGGTTCTCCAATAGATTGAGCCGCTGGTTGAACAAAAATAATTTATTTTTAATTAAAATTAATATTAATTGTACATTGGTTAAAAAAAAATGTTAAAAATACTTTAAAGATTTATTTTTAGATCTTCTGTCATCAGCTAATTAGTAATAATAAAAATTACATATTTTTTAAATAAAATAATTTAGTTACCCAATAATCCTACTGGTTCACCAGGTGGGCAAAGCGAGTTCATAACTTTAGTGCATAAAACTTCTTTTAGTTCGTCCTTTCCAATACTAGTAGTAAAAGTATTGGGGTTTCTGTTCAAATAATTGTCAATTAACATTTCAAGTTTCTCCGTTAAAACACCAAATTCTAAGTCTTGTCGGTATACTGCGGTTAGAGGGTCAGGACACTTCATGCACTGTTGTTTGTACATATTTTTAGTCAAATCATCGGCCCGAATCCATTTTTTCATCAACGATAAGGAAGCCTTGCTCCTACCGCAATTCGAAACAATAATTTTATTCTTTGAACTATTTGGATTTCGATTATCGGCTGAGAATTTGGAGAATTCGCTAATACGTTTCTTAGTTAAAGGATCGCCATTTTTTTTCGTCCACTTTGAAATTTTCCTGTTATGTTTATCTATTTTTTTACTTTTTACATCCATTTTTAAATGTGTCAACAATTGTTTATCCAGAATAGCATTTTTATTGTCGACAAGAAAGTTGAAATGTTCTTTGTTTATGAATCGTGATTTGGGAATGTCAAGACCATCCTCGCCATAATAAATTTGTATAAGACTACCGTCAGAATCTCGTACTGTTAAATCATAATTGACTGCTAGTCCTTCCATATGTTTGATTAAACATCTGATAAATAAAATTAAGTAAATGTTATCGTAAGACTATATCAGTTACCATTTTGATAAAAAAAATTATTTTACCTTTGAAGATATCCAGATCTACTAGTTTTGACAGCTGTATCAATAAGACCTTCACGACCTGCCATACAATGAAAGAAAAATTCTTGGGGTTGAATACCTGTTAAAAATCGTCCATCGATAAAACCACCCGCTCTCGGGGACGGGTCGTAAGCTGGAAAACTCGGTAAACTCTTTCCGCTAATCATTAAAGGCGGACGTTTTCCTTCCAATTCAATTTGCCCTAATAGGCAAGAAATCTGCATAGTATTTACTGTAGATCCTTTGGCACCTGATTGAACCATAAGTTGAAGATTATTATCTGGGAATGTTTTTATCAACCCTTTTGGAACGCATGTCTTGTTAATATTATTTGTATATACATCCAAAGCTGATTTATATTTTCTATCTACTTGAGTACGGAATTTAGGATTACTTAAATAGGACTCTTCCATTTTTGCTACAACTACTTCCATTGGTGTATCATCTGATACTTCCAATATTGACCTGCAAATTAAAAGAGTTAAATAATTTTATAATATTGCAGTATTTGAATAAAATATTACATGAAAAGTTTATTATAATTGATTACCTATGAATGTTATCTCCAATAAGTCTACATTTGTTTATAATTTCAGAACGTTTTTCTTCAGCTTTTTCTTTAACTAAAATATCTTCAATACCCAAAGTAAATCCAATTCTTTGCAAATACACTTGAAATACTTTTCCAAATGCACTTAAAAGTTTACTAGAAACTGATCCACCGTATAATTCAAATACACAATGTATAAGACCAAATGGGGTTGCTCCATAATGTTTTTTATCAAGTATTCCACATAATAATTCTCCATTGCGGATAATAACTTCAGCTTCAGACATAGTTTTAGGATTTTCAAATGGAATACCACATTTCCAAACTCTTGGTTTTGTTGCTTGCCATTCTTGTGCTCCTATTTTAGCTGATGCAGCTAAATTGATTAATGCTGAACCATGAGGAATTATATTTATAATAATAGTAGATATCACTTGTTTTCCAGACCACATGGGAACAGGTTTTATTATAGCTGGTGGAAGCAAAGTCAAATTACCCTGAATAACTGAAAGAGCAGAAAATACAAGTTGCATATAATCTTCTTTAGTGAAAAATGTTCCTCTAAGAGTCAATCTGACACCAGCAATCACATGATCTTGAATTAAACCACTTAGTGGAGTTCCATCTTTAGGTACAAGGTATTGATTCGATACATTAGCAATACAGTAACCTTCAGCACGGGCTAGCTCATTTTGAGGAAAATGTGCATTCATTTCATCACCATCAAAATCTGCATTATATGCTTTGCAATTAGCATAATGAAGTCGTAAAGTTTTTTCACCTTTTAAAATCCGTGCCTTATGCGCCATTATGCTGGGTTTGTGAAGAGTTGGCTGCCGATTTAACAATAACATATCACCATTTTGTAAATGTCGATGAACTATTTTAGTACCATGAAAGAACTTGTTTGCTTTTTCAGATACTGTGAGAAGGCGCTTTGCAGTAGCTTCTCTTTGTACTTTATCATCTGCAAGTAATCTTATAGTGTAACCATCTTCTTCTATCATTACAGCTCCAGGATATACATCTGGTCCGTTTAAAATTAGTTGTCTTAGTTCTGCAGCATTCCACGGTGTAACAGGAACTGGATATGTTAGTTTTATTGCAAAGGCTTCTGGGATACCAATTTCATCTATATTTAAATTAGGATCTGGAGTGATAACTGACCTAGCAGCATAATTTACTCTTTTTCCCATCATGTGCATACGAATTACACCTTCCTTTTTTTCAATAATTTGTTTTAATCCTTGACAGTTAACGGAATCTGATGTTTTATTCATATCACGATCCATTAAATGATCTACATTAGCTTGTAAATCTTGCCATGCATTATGCAATTTTTCAATAGCACTGTTACCTCTAGTATTACTGAATACAAGTTTACCTGCATCTGGAAGTTGATGAGTACCTCCATCCTGAATTGCTTGAATTATATTTCTAAGAGTCAAGCAATTAATAATAATTGACCGATAAACTTGAGTTTGAGGGTGTTCAATAAGTTGTCCCTTCAAATAATTTATAGGTCTTACTATTGTAGGTAAAACTGGAACCACGTCAAAGAAAAATACATTAGTAGGATATTCAGTTGTTAAATTACTCAAACAGGGAATTATTACTTTTAATATTTCATTTTCATTTTCCCATAACTTTTGCATGTATTCTTTAGACTGATCTGGCATAACAATAATTGTATCTGTTCTATAAATGACATTACGAATGCCAGTTTTATTATTATCATCTGGAGATTCTTTAACTGTCATTATTTTATTTTTTAGAACTGTAATTTTTGTTATTCCTTTATGACAATTAATGCATAATTTTCCAGCTTTGAATTGTTTAAGAAACAAATCTACATAAATATGCCATTGCATATTTGTATTTTTTGTATTAAAATTTAACTCATTTAAAGATTTGTTGGTTATTTTAAATCTATCTCTATTATGAAGGCTTTGAAAGTAACTTTCAATGACGTCTCTAACATATTCAATATCCATATCCTGTATGTTACTTGCATTTGGTAAGGATGATGTAACCGAATGTTCTAATTCTTCTACATTATTGAAGTAACCTTCTTGAAGAAGTCTTAACTTGGCAGACAACAATAACTTTGCATAAGAAGGAATTTGCAATGTAAAGCAACTTAAACAAGACAATTTTATAAGAGTGTGCAATGTCTTATAAAATAATGGATTTACAACTGGCACTGGCAAATCTATATGTCCAAAGTGTCCAGGACACCTAAAAATATTGCAACCGCAAGTTCTACATGGTTCTGATAATTCGCTCACTGGTCCTACAATTTTAAATAAATGTATTACAAAATGTTTGTATGCATTCTTAAAGGTATTTAAAAATAATTAAAATTTTGTATATATTATATACTTTAATATATAAATTTACCTAAAGCAGGATCATGAAGACCACCTATAAGAGGATGTCCGAGTACATTAAAAGAATCAGATGTAGTTATTTTTTTAACACTTAAATTTTTAATATCTTCTGTAGTGAAGACAGAAAATGTAAGGCTTTTAGGATCCAAATGTCTGGCAGACATTCGGAATCCTGGTTTCTGATATCGATTCATATTTATAACTTAATATTTTTATACTGTGGCATGTACATATATATATATCTAAAAGTAATAGAATTAAAAATATTTGTATAAAATATAAATTATTTCAGTTATCATTTGATATATACTTATAAATCAATTTAAAATTTTCTAATAAAACAACACATTAATAGTAAGCGGTTTACTAACCTTATTTTCACACGCATTTTTAAAGAAAATGATTTAAATATAATTTTCACTTCATTTTAATTATAAATAAACGTATTAACTATTTTTCTATTTACATATTGTTAAATCATCTATTAAACTAATGAACTTACATCATACCAGTAAATAAATTTGTAAAGCTAAGATACCCCGATAACAACACACTGTGTTACACACATGGCACGACCACGTGTTTATGTTGAATTTTGTGACGGACATAACGGTCATTTGACATAAGAATCAATTGTACGAATGTCATTAATGTTTGAAAGAAAAGCCACAGCATCAGTTATAAAAATATACATATAATTTTATTTATAACTAATAACTATGTGCTTCAAATTTAATTAACAAATTTCATTCAATTAACTTATAGTTTGCCTTTTATATTTAATTCTTCTATTACATTTAAGTAATAATATTATATTAATTACTTTATAAACTTCACGCTTCATAAAAATAAATGAATTTCATGTTAAATATATCTGTTATAATAATAAATCAAATTTGAGAAGGTGTTAATAAATACATAATTATTTTTTTTTTTAAATTTATTTTTTGTTTCCTACAAATTAATAGTTCTTAGCCAAAATTCCATCTTTCTTTCCAAGCCGAACTATGCAATCATCAGATTCACCCTAAAAAAAAACAAATTTATTACAATCTAATGTAATTGTATCATTAATTATTATATAAATATTATCATTAATGTATATATGTATATATATAATATAATACATTAATTAAACCAATTAAATTTGTGATAAATTAAAGTGCTAAACAAAGAACAAAGTAACAAAAATATTAGAATTGCTTCATACTTTTAAATCTTAAACTTTGGACTGAAATTTGAAAGATGTATCATTTTATATACATTATTGTTTATTAAAATAAGTATTATTCTTAATCGTGAATAAAAAATATTGTTGACAAGAAAATGTCATTGAAAGTTAAGACAAAGTCTATGTTTTGAGTGATCTATGAGTTAATAAGTATTCAAATATTGTTATTACTGTTTTATACATTATAATGTTTTGAAAATGCCTGTGAAATAAACTTACCATTCGACGGATTGCTCCGCAAATTGCATACATTTTGTAGGAATCTGTCATACGTCCTGTAGTTGGGTCTACATCAGCCAATGCTATTTGAATAGAGGCATGGTCCTTGGCATGAATAATACGGTTGCTGGCCGAGCTGATAATACATTTTATTTATTATATAAATCGTATACGACTTAAAACAATATGTCTATAGTTAGTATACTATTCAAGCATGCATAACCTCAAAAATCATTTTACGATAATATAACAAGAAAAATATTAACTAAAAAAATATTAATGTACATTACGTTTTAGAATCATAAGTATGATATTACTTATTTAATTATGCAGTTGAAATATATAACAAAATGTCAGAAAATCCACGTGCAATACACACCATTTTCGGGGGCAGTACAAATCAACAAATTCTCCAGCGTCGTTTTCCATTTTTGTTTGTTAACTAAAATTAATATACCAAAATTAGAGTTTGATTATTATTATTTGTTAATATTTATTTTATAACGTCAAATAAACAAATTCAGTAAATAATAAATAGTGTATACCTGCTCGCGTGCCGATACAAAACCGGAAAGAAAGAAGGATTAACAGATAGAATCGAATTCTCGAACTCTCGAACTATCGAACTTCCGATTTTTGCGACAAATAAAAATCTTTTCATTCAAAATTATGTGATAACCAAATTACAGGGATCTACTTTTAAAATCCCAAAAATTTTCTGCAAATACCGAACTAAAAATCTGAAAAAACATACGTGAAGTTAGAGTAACAAAGAAGAATCTGACAAAGTAATTTTTTTTAAAATAATTTATTTTAAATTAACTGAAAATTAATATTAACTTTTCGTCGGTAATTATTTGATGTAAAATTGATCCTTACGGCTGCATGAAAATCTCGATCATTTAGTGATAAAAAATTTTGAAAAAAATCATACGTACTATTCAAAGCAAGAAGAAGAGCGTTACAGAGATATTTTTGGAGAAAATCAACCTCTTATTAATTAAAAAATAAATAGGGAATATCCAATTTTCAAGTTTGACGTCTTCATTAATTATTAAGAAATACTTATATGATCGTAAAAAATAGGCTATTGTTAAGCTATGACAGATAATTTTTTAATGAAATCTATCGTAAAAATATTCAAAAATATAGAAATTGTTTAGGAAAACCGTAAAATAAATAAAAAACTTTAAATATGTATAAAAATTTACACAAACGCGTTAAAAACTAATAAATCATGCAGTTGAAAAAAGCGTTGTAATCATTCGTAAAACTTGTATAAAATAACATTTGCCGTAGTTTTAACATTTCCGTAAAAAATAATTGCTAAAAATTATCGTATTAAAATGTTTATATGATTATTAATTTTATTCATCAATTACATTACGCAATATATTAATGTATATAGATTCCAACAAGTTGTATTGAAGTTGAAACAATCAACAAAAAATATTATTCACTAAATATATTAGTAACAATTATAAAATTATACATGTGTGTTCTTTACTTTCTTTCACGTATTATAAAACTGTAATATTAGATTTTAAAGATTTTGGGCTTACTTCAAAAGCTTAACTTTTTAATAAAAAGTTAGATTATCTAAACTACACTATACTTATTACTTATCTCTAAAAATGCACTTCCTTCGATCACATTATTATTCCAAAAATTGCAATACAGCGCCACCAAACGATGGAATATGGACTCAGTTCACACTTCACTCAGTGACCTGACAGTGAGTTACGAAAGTAAAAATGGCTGCAACCAAATTATTATCTCGAGTGCTAACTCAAAGAATTTTAACGAGAAATTATTCTGCTCAACATATGGACCCTCAAAAAATTGGTAAGCATATAAGAATAAGCGTATAAAATGTTGTGGTCAACTTTTTTAAGTACTTTTATATTATTTAGAAATACATGATCAATACTTCATTGTTACTTACAATTATGTGTATTATAACAAAATCAAAAGATAAATTATAAGTATCTGTACATAAATATTATTATAAATTTACTGTTAACAATAAGTACATATATCTACATTTCCACGAAGGTGTTTGTCTTTATAACATTTATACTTCATTACATAATAAACATTGGTTAGTCCTCTCAATATAGTATATAGATATATAGGTAGTAAATATGATTGAGTTGCTTTATAAATTATAAGTTAATATAAATTTTTTATCTATAATCCAATATTAATCTATTTCTATTTATTATATTAAAAGAATTCTAATTATTAGATTATAAAATTATATTAAATTGTTTGATGAAAGAAACAAATTAATTTTTTACATTGCTTCATATAATTTAGTTAACCGATATAAAATTTTTTGAAAATAAATATAACAATTGAGATTTAACACTAACACTATTGAACTTATTTTAATAAATTGTCAATAATAAATTTAAGGATTAAGCTCAATATTATCTTTTTGTTTGGTTAGTTATAAAAAACAATTATAATTTTTTTGAAAATATTTAATTTAGTTAATTTATAACATAATCTTTACTATATAAAACATCCAATTTATTACAATACTGTTCAAAAGTTGAAAAGTATTGAAATTATACATTTGAGTATGTGTTGACTTATTTGAAGTTTGACAGTCCATAACTTTGGAAGTCAAAATTGTCAGAAACTTAAAAATATCAAGTGAAAGGAAATTTTATTAGTCTTCAAGAAGGACCATATAGAATTTAGTATATTGACTATATAAGAAAAATGCAATTCTATTATAATATAGATACTTCTTCAACTCATTTAAATGAATATAAATTTTGTTTTAAACTGAGAAAAATTTGATCGATAGTTCTATTTTTCCTTTTCTAATTCTTTGCAGAAGTAAAGCTTCTGCTTTTATTCCAGATTTATACTGTCAAACTTCAAATAAAATACATGCAGTTTAATATAAAATGTAATATATATGTTTTCAAACTTTTAAGCAGTACTACACATTAAATATGTAGATTTAGAGTAAAGAAAATATTTATTAATGAAAATAAATTATTTTAATTTTGAATCAGTGTAAAACTAATAAAATAATTGTATATTATTTATAAAGATTTATATATATATATATATATAATTAACAAAATATTTAAACTTTTTAGAGGCGGCATATAAATTTTGGAAAAACGCAACTTTTTTTGGAGTTCCAGTTGTGTTATCTATTGGTTTTTACTGTTGCTTCTTAACTGCTAAACATCCGGAACGCCCAGAATTTATTCCATATGAACACTTGAGAATAAGAAATAAGGTAAAATAATAATTTGTGTAAGTACATACTTCTTTTTTAATTTCAATCACATTCTGTTATAGAAATACCCATGGAGAGATGGAGTACAAAGTCTTTTCCATAATCCACATACTAATGCATTACCTACTGGATACGAAGATGATCATCATTAATTTATATATAAATTGCATTAGTTAAAATAAACTACTTAATAAAAATATTTTAATTGATATATTACATTATTAAATGCATTATGATTAATTTAATTAAGTAGCAAAGAAATAAATTATTACCAAAAATATATTATTTTTCATAATGCAGTCTAGAAAGGTATAATTTTTTGTTTTTGATACATTCAACTTACTTATAAAATTGTTACATTAATGTTTATTCAGTTTACACAAAAAGTAAAATTATTTATATTTAGCCAAAGTTAATTATTAATAAGACTAAATTAATTTCCATGTAAATTTATATGAATATAAAACAATGCCATTTACTTTTGTCTATAAATAAATATGATGGAATTCAGGAGTAAAGGAAGAAATAAGTGAAGTAGATACTTTTTAAAAGTTTAATTTAAATACAAAATTATTGATAAAAATAATATTTTTTAACAAAAATAAACTATTTAATTGTAGAAAAACATTATTTTTAATTTTTCTTACTTATACAGATACGTATAAAATAGTTATATTTATTTCAATTATACATTACTTATTAAATAAATCAACAATAAATACTGCAACATCATTTTAGCATTTACATTTTAAGTGCAAATACTGTACAAGATCTCTCTGCCACAGTAAGTATAAAAACCTATAATTTATAAAACTTAAAATAAGTAAAAAATATCATGTGTGCAACATAATTTGAGCCTTCTGCAAGTTATACTTAATATTCTTCCGTTTTAATTATTAATTTCACTTTTTTTAAATATACTGCACACTGAATAAAATAATTTCCTTGTTCAACCAAAATTTCTCCATTGACTGGCACTGGTAAAATGTAATAATGTATATTTCACTTTATTGACATACAAAGTTGAATAACCAATTCTTATATATGATTAAAAACTTTTCAGCATTTTTGAAAGTATTTATTTTTTGAAAATGAATTCTGCAAAAAATTATATTTTATCAAATTAGAAAAATCACATTTCTTTTAATCATTCCAACTAACATTTTTTACTATTGGTTTTGCATTAATTAACAAATAATACCTTTAATGTTACTATGTATTTTGTTTATTATTATCTACTTATCATTTGCATGATTATCAATTTATTTTGTATACATATTGATTTATAAGCATTCAATTGCTGATTATATCTCTGCAGTTGATCAAGATTAATAGAATTTTCTTTATTTTGACGCCTTTGCATTATTTGATGCAACTCTTCAATCAACGGTTCAGATGTTTGATCCTCTGATGAAATAACTTTTTTGTTTTCTAATAATGCATATAATTTTAACACTGTTTTTACATCAATTGGAGGGATTGACTCTTTGAACTCTTTAATAGAGATTGTAATTGCAGAACATATGTTTGTATAACTGTTATTAACTGTAAGTTTTCTAAATGATTCAACACATTTTTTAATAATTATGATATTTGCATGTAATTCCCAAGTTTCAAATGTTAATGTTGTCTTATTGCACAAAGCCATGATATGTTTAATGCATGTTTCTCGTGTCATTGATCCAATTGTCCATAAAGAACCATACAGTTTGTCTAATAATATATTTTTATATTGAACTATTTTATCAATCATAACGGACTCAGTATCATCCAATTTAAATCTGAATGGTTCTGGTAAAACTACTGTCCTAAGTTGTATCGGCACAGGAAGTTTAAAAATATTAACTTTATCATCTTTATCATTTAAATTAGCAAACATGTTAGGAAATAAATTAGAAGCATACACTACATTGTTACTTGAATTTGTAAGAGATGATAAATTTTCAGTTCTTGAAATATCGTTGGATAAAATTTGATTATTTTGAGAAATTGGTAGAGTAGGACAAAGAGAAGAAATAACTTGTGGTTGATGTAAAATTTGCTTTGACCTTGTCGGTGTAATAGGTTCATTACCTGAGCTTACAGCTGACACATTGGATGTCATAAGTGTAGTTTCAAGAACATTAGAACTAGTATTGACTTGTATAGTTCTAGTAATTACTTTTTGTATTGAATCACTGTCATAAACTACATGTTCTTGAATATTTTGTGAATTGTTATTATCTTTTATTTCAATAGAACGAGAAAATTGTAAATTTGTTGCTAAATCCTGTTGTGGTAATTCTTTCCTTTTGGAATTTTTCGGATTTTCCAATAATTGATTTATATCTCGTAATTTAATTGAGTTATTGCCCAATGATTTTCCTGCATCATCAATTTCATTTACTAAATTAATATTTATATCTTTTAGTAGATCATAAGAGTTTTCTGATTCTACATTTGGTGAAACTTCTATAATTAACTGAGGTGTTATGTTATCTATTGTTTTTTCTATACAAGATACAGAACTGTCGATTGTTTGTGCAAAACTTGGCAATTCTGAAACATAATTTTTCTCTTGTATAATTTTTTTAATATTTTCCAATGATTTATGCACAAGTAAATCGTTCGATTCTGTTGATACTTCAATTTTTATCTCATCTGGTGCAATAATCTCCCTAGTAAGATTAAACGCATTTAGAACATGAGGATTGTTAAAATCTTCATCTATGTTTCCTGTGAATTGAGATGAGTTAGTTGTAATAGGATTGTTACAAGGCATTTCAGTAATTAAATCTTGACACTCAATATTTGATGACAATGGACTTGCAGGTGCTACAGCAGGATCATCTTCAGTAGGTGTATTCATTAGTACCAAATTGTCTTTATTATTTTCTACAGAATTTTCTATACAAGTATCATTAAGTGTATTACTAGTAGGTGCCCTTGATGATGTTACAATTTCACTTTCTGTTAACTCTGAAACTTTATCTATATTTTTGTATTTTAAGATTTGTTCATCTTCTGCATCTAAATTAATAAAATGATCTATAATTTGACAATCATTATCATCAGTCTCATCGTCAACAAATTTATTTAATCTTGGCTCAGTTTTCAATGGTTGTTTTAGATGATGCTTATCCAATTCATAAGAAATATTTTCCAATGGTTCATTTTTAATTACATTTTTATTCTGAACTATTTGGTTAATATCTGTAGAACGCTCAGCAGTATCAAGATTATATTCTGTATCACTCTCATACTCATCATATTCAGAATCATTTCTATTGTTATGCATTGATCCAAGAAAATCAAAATCTCCTCCTTCTAAATGTTCATCTAATCCTGTACTATCTGGTAATACTTGATCTGAATTTGATGTAATAGCAGAACTTAGAATATTTAAACTGTTTTCTGCATCATTATTGGATTCACTGGATACATTTTCTTTTGTACTATCATTTAATGATAAATTTTGTTTTTCATTTACTTGTTTTTCTGTACAAATATTGTTTTCAGTGTAATAATTAATATTAACAGTAGACACAGTATTATCAAAATCGACTAATGGCATATCTTTTTTAGAACTTTTTGTTATTGTATTAATATTTAGTTTATTTTTATCATTTTCTTTTAAGTTAGTATAAGTATTATTGTAGTCTTCAAATTGTGCATTTGATTCATTTTCATTGCGTAACTTCGACTCTATAACATCTTTTGGCTTTAAAGTAATTGAATCATTTGACAATTTTTCTGACTCTAAATTATTAGGTAACAATAAATTTTTATTCAATACAGCAGGTTCCGGTAATTGTAGAATCTTGGATGAATTATGATTTAAATCTGCACTATCACTTATATTTTCTACATCTAATACTGTTGATTTATATTTAATAACATCTACTTCAATACTGGTTTTTGATATAATTTTCTTTGACGGTGATACATTTTTCTTTTCACCTTCTACTCTCTTTGTATTTTCTATATATTTTATTTCATCTGAATCACTGTCATCAAATAAATATTTAATTTTTTGTTTTAATTCTTCTCCCTTATCTCCTTTTCTCAAAATCAAGTTGTTTAATATGATTTCTTGACTTTCTAAAGAGTCATTTAATCTAGGTCTTTTTGACCGGTATTGATCCCAGAAATTACACCTGAAATAAAAAAAAATATATTTTTTAATCTTAACATTTATATAAGTTTGAATTTGTAAAATTTTTTTTATAAATAACTAAGTATTAAATGTGTAAAAAATAGCACAATACAGTTGGCGGTCAGATGTCAACAATCAGATGAATTTTTACAGTGGGGTTAAACTCTGTTGTAAAATTTATCTGATTGTTGAGATTTGGCTGTTATAATTTCAGTATTTCAGAATCATATAAGAATAACAATTAACTGGGAATTTAGATCAGGTGAAATTAATACGAAACAAATGCGCAAAATAGGTCATTCCCATACGAGTTGGATTTGGCAAAAAGACGAGCGTGACTATTTTTCCTAACGAACTGTCAAAATTGTATTTGTGGAAGCATATGAGTTAGTAAAAGAACTCCAGAAATAGTGCGTTATCATTTTATATCATATTATCATTTTGCGCACACAGTACGAGAATAATCGACTTTCGCACTAGTGCGGGAATGTACTGTTTTGCGCACTGACTTTGGATATAGTACATTTCGATACTAGTGCGAGTATTTGACATTCTCTGCGCATGATTGAGCGGTTGCGCAATGAAAAGGTCACACAGAGAGGAAATCAAATTCTCACACAATTTGTGAACTCATCTTTACTAGACATAATTATTTTAATAATATTAACTACACACATCATTTTTGTTGAAAACAATATGAGAAGCAAAAACATCTTGCAGAATTCCGTAATATAGATTTTATTTGCATAGAATTTACATTGTTATAACAATTATGTATATATAGAATGCAATGTATGAAATATATGAACATGAAGTGGTTTATGCACATAAGTATAAAACAATGTAAGTTTATACATTAAAAAATTGAGATTATTTTGTATACCTGAATTAATATTATAAACAATAACTAAAATACATTTACAATATTTTTGTACAGTGTACAACATTTTTAGTGTATAAAGCCAATGTATTTTTTATCTGCATAATCTGACCCATGTCAAAACATATGAAGTTTATAAAGATCCCTATTTGTTTCATTCATTGGGATTATAACAAAATTAAATTAAAATTGCAACCCAGTATATATATATATTAGTTTAATATAATTTTTTTTAAATTATTAAATATAAAAAGAATTTGATTGACTAATTAACTTTCGAACTAGATAAATATCTATACATACATAATAGTACAGATAATACATGCAAAAACAACTTCTTCATTCCTCTTACTACCTGATTAATATATAGATAAAAACATAAGTATCCATACTAAACAGAATCATATTCTACACAGAGAAAAAATGTTTCACACTCAAAAGATTATATATTTTGTAACATTGTTTACAATAAAAATACTTGTACTTTTATTAATTATAAAAAAAATTAAAAAATTAATTACTTTTTGCTTTCAAAGATAATTTAATAATCTCCTTATATTTTTAAATAGTAATACTCATTAAATGTCCAATGCAATTAAATAATTAGTAATTACAACATTAATAAAATAATATCAGAATTTATGTTGGATTGTCATTGAAATCTTGGTAAAACTGGTAAGAGTAATTGATTAACATGTGTAATTCAAAATAATAATTATAACTTTTGTAACTGAGCATTTAAAATCAATGTACCTATTATGCCAAAATGCCTGATTTCCTCTCACATATTCAATAGCTTGAAGCAATTTATAAACAGGAAATCCATACATTAATTTTAAATAATATTCATCACATCCACAAGGAGAGACATAGTTTTTAAGACCATTGGCAAGAAAGCTAACAGTGAATCCAGAAAATGAGAAGAAAATATCCCTGGCTGTTCTTCTATCAAGTGTAGTTATAACATTTTCCAACTTTCGTTTTTTTTTATTTAGGTAAGTACCAAAACTCCAGCTGTGATTTTCAGAGAATGGTAGTGTAAAATCGTAGTATCCCTCTTCCTTTCGTTTTTTGGGTTCACTCAATTTATCTTCAAGGTATTTCTCGGGAAGGTCTTCCCTTTTCCTTTTCGAAGTTCCATGTATAAGTTTCAATGCACTTCTCACAGCGGGAATATCCCGATCGTACAAAACCAGGTGTGCAGCGAAATTTGTGTCGCCTGCAAAATGACCTTGAGTATCGGTTGAATCAGTTGTTTTCGATGTTATAGACACCATAACCGAGATTTGATTTTCTACGTTATTATCGATAGTTTCTAAATTTTCATTGAGTAACGTATCAGTCTCGGATAAGCGAATTTCTCTCATATCCACATCGGGCGTTGAAATTCGACATTCTTCATTATCGTTGGTAGTTATTTGTTTTTCATTGGCATTGTCCTTTAGTTCTAAATGATTATTTTTTTCAATATTATGACCGTCCGTTATTGAATTAAAGTTATTTAAAAACGCATCTATTTGTGCACTCGAATCAACTTGAATTAATTTTTTTATACAACTATCCTGAGTTTCCAAATTGCAATCGGTACGAGATTGTTCAATTTGCCTGTCAATATTTTCGTTATCATTAATTGTTTCATCGTGGTAACTTTCCGATAAAATCTTAAAATTGTCGTCTTCAATGTTTGCACGATCTCGTTGTGCTTCTTGATCATGCGTATCACAGTCATTACTTGGTTTTTCACTCTCTGTTGTTTCACTTTGATTTTGAATAGTTTTGTTATTATCGGTCGAGATTTCGTTTAGTGCACAGCCTTGAACTTTCTTCAAAATATCGAAATCGTCATTTGATATCACGGACTCTTCATTCAGTAAAATGGATCCTAATTGAATATCCAGTGTACTTTCTTTCTCTACATCACAGTTACAGCGCGATAAATTTTCAAGCGCTGCGTCTACTTGATTAGTTTGTTGTATGGCACAAGTATCATTATTCGTTAAATCATTGTCAATTGTAACTACATTTTTGGTATTAGCACTATCAACGACACGTGGTTCGATCACATCAATTGTATCAATACTAGGAATTAGTTCAGTCTCTTTATCGCCGCAATTAATAATTTGTCTTTCTTCGGCGAGCACAATATTTACAGGACTTGAATTACGTATCGAACGATCAGATGAAATTGTTAAGTTTTGACTCGTGTTTGCATCTTCCTCTATTTGCCAATCTGCGTGTATATTATTTTTCGATAACGCGACGGATTTTTCTTTCGTGCACGGTATATCATCGAGGAAAACAACGTCGTCGTCGTCGTCGTCGAGCGAAACGAGTTCGAAAGCTTTACAAGGCGTGTCTTCTTTTTTAATGAAGTGAGCATCGATTTCTAGAATTTCCGTGGGCTCGGTTTTAGGAATCTTGGAGATTATTTCATCCTCGCACAAATTGATAATAACAACATTTTCTTCGTCCAACCTCGGAGTAGGTCGAGTTTCTACGATTTCTTCTTTAACAAAAGTAATCCCATCGTCGGAGATACGTCGTCGCCTTGGTAACTCGTCATTCTCATCGAGAAGGTACAATTCTGGTTGATCGAGATCGAGCATAGGTCGGTCGTAATCCGCGTGGTATTGCGATATTTCTACGATCTCGAGTGAATTATCATTGTCCAATTCGACGGGTATTTCGTCACAAATATTCAACTTACTTCTCGCAACATTGCACTCGTGCGGTATGATTTCGATGTACGATTGTTTTGATTTTGGCCAATCGGACACATCGATAACAAGAACGGGGCAAGTCTCTTCTGTGACCGGTATGAATTCGTTCTCAACAAGATTCGGTGGTCCGATTTCCCAACTCGGATGATTCGCGCGCTCGCATATTTTAACCCTTCGAGGATCTCGGCAATTCGGTATGTCCGAGGCACGCGTAATAGGTAACGATCTCTTAACCGGTATGACGATGCGTCGCAAAAGTCGCGCATACTCGGTTTTACTCTCACTTTTGGCATTGTCGATTATCACAAGAGGTAATTCGCTACGAGAACGTTCAATGTCCAATACACGTTGAAAACTTCGTTCGCGTCTTGGATCTTCCTTATGAGGTATTGACCGTAATGGTAAAATGTCCCGAGATACATACTCGGATGGTAGTCCCGATATTTTTTGTAATCTGTGTACATAATTGCAATATCGATTTTTGTTTTTCTTCGATCCACTCATCGCTAAACGTCGCGAGACGTTCCCCGAAAATTTTAACCGGTTAGTTTACGTTTGTCGTATCATTTTATAAACGCACCATCACTTCGTATTACGATAGCCAGTACCCAAACGTCACTACACCACGTGCGCCCAAATATAAACTTGAACTACCACAAAAATGCGGAACGAATTAACTATACGAATTCCGAGAAGTCGTCCCATTCGATCATAAAATGAAACGTCTTAAGTATGTTCAACGTTCTTGTAGACAAAACGAAATATATCTTCCCCGCGCGTTACGATATCAGAGTTTTAAATACACCATGGAATCGAGACGTTAATATGGATATATATACTTATTTAAAATTGTATTCTCCCGAGGTTGTTGTTGTTATTATTATTATTTAATCGCGATTTCGAGGTGAACGAATGTAACGCGAGCGATTTCCCGCACTTCCACATTGTACGAGTATACAATACGACTTATCGCTTTCAAAGCGTGTACTAAACCTTTTACGGACTGGAGATCGGCGTCGCTGCCAACAGCGCCACTCTAATATACTAAATGAGAAAGGAGGTGGGGCTCTCCTGAAAGAAAGGTGACGCATGTTAAAAACGGGGAGGAGCCTGTACTTATGTATACAGAGTAAGCTTATATACTAACCCAATGCAAGTGTTAGATATTACTCATACATACATATATATATATATATATATGTGTATCACACGCAAATACGTATATACTGTAATCATTGAAGATAAATATGCCATCTTATAGTGCGAGGTGATTTGTATATATTCGTAAATGAAAATTTTCTTCGACTCATATATATTTACAAAACAAAATAATTAATCGATAATTCGAGAAAAATAGGTAAGTATATATACAAATATTTGTTCACCTTTACACAGAGAAAAGAACACCGTAAATACCGCAGTTCTTTCCGTATCCTAAATTCTATAAATTTTTATTTGGTTACAAGTCTATATCTTTACCAAAATGTACATACTTTACATGCGAATCTACTTTTATTTCTTAGTACAGGGAAATTATAGACTCATCAAAAAGGGTCATTTCAAAAAAAATTTTAAGAGGGTTTTTATTATTGGATATGGTTGGGGATATAGTGTCCAGGATATTGGGGTTTACGTTTATGGTCAATTGCGAGTGAAGCAAATTATTTAAATAATTCGAGAATGTACGAATTCAGATTTTCCGACTATTACTTTTAAACCATTGCTCCTACTGTAAAAAGTAAATAAAACTTATGTATATAGTAGTATATTTAAATATTAGAATCATTTAATTAGTGAATATTCGCTAATCATTGACAATGACCGACATATCACTATTCTATATTTAGAAAGCGAATTACTTAAACAGTGTTGATCCACTCACAATTGATCGTAAATACTTATATATTACAATATCCTGACACTCTCCCCAACAATATAAGTATCCAATAATAAAATAGCCTCTTAAAATTTTTTTTAATGACCCTTCGCGAGACTAATTTTCTTGGGTTAAGATATACCGTTCAAAATTTGTTGCGGGGCTCAAGCATTCGACGCTGAACACTCGAGTTTACCTCGTTATATTCAAAAAACTAATTATCTTCGTTCGATTGTCGAGTTTGACAGGGTGCTGATCATGCACGTCATGAT
Source organism: Theocolax elegans (assembly GCA_026168455.1). Lineage (NCBI taxonomy): Eukaryota > Metazoa > Arthropoda > Insecta > Hymenoptera > Cerocephalidae > Theocolax > Theocolax elegans. The sequence continues at coordinate 28,777,358 of CM047426.1, forward strand.
TGTGCATTTATTAATTTTGCATAAGTAGTTAATTTGAGCACAAGTCATTTTAATCATGCACAATTATTAATAACGTATAATAAATAATGGAGTTAATTTTACTGCATAATATCTTTGTGTACAACATTTTTTTAAATTAATTGTGCACGAAATTATTCGGCACATTAAAAAAAGGGGAAAAAATAGTTTTAAAATTCTGCACCGCGAATTGTATATATAATCATTTTTTAAAATTACGTGCACGTATATTGTACACAATCGATTATACATTTTTTTTAATGCGATTAATTTTTTTTGCTCATTTATAATTAATAAGATTTAGTACAAAATATATTATTTATCAGGTGTGTAAAATAAAATTAATCGCATTCAAAAAGAAAATAATATATAATCGATTGTGTACAAGAAACGTGCACCCAATTTTAAAAAATGATTGTATACAAATCGCGGTGCGGTATTTTAAAACTATTTTTTCCCCTTTTTTCAATGTGCCGAATAATTTCGTGCACAATTAATTTAAAAAAACGTTGTGTACAAAGATATTATGCAGTAAAATTAACTCCATTATTTATTATACGTTATTAATAATTGTGCATGATTAAAATGACTTGTGCTCAAATTTAATAAATGCACAATTATTATGTGCATGATCAGCACCCTGTTTCGAGTTTTCCGAGAAAATATTTCTATGCTCGTATTTTTATCATTAAAATTAAATATAGTAACATACAATTAAAAATTGTTTTAATATTATAATTACTATTATATGAACAGTACATATAATTATTTTATTTCACCATATTAAAAATTGACGATTGGCAGATAAAGTGAAATTATTTCGTGAACATTAATTGACGGAATAAAGACGGTGCCCACTAGAAAAGCATGCTGTTTGACGGTGGCGACACCAACTATTTCAATGTATATCCTATACACGGAACAGACAAAACTAATCGTTCACTGTAAAAAACAGTGTAGCTCATCGTTCCTTTAGCTGAAGCATCGCGTATTAGACGGTGGAGGGGGTCAATGTTTATGCTGCTACTGCATTAAGAAGCAAGGTGACTAGCTCTCATCGTGTTTTACGCTGAAAATGTTTCTCCGTGCTGGATAAGTATTGTCCACGGAGTCGATTTTTCACGTGAATAAAATAAAATTTTTTTCTTTTGGGTTTTGTAGAGGACGTAATTCCACACATTTTTTGTATTTAAACAATATTAAAAATATTTTTTGTTTTCGAGTTATAACCGAAAGACGCGATTTTTGCGATAATTATTTTTTAATACGTTTTTCACTTCAACTCGCCACCATATTCTTTCTATTCAATATTTTGTTCTGAAATTTTTATAGAAGTTTCTCCTAAGATATCCGCGAATAATAGGCTTGATAAAAAGTCTTAATATTGATTAGAAAAAGTGTGATGATTTTTTAAAAAGAAAAAATGAAATTTATGTACGTTTACCTTCAGCGAGAAAAGTTGAGTGAGGAAGTTTAAAAATCCGGGAATGTCATAATCGGGTATTAAAACTAATTGCGTATTTCTACACTTCAAGTATAAAAATTAAGTTAAAGTTAATAATTTTGATTCGTAAGTAAACCAAGTTTCTTCAATGACAATATCGTCACATAAAAAAAATAAAAATTATAAATTATGTGTTAGCGTGAAAGATTGTGGATTAAAAAATGTCGAAAGCGAGTCGAACGCCCGGGCGGCTCAGTTAGAGGCATGGCGCGCGGTTCCGTGCTTATGGAAAAATCGCTATTATTCAGCTTCCTTAAAACTTGTAAGTCTGAAAATTCCCAGAAAACTTCCTTAACTATTTAGTTTTAATACCCGATTATGACATTCCCGGATTTTTAAACTTCCTCACTCAACTTTTCTCGCTGAAGGTAAACGTACATAAATTTCATTTTTTCTTTTTAAAAAATCATTACACTTTTTCTAATCAATATTAAGACTTTTTATCAAGCCTATTACTCGCGGATATCTTAGGAGAAACTTCTATAAAAATTTCAGAACAAAATATTGAATAGAAAGAAAATGGTGGCGAGTTGAAGTGAAATACATATTAAAAAATAATTATCGCAAAAATCGCGTTTTTCGGTTATAACTCGAAAACAAAAAATATTTTTAATATTGTTTAAATACAAAAAATGTGTGGAATTACGTCCTCTACAAAACCCAAAAGAAAAAAATTTTATTTTATTCACGTGAAAAATCGACTCCGTGGACAATATTTATCCAGGATTTTCGGCTCACGCGCCCTTTTCGTTTCCGGCCCCTCAATTTTGGACTATTTGGTCATATTGATCAAAAAGAGTTTTATAAAAACTTTTAATTTCCACTATAGTAAATGTAACATCGAATAAAAAGGTGAATCACAACGAACTATACCTACCTAAAAAATGCTTTTTCGTTAAAAAATCAAAACGTCAAGCCCTTCCTTATGTTTTCAGTTGTCCGTATGAATTTTTTCAGATTTTTAATGCAATATTTTAGATATAATTTTTTTGGGTTGAAAGGTGCAGATTCCTGTAATTTAGGTCCGACATCCCGTTAAGTTTAAAATTTCACCGGATAATATCTTGATTTTTATTCCGTGGTGCATTTTTATTTTTAAATTCAAGCTCGTATTTTAACTATTATTCCGATTTCTTAATTTTAAATATCTCATGCTTGTTATCGAATTACCTAGTTATGCATTTTCTAAAAAATTATTCAATATTTCGGAAAAGGCCATTTACTGTACATATACTAACGTAATATATTTGTATACCATTAAAAACCGTTAAAAATATAAATTAGTAAAAATATTTCTAAATGCTTTCATTTCTAATAACAGTTAATGGTCACAAATGCTATGTTTCCAAATAAGCTGCAACATATTTTGTTTGTTAATTTTATTCATTTTAACTTTATAAAATTTAGCTTGTCGATAAAATTAAACGTACTCATAGCATGTTAAATACTTACAAGGAGGGGTTCCACCCTCCGGGAAACGAATTTCGTTGCAACTTTGAGAGCTGTTTTCTAGTACCCAGATATGAAAGAATTCATATGAAATTCAATCTCATAGGCTGTTTGATGAAAATTATACACAGTTATCGGAAAATCGTGAAAAAATATGTTTAAGCTTAATTGCCAATAAATAACTCAGAAAGAAATGGACATAGTTGTTCAAACTCAAATTCATTAAAGTTGAGATCAAGTAGACATAGTTTAAAAAAAAGAACCTCCTTTGGACAAAAGTTATGGAAAAAATAAAAAGTAGACGATATATTTGCCTAAAAAGTCTATCAAATTTTAATACTAAAGTTTCGTTAAAATTTTATCTAATTCTTATTTTTTTCATAACTTTTGTCCAAATTGAGATATTTGAGCTTCTTTTTTTTAAACTATGTCTACTTGATCTCAACTATTTAATGAATTTGAGTTTGAGCAACTACGTCTATTTCTTTCCGAGTTATTGGCGATTGAGCTTAAACATATTTTTTCACGATTTTCCGATAACTGTGTATAATTTTCGACAAACAGCCTATGAGATTGAATTTCATATATGAATTCTTTCATATTTGGGTACTAGAAAACAGCTCTCAAAGTTGCAACGAAATCCGTTTCCCGGAAGGTGAAACCCCTCCTTGTTAGTACGAGAATTCAAATTAAATATTTTTAAGAAAATTCGTACGCGTATTTTTGAATGATACTTTACATAGCATATTAAATATTTAGTACGAGAATTCTAATAAAAGAATATTAAGAAAATTCGTACGCGTATTTTTTTAAATAATATTTTTTACATAGTATATTAAATATTTAGTACGCGAATTTAAATTAAATAATATTAAGAAAATTCATACGCGTATTTTTAAATATTTTTTACATTTGGATATAATACAAATTTTACATATAAATAATATACTTGAAATTACATATTAAGTATATACATGTATTAAATAAATGTGCATATAGTACAATATTGTTCAATATACAAATTTAATATATTACGTGTACACAAGATTGCGGAATTTTTTAATTTTAATTAGTTGTCCTCGCAGTAATATCACGTTTCATATCAAAACTTATTTTTAAAATGAAACGTTATAGGATTTATACGGGTACAGAATTTTAAATGATAATTTCTTAGAAAATTATGTAAAAAATAATGTTTTGGTTACAAACAAACCCGATTCTATATCCGATTAAAATGTTAGTTGTTTATCGGTTATACTTCCTTATATTTTTACACTTATTTTAATTAGTACGATTCTTTATAATAATTTTGAAACCCAATATTATATCAATTTGTACCAATCATAAAATTTTCCTACTAATGTGTTTTAATAAATTCTTACTTCTAAAAGGCATAAAAAATAAAAAGAAAAATCGGTAATAAATATGGTAGGTAAATGATAAGTTGTATTTATGATACAAAAAAGCTTTCTTTACAAGGGAGCAATGCGTGCTAAAGAAATAAATTGAACCTGCATACCTGAAAATATTACCATCTTAAAAAAAGAATTACTATATTGGGAAAATTATAAACGGTACCTGCTTTGATGCAGAAAAACACTTTTTAAGGAAGAACTTTGAAGGGACGCGCAGGACTTTAAAATTGACAGGTACACGAGTATACTGCGTCGTAAAAACAAGGACAAGTTTGTAAGATGAATTTTATACGTTTTTCAATGTAGCCTCAATTTTCAATGAATAATAGAAAACTTATGCTTGTCAATGCTTCTTAATATAATACTTACTAATAATACTTACTAATATAATATTTAATTTTGGTTTCGTATAATAATAATCATTATTTATATTATGTTAATATTACTTAATACAACGTAATATTCTAAAGATAATTACATTTTCACGAGTAAATATCTTGTATATAAAAATTTGTAAAGGAAAAATCGAAACTTTGGTAATACTACAATTCTATATATAGTCAATGTAATAAAATGTCTCGATAGATATTGTTTTTTGTTTCGTGAAAGTAGTGTTAAAATCTAGGTATAGTGAGATGACAATAGACATGTATAAGTATAAATGAAAATCGTATAAGGAAGAAAAAAAACTATTATTTTATAATAAGAACTATTGACTGATGAGTACAATATCATAATTCGAAAGTATAAAAATTTAAATCGAGAAATCTGTACTTGCAACTATGTTGTTCGGTTTATGACTGTTATTTCGAAAAATTTTCCAATTTTATTATTTGGCATTTTAGATCTTACACTTTTTCGTGCTGTAGTTAAATATTTGAGTTTGTGTAATTCCGAGATTAAAGAAAAAATATTATTTAATATAACCGATAGCATTCAATATGATACGATACACTGTATGTATTAAATCGACACTTTTCGTAATAATTAAGAAATATTTTTATTTGAGAAGTAGTACAATGTTTAAGATTAGCTAATCTCGATAATAAGATTTAGTAAAAAAAAAAGCAAAACACGTGAGTTCGACTATCATGATTCGCACGAGACGAAGAATAAAGGCATGGTTCGGCAGATAATATATAAACATTATAACGATTCAAAATATTTATTAACTATAACTACCGCTCTTTATCTATACGATTTTATAGCTATTAAGTCATATGCACTTCACCATATATTAGGTTACGTATCTTTATTATAAACGAACTGTACCTATAAATATAACAAATTTCTTTTATACTGCGAACTGTTTATTACTAGCAGATGTCAAAATTATTAATGATATTGAGAAAATTATATAATATTAACCTTGCTAAATGTTAATTAATTAATGTAAATAAAATATTCTATACAAAATTTGATTGTCAAATTAAAATTTTTATTATAAAAATGAAAATTAACATGTATTAATAATATTTAAAATTTTAAAAATAACATTTTCAAAAAAATGTATTTAATGTTAAACGATTATTCTATTATAAAAATAGACTTTGAGTATATACATATAATGTGGACCATGATATCAGCAAAATATACATATATAAAATATAAAGAACAAACAGAGAATTACGAAGAAAAGTCGTAAAGTTTGAATGGTTTATCACGATTTACGATATATCATATCGCATAGAAAAATATACATCAATTAAATTGATTTTTTTAAATTTAATTTTCATAAAATACGTTTTTTAAATAAAATATTAAAAGGCCTGCTGTGGTTTGGTTGGTGGAGTTGTGAATTTGCACCCGAAGCTTCTAGGTTCGATTTCCGGTCTTTGCCAACTGATACAAGCACTACTGGGGTATATAATTTCAGTAAATGCTTTCTTTAAAGCACAATCAGCACCAAATTAGGAAGCATACAAAGAGTGACGTTCAACAATAAAAGTAAGAAAAGTAAAATATTTTAACGTAAGAAATAAATTAAAAATGTCCACCTAATTCAAAATATAGGAAGCCATTCTACATCAAAGATGATAACTCGGAACCTTAGTGAAAAATATGCCAATTCAAAACCCGATTGGAAAAGATGCCAATACAAAAGCAAGTTAAAAATGTACTTTTTTCAACATACTACTATATTACAGCATTTGCATAAGTTTTTTAAAACTGTTTTATATACAAATTATTCAATTCACATAAATATATTTTAAATCATCAGAATCTTAATCATAAGAATATTATTACATGTATAAAAATTTTCTGTTGACGAAAATTCTTAATTGTCATCCCGCAATTCTAGTTTGTCAGTATCATCACTATTATGATTCCTTTTGCGCGTTCTCGTGTTTCAAAACGTATGCAGTTATTCGTTTCACACGGACTAAACATTCGTTGAATCGGTATAGAAAGGTATTCAGTGTAAGAGTAGTATTAATAAAACGACGTGCTGCATTAACATTAATTTTTGTTCGTCTCCTTCTTTTTTAACGTATAAAAAAACATTCTTACTTGCAGAAAAACATGTAGAAGCAACGAATTTAGTAAAGTTGAAATTAATGGCATTTACGATTACTTTAGTGCATGCATGGATATTTAATTTTTTTTCACATTATTCTAAAAATTTAAAATACTGTACTCTAAACCCTAAAGTGTAAATTGAGAATTTTACATTTTTTGAAAAGTGTAAAATGTAAGAATTACAGCTTTTTAAATATAAGATTGTATTTTATAAGAATAAATAGAGATTGATATACAAGATTAAAAAATTAACGTAATAATTTTTAAGAAGTATTAAGTACATTTCCATACATTCAAATCTATTTACTATATATATAGATGTTATCAACATTATAGCCCTTTCATATTTTAAGATTAAAAATATCTTTCATACTTTTCAGACGTTTCACGGTACATCTCTTTGACATTTTAAGGTTTACATTCATATAATGCTCTGGAAGGTTTTATTTTGAAAATTAATTTTGTATCTAAAAAGTTAAATATATCATATTTCTTATTAAAATCACAACCTAAAATTTTATACTTCTCTAAAGTATAATACTCGCATTTTACACATTCTAAGATCAAATTTTAAAAATTAATTTAATAATTAATTTTATAATTGTAACATAAGTTTCACACAATATTAATATATACTATAACATGAAATTTGACTATTATATTTTTAAATTGTTACTAATTCAATTGTGACTGATGTCACCATATTATTAAAAGCAAAAATAATTAGCTAGATAATTTATATTTTTAATCAAAAGAAAATAAATAATTAAACTAATTAATTTAATTAAAATCCTAATGATATAACTTAAAAAATGATTCAAACTTACACTGGAATTTTGTGCATAATAACTCGCGCCGCGGATGTTATTTGATTGATTCCCTTATTCACATGCTCCTCTTGCACTCCCATATCCTGTAACGTACACGCAATCTGCAAAAGATATTTGAAAACTGTATGTGAAACTTTAAATAAAATTATCAATCGTAAAATTATTATTAACCTATATGATTTACACAGAGTCTATTACATACAATGATGATGATCACACTGAGTCTAAAAAACTTAAACGCACGGTTATTTTCATACTCTAAACACGCAGTGTGCGTCTGTCATGAGCAAAGTTCATGACTCACACGAGACTTGGATACTTTGCACATTTCAAATATGCACGAAGTAAGCATTAGATTTCATGCAGCAACGAGAAGCACCAGTTAAAAAATAGAAAATTAATACTATCCATGTAATTTTATTTTCTATAAATTATATAGTAACTAATTATACTGCTATTATTAACATTAAATAATTAGTTTTCTTAATTAGAGTAGATTATTTAAAAATTAGTAGAATATATATACCAATGCAATATTTTCTACTGATTTGCGCATAGAAAGAAAGAGAAGAATGGTGATAAATTGATTTAAAAATGTAAATAATTTTACTCACTTGTTACACGGTATTTTAACATTATCTACGCGCGTGCGTATACTTTACATGTTCGTTAGTAAGACACCGTACACAAGAAAATGTACACTTTACTTCAAGCATATTACGTTTACAACAGGATTTGTGTTAAACAAATCAAGATTAATGCATGAATAGTATTTGTAATTCCTTTGTCAAGAAAAGAAAAAAAAAATCGATGATTAGTGAATTAAAAATAAAATAGCAGATTTTAAAAAATAATTAATTGCTCACACATCCAAGATTATACTGAAATAATATAGAGGTTGTCACAATGAAAACATTAAAAGCACTACTGTATAATATGATAAAAGCAGTTGTTACAAACATTAATACACTTTGTAATTAAATGTTACTATACACTGTGCTTAACGTTTTATTCCCGATCGTCCACTATAATATTATACCTTTTGATATTACGTTTTTCAGCGTGTATAAATTTAAGTATTTGTAAAAATTTTAAACATTAAATAATAATATAACCTGTTAATGTATCATGAATAATATTACGATAATTTTCAAGAATCTGATCACCACTTATAAAATTACCAATAATAGATCATCATAGACACATCGCGTTTTGTCGATTATTTAATTATTTACTATTTCAATTAAACAACTAGTAATTATTATAATGTTCTGCAATTAATATGAAAACAAAAAAATTACACGTATCTATTAATCACTGATAGACAAGCGTTACTAATGCACCCGACATGCATATGCGCTGTACTATATGCGCCTCGCGTGACGATCCGAATGCGACTGATGGCCAAGAGGAACTGATCTATGTATTGTAAGCTTACCCCCCCGCACCGGATACTGTGACTGCACGCGCAGCTATGGTTCTGCGCGACAATATCTCTGTAGTATACTATAACGTGGAAGATACAAACGAAACACCTGAATTACGCATTCAATGGGGTATTTGACGCTTTCATATCATGCATACCCTGTTTATACTTAAAAGTATGTTTATTTATTTCCATTTTATCAAGCGCTGTAGAAAGACTTATACCTCTTAAGCGTGATATTATGTTGAACGGAGGGAGGATTCCATAGATAAAATTAATTCTAATAAAGATTTCTATACAGAGGTCTGTATACAGGCTTCGTATAAAAATTATTTTTACACAGTCTGTACATATATATATTGTATTTCTTTTTTATATATATATATTTTTTATATATATATATATATAGCCTGTGTATAGCCTAGTATATTTTTTTTATTATTTTAAAGCCTTCAATGTACAGAAACTTAATACATGGATTATACAAACCTAGTAATTTGATTTCTTTTTGGTGTACATTAAAATATCTTTACCTGAAAAGTGCAGAAGCGCAAGATTTTATTAAGTGAATAAGTAAATTTAGTATAATATATTAAATAAATACTTTTATTTAACAACTCGTGAAAAAATTTGTCCAGTCTTTTTAAAGATTCTATATAAAAATTCTATATATAAAAACAGACTTTATATATAAAAATGATTTTACATAACCTATATACAGCCTGTATACAGCCTATATATAGCTTATTTATACTTTTTCAAACAATATATATTTCTTTATTTAATCCATTAACCGATTCACTGGTATTGTATCATATATGTACAAATTATTTTCGTCCCAATACTGGTAATGTATCATATATGTATACAAATTAGATTTTTGTCTGATTTTGACAGCGGTTTGAATCCAAACTTTGTATAATAGGGTTTTTAGGTATGCTGAATCAGATTCTGAGGTCAGATTTGGAAAAATCAAAATGGCTGATTCAGAATGGCTACCCCTAAAGGTGCGTATGTGAAATAATGGATATATTGTAAAAATGTAAGGGCGTAGAAAAAAATGGTCTACCAGTATTGGGACGAAAGCTAAAAAAAGCCGTACCAGTGAATCGGTTAATAATTACAGATTTATTGCATCTGCAAACCCTATAGAGGCAAATAATTTACCTGCACATAGACTAGGGTTCCACTTATATACTAACTTAAACTAATTAGTTAATGATCAGTTGCATTTCTGTAGCCTATACTGACAGCCGATTTTGATTGCAAATTTTAATCCAATTAATAATAATAACATGTAATACTTATTAAATAAATCAATTTTAAGTTTAACATTATCAATTAACACAGAAATTATATTATCATTCAATTTTAACAAAAATGAATAAACGCTGTGAAAACTATCTAACCGCAATTAATAATATAAATAACATTAGTAATAATTAATAATAAATAACAATTACTCAAATATTGTATTATTTAATTATTTGAAACAAAATGTTATAACATTTATAAAAATATTATTCTTTTTCTATTGAAACTTATATAGCTAGTTATAGCTAGCCAAAACAAATTAATGGATTTGTGTAATAAAAAATACATATCTATATGAAAAATGCAATAAAAAAATTATTAAAATAGCTAGAAAGATAAAGGTCATTTCGTCAATTCTCGATTAATATTATTCATAATATTCTGTTCCAAATGTCCAAAAATTTCTCTTCATTATAAGAAAATTGTGTACAAACAAATTAAATTTTTCATTAACTGACAAACAATGTTAGATGGCATCAATTAAAAATACAAAAAATTATCTTATTTTTGCTATTTTTTGGATTATCTAAAAATATTTTTTTCAAAAATATGGTTAGTTTTACATTAGACTACTTTATAAGTAAACAAAATTTTGATAAAAATTACATTTTATATTATAATTTTTTTCTCTAAAACCAATCCATGAACAATTTTGAAATTTTTACAGCATAATGCTATTATTATGTTCTATTTCTACGATTTGTTTCAACGCATTTGTTAATTAGTTTTTGTACAAAAATATATAATGCTTAATAACTTAGGTAATTATAGATAATTTAGGCTTAAAAACAGCACTGATCGAAACTACCAAAATAACTATTGTTTTATTATTGTTTTACTATTGTAAGTATTAACTTTAATGAAGATACTGACTTACACTTAATACAATTGCTATTTTATAACTAATGCGCGTTGTTAATAGTTAAGTCATATTTATCGCGTTAGACCGAGAGATTCATTTACTGTAAAACATCTTTTTTCTCAGTGTACACACGCAAGCTGAGCGATATTGACCGAGTAGTTTCGAAAATACGGCGATATACGCACACGCACACACACACCCACACACATCTGTATAGACATTTTCTAAAAACGCGTGATTTCTACTCCTGACATGTTAAAACATACTTATAACATGTTTTTAATGAGTCGAAAAATTGTACTATTACAAAGCTTCCTCTATGAGGAAACAAAAAAATATGCTAAGCTATATACAGGCTATAGACAGACTGCGTAAAATCATACTGAATACAGGCTTCTGTATAGAATCTTTATCTAGACTAGGCATTTTTTTCACGTGTGATTTTTTTCCGCTTTCAATTATAAAATCGATTTTTCTTCTGCTAACAAGGAGAGTCCACACCCTTTGTAAAACGGATCCTAACCAAACTTTAGGATATGATTTCTACTATAAAAATATGAAGAAAGCCGGAGTTTTAGATTCCAATGCCCTTTTTATGATAGATATAAATAATGAAAAAAGCAAATAATGAAAAATCTCGCTGAAAAAACTATTAACTTTGATTACTTATAACTCGGAATAAAGTAAAGATTATCAAAGAAAAGAAGTACAAATATCTCTATTTGGTAAAAAATTATAGAAGAAATAAAAATCAGACGAAATTATAATGCTAAATTTTCAATAAAATTTCGTCTAATTTTTATTTCTTCCGTAACTTTTGACCAAATTAAGATATTTGAGCTTCTTTTGTTTCAAAACATAAATACTCAATCTCAGTTTCCTTATATAAAAAAGTGATTGCCGGATGTTGTGAAGCCAAGTGAAACGGCTATGTGATTGGTTTACGTTTTGCGCATGCGTCTAAAAATTGTAGGTTAGATGTGGCAGCGCGGGAAACGTAATGTTTGAATTTTCTTGACAAAATCGAAGTATAATAAATCATGAATAAGTATATTGTTAAAAATTATGTTTTAAATAAATAAAACAGCGTAATATTTCAAATAATGACTGTTAAAAAACGCAAGAGCGCGCGGAGCGCGCATGGTTAATTCTAGTTCTTTTAAAATTTGGTTTGAATTTTACTTGTTGTCTTGTTTCCGAGTTATAAGCAATTGAAGTCAATGGTTTTTCAACGAGATTTTTTTTTATTACTTACTTTGGCACTTATATTTCTAATATATATCTATAGAATTAATATTTTGGGTGTTAGTTTAGGTGTGTGCATGCGTGCCCGTGTGTGCATTAGTGCGCTCGAGTGCGTGTACGTATACATGCGGCATAAAAACTCACATTTCAAATCTTAGATTGGAAAAATAGGTTCAAATCATCAAAAAAACTCTGTGCCAGTACTGATATTAACATTTTCATTACTCCGTGCGAGAGGTTGGACTTCTTTCACGCGGAAAATTGCATGCATAAATCTCACTTCTTGAAATTGTATCAGATAATACTGTTCGACACTTGTATGAGAATATGATTCCTCTTCGTATATAACCGTTCGTCACCCTTGCTTAGTTCGCACGCAAATAGTCACACGAAGGGAGTATCAAATTCTCGTATTATCGTATCGATTAATATTTCAGTTTTTTTTCCTATACCAACATACACTTTATCCATACCTACTGTACAGTTTAAACATGATTAATGATATACTTAGCATTATTTTTATAGGTAGATTCCTCTCTCCGTGTAGTACTCCTAATGAGTTAAAAGTATGACACATAAGAATTTACACAAGTATTAACTTTTATAGAATTATACTTCATTCAGATTCATAGGGCAAAACGATGTTGTATAGAAAAATATTGAAAAAAAACAACAAAATGTATTAAAGACATATAGTTCGATTCATCGTAAGTCATCAAAACACCTTAAACTTTACTTTCGGTCTTCCCCGTAGGATAGAATAATAAGAAATAAACACCATATTGCAATGCTCTTTAAATAATTGTAATTTTGTAGGGATGAGGGGGGCATCTGCCCAGGTGGGTAAATTGACAAATGTTATTAATAACTGATTGAAAACACGGTATCACGGTATCACGGTATCATACTTAGGTAAGTTCGTTTATTTTATAAGTTCAGAGTAAAATTTCATAATTTATTGTTTATTTATTAATTAAAAGTTAATTACAAATAAAATATTAATGATGTAAATAATAAATTTTGACGAACATTTTTTGAGTGTGTATTAATAATTAAAAAAAATAATAAAACTATACTATTTTGGTTACGTCGGGGTACATTTTTGTCGAGACAAAGTTGACACACAGAAACATGAGAATTATACTACATAATAAAAGAATTCTATATTTGTAATTGTGATCCTAAAAATTATTTTTTGAGCCCGTAAAAACATTAGTTATGATGTAAATTTTCCTAAAAATTATTATTTATTTATTCAATTGTTAGTTAATGTTAAATTGTATAGTTTTGTTGCATATATGAGGAAATTCTCTACGCGAAATTTTCCAAATTGTGTTTCCCGAAATAAAATAAACATTTTTTTTAGGCACACGATGCGGACCTCACTTTTCATCATCTGTAATATATATAATATGTGCAACGGAATTTAAACATGAAAAAATGACTTGTGACACATTTTTTCCGTTTAAAATTTATAATCGTAAAATCAAAAATGCAGTTTTTTAAAAACAGATTATATTCAGTTAACTCGCTATGCGTCTTGTTCCTTTAACTTGTGCAATTGTAATAAAAAATTAGTTTTCGAAACAATCTTTTTGTATTTAATTTTTATAAATATTATTTTAGAAAATTTTACAAAAACATAATCAGAACAAAAATCAATTTTAATAAAAGAAATTCATTTCAATAAAAATAATGCAGTAACAAGGAGAATATCATATGTTTGGGAAACGGATCGTGCCCAACTTGTGGGATATGTTTTATAATATAAAAATATGAAACAACCTGATATATAGATCATAATAATCGACTTTTTAAAAGTTATACGCTATTAAAGTTAAATTTCCAAAAAAGTGACTTTACTTTAAAGACTTGTAACTTCTAAGCTATCAAATATTAACATTCAAACCAAAGTTTAATGAAAAGCTGAGATAAATTAAAAAAAAATACTCTCAAATTCGTTGAAATGGAGCAAAGTTACAACCGAATTAAAAATTTGAAGAATATTAGCTTTAAAAATCAATAAAATCTGTAGTGCCCAATATATGTTATATATTCTTCATATTTTTAATTCGGCTATAACTTTGCTTCATTTCAACGAATCTGAGCGTATTTTTTTTAAATTATATCTGTTTTATCTCAGCTTTTAATTAAACTTTTGTTTGAGCTGTTAATATTTGATAGTTTAACCATTACAAGCGTTTAAAGTAAAGCCACTATTTTTTTTTTTGGGAATTTTGCTTTAATAGCGTATGAGTTTTCAAAAATCGATTGTTAGGGGCTGTGTATCAGGTTTTTTTTATATTTTTATATTATGAAACATATCCTACAAGGTGGACACAATCTGTTTCCCAAGCAAGTCATGTGTCCTTGTAAGTTCTAATGAGTATTTATAAATTAAGAGAAAGTTGCCTATATTTTTATTATAGTATTATTTAGATAAAAATGTTATATTATTCTACTTAAATAATAATACGTAATAAATAAAATATATAAAAAATATTAAAAAATAATGTATAATGACCATAGATAATACCATTTTTTAATACATACATTATATATTTATAACCCGCCTAGTAGAAATTTAACAGTTGAAGGTTAAATAAATCTCGAATTTTGCCATTAATTGGGCACTTTTTGGGTATTTAATGACATTTCGCCTTTTGGCTTAAAAAAAGTACATTAATGGTCAGATTGCTATTATGGAAGTTTGCGACGTATCCTAATCCTAAATATATATTAATTTTATAACACTTGATTGGAGAACGCCAATTGAACTCAGAATATTGGGTTTTTTGAACCTATTGAAACGGTCAAAAAAACCATTTCTGGAGCAGTGAAAAAAACTGTCCATTTCGGTTAAAAAGTAAACTTTTAATCTATCTTTTTCAATTTCAATTTAAACTATCTTTCTAAATTATTACAGAATATCATTTATCATAAATCACAACAAATT
Organism: Theocolax elegans; assembly: GCA_026168455.1. Classification (NCBI taxonomy): domain Eukaryota; kingdom Metazoa; phylum Arthropoda; class Insecta; order Hymenoptera; family Cerocephalidae; genus Theocolax; species Theocolax elegans. Next base: position 28,792,897 of record CM047426.1, read on the forward strand.
ATCTTTAATATTATTTATAACTTTATATGTTAGATATGTTAGATACATCATATCTATTATTTGTTATAAATTTTGGTAGTTTCCACGTACACCTTTTTACAGGTTTTTACGTATCCCCTACACCTTTATTCCATTTCCAATTTTACCCCCTCCCCTTTACCCACCTTCTCGCATTCGCCCGGGGTTATGCCCGTGGAGAGAGGGAAAACCTGTGGCCAAATCCATTGGGATAAATGCCATTTAGGAAAACCTCCTCCGAGAAGGGCGGTGTATTCGAGAACAATTCTGCCAAGAGGCAAGGTCACATTGCATAGACTTTTACACCGAAACCGAATGTCTCACACCTCCCGCTCACGTCGTGGAATGCGAAAAAACACCTAACCGATCATTTAAGCTATGTCCGAAAAACGGTCACCCATCCAACTAGTAACCGCGCTCGGCGCTGCTTAAACTTTCATGACCAACCGAGGTGCGTTTCCGTCACTCCGCCACCGTGTCGGTCTATTATTTGTTATATTTTTTAATTTGTATAATTTATTGGATCCTGATGGCAAGCAATGAAATTACTATATTACTACACTAAAAACTATTTTAATAGAAAAATACTTTTAATAAGAAAAGGACTCGACTAGAAAAAGTAGATATAAGAAAATAGTTCCAAGTTTTTTATATAATTGTTATATTAGTTATACATGCTTTTTTTAAAATAAAATGCATTTTTCAATATTTCAATTTTAAACTTCAAATTAAAAAAAAGTGTGTCAAAAGTCTTGTTTTTCATGTTCAAATTTGGTTTCACATATTACATATATACTATATATAGATGAAGAAAAGTGAGGTCCGCAATGTGTGTCAGAAAAATAATTTTTTCTTGATTTCGGGGAACACGATTTAGAAGATTTCGCGTGGAATTCCTCATATATGTTCTTGCATAAATAATATAATGTAGTATTCTGGTATGATTTACAGTGTTATGTTGATATTTTCACTATTAAAAGATGCATTGTATCTATACTTACCCCGCGATCGGGGTCACTTGACATTAAGTGACGAAGCAAATGAAACATTTGTGAGATACACGACACTATATCTTCTTGATAGCAAGAGCTTTTAAACGTGTGCTTCCGATTTACTGTAATATAATAAACCTACAGCAACAGTATTCATTTAGCCTTATATATAAACCTATTACATTGGTCCGCGGACATAAATAAATTTTAACATTCTTTAAAATCATACACTATACCGTCGCCTCCGAATAAAAACATTCTACTCAGAAATCGCTTGGAAAATCGTACACTCAGAATTCGCTTGGAGAACACGTTAACTCAGAATTCGCTTGGAGAACACGTCAACTCAAAAATCGCTTGGAAAACACGTTAACTCAGAATTCGCTTGGAGAACACGTTAACTCAGAAATCGCTTGGAGAACATGTTAACTCAGAAATCGCTTGGAAAACACGTTAACTCAAAATTCGCTTGGACAACACGTTAACTCAAAAATCGCTTGGAGAAGACTTTAACCTCAAAAAGTTGCTTGAAGAACACGTTAATTCAGAGGATGATTTTTGGCGCCTCGATTTAAGTTGGCAACCACTACCAAAAATTTTAACAGTTCAAGAATAAATAAAAAAACTTTCATATATTTATACACGTATTTTTTTTTTAATTTCTCTAAGCGTTCTTATTATACACTAATGCGTTCTCCTAAAAAAGGTGGAAAATTCTTTAAATATTTAAGAAAATCGTAGAAATTAGTGTTTTCGATAACTTTATGAAATCGATATTTATACGGGCTCTCCATAAATGTGTAAAAGTACATAAATTTATTTCTACTATAAATCGTAGAATAAATATTTGAAAGAATTGATATTGTGATGTGTTGGTACTTTATTTTTATGAAATTGCATTATTTCATAACAATAATGTTTTCAATGATAAAATTTATTATCAAATGTGAGGAATCTAATAGAATATTTAATATGTAATTTAATATGTAAAGAGTATTATATGTATATGTGTAAAAATAAAACTATGTACATTTTATAAAACTTATATGTATAACTTGTTTTATAAAAAAAAATAAATTTTTAAAACAAATTTTAACTATCTTTTCATTTTGCAACCGCATCTTAAAGTCTAACTTATTATAAATATAGTAAAACTAAAAATTATGATGCATTTGTAATATTATTTTCTATTAATTTCTATTATAATTTATAGTAGTGTTTAATAATATATAATATAGTAATTTTTAATAAATAAATATTTTTAATATATAGTTAAATTACAATTTCTTTTCTGTAAATGGTACTTACAATTTTTAGAAATAGTTTTACCATAAAATATTGCAGTATAGTTATTGCACTATATTTTCTGGTAATTTTATAGTAAAATTAACCTTTTTTTCTCTCAGTGCAATTGTAATAAAAAATTAGTTTTCGAAACAATCTTTTTGTATTTAATTTTTATAAATATTATTTTAGAAAATTTTACAAAAACATAATCAGAACAAAAATCAATTTTAATAAAAGAAATTCATTTCAATAAAAATAATGCAGTAACAAGGAGAATATCATATGTTTGGGAAACGGATCGTGCCCAGCTTGTGGGATATGTTTTATAATATAAAAATATGAAACAACCTGATATATAGATCATAATAATCGACTTTTTAAAAGTTATACGCTATTAAAGTTAAATTTCCAAAAAAGTGACTTTACTTTAAAGACTTGTAACTTCTAAGCTATCAAATATTAACATTCAAACCAAAGTTTAATGAAAAGCTGAGATAAATTAAAAAAAATACTCTCAAATTCGTTGAAATGGAGCAAAGTTACAACCGAATTAAAAATTTGAAGAATATTAGCTTTAAAAATCAATAAAATCTGTAGTGCCCAATATATGTTATATATTCTTCATATTTTTAATTCGGCTATAACTTTGCTTCATTTCAACGAATCTGAGCGTATTTTTTTTAAATTATATCTGTTTTATCTCAGCTTTTAATTAAACTTTTGTTTGAGCTGTTAATATTTGATAGTTTAACCATTACAAGCGTTTAAAGTAAAGCCACTATTTTTTTTTTTGGGAATTTTGCTTTAATAGCGTATGAGTTTTCAAAAATCGATTGTTAGGGGCTGTGTATCAGGTTTTTTTTATATTTTTATATTATGAAACATATCCTACAAGGTGGACACAATCTGTTTCCCAAGCAAGTCATGTGTCCTTGTAAGTTCTAATGAGTATTTATAAATTAAGAGAAAGTTGCCTATATTTTTATTATAGTATTATTTAGATAAAAATGTTATATTATTCTACTTAAATAATAATACGTAATAAATAAAATATATAAAAAATATTAAAAATAATGTATAATGACCATAGATAATACCATTTTTTAATACATACATTATATATTTATAACCCGCCTAGTAGAAATTTAACAGTTGAAGGTTAAATAAATCTCGAATTTTGCCATTAATTGGGCACTTTTTGGGTATTTAATGACATTTCGCCTTTTGGCTTAAAAAAAGTACATTAATGGTCAGATTGCTATTATGGAAGTTTGCGACGTATCCTAATCCTAAATATATATTAATTTTATAACACTTGATTGGAGAACGCCAATTGAACTCAGAATATTGGGTTTTTTGAACCTATTGAAACGGTCAAAAAACCATTTCTGGAGCAGTGAAAAAAACTGTCCATTTCGGTTAAAAAGTAAACTTTTAATCTATCTTTTTCAATTTCAATTTAAACTATCTTTCTAAATTATTACAGAATATCATTTATCATAAATCACAACAAATTATCTTTAATATTATTTATAACTTTATATGTTAGATATGTTAGATACATCATATCTATTATTTGTTATAAATTTTGGTAGTTTCCACGTACACCTTTTTACAGGTTTTTACGTATCCCCTACACCTTTATTCCATTTCCAATTTTACCCCCTCCCCTTTACCCACCTTCTCGCATTCGCCCGGGGTTATGCCCGTGGAGAGAGGGAAAACCTGTGGCCAAATCCATTGGGATAAATGCCATTTAGGAAAACCTCCTCCGAGAAGGGCGGTGTATTCGAGAACAATTCTGCCAAGAGGCAAGGTCACATTGCATAGACTTTTACACCGAAACCGAATGTCTCACACCTCCCGCTCACGTCGTGGAATGCGAAAAAACACCTAACCGATCATTTAAGCTATGTCCGAAAAACGGTCACCCATCCAACTAGTAACCGCGCTCGGCGCTGCTTAAACTTTCATGACCAACCGAGGTGCGTTTCCGTCACTCCGCCACCGTGTCGGTCTATTATTTGTTATAAATTTTGGTAGTTTCCACGTACACCTTTTTACAGGTTTTTACGTATCCCCTACACCTTTATTCCATTTCCAATTTTACCCCCTCCCCTTTACCCACCTTCTCGCATTCGCCCGGGGTTATGCCCGTGGAGAGAGGGAAAACCTGTGGCCAAATCCATTGGGATAAATGCCATTTAGGAAAACCTCCTCCGAGAAGGGCGGTGTATTCGAGAACAATTCTGCCAAGAGGCAAGGTCACATTGCATAGACTTTTACACCGAAACCGAATGTCTCACACCTCCCGCTCACGTCGTGGAATGCGAAAAAACACCTAACCGATCATTTAAGCTATGTCCGAAAAACGGTCACCCATCCAACTAGTAACCGCGCTCGGCGCTGCTTAAACTTTCATGACCAACCGAGGTGCGTTTCCGCCACTCCGCCACCGTGTCGGTCTATTATTTGTTATATTTTTTAATTTGTATAATTCATTGGATCCTGATGGCAAGCAATGAAATTACTATATTACTACACTAAAAACTATTTTAATAGAAAAATACTTTTAATAAGAAAAGGACTCGACTAGAAAAAGTAGATATAAGAAAATAGTTCCAAGTTTTTTGTATATAATTATTATATTAGTTATACAAGCTTTTTTTTAAAAAAAAATGCATTTTTCAATATTTCAATTTTAAACTTCAAATTAAAAAAAAGTGTGTCAAAAGTCTTGTTTTTCATGTTCAAATTTGGTTTCACATATTACATATATACTATAGATGAAGAAAAGTGAGGTCCGCAATGTGTCTGAAAAAAATTTTTTCTTGATTTCGGGGAACACGATTTAGAAGATTTCGCGTGGAATTCCTCATATATGTTCTTGCATAAATAATATAATGTAGTATTCTGGTATGATTTACAGTGTTATGTTGATATTTTCACTATTAAAAGATGCATTGTATCTATACTTACCCCGCGATCGGGGTCACTTGACATTAAGTGACGAAGCAAATGAAACATTTTGAGATACACGACACTATATCTTCTTGATAGCAAGAGCTTTTAAACGTGTGCTTCCGATTTACTGTAATATAATAAACCTACAGCAACAGTATTCATTTAGCCTTATATATAAACCTATTACATTGGTCCGCGGACATAAATAAATTTTAACATTCTTTAAAATCATACACTATACCGTCGCCTCCGAATAAAAACATTCTAACTCAGAAATCGCTTGGAGAACATGTTAACTCAGAAATCGCTTGGAGAACATGTTAACTCAGAAATCGCTTGGAAAACACGTTAACTCAAAAATCGCTTGGAGAACATGTTAACTCAGAAATCGCTTGGAAAATACGTTAACTCAGAATTCGCTTGGAGAACACGTTAACTCAGAAATCGCTTGGAAAACACGTTAACTCAAAAATCGCTTGGAAAACACGTTAACTCAGAAATCGCTTGGAAAATACGTTAACTCAGAATTCGCTTGGAGAACACGTTAACTCAGAATTCGCTTGGAGAACACGTTAACTCAGAAATCGCTTGGAAAATACGTTAACTCAGAATTCGCTTGGAGAACACGTTAACTCAAAAATCGCTTGGAAAACACGTTAACTCAAAAATCGCTTGGAGAAGACTTTAACTCAAAAGTTGCTTGAAGAACACGTTAATTCAGAGGATGATTTTTGGCGCCTCGATTTAAGTTGGCACCACTACCAAAAATTTTTAACAGTTCAAGAATAAATAAAAAAACTTTCATATATTTATACACGTATTTTTTTTTAATTTCTCTAAGCGTTCTTATTATACACTAATGCGTTCTCCTAAAAAAGGTGGAAAATTCTTTAAATATTTAAGAAAATCGTAGAAATTAGTGTTTCGATAACTTTATGAAATCGATATTTATACGGGCTCTCCATAAATGTGTAAAAGTACATAAATTTATTTCTACTATAAATCGTAGAATAAATATTTGAAAGAATTGATATTGTGATGTGTTGGTACTTTATTTTTATGAAATTGCATTATTTCATAATTATATTGTTTTAATATAAATATTAAAAAATTTGCGTTGTTTAGTTTTAGCGATTATCTAAAAAATATTTTGTATGGGAGAAAGTTCAACTGTATTCCCCCTTGCGACGCAAAGTATACTTTATACACACACACACACATATATATATATATATATATATATATATATATTATAATTAAGTCAAAATTAAATTCATTATTTAAGTTAATTAATACAAAATTTAACAGCATTGAATTAATTTAGAAATTCATATAATTAAGTAAGCTATTATCAAAGCGAACAGGGTGAATAGTTTTATTTACACTTCTGGAGTAATATCCGATAATCCCCTCAAATGAATTATATTATTATCCTCGCTTATGCTGAGGCGACAACTTTTATCTGAGAGAATATACACCTGTGTACTATATTTTATAGTAGAAATAAATTTATGTACTTTTACACATTTATGGAGAGCCCGTATAAATATCGATTTCATAAAGTTATCGAAAACACTAATTTCTACGATTTTCTTAAATATTTAAAGAATTTTCCACCTTTTTTAGGAGAACGCATTAGTGTATAATAAGAACGCTTAGAGAAATTAAAAAAAAAATACGTGTATAAATATATGAAAGTTTTTTATTTATTCTTGAACTGTTAAAAATTTTTGGTAGTGGTGCCAACTTAAATCGAGGCGCCAAAAATCATCCTCTGAATTAATGTGTTCTTCAAGCAACTTTTGAGTTAAAGTCTTCTCCAAGCGATTTCTGAGTTAACGTGTTCTCCAAGCGAATTCTGAGTTAACGTGTTCTCCAAGCGAATTCTGAGTTAACGTATTTTCCAAGCGATTTCTGAGTTAACATGTTCTCCAAGCGATTTCTGAGTTAACATGTTCTCCAAGCGATTTTGAGTTAACGTGTTGTCCAAGCGAATTTTGAGTTAACGTGTTTTCCAAGCGATTTTTGAGTTGACGTGTTCTCCAAGCGAATTCTGAGTTAACGTATTTTCCAAGCGATTTCTGAGTTAACATGTTCTCCAAGCGATTTTGAGTTAACGTGTTTTCCAAGCGATTTCTGAGTTAACATGTTCTCCAAGCGATTTTGAGTTAACGTGTTTTCCAAGCGATTTTTGAGTTGACGTGTTCTCCAAGCGAATTCTGAGTTAACGTATTTTCCAAGCGATTTCTGAGTTAACATGTTCTCCAAGCGATTTTGAGTTAACGTGTTTTCCAAGCGATTTCTGAGTTAACATGTTCTCCAAGCGATTTTGAGTTAACGTGTTGTCCAAGCGAATTTTGAGTTAACGTGTTGTCCAAGCGAATTTTGAGTTAACGTGTTCTCCAAGCGAATTCTGAGTTAACGTATTTTCCAAGCGATTTCTGAGTTAACGTGTTCTCCAAGCGAATTCTGAGTTAACGTGTTCTCCAAGCGAATTCTGAGTTAACGTATTTTCCAAGCGATTTCTGAGTTAACATGTTCTCCAAGCGATTTCTGAGTTAACGTGTTCTCCAAGCGAATTCTGAGTTAACGTGTTCTCCAAGCGAATTCTGAGTTAACGTGTTCTCCAAGCGAATTCTGAGTTAACGTATTTTCCAAGCGATTTTTGAGTTGACGTGTTCTCCAAGCGAATTCTGAGTTAACGTATTTTCCAAGCGATTTTTGAGTTGACGTGTTCTCCAAGCGAATTCTGAGTTAACGTGTTTTCCAAGCGATTTCTGAGTTAACGTGTTCTCCAAGCGAATTCTGAGTTAACGTATTTTCCAAGCGATTTCTGAGTTAACGTGTTTTCCAAGCGATTTCTGAGTTAACGTGTTCTCCAAGCGAATTCTGAGTTAACGTGTTCTCCAAGCGAATTCTGAGTTAACGTGTTCTCCAAGCGAATTCTGAGTTAACGTGTTCTCCAAGCGAATTCTGAGTTAACGTGTTCTCCAAGCGAATTCTGAGTTAACGTGTTCTCCAAGCGAATTCTGAGTTAACGTGTTCTCCAAGCGAATTCTGAGTTAACGTGTTCTCCAAGCGAATTCTGAGTTAACGTGTTCTCCAAGCGAATTCTGAGTTAACGTGTTCTCCAAGCGAATTCTGAGTTAACGTGTTCTCCAAGCGAATTCTGAGTTAACGTGTTCTCCAAGCGAATTCTGAGTTAACGTGTTCTCCAAGCGAATTCTGAGTTAACGTGTTCTCCAAGCGAATTCTGAGTTAACGTGTTCTCCAAGCGAATTCTGAGTTAACGTGTTCTCCAAGCGAATTCTGAGTTAACGTGTTCTCCAAGCGAATTCTGAGTTAACGTGTTCTCCAAGCGAATTCTGAGTTAACGTGTTCTCCAAGCGAATTCTGAGTTAACGTGTTCTCCAAGCGAATTCTGAGTTAACGTGTTCTCCAAGCGAATTCTGAGTTAACGTGTTCTCCAAGCGAATTCTGAGTTAACGTGTTCTCCAAGCGAATTCTGAGTTAACGTGTTCTCCAAGCGAATTCTGAGTTAACGTGTTCTCCAAGCGAATTCTGAGTTAACGTGTTCTCCAAGCGAATTCTGAGTTAACGTGTTCTCCAAGCGAATTCTGAGTTAACGTGTTCTCCAAGCGAATTCTGAGTTAACGTGTTCTCCAAGCGAATTCTGAGTTAACGTGTTCTCCAAGCGAATTCTGAGTTAACGTGTTCTCCAAGCGAATTCTGAGTTAACGTGTTCTCCAAGCGAATTCTGAGTTAACGTGTTCTCCAAGCGAATTCTGAGTTAACGTGTTCTCCAAGCGAATTCTGAGTTAACGTGTTTTCCAAGCGATTTCTGAGTTAGAATGTTTTTATTCGGAGGCGACGATACTGAAGTGTAGGATTAACTATAGTTTATAATATAGTCTATAATATAGTTTATAATATAGTTTATAGTTCCTTCTATAAAGTTTCAGACGTACATTAAATCTGCACCATTAAAAATGTTTTACGGAATATGTATAATTTTCCTGCAAACTTTTACTAATAACCTACCATTAAATTATGCAGTGCTTCTGTATTTGGGTTTTTCACAACACACTCGATTATCTCAAATAATTGTAAAAATTGATATATTTTGCTCAATAAGTAATGAATAGGCATGATATTCCAATATAGTTAATTTTTGTGTGTATATTTCACTATATACATTCTCCTCCTATTATAAAAATAAGAAATAAGTTGGAACCGAGAAAAAAACACTTTTAAATCCATTTTTATCAACATCAACAAAAGTTATTTGAATCATATATTATAAATTATTAATTAATATTGGGTAATAAACGCAGTGAACAAAGTGCGATAATTTACACACTACTCTAATCAAGATCTAAGTAGATACCTGCAATTATTACTCTATCCCGTACTAGTTTCTTAATTACACCAGAAATACAATACCAAAAATGAATTTTCGCACCTAATGCGGCGAAACATTTACAATATTCTTTATTGTTTCATTATTTATGGCCTAATGAAGTCTTTGAAATAGCGATAGTGGTTTCCCATTCTTGTTGTACTTGTTGTCTATATTATTATACCTAATCTATTATTTAACATGAAATTATGTGGTTTTATTTTTGCTAATTCATGAAGTTTTGAATAAATTATGATTTTTATATCGGAACTATCTTATGTATTAACTAATTTAAAACATGTTAGTAATCTCTTTAGTGTATACGGGGTATTTACCCCTATGAAACCAATAAAAGTTATCACAATCAATCAATCTCACGACTGTGTGAGACCAGCAATACAACATTTGGGACCTTGTATAAAGGCCGAGAATATATCATTTGCGTCCTGATATAGAGGGGAGCAAATATGCATGTAGCGAGAGGGCAAAAAACGTATTTTTTTAACACTGGTGCGCGAAACAGAGTTTTTTAACCGAACGAAAGGCGTGTTTCACTCACGCTATGTTAAAAAATAGTATACGATACACATGCACGGTACAGATGACCCCACGTACGAATCGATTTTACCGCTTGAGCGAAGCGAGGCTTACACCTGTTTCGCGCACGGTTGTTATCGTATCATGTAGCATTTCGATACTAGTGCGTAAATATCGTTTTTTCCTCGTGAGTCGATTTGCAAAAAGATCACACAAGGAGAAAATCATCTCTAGTACTAGTCTCTACAATATTTTTTTAACACTCCGTGTACGAAACGCGTTTTGCGCACGCCTATTCAAAAACCAGCAGGTTACATCGAGTTTCTCTCACGTCGTGTTAAAATAATACATTACGATACGAGTAATTGAGTCGCCTGAGCACACGAGTATCGTATACTATTTTTTTCAACGGAGTGTGCAAAATTCGACTTCTTATGCTTGTTTTGCATGCGCGAAGTAACTGTTTTACGCATTGCGTGTGCGAATTTACTTCAAAATTTGAGTATAAATAGTTACAAGATCATAATATTAAAGAAACATGAAGAACTTCGGGTACGCTCATTGTAGGTTTGTACCTATACGTGCGGATAGAGAGTACTTAACCTAAAAGTAATATTCATTAACCTGTTATTAGGAAACATATATTAAAAGAAATTTTTAAACATATTAATAAAAGCTCAATATTTAAATGCTTATTGAGTCTATGAAATTACGTATAGATTTCTGCAATACGTTTGCTCCAATTCTTATCAACTGAGCTATAAACAAATAATTAAATTATAATTTATAAAATATGATATGAGGAAGTAGAAGGCACTCCTCCGTTCACAAACAACTAATTGCTCTTCAAAATTTCAGACTAAAAAAATCGCATTTTTAAGAAATGCCTAATACCAAAAATATGAATGCGCGGGGTACAACATAATCTACATATTTGGTAAGAGATTTCTTAAAAACGCAATTGTATTTTGGACTGGAAACTTGCAGAGATAAATCATTTGTAAACATCTTCTCATATTTTATAAATTATAAATAAATCTTTTGTTTAGCATAAAATTTTCTGTAAGCATACACACGTAAAAATACACCTAATATATATATATATAATATATATATATATATAATATATATATATATATATATTAATCATTTGCAACTTTATTAATAGTACAATCACGAAGATGCAACGTCATTTAATTTAATATTTAGTCTTAAAAATAACCTTTATTTTAATTTTTTACAATTATTTTCTGATTTAATTTTTGTATTCATTTAGTATCTTAAAGAGTAGTAATTCTATCAATGTTTACTCGGCGTGTATCATAAACACCCAGCCAATAACTTAACCTAAAAGTAATATTCATTAACCTGTTATTAGGAAACATATATTAAAAGAAATTTTTAAACATATTAATAAAAGAAATTTTATAAACATATTAATAAAAGAAATTTTATAAACATATTAATAAAAGAAATTTTATAAACATATTAATAAAAGCTCAATATTTAAATGCTTATTGAGTCTATGAAATTACGTATAGATTTCTGCAATACGTTTGCTCCAATTCTTATCAACTGAGCTATAAACAAATAATTAAATTATAATTTATAAAATATGATATGAGGAAGTAGAAGGCACTCCTCCGTTCACAAACAACTAATTGCTCTTCAAAATTTCAGACTAAAAACAATCGCATTTTTAAGAAATGCCTAATACCAAAAATGAATTTTCGCACCTAAAGCGGCGAAACATTTACAATATTTCTTTATTGTTTCATTATTTATGGCCTAATGAAGTCTTTGAAATAGCGATAGTGTTTCCCCATTCTTGTTGTTACTTGTTGTCTATATTATTATACCTAATCTATTATTTAACATGGAAATTATGTGGTTTTATTTTTGCTAATTCATGAAGTTTTGAATAAATTTATGATTTTTATATCGGAACTATCTTATGTATTAACTAAATTTAAAACATTTTGTAATCTCTTTAGTGTATACGGGGTATTACCCCTATTAACCAATAAAAGTTATCAATCAATCAATCTCACACTGTGTGAGACCAGCAATACAACATTTGGGACCTGTATAAAAGCCGAGAATAGATCATTTTGCGTCCTGAATATAGAGGGAGCAAAATAGCATGTAGCGAAAGGGCAAAAAACGTATTTTTTTAACACTGTGCGCGAAACAGAGTTTTTAACCAGAACGAAAGGCGTGTTTCACTCACGCTATGTTAAAAAATAGTATACGATACACATGCACGGTACAGATGACCCACGTACGAATCGATTTTACCGCTTGAGCGAAGCGAGGCTTACACCTGTTTCGCGCACTTGTATCGTATAATGTATCATTTCGATACTAGTGCGTAAATATGCTTTTTTCCTCGTGAGTCGATTTGCAAAAAGATCACACAAGGAGAAAATCATCTCCTAGTACTAGTCTCTACAATATTTTTTTAACACTCCGTGTACGAAACGCGATTTTGCGCACGCCTATTCAAAAACCAGCAGGTTATATCGAGTTTCTCTCACGTCGTGTTAAAATAATACATTACGATACGAGTAATTGAGTCGCCTGAGCACACGAGTATCGTATACTATTTTTTTCAACGGAGTGTGCAAAACTCGACTTCTTATGCTTGTTTTGCATGCGCGAAGTAACTGTTTTACGCATTGCGTGTGCGAATTTACTTCAAAATTTGAGTATAAATAGTTACAAGATCATAATATTAAAGAAACGTGAAGAACTTCGGGTACGCTCATTGTAGGTTTGTAATACCTATACGTGCGGATAGAGAGTACTTAACCTAAAAGTAATATTCATGAACCTGTTATTAGGAAACATATTAATAAAAGAAATTTTATAAACATATTAATAAAAGCTCAATATTTAAATGCTTATTGAGTCTATGGAATTACGTATAGATTTCTGCAATACGTTTGCTCCAATTCTTATCAACTGAGCTATAAACAAATAATTAAATTATAATTTATAAAATATGATATGAGGAAGTAGAAGGCACTCCTCCGTTCACAAACAACTAATTGCTCTTCAAAATTTCAGACTAAAAACAATCGCATTTTTAAGAAATGCCTAATACCAAAAATATGAATGCGCGGGGTACAACATAATCAACATTTTTGGTAAGAGATTTCTTAAAAACGCAATTGTATTTTGGACTGGAAACTTGCAGAGATAAATCATTTGTAAACATCTTCTCATATTTTATAAATTATAAATAAATCTTTTGTTTAGCATAAAATTTTCTGTAAGCATACACACGTAAAAATACACCTAATATATATATATATAATATATATATATATATAATATATATATATATATATATTAATCATTTGCAACTTTATTAATAGTACAATCACGAAGATGCAACGTCATTTAATTTAATATTTAGTCTTGAAAATAACCTTTATTTAAATTTTTTACAATTATTTTCTGATTTAATTTTTGTATTCATTTAGTAACTTAAAGAGTAGTAATTCTATCAATGTTTACTCGGCGTGTATCATAAACACCCAGCCAATAACTAAACGTAAAAATGATATATTTTTATGATAATAATTTATCATAATGGTAACTTATATAAATAAAACAAAATACTTTCTTCAAGAAGTCATATTAAGTTAAATTTCAGCAATGACCCTCGGATGTATATCATAGAATGCAATCAACAAAATGTATGCCCATGTAATTTTAGACTAATCGAATTATGCATCAAATGCATCTCAGAGGGGTCGTCAACTTTACGTAAAATTTTTGAATTTGTTAAACAAAAAAAAATTTAATTTAATTAGGTAGTTTTTCAATAAAAATTTTCCATCTTCTTTAACGGACTTTCATAGTCAATATTTATCCTCCCTACCTTACCAACAAACGCGATAACTGATAATAAATTTATAAGTAAAACAGTACGTGAAAAAATAAGAGCTTCTTTGTTTATCAATAATAATATTATTGCGTTTTCAAAAAATGTGAACCTAACAAGGTGGAAGGATTTGATATATTTGGTAAGACTTTTCTAGAAAACGTAATAATGTTTTAGTCTGAAATTCAGTACACAGTTACATTATCAATCTCTTATTTTTCATATATTCTTTGATTTTTTTATTAGACTTAATCATCAAAAATTGAGTATGAAACCCCTTTAAATTACACTGTTTCACAGTATTTTTGACAAGTTGCACTTTCTTCCATCATATACTTACACAGAAAATTTAGTAAATATTACTATGTTGATAATAATCGTGAAACTGACTTACTAAATTATAAAAAATTCTGTATTTTATACAAAAATTTACTACATATTCATTACTATATATCTGTTAAATTTTCCTAAATTAGACTATACAACATAGTAATTTTAGTAATACCTTTTTCCGTGCATTAATGTCATAAGTTAGTAAGCATTGCAAATTATTTTGTTCATTGACATTTCATTATTTCTATTAATTATTATTTCAATTAATTATGTTATTGTAGATCGCATTAGAAAGTTTAACGAAAGGGGATGCCGAATTGGCATACATAAATGCTAAAATAGCTATGATATGGGTATATCGATTACAAATCGTATTTAAAACTATTTTATAGTTAAATAAATACATTGAAAACATTAATAAATAAAACATCACACAATAAATAACACAATAAATATTACAATTTCCATTGAAATATCGCTTAAGTAAATTATTATAAAACATAAAATCATATACTTTATGTTTTTGTTTATAATTTCAGATATTAACTCAAAGTACATCGAAGTTTTAAATTATAAAAATAATTATTGGTTAATCTATTTATGTACAAATCTTTGTTAGATTCGTTATCAGATATAATTTATTATGTAAACAATATTTTACAAAAATAATTTCTGTATTGATATTTACATCGATCGGCAAAATTTCTACACTGAGTAAAAGAAATATTTGACTTATAATTAAATTAATGAAAGTTTAACTGTTAAAAACTGATTCAAATAATACGTACTTGTAAAGCATTGTTCATTACTCATATTTAAGTCATCAGATTTTAACAATTAAAAAATATTATTGTCCGAAATATTCCTTTTTCTCAGATAGGGAACGAATTTAAGCTTCAGGCACGATAATATTCATATTAAAATTACTCGTTAATTTAGTTTTAAAACAAGAGATTTTATTTTGATATCAAAATTTCAAAAAACATTCTTGCTTTTGTAACTAAGTAGAAATTAAAGAGCGATGAAAAAAAATAAAACAAAAATATTTTTAGTATTTACAAAAAACCCAGTATACAATTACATTGTATCAAAATATTAAGTCTTTTTGAAAAGTATTTGAAGAAAATTAAAGTAATCGACAAATATATATACAATCACATGTGCGTAAAAAACTAAATACAAATATTATAAACTTAGTTACTAAAATAAATTAAAAAATTAAATAAAAAAAATACTTTCTTCAAGAAGTCATATTAAGTTAAATTTCAGCAATGACCCTCGGATGTATATCATAGAATACAATCAACAAATGTATGCCCATGTAATTTTAGACTAATCGAATTATGCATCAAATGCATCTCAGAGGGGTCGTCAACTTAACGTAAAATTTTTGAATTTGTTAAACAAAAAAAAATTTAATTTAATTAGGTAGTTTTTCAATAAAAATTTTCCATCTTCTTTAACGGACTTTCATAGTCAATATTTATCCTCCCTACCTTACCAACAAACGCGATAACTGATAATAAATTTATAAGTAAAACAGTACGTGAAAAAATAAGAGCTTCTTTGTTTATCAATAATAATATTATTGCGTTTTCAAAAATGTGAACCTAACAAGGTGGAAGGATTTGATATATTTGGTAAGACTTTTCTAGAAAACGTAATAATGTTTTAGTCTGAAATTCAGTACACAGTTACATTATCAATCTCTTATTTTTTCATATATTCTTTGATTTTTTTTTATTACTTAATCATCAAAAATTGAGTATGAAACCCCTTTAAATTACACTGTTTCACAGTATTTTTTGACAAGTTGCACTTTCTTCCATCATATACTTACACAGAAAATTTAGTAAATATTACTATGTTGATAAGTAATCGTGAAACTGACTTACTAAATTATAAAAAATTCTGTATTTTATACAAAAATTTACTACATATTCATTACTATATATCTGTTAAATTTTCCTAAATTAGACTATACAACATAGTAATTTTTAGTAATACCTTTTTCCGTGCATTAATGTCATAAGTTAGTAAGCATTGCAAATTATTTTGTTCATTGACATTTCATTATTTCTATTAATTATTATTTCAATTAATTATGTTATTGTAGATCGCATTAGAAAGTTTAACGAAAGGGGATGCCGAATTGGCATACATAAATGCTAAAATAGCTATGATATGGGTATATCGATTACAAATCGTATTTAAAACTATTTTTATAGTTAAATAAATACATTGAAAACATTAATAAATAAAACATCACACAATAAATAACACAATAAATATTACAATTTCCATTGAAATATCGCTTAAGTAAATTATTATAAAACATAAAATCATATACTTTATGTTTTTTGTTTATAATTTCAGATATTAACTCAAAGTACATCGAAGTTTTTAAATTATAAAAATAATTATTGGTTAATCTATTTATGTACAAATCTTTGTTAGATTCGTTATCAGATATAAATTTATTATGTAAACAATATTTTTACAAAAATAATTTCTGTATTGATATTTACATCGATCGGCAAAATTTCTACACTGAGTAAAAGAAATATTTGACTTATAATTAAATTAATGAAAGTTTAACTGTTAAAAACTGATTCAAATAATACGTACTTGTAAAGCATTGTTCATTTACTCATATTTAAGTCATCAGATTTTAACAATTAAAAAATATTATTGTCCGAAATATTCCTTTTTCTCAGATAGGGAACGAATTTAAGCTTCAGGCACGATTAATATTCATATTAAAATTACTCGTTAATTTAGTTTTAAAACAAGAATATTTTATTTTTGATATCAAAATTTCAAAAAACATTCTTGCTTTTGTAAACTAAGTAGAACATTAAAGAGCGATGAAAAAAAATAAAACAAAAATATTTTTTAGTATTTACAAAAAAACCCAAGTATACAAATTAACAATTGTATCAAAATATTAAGTCTTTTTGAAAAAGTACTTTGAAGAAAATTAAAAGTAATCGACAAATATATATACAATCACATGTGCGTAAAAAACTAAATACAAATATTATAAACTTAGTTACTAAAATAAATTAAAAAATTGAATAAAATAATTTCTTAATTTATGAAAGTAAAAATAGCACTGACACCTTTGAAGGTACATTTAGCATATACATTCAAAGAAAATTTTAATGTTACAATATCCTAAGAAAAATATTTCTGCAAAATTGACATATGACATAATAAGTAGATATAAAATTGGTTTACCTTTACTACTGATGATACGAGGATACGTTGATCTTCTCTTCTAATTTTATGCTCTCTCCTGGCTCGATGAATACAAAATTCGCATATGTATTTACATCGCTCAAATATTGGATACTTTTTCTTTAAGGCTCGGTTAACTCGCTTCACCAATTTTCGAACAATTTTCTTATGGTCGCCAAAAGGATTACCACACCGTTTCTCAGATGCTCGTATCATACGTCGGCATCGTTCACAAGCTGTATGCCTGGACGATGCAACTGTATATTCTTTAGAGAAAACAGCACGTGTGAGGGTTGTTCGTCTAGTGAAGAGAAGCTTACGGAATGGACAGCAGGAAGGCCAGCCTCCGTGTTTCGTTGGTGGTAAAGACATTTTTATGCGCCGCAAGCCACGTGCGAGTGGCCTGGCGCCTTAGACTAGAAGAGTATCCTGCCAGCCGTGCGACCAACCGACTAACTGCAGACTTTACCCGCCTTTTTTTCCTCCCGGAATTCACAACGTGTATGGACTTGTTCGAAATTCTTGAAGTTCTGAGGGGCTGTATAGCGATGCTCGCTCTTATATATCTACTTGGAGAGGACTGAACGCAGTGGTTACTCAACGGTTTGAATTTGTATACTCGAGTATTCTATTGGTTGGAAGCGATACGGCTCCTGATTGGTTCATGTAGACCAGCTTCTAGAAACAAATATGTGTGGTCAGTGTAATGTACGATATTAGGGGGGATTGAGTTACAAAAGATCAAGTCATTTAATATTAGTAACAAATAACTCGAGGATAAATGGTCGCTGAGAATACTCATGATTTCGATATTTAAAGTGTTACAAATATTTTGCAAGCTAAAAATTAAAAATTTTTGCTGAGCTTTTCTTGCAAAACGCGTTTTTGAATCGGGCCTCACACGATTACATTTCATTACATTTTTTGATCGTTCGGCATTTTATATACAGTGAAATAAAATTTAGTTAATTTATAAAATAATTTATTCAACAATACTAAAATTTTATTCTAAACTAAAAAGTGTTTATTAATTATAAACAAATATTTTTCTAGAACTATTTGATAAAATATTTTATTGGATTTACTATTTTTTTAGTGCAATTTACATATACAAAATGGTGGATTTATTTTGCATTGTAAATGTTTTTTTGTAATTGTTTATACTACCGCTCCAAATTTTGAATTCATTAATGTAAAAATCAACCCGCAACTTTAAAGTTTATTATTTTTGGTCCACATCATGTTACAAAAACCTGCATTGAAAATCGTACAAAACGTTTAAAAAAACTTTTGATTGATCTTTAAATATAGCTTACTTACAAACTTATAATTTACTTAATAAACAAAATCTTGACACAAAAAGTTAAAAATAAAGTTTATTTTCAAATTTATGTGATGAAAAATCATCCTTTTTAAAAAGTATTTGATTCGACAACTTAAATTTTTGTAGCAATATTTTTAAGTAAGCTATATTTTTTCATTTTCCTAAATATCTTTGCAAACTTAAATATCGAAAAACTTCAAAGAAATTCTGGGTTTTCATACACGGAAAAAAATTTCTGATAAATTTTACCCTGCTGTTCTAGTAAAGGTGGGACGAAGGACACAGCAGGGTATTTTACCTTGCTGATCGGTTAAAATTTATGTGAAAACTGGGTATTTTTTACCCTGCTGTGTCTTTCGTCCCACCTTTACTAGAACAGCAGGGTAAAATTTATCAGAAATTTTTCTCCGTGTACAATAAATAAGTACACAAATTATAAGTGCATTTTAAATTAAAAATTGTTTCTTTTATTTTAACTATCTATAATTTATAACAGTCAATTTAATTAAAAAGCCATTTATTTTTTGTCTTCTGATTGCCAAGATATTTAGAAAAATTAAAAAATATATTTTTTTGCTACACAATTTTAAAAATACCAGTTAAAAGCTCTTAAGAAAGCCTTAATTTTTATCACACGAAATTAAACTACAAAAATGTTCTGGCAAGGTACAGATATTTTTAAAGTAAACCTTAATATACTTGCGTCAGGCGCTATCGCGCTTTTGATAATTTTCAGTTTCTTGTTTTAAGTTTTTGTTTTTTAAATTATAAATTTCCAAATAGATTTTTATTCCAGATCAATAGAAAGCTTATTGAATTACGTTTCGAACGATCTCTAGTGGGTTTTAGTAGCATAATTTGGACCAAAGATATTAAACTTTGTTAAATAGATTTTTACTATCGAAACCAAATTTTTAAGCGCAGGTAGTATATAAACGAATATTATAACTACTAAATTTAATAGTAAATTTTAGTACCTAAACACTGAAAAATGGATGTTCTTATAGAAAATTCTTTTCTAATATGACTCAAACGAAAAATCTACTTGCTCTATAAAATGATTACTTTATAATCAACGGTATACTTTTAATTAAGTGGAATCTGCATTTGAAAAAATTTGAGAAATTTAACTCAAAAAGACCAATATCCTTTCCTCATGATTATAGAAGAATTATTTCAGAGCAAGCAGACTTTCCATTAAAATAATATTTGAGAATAATTTTGAGACCGATAATTCATTTTTTTCAGTGAAGAGGTCTGTATAAATTATACATAAATATATACAAGTTATAAAAAGTTTCTTAGAACCATTAAAACAACCGGAAACACTTGGTAAGTATCTGTCTCTATTGGAAAATGCGCAGTATTTACACGTGGTTAGAATTAGTGTAAAATTTTACAGGACTTTCGTAACCAAAGAAACACTAAAGTGATTTCTACATATGTTTTTCTTCTGATCCTGAATTTTAAGTTTAACTTGTTTGGAAGTGGTCGGGTAATTTGTTATTAATTTTAAAAGTTTTGGTAGTTTCCACTTACACCTTTTTACAGGTTTTTACGTATCCCCTACACCTTTATTCCATTTCCAATTTTACCCTCCCCTTTACCCCACCTTCTCGCATTCGCTCGGGGTTATGCCCGTGGAGAGAGGGAAAACCTGTGGCCAAATCCATTGGGATAAATGCCATTTAGGAAAACCTCCTCCGAGAAGGGTGGTGTATTCGAGAACAATTCTGTTTGGGTGGCAAGGTCACATTGCGTAGACTTTAACACCGAAACTGAATGTCTTACACCTCCCACTCACGTTGTGGAATGTGAAAAGACACCTAACCGATCATTTAAGCTATGTCCAAAAAACGGTCACCCATCCAACTAGTAACAGCGCTCGGCACTGCTTAACTTACATGACCGGCCGAGGTGCGTTTCCGCCACTCCGCTACTGTGTCGGTTGGGTAATTTGTTATTAACAATATAATTGTTTAAATTGCTATAAAATAATATCTAATTAAGCTGTGAATATCTATAAGTATAAGAAAAAAGGTTCTAAGAATTATTTGTCAGTTTAAAGTTTGTCAATGTGGTATAAATTATTAATTTTCCTTGTTTAAACGATTTTTCTAATCGTTTGAAAATCAAATAATATTTAATAGTTAGCCCATTGTCGCGTCCCGACGAAAATTATATTATTATTTTTCGTAAAAAAAGTACTGCACAGTATAAAATAAAATTACGGCGTAGAAGACGAACGAAATAAGGTTGATAAAAAATGATTCTAAGTAAATGCAGTAATATAAAATATAATTTATAGAGCTAAGAGACAGTTTAATTTACGAACTTTTCAAATGAAAAAGAGACTGATAAGTAGAGTTTAAGATATTATTCAAAGCCAATACGCATATAAGCGGGATTGCCGACAAGCATTAGAAGGAAGTAATAAATTAAGAACCCAAGTAAAAGAAGCCGTTTTTTTGGTAATGTCACAGTGATAAAAGGGGGACAGTAAATTCCCCGTATTAACTACGAAGCGATACAGAAAATGCGGGGGATTCGATAATTTTTTGATCACGCACATTTAACGGTCCAATAGGGTGCAAGCATAGAAAAATCGAGAACTAATTACGCAATTTCCATTTAAAGCAAAGCGTAAGACAAAGACAGATGCAGAGATTTTTAGGGTATATAAAGAGGACCTAGAACAGACACAGCCACTCCTAGTTTTTCGTCTAAAGCTTCCGTAAGGCGAAGCTCTCCTAGTCATCTCTTTAATTTTTATCCGAGGGCGAAGCTCTGCTACTCGGACTTTAAAAAAAAACGCGTTCAAAATCAAGAGAGATCTTGTATTCGGGAATCGAAACGCATTGTTGGTATCTACGAGCCTTAGTCAAGGAACTACGACTTTGACATCTGGCAATCATCGAACTCCGAACGCATACACATCTAACGTCGGCGCCCGCAGGACATCAGCAAGCCGTTTGACGCCGCTACCTACGTTCGAGGCAGACCTTCGTTCCTTACCATATATATATATATATTTGGGTACTTAAGGTATATTCTTTTCGGCTATCTATACGCTTTGTAATATTCGGAAAGGCAAACCTGATATTTTGTATTATTTTAATTACTGAACCAACCGCTTTTTTTACAATATTGTTTTAATTGCAATTTATTGACAATAATTCATATTTTCAACTGCAATAATTTTTAATTTAAACTGCATTTATTTATAATAATTCTTGTCTCGATTATTAATTAGTAATGTTTGTAATAAAATAACATTACGTATATTTTATTATATAATTTGTTAACGTGTTCGCCGCGCGATTGTTTATACAATCAAAATTAAAATTGTTATTGAACTTAAATAATTGTATGCAATTGTTTAAAAAATATTGTAATTTTATGTGTGTTTTTGTACATTAAAAAGCTGGAAGAATTTAGTTACATATGTTCATTTAAAAAGAAGGCATTATATAATTATATTAACAAATTTAAATAAATAATGCATGATTAATACGAGTAAAAAAATATATTATTTTATTATCCCACATTATATCCTACATCTCTACTCTCAAAATAACTTCGTTCGCTACTCCCGAAGACGTAAGGCTAGTCCTAGTCAAACAAGAGCGAAAGGAACGCGAATGGTTTATTAACCATTTGCCTTCTTGTAATATTTTTATAGTGGTTGGTACAAGTCTGGACGTGACAGATTGGATAATTATTATAATAAATTTGGTGCATAGGCCAGGAATTCAAAAAATGTATCAAAATTATTTGAAAAAAAATTGCACATATTTTTTTGAATGATTCTTAGCACTTTTTTGTGATAATTTTTTCATATAGTCCATACTTTCCGAGAAGAAAAACTAACGATTTTTTTTCTCGGAAAGTATGGACTATATGAAAAAATTATCAAAAACAAAAAATGCTAAGAATGCATTAAAGAATTATGTGCAATTTTTTTTCAAATAATTTTGATACTTTTTTTGATTTTTCAAAAATGGTAAAATTTAAAAATTCAGAATTTTGCCCAAAATATTCCGAAAAAATTCATATATATTCTCTAAGCAATTCTATGTATTTTTTATTCTTAAACATTTTTTCGTAAATTTCATACTTTTTGATAAAAAAAAATCATGAAGTTTAATATAACGATCTTTCATAAAAGTAGCCATTTTGATAAGACGGAAAGGGTTAAAAAAGTTTAAAACCAGGTTTTTGGAAACGTCAGACAATCGAATCACTTTTCTACCGATAATTTGATTATTTAAATGTAAGAACAGAAAGAAACATTGATTTAACTAAATAAAATCTTTAAAATTTGGACTTCTTTTTTAAAATGATAAAGTTGATAGAGTTGTTGAATTTTTTTTACAAAATAAGTTACAGATTCGGAAAGAGCACCTTCAAAAACCCCCTACACAGGATTTCGGACAAAAATAACTTTGTTTTATCAATATAATTATGTTCTTGAAAATTTTCTCAAAAAATAGTTCTTAATGGGTTAAGTCTAAATTTTTCTTTTCAGGTACAATCCTTTTACCCAAAAGACCTATCAAAATTTGTATTTCCATTTAGTTTAAAAAATTGATAAATGCTTTGCGTAAGGCGACCTTGTCCGTATTGCTGAAGCCAGAGCACGTTAACAGAGTCAATTTCGGCTTTTTTTATAGTTGGTCTTTTTTTTTTAAATAATGAATCTCAAAGAAGGTTTTGCAAGTTTTATAAAAAATTATTTTACTGTATATATCGACGAAAAAGCCTCACTGAAGTGTAATGCAATCCTGATTTATACCGAATTCTATTTACAATTTAAAATTAGAATTCAATATTAGCGAAATACATTCTAATAAGATCGAGGCAATCGAAGAGTTTGACATCGCGGGAAAGAAAATTGAAAGACTAAGCATATAGATTTCTTAGGAAATCTATAAAACAAAATACATGAAAAGAATTTTAGTCTAGAGACGAGACATATCGTATGTATTACTACGTTTGACATTTATGATTTTTGGAAGATTTAGTATTAATGAATTTTAATCAAAGTCAAATTTTACGATCCGATCGATAATGTTTGCACATATTCTTGTCTCTCTAAAGTAAATCCCTCTAGATGTTATCTAATCGGTCAATAACCATCTAGGATACTGAAATTTATATGTCTTTATAGAAAACCGCTTTCATTGGGACGTAGCTTCCTCAAAATTGATGTATACAATATTATTTTAAAATGTGAAATTTAATTAATATTGCCAAAATTATCCAATGTCTTTAAAATTGTTTACATCCCAGACTAATTTAATTTGCATGATTATTGCAAATAAAAAATGCTCTGAAAACATGTCAGAATTTGAATAATACGATTTTAAAAATAAATAAATACTAATCATTCGAATACGATGGATAAAAAGATCTCTTTCGTGAATGGATCATACACCGTAACATACCCAATTGTTGATCAATTAAGGCTAATTCGTACGTTCATAGAATAATTTTATGTTAATAACATAAAGTATAAGTATTACACTTCCTTTTAGCCATCTCAGAAAAATAAAATAACATCTATTTTTAAAGTAAGCAACAATCTAAGAAAAAAAGCGGGAAGTACCAATTCTGATCAGTTAATTTTCGGTACGTATATCACTTCCTAGTTAAGTCTACTAACCAATCATTAATTATTTAACCTTTAAATTGTTCGTAGCAACGTTTAGATTTATGTAAATTTTATTATTTTATTGTAATAATATACTGATCGGAAATTCGTTCATGATCAACAATTGGGTACCTTACGGTAAACTATACTATTCTATATTTATACAACCACGGATGATTTGATTTTAACAGGAAATGACCAGGAATACTTTGTTACGTGAGTTGAGAACCTTTTCTCAACTCTCGCCACAAATGCATTTTGTCAACACAGCATTCTCGTAACTAGCACGATTGTTCTCTCTCTCTCCATATGTAATTAGAGGAGACTTTGGCAGTTACGAACCTAATCTCTGTAAAGTGAGAGGAGAGTCCGAGTGCGTTGTCGATCCTTCGACGCGCACAGGGCAGATGATCCTGACCTTCTCGCTAGATCGCACGTATCAATAAACTCTCAGTTTTACTCGAACTCTCTGGATTCCTTATTTCTCATTAACCACGGATTCCTAAATAGCCCTCGGCCCTTGAAGCAACTTACACCCATGTAACAACTTGTTCGCATTTTGCATTTTAATATTTTAGGCACTTGATCGAAATTTACACCCAAAAAATGATGTTAAATACTTTTTGAGTGAAGAAATCTTTATTTACAAAATTTTTTTTACGAAAAAAAAATATATTTTTCAACAACAAAAAATACAAACTGATAATACAACAGATAATTATGCGAGAACGATATGTGTATATGTGCGTTTATCATTGTATACAAAGTAATGCTATTGTTTTGGGTTTAACGCCCTTTGGCCCTTCGAAACAATGGAATTTGTTCGAATTTAACAATTCTTTAGTAATCGCTTAAACCAAAAGTGAGTTCGGCCCGGTTTACTGGTTTATTGCTATTTGGGTTATTGGGTTATTTAGGTTATTGGGTTATTTAGGTTATTGGATTATATGTAGGATTTGGTTAAAAAAATGTAAACACATTTCTCCACTTCAAAAAGTAATTACAAAGATATTTTATGCATTTTTTAATGAATTGGTAAAAAAAACATCATTTTTTGGAGGTCAAATGCCGAACAAGATCCATATTTTAAATATACTTACTTAAGCCAAAGTTTTTTTTTAATTTTTGATTTGTAAAATAAATATTCTTTGGTTAAATCAATTATAAAATATGTTACTTTTTTCTAAACTAGAGAACTCGAACGCAACGTCGATCTCTCCGTTATGTTTTTAGTATCTTTATGAAAATTTTTAGATATTTAAGCTAATATTTTAAACATAATTCTTCAGTTGGAAAGGATAGATTCATGTGACCTGGGTCCGATATATCTTTAAGAATGTTTTTAAGTACAATTTAAACATCTTTTTAAAATTTTGTTCTGTTACTCTTCAATATTTCAAAATGTTTAGTGTATATAGATTCGTATTAGCACATATAATGCAAAATTGGTGGCTTCGGAAACGTATACGATGCTTTGCTGCTGAGCAATAAAACTTAATCTCTGGCAATGTTTGCGTAGGGTGTGCAAATATGTATGGATGAGAGTGTAGATAAAATCTTTATATTCCTAACAAATTTTTTATATACGTGACAAAACTGTTCAAATTTAAGATAATGTATAGAAAACCAACACATTTCCTATTTTCTAAACGAAGAAAAAGATTCTAGTAAAGATGACAATAATATTAAATAATCAGGAGACATACAATAAATATAAAAAATTATAAAAATTATTATTTTTTTACTATATGTATCTGATAAATAAAATAGTTATTTTTAACTTTTTAATTTTTTTTGTAACCTTTTCCTCTGTGTACTTATAAAACTCATTAGCACGTTAAATATAACAAAGCAAAATTTTAAAGTTTACAAACATTTGCAATTACAAGTAACGAAAATACAAATGTTTCGTTAATATTTATAAAAAATAAATTTCATTACAGTTTCACATTATTTTATTCTTTATATTAGTTTGTTTGCGAATAGAGTTGCAGGATTGGTATACAAAAATGCGAAAATCGCTGTGCACCGCAGATCTCGATTAAAATTTGTATTTGATTAATGTTATTTATTAAAAACTATCTACAAAACTAATTATCCAAAATTTTATAATAATATATGCCACTTTTTGTTTACCTTCTAATTTGCATTTCTTTTTAGGCACGACCGCTACATGGAAGAGCCTTATATTATCATCATCGATCGAATTTAATGATTATATTTATAAGCTAATATTTGCATTACCAAGTAAACACTAATCGTAGAAAAATAGTATATTACAGCTATACAACTTAATACTGATACTATTTTTCTATATCATTCGAGTTTAAATGATTTTACGCTAATTGTAGTTAAAGATTTCAATTAAATTGATGTATTTAATTTTGATCACCTACAGAAAGTTCTCAATTATTGTTTTGTACTATCATCTTTACAACCCATACTTAAATTTTCCAGCAGTCTAAACGTGAATCAAAATAATTTAATATTGAGTATTTAAAGATATTAAAGTAATGTAATACTTACAAACAAACAAATTTAAGGATGTTTCGTGGTGATTTGTAACGCGGGATAGGAAGGGAGTTTCCATTTGCGCCGTGCATATCGTTGCTACAGTCCCTCATCTGCCCACGCGACCAACAAACTCGAGTTTTTATTTACATTTTTATCGATTTTTCCATAATTGGCTTGTTGACGAGTTTTAAAATTTTGTTTATGGCTTTAATTACGTCTATTCAAAATTGATTTTGTTTATTGTTGCAAACCCTAGCACTTTCAAAAAATTGCGTTCAATTAATAGCAGTGTAAGTTAATAATGTTTATTTCCGAGTCCGAATATTATCAATATTTGACTCGGAAAAATACTAAAAAAATCATGGAGTCTTTTATATGATTATAAATAATACTTCAATTTCATAACTTTCTCTTAACTTTGACGTAATCAATGAACATACTTAAGGCGATGTGATACCTATCAAAACAAAATCAGTATTTATTTTTTCTCAAGCAAACAGTATACTTTATCGAAAAAAAACGCTCTGTAACGGTGTTGTATTTACATTAAAGATAGTCTATGAATTTTTTCAAATTTTTTTATCAATAAATCAACGAGATTTTTGAGCAGCCGTGCAGCTTTGTTTTTAGCTATATATTACCGACCAAAAAATGGTTATTTCGATATAATTCATTTTAAATTAATTATTTTGAAAAAATCGCTCTGTAACGGTATTCTATTTGCTTTCAACATTACCTGTAAATTTTTTCAGATTTTTAATTCCATTAGTTTTTTAAATTTTTGGGATTTTAGATGTAGGTTCCTGTAATTTGGGTATCACATCGCTGCAATAAAGATAGTATTGTAAAAAAAGATTTTTAATATTTTTATTTTTTAACGGGATGACAGTCAATAATTATCCTCTTTACTTTACCGTCAAATTCGATAATTTGTTTGGAACGGGATGTCGGACCCAAGTTGCAGGGATCTACACCTTTCAACTTAAGAATTTTATTGGAAAATATTGAATTAAAAATCTGAAAAAATTCATATGGGTAGTTTAAAACCAAAGCGAGGGCATGGCGTTTTTATATTTTAAGAAAAAATAAATTTATTAATAATTATTGAATAAATAATTTTTGGTCGGTAATTATTGGTCTAAATAGACATGAATTTTCATCGCAAATATCAGAATTAAATTACAGATATAAAATTCTGAAATATTTGAGTATACTGTTTAAAACGTGCCTAAGGGTATGGCGTTTAAAAATTTTTCAAAAACTTATTTTTGTGTTTATAAAAAAATATTAAAAATGACTATTTTCTGTGTCCGACATCCTTTTAATAATAAATCTTTAACTAAAATAGTATACGCAAAAATAAGAATTATTTTCAAATATTAATAATCTACCTATGTGCTGAATTTGAAACTAAAATATTATTCTGTTTTCTAGTCTTACCAAAAATATGAACCTAACCTCAGCAGACTGCACAATCTTAATATTTTTGGTAAGGTATTTCTTAAAAACACAATAATATTTTAGACTGAAACTCATTACACAGTTGGATTAAGGGGTAAACGATCATTATATACCATGTTTACCTACATTATATATACTATATGAATAAAATAGAAGGACTAAGAGGATGTTGGTACTAACATTTTTAGACATATAAAAATGACAATTTTTAATTTTTATTAATACCTAAAAAAGTATTTAAGTATTTAACAAGTAATAATAAATTATAATAATAAAGTAGCTTTTACGTGTAGCAAGTAATCTGTCAAATTTAGGTGTAAATCCGTTTAAAAGTCATATTGAATTGTGAATTATGGTTTCCCACTATTTTTCGCTTTTACACTACCGATTCACTTGTTCAATTTTACGAGTTATGGAAACTTAAGTACTCTCGTCAAAGAAAAACTTAACTCGCTTGTAAGTATATCCCGATTAAATACTTTTTAATAAATGTTTTGTTTAGTAACGGAAATATGTTGTCCACTTGCGAAGCACAGAATCTGATGCAATTATTTATTCGGGTGTAAAGGCTATTGCAAGTTCCGCTCGTAGTAAAAGTACGAAAATCTAAAGGAACTACAGGGTAAGAGTAAGCACACACGGATTGCACTCCAAGTACTAGATAATTTATTTACAACTATTTGCAGAGTTAAGTTAAAAAGTCAATCAAAATAGAGTTTGTATTTTTTTTCTTTCTCGAAATTTCTCGCGTTGGCGCTAGAGCTGTGACAAGCGTACCGAGTTACGCTATGTATCTCGAAGCGCCGATGTGTATCGAACGAGAATCGCGAGAGAAGTGTGTTGACGAAGTTAAAAGTCGGCGTGCGGTTCAAGTTGCAGTTTGCGCAGCCGGCACTCTCGTTCCGTTGTTGGTAAGTTGGAGCGCTGTGTTTGAGACATATCATATTAACCCAGATAACAGTTCGAGGCAAGCACAGATTTGCCGCCACGGCATGATATCAATGAGACACCACCGTACGGTCAAGATTAATTGACATTTTGCACAGGTTAAAATGCTAAAACACACCGAGCTTTTAATATTATAAAATACTGGTACTGACTCCCTGTGTACCAAATTTAGGTTAGCATAGTAAAGTTTCAATGCAATCACGTTATGCATTTTATAAATGCACGCATGCATATTCTATATATCTGTTAACAAAGATCTATAGATTCGCATTAATTAATTTGTGTGCAATATTTTATTAAATAAAATTATAATCAAGATATATTGTTATCTTCATATGAATTTTTAAATTTTTAAATATATATTCAAATTATTTTATTTTTACACATATAAATACGCCAACGTAGTTTAAAAAATTTTATAAACAATGTAAATATTAATAATTGCATAATTTTAAATTTGCCGATCAGAAACGTGGATGCAATCTTGAAGCGATAGGATAATGGGAACATTTCGAAGAAAAACATTTAATTCATTAGGAAAAACAAAATGTACAAATACAAAACGCTGCGAAGGAAGAAAATCGCCTGTTTTTATTTAAAATACTTAATCATAATTGAATTATTTTAATTAATTATTTTAAGTAATTATTTTAATTGAATTATTTTTGAGTTATTTTTTTACTTATTTTTAAGCAAATTGTAAAGATTGTAAATTCAACATATTAATATGTAACATACAAATCTATTGTGTAACTCTAATCTATTATTTTTTATTTATTACGTTTTGCATAAATATTATTGTGCAATCTTTGTATAATGTGTGTATATATATGAATTTTGTATCCATTTGTTAATCTATTGTACTCTCTGAATCGTAGGACAATATTTTCCACACTCATTTTGTTCGATACCCTTCGTGTACCTTCGTGTGTAAGACGATAGGAATTTTTCTAGGCTGCAGTGAAAACTAAAAGAAAAAGTACGCAGCGAGCATCTTAGAACAAATCTGGGCAGTTATGTACTGCCCTTCGACCACTTCACACTGAACATTTCATTCTACTCAAATATTGAGTATTCAATTTTTGACGCATATATTTATTTATTACAAAATTTATCTTTGCGGATTAATTAATTTGGTCCTATATAATTTTATATATAACAAGAACGAACATAGTTCTTTATGAACCAAGTAAGTCGACGCAATTAATCTCCACTACATCTGTTCTAAGGGCAGATGTGCAGCTTGCCTTATTACACTATTTTGTATCAGTTTGGTAAGTAATAAATTTCTTATAAACAAAGTTATGCTGGTGTAATTATGTAATGTAATTTATTCTTCTAAATTTTATTCATTATAGGTTTGAAGCCCTCCGCACATAGTAGAAGGTGATACGTACATTTAGTACAGAATTCTAGAGTCATTTAAGGTTGAACCTACGAAAACAATCTTTTCAGAACAAATTACTACTCCTAATACTCCTTCAGGTAATATATTTTTAACCACTAATATTTACCATAAGTTTTTAATGTCTGAAATATAAAAATGTATGAAAAATGAAGAAGCTTTTATATTAACAGCAACACTTTTTGCTTTTAAATCTGATTTATATTTTTAATTATTATAATAATAAATTGATAATAAATTGCTACCGTCCAAAAGAGATACAAAATTATACATATTTATACACACGCACATTTAAATCAATGTTCTGTATTATTTATTGTAATAACTATATATAAACAAATTTCATTGTTATTAATTTGTAATGTATATATATATATACACACAAATATAATATAACTAATATAATATAACTAATATAATATAACTAATATAATATAACTAATATAATATAACTAATATAATATTAGAAGTTTAGAAGTGCACACTTTACTTGAATATAATAACATTTAGTATTACAGTATATATTATGTGTATTTGATTAAAATGAAATAAAATAGGACAAGATAAACAAAAAGGATACAGAACGTGCCCATTCATTAATGGATTGTTGAGCCTAGTATTATGCACATTGGTAAATGGAAAAAGCCACATACGGGATGCGGATTTTAAGAGAAAATATATATTGCGGCTTACAATATTTTATTCAACAATTTATTGAGAAAATTTTTTTTCAAAATTATCCCATCGGTAAAATAAAATACGTATTTGAAATTCAATATTATTACAATTATTATATACAAGTATGCAGTTTGTATTAAAAGCACGTGCTAAATTAATTACAAATAATTTTTGCTAAATAAAAAATGATTTTGCTAACGCAACTTTCGGTATGGGTGTAGACAGAACAGAAGTGCATTTAAGCATATAGTATATTGACGTTCCCTATGAAAACTATCACGTTTCGCTTATCCACGAAAACTAGCACGTTTCATAAATAGCCGCGAAAAGAACGTTTTTTAATTCTCATCGCGGCGACTACCATGTTTCCGATTTACTCACGAAAAATAACACATTTCGTCGAGAAAACTAGTATGTTACGAGTAGCTATATGAATTAATAAGCAGATAAATTTAATACAAGTTGTAGAACAAATTCATAGCATGTTTTCAGTTTGAAAATAAATGCAAAAGTGTTACTACTTAACAAAGTATTTTTTTAATTTATTGACAATCTATCCTACTTTTGTTAAGGAAAAAAGTAATTTTCCTTCCAACATTTTTTTCCGTGTATATGAAGCAGTTAGTAAAAAAGATAAAAAATGTCAATCTATAAGGAATTTTAGAATAGTTATAATTATTAAATTCCAAACAACATTTAATACTTAATCGCTGAAAATATTATATCAGAAATGTATTACAAAAATAGTAAATATTCACTCATTAATCAGGGACTATCCAGTTGCATAGAAGGTATATTTATATAAGATGAAATATTATTTTGTTGCTATAATAAAATGAACCATCTTTCCTAATCAGTAAATTCCATCTTTTTATAAATTAACAATTTTTTCAATCTGTCGAATATGAAATCTAAACATTGACAAATAAAATCGCATTAACTAATAAATGACTATGACCTAATATGAACTTATTAAAATACAAATTTATAAATTTAATTTTTAAAAGTATTTTTCCCTTTAAAAATTAAAAAGTTATACAAAGTATACCATCACAAGTAAGTATGAAAACTGTAGATTAAAAAATAGTACATTAAGCAACAAGAGTGTGAAAAAATATCACACACGAGTCGCATACGCTATTGTTAGATCGACTGTGTGTGAAATCAATAAATCCGTGTCTGAAGTTAATATTATTTAATTGTATGCGTGAAGTAAAATATCACGCATAGTATGAAATAATATTCACACCAGACACGGACTTTTCAACTTTACGCATCGACCTCACGCACAGTCGATCAAAAAAGTCTTATTAAATGTCAGGAACCCAGAAAAAGTATAGTTCCTAAGTAAAATTTCGTCCCTTCGAAAAAGAAAACTACGTGTGAAAAATTTCTTTTAAATTCTTTTGTTTTAAAATTCATTTATCTCATGAACATAATGAAATCTTAACTATTTTGATAGGAAAAAGCAGCTAAAGGAAATAGTGATATTATTATGATAATATCACTAATTCCTTTACCTGCTTTTAGTATCGCTATTTCTAATCATTTTGTAGTTTGCACCCTCTATTGTTGAATTAATAAATATCTGCATAACGCTACTTGACGAAACTCACCTGGGCTGTAACATTATATTCAATTCTCAGCACGTGAAGAGTTTTGCAATCCTGGCAGACAGTATTATAAATGTTTAAAAATTAATTTTTCATAATTGTATAATAATATTTGTATTTTTAGCAGCTTACAGGGGATTAGATGGATACTGAAACAAGTGGAGATACTTTTCTACCACTCCAACGTAAGTGCATAAATTTTTTTGCAATGATCATGCTAATAGATTCATCGTTATGAGGCAACAAATATACATTTCTATTAATATTTC
The DNA here is from genome assembly GCA_026168455.1 of Theocolax elegans. Taxonomy (NCBI): domain Eukaryota; kingdom Metazoa; phylum Arthropoda; class Insecta; order Hymenoptera; family Cerocephalidae; genus Theocolax; species Theocolax elegans. The sequence continues at coordinate 28,826,424 of CM047426.1, forward strand.
GGTCACATTTCCCAGATATTTCGACCATAAGTGATCTTAATGATATAGACCCACTCTGGAAATTTATAGGCAGTTTCTGACTATAAAAAGACATCTTTTAGACAGCATTAGGTTTCCAGAGTCCGGAGCAGACTTGCTGATTTTCACTATTTAAGGTTTAAATGGCTTACAAGAGTGTGACAGCATACATTCATATCTTTAAAAGTATTTTTAATACAAAATTTAGAGAATTTTACAAAAGAAAGTCATATGATTTTAGTGAAAAATGCATCCCCTGAGAGCTACAAATTCATGAAAATGGGCATATAGTGCAAAAAAGAGCTAAAATGTCAACTTTGACTCTCTGTAACTTAAAATAATGGTCCTGAAAAAATCTGAAAAAATTCAGGAGAACTACTGGATACCTCTAAAACATATTCCCACAGTTATAGCAATATTCATTTTTTTCATCTTCGATTTCACAGAGAACTACCCATATATATATATAACGAAGATAATCTCATTAATTGTTCTTATTTTTCATTTATTTCTGTATATCCAGAGATTTAATCTATTTGTATATTGTATTGTATACAGACGTGGGCAAATGGTAGAATGTCGTTACAACGTTAATTTTGCGATACAGTATCGACCGATACTTTTAGAAAATTAATATTTATAGAATTAAATATTTTAAAAATTGAATTTATAATAATAATATTAATATAAAATTAATTATATATAACACAATATTAATCTAACAGCCTGATTAATGAAAGAAAAAAGCCATTTTTAAATTATTATTATTATTTATTATCGTTCAGCATAAGATATTTGTTCAAAATAATATTTTCTATAATTTCTCACTCTTTGAACTTCAAAATTTGAGAACTATCTATTATGTTTTTAATACGATATGACTTAGATTAGTGTTGTATTTGATAAAAAGGTTTTTTATATTGGGGTCAGACTCCAGCAAGGTAAGGCTACTGTCCTTTTCATGCAAGTATGATAAAATTTCAATGCGTAAACAGTTCTCATTGCTCAAAGTTTCCTTTTTTCAGGTATATTATTTATGTTGATACATTCTCGATCATTTTCATTATTGTGGATGCTAAGAACAACTTCTAAAATCATATTTCTTATTAAATCTTCTTGACCTTTGTCTAGTCATCGTAGCTTGTAGAAAGGGTGAAAAATTACATAATTAAAGATACAATTTATATGTTGTTGGAATATACAAGTAAAATAATGTAAATAAAATGTATTTTACATAAATCACTCGACTATAGCTTGAATGTTTGTTTCGGCAAAGGTGACAAAAAGAAGGGTTTTATGGCACTGCCTGTGAGTGCATCGGCGTACTCGGCGGACGTTCTAACTGATCATTTTTATAACTAGCTTATTGTCCATGTGTGCAGTATGAGCATAATGCGTAGTATTTTGGATGCTTTCTTAGTTTTAGGCATCGTTCTTAGTTTAGTCTAGAACCGCTTCTCGTAGAGTAAAGACCTATCCTTTCTCGTGACATTATAATAAAGTGTCTAAGTTTGTTTATTAAATATTGTCGTCTTTTATTTATTCCAATCCCCATATGTATAAAAACCAACAGGTTATGGGCCCAGACATCGTTGTCTTAAATCTGTGTTTTGTTAAATTTGATATCGCGTTGATTAAAGCTATATCGGTATATAGTTCATTTAAAAACTGAAAATTCGTGAAGTGTTGTTATAAGTAGATGAGAGGCAGAAATGAATTTACCTTGGACCAATAACCCTGTGATCAACCGAAGTAAGTGGACGACATTCTGATGTCTTGGATTTTCAACCCCTAATCAAAGATAAATAAGTATTTGAAAAATGGGTTAAATAATCGGACCAGCGAATTATACTGGAGATAAGTATAAATGGATTTATTAATATGAGTTACAAATTCTCGAGAAATTTGACATTTGTCAAATATACTAGAGAAAAAGGAGGTATAACGTGTTCGATAATTACTTGTGTTTGCAATTCTTTTTGAAATAATTACGTAATTTAGTTAAAGTTTAAACATGACAATATTAATATTAACATTGTATAACTTAAATACGTAAAATTATATTTATACTAGTTTAGCAATAAAATGGATTTATATAATAGTACACGAATGTATTGTAAAGAAAAACAGAAATTAAATAATGAATTGGAAACTATGCAAGTTTAGTAAAATGTAATTAGAATATTACTCTCTCCTTAAATAAATATGTTTTTAAGAAAAAATCTGAAAAAATTCAGGAGAACTACTGGATACCTCTAAAACATATTCCCACAGTTATAGCAATATTCATTTTTTTCATCTTCGATTTCACAGAGAACTACCCATATATATATAACGAAGATAATCTCATTAATTGTTCTTATTTTTCATTTATTTCTGTATATCCAGAGATTTAATCTATTTGTATATTGTATTGTATACAGACGTGGGCAAATGGTAGAATGTCGTTACAACGTTAATTTTGCGATACAGTATCGACCGATACTTTTAGAAAATTAATATTTATAGAATTAAATATTTTAAAAATTGAATTTATAATAATAATATTAATATAAAATTAATTATATATAACACAATATTAATCTAACAGCCTGATTAATGAAAGAAAAAAGCCATTTTTAAATTATTATTATTATTTATTATCGTTCAGCATAAGATATTTGTTCAAAATAATATTTTCTATAATTTCTCACTCTTTGAACTTCAAAATTTGAGAACTATCTATTATGTTTTTAATACGATATGACTTAGATTAGTGTTGTATTTGATAAAAAGGTTTTTTATATTGGGGTCAGACTCCAGCAAGGTAAGGCTACTGTCCTTTTCATGCAAGTATGATAAAATTTCAATGCGTAAACAGTTCTCATTGCTCAAAGTTTCCTTTTTTCAGGTATATTATTTATGTTGATACATTCTCGATCATTTTCATTATTGTGGATGCTAAGAACAACTTCTAAAATCATATTTCTTATTAAATCTTCTTGACCTTTGTCTAGTCATCGTAGCTTGTAGAAAGGGTGAAAAATTACATAATTAAAGATACAATTTATATGTTGTTGGAATATACAAGTAAAATAATGTAAATAAAATGTATTTTACATAAATCACTCGACTATAGCTTGAATGTTTGTTTCGGCAAAGGTGACAAAAAGAAGGGTTTTATGGCACTGCCTGTGAGTGCATCGGCGTACTCGGCGGACGTTCTAACTGATCATTTTTATAACTAGCTTATTGTCCATGTGTGCAGTATGAGCATAATGCGTAGTATTTTGGATGCTTTCTTAGTTTTAGGCATCGTTCTTAGTTTAGTCTAGAACCGCTTCTCGTAGAGTAAAGACCTATCCTTTCTCGTGACATTATAATAAAGTGTCTAAGTTTGTTTATTAAATATTGTCGTCTTTTATTTATTCCAATCCCCATATGTATAAAAACCAACAGGTTATGGGCCCAGACATCGTTGTCTTAAATCTGTGTTTTGTTAAATTTGATATCGCGTTGATTAAAGCTATATCGGTATATAGTTCATTTAAAAACTGAAAATTCGTGAAGTGTTGTTATAAGTAGATGAGAGGCAGAAATGAATTTACCTTGGACCAATAACCCTGTGATCAACCGAAGTAAGTGGACGACATTCTGATGTCTTGGATTTTCAACCCCTAATCAAAGATAAATAAGTATTTGAAAAATGGGTTAAATAATCGGACCAGCGAATTATACTGGAGATAAGTATAAATGGATTTATTAATATGAGTTACAAATTCTCGAGAAATTTGACATTTGTCAAATATACTAGAGAAAAAGGAGGTATAACGTGTTCGATAATTACTTGTGTTTGCAATTCTTTTTGAAATAATTACGTAATGTAGTTAAAGTTTAAACATGACAATATTAATATTAACATTGTATAACTTAAATACGTAAAATTATATTTATACTAGTTTAGCAATAAAATGGATTTATATAATAGTACACGAATGTATTGTAAAGAAAAACAGAAATTAAATAATGAATTGAAACTATGCAAGTTTAGTAAAATGTAATTAGAATATTACTCTCTCCTTAAATAAATATGTTTTTAAGAAATAAATTTGAAAAAATAAAAACACGTGTAAAATATCGATGAAATTGACGTTTGTATACAGTGAAATATATTTTAATTTTTTTGGAGTAGTAAATCTGATAAACTTTTGTCGTTGGTACTAGACCAAGTAAGAACTAAATTAAGGTAAATTCAGGTGAAATTTAATTTTTGCTGTGAAATTAGATTATTAAAATCATTAATTACTGTAAAAATTAAAGATTACTTATTTAAAATTTAATAGTAGTAATTTATTTTGTAACAAAAAAAAGGAATTGGAAACTATGATTAAATATGTTGTATTTTTTTAATAGCATATTAATATAAAATTAATTATATATAACACAATATTAATCTAACAGCCTGATTAATGAAAGAAAAAAGCCATTTTTAAATTATTATTATTATTTATTATCGTTCAGCATAAGATATTTGTTCAAAATAATATTTTCTATAATTTCTCACTCTTTGAACTTCAAAATTTGAGAACTATCTATTATGTTTTTAATACGATATGACTTAGATTAGTGTTGTATTTGATAAAAAGGTTTTTTATATTGGGGTCAGACTCCAGCAAGGTAAGGCTACTGTCCTTTTCATGCAAGTATGATAAAATTTCAATGCGTAAACAGTTCTCATTGCTCAAAGTTTCCTTTTTTCAGGTATATTATTTATGTTGATACATTCTCGATCATTTTCATTATTGTGGATGCTAAGAACAACTTCTAAAATCATATTTCTTATTAAATCTTCTTGACCTTTGTCTAGTCATCGTAGCTTGTAGAAAGGGTGAAAAATTACATAATTAAAGATACAATTTATATGTTGTTGGAATATACAAGTAAAATAATGTAAATAAAATGTACTTTACATAAATCACTCGACTATAGCTTGAATGTTTGTTTCGGCAAAGGTGACAAAAAGAAGGGTTTTATGGCACTGCCTGTGAGTGCATCGGCGTACTCGGCGGACGTTCTAACTGATCATTTTTATAACTAGCTTATTGTCCATGTGTGCAGTATGAGCATAATGCGTAGTATTTTGGATGCTTTCTTAGTTTTAGGCATCGTTCTTAGTTTAGTCTAGAACCGCTTCTCGTAGAGTAAAGACCTATCCTTTCTCGTGACATTATAATAAAGTGTCTAAGTTTGTTTATTAAATATTGTCGTCTTTTATTTATTCCAATCCCCATATGTATAAAAACCAACAGGTTATGGGCCCAGACATCGTTGTCTTAAATCTGTGTTTTGTTAAATTTGATATCGCGTTGATTAAAGCTATATCGGTATATAGTTCATTTAAAAACTGAAAATTCGTGAAGTGTTGTTATAAGTAGATGAGAGGCAGAAATGAATTTACCTTGGACCAATAACCCTGTGATCAACCGAAGTAAGTGGACGACATTCTGATGTCTTGGATTTTCAACCCCTAATCAAAGATAAATAAGTATTTGAAAAATGGGTTAAATAATCGGACCAGCGAATTATACTGGAGATAAGTATAAATGGATTTATTAATATGAGTTACAAATTCTCGAGAAATTTGACATTTGTCAAATATACTAGAGAAAAAGGAGGTATAACGTGTTCGATAATTACTTGTGTTTGCAATTCTTTTTGAAATAATTACGTAATGTAGTTAAAGTTTAAACATGACAATATTAATATTAACATTGTATAACTTAAATACGTAAAATTATATTTATACTAGTTTAGCAATAAAATGGATTTATATAATAGTACACGAATGTATTGTAAAGAAAAACAGAAATTAAATAATGAATTGAAACTATGCAAGTTTAGTAAAATGTAATTAGAATATTACTCTCTCCTTAAATAAATATGTTTTTAAGAAATAAATTTGAAAAAAATAAAAACACGTGTAAAATATCGATGAAATTGACGTTTGTATACAGTGAAATATATTTTAATTTTTTTTGGAGTAGTAAATCTGATAAACTTTTGTCGTTGGTACTAGACCAAGTAAGAACTAAATTAAGGTAAATTCAGGTGAAATTTAATTTTTGCTGTGAAATTAGATTATTAAAATCATTAATTACTGTAAAAATTAAAGATTACTTATTTAAAATTTAATAGTAGTAATTTATTTTGTAACAAAAAAAAGGAATTGGAAACTATGATTAAATATGTTGTATTTTTTTAATAGCATATTAAAATAAAAATAAATATATATATATATATATGATTCGAACATGATATACCTTATAAAAAAAATGATGATAAAGTCAGAATTATTTTGGAATGTAATGATAAAAAGTAATTTCTGAAGTAAAATAAATTAATGAATTAGTATTGTTTATTATAAAAAAATAGATGTAAACTCTAGACCGATCATTAAAGATTTTGACAGTTCTCAAGACGTTGAGAAAGAGTCAATAATATTAATGCGCAGGACTGATTGTATATCAGGTGGCAGTTCTCAGGATGTTGAGAATGAGTCAATAATATTAAAGCGCAGGACTGATTGTATATCAGGTGGCAGTTCTCAAGACGTTGAGAATGAGTCAATAATATTAAAGCGCAGGACTGATTGTATATCAGGTGGCAGTTCTCAAGACGTTGAGAATGAGTCAATAATATTAAAGCGCAGAACTGATAATAATATATCAGGTGGCAGTTCTAATGAGTTTGAGAATGAGTCAATCGAGTGGAAACATTCAGAAAAATCTAATAATGATCGGTCGAATAAAAATTAAAAAAAATATAAAATCCTTAGAATCAAAAGAAAATTGAAAAAAAAAAATTTTGATAGAAAATTGTGTATTTCATATAATGAGTATAATACAGAGTATGATTACGTAATGATCGCAAATTCTCTGATTTATAATATACCTACTTGTTTTGACGAAATAAAAGAAGGGAACAATAAAAATAAATGGTTACAAGCTATAAATAGTGAAATAAATTCTCTTTTGATTAATAATACTTGGATATTAGTTTCAAAGTCAAAGAACAAAAATATTGTAGATTGTAAATGGGTATTTACGATAAAAACGATGAATTTGGAAAGCCATTAAAATACAAAGCTCCTCTTGTTCGCGGGTTCAGTGAAAAATATCAAATTGATTATAATGAAACGTTTGCTCCCGTTACCTGAATTTCAAGTTTTAGGTTTATAATTGCTTTGTCAAATTAGTTTAACTTATTAATTCACCACATGGACGTTAAAACTGCATTTCTAAATGGTACATTAAAAGAAGAAATTTATATGAAATTAAATGAAGGAGTTAAAAATAATGGAAATCAAGTCTATAAATTAAACAAAGCTTTATATGGTTTAAAACTAGCCGCAAGATGTTGGTTTGAAGTTTTTGAAAATGTACTAATTGATAAGGGCTTTCGAAATTCATCAGTTGATCGTTGCATATATATTCTTCATAAAGGAGATATATCTAATAATATATATGTTGTTTTGTATGTGGATGATCTTGTGATTGCTACTGCTGATATTTTAAACAGTATCTTGTGAATAAATTTTGCATGACTGATTTAAAAGAAATTAAGCTTTTTCTTGGAATTAAAATCGAAAGAAATGAAAATACAATATCATTAAATCAAAGTGCTTATATAAAAACTGTTTTAGAAAAATTTAACATTAATGAAACTTGAATTCTGATGAAAAATATGAAGCCCCTTGCCGTAATCTAATTAGTTGCTTAATGTATATAATGGTTTGTACAAGACCTGATCTAAGTATAGCTGTAAACATTTTAAGTAGATACACAAATAAAAATAATAAAGAATTATGGACAAATCTGAAAAGAACTAACAAGGGAAGTACATGACCTCCGGGAAACGGATCTCATCCTAACTTTGGTATGTCTTTTATAATATAAAAATATGAAGAAAGCCAAGTTATCTCTTGCCAATGGCCACTTTTACGGAAGTTATTCGACATCCAATAATAATAGCAGTAAAAAATAAGAAATAATAAATTTTTCATATTAAATTTTGGCTTAATAATCTTCAACTTCTTATTTTCTTCATAACTTTGCTTCAAATTAAGCAATTTTAGCTTCTTTTTTTTAAACCATTTCTACTTGGAACTCAACTTTCTTCTAGTTTTTGGTTCGATTGTTTATCTTTATTTGTTTTCGAGTTATAATCTACCGAATTGGAAGTATTTTTTACTGCTATTATTATTGGATGTCGAATAACTTCCGTAAAAGTGGCCATTGGCAAGAGATAACTAGGCTTTCTTCATATTTTTATATTATAAAAGACATACCAAAGTTAGGATGAGATCCGTTTCCCGGAGGTCATGTACTCCCCTTGTAAGTAAAAACAATGTTCTGAAGGGAATTTCCCAAATTACTTGTTAATATATTTTGCTAGATAAATGTTTTATTATTTTATGGTTTACACATGATATAAGATTTTACCTGAGGATTAAAAGGGGTTCTTCTAAAATTATACAAAGGAAAATGAAAGGTTTATGGATTCAGTTCCTTGCGAAAGTAAAGTGTATTTATTTGCTGTAAATTTATGATTAATAAAGAATACCATAATGCAATATGTTAAATTGATTGATTAAGAAAATCAAATCATTTTGTACTTGAAGTTGCTAAAGCAAAGCATACGTTATTGAATGTTTTAAGGGTTATTGTAATTTCTGTTATGAAAAGTGTTAACCATAAAGCATTGAAAAGTTAAAAATTGTAATGATTATACAAAAATTGCACGTCTAATCAATATACCTGGAATATACAATAAAAAAAATATATTGATAAAAACCTAATGTTGAAAAATATATCGAAAGAATTATAATTCACAGAAATGAATATAATTTGCATTTATGTTACAGGAAATCAAATTACAAATCTACTGTTCAAATCAGTATACGTGGTTGATGTATTTTATTAGAAACAATGATGTAAAAAAAAAGATTATATGAAACTATGTAGATATGTAAAATAGCAATATGAAATTATGCAATTATTCAACGATAAAAAAAATGATAAATATTATAAAGTATTGTATTGTATTGAAAGTTGTATGTATGAACAACTGAACATGGTCTGGAAAGGTTTTACTGGGTTTCCCTTATCCCTTGCAATAAATGTTGGGCCATATGTAATATTCCCAGAGGTCACGAGAAAGAAAAAGGTAAATTAAATTATTGATTATTATGAAATAAAGAATGTTAAAATCTGCACAGTCAAATAATGATTTAATGTTTAAAAAAGTGAATTCGATTAATTTTTGAGGGGGCGTGTTGGAATATACAAGTAAAATAATGTAAATAAAATGTACTTTACATAAATCACTCGACTATAGCTTGAATGTTTGTTTCGGCAAAGGTGACAAAAAGAAGGGTTTTATGGCACTGCCTGTGAAGTGCATCGGCGTACTCGGCGGACGTTCTAACTGATCATTTTTATAACTAGCTTATTGTCCATGTGTGCAGTATGAGCATAATGCGTAGTATTTTGGATGCTTTCTTAGTTTTAGGCATCGTTCTTAGTTTAGTCTAGAACCGCTTCTTGTAGAGTAAAGACCTATCCTTTCTCGTGACATTATAATAAAGTGTCTAAGTTTGTTTATTAAATATTGTCGTCTTTTACTTATTTCAATCCCCATATGTATAAAAACCAACATATGTAGTATCAAACATTTCACAAAATTTTATAAGTACTACATTGACAGTAGTGCGATCCTTTACTTATATTGATTAATTATGCTGACTTAATTTTGCATACATTAAATTTTGTATCGGATCGATCGATACTTTTCATTTTAAAAATATCGTCGATCCTGTAACGACAAAACTGAAGTATCGATACAATATCGCCGATATTTTCGGGTTATAAAGTATCGACGATACTGCCCACATTTGTGTATATATATTGTTACGTGAGTTGAGAATCTCTTCTCAACTCTTGCCACAAATGCATTTTGTCAACACAGCATTCTCATAACTAGCACGATTGTTCTCTCTCTCCATATGTAATTAGAGAAGACTTTAGCAGTTACAAACCTAATCTCTGTCAATGGAGGAGAGAGTCCGGGTGCGTCGTCGATCCTTCGACGCGCACAACGGCAAACGATCTGAACCTTCTCATTCGATCGCACATGCTAATAAACTCTTAGTTTTACTCGAACTCTCTGGATTCATTATTATTTATCCTTAACCACGGATTCTCAAACAGCCCGTGGCACTAGATGCATCTTCCATCCACATAACAATATATATACAAAGGTGCTGAGTGATCACTATAAGAACTTGACAATAAGGACGGTATCTAGTAAGAAGTGCCAAAGGGGCACAAACAAAAATATAATATGTTTGTGTGTGTGTGTGTGTGTGTATATATATATATACACATACTTTTTATTTTTATAAAATTTCTGAAATCTCCATTTTCTTATTTATTTATCTTCAGTTTAACGAGATGTAAACTCCAAAAAACAGAAAAATGATTTATTTTTTATTAAACGAAGAATTCAATTTATCGAAAAAACGTTCTGTAATGATGTTGTGTTTCCTTTAAAGATAATCTGTGAATTTTTTCAAATTTGTTATTGATAAATCAGCGAGATCTTTGGACAACCGTGAATCATTAATCAAAAATGGTTATTTACATATAATTAATAATTAATAATTAATTATTTCGTACAAATCCCTTTGTCACGGTATTGTATTTATTTTAAAAAGTATCTGTGATTGTTTTCAGATTTTAAAATTTTTGGAATTTTCTAAGTAGGTTTCTGTAATTTAGATGTCACATTTCCTTAAATCAAGTACCTAACGCTAAACCACGAAACAATAGAGAATCAATCTAATTTCTCACTTGCAAAATGTAAACTTTTGAGAAAAGTAATATTTGTTATAATCCGTTGTATATATATCGTCGTGCCTTACGAAGAGTAGCACGCTTACATTTAATAAAACATTCAAACGTGCTAGTCTTCGTAAGGGACGTCGATATGATATTTTGGATACGGATTAATAAACAAATATAGAAAATGTACACATAAACAGTTAGAGGTCAATCGTTTGATGAACCAAATTTTATTTATAATTGATCCTTTCAAGTAAATATATCTCTGAATTAAAATTAAAAAGAGTGAAAATGAACGCAATGCTTCAAAGAAATTACTGACATAATTGATTTTTCAAATTAAATCCTCAGTTTTTTATTTATTACAATTGTGCATTTATAGATATATAATTTTGCGTGGTAAACTGACTATATTTATAAGTATTTAAAACTCGATATATTAATTGAATAAAATGAAAAATAATCTGTAAAAATTAACGTCGAAAACCTGTCAGGGCATTACAATTTTTCATTTGATTCAATGACTATATCGAATTTGCAGATTCTGTGAGTAAGTACACACACAATCTGTTAACCACGCAAAATGTATCTACTAATGCATGCACAAATCACATTGGGGAATAAATAAAAAACTGAGAATTTAATTTGAAATATTAATTACCTCGATATAATTTATATGCGGCATCCGTATGTGTGTGTGTATTAAATAATAATTACCAAAGAGGCGACGAATTTTCTTACATGTAGTTAACTCGCCGATCCTTCAAGCAATAAATGAACAGGATGTTGTCGAATGAAAGAATTATAACAATGTAATAGCCTGGACTTAGCTCCGCGCTACTTATATATAAACAGACAACAATGCGTTAACGCTCATCTTTTCGGCGGCAATTTATCTTGAATAGTTATAAGTATATGTTTACATACGTGTTGCTGGAACTGAAGACACCTTCCCTGGATACAAAATTTCTCTATAGTAACAACATGTTTTTCTCCTATCAATTGATACTTGATACATATTTCTTCATTGTTGATAATACTAAAATATTATTTACGTAAATTTAAGTATTCCGAGAAAACTGTCCTTTATTAAAATTAAAATGTAATTAATAAATTTTTAAATATTCATAACCAATTATGCAATGGTAAAAATTTAGGTTGACCTTTCTTTATTTTGATGTGTTTATCACGTAGAACTTTTAAACGACCGCATACCAAAAGAACGTAAGACAATTCGAAATACGTAAATATTATACTTCCAGTAAACTATTGTTTTGTATTTCGTCTTTACCGCAGTGAGAAAAATTTGCAGACTTTTCTTACCCCATAATACTAAGGCTGCAAAGCGAGTCTAAAAACATATTCGTATTACGTATATTATCATCAGCTGAAAGGAAAGCGACGTGCAAAAGTGCGTTTAGCGACATCTGTGTAGTAAAAAATAAATTGAAAGTTCAGACTTCAGACTCTTGAGAGTTGTGCTTGAGAACGTCATTTTCTATAACGTAAATAAATAATATAAATAAACGTGAATGATTGGAAAAGCAATTAATAAAAAACAGTTTTTATAGATTTAACATTATTATTTTATATATATATATATATTATACGTAATTTCACTTTTAAGAAAGGCATTTGCCTTTAATGAATAATCGTGATGTACTTATATCTGTTATTTGATGTAACATAACCTACAATGTAAGTTATTTATAATTATTTACATCAAATTATCGATTATTATTAACTTTAAATTAATTAAATTTATTACTATTTTTAATTGCATTTTTATTTCAGGTGATACTAATGATGTGTAGTAATATATTTATGATAATGTGTGGTAATAAGCTAAGGAAAAATGCATTTTACTATTATTTTTATACAAGTATACTAAGATATCTATACTAAATTTTGAACATTATAAGCAAGTTTTTAATTTTTTTACCAAAGTATGTCATTTGGGTCTAATATCTTTAGATACTTTCGTCGACGATTAATATTTGGTTTAATTTTTCTTCTAATACTTGCATACTGTGTACTTACTTTGTTTTCTAGCGAGGTAAGTATCATTTTGTCAATTAATTTTGTTCTTTTTTAAGATGTAGTTTAATAATCATCATTAAAATTTGTAGAAAAAAGGACTGACTTTTGGAAATGATTTTGATGATATGGATAATATGAATATTGGAGAAAATAGTGATGATATTTTTAATGATGAGGATGATGATCAAGAAGTTGCAAAAACTTCTGGTAAACCATTATTATGGCAAATGGAAGTAATGAGTGACGTTGGAAATGCTAATTCAGTGGAATTTACAAATGATAATATTTATAATGATAATGAAACATCTTCCAAGCCTTGCCGTAATTCAGTTCAAGTAATACATACAATAGTCTTTATTTTATAAATTTAATGTTATTAATTCTTAAAATGTATATGAATGTGAATATTTTCTAGGGTAAATCTATAATTGTTGATGAAAAAGGTTATGTGTGCTCTAGGCAAGAAGTACTTCCAAATGGTTGTTGTAGTATAGAACACTCTGTGACCGAACCAATTCCTGTGCCTTTTATAAAGAAAACTAGATTTACTTGTGAAACGTGTAATTCTCAAGGTTGTTGTGCAATTTATGAATATTGTGTCTCCTGCTGTCTAGATCCTACCAAGGTAATTACACTATTTAATAAAAATAAGAATTTTATTTGCTCAAAAAACATTTAACAATGTATAAAAAACAATATAATATAAAACAATTACAGGTAAAAAAGAGGAAGACTTTGAATATTGACCAAATTCGTAAAGAAAATCTTAAATTAAGACGGGGTGAAGATATATTAAAATTACGTCTGCGGAGTCTTGATAGGTTTCAATTGTGTCTTGCAGCCTGTCGAACTTCCAGTGCCAGTGTTCAACACGAAAATACATACAAAAATCCATACTCAAAGCATTGTTACATACTTCAACTGCCAAACAGTTATTTAACTCGAAGACATAAAAGAAACTCTATATCATTTAATAATAATCAGAACGATCTCAGGATCGCTTTCACATCTTTTTCTGTATTAGAGTTATTTGATCTACCCATCCTACTCCAAATGTATTCCTTTAATTACATAAACTATTTTTTATAATTTAATCTTTGATATAATTTGATCAAAAGAATTTGTTCTCGATTTTGTTTAGAAAACATTTTACAGAGAGGATCTTATACCTCTAACTAGCTTTGCTCTTAGACTCCACAAATCTGTAAATGTTAAATCTTTTGCTTCAGGGAAACGACGCGCTGCTACAGACATTATTTCGTCCTTAATATTTTGCTGCATAGTACCTTCCACCTAGAGAATATATACGTTATGAAGTTAAATATTCATAATTCAATTAATATAATAATATTATTAAAATTCATAGCTCTTAATGCAATAATTACCTCTATATATTTACATTCTGCAGCAGCATAATGACAAGATATTGCTTTTCTAGTCCGCGTAGAAACATTTTTCCAAGAACCGTGAATTAATAGAGGATGAAAGAAAACTGTGTCTCCTGGTTCCATTTCTACGTCGATCCATTTTATTGCTTCTGATAAATCCTGAAAAATAAGTTGAGATGAATAACTGTAGTTACTTTAATTTATTAAAAACTGGGTTCTACACTTTACAATAGCCTAATTATATGTACATAATAAGACTGTATACTAGTATATATACTAGTATAAATTAGTAGAACAAAACAGAATATTACATTAAATTAAACAAGTAACATAAAAAGTATTACAATTATGTTAGTTCATTTAATCTAATATCATGAAAAATTTAGAAAAAGTCAATATAATCGAGTATCAACAGTATATTTATAACATTGATCATACAATTTCAAATTAAGTAACAGAGATGTATATAGTAAAATGTTTAAAACATTTATTTTTAAGAACTTATTATGTTTTTTCATTATTTTAAAGGAAAAATAAAAAACTTTTTTTATTTATTTAAAATGTTTGTATCATATTGAGATTATTATGCACCATGATTTACACTTTGGTACTGTTAAAAATTAATATTTTTAAGAAAGATAAAAGAAAATAAAACACTTCGTCTTTATAGTTATTGTAAGTAGTAGTAGATAGTTACATGTAAGCTTGTTCTTATCACAAAATCAAAAATAAGAAAAACCCATTTTTAAAGCTTTAAAATAAATGTATACAAATACCTGAATGCCGTGGTACATTTTGTTTACTGTGTCTTTAGGATAATCGTGTGGCAACAGGCCAAAAGCTCGGTGTGATCCTGGAAAAACGTGGAGGCACCCGTTCTCTTTATCGCATTTTTTCTATCGCTGTCCAGGAAGCGACTATTTTATCAGCCGGTCGGAATAGGGAAGTAGTATAGATCTTGGTGCGGAGGGTGTCTGTATTTAACATTATATTATTGTGTGAAATTTACATCCATAAATCAGATCTTTAGCTAATGATAAATATATATTGATTTATAAATGTTTAATTAAAAAAAGATATTAAAAAATATTATTATATTTAATACTTTTAAAAACTTGATAAATTATTTTTTTAAATTTCTATTAATCTCAACAAGTCTTCTTAATAATCAGAACGATCTCAGGATCGCTTTTACATCTTTTTCTGTATTAGAGTTATTTGATCTACCCATCCTACTCCAAATGTATTCCTTTAATTACATAAACTATTTTTTATAATTTAATCTTTGATATAATTTGATCAAAAGAATTTGTTCTCGATTTGTTTAGAAAACATTTTACAGAGAGGATCTTATACCTCTAACTAGCTTTGCTCTTAGACTCCACAAATCTGTAAATGTTAAATCTTTTGCTTCAGGGAAACGACGCGCTGCTACAGACATTATTTCGTCCTTAATATTTTGCTGTATAGTACCTTCCACCTAGAGAATATATACGTTATGAAGTTAAATATTCATAATTCAATTAATATAATAATATTATTAAAATTCATAGCTCTTAATGCAATAATTACCTCTATATATTTACATTCTGCAGCAGCATAATGACAAGATATTGCTTTTCTAGTCCGCGTAGAAACATTTTTCCAAGAACCGTGAATTAATAGAGGATGAAAGAAAACTGTGTCTCCTGGTTCCATTTCTACGTCGATCCATTTTATTGCTTCTGATAAATCCTGAAAAATAAGTTGAGATGAATAACTGTAGTTACTTTAATTTATTAAAAACTGGGTTCTACACTTTACAATAGCCTAATTATATGTACATAATAAGACTGTATACTAGTATATATACTAGTATAAATTAGTAGAACAAAACAGAATATTACATTAAATTAAACAAGTAACATAAAAAGTATTACAATTATGTTAGTTCATTTAATCTAATATCATGAAAAATTTAGAAAAAGTCAATATAATCGAGTATCAACAGTATATTTATAACATTGATCATACAATTTCAAATTAAGTAACAGAGATGTATATAGTAAAATGTTTAAAACATTTATTTTTAAGAACTTATTATGTTTTTTCATTATTTTAAAGGAAAAATAAAAAACTTTTTTTATTTATTTAAATGTTTTGTATCATATTGAGATTATTATGCACCATGATTTACACTTTGGTACTGTTAAAAATTAATATTTTTAAGAAAGATAAAAGAAAATAAAACATTCGTCTTTATAGTTATTGTAAGAGTAGTAGATAGTTACATGTAAGCTTGTTCTTATCACAAAATCAAAAATAAGGAAAACCCATTTTTTAAAGCTTTAAAATAAATGTATACAAATACCTGAATGCCGTGGTACATTTTGTTTACTGTGTCTTTAGGATAATCGTGTGGCAACAGGCCAAAAGCTCGGTGTGATCCTGGAAAAACGTGGAGGCAACCGTTCTCTTTATCGCATTTTTCTATCGCTGTCCAGGAAGCGACTATTTTATCAGCCGGTCGGAATGGGAAGTAGTATAGATCTTGGTGCGGAGGGTGTCTGTATTTAACATTATATTATTGTGTGAAATTTACATCCATAAAATCAAGATCTTTAGCTAATGATAAATATATATTGATTTATAAATGTTTAATTAAAAAAAGATATTAAAAAATATTATTATATTTAATACATTTTAAAAACTTGATAAATTATTTTTTTAAATTTCTATTAATCTCAACAAGTCTTTATTCCCAAAACAAAGAGTAAGTGGTAAAAAAAGAGAAACAAATGGTCGAAAGCGAGAGAAGAATTGCAGAAATTGTACATTTTCAATTGATTCGAAAGAACCGAAATAGATATATAACATGGATAAATTATACCATACAATTGTAAGGTATAATTTTAATTCCGATGGCGATTCCCCATCGATTTTCGCCTCGAGTTATTTATTTCCAATTTTCAGGCGTTTGGGTATAATACCCAAACAAAGGATAATATAGAAATGTTGAACGGGAGAGAATATGGACATCTAAAAGAAGATGTAGCATAAAACTTGATACGTAAGGGCGCGATCGAGAAAGGTGAGCATTTTGATCGAAAGCCGGAGGAAAAGCTCCATTATGGTAAAGTAAAAAGATATAACGCTCGGGGAGATAAAGTTCCGATTTGCCGTATAGCCCTTTAACAATATGCGGCGAATACTATCATGTAACCGAGTAAAATATCAAGCTGAGACTACTTGTTTCTTGATATATATATATATGGATACAGTTTCTGTTACATTTTATGATACAAACATTTTACGTTTAATTTACAGTTTCGTAAGCACCTAATTTTTATAAAAATGAAAACCTCTGTATTTGTCAATACAATTTTATAATATGTGAACAGAAGAGAGCAGGAAAGCATATCAATTCTATATAGAAGTAAACAGAAACGTTTAATAAACCTAAGAGAGCACGAATCAATTATTATGCATATTAATTAGTTACCGAGAATTTTTGTGTATTAAATAAAATAATTAACTCAATCGAATAAATTAACTATAATACCGTATCAGAGTTACATTCATTTCACAACTATCTTATAAATTTCAATATTTTATTTATCTTATTTTCGCATTTACATTTCCATTCTGCTAGATTTAAATAATAATTTTACCTTGAACTTCCACTACCTACGTCGGGTGGCTTAGCGATAAGCATACTGTGTACACCCACAATATTTGGTCCGGTGAAATTCTCTACTACGTCTAAAAGCTTCTTATTCTCAAAATATTCTTGAAAAACTTCGTCTTGTAGTATATCTTGAATCTTGTTAACAGATTTTCGATCTATCACATCTCTCATCACTGTGATAAAACCTTTTGGAATTTTTCCCAGCGCATAATCGTCAAATCTAAATAACGTTAATTCTTTTAATATTTTTGTATCAATATGTTTTAACTATACTAATAATATTCTCACATTTTTCTACGTATATATATATGTGAATTGGATTAAGAGAACGTGCAGTTATTTTTCAAATAAATTAACAAACTATTGTAATTAATACCTCTCACTGCATCTCTGAAGAATGTCTAGTGGAATTAATCGAGGTATAACCAAAAATCCATTGTGTTCATAAAAAATTCTTTGCGCTAGCGTTAACCGACCAATGTCTCTTGTTAATGATATAGTTTGCATTTTGTCCAATGTTTGTTAATCTGAAACAAAAAGATAAATATTGATATAGTTACTCGTTTATATTACAAATAATAATATTGTTATATACGTGTAATATATTAATAATTAACTAAATATAATTTACTTGATGTGCAAGTTAAAAATACTCTATATTGGGTATATTAATATTTTTTTAATTTTTCAAAAAGCCTTGTTTGCTATAATCATAATCATAAAATGTAGTTTGACTTCATGTATAATTTCTCAGTAAAAGTGTTAGAAATTTAAATAGTCTACTAATCGAAGTATTTTTTGTAACGGTGAACACGAATAATTCATTTAAGATTTCACGACTATTTAACATTCAAAAGACATTCATATTTGTTTTAATTAGTTAAATGATATACATGTTAGCATAAGTTTAAAATAAATAAGTACTTTTGAAATGCTAAAGGTTCAACTAATTTGTGTAAATTAGTTTTATGAAACTACTAAAGAGAAGAAAAAGAAACTAAAAAGAAGGTGGTGATACATTATTCAGCTTAAAATTACCTAACGCACTGTTGAAGAGTCACAATTTTTTGTTAAGTTGGGAATTAGTAATAATTGTTAAAAAGAGCATACAACCATCTATAATATAAAATTTAACGTAAATATTTTAGAAATTGAGAATTTTCCTTTACTAGTTAATTGTACTTTACATTTATAAAATGTATAAAAGATGAGGAAGATGATACATTATTCAACATAAAATTATTTGTACATAGTGCGATAGAGATCAAACACTACAAATTTGAAGGATATGTAAAAAACATTTTTATATTTCGTCTTTCAGTTGTATAATTCGAATTTCTAATTGCAAAATTTAATTTATGCTTCATTTATTTCAACAATGTTTGTGTAATTATTAATAAACTAACCGCAATTCAAGTCAAAGAAGTTCGTATATAACATTTTATTGAAATATCATCATTTAGATTGTCCAACAGAAAAAATAAGCAACAATTAAATAAATATACAACAATGTTACATAGATTATTCAATTATTCAATCAAAAAATAAATACATAATTCAAATAGAATTGACATATTTTTCATATAGGTAAAAGTATCGCTATAAGAATATTCTTACACTTTAAATACAACGAAAGAATTTTAAGTGTCTTTGCAAGCAAGTGTTCTTTACATTATAAGAATCAATTAATTTGGCGTATTTCCAACCATTCGCACAAAACAGAGGCATTTGATATGTTACTATATACATATACGTTTAACGATTCGCAAAATCGCGTTAATCGAATAATATATATATATTATATATATATATATATATATATATATATATATATATATATATATATATATATATATATGTATACGTTGCTCGCAGAATCCATATATCAGAAAAGTAATTCGCAAGATTACGAAAAGATAAAAAAAAAAAGGCTTATCTTTCTTTCTCTCTCTGGCATACATAGGAAGGGGGGTGCGCGTGCGTCGCGACGCCGACGTCGCGGCACCAGCACGTGGCGGCGTCAAAAAGCTCGAGAGGAATAAACGCGCTGGCCACCGGGCCGTTCTGATCAAAAGCGCCGCGACGAGCCCACGCAACGCTTCGCCGTCTCGCGATTTTTCTTTTGTCGCGAAGGGTTCTGCAGACTTACAACCCTCTGCATATATATACACAAGTTTTCACCGTATATCTTAGTCAGTTGTCGTTTTTTTTTTTTGGACACTTTGTCAATGATTGTTCAGCAGGAGTGATAACGAAGGGCCGTTCGACCCAAGAAAAATAATGATACCACACTTGGGTGAGTTATACGACTTATTTTTCCCTTCTCTTTCCATCTTTCAATTCTATCGATACTTTCTATTGAGTGAAGAGCGATAAAGGTTGTGAATAGGATTTTTACATTTTTCAAGCAGGTGGGAAACTTCTTTCTAACGAGCGCGTGTATTCCTTTGTTGATTTAGGACTCTGTTGCTTCAATTGATAAATGCGTTTCTCTATCTTGAAATATTGTACACAACTATAAATATAATATATTTTCGATCTAATGTTTTACAGGAAGTTTCACACGTGCGCTCAATCAATATATTTATTTTCATGAAATTCTTTTAGTAATTAATGCTTATGTAGTGGATTTATTCATACAACTTTCCGTATATGTAAATAAGATTTTAAAACGGCTGAGGGATAAAGGTGTATCCTTCAAATTAATTCTGGAAAATGATTACGTTAAATGAACATCTATGAAAAGTAATGAATATGTAAAGATGTACGAGAGTAGCGGAAGTTTATTTATTATTTTTCAAAGTATATAACCATGCTTTAACGACTATATTATTTTAAGGTCGTGATAATGCTTTTGAAATAATTTTAGTACTAATATACTATTTCGTTCTGCAAGTACTATACGTTACATCTACGTAATACTTAACGATCGCATTATTTTACTACTAAATTAAATAATTATTAAATATTTTTATAAATTTGGTTTTACTTAAAAATATTGTATTTATTAACTGTTTTTGTAGTTATTAACGATATTTACAATGTAAATAATAAAAAATAGTAAAACGTGAAAGGATACAAGTGTAAGTTAAACCTGCGATATGTGGATTTTAATAATGTACGCACCCATTATGACTGTAATACTGCTAAATGGATAGAATATGTATAACAAATGGAATATCTTCTTCTGGGCAAAACTTTAGACGCAACAACGTATTTTATTGCAAATCTAACATTAAATACTAGTTTGTTACTTTAAAATATTATAATTGATAATACGAATATACATTCGTAAGATTAAATCCTTATTATAATATCTTAAAATTAAAGATACTATGAAAAATGTAAAAATATATTTAAATTACGCATGATGCATAATTGAAATGCGCTGCTTTATTACTATCAGTACATTGTATAACCGAAATTAAGACCATTTTGAATCAGCTGATTATTTGATTTTACATAATTACTATAGACTGTAAAGAAAAATCAAATAACTTGCATAAATTTATCAAATTTCAAATTATCGAAAATCAATTGAATTATTGGATACAAACAGAAATAGATTTACCGTGCGTTTAATCAAGATGCAAATTAAATTCATTAATATAGCTGATAAAAATTTTAAAACGTCGGCTGTAAGTAATTAATTGGAAAACGTATAAATTTTCATATAGTCATAATCATAATAAATAAATATAATGTATTTGTCGTGAAACAAAATATGATTGTTTTTAAGTGTTTATCAAATGTGTAGGTAACATCTAAATATCGCCAAACTAACTCGAATTAGATGTTAGTTCCTGTTAACACGCGACACATACACCGAAATTACATAATTTCGCAGAAAACTCAGAAGAAAAGACTGTGCATCGTCTATAGGTGAATAAAGACGGATTTACGCGTGCGTAACACCGTGGAAAGAGAGCAGTCAGACAGACGGAATCGATGCGCAACGTCAATTATTTAAACGGGAAGGTCTACAACCTTAGTTGCTGCGCTCGCTTATAATATGATCGACCTTTGCCGGGGTAAAGAATCTTATATATTTTTTCCGGGTTTACAAACCTCCTCTTCCACCCCCCGGCCCCGGATATCGCAAGTTAGCTTGGGTTTACGGAAAATTGAAAATCGAAACTGGTACTTCCGGTACTTTGATTCCTCTAGAAAGCTTTGGTGTAAATTTTATAAAAATTGTGTTGTATCTCGCGTTTTTATTTTTCTTTTTTTTTTTAGGTTTTATATTTTCACATGGTTTTTTAGGTATTTTCTTTGTGTTATTTTATAGTTTTGCGTATATCGACTATACGAATATACATCGAGAATTATATTTCACTTTTTGGGGAAGCGATAACTTTTTTTTTACAGCCACACGTAAAACGAATGCGAACGTATAACCATCATTGAATCTTATAGCCTCGAAAAATATTATATAGCGTTGAAGTTGAATTTTCTTATTTGATTAATTTTACTCTAGTTGTCTAGAACGACCATAATGATATTTTCTTGAGGATAATGAGCATCTTATATAAAACGAAAAATCTCCCCTAATTTGTAATGCTAACGAACCAGGTGACAAGTTATTTTTTAAAAACGTGATTATATATAGGTTAAATGACATTTGATGGCTAGCCAACATTGTGAAATTTACTTATATGCATAAGTGAATGAATTTATGCCAAAAATTGATATTTTTGTAAAAGCATAAAAATATTGATCATTTCTAAATTTTACATTTTTATTGAAAACGTGTCAATAGATTGTATTTTAATACAGACTAGCTCAGCTTATCTATCATACCTACATATATATATTCGATTACGATAGCTTACAATTTTTAGCTAGTGCTGATTTTATAGTCGATATATTTTATATATGCATGTATTGTAAGTGTAAGGTTAGACAAACACATTTTGTGATTATAGTTTTTTATGAGCTGAGAGTTGAACAAATGAATTGTGTACTATAAAAATATAGAAAGATTTCATACTTTCAGTTTTATTTGATGTGTTGGAAAATTTGTGGGCGATATATTTATTGTTTGATGATATATTTATTGTTTTGTACAGAAATTTATGAAACCATATACCGGAAATAATTATTTTCTGAATAATACTATATCCATTTGTACAAGTTCTTTCCATTTTCAAACAAGACTCATAAGTCATAACTTTGTTAATCTTGTATCTTTTGCAGTTGTTAAGATGAAATTTCGGAGTTATTTAGAGTTTATTAAAATATATAAACATAAAGTTTAATATTTGCTATACCGATTTTTCGTGGAAAATAAAAATTAAATAAAATATTGTTAAAAACCGGTCATTTTATTAAAATCACCTGAAAAATCCACTTTATTGACTTCAAACGGGGGAATAAAATTGTACTTTATTCCGTAGAAAGTAAAAATACATTTTAGTCCTGGGGCTCACTATTTATAGTTTCCCCATTGACGTTGCCGTTATTATAAAAGTATTAATTCACAAATTTTTATTAAGACTTTGATATGTAAAGAAAAAAACATTCAATTGTCGTTGCTGTCAAATAAAGTAATCTTTTTTTCATACATTTCGGGATCATATTGTCCTCGCTGATACTCGGGGAGCAATTTTCATTCGCGGAAATAAACGCATATTTTACTCCCTCAGTGTAACACTATTATTTCATGCTCGAGGAGCATTTCACTTTTCGGCTCTAAAAATTGGGACGAAAGCAGCATATATTTCCCGCAAAAGTATTTTCCAAGCACAAGTAAAATAACGGAGCAAAAGTAAAATTTAAGAAATAACAAGAGGGGTATACTTAAGGTATGTAAAAGTTGAAAAGCGTATCAGCCCGTCTTCTCAAGGTCTAAAAATGGCCACAGTAAAATGTCGAATAAAATACTACGACGCGGCCTCGCGTGATTACTGCCCTCGCGAAAAATCTTCTCGTTCTAGCAGTAAATCCACTTGCAGGAAAAATCTTATATTTTCGGCACATGCTGCATAATGTAATATTAATATACGTGATTGCAAAAAATATTAATTAGATTCTTGAAATTGTTATTTATTAGTAATTATATTGGGATGCACGATGTATCAATGGTAGCTAGTCAAAAGGTTCACTATTTCTTAAATTATTCACAAGACGTCTGAAAGAAAGAATTGTATATTATCCAATAATTGACATTTTCATAACTCGTAGAATCTAAAGAGCTCACGATTCTATTTGCCCAGTTACAATGGAGCACTCAGGTAAAAATTCCGTGAAACGTTGTCGATCGTATTGAGCGAATTACATCTACCGCGAGAAAAAGTTTTCTCAATTTTTAATTATTAAATTTTTTAATTTCGGATTACGTTTAGCTTCTACTATAAGAATAATATACGGAAAGAATATTGGACTTTGAGGAATATTGAAGGGAGCTCACATGAAGATGCTTAGATTTCTTAAAAGTCTACCTAGAAGTCGGCTGAATTCCGAGTCTGAGCGAATGAGAAATAAATGAAAGACATTTAGACTTAAGTTTTATGGGACTCTTGGCGGATGGAAGTCATATGGATTTAAGTTTTATGGGAGTTGACGGACGGTCAGATTAATGAAACTGTAGGTCACCTATGTCTGCGCGTTTATTCTATAATTAGGATCATTTAACGGTTACGTCGAATATGCTTCAACGTAAAGCTTACTTTCTGCATTATCATCAGTAGGGTTGATACTCAAATAATTCATATACTGTAAACCTTAATTAATAAAAAATTTACAAAAGTAAAATACAAGGAGCAGATAATGCTGATTATATCTATAATACAAACGAATAGATTTAAAATTATCTAAATCAATCTTTTGTCAGGAAAATCTGTTCTTCGTAGACGACAATTTTTAAATTGTAATATAGGTATATTAATATACATAAAAATATTGGATTAATATTGTAACAAAATAATTATATAATTGTCTGTTAATTTTTACAATTATATCAGGAAACAATCTTATGCGTTTATTACAAACTGGAACATATAACGTTTGTGAAATAGATCAAATTGAAAGATAAGTTTTGTAGAGATTTTGATAGATACTGTAATATGCCATAACACACAATTATATATTAAAATATATAAATATGTAATAAAATTAATGATACTGCTTTATGCGTACACAATATTCAAGTTAATTAAACAAATTAAATATATATTTACACACACCCACACACACACACATGTATAACATATGTACATATGTAGGCACATACACAAACACAAAACATAAGATGTAAGTCGTATTGTATAAAATAATGGATTCAGTTTTCTGTTACAGTACAGGTACTATTAATATAAGTACCTGGAAGTAACATTCATTATCAAGTGGTATAGGGTGATCATTTGTCATAGAAAACATCTGAAAATAGTTTTTTTAAATACAGTCTATTCACTATGAAATAAATCAGTTATAATGTGAAATAATATGAGAATATTAAATGAGTTTATATAGTGAATGTGTTAATTAATTTGGTAGCAAATTTAAAGCCATGATTGTACTCCCAAAGAAGAATAAAATATATTATATATGCAGTACTAATTAAAATAGTATATTTGTAATTAATTCAACACAATTTGATTAGTTAAAATTGTACAGCTTTGTATTAACGATAATTTCACCAAAAACTGAAATTAATATTCTAGAAATTTCATTTTTATGCGAAATCAATGAATATTAGTCATATAAAAATTATTACTTCTTCTTCTCGATTTCCTATTTTATTCAACAGAAACTCAAGATCTTATTGAAAATATCTCAAGGGAACATGGTATATTGAGATTTATAGGTACTTAAATATTGTACAATATAAAATTTATGTCATACTGAAAAGCTTTTCACAAAAATTGTATGTTACTTAATTAAGACTTTTTTCGTAGGATTAATCAGATGATATTAACTCATTTTCAATTTCCATACGATCTCTTTATCCTCAGGGAATCATGTGCTAAATGTTGTCCGCTGTAAATTCGTAACTAAAGGATTTTCAAGTTTCTTTGTTGGTGGATGAGATGCTCACCGTCAGAGATAATAACCATTCAATTTTTAACATTATTATACCAGGAGCATTTCACTTTTCGGCTCTAAAAATTGGGACGAAAGCAGCTATATTTCCCGCAAAAGTATTTTCCAAGCACAAGTAAAATAACGTAGCGAAAGTAAAATTTAAGAAATAACAAGAGGGGTATACATAAGGTATGTAAAAGTTGAAAAGCGTATCAGCCCGTCTTCTCAAGGTCTAAAAATGGCCACAGTAAAATGTCGAATAAATACTACAACGCGGCCTCGCGTGATTACTGCCCTCGCGAAAAATCTTCTCGTTCTAGCAGTAAATCCACTTGCAGGAAAAATCTTATATTTTCGGCACATGCTGCATAATGTAATATTAATATACGTGATTGCAAAAAATATTAATTAGATTCTTGAAATTGTTATTTATTAGTAATTATATTGGGATGCACGATGTATCAATGGTAGCTAGTCAAAAGGTTCACTATTTCTTAAATTATTCACAAGACGTCTGAAAGAAAGAATTGTATATTATCCAATAATTGACATTTTCATAACTCGTAGAATCTAAGAGCTCACGATTCTATTTGCCCCAGTTACAATGGAGCACTCAGGTAAAAATTCCGTGAAACGTTTGTCGATCGTATTGAGCGAATTACATCTACCGCGAGAAAAAGTTTTCTCAATTTTTAATTATTAAATTTTTTAATTTCGGATTACGTTTAGCTTCTACTATAAGAATAATATACGGAAAGAATATTGGACTTTGAGGAATATTGAAGGGAGCGTCACATGAAGATGCTTAGATTTCTTAAAGTCTACCTAGAAGTCGGGATGAATTCCGAGGTCTGAAGCGAATGAGAAATAAATGAAAGACATTTAGACTTAAGTTTTATGGGACTCTTGGCGGATGGAAGTCATATGGATTTAAGTTTTATGGGAGTTGCCGGACGGTCAGATTAATGAAAACTGTAGGTCACCTATGTCTGCGCGTTTATTCTATAATTAGGATCATTTAACGGTTACGTCGAATATGCTTCAACGTAAAGCTACTTTCTGCATTATCATCAGTAGGGTTGATACTCAAATAATTCATATACTGTAAACCTTAATTAATAAAAAATTTACAAAAGTAAAATACAAGGAGCAGATAATGCTGATTATATCTATAATACAAACGAATAGATTTAAAATTATCTAAATCAATCTTTTGTCAGGAAAATCTGTTCTTCGTAGACGACAATTTTTAAATTGTAATATAGGTATATTAATATACATAAAAATATTGGATTAATATTGTAACAAAATAATTATATAATTGTCTGTTAATTTTTACAATTATATCAGGAAACAATCTTATGCGTTTATTACAAACTGGAACATATAACGTTTGTGAAATAGATCAAATTGAAAGATAAGTTTTGTAGAGATTTTGATAGATACTGTAATATGCCATAAACACACAATTATATATTAAAATATATAAATATGTAATAAAATTAATGATACTGCTTTATGCGTACACAATATTCAAGTTAATTAAACAAATTAAATATATATTTACACACACCCACACACACACACATGTATAACATATGTACATATGTAGGCACATACACAAACACAAACATAAGATGTAAGTCGTATTGTATAAAATAATGGATTCAGTTTTCTGTTACAGTACAGGTACTATTAATATAAGTACCTGAAGTAACATTCATTATCAAGTGGTATAGGGTGATCATTTGTCATAGAAAACATCTGAAAATAGTTTTTTTAAATACAGTCTATTCACTATGAAATAAATCAGTTATAATGTGAAATAATATGAGAATATTAAATGAGTTTATATAGTGAATGTGTTAATTAATTTGGTAGCAAATTTAAAGCCATGATTGTACTCCCAAAGAAGAATAAAATATATTATATATGCAGTACTAATTAAAATAGTATATTTGTAATTCAACACAATTTGATTAAACGGAAAAATAATTTGCCAGCCCCCGAATTTTCCATTTAAAAAAAAAAAGCTTGTTTTTAAGGATTTTTTTTTCAAAAAAGTGCAATTTACAGTGCTTAATGCACTTAGAAATTTAGTAAAATGAATGAAAACAGGGAGGGTCGAGGTCCAGTGTATAGAGTTATGCTATTTGGATATTTTATTTTTTTCGTCTAAGGGTTGTAAAACCACCCCTAAATAGGACAATTTGACAATAACTAAGGTTGAATATGTATATTCACATATACACATATGCGTATGGATGTTTATGTTTTTGTGGGCGCTGATTTCGATTTTTAAGGTCAAATATAGGAAATTCAGATGGCGGACCCAATATGGTGATCGATAGATTTTGATTTCGCGTATTTATTTTCAAGCTCTTTCGGATTGTTGTTGACGAATGCAAGGTCAAAACTGCAACATTCAAATTCGTAAATTCAAAATGGCAGATTCCAGTTTGGCGACTATTTTTTCGAATTGTCAGTTCTTAAATTTTTTTCGACGTCTTTAGCCAGTATGTAAGTATAACTGTTACCGATTCTCACCGCGAGGAGGTAGACATGTATCGGAATCATTTTACTTTTTTTTGTTTTTTTTTTGTTTTATTCTTTTTTTTACTTTTTTTGATTTTGTTTTTTTTCTTTTTTAATTTTACGAAATACATTCTAAATTGACATAAAAATTGTAATTGGCGGACCCAAAAACCCCCGAACAACCAAGCCCTTCTTCCTATAGTACAAAAACTTGAAAATTTGACAAAAAAATGGTCGCATATTGAATAGGCCATATTGAAGAATGCTTATAATTGTGTAGTTCTGAATTTATGACGTTGGATTCATCATCAACAATCCGAAAGAGATTCCTGCAGTAGATTTAACATAGTTTGAAAAAAATACGCGAATCAAAATTTATCAGTCGCCATATTGGGTCCGCCATCTGGAATTTCCTATATTTAACTTAAAAATCGAAATCAGCGCCCTCAAAAACATAAACATCCATACGCATATGTGTATATGTGAATATACATATTCAACCTTAGTTATTGTCAAATTGTCCTATTTAGGGGTGGTTTTACAACCCTTAGACGAAAAAAATAAAATATCCAAATAGCATAACTCTATACACTGGACCTCGACCTCCCTGTTTCATTCATTTTACTAAATTTCTAAGTGCATTAAGCACTGTAAATTGCACTTTTTTGAAAAAAAAAATCCTTAAAAACAGCTTTTTTTTTTAAAATGGAAAATTCGGGGGCTGGAAATTATTTTTCCGTTTTCTAAATGGCATGAATCGATAGAGGCGACCTCGAAAATAGTGGAATATGGCTTTAGCATTTTTTGGGAGTTGTGAAAACAAATAGCAATAAGCTGTTGAAAGTTGAT
The DNA here is from genome assembly GCA_026168455.1 of Theocolax elegans. Classification (NCBI taxonomy): domain Eukaryota; kingdom Metazoa; phylum Arthropoda; class Insecta; order Hymenoptera; family Cerocephalidae; genus Theocolax; species Theocolax elegans. Next base: position 28,855,823 of record CM047426.1, read on the forward strand.
GGCCAAAATGGACATTTTGGGAGGAAATGGGTTAACTCATTTTCAATTTCCATACGATCTCTTCATCCTCAGGGAATCATGTGCTAAATGTTGCCGCTGTAAATTCGTAACTAAAGGATTTTCAAGTTTCTTTGTTGGTGGATGAGATGCTCACCGTCAGAGATAATAACCATTCAATTTTTAACATTATTATACCAATGTATCATTTAACAATTCCTGGAAGCGAAATCCTGAGTTTGACTCATCAGTTCACTATTCATAAGATAATTTCATTAAATGATATTTAGAAGATTCGGTCGAGTCAAAAGTTTTGAGATACAGGGTGTTAATTGCATATATAGATATCTTAGGTTTGTCACGGAAGATTGTATATGCTCATGAGAGCGTCGAAGATAAAGAATAATCTTCATATATATAATCCAAAAACATAAATTAATAGAAAACTCGAATAAAAGTTTTACATCAATTTTAGTGTATATATGGACAAGTTTTTTTTATTATACTTTACCGTTCAAAAGAGCAGCTATTAAACTTCAAAACTATAAAATATTGAAGTATATATAGGAATTACATTTAACAAATCAACCCTATTCGTGCTATCAGTTTGCGCAACTCCAAAAATATGCTAAAGCTAATATTACTATTTCGAGTCGTCTATCGATTCATGCCATTTAGAAAACGGAAAAAAATATTTCCAGCCCCCGAATTTCCTATTTTAAAAAAAAAAAGCTGTTTTTAAGGAATTTTTTTTCAAAAAGTGCAATTTACAGTGCTTAATGCTACTTAGAAATTAGTAAATGATTGAAATGGAGGTCGAGGTAAGTGTATAGAGTATGCTATTGGAAATGTATTTTTTTAGTCTGGTTGTAATTACCACACCAAATAGGCAATTTGCTAGGTTGAATTGTATTCACATATACACATGCGTTGATGTTATGTTTTGTGGCCACTGATTTCGATTTTTAAGTCAAATATAGGAAATTCAAGATGGCGGACCCAATATGGTGATCGATAGATTTTGATTCGCGTATTTATTTTCAAGCTCTTTCGGATTGTTGTTGACGAATGCAAGGTCAAAACTGCAACATTCAAATTCGTAAATTCAAAATGGCAGATTCAGTTTGGCGACTATTTTTTCGAATTGTCAGTTCTTAAATTTTTTTTCGACGTCTTTAGCCAGTATGTAAGTATAACTGTTACCGATTCTCACCGCGAGGAGGTAGACATGTATCGAGAATCATTTTACTTTTTTTTGTTTTTTTTTTGTTTTTATTCTTTTTTTTACTTTTTTTGATTTTGTTTTTTTTTCTTTTTTTTAATTTACGAAATACATTCTAAATTTGACATAAAAATTGTAATTGGCGGACCCAAAAACCCCGAACACCAAGCCTTCTTCCTATAGTACAAAAACTTGAAAATTTGAAAAAAAATGGTCGCCATATTGAATAGGCCATATTGAAGACATGCTTTATAATTGTGTAGTTCTGAATTTATGACGTTGGATTCATCATCAACAATCCGAAAGAGATTCCTGCAGTAGATTTAACATAGTTTGAAAAAATACGCGAAATCAAAATTTATCAGTCGCCATATTGGGTCCGCCATCTTGAATTTCCTATATTTAACTTAAAAATCGAAATCAGCGCCCTCAAAAACATAAAACATCCATACGCATATGTGTATATGTGAATATACATATTCAACCTTAGTTATTGTCAAATTGTCCTATTTAGGGGTGGTTTTACAACCCTTAGACGAAAAAATAAAATATCCAAATAGCATAACTCTATACACTGGACCTCGACCTCCCTGTTTTCATTCATTTTACTAAATTTCTAAGTGCATTAAGCACTGTAAATTGCACTTTTTTGAAAAAAAAATCCTTAAAACAAGCTTTTTTTTTTTAAAATGGAAATTCGGGGGCTGGAAATTATTTTTCCGTTTTCTAAATGGCATGAATCGATAGAGCGACCTCGAAAATAGTGGAATATGGCTTTAGCATTTTTTGGGAGTTGTGAAAACAAATAGCAATAAGCTGTTGAAAGTTGATGGCCAAAATGGACATTTTGGGAGGAAATGGGTTAACTCATTTTCAATTTCCATACGATCTCTTCATCCTCAGGGAATCATGTGCTAAATGTTGCCGCTGTAAATTCGTAACTAAAGGATTTTCAAGTTTCTTTGTTGGTGGATGAGATGCTCACCGTCAGAGATAATAACCATTCAATTTTTAACATTATTATACCAATGTATCATTTAACAATTCCTGGAAGCGAAATCCTGAGTTTGACTCATCAGTTCACTATTCATAAGATAATTTCATTAAATGATATTTAGAAGATTCGGTCGAGTCAAAAGTTTTGAGATACAGGGTGTTAATTGCATATATAGATATCTTAGGTTTGTCACGGAAGATTGTATATGCTCATGAGAGCGTCGAAGATAAAGAATAATCTTCATATATATAATCCAAAAACATAAATTAATAGAAAACTCGAATAAAAGTTTTACATCAATTTTAGTGTATATATGGACAAGTTTTTTTTTTTATTATACTTTACCGTTCAAAAGAGCAGCTATTAAACTTCAAAACTATAAAATATTGAAGTATATATAGGAGAAATGAACGGTTCATTATTAACAAAATACACAAGACCCTGGGTAATTGCGTGTTTTATCAGTAGTGACTATTTTATAATAGCTAAATGCTAAATAAATATTGAATCATTACATGATGTTCTAAATTCATATTCATAAATTAATAAAAAAAAGTAAATTGTTCTGCTTATTGCTTCCTCGTTAGAATGTAGTTTTCTATCCCTTTTCCGAATTCGAGAAAAAACTCGTTTGTAGCGAATAAAATTCTTTCCTCTCGATTTGAGTTTTTCAAATAATCTCTATAAGTTCTTTGATTTTAATGAACACTCCTATGTAAGATGTATTTTTGATATTTACGAAATGTATACACCATGATTTAGTCTGTGTTACAGTAATTCACCAACATCCAATTATCGCCGAGTTCTGGTAATTTGATGACATACTGCTGAAAAGTATAGGTACAACTTATTCATTTGTGGCGTTAATAAAAATATTTGAATAAGACATCCAGAGTATTAATAAACACGTCTATTTAATAAATTTTATTTAATTATTTCTTTGATTTGATTCGCTTCATCGATTTCTTATTACATAAATACTACATCGTTAAATGTATTGTGACTATTTAATATATTAACGAACCGTTAAATAGTTTTGAATTAAATAGTAAAAAAATATAGATCGGTTTATTTATTAGAAATATTTTAATAATCTATTGACAATTAAATCAGGAAAAAATTGACGTGTAACTTTAATCAGTTAAATTGTGCACGCTTGTTTATAGATTTAACCAGCTTTTACATCATTTGTTAGCAGACTTTTCTTTATTTAAAATTTTAGTAAATGATAAACATTTTAAGAATTCTACAGCACTTAAGGACATGTAATACTCGAAAAATGGTCATTTTTTTATAAACAAAATAATGATTCTTTTTAAATTTAATCCATTAGGCCATCAGACATGGTTTCAACAATATACGCAAATTTTACGAGATTTTTAAATCAATAATTTTTATGCGATATTTAGGTTGAAAGATGTATTTTTTGACTAATAAATAAATTATTATTCAAAAAATTATTTTTTCTTGAAAAATTAATCCTTCAGTCCCTCCCTTACGATTTAAATTATATATCCTTATACATTTTTTCATATTACTTGCTTTTTTTAAATTAAATATTTACATATAATTTTTGGGTTAATCAGGTGTAGAACCCTGTAATTTGGCTTCGATGTATCCCCTTTAAAATGGTAATAAGTTAATTTTAAATAATTGTATATACTTTTAAATAAGTAACAGTAACATTTATTATTGCTATAGAGATATGTGATATGAGATTGTCGCGCTTCCGTAAACGAGAAAATGAAGATGAAACGATCGAAGTGGCGTATAGCTTTTCACAGAGAATGCTTTTCCTAACGTAAATATTGTCGAATATAAGGATTGTCGTTATAGGTCACTAGTTATAAGGGTTAAGTACGTTGACCATATAAAATACATATGCGGAGAGTTTAAACTCTGCTTCTGCCCAGTACTCGCACATTTTATCCCTGTGACGCAGGTTTTTTTTTATTACTTTGGTTTACACATACGCTTCTTGTGTGCTAAATGTGACGTATATTCCGACACGGTTCGAGGTTCATTTACTGGTAGTCTTACGCAATTTTAATACCTTTTAAACCCCCAATACTATACTTGGTAATTCACTTACACGCATTTGTTCTATAATATTACTATTTTAACTTCATACGAATTGCCCTATATTTTTTAATAGTTTTAATTACTTGAAGGTAGGAGATAACGACCCTAATAACGTTACAACAATTAATCTAAATTATTTTTAATATACAATACTTTATATTTTTAACTACGAAACTTATAACTTTGTTTTTCGTCGAAATTATTAATTTTTTTGACAGTTTTAATTAACGTTTTTAAATATTATATAACACCAATGAAAGTTTCATTACAAGTACATTCTGTTTAATTTAATTTGAATGTAAACATGTTACTGTAGGATATGAAATATCATTATTATTTCTCATTATATTTTTATAACATTTTATTCATATTAAGAAAACTCTTTAATTACTAGCCATTCGATTTAATTATAAATTGTTTCTAATATATTAATATAAGGTTGTTTAAGCATAATTTACCAGCATCTAAAATTATAATATTTTTATCATTCGTTTTAAGAAACAAGGTGTAAAATGTTCTCAATTTCATATTTATATTGAATATGTTATTATTTAAATAAATTTACATTAATAATGTAGCAATCATAATTAAATCACCCAACCAACATCATTAAATCTTCCTTATTAATTAACACGAAAATTAAAAAGAATAATTTATTATGAAAATGTATAAATGAAATTCCGACAAGGTTTATTTATGAAAATTGCATGGCAACAGCATTGAACGATTAATCAGTTGTAATAGAAACAAAACAAAATATATACTCTTCTCTCTCAACAATTGTGCATAAAATGGAAAAGTGCTTTCATTTCGAATAAAACAAGAAAGGATAGAATTCAGAGCTTTATGGTAACCGCGTGAAAATCTTCTGGAAAACATCTACGAATTGTAGATCCAACAAAAGAGATATAAGATTCCTCCGCAAAGTGTACAGTGACGCGTAGTAGTAGACAATGTTTACTAGACATTAGTCCGACATCGACGGAAACCTGGAAAAATCACGCGTAGGAAAGTATCATGTGCGCGGGGTCGTTGAAATATTTACGGAAAAGCATGAGTTTATATACATATATATATAGACAGAGACATATAGATGGACGGGTTCTCGCATATAGTTGGCCAGACACTCAGGCTCCTCGCTGAAAAGACAGAGCCAAGAGTTGTTGGCCGGCTTATAATTTGAAAATTCGCGTTTTCTTTGAGGCCGTGAGATATCACGTTGGATCCGTAAATTCTCGCTGTCCGGGGATCTGCGTTCTCTTTCTTGTTCGGATAAAAGGCTGTTAACCTACTTCAGGTCGTGTTGGGATTCCCTGGGTTTCAATGTAACCGCCAACTTGCCCAGGCATTAACCCTCGCAATCTTTTTGTCTCTCTCTCTCTCTCTCTCTCTCTCTCTCTCGACATTTTCGCGGTATTCCAATCTACACTCCGAAGCATATAGTGTATATATAACATTAGATGCGGGCGAGTCGACGCGTTCAATGTTAAACGAGTTCAATGGTCTGACTAATGCTTCGATCCTTTTCCATGTGTGTTTGGTCTAATTGTCTTTCGGTGCCGATGAGTTACGTTTCTTAGGGGGATTGAACGAACGCGCCTTTTCTTTTTTACGATATCACCTATCCTCTTTCACCCGTTATGGAGAAGGTTGGAGCTTTTAGGAAAATTGGTACATACTTTCTTCAAAAATCCAGCGTACTTTGGAAAATAATCTTGTTTTTGAAAAACGGTTGTACGATTTATATGCTTTTAATTATTAATACAGACAACCAGATATATTGAAATCGTTGATACAATTACTTTATTGACAATTATAGATATATATTTTTTTTATTTTAAAAAGGCAATGATAATAATATCAAATTCTCGCTTTCCGTTGAGTGTTATTATATTCCTGCGTCGTATATATATATTCTTTATTAGATACTTCCCAATGCCGCGTTTTATTAATAAAGGTTTATCTTGGCGACTTAATTCTGTTTTTACGCCAAACGGTATCTTAGTGGTACATTAAGTATGTACGTTTTAAAAACCATAAGTTCTTATTTTATAAACTAAGGGTACATTTGACTTGTGTGTTTCTTAAATTTTTTAAACTATATATGTTGTAGGATTTATTATCTGATAACTATACTTTTCATTTAACAACAGTAACTACCTTACGATGTAAGAATATTTTTTAGACAAAAATAATGTATAACTGTATATAACTATAATATTGTCTATATGAATATTTGATAAACAATGTAATTACAAAACTAAAATTATCGTATTTAGAACTTTTTTTATAGAGACAAAATTATTGTATTTTTTAGTAAAATTTGAAGGACGTTATATTGTCAACTTTTTTGCAACTCTTATTTTATTATTACTTATTATTCATAAATCTTTTATTATTTTTATAAAAGAAAACATATAGATGATATTTTGTGACTTTGATACTCACAATTTGGTGTACTAATCAAGATCATGCTATAAATAAGTTTCAATTTATTAATGCATTTGCATAAACTGTATGATACATTTTGTCATTTAATTTATGATGTATGTGTGTATAATAGTAAAGTAAGATATAATGTAAGAACAAAATTCCGTAAATATAATCAATAGTATATACATATATGCGTAGCATCTAAAAAGGTTTGTGTACATCTGAAAACATGTAGCTAATTCGTAGATGTAGCAAAAAATATTTACTTAAAAATTTTTGTACAGCCTCTCACCTTTCGTAATATAGAGTACAAAGTTACGATATAACTCTGGAAAGCAGATACGACAAAATATCGTGTCACCCGCTTGTGTTTGCGCTGCGGCTAAATGTTTAACATCCATTGTGACAGCATCAGTATTCAAACAGTAAACTGAAAATATCTTGGTCAAAAGATCATAAACATCACACCCTGATCTCTAAATAGGAAATGAGTCGAGAATCCTTTATGATTTTATTTAAATTATTATTCCGTGTCTATATTTATTTCATATTTTTTATTACAATTTCACATATTATAAGCGGTTAAACTTTGTTTGCTGTATAATTAGACTATTAAAGTATAGGTATAAAATAATTAACAGTTATCCAGTAACTATTAAATTTTGTAAATTCAAAGAGTCCAATTAATGTAAAATTTTCTTCATTTTAAACAACGAATAATTATAATTTTTTATATAATTTAATTATAATAATAAATATTAAATGTAATTAATTAACTTAACTTAGAAATATTTAGATCTCTGTGTTCTTTTCATACGTATAAAAATATTATATCCATTCGCAAGTTACGATTTGCCAAATTTTCATATATTATGTCAACGCATGCGTTCCCAAATATTTTTATAATAGTAATTCTACTTTCAAAAGTTATAAAACATTGTTCGAATATTTGACCTATATAAATATTTTCTTGTATCGCGCAGAAACTTATTTTGTACGAAAACAAATGTTTTATTAATAATATTTTTGATAATAAATTGAATTATAACGAAAATTATAAAAACTTATTTAATCAATAAGTAAAGAAAAATAAAATTAATACGATTAATGAAATTAAAATCAGATAACACTCTTTGTACGAATCTGGGGAGACATAATTAGTCAAGATAAAGTGAAAACTGATTAAAAAATAATCAATCGAATATCTAGAATTGGGGAGATCGACACAGGTTTGCATTTGTAAAGGTAAGTGCAGTAGCAATTATGAAAGATTAATTCACACATTTTATTTTATTATATGCGATAGCTTTCTAACTGTCTCTTCGAATAAGCATCAGTTTTCTTTTTACCCATTCATCCGTTCATAGCTATCGAAAAATTTTCACAGCAGGTCGCGTGAGTGAATCCGTAAATTACGAGCTTTGCGGGTTTGACGCACCGTTTGTCGTCGAAAGAGAAACTTTCGACGCCCGAAATGAAAAATGAAATGGTCCCGATGAAATAAAATGGATGAGGTAGTAACACGAGATGCGACAATGGGTTTGCTCTTATATGCGAACCAAAAACAATGCACTGATATATTAATAAAGTTACGTGCCAATCTTTTTCTAATGCATTTTATTATACTTTATCTTTTTTTTTAACTTGAGGGAATGTCAAACTCAGAAAATGGTAATTTGTTATACTTTTTTATAAAAAAAAATCAATGAAGTTTTGAAAAATCCTGAACGTCAGGCCCTCAGAAATGTTTTAAACAATATACCCAAATTTTTCCAGAATTTGAAATTAATAATTTAATTACTATTTTTAGGTTAAAAAATCAAAACGTCAGGCCCTTTGATTTTTAATTCAATTTTTGGGTTGAAAGTGTAGATGTCTGTAATTTGGCTCGGACACCCTCTTAAAACATAAAAACAAAATAAAGATATTGTTACATTGGAATTGGCATTATTCTCAGATAATTATATTACATTTTTGTACAAAGAAAATTATATAGATAATTAAGATAAATTAAACTAACAATAAGGTAAAAATTATTTTGTGGCAAATTGTAGCGGGAACGAGGCTAGTTGTCAAAGTGCTGTTAGTTGATACACCTTCAATAACTTATTATAAATACGATACGATATGATCGTACATTCTTTTTTTTTTATTTTTAAGGGGGTTTATCCTTCCTACCTTACCAGTCTCAAAAGTCATAGAAAATGAGTTATAATTAAGCAAGGACGATAATTTACCCAAATTGAGGAAAACAATCCCCTTCCTGTCTTAACAATCTACCTCAATTAAAACATTTGAAGCAAAAATATCGATTGGTTTTCGAGTATATCTTTACTAAAATTTATGATAATTTCATGCAATTTGATACGCTCCACTAATTAAAAGGCATGTCAAGATTTTTGTTAAGAATGAACGAGTACTCGACTTTTTTGAGCATTACAAATGTACCGGAGTTACTCGAAAAAATCGAGTTACTCGGATTGTTCGAGCAACTCGGAGTGATCGAACCGCTCGAATAGTTCGAGCAATTCGATTTTTTCGAGTAACTCGGTTATTTTCGAGCATATTTTGTTATTATTTATAACAGCATATTGCGTTTTAAAGGGCGTAAAGTGGACTGTTTTTACCACGTGTGTTTGCAGTATTTGGCTATGCACATTCACACTTGGTCTGAAAATCCCACTGCACCCCCTTGGCACACAATGTACTATTGTAAATACTCGAAAATAGCCGAGTGGTTCGAAAAAATCGAATTGCTCGAACGATTCGAGCGGTTTGATCATTCCGAGTTGCTCGAATAACCCGAGTATTTCGAGTATAGTTCGAGTGGCTCGATCAGATCAAGCGAATCGAGTAACTCAGTGAAATCGCAAAACCGACTCCGACTTGCTGCTCGGTTTCAGCTCGTCGAGTCGCGTATTTGGATCGAATAACTCAAAATTTCGGGTACTCGTTCATTTCTAATTTTTGGTAAGGATTTTTTCGAAACTAGTCAATATTTTTGCTTCAAATTTTAAAGACAGATGGATAATTAATAAAGGAAGTGGACTGTTCTCCTAGATTTACGTAAGTTAATTTCCTTTTTTAATTATAACTAATTTTATGTATTTTTCGAGGTCGGTAAGGTAGGGAGGATAAAACTTGACTTTGACATCTTGTTAAAGTTTATTGCAATGCTAAAGTATAATCAAATTTAACATGTCTACAAAATTTTAACAGATTTTTATATAAGTTTATTTCTATTTATTATATATAACAAAAAGTTGATAGCTTTTGAGTTAAAAATTGTTAAAAATGCTAAAAATGCTAAAAATGCTAATTTTTCGAATAATTTCAATTTTTTGATTGTCTGTAACATTGCACCAACGTGAGATAATCATCCAAAAAAATTTCTTTTACTTCTATGGAGTGAAAGACAAACTGGGCAGTGAGTTGAGCAGTGACGTCTGATAGTCTTGATAGTCGACGTCTTATTTTCGTCATATTTTTTAGCATCCACTAGTTAAGGACTAGCCATAAACATATAATTGAAAATAAATAATTTAATTATAGGTTTATATCGTTTAGAATAATAATATTATACAAAAAAAAGTTTAGATGAATTATTAAATGTAAGTTTCTAACAATACATTAACTTAGACTTTCACAGCAGAAAAACGATTTTGTGAACATTTTTTAAGTTATGTTTACAAATTATTAGTGCTTCTTCAGTGACTAAGTAGCGACACTACCCACTTGATCTTAGCTAGAGACTACTCTGCTCAGCAGTTTCACAGCTTTATTTTCTACCAGGGTTCCTTTAAGTGATATCCTGTAGGTTGCAACTATTTAAAACAATATTTATTTTTTGTCCGGATCACTTCGACGTAGTATCTTCCATATATCTATATTTATAAAATATAACCTCATAATCACTAATTTATAATAAGAAATATTATATTACTATACGGTGCCATTACTGTAGATAATTACTGCAAACATTATAATTATTTCATGTTAATTAATTGAGCAAAGTGAGGGCAAATTGTACTTCATATAACACAATTTAAATTTTATAAGATTTTACTTATCCGGTTTTCCATCAAACATAATTTTTCACAGGGATTGAATGGCTCTTTAATTTTGAGTTAACTATGCGGTCATTAAGAGAAATAAAGCAATTGACATTTGCCCGCGCAACGAAAGTAAATTAGAACAGCGATAAATACACCATTTCTTCTTCATATTGAAGTGTCTCTTTCTGCGAAATATTTCTATAAATGTCATGTTTCACGAAAAAAGTTGTCTCAATCAAATAAATTATTAATGCGGTAGTAATAGGTAAAATGTTTGCCTTATATTTGTTTAGATTTTAAAGCTTAAAGTTTGATGTAGGGCGGTCTTCTGTATCTGACATCTTTAAAGCCATTAAAACAAAAAATGTACTTATTTAAGAACTGTTCTAACGATTTTATTTTTGTGTAATTAAATTTAAACGAATTAAAACTTTATACTAACATATAATACAAACAATATATTTATAATTAATTAAGAATCACAATTTTTTTGTGATGAGCACCTTGAGATTATATAGTTTAATAATAGTGTAGTAAATGCACAAGTAACGAAAATTACTTTATTTTAAATCGTAGAATATATATCTCTTTGCATTTTCGTTGTAAGTTATAGTAAATATATATATGTTAACAATCACAACGTAATCGCAATCTAATAATGCTATATTTATCGATAACAGTACGAATTTAAATGTATATTTATATTAGTAATATCGTCCACGCAATAACCATACTATATAAACCTAAAAGTACCATTTACTAAATCGAAATACAGGGAATTTCGCAAAAACACGCGTGCCTCTCTACAGTTTTTATTATTACGAGTTAGCCCTTTTTCCCCTAAGTAATGTCAAGAATTTCCACTCCTCTTGAGTTCAATAATGGACGCATCTCGGGAGCAAACTGAGGGGAAGAAAAATTTATTTCCATATCTGAAATTTTCGCGTGGACACCAAGTATATTGAAGTGGGGCACAATATATGTATATATGGGTGCATGTATGTAAGTGTCTGCGTGTCTACAGTTCGACCAAAGCATATGCGCTTATACCACCATTGAAACTTCGTGCAATACGTTTTATTCAATGACAGAGTATTATCGATCTTAAAGTATTACAGTAATTTATCAAATTCGTCATTACGATATCTCTTAAAGGTGTTGACAGTTTCTTCTTTCTTACAATTGGTCGAATTTAATTGCCGCTCGATATATTTCTACCAAAAGGGCGTAGCATCAGCGTTGCTTATTACGGTTGGATTTCAAAGTTAAAAGATTTAAAATATGAGGGGAGGGGCGATGTATTGATTTAATATTTAATTTGGAGTTATGTAGTTCTAACTTTTATTACTAACTTTATTAATGTCGGAATTACTACGTTAAGGAAAGTTTATAGCAGTGTTGAAAGTATAGATTAAACATTCTTACTTGTACAGTAATTTTATTGTCAGTGACAGATGTTAACTCATAAATTAACGAATATTTAAGATAAAATTGTGGTTACAACTAATATTTTCAGTAGATCTGTTGTTTCGGTATTCTACTAACTTGAGTATAAAGTACTTACATAAATATAGTAAATATTGTAAAAAAACAAATGCTAGCAGAAGACATTTTCTAATATTGGTTATAATGGTCGGTGTACTGCCATAGATTCTGTCAAGAACGTAATTTGAATCACGTACAAAAGTATAGATTTGATTGCATTTTTAGTTCGAGAATAGCGCCAACATACTCCTCATACATACCTCGCTTAGGTCACTAAAATTTGTGATATCAACGTACAAACGTTAGATTTAGTTGTTGTCAGAAATAATTTGCAGTGGTACATATGTATTATTTGATAAATATGATAGAAATTTATTAATAATTTATGTGCATCAGTTTCACTTTGTTAAAGAAAGTGAACATACATTTCTGGATGTAATCCAAATTTCAGTTCAAATACTCCCAACGAAAATGTATTTGTAGTAAAAATAAAATAAGTTAAAATTATAAATATAGTTACATAAAAGCTTCTTTTGACATAAAAGTTTGCTCAGTATTTTAATACAACTAGATTAAAAGTTAAAATTATATTAAAATATAATAGTGTCAAATGAAAAATAAAAAAATTGACAAGAGATAAACAAAATAATTAGAAATTATAAATTGGCAATAATTTTGGAGCCTAAATACTATTTGTTTTGTATATCTCACAAATATTAAGCCTTGCTTTGTGAATCGTAAATCAATTTTTAATTTCTTTAATGAAATGGTAGATTGGCCGAATTGACTAATTCAAATAGAATTGCCATTAATGTAATAATTTTCCTCAAATCATTGTATTTACCATTAATGTGGGTGCGTCTAGTCGAGATATATATATGTATCGAGCTGCGCCGACATCAAACATTTGAACGTAGCACGCGAGAAATAACCAATGTCGAGTCACATGTCATAACCCAAAGAAATGGGAGACACAAAAACCGGGGAACCATTATAGCTATACTCTGTGATATTGTCGTGCAAACGCATGAATTTATATTTTTCACGACGATCCAATTACGTAATTAATTGAACTAATAACGACAGTTCTATAAACATACGAATTAAAATAATGATCCTTCAAAACTATGATATCCTAAATCGTATTATAATAAATATTTATTGCGTTACACAAAATTTTTCTACCATTATTTAAAGTTACGGTACTTTTTCTAGAGTCAATTTTAAGTTCACTCGTTAACATTTCCTACTCAACAAAAATTCAAAGTACGTCAATAACAAGATCGCCCATTATCCTATATACAAATATATATATAAGTTTATCCGCAGTAGAATCAAAAAGTTATCCTACTTAATTCTAATCCCCCAGAGAACTTGAAGCGAAATATTATTTGATCTATTTAGAGATTTCGGTTTTATCCGTCCAATATCATTATACTCAAAGAAACGATTGAAACTCGGAGTAACTCATTAAAAAGATAAAAGAATAAAGAAAGAAATACAATTGTTAATAAAAAATAGTCTCCATAAAGTATTGAAAGATTTCTTCGATATCGTATTTTCGTTCACACGACATTCTCTTGATCTATTCGTGCGAGATTAATCCAAACATGTAACGGTTTTTTTTTTAATAAAGAGTGCTGGGGAGCAATTTCGTCGAAGGTAAACAGAAGAGAATTACACTTGCCTCGCACTCAATCTCTGAGTAAAGTAGTTCGCATTCACAGGATTTTACGCTTCGGATTTTCGGGCAAGAGTTCGCTCGCTCGACTTGATACTTATCTCACGCGAATTGGTAATTTTACGCTGATAGATATGCCAGAGAGGATTAGTGAAAATTATGACGATGCATTCAATTAAATTGATTAACGTGCTCTTCTGATTCTGTGGAATTATCGCGCGGTAATTTAAATAACAATTAAGTTGAAAGTTTCTTAATCAACCAAAAATTTATACAAAAGATATATATTTAATTTTATTTCATGTCAGTTTAATTATGTTTTATGTGATTATATCTTATTATCACTGCGAATGTGAACGCATAAATTTAAAGATTTAATATTCAATTAAATTTTTGTAAGTGTCTGCAGCGATTGTAGATTGTAGATTACTACTATTAACACCAAGATGTAGTTTTCACTTAACCAATGTTGTTAAACTGTCAAAAATTAAATTATATCCTCAGATGAAATATATGTAATTAGATTAATATTTGTAAAAAAAATGTTACAAACTTATGGTTAGTAAAACTAATTGAAATAATAGTCGTATTGTTCAAGTATATTTTTAGAAGATATTTTTTACAAAGAAAAGGCGTTGAATGTAAAAATCACGAATGAAAAGTAAATTTTTCATGATCCCTCTATAGCGTGTTATAAAACCGATACATTGCTGGGTGGACCATAAAAGTCCACTCGTCGATTTACTACCCCTTTAACACTATTTCAACAACGCATCTACTTACGGCAAAGAAACTAAAATAAAAAGTACTATTCGTTACATGGATTACTTCTTATATGCTTCTTATTATATATGTGTGTGTGTGTTTATAAAAATTATAACTATGATGTTGCAGAAAAATGAAATATAAATACAAGTAAAAAATATAAATATCTGAAAATCGAAATGTGTGTACGTCAGTTTTATTTAATATGATTTTATAATACTACCATATACTATATAATATCGTATAGTAAAAAACATATTTTTCGTTTACACTATAAGTAGAAATTTTATATAAAATATTTCTAAAAATCAAAATTCTAAATACACTAAATTAATTATTATTTATACTTGAATAATTTTAAATAACAACTGCATAAAAAATTGATAAAATTGATATTATATTACTATTTGACATGTCATAGATTCTCTAAGTCTTACGTTAATACTAGTTATATTAATGTTGAGCAATATTATGGTGTTCGTTTATGACGACAATAAAAATAAAATATAACAATGATTATTACAAAATTAATTTATTTTTTTATGACAACCAGGGTATATAGTTTGCATAATTTTATGTAAGTTAATGTAAGTTTCCTGTATTAATTTTCATGTAATAAACTCGAAAAATAGCAATAAAAGTACGCTCATTTTTAATTTATGAGATCATTACCGCATCAAATAAGTTTGCTCACACGCATAAGCCAACAGTATTAAGTAAACACGTATATTCTTAAAATAAGAAAAAAACTGTATACACATTTGTATGTAAAATTAAATCATGTCTTACTAATCACCGTAAAGTTTAAAATGTATTTTTTACCGCCTGAATTATGATAGAAAATAATATGGACGCGTCATCGTGTACAGTATCGAAATTGCAAAAAAGAAATTTATTCCTATAAAAGAGTACGTATATTCTACATCAGGGCAGAAATTATTGTCGTTCATTTCGCGCGGGGTTGTTATATACGACTATAAAAGCTGTACATGCATTAGTAGTTAGAAAAATGTTCTATAATTCTACTAAAAGGGCCATTATTCGCCTTTCAAAATTAATCTTATCATTTATGCTCTTTAATTATAGGTATATAGAGAAGGTAAGAGTAACATAAAGAATAGTATACTGATATTTTTAAAAAAACTTAAATTTCGTCTTCTACACCTTTATATAAAACTAATGCGATAATATAAATACAATATTGCAGATCATTAATTTAGCGAAACTTCTATTTTACGAGCAATGTTTATTGACAATTAGTGTCAATTAGTATCTTTTTTAATTATACCAACGTAAATTCAACTGAAAGTCAATAACGTCTCATTAGAAAAAGTGGGAACTAACAAATGTTGCAAAAAATAGTGCAATATCCACTTGGATAATTGATGTCGAACGTATTAATTATATAGAAATACTGCAAACAAATGTGTACATGCAACGCTCCTGTATGTAAAATTCCTTTATCCTCCAGAATCATTTGGATATCTCATGAAATATTAAAAAAAAAGGGCTTAGCTAAGAAGAAAAGCTGTATTATTCAAATAAGCCTAGCGCAAAAAAGAAAATATTGTCCAACTGAACCGTACCTTACATTCAGCCGTAACAACACAGCACAAAAAATATTGCTTTACAATTCAAGCCCCGTAATGACACGATAGGGTTTCGATCCTCGAACCACGCGATCGTCTTATCGAACTCAACACCAGACCGATTAGAGTTTATATAGGTATGGGATTGGTTTGTGTCAAGGTCGTATATACACAGACCCGTCAGTAATACTAATGTGAAAAATCCCGAGGGTATACGGCATTTAAAATTTCCTGTCTCGTCATGATATTCCATTTGTGAGTAACCTCTACACATTAAAGTATTGTTATAATTCACGTTGATGTATATAATTCCATGTGTCCTTTTTTTTACTTGTATATTTTATGTGACGGTGTTAGGTTAGATGGGTTAAAAATTATGACGGTATGGTCAAGATTTATACGTCCCAGGAACGTATTTTGACTTACGGCTTTTTCTTCCTCTTTTTTATGGCGAACGGCTTATAGTTTTACTCGAACGTTTTTCCTGGGAGAATTTGATAAGCGTGTCATTTCTATCTGTTTACAGGTCAAGGATTTCATTTTTTTATTGTGAGAATATTATTTTTTGGTAATTATATATAGGTATTAGTAACAATATGTTGGTTTATGAGACCATTCCTAAAGCAGAGGTAAGAATTTTTTATTATTTTTCAATGGCAAGTATTTTGAGACAACACAAATCGTATATTATTCCATAGGGTTGTCAATTCCTTAATCATCAACAGAAAAATTTATTCAAAATTGCTCTCATTACCATATTACTTATATACTTATATATGCTGTTTAAAAAATAAAATTCTCTAACCATATATTAAATTAATTTTACATAACTTGTTAGTATATCTATACCAAATATATTACTTTTTAGAATTATATACAGGTCATTTCGTATATGTCGATTGCCATTACTCTTAATTTTAAGATACGTACGTATTAGCAAAATTTACAAATTAGTAATGGTATATAATTAGGTATACATTATGTTATGTACCTTTCTTATTCAAATGTATTTAATCAATAAGTTTTAAATATACATTTTTAAATGGAATTGTCTTGCATAGCTAATAAGGTTTTTATTACGCTTTCTACGTTCACATTTTTTATTAATTTCTTATAAAGTAATTATTATTCGAGAAAATAAAATATTCGAGATGTCTCCAATTTTTGAGAAAATAATATGGGTCATGCGCAAGAAAACGAAATTGCTTTGTTTCCTTTTTAAATAAACTTTAATACTGTGAACAGATTTTAAAATAAGCTTCATAACTCATTAATTTTAACTACAACGTAAATTTTAAGTAATGAATTGTAATTACTTATAATTAAAAACAACGCGAAAAAGGAAAATGTAGCATTTAGTAATTATTTTTCAATTTAGTTATGAATTTGTTATTATGTGTAAAAAATTTCATATATATTGTTACTTTAAGTGACTTAATATAGAATTACAAAAAATAATAGTAGTGTATTTTATCAATACTTTTTTTATGTTTTGTTCATATGTCGTTCTAATTATATACGAGTTAATTATTTTTCTACATTTGTAAGAGTGAAAAAATGACCATCGTATCCATTAAATGTGAAAAAACGTATTTCGAGTATAACGATAAAAATGTTTCTAACATAATTTACAAAGATATTTGGGTTCTTTGATACATCACCCTCTAAAATGGAACCTTGACCTAGTCTTGAGGGGGAAAAATGTTTGATGCAACAGTTAAGAGTATGAATAATCCGTTAACGCACTTTCACCCTCCTGGAAGGCAAAAGATCGAAGAGGCAAAGTTGTCGGACAAAGGTGCGGACGTATACGAAAGCAACTGCAGACTTGATAAAGCGCGTCGTATCCGTAAAAAGGCAAGTATACGCCTTCGTAAAAAGTTAAAAAAAAACTACACGTAACAACGAGTTAAAAAAAAAGGATCGCGAGACTTCCCCCAGCTCGTGTATCCTTAATAGGTGGAATTGACTTGTCGAAAGTAGGACATGTCGGAGAGAATCGATACGTCATTCGTGTCGTCCAGTTTTTCAATTCAAAGTAAAAGAAAGACGAGGATCGATGCGACACGCGACGTCTCGAGTTTTCCCTCTTTCTCTTAGGGCGATGAAAATCCTGTGATGGAGTCGTTGCGCGCGTATGTGTATACGTATTTATATAAAGTTGAGCGTATTGACCTCGCGACTTTCTCACCAGTTCCCTTGACTCGAAGAGCATTACGATAAGAGAAGAAAGTTGCGGTCTGTCAAAAGTGACTACTGATCGCATTTGCCTCGAAAAAATGAATAACGAGATTTCGTATAGTTGTGACACAGTGTTGGAAGATGCGGAGGTTGAATTTTCATTTTATTTAAGAGCGAGCTTTGTCCACAGGACCGTGAGGTTTCCAAGGATCTTCGGCAAGATGAAAATGTGGAGTTTCCTGTACTTTTGATGATACCGAATAAAATTTCGTTGGGAATTGAAAGGATTATGTATATACTGTAAATGTTAACTGTTGTAAAAAATATTAGAATGTTTAAGTTTGTTGATGGATGGAATGAATTTAGATATAATATATGCATATACATGCGAGAAAAAATTCAATTTAAAAGTGAATTTGCATTTGACATTGTGTTTTTATTTCAAATTTTCACGAACGAAGATACAAAATTATATTTTTGTGCAGAAAAAACTGAGTGTGTTAAAACTTTTCTATATACGTGTCTATCTAATATCTTATAACATCGTAAGACATTTCAAGTTCACTGCTAAGACAAATCAGTTGATAGCGGGCAAATATGAGGATACGACGAAAAATAAAATCATTCGTTTTTATTTTATCAAGGACCCTATAAAATAATTAAATCTTATATTCATTGTATATGCGTTGACAGTAATAACCCGTGTTAAAATCATTAACGCATAAAAATAAATTTATGAGATTTTTATCGATATGCCGAAAACAGTGGCAATTGAAGATTAAAATTGCGAGGGTATTCATTTTTATAGCGATATATACGTTACATAGATTATTATTGTGTTGTTGTTAAAATGTTCAAATTATTATTGACTTTATAACTCAAAATAAAAATTTCACATTATCCAAAACCTCCAATATTTCAGATAGGAAAACTTATGAACGCTTAGAATATTCAATAAATTGAATTTACAATGCATATTGAAAAGAATTGATGAATAAAAATGCTATTTTAAAAAGAGATATATATATACAGCTACAATTATTATATATTTACAAACACTCTTAGAATATTGGTGAAAATGAAGAAATTATATATAGAATATATAGGTTAAAGGTGATGCCCGAGTTCTTTAATGCGTGGACTCCTTGCGTTAGACAAGATTAGGGATTAGTCTGTGGATTAACGGGCTTCCTTATTACGTTCTTTCACGATTTTGGATATCTTGTAAGACTTAATGGTTTTCACGAGTGAATCGACGTAACTTTTATAAAGAGATATAATAATTAACAAATCCTAGTGTGTTATTGATTACGTATTTAGTATAACACATATAAGTTAATTTGCTATTTTTATTTTACTTCATTTTTATATATAAAACAACAAAATTAATCATTTTTCCAACCACTAAACTGAAAACAAATATTTTCTAAAATTCTTCAAATTGAAATAAAAAGAAATATTCGTATAAATATACTATCGGATACCGTATGCGAACCTTTATATATGGATTTTTGTATAGATCTGTGAATGCGTTTGCACGTGTGCGTGTGTGTGCGATTGCGTGTATAGGTATAAAATATCTGCGTACAGTCATTAATTAGATAAAAGATCAAATTATGATCGTTACGATACAAAATATATAAAGTTAAGCATTTAGGGTATGAATTGTCACAATTCAATAATCGATAAACCACTCATACGAGGTTGTAACTGTGTGTGTGTGTCTGTGCGTTGGTACCTAAATAGGTTAAACAGCATGAGTTATTTTACACACTGTGTATACGCGCGCGCACACACACACATATATATGTTTATTAACGTTTGCAGGTGACTTCAGACACGCGCTTGATTGAATTTTGTACGGTTGCAAATGTACCTCTTTTATATGACATTTTGATTTTCCTGACAGATGAATTTAAATGCACGACGGGCGCATGTATTTTCAAGCCTATAATAAAAGTTCTCCATTTCATTACTACGTAATATATTTAGCTTCGTATGATTTCGAATTATCGATTTTTACACACACACACATATATATATATATATATATATATATATTATACTAATTAAATTACATTTCTTATTTTCATTGCATACAAGTATATATAGCGTAACATTCATCAGTAGAAATATGAACTAATTAATTACAATTTTAGCAATTATATTTTGATTTGTTATCGATGTAATTTTCAATATCAATTATCTCAATAAAGTAAAGTAATATCTCATACACCATAAAATGACGAATGCGTTAAATTTTGGAAATTCAACTACTTCGTAAAAAGCCGCCGAAAAGTGTGCCGACGCGATAAACAAGTTACGATAGCGGTTACGCACCAAAAATAAATTCGCGTATAGTCCATATATGAATCTACGTCATCCGACGCAATCCTAAATAACGAATGAAACAGGCATGCGATTTAAGAACGAATATGCATATATACGCGACAGACAGGCGGACGCTTTCGGATGTTGTTTCCTATAACCAAATCCAGAGTTCGGTGATCGATTTGTCCTCTTGCGCCTTTATCTTTTTCTAACTAGTTGGTCAATTATTAAGGCAAATTTTAAATAAACTGGTTATTTGTTTCAGTCATTACTAATAATTAACTAGGTAAGAATAAGAAATATATATATATATATATATATATTTTAAATCAATGCACGCTAAAAATATATTTTGTAGCAAGCAAATTTAATTATAAGTACATATGTTACTTGTATGTTCAAATTGTAATTATATTTGGCGTTATTCATTCGATACGATGCTTAACAATGTAGTTACTAATTTTTAAATAATTCCTATTAAGAATAATTAATTTTATGTGAAAAAATAAGATTTATGCTTGAATTCATAGTAGGTGACAATTTAAGCTCATAAAATAAGTAAAGTAAATACAAATTGTAGTGATCTACTCAAACATTTAATTATGACATATTTTTAAATGTTCATATCAGTGGCATTTTTAAAAAAGCAGGCCACTATATATACGTTTCTTCATCTTATGCAGTTGGAGATGTTACATTTATTTTTAAGCCTATGTTTTTAAATCAAACTATAATCTACTGTTTCTTAATTTCAAACAAATATAAAGTTTCTATATGGTTTTTTGTTAGATATTGTTTCGTGGAATAAATTCCTCGTAACTCCTCACGTTCTTTCTCGTCGACATCGGATCCTTTATATGTATACATCCGTTGCCAGTGGAAAAGCCCGAGAGGAGAACTACTCCGAGTTGTACCTAAGGAGACCCCCACTTGTTACACCGATAACGTTAATGCTGCCCCTAGCATTAACGATCCTTGTGCAAGCGTCTCGCACGCTTGGGCCAGCCAGTCGCGAGAGTTTGCTCTGAGGAGTCAAAAGTGTACTACCCGCGGAAAAAAAACTCAAGTAAAAATTACTTAAGTCGCTCAAGTAAATATTTTTTTTAAGGGTTGAGTAAAGATTGCCTAAGTAGTTGAGTAAAATTTACGGAAGTAGCTCTAGTAAAATTTCTAGAATATATGCTTGAGTAATATATACCTAAGTAATAATTTAATTTAAATTACAAATATTAAAAAAAAAAGAAATAGAAACTAATCTATTTTGTAAGTTTATATGCCTTAATATATAATTTACTATATGTAAGTATGTATATATATATATATATACACATGCTATGTATACATATGTAATCGTGTGTATACTTGCACAGGTGATGTAAAGGCGCGTACGTGTTTAGAAGATTGTGTTGATTTCCACATGTGATTGTTTTTAATTACCAATAATTAGTTTAGTATTAGGAATGGATGAAACTGAGTACAAAATATTTTAGGAATGGAAACTGAAAGTTTTAATTGATTCATTTAAAGGTAAGTTAAAATAAGCATTCAAAGTATGACATAATAGGTTAAGTATCAATAATAAGCCTAAGAAAAGTGCTACTGACAAAAATTTTGATTTTATTTCTGTTATAAGAATACGTTTTTTTATACACTAAACAAAAAAGAAATTAAATAACAGTGACATATATTGAGTTTAGAAAATAACATTTTAATGGTTTAAGTAGCTATTATATTGTAAAATAAGTACTCGAACACATGCTCACACCTTTGGGACCCTGCGGAACTTGTGACTTTCAACAAAAATAAAGTCTTTTTTCTCTTAAACTGGCCTACGCAGACTTTTGAAATGTTGCATACTGATTTATACTTGTATGTACTTGCAATTAATTATGTACAAACAAATTATTTAATATTAACAGAAAATATTGTAATAAAAGTTACTGCTTATATTTCTTGAATTTTCTGAGTATTGAGTACAGGATAGAACTTTTCAATCACTGTCAGTTATTAATAACGGCAAAGGGGAGGTGAAAATTAGCGGTGCACTGTACAATCGTTATTTGTATTGCAGAAAATTATTAAACAATTCTGGATTATTGGTAAAAGAAGTTAAGAAAAGTGACTCAAATGGTAAAAAATTACTAATTTGTTTGTACGATTACTGTAGGGATTCTTTCAAAAAGGTATATTTCAAAATGTGATGACAGTTTTAGGTGCAACGTTAATAGACAATGAAGGTAACCTTAAATGGTTGGAAGATTCTTTGGGTTCCGAGGATGAAACGTTGAAAATCTGGAACAATACTTATGCTGATCGAAGCTTATTAAATAAGCTCACCCTCCATGAGTATTTGAAAAAATATAAATTTTTACAAACGAGTAATGGATATTTATTAGTGAGTAATTAATACTGTTTAAAATGTTTTAAATTTTAGAAGTACATTGCATTTACTAATTTATTGTTTACTATTTTATGTAGTTAATATCTGACTTTGATCGAAATTATCCTGAAAGCAAAAATAATTTTTATGAATCCTGGCCAAATATCGCTAAATTGATAATTGAAGCGGCAAAAAAACGAAAAGATAGTGGAACTAAAAACTTCTTGCGAGCAAACCAGTCGCTACTTGATAAAGGTAAAATTATAATTACATTTGTTTTATCAATTAATAAAACTTATTATTGTAATTAATAAGGCCAATACTAAATTAATTTTCATATTTACGAAAGTTTAAGTGTATGTACGATATACCAATTTTAAATTAGTTTTGGTGATATTTTTATTTCGTATAATTTTCTGTTATGTTTTTATTTTATTTAATAATATTGCATCATAAATTTTTTTCTTTCTAGTATTATTCTGTTTATATTACGTTAGATAATTCAAGATTTTCTTACCAGTTGACTCACTACGACTTTCCGAATATTTTTAAATCATTTTTAATTATATAATAAACACTATTCGGATTTGTCAATAAATAAATTTCGTTTTTACAAAAATTTATTTGCTCTGTGTAGGTCACGACAACGTAATTGCACTATTGCTGTTACCATTGCTTTTAGGCTCTACAAATTGTAAAGTGCAGAAAAGGGGACAACATTGGAAGCCCTCAAAAGCAGGAGTGAAAAACGGATTTTTGTTGCACATTGCGGTAAGATCAAATCAATAAATTTAGTATACTCTCTAATTGGTTATTTTATGTTATGTTTTCATAACTATAACGTATTGCAGACGTACGAAGAATTAAAACCGTACCAAGAGGCGCGTGAAAATACTTACAAAATACACGTTCAAACAAACCAGCCATACCCAATGATTTGTGGCCCATTGGATAACATAGAAGCTCACAGAATTTTTATAAATGACATAACTTACATTTTGCCTGATATTTTGAAGTTAATTGACACTTGCTTTAAAATCTATTTTGCTTTAAATGCATCTTATCCACCAGAATGTCGACATGTTTGGACACTTTTGCAGCAACTTATATGTTACAAACGTTAATTATAAAACAATTTAGAAATGATAAAATCTAAGATAATTTAAAAAAGAAATAAAAGAAAGGTTTCAATGTAGTTGATAAATTTAAAATCGCTACATAGGTCGCGTTACGGCAATCACATTGGATTATCCGTGAACGCAGGTTTTCCGTAAAATAAATGAATTACGGAAGCACGAGGCGAGAAGTATCTCGCAGACGGTGACCGAAGGAAGCATTTGTTTTATATTACCATGCCAATTTGTAAAAACAAAAAGTTCATTTTTTTTTATCATTTTTAAAATTGTTTTATTCGTGAGATGAGTTTAGAGTTTGCTTGGAGACTTCGAACAGTCAACTTGTTTCACCAAGATCTGAATAAAGTTTATTGTTCTCAACAAATAAAAAAAAAAAAGAGTTAAGTTAATTATTTTACATTTTGGTGCCGAAACCCGGGATATATATTTCCGGAAACAAAACGAATTAATAAAATATGAAACGTCAAAAAATTAACCAAAATAACGAAGATCAAGATTCGGAGGTTTCATGGCAACAAGATGAACATAATATGCAAGATTCATCCACAAATCATGAAGTTAACTTTGGAAATGAAAAATATAATAAGAAGTTATCTACAAAACGTGCTCGAATGCTTGACGAAGAAAATACGACTGAAGACCACGAATCGATTTCTATGGTTACGTCAGGTAATAAAAATATAAAAATTCTAAAAGACATTACGTTTCCAAAAAGACAACGGACAACTGCGCAAACGAGTGCACCGATTATGACGAGAGCGGCAGCGCGGACGAGCGCACCACAAACTACGTCGTCAGCGATAGCGTCAACGAGTGCATCGCTACCTACGACGGCAGCAGCAGCGCGGACGAACGCACCACGACTTACGTTGGCAGCGGCAGCGCGGACGAGCGTACCGCGATCTACGACGGCAGTAGCAGCGCGGACGAGCGTACCGCGATCTACGACGGCAGTAGCAGCGCGGACGAGCGCACCGCGATCTACGACGGCAGCGGCAGCGCGGAAGAGCGCACCGCGATCTACGACGGCAGCGGCAGCGCGGAAGAGCGCACCGCGATCTACGACGGCAGCGACAGCGAGAACGAGCGCACCGCGACCTATGACGGCAGCGGCAGCGCGGAAGAGCGCACCGCGATCTACGACGGCAGCGACAGCGCGAACGAGCGCACCGCGATCTATGACGGCAGCGGCAGCGCGGAAGAGCGCACCGCGATCTACAACGGCAGCAGCAGCGTGGATGAGCGCACCGCGATCTACGACGGCAGCGGCAGCGCGGAAGAGCGCACCGCGATCTACGACGGCAGCAACAGCGCGAACGAGCGCACCGCGATCTACGACGGCAGCGGCAGCGCGGAAGAGCGCACCGCGATCTACGACGGCAGCGACAGCGCGAACGAACGCACCGCGATCTATGACGGCAGCGGCAGCGCGGAAGAGCGCACCGCGATCTACAACGGCAGCAGCAGCGTGGATGAGCGCACCGCGATCTACGACGGCAGCGGCACCACGGAAGAGCGCACCGCGACCTACGTCTAACAGCGGCACGAAGGAGCACATCACCAACAACGGGAGCAGTACGAGAATCCAGTTCGTCATCGCTACTTACGTCATCTTCAGTTCATTCGTCGATCATTTCTTTCAATGATGACGTCGAGAGCTTGCACGATAGTAACTACATGCGTGAAATAGATTTTAATGAAAGCGATAATCAATTTAATAATAATCCAAATTATAATTATGAAAATATTCGCGATGGTATAGACCATCGATATCATAGTTCTAAGTGCGTAAATAATGAATACGATTTATTCAATGATCGACATATTGATGACCCGACTACGAGATTAGTAAATGCAATAGAAAGTACTTTAAATACGGTTAAAGAAAATAGTGATAATCTGAACAATTCGAAATTATTTAATCGTATAAATTCAGTAAAATCTTTACCAAAATTTTCGGGTGATCCTTTGGATTGGATCAGCTTTAAAAAAGCTTATGATTTTTCAACCGAAATAAGTGAATTTAGTAATCGCGAAAATATTATGCGCCTTTCGAATGCTTTAACGGGAAAAGCTCATGACGCCGTAAAAACATTATTAGCTGCTGGTAGTAATGCGTCTACTATCATAGAAACATTGCAATTGTTATTCGGTAATGAAAAATTAATTTTAGATAGAATTTTAGATGAAATAAGAAAATTGCCAAAAATCACGTCGCCAAAAATTGAATTAATTGAATTCGCGTCAAAGTTAAAAAATTCAGTTATTGCAATAAAATCGTTAAATAAAGAGGGTTATCTATATAGTCCGGATTTCGTTGATTGTATAATAAAAAAAATACCCGATTCAATGATGAGTAATTATATTAGATTTGCTTCTGAAATGACTAATGATCTACCAGATTTAGAAAAGATTGCTGAATTTGTTTTTCAAGAAGCGCAGATGATGCTTAATGCCGGTATGATAATTTCTAGTGTAACTGATACCACAGGTAATACAGATACTAACACTAAAAATAGTCGCACAATAAAAAAATCAGTTTTTAACACTACAGTAGATAAAGATATAAATTTGCTAAATAATTCTTGTATTTATTGTGGCAGAAAAAACCATAAGATTTCAGCATGTAAAGATTTTATAAAAATTAATATGATGGAACGATGGAAAATTGCACGAGAAAATAGACTTTGTTATAAATGTTTAAACATAGGACATCGATGTGACACATGTAACGAAAATAATTGTAAACAATGCGGAAAAAAGCATCACGAGCTTTTACAATACACCGATAAGAATCAATTACCTACGAAAAAACAGAATATGCCTGAAAAGGTTAATAATCTTGAAAATTCTTTTGAAAAAGAAAATAAGCATTTGTGACTAGATTCAGGGTCTCTATTAAAAATTTTACCAGTTACAGTAACTGGATTTTTAACCTCAAAAAGAATTTTAGCCCTATTGGATGAAGGTTCTACTGTAACAATAATAAATTCAAAAGTTATAAAGGAGATAGGAGTTAAATGTACACAAACAAATGTAGCTTTAAGGGGAATTAACGATAAAAATTCATGTACGTTTTCTTATAAAAAAGCAAACATTAAAATAGAATCCAATTTAACATTATTTTCTTTATCAAACGTATTAATAGTCGATAACCTTGCACTCTCCACACAATGTGTAAGTAAAAATCTTGCAGATTATTGCACAAATGAAACAACAATACAATTAGAATCTTTCAATGGCTCGCCTGATTTGCTTATAGGCCAAGATAATTGTAATTTAATAATTACTCGCAGATTCCTTACATTAAAAGAATATGAGCTTTTCGTATCTCGGACGTTATTGGGTTGGGTGCTTCATGGCCATATATCAATTAAAAAAAACGAACAAGTTAATTCTTTAAGTAAGAAGTCATTAAATATGATTAAAGAAAATAAGAAATTAGATGAATTAATGAAAAGTTATTTTGATATAGATTCATTAGGAATAATTAAGTCTGTAAAAATAAAACGCGAAGACGCACAAGCATTAAATATTCTCAATGAAACAGCAAAATATAAAAATGGATATTGGGAAGTAGGCTTATTATGGAAATCAAATATTAATATAGAAATCAACAGTCGAGAAAATGCGCTCCGTAGATTGTACACGCTTGAAAAACGCTTAGATCGCGATAAAGATTTCGCAAAATTATATTACTATGAAATAGAAAGATTAATTTCAAATGGTTTTGCTAAAAAAGTATTAGATATAACAAAAGATACAAAGACATGTTTTCTACCACATTTTGGAGTACAAAACGTAAACAAACCCGGTAAGGTACGTTTAGTTTTTGACGCAGCAGCTAAAACTTCGGGAACAAGTTTTAACGATTTGTTATTAACTGGCCCTGATCTTTTAAAAAACTTATTGGGAGTTTTAATGAGATTTAGACAAAAAAAGTATGCTATAAAATCAGATTTACGCGATATGTTTTTAAAAATTAAAATTAGACCGGAAGATTGTAACTTACAAAGATTTTTATGGCGTGGTAAGGACAGATTGAACTCGCCTCAAGAATATGTAATGACATCGGTAATTTTTGGAGCAAAAGCTTCTCCCTGTACTGCTATTTATATTAAAAACCGAAATGCAAGCAATTTTGTAACCCAATATCCGGAAACTGTTAATAGTATTATAGAAAATTCATATATGGATGATTTTCTTGACTGTTGTGATACCATAAAAGAAGCTTCTGAACGCGTACGTCAAGTGATTGAAATAAATGCTGCAGCAAATTGGGAAATGCATGAATGGAGTTCTAATGAACAATCTATATTACAAAATTTAGATAACAAAACAAAATCACAATTTTTTCAAAATAATTTAAATTCAAAAGAAAAAGTTTTAGGTTTACAGTGGAAAAATAATACCGATCATTTATCCTTTAACGTAAACGAAAATAAAATTTGTAAAGAAATATATAAAGGTGAAAAAATTCCAACAAAACGCGAATTTCTTAGTATTATAATGTCTATTTTTGATCCAATCGGTTTATTAACTCCATTTTCAACGCAATCCCGAATAATAATGCAGCAAATATGGATTAGTGGAATAGATTGGGATGAGGAATTAAAAAAAGACGAGTTAGTGCTATGGAAAAATTGGATACAAAATTTAGAAAAGGTAAAGAAATGTGAAATTCCTCGATGGTACTTAAAACAAAACGGTCAATATCTAGCAGTTGAAATGCAT
Source organism: Theocolax elegans (assembly GCA_026168455.1). Classification (NCBI taxonomy): domain Eukaryota; kingdom Metazoa; phylum Arthropoda; class Insecta; order Hymenoptera; family Cerocephalidae; genus Theocolax; species Theocolax elegans. Next base: position 28,884,891 of record CM047426.1, read on the forward strand.
ATCTTTTGCGATGCAAGTATAAAAGCTTACGCAGCTGTAGCTTATTGGCGTTTTTTATTACCGGATAATAATTATCACGTGGCAATTATAATTGCAAAAAGTCGAGTTACACCCATTAAAACTATTTCAATTCCAAGATTAGAACTACAAGCTGCATTATTAGCTACTCGTCTCGGAAAAACTATTGAAAAAGAGCATAATTTTAAAATTTCTCAAAAAATATATTGGTCGGATTTAAAAACTGTTTTGACATGGATAAGAAAAGACCCTCGGGAATTTAAAATGTTTGTTGCCAATAGATTAAGTGAAATAAATGAAAACTCAAATGTATTAGAGTGGCGATGGGTACCTTCGGCGGAAAATCCAGCAGATGATGACACTAGATATAAGCCTGAATGTTTAGATAAAAGATAGTCGATGGTTTAAGGGTCCTTCATTTTTGTTAAAATCTAGTTTAGAATGGCCAATAGAATTATCAAATAAAAAAATTAAAAATGACTCCGAACTAAGAAAAATAAACAATGACGTATTAAATTTAACAGAAACAACACCGGTTATTGACTTTTCTCGATTTTCTACATGGACGCGAGCTTTATCTGTAGTTACGCGTGTTTTTCAAGCTATCGATATTTTTCAGAATCGTGATAATAATTCAATTGAATGTTTACAAAAAGCAGAAGAATTTTGTTTCAAATTTAGCCAATTAATTTCTTTTAATGTTGAAATAAATGCTTTAAAAAATTCTAAGAGTATTCCAAAATCAAGTAAAATTTTAAACTTAAATGCATCTTTAGATTCACGCGGAATTTTAATTGTAGAAGGGCGTTTAAAAAATTTTATAATAAATAATGACAACGTTAAATTAATAATATTAGACTCTAAAGAAATAATAACTCGTTTATTAATAATGCATTACCACAAAAAATTCTATCATGGAAGTAACGAAACAATATTAAATGAAATAAGACAAAAATTTTGGATTTTAGGGCTACGACAAGGTTTAAAAAATATAGTTAGCAAATGTATAATTTGTAAGCTATTAAGAGCAAAACCCGCTAACCCAATGATGGCCGACTTACCAAAAGCTAGAGTCGCTTACCATTCTCGTCCGTTCACTCATACTGGTCTCGATTATTTTGGACCCATGCAAGTAAAAATAGGAAGACGCCGCGAAAAACGTTGGGGGGTACTATTTACTTGTATGTCAACTAGAGCAATACATTTGGAATTATCTCATACTCTTAGTGCAGATTCAGCAATCATGGCCTTAAAAAGATTTACAGCTAGAAGAGGGACTCCTCATACAATATATTGTGACAACGGAACAAATTTTAAAGGCATGAGTGTTGAATTAAAACAAGCAATGTTAGAATTAGACAGAAATGCATTAAGTCAATTCACGACTCAAAGAAAAATAAATTGGAAATTTAATCCTCCCACCGCTTCTCATATGGGAGGATCGTGGGAACGTTTAATACGTTCAGTTAAAACAACGTTAAATACAATTCTAAAAGAGCAAGCTCCACGTGAAGAGGTGTTATTAACTGTTTTTTCGGAGGTAGAACACACAATAAACTCGCGTCCATTAACTCACATATCACTAGATCCGAGAGATCAAGAAGCTCTTACTCCGAATCATTTTTTATTAGGAACTTCTTCGGGTGAAATTCGTTTTGGACGATGTGATTTACAAACAACGTGTTCTAGAAAACAATGGCGATTGGCTCAACACTTTGCGGATATGTTCTGGCAAAGGTGGTTAAAAGAATACTTACCTACACTTTTACCTAGAAAAAAATGGAATGAAAAGGAAATACCTTTAAAACAAAACGATATTGTTCTAATTTTTGAAGAAAATATTAATCGTAATCAATGGAGAAAGGGTGTCATTACCAGAACATATCCAAGCAGAGATGGCCAAGTTCGCGTAGTTAATATTCAAACTGCAAACGGTAAATTAATTAGACCAGCGCGTAAGTTAATCAAATTTGCTTAGGTATAAATCTATCGAGTTTATACCAATAAAAATGGGGGAAAAATGTTACAAACGTTAATTATAAAACAATTTAGAAATGATAAAATCTAAGATAATTTAAAAAAGAAATAAAAGAAAGGTTTCAATGTAGTTGATAAATTTGAAATCGCTACATAGGTCGCGTTACGGCAATCACATTGGATTATCCGTGAACGCAGGTTTTCCGTATAATAAATGAATTACGGAAGCACGAGGCGAGAAGTATCTCGCTAACGGTGACCGAAGGAAGCATTTGTTTTATATTACCATGCCAATTTGTAAAAACAAAAAGTTCATTTTTTTTTATTATTTTTAAAATTGTTTTATTCGTGAGATGAGTTTGGAGTTTGCTTGGAGACTTCGAACAGTCAACTTGTATCACCAAGATCTGAATAAAGTTTATTGTTCTCAACAAATAAAAAAAAAAAAAGAGTTAAGTTAATTATTTCACATTATATATAAAATAGAAATGCAAAAAAAACAACAATTTGCTTGCGTAGACAATTTGATTCGGGAAATAGGTATTAGTAATAAATAAATTTGTATTATTTTCGATAATAAGTTTTTGTGACCAATAGATAGTGCACTTTATATCATGATGATTTTGAATGTGGAAATCCTTTAGGTAGTCATGCTGGAGATAATAAACTGGGAGGAACCTATATATCTATACCATGCTTACCAGCACGTTTAAATTCACAACTTAATGCTACTTTTTTATCCAGCTTGTCATACGCCTCTGACAAACGAGATTGTAAAAATAAAGGTATTTTTGAATTTATAATACAAGAATGTAATTTTTTGAAAGAAATTGGCGTAACAATAACAACCAAAGAAAAAACGATTAATGTTTATTTTGAAATGTGTTTAATTTTGGGCGATAACCTTGGATTAGATAGTGTTCTTGGTTTTACAGAAAGTTTTTCTGCAAAATTTTTCTGTCGTTTATGTCTGGTTGATTCAGCTGATTCAAAGTCATTATTTAAAGAAGATAAAACAAAAATTAAAACAACAGAAAACTACGCAGCATGTTTATTAAAAGAAGATCCATCGAAAACCGGTGTTAAAGAAAAGTGTGTTTTTAACGAAATTAAAGGATTTCACGTTGCTGACAATATATCTGTAGATATCATGCACGATATATTTGAAGGCATTGCAAATTATACTTTCGTGAATATTTTGCATGACTTTATTTACAATAAAAAAAAAAGAAAATTTCTTTATCTATTTTAAATAATAGAATTGAATTATTCGACTATGGCACTCTCGAACGATCTAATAGAATTCCTATTATTTCCGCTGAAATTATAAAGTACAAGAAGAAAATTAAGATGAGTGCATCAGAGATGTGTTGTTTTTCACGCTACTTTGGATTGTTAATAGGCGATTTGATAACAGAAGGCGATGAAACCTGGCAATTGTACATATTATTTAGAAGAATTATCGACATCGTAACAAGTCCAAAAGTACTCCCTTCATACATACTAATGCTACAATATTATATAACTGAATATCTTCAGTTATATTATAAATTGTATGGAGATTTGAAACCGAAGCACCACAATTTAACTCACTACCCTCGAGTGATGTTGAAAAATGGTCCACTTATACATTTGTGGTCAATGAGGATTGAATCTAAACATAGAAATTACAAATTGTGCGCAAACAGCGTTAGTTCAAGTAAAAATATATTAAGTACATTGGCTGTGAAAAATCAACTAAAATTTGCTGAATTTTTATGGTTTTATGATCACAAAAAGACATTTGAATTGGGCAAAACGCTGCCGGTTGACCCACACGTAGTACACGCTCATTTTAACCACGTGCGAGAAAAATGCGATATTGTAAGCGTTAATAATGTAAAAATTTGTAATTTGTCATATGAAATAGGCACAATAATATTAGTAAGATTAAGTGAAGATGACCTTCCCACGTTCGGAAAAATCATTACAATATACATTGTTAATAGAGAGGTCTATTTTATATTAGATTTATTAAAATCTGTTGTTTTCGATGAACACTTCTTTGCGTATGAAGTTGAACATGATATTTCAGGATATACAAGAACACTGCAAAAATTTGATAGTATTTTAAATATAAATCGTTGTATTTTAATAAAAAAAAAAATAAATTCTATGTTGCTAGTAGACATATATTATAGATATATTATATATACTTTGCATTTTTACAATAAAATACATCAACAAAATAATACACAATTTCATGTGTACTTTATTTTTATACCTAAAACAATATAATAATCCCAAATAATAAAATACTTGTAATTTAATTGAAATAAATTTCATTTTTATAATACCATTTTCTTTACTTCAGTACTTAAGTAAAAGTGACTTAAGCACTGAAGTATAATTTACATAACTCTGTTACTTGAGTACTTAAGTAAATTTTACTCAAATAGTTGAGTAATTTTTACCTAAGTGATTAAGCAATAGTTACTTTAGTGTTCCAGACACAGCACTTGAGTAAATTTTACTTGAGTGTTAAGTAATATTTACTTGAGTTTTTTTGAGTCCTAATTTTAATAAAGCTCTATCGTCTCTCAATTAATCTCCCGGTATCGATCATCCCACGTAACAATATGTAATTTATAATTTATCCAGTAATATAAATTATCTAAAAAATTTTTGAAAATTAAAATGACAAATATTTATTTACAAAAAAATGTTATTTCAATTTTTAATATATTGATCTTGCATTTTTATTTATTAAATTATCAAAACTTACCTGTAAAAATTAAAAAAAATATAAATTAACATATTAATTAAATTAAATTGATGATTCTATAAATTCTTGATTTTTTATAATAAATGAAATAAATAAGATATAGATAAAAGAAAAGTTTAACAGTTTATTTGAAGAAAAATAAAACTAAACGAAAATCGCATCGAACGTCATCAGAAAGTTGAAATGCTATAGTTTTTGAAAAACCATCGTAACAAATGCGAACACAGCAAAGTAATCAAATAGGATCAAAATATTCAGGGAGTAAATCGTTTTTACGTATATACTATGTGACTATCGAACGAAATCCTTTTCTTTGGCTCGTTTACTTTTTTAGATACAGTGAAATTCGAAAAGTCTCGCTTATATACGCCTGCAGTCCAGATTGCAACGATGTACGATTACTATCTATATAACCAAAGACGACAGCTTGAACAAAACTGTTGGACCTGCGCATCTGTCCCCTGCGTCTCGACAGATGCCGTACGTCGATTACCGTTAAAACTTCAACTGACGCAATGCTATCTTCAATTATAGATACTCATGCACAATAATTTACGTTCTTCTTAAAACTCTAGCTCGATCTTTTGATTCAATTCTTTTTCCGTACATATCATAATTCATTATAACGAGTACACGATATTGGCATAATTAAACTTGAAAACTATTAACTTTTTTTTTAAAGTTATACAATTATTGAAATTTATAATCATTTTACTATACCTGTGTTTTTAATTCGTTTTCCTTGATTTCAATGTTTTGTCAATTATTTTTAAAACAATAATAGACAGCAAATATTAATTTTGAACGAAATTTTAATACATTTTTTTACAAATTATATCAAATTATTAGTAAATCTGAGTATTTTAATTTAAATGATTCTAAAATGTATAAATATACGTGTAAGGTGAATTTTATCTTTTCGCAGCAGTGGCAGTTTAAATAATTATAATTATAACGATCATTGTTATTTTTATTTTACGTATCGTTTAAATTCACTTTAACATTTTTTTTCACGTACAACTTTAAGATTTTTTTAGACCGACAGAGATCTGACGGTTCAGTATTTCGAAAAAATGTATAATCCCGCTCGATTTTGCTGACACGGCCGATAGTTATGGGAAAACTTTTCGACTTTTCTACCGAGGTTCCTCAAAAAAGATCTTTTCTTTTATCAAAGTAAAAGCTTGCACTATATATATATATATATATATATATACGAATTGTGTATATATATATATAAAACATCTCTTCCTATTTACGTCAACATTGATATGCAATAGCTTGAAGATATGATATTTCGAAATACAAAATAGTATATGACAAACTTATTATAGAATTGCAAGAAAGACAATGCTTTATCGATTTATTTTCCAATATATTTACTTACAATATAAAAAATGCAAGCATAAATAAACATTAGGTATATACGTGCTTATTATACTTTCATTTTTCAATTCGTGATCGGTGTAATAAAATATAGTACAACTCGTAAATTTGAGTAACGCAACAAAATTACGTTTATCATAATTTACTTTACATATATATATATATCACCGGGTGCACATAAATCATAAGGAAAATCCGAGCTTAAATATAAAACAATGAACGAGTAATGCAAAATTTGGGGAATAAAGAAAAAAAAGGAAGAAACCATATACTGACCTAATGATACCATCGGAATGTCGAATGCTGCAATAAATTTTCATCGAGTCAACTTCGATGGCCCTTATCATCCACTATATATACATAGAACGTACGTATACCGACGACACGAGCGAGGCAACATTTTCCTCTACTCGATATAAATATATAGATATACTCTTATACTTTTAGGAAAGACGATCTTGGTAACCAAGACTGTACGGAGGCTCTTGACAAAGATAAAATGAGACGAATAAAATCCGCGCGCAAGAGGACATAGGATTCAGGGCATTAAGCACGCTTATCAGGGATTCCTCTTTCGTCGTATTAACTAATTCGACCTATAGGGTAAGGTCATTAAGATAGAAAGTCCAAACGAAGGACTAAAAGGTCGCGCGTTGAATATATATGTGCATTTTCCGAAAAGAAAAAAAAAATCAAATAAAACCTAGTAGAAAGGCACGGTTGACGTCGGTGTAGCTGGATGTATATACACGTGTATATTCGTGTGTGTTTATTGCGAGACTTTATACGTCGGGGAGCATTACCGGGATTGCTTGTTACGTGCCTTGCTTATTCGGTTATTACGCGGGCGCGCAACCACGAAATGTGCAGGCGCACGTAATGCAAACACTTCTTGGAGAAAATCTCTTGATGTCTCTTCGGTTTGCTCTCTGGCTCTATTCTAATTTAGCCACTTCGTTTCGAATTTGAACCACCCCACGATCTTTAATGTAAATTGCCATTTTTTATAAATACTTATTTATTTCGTATATTTTAAGTTTTTTCTCTTTTTACAAGATCTTATCTTGATACTTCATTTTTTCCGCACGGAAAAGCTATACTTCGCACTTTCAACGGATTTACACGGTAATCTTCTTGAATTTGCAATTTTAATTAATATTAAATCACTTTATGAGATTGGTAAGAGATTAGCTGTTCATAAATACATTTAGATAGTTAAGCTAAAAGAGGAAATATAATACTATTAAGTATTGTTGAAACTGATAAGAATGTATGAAAAATATATGAATTGTCGAGCATTAAAAGTCATTGTTAGGAGAAAAAAAAGTAAAATTTTTTTTTGAGCAACATGTGGTTGAGATGACAATGAGAGGGTATGCACCCACGTAATAGGGCGTAAGCTTTAGTAAAACAGGGAATGCATTAGCCTGAATAAAATATAAAAAGAAAAATTTTACACAGGATTAAAATATACGTGCAACAGTATCGAAAAATACATAATATCAAATTAATAGTAGTGATTACACTAATAATATGAAATGATCTCAATAATTTAAATTATACGATTAATGTTAAGTCTTAACAGAATAAAGTAAAAAAAGCTCCGAAAATTTGAAAAAAATTCTTTCACAAATATATATTATAAAATTACTTTCTAAAATAATTTTTAGTATAAGTGAATTATTTTAAAATAATACAATAAAGATGTGTAGCTTTAGATTTTCAATCCATTTTATTTATAGGTATTTGAACAAAAAAAATAGTATTGTAAAATATTTTGCAAATATTGCATTGCCATTTAATAATCTTATGTAAAAAGAATGTGAAAGGTCTGAAATGTAATGGGGCATCCTCAAGAAATCTCGTAAACCAGCGATAAATGAATATAGTCACATCGATTTCCCATTTTATGACCTGTGAAATTTAAGAAGCTTAATCCAGGCAGTTTATCTCAGTTTTACTGAAAGCTCGCAAAGACAAGCGAATTTCGATGGAAATGCATGGGAAAAAAATTTATATTTTGAACAAACTAGTCCATGGGACATAAAACGATAAAAAAAATTTGAAAACAATAACATAATTTAGTATTCAGAACATCTATGAAATTTAATTGTAATAACAGAAATTTAATCAAATTATTTTCAATTTACATTTGTAATAATTTATATATACTTATCGTAATTGAAATTAAATATTTTTTTATAATATTTTTTAAGTGTACAGTTTGATATAACCACTGTATAGTCGCATTAACTTTATTTGTTAAAATGTTACAAATGATTAAAAAATTATAAGCGCGTGTTGATTTAAATATAACTTCTAAAAATGATTCGATATATTGATTCGTTTGACCGAAATTTATTTTCATGATTATTATATTAAAATCTCTGTCAAATTAAAGATGATCTTTATTTTTAGACTATTTCAATTCTTTTAATACGTCATTACCATTTTAGCTGACTTACGTAATACAAGTACAAAGGCGATCTTTGATATTGATATATAAGATCAAAGTTTTACTACTTCTAAGTTAACTTGACGTTTAAATCTATCCTTATATATAGAAATTCAATCAATATTATAACATTACTATTGTAACATTCATGACTTAAAATTCTATGTAAATGCTAAATTACGAATTTCGCCTTTCTATATGTACATGTCATAATAAAAATCTTCAGTATTACACAAATGATATGTTTAAATAGCAAGATTGAGCTTTTAAAGAAAGTTTTCTAAAATAATTGATTTCTATTTATATATTTACATCTTTGGTTATTATATCTCTTTACCTGGATCCCTCCACCTATATATATAAAGAGAGAAGAAAATACTTTAGTTAACTGGGTAATTGAAAACTGAGTTACTGTTTTTGGTTATCTTAACTCGGAAATATTTTCTTATCGCTCGATTCTTCGTGTGTGTTTTCCCGCGTAGTTCGTGACTTGCGCTCGACTTCTCAAGAGTCTTTTATTTCCGCGCGCGAACCCGGAACTTTGATGCTTCTCACTGTCACCGGTCTCTTTCCAATAAAAGATGAACTTCCAAGTACTTATCAAACTGTTACATATAGTCACAAGATGTTTAACGTCTGAACAAGAAATATTGAAGTCTTTTATATGCAGTTAATTTAATTTCGCTACAAATTATATATATATATAGATACACACATACACACACATACACACACACACATAATATTTGCACTTAAAATTGTATAGATCACAAACTTTTGTATTTTATTTGCTTTTTATTGTTTACAATGAGTTTAGGTACAAGAGTTTCCCTGAATGACATTACGTTTGCTCGGGAAAACATTATTATATTGGTCAAACGTTGATAGAATAAATAAAATTATTTCAAAAGTTTGATTGATAATATTGATCGATTGCTGTATTTCAAAAGTATTTTGTGGGATAGTATTATAGGTATATATACTCGAAAATATTATTTATTATTTGCTTCATTCGAGATGCGAGCACGTGATTAATTTACTGTTACGTATACATATACCATTAAAGCTGACATTATATATATGCCTGTAATGTTTATGCATAAAATAAACCAGAAATATTTTTATATAATTTTGTAATTTTAAGCAATTCGATTTTTAGATTAAAATACGTCAATTAGAAACACAGTTAATTTCCTAACTCAAATGTATTTCTCAATATTTAAATCAGCTTTTTTATAGTATTTTGCTTTTAAATCAAATAGCGACAATAAAATTCTCGACATCTACGTACTACTATATAAAATATTATTCTTTTATAAAAATTTATACAATTAAATAAATTTTGAGGTGTATTAAATACGTATAATACTGGTTTAAACCATCTACGAAATCTAAAAACAAAGTTAAAAATGCAAACAATAAAAATTGTATGTATAAAGTTAATGCGACATTCAAACATACTAAAATGTTGAACAAAGTAACGTTGCACGTATTCGCAATGCAGAAAAGTTTATAGCTTTTAAATATGAAGTAAAACGTGGAAGCGCCTTAAAACCGCTTTTATATTGTCAAAGAAATACAGGGTAGTTACTACATATTCACTACAAATTTACAATAACGTTAATGCTGGCAATAAAAAGGTATACACGTGTAAAAAGTACAATAGCAGAGAACACTCGGAGTAATTTCCTTCCGGCCAGTTTAAATACGTATGAAATTACCTCGACAGCGACATCCTAAAAAGCTTTTACTTTTCCTTGTGCTTCCCTCCCGTCTAACGCGAGTAAACAATCGAATTTGACGTTGAAAGTGAGTTAGCAGGAACCTAGAGAAAGAGAGAAAGAGAGAAAGACTGAGAGAGAGAGAGAGAGAGAGAGAGAGAGGGGAGAACAAGTGCGCCCCCGGAGCTATTCCATTTGGCGAGTAGTTCTGCCGCTACTCGTCAAGAGTCGAGTCCAAAGCTTTGCAAGCTCGCTGTTGCGGTCGGCAAGTGAGAGAGAAAGCTTCCAACGAACCTTGGTGATAGGACGCCTGGTGTATACAGGTGGTTTTCCCGCGCTTGGACAATTGGCGTCAGTTTTTGGTCTTATTACACTTTCTCCGATGCTTTGTTTTGTTGCGTAATTTATGAGTTGAATTTTCAGGAATTAAGTGGATTATGAATTTTAACTCCGATTTAAACTTGAATAATGGTCAAATTAGTAAAGTAAGAGGTTGTAGTATTACAATAGAGTTATCATACAATGGATTTAGATGAGAGTGGATTTAGTGTATATAGAAAGAGCGAGAGTCCAATCAAATTACTAAATGTATTAATTGTTTTTACAGTAAAAATATAATATTGTTTTCTAAATACGAAATAATTATTTAAATACTATTTTTATTCTATATGAAACAAAGCTTCTAAGATGTTCATTTCTCTAATTTGTACCTATTTCCTTAGCTATTTGTTAGAAATTAAATCTCACAAAGAACTACTAAAAATATTCTACACTAAAGAAGTGTACAAATAACAATATTTCTATACAACGTAAAACTCCTAATAAAATATTATTATAATTTGTTAATAAACAGTTAATCAGTACATTATTGATTTTCCCTCCTCTTATCCTATACTTTTTATAAAGAAGCTTTTATAACTATACAGTTTTTCAGAATTAAAACTAAGTTTAAACAATGCTTAACTTACTTCCTAACCTAACCGGTATCAAACTGTTATAAATTTATAATATAATTAAGAATAAATATCATCTTTCAAAAATGAAACACATTGCTTATCAATTTATAAATTAAGTGTATTCTATAAAAAATTGTGTCAATACAAATTTAAAAAATAATTATTTCTTCGATAATTTGTCGGTATTGGACATTTCGAGGGGGGGGGGGGGGGTTGCAGCATTCCTAGTCAATAAATCCCGCGTAACAACTAATCTTCTTGTCGTAGTAAACGATTAAATTAATAACACATATTTAACATTTCTACTCTGGTACGGACGTATAATAATAGCGTTTTAAATATATTAATATACCTTCTTGATTCTTATCACCACGTATTCTTACTGTAAATCATTATAAGATGGGATGAAAATAATGTTGATAATATAAAATAATAAGTTACTAACAAGTTGTAATCATCCAAAATAATAGATTTAAAATGAATGTAAACATTTTGTTTAACATAGATATTTGTTTAGATTTATCTGACCATTTTAAGACCATATTGTATGTTAAATATTATAATTTTATAAAATAATTCATTAAAATTTACGTAATAGTCGTGTAAATGTAAAATAATACACTAGAATATTTAAAAGATTAGTATATCTGAGAAAATATTTTATAAATATTAAAACAGGCGATAATATTCACTAATTAGTAAAATTTTAAAGAATTATGAAATCGACAAGTAAGCAGAAGTTCTGTGAATAAGTCAACCAGCGTTGAATTTAACCTGCGAGACGCGTCATGCTCTATAGGATTCAGAATGACGGAGAACGCTAAGCTTTCAAGAAATGACGCGATTAAAGTCGAGAAAAGAATGATCTGTGACAAGATTTAAAGATGGTTAAGAATCAGAGAATCTAATTTATTTACCTTTCTTTAGGTTTTCAAATATTTGGAATATTATCTAATTTATTTAAATTACTTTACGTTTTAAAATATTTTGAAAGATTGCAATAAATTTTTGCAATATATCTACGATTATGTTTAAATGTATTACCCATGCATTTACTTCATTAGCGAATGACAAAAATAGATAATGAATAAATCATTTAATTATTACAAGAATATTTATACAAAATTTTAAAAAACGATACAATGTGAACCGGTGCTAAGATGAATACAATGTGTATGAAAGGGAATGAAAAACAGTAGTATATCAACGCCAAGTGAAAAATTGAAGAAAATTCCACCCGACTAAAGGAACGAGGCAAACGGTGCTTTTATTATAAGATCAGGCGCGCGCGTGGGTAATCGATGAAATCGATGTCGAGAGTCGCGGTAATCTCAATCTCCACCTGCGAGCCCACATAGTGAGACCGTTATTTCTGTCTCGAGTATTATAATTATAGATCGGCGTTTCCGAACCTCACTTATACATACGAAAGCTTTCTAGTTTTCTCGCGTGATTCTGCAATATCGAAATTCCCTCCGCGTATATTCGTTATCAATGTAAACGAGATAAATGAATTGACGTTTATCGTGTAAAGGGATACTGTAATAGTGTGATATTGTTGCATTTACATTATGATTTATTAAGCTTTGTTTACAAATGATTTATGTCGTTACTTTTTCGATGAAAAGTAAATGACTTATATACGTGACGATACAAAGTGATTCGACGATTAAGAGAATAATAGCATTTCGTGTCGCCTCAAAGAAGATGACAAATTCAGAAATTCGATTTACATCAATTTTTTATATTTTTTAAATTTTTTATTTAAATAGACTAATAATTTGTAACTGTCAGTAATAACTATTATTTTCTTTTTAATTTAGTGGAATAGATTGTAAAAATAATTAAATTTTTTTAAACTTAATGTATACATAAAAATTGTGCTCTCCAGATGTAGTCAAGATTTGAGTTACGTTTAGTAATCGATGAATCAAGAGCATTAAATGATTTAGAGCTGTAGTTTATCTAATGCTAAACACCAAATACATTTTCCGCTCACATAGTAAATAATAATAAAAAGATACCTATAAGCAATAAATGAAAGTCACGAGGAGTGGTCGCGCATTCAAGTAGTATAGTAGAGCTATGTGCTTCTTAATCTCCACGATTGGGCATGGTATAGTGCCACTACATTACTGACAACTTGGCTTAATATTAAAATAGTAACTACAGAATAATTTATTCTATTTGCAATTTATGTTTGTTAAATAATTTTATAATAAGCATTGACAAAATTACAATTTTCGTTGATTTTACAGACCATTTAATAAGAAGTCGTTCTGTAAAATAATAAATCTTTTTTTATTTACATTATATTGCTATGTATTTCATGTAAAATGAAGTTCATATTGAATTCCTCAAGAAACTTGACGCAGTATGAATTTTAATTAAATTGTTTTAGATATTGAGTGACCGCAAAAGAATTTGCTAACATTGTATTTTCTTGATGAACTATTGAAGATTTAAATTCCACGAAAAGTAGTATAAATACTATATGTCCGTTGTACATATGCGTTATATATACACTCGAGATTAAAATAAATAAACCAAATAAGAATCAATTGATTGAAATACAAAAATTTAGCTATACCTCACTATATTTTACGTCGTACATCTCCAGTATTGACTAAATTGTATTTTTATATTGCAATACTCTGATTAAATTAGCTATTAATAATCCATATTTCCCATGAAAAACCAGCTCCTTTAAAACGGTTTTTCAAAAACCAAAAAATCTACTCTTCCTCGGAAAAGTACTGCATAATATTTATTTTTTTTTATCTAAATTGCAATTAATGAATATTAGTGTATCATCAGTATAGGTTCTCATAGGGCTTTCGTGGATAAAGCATTAATTATGAAGTAATTTCTAGGTATATTATCTTCTAAACACAAAACTGGGGCTTCAATTGTTATGTAGTGAATAATGAGTATGCGATTTTTATAAACTATTGAATTATTTAAATTATTATAAAGCAACTATTTGGCAGATTGAAGTTTGCAAATGTGACATAAATTGACAAATTTTCTTGCATAAAAGATGTATCTATTCGTTTAAAAACTTACTTTTCAAGAACAACCCCCTTTTACCCAAAGTTCCTTTGCGTAGCATAGCAACCCTTACCCGAATTGCAGGTGTTTGTAAAGGCTAAGCGGCTGGTCAAAGTAGAATCAAGCTCACAACTATTTTAACTATTCATAAATAAATGATGATGATGAGCATAATTATTGAAACAGTAATTTGATATATAAAAGGCACGTTGAATGAGCAATCTTAGACGCGATAGTAGTACACCAAATTCGCAATTCGTTTGAATTTTTAAAATCTGAGCCATTTTTATAATGTTAACTAAATACGAAACTAACTATTAAAGTTGTTACGTACATAACTTGAGGTTGTGTGGGATTTAAGTTGCGGTTTGCCACCAACCGAAGCTGGTAGGCACGATTGGAGGATCGGGTTGAATGAAAAAGATGAAGTTCCTTTACTGCTTTTTATTCCTCCTGATTTAGGAGAAAGGCCTCTTTGTGTGTATGTATGAGCCTGTTTGTTCGCGCGTCGATCGTGATTCGTTAACGGATCTCTTTTGTGCAACCGCCTAGTCTGAGCGATGGGTCTGTTCTGTGACTGCCTGGTCCGGGCGTCGGATCTGTTCTGTGTCCGCCTCGTCTGGGCGATGGCTTTGTTCTGTCACGAATTCGGCGGATCGGCTACTCGAGGAGCGTTCCGCCAGTGGTGGGAGGCTCCTGGAGTCAGCGTTTCCGTGCTTCGTGGATTCGGGGTTTTTCCGTAGATACTCTGTGGACAGTACCAAAATTGTTATGGTTGCAATATTGGCCTGGCAACAAGTATCTATAGCTTATTGGACGGCTCGCGTCCGAGTAGCTCTCCGCGATGGCTGCGCGAGTCAGCGCGACGTCAACGATGTTCGTTGTCTATCGGACCGGATGCAATATGACGCTCAATCATTTATTGCGCCATCGCGAATGGTTTTGCTGCAATAATTGAAGTATTGTGCGGTACGCGAAGATCCAACATGATCTTGGATCGTACGTTAAGTGTAAGTTTATAATCGATAACAATAGTTTAAAACAAAAAATTAACTAGAGGGCCCAAAATATGTAAAAGCTACAAGCTTTTACATTCCAAACACGATCGTTCAATGTTTAAAAAAAACGACTATAATATCTAGAAGTTACGATAAAAATAAATTTTAACTAAATGGGTAAAAAATCGACTAAATTTTTTGATTGTCTTGTTTACATGCATAGTACATACATACAAGCATACATACATTTTAAAAAACAATGACAAAGGTAAACAAAAGTTTTCTTTTGTGATAAACATTTCTTACCTTTAAAATTTGTACGTATAATCGATATTTATTTAGATAAGGTGTAAAACCGTCTTTTTGTACATTTTACGCTTTTTCTTAACCATTTTTTTCATTTATCAGGAAAAATATCAATGTGAGTAAGAAATATTTCACAGAAAAAAGTTTTCTTTTATTGTGATAATCATTTCTTACATTTAAAATTTCTACGTAAAATCAATATTTATTTAATTAATGTCTAAAAAGCTTCTTTTATTGTACATTTTAGAGTTTTTCAACTTTTTTTTGTACTTAACTTAAAAATATTCATCTAAGCAAAAAGTGTTATATACAAAAGAGTTTTATATTATTAAGATAAAGATATTTTAAATTTAAACTTTTACAATACAATTTATATTTGTTTTTATACAGTAAAAAAAAACGTTTTTTTGACACTATTTTGACACTTTTCTGCGTTTGAGGGGATGTCGGACCCAGAAAATGGTCATTTTGTACTTTTTTTTATAAACAAATGAATAAAGTTTTTAAAAAATGCCGAATGTCAAGCCCTTAAGTATGTTTTAAATAATATTCTCAAATTTTTCCAGATTTTTAAATCCATAATTTGATTACGATGTTTGGGTTGAAAGATGATGCCTTTTTAGATCAATAATTACCGACCAAACATTGTTTATTCAATTATTGTTTAATAAATGCTTTTTCATTAAAAAATCAAAACGTCAAGCTCTTCCTTATGTTTTCAGCTATCCGTATGAATTTTTTCAGATTTTTAATCCAATACTTCAGATATAATTTTTGGGTTGAAAGGTGCAGATTCCTGTAATTTAGATCCTACATCCCGTTAACTTACCAGTATACAGTTGTACATAAAAAGTTTCAATACAAAAATTATCACATAATTTATATTTAAACATTTTCTGTATTTATATTTTAGATTATTTAATTTTTTTGTATAATATCGTAGAAAAACGTTTTAGTGCTATTTTAAAATGTACTACTATTCTAGACCTATTCGATCAATTTGGTCCAAAATAGGAACGTTTACTTCTCTATTTATGTAGAAGATATCATAAAAATTTCAGCCAAATCGGTTCAAAATTGGCTGAGTTATTCGATTAACTTGACTCTATACATACATACTTTTTCAAAAACATTTAAAATGACTTATTTTCTGGACGAAAAATGTTTTTATGCATAAATAAACAATTATTAATGGTATTTGAAACAAAATATATTTATCGTTCGTAAATATGTATATGTATATAATATCGGTCTCACCGAACTAAATACTTTACTTTAGAATAAAGCAGGCCTATTGTACTCTTTGTCCACTATGGTTGGTGGAATTTCCCAGAGCACGGCCTTTTTAAAAAAATTAAAATGCTTTATTCTAAAGTAAAGTATTTAGTTCGGTGAGACCGATATTATATACATATAATTATTCATGGTGTTACATTTTTTGCGACGTTGAAAATATAAAGCACTCTCGTGCAACGATCGTGCCTAAAAATTTGGATAATTTTTTAACTCGTAATGTGGAAAATTACCTGTAATAGTAATTAATTATAATTATTTACGAACAAAAATCGTTATAGTACCCAAAACATTAATAGCCATTTTTCAACATTAAATTCTTTTAAACCATTAGAAAAATTCTATGAAATATAAAATAATTATTATGAAATATTTTTTTAAACAGTAATAAATCGAATAGAGCCTTTTATTTAATTAAAACATTTATTATTTGCATAATGAACGAATCACATCTTGTTTTACCATATTAAAAAGTTATTCTGCCTCTTTATACAAGAACTGAATCAATTTGAAGTATCTGAATTAAATGCCTTTCTAAAACACAGTCATTTTCGTTAATTCTTAAAATGTAAAGTTTTCAAAGCCTGATCTTCAAACTGTGAAATAATTATTATTATTTATAATAATAAATTAATTGTTTGTATTTGTAAACTAATAGTTGTTTTTAAATATTTTTGCAATACTGTTGTTCATAGTAAATTTGTCTTTCGAACTCATTACTATTAATCGATACAGTCGATTCCTTATTTATTTATGCACTATACCATCTAAATTGACTAAAATTTAGTTTACTGTTCATACATAATTTCCTACATGATTTTAATTATATCGATTATTACCATGATATTAAATTATCTTAACAAACAAACCTTATTTAATGGTATTTACCATTTCAAAATGATCGTTTTCTTAATCGCTTAATTGAAAAGTATCAAATTTAAAGTTTCTAATGGCAAGGGGTTGACTTAGGCACTGCAAGCATGTTAGTTAACTACTAATTACTCTTTAATGGGTCGAGTTAGAGCTTCGCAGATTATAGTGCATGTTGATAGTGATGAGATGTATCCAGTATGTCAATGTCTATGCGCTAACAATTTGTAGGTGATACTTATTTCTGATATAGAAACTAATGTTCATATTGAATAATGTGTCGCGTTAATTATACATTTAACTCCAACTTAACAAAAACCATTTACGTAAAGGTAGCTAGAGGCATCACTTGCGTTTTATTACATAGCTATATTTTTTTAAAAAATTTAATTTTATATAATAAAAATATAGATCTTTAAAATCTTTAAAAGTTTGAAGAGTGTTTTTGTTTTTGTCGCATCACGCATACAACAATATTCAATTTATAAACTTAACAATACATAAATAATATGAACAATACGTTTACGATGTGTCTATGAAATATATTAATCTAAAAGTATCTTTCATCTGTTATCTATTATCTAAAATTCTGAATGTGTCAAATGTATGCTTACAAAAATTTTAGAGTAATTTTAAAAATTATTGTTACAAAGTTGCGTACTTTCACATTGATTTTAACTCCATTTTAATACTGAGCTAAGAAAGATGATTTGAAGTAAGGTCAAATCGATAAAAAAATTTCCAGGTACACACAAGCATTTCAAACAGACAAATTGAAAAGCAAGATAATGAGAATTAATACGACTTTTATTAAATCTTAATATTAGTTAAAAGAATTAATCATTATTTTTACGCAATGGGATTAATGATTATTTGTCCTAAAGAAATGGTGCATTAATTAATAAATATATAAAACAGTAATTTCTTGAACATTAACTTTTAGTCGATAACTATTATTAAGAGGTTAATAGATATCATTTTTTTAACCTGTAAATTTAAATGACAATGTATTTAATTGTTAAGAAATATCATCTGCCGGAAAAATTTCTTTCTCTCATTTCAAATAAACATATATGCATATAATTGAGATTCAAATTAACATTAAAAATATCTATAATAAATGCAAAAAAGAACTCATCATCAAGAAATCATGTTTTGCTGAATTATTTTCGTATGTAAGTATTATTTCAACTGCACTTATTTTTAAAAAGTTAATATTGTTGGAGAACATAGAAAACATAAAATTAGGGAATAAGAAAATTAAAAATTTAAACAGTTTAAAGAAGTGTAAACTTTGGTCACTAAATTTACGTGGATCCTCCCATGTACGACAACAATATACGAACCTCAGAGTATAACGAAGCTTGTACACGCAATAAATATATTTTGTAAATGTGCACGATGCTTCAAATCGTCTAATAGCACGCGTAACAAAATGTTTAATTAAAATAAAAACTTAATTTTTTGGTTGTAATATGTTAACGCTATATACTAGACGTTATGTACATATGCAAACACGCACATACACACACTTTTTAGATATGTATGTTTCCTCTTTGTTGTAATTACCGTAGACCGGGAAAAAGCAAAGTATATTTTATAACAAAACTATGTCCTTTAGTTCCACAGAGAAAGCTTTTATTTACTTTCAGGCAAAACTTTGTATTACCTACACGAAAGTTAGCGTTCTTTTTTTTTCATTAACCGAAAGTAAATAAAAGTTTTTGTTGCGACAGTTAACGCATATCTTTATTGAAAAAGAAATTGGTAGAAAAGCTCGAAATGATATGAGTATATTAAAGAACACATAAATTATGCAACACGTATATTATTGCAAAGGCATAATTTTATAGATTAACTTATTTTGTTAATTAATGCGATATGGAAATAAAAAGAAAAAAGGATCGTTCATGCATCATAACTCGTAAATAGCATTATCAGAAAATAAAATTTAAGATATCCGACCCTCAGCTAAAGAAATTATCAAAGATTAAGGAGCGAAGAAAATTTAAAAGTACACAAAAACCCTTCGTATTAGAAGGGAGGTAACTTTTGGGTAGGAGTTACTTATAATACTGACAAAAGATGCGTGGAGCTAACAGGAATCCTAATTAGTTTCGAAAGAAATTCAATTATCCTTAAGTAAACGATAGTGAAGGACGAAAAACGTCCGCTTTCGCGACTTTAGTGGTTCATATAAGAGTCGGGGAAAAACGACCAAGAAACACGGAAAACATCGAGGACCATTTTCAGTCGACATTTAGTTTTCGAAAAGCGTCGCACCGAGTAAAATTTCATTAAGTTGCGTTGAACATTCAGCGTTTTCAAATTAGCATACCAATGAAGAAAAGTTCTTTATTTATATCCTATTAACTAGTACGAGAAAAATAAACATTTTAAATTTTAATGTTTATTTTAACGTAAATTAGTCTCATTATAGTAACAAATTGTTTTCGTTTAATTTTCATTTATAAAACATGTCATAATCAATAATGTTTACATATTATTTTATATAATCTATAAAATTATGTTTTCATATTGACCGTTCTGCTACAAGTAACACTTGTATTAAAGTACAGAAAACATGCATCTTAATTAGTTCAATTTTTTGGAATATTTATTTTTCAGTAAGCTCATTAACAGTTACAATTGCTTACTGTATAAATATGCGATATTACAGAATTTTTAATAACGTTGTAAACCCGTACGTAAAAAAGACATGAAAACTTTAATCAACTTTATATTTTTAAAATACAAATAAATTTTTCAGCTTAGATTTGAACTTGAATTGTTTAAATATTAAACAAAGAAATAAAAATGTAATTGTACAGGGCTCGGTGTAATTGTTAATTAGACAGAAATTTAATACGTGAATTATTTTGTTCGTCAAGTTTTAAAAGTTTAAAGCCAATTACACGTGAACAATAAAATAATCAATTCTATTTGTAAAATATATAAAAGAAAGTTTTAAAATAATAAAATGAACCTGTGTTATAACCAAATATAATACAATGATAATTAAAATGTAAAATTGAAGTTTAAATACATTAAATCTGGTAGTACCAAATTAAATTGACACAATGTTAATAACTTGTACAAATCTTTGATAATCCAGTAGGATTAAAGCTAGATAGACATTTCAACATTTTCTGCACGTATCGATATTCGAAGAAAGCTCATTTATCTCAGATTTGAATTATCTTAAAAATTGCGTAACTCGTTTACATTTTCATTTATGATATATGTGCACGTAATAAAAATGAGAAAAAAGGCGCGAAAAAAAGAAGAAGAAAGGAGAAAAAATTGTAAGTATGTTCTCTCCCTGTGAAAAATCTATTGTATTATTAAGATCCTCGTGTCCACCTCGTTATCTCGATGACGCTTCCTGTGCAGTGAGCGTAAAGAATTCAAGTAAATGTGTCGAATTGAGTCTAAAATGCAGAACAAAATCGATGATTATAAATAACTCGTGACGTTTGTTAAAAGAAAGAAACGACTTTGTTGTACATATATATACCGGAAGCTTTCGTAACGGACGTTTTATCAAATCAAATAAATAAACATAAAATCATCTTTCGGAATTCTTGAAAAATGTGAAAGAGACTTGAAAATGTAATATTGCCACCAGATACTCGATTTCCGATCGATAGCGTCTATATAGGTGAAGGCAGTCCAACGAAACAAAACAAAATTCAATTTCAATATAAGTACAAAACTCGTACGAGATATATACATGTTATTAAATTACGAACGATGTTTAACGTGACGTTGATTTTTACTGTTTTGATTAGTCTGATATAACAAAATGTTTAAATGCCGAGTCTGACGGTTTCTTTTTTAAAATTCTAAGATGTGCATGCGAATGTTAAAATGATATTACTTTTATACGTACTGGTATGCTGCGAATTTTGTGAATATAGTTCCGATACTTACGATCATAATTACAGTTTGTTATTTAGTTGGAGAATTAACATTTTAATTTAATATTTATTTTACTCTTAGGAGGTTTTTCTGCTCTCTAATATAGTGGTGGAAATGAATGTCAAATGTGATTTTATTGAAATTTTAAAATGACAGTTGACGTTCACGTAATTTCATACACACAACCCTAATAAGAGATTCACTTTGGATTTTTATGTTGAAAATAACATTACTTTCTTTTTATGTTCAATTGTAAATATAAATTATATATGAACAACTTATATTTTACACTATATTAATTTGTATTGCGAAGAATTTTATTTATAAATTCTTTAAAGTATCTTTAATTAACTTTTCACTCATATAAAAACCATGGTAATAAATTTATTTAAAGGGAAACATTCTTTTTGTTCAAACTATTTCGCACAAAAGAATTTTCAAGGCTGGTATAAAAAGAAAATTCTACACATATTGTTAAAATCCGTTATGTTTTCAACTGATCCAGTTAAAAGAAAAAAGTATTTTAATGTTTATAAAGAGGAATGTGGAAACCAAATCTATTTGTTTGTTAAACTCGATACGAATATTGAATTAAAAAATGCAACGACTGAACAGTGCAAATGTTATAAAAATATGAAAGTTAATTATTGGTATAGATAAGTAGAAGAGAAAGTGGTGTAAAAAGATTATAAAAGCTCATCTTAAAGTAAACGACAAACAAAGTAACTAAACTCAACGAGGCATCGGCACATCATCCCTTATAAATAAAGATAGGAAATGAGGGGTAAAAGAAAGGTTCACAAAGAGGCGCGGAGGACTCACATCGGGGAGTTATACGAGAACGACTCTTATCGACCGCATTACTACTACGAAGAGAGGAAAGAAGATGAAGAGGCGGAAAGGAAAAACACAGAACGGAAGCTTTATTTGCGCTTTGATGGTAGATGTAGCATGACGGCATTTCGTGGCAAGTTCACCCTTACAACATCACCTGCACGAATGTTTTACGTTGTGATTACGTCGACGATGATGGTGGAGTTAACGTCGATTCGTAATGGGGATGTGAAAGGAAATTATATTTCGGAAACAATCCTCATCGTTTTACCTTAAAGCTTTTACAAAAGTCAATCGTAATTTTTATACCTTCTTCCCTCGGTTGTTTGTTCGCGACGCAAGAAAGCCCTCAGTACTGTCTGTGTAATTTTTTATTCTACAAACATTTAACAACGATTTCGTTCGATGTAAATGGAACTTTTTCATGACTATTGAACTGAACTAATTCAATCGAGATATATTTAAGAATATTCCTTCAAACGATAATAAATCGAGTGGAGCGTTTTATTTTAAAACATTTATTATTTGCATAATGAACAAATCACATCTTATTTCATAATTTCAAAAGGTTTATCTCTCTCTTTCTCTATAAAAAAGAAATATTTTTAAGGATCTCAATTAAAATACTTTCTAAACTATAACGTTGTCATTTGTTGTTATACTGTAAATTATTTTCATTAATTGTTATAATGTAAAATTTTGAAAGCATAATCTAGTCGAATAATCCATATAAAAAATTATGATAGACAATTAAAATCAAATAGAATGAATAATCAATGAACCAATAAAATGCAATTGCAGAAAGTAGATAAAAAGAAAATGCGAGAGTAGAAAATTAAATAGTTTCCTTATCTTTAACACAATGTTCTTTTATGATTATTAGATTTTTAATTGACTGTGGTTATTATTATTTTTCATAAAAAGAAAAATGTTATGATATAATTTTTTACATTTATAATACATAATTTTTAATGTCAGTAAATTTTACAAAGATTGAATAGCAGTCAATTTTTATTTCAAATATAATAAACATCATTTTTGTGTTAAGTTTTATATACTTATACGAAATAAAGAAAATTTTATAAATCGAAAAATTGACGGGCTTTGAAGAAAGCCCTTTAACCAAGAGAACTTTAATAAGGTGGACTTTAAACAAGCTTTTATCGTTGGATTTTCAACTAAATAAAAGGCTTTTTGGGCTTATCGAGCAAAATTGAGTATTTTATATATGTCTATTATAGACGAATTCAAGCTCTATAATAACTGTATCGAAATTGTTCAATCCATGCAATTGGTAATGTTCAATAATATTTACTTTAAAATCTTTTCGTTATTAATCCCACAAATATAGTTAAGCTAACAATAGACTATAAACTATAATAAACTATAATAAATTACCTAAGAGAACGAGATTAAAAATTAATACTCCATGTAAATAAGAAATTTTTCTCTTATATCAGTTATGCGAGGTGTATATTAATAGTTAATATATATTCATTTGTCGTAAATATTTCTTCCTATCAGCGTATGTAATTAAACACTGAACTTTAATATTGCAGAGAACCATACAATAAGAGATAATATTTTATGAAGCCTATACGTTTCTTTCAATTTTCAACTACTTATAGTGAAGTTGTATAAAATCAATTATAAATTGATAAAACATGTCATTCGTTCTATATGTAATAAGAGGAAGATTTTCCACGTGTACAAATAAACTAATTTTATTCTCATAATACCAATAAAGAAAAATTAATTGAAAAATAATAATACTTCTTTGTATATCTCACGTACTTAATTAAAACCTGAACGTATATCTCGATCAGCCAATAAAACTTATTCATTTCGAGAGACATTTGTCATTCTTCTCAGCAATTTCGATAAAAGAGTAGCTTCTCGATATAGGTTTGGCCCTCTCTTTTGGCCCTTCACGGCTCATCTCGCGTGCCAAGAAGCGCAATAAAGTTGCGATGCCACTCACTTCGACTCGGTCCTCCCCCTCCGTCCCCGCACCCCTCAAGGGACAAATTAGGGGGTTCGGACTGGAACCAAGGAGCCATCGATCTCGTCACTGTAAGACGCGAGCGCAACCTTGCCGTAGGTATTATCCCAGATCAATTACTATGGCCGACGGCTGGATGTACCTTCGTTAGTGAATTTTAATTAATATCGTCTCGCGCTCGTCTGATTTAAGTACAATAACGTTAACTTGGAGAACATTCGTGAAATTTGAAAAAAAGACAGAAAAAACACTACTGCACCTTTTAGTAAAACTATTTTATACAATTGCCATTTTCCGTTTAGTACCTTAAAATGTAAATAAAGTAATAGTATTTTATTACGTTATGTCATGTCGCGATTTAAATAGATGCTTTAATATAGATTTAATTATTGATATTAATAAGCATATTTTAAATTAATATTATAACATCAAAACTATAGTTGTTATATATTCAATTAATACTTCAAATATGTTTCAAATTGCATAACAGAAATTGCAGAATTGATACTAAAATATAAATATCAGTCATTATGAACAATTATAGATATGGAATAAAATAAATAATAATAATAATATTAATATCAGTCAGTGTAACATATTTCTATTCAACATTATTTAAAAAAATTCATTTGTGAAAGTTCGTTGATTTTTCTAAAAATTGATCTAATTGTAGAAAGTTAGTTGCGTCTATTAATTGCTTTTAATCAAAACCACCCACAATTTTGATATTGTAATTACTGTAGTTAAATAATTTTATAAGAAGTTGGTAAGATTAAATGAAACGAAATTGGTACCTCTTTGATTCTATATATGTGGTAGTATATCATGACATATTGAGATATATTCAAAGTTTGACAGTTCTAATATAGGCGTTGAATGTCACTCTCCTGAAATTCTATCCGAGGGAAATGTTATGACGTAAATCCTGAAATATCATGTATAAATTTGTACACTTAAAGATGATTTGCCCATTCGAATGTGCAAGCCTGTCGATAAAAATTAGTATTACCGTTTCTAAAGCAGCGCTCGCGCGGGAAAACCCATCGTCTAATCATTTGTATGAATACTTTTTAACAATTTGTTTAAAATGTATTTCTTTTTTATTTATTAGTTATGAATTGCAGTTATAAAAATGTAGTTTAATTCTTTAGAAAATTATTATAAGGTATACTGATAAACTCATACAACAACAGTTTAGTATTTTCAATTTTTAATAATTATATTGTAACCTAATTTTTCGTAATTTATATTTAAGCGAATTTTAATTTTCTTTATTTAATAGACATTTTATTAACTTTAATACATTTCTCATTATTATGTAAGGATTTTATAATTGCAGGTATCCGTTATTACATTTTTTTATATAAAACATATAAAAATTATTTTTATATCTTTTTGTATCAATACGATTATAGTAAATAATTTTGTTTTTGTATAAATGCATATTAAAATTATATACAATTTATAAAACACTGCAGATTTATATGTCAAATTTAATTATATAAATTCGTAATATAAACTCTATCTTAGATTGTAGTTCTAACTTGCTGAGTTAATACAAATTCGGGAAAGTGTACCACGAGTGACAGAAACAAGAAATAAAACAATGAGCTACGTAACAAAGTTATACAATAAGTTTAAACCTTAGTAGGAACATAAGGGGTAATAATGAAAAAATGAGAATGATGCGAATGGAATAAAGCTTAATAAACCATCGGAGTCGAAACGGCGCATCCCTTTAAACGAGAAGGCTGCAGCAATAGTGACCCCCTTCCGAGTCACTATCTGAAAGAGGAGTGGGGTACGGTACGCACCTCCGGACGTGATCCGAGCGATCGGCTCTCGGAATCCCTCGAATAATTCAAGCTATCCTAGGTCTTACAGGATCGGACATACAGACGCGACCTTCGATGCGGCCTCCGTGCTCGAGCAGGACGGACCAAGGACGCGAGTATAGCGGATCCCCGTCAATTAGGTAGGACAGCGCAGGCGTGGGCTCCGATTCTCTTTGGATCTAGGATGACGAAACCGAGTGGCTCTTTCATTGCACTTTGCGGAATTGAGCGAAGAACACCGAGTTACGCAAAGGTTGACTCAAAGTGACCGAGCTTCCTCGTTTATTCCGCTTTTTTTTTAACTGAACAGCTGTATACTCTCTTCCCCCTTCCTGGGTTTCTCGTATTAAATTTATGTGTTGCTAAATTTGAAAATCTAAGTTACGCGATATACCTACATTATAAATTAGAGGTTTCGAACTTGTTTATCTTTGTCTGGGATCGTGGATCTTAAGTACAGGAAAGTCGGTATAAAATATTATGTTCTAAAATAACTCGTATAGTACAAAAAATCACATGTATAAATTTATATTTTATTATCATTTTGATTCGAATTGCCGAAATATATTTTTTTGTATACACACACTGATCTAGCCACAATAACGTTCTTTTTGTGTATGTACTAGAGTTTATGTAAAAAATTAAATTTTTTTATAATTATTTTGTAATCATTGTATAAATTATTTCATAATTAAGTAAATCTTATCAATTTCTAAGCTTAATTTGTTTTTATAAAATTTATTAGTAGTACTTAGATACTGATTAAAATGGCATAAAATTAATGTTTTCAATTACTTTTTTATTAAAATTACTAAAAAACTAAATAAAATAACTTACTATTATACAATAAATGTAATGTGAGATGGCGTGTAACAAGTTAAAACTATTTTTTGTCAGCAATGTCAAAGTTGACTTTACAACAAGTGACTTGTCAAGAACATAATGACTGAAAAAATATTTGAATTATTTAGTGTAACAAATGAGTTAGTAGATCTGTTATGGAGAATTTAAACAAATCGTATAATTTAGTATGTAGCTGAATTTTTTATTACTGTCACATATTTTTTAGTAATTATTATTTTATATCAATATTTAATCAATATGTGCACTCTAAACACTATTTTATATAACCCTCTCATCATAATAAATTTACACATAATAATTAAGTATAAATTACACATTATTCAGAAAGGTGAACGACTTAAATACACGCCCGTATTTTTTACTCAATTGAACTTTTTTAACATAATTTTAAAGCATCAATTTATTTTCGACGAAGTTCGTATGAACACTTATTCACTGGTATTATAAAGCAATTTAACTTAAACTATAAAAATCACATTTTGATAATCTTTTCAACCTTTTGAAAAAAGATCAGTACTAATAAATTGCATAAATTGAGATGTTATACTGATATGTTACGAATAAATAATAATTGGCTACTTATTCAAAATTTTATACGGCCTGCTTTATTTTTCATATATAAAAAAAATTTTTTATCATTGATTTATACATAAATAAATATTACATTATTGCATAATTTTTCGTAGAATGGATATATTATTAATTGGTGCAAGTATTTAATAGAAGGAGCTCCCTTAGTGTCTATAGAATTGTAGAACTTTATCTTACGGAGAATATTACGACCTCTTCGCCCGTGACCACGACCGTGATCATTTGCAAGAAAGCATCTCACGGTGCATCTACATGTTTCGCTTGAATGCGTGCTTCAAGGGTACTCAAGGCGCACGACGTCGTTTCCGAACGTGTATACAGAAGGGGTACTGATGGTTGCAAGTCAAATCATAACCTCCTGCTGGTTATGTATGCCTTTTGGTTTCCGGCCCTTTCTCTATAATGTTATGGTACCACTTGGAAGATCTTGAAGACATATCAGTCTTTATGTCGTATCGACACTATTTATTACTTTCACATTAAATTATCTCATTATTCAATTTTATTTTATTCCAATTATAATTCAATAATTCATTGATATATACAAATGTTCATAATAGCAAAGTCTGAAAAGATTGATCATCTCGAAAGATCTTTTCAATAAATTAATTAAATATATATAAAATTTCGGGGTAGGTTATATAGGCTGACCTATACAGATAGTACTGCACTATAATGAGTGCCAAACACGCCGATATCGTGGATCACCAAAGACACACGGAAAGTCGAAAAAGAAAATAAAGACGCTAATACGAAGAAAAGAGGCGTGTAGCTGTGAAGCTATAAATTAACTGGATCTATAAAAGTGTCACTGGTTTACTGGACTTAACATTTTTTTACAAAATAAATTCTTTTTATTACTTTCATAAAACCTGATGAACTTGTACTAAAACACAAAGTTAATTGTTCAAAATCAAAGTGAAGGTATGACTCGACGTTTCTGCTACGCGATAAACCATACTCCCCCTTGCGAAACGTTACAAAAATAATTTTTTTTACGTAATAATCTAACTTACATGATATAAAAATGTTTTGACCAGAATTTTTAAAGTGAAAAATAATAAAGCGAGAAAGGGAAAGCAAAAATAAAAATAATGTGTACAAGGAAAAAAATAAATATTCATTTTCATATTTATTGATGTGCTTCTTAATTATATATGCGTAATTTTAGTAATTTCTAGTTTAATTAAAAGTTACTTATTTTAACCTAAATATTAAATGTTTTTAATTTAGATGTTTTTGTATATCTTTATATTAGAGTAATATTATTACGTATTTTGGAAAATCTTTTGTTCATCAATAAAAAAACTTGGTTTTAGAGATAATCAACAATTAGACTTTTCGGAACTTTTAATTACCTAAAAAATTTAAACAATACATCAATTTTGTCGTTTGGTATAATACGTTATATTTAATTGCTTTTTAGATATACATACTGATTAGTTACAACTACAAGCGATAAACAAAATGTGCATAATGATTAATTTACTCTCTAAATGTAGGCTGTAAATTCTGTTTGAACTACAAGATGTAGTAAGGGTTGCAAGCTATGATAACAATTCATACGTAAATTTTAAAACAGGAAATAAATCAAAGATTAGATACAACAATAATTTTGTATGCATAATAATAATATAATAAAAGAAATGGATCAATATACCAATATATATGTACAATACATGCTTGTATGTGTCTATGTACAAATTATACACTCTGACATATTCAAGAATAGTAAAGTGTACAATTTTACACAGTAATACAGCATTGATTCACACGACGTTAAATTTTATTACCAAATAGATACTACATAAAGTATATGTAACGTATTCATGATTAATTACTGATTTGGAAAAGAGTAAAAGAATTACATTTTTTTAAAAGTAAACAGTAAATTTATTTAATTCATGTGATATGTGTTATTCACGACATCACTTGAGCAATAAAATTTACGAATTCGTATGCTATCCGATGCTATCGAAAATGTATGTATGTATTGGATATTGTATTTACGTATAGCAAGGTATTAAAGTAGCTGCAAGACAAGTAGCGAAATTGAAGTTGAAGAGCGCGAAAGATACGATTGCCATTTTACCATCGGAGATACATACAATGCATCCACACACCTGCACTATTTTCGTCGCGTCGACAATTTTGCACCGACATCCTTATGTGCGAGCGGACGGAAATGCCGGCACTTTGGCCCCGTGCAGCTATTATAGAATTAGAGTTACCTCGAACTCCGACCTCGGAGAACCGACGAGACTTTGTTGTCGTTTGGCTACGGGCGAAACAAATAGAATAGACGGGAAATAAAAATGGGAAAAACGTAGTTTACATGCATGCCGATCGATGATGCGGGTATGCAACTGTTTCAGCTTTTCGACAAAATTTTGCAAACTTTTATTATATTATCTTGGATTTACGTTACGTTAATATTAGCAAACAGTCAATCAATGCGTTGTAAAATATTTTATTTATGGAGAAAAACGGTAAGTCGAACAATAATTCTATTTTTCTCCAGGTTATAATACTCTTTTATGCGAGTTAAACAAACCTTTAGCAAATCCAATGTAAAGGTTGATGTATAATGTTAAATATTACAAGGATAATATATTGCATAAGCAATTTTATATTCTTTATTTAATTATAAATATTATTAAATTTAGAATTGATGATACATGTATAATTTGAACGACCTTCACATACAATTACATATATTTTATCGACTTAAAAATAAAATTTATGCAACCCAAAACTCATACAAGTCTCTACTACTCATATCATTCAATGGAACAACTTGGCCAATTTTATCTTTCTCTTTTAAGAATGATGATGTTTTCTATTCTTTACATTGATGAGAAATTTTGGAAGTCATTATCCTTTCTACGATTCCGCAAAATTTTATTATTACGTATCATAATGTATTTGGACGAAATGTTTGAGCGTCTCAAAATTAGAAAACTTTTTCCTATTAAGAAAGCAGTGAAAATAATTAGATATACAAAATTTTCAACCGAACGTTGAATCCAAATAACTCAAAGGGAGGTCAACAATCTAAAATGATTCTTCATCAATGCTTGCAACAAATGAATATTAATTAATTATTAAGTCGCCAAATATTTTTATGATAAGAATATTTCCTCTTCCGGAAGTTATATGCAGTGTATTAATAGTTAGGACATATTTATTTGTCGGAAATAATAACTTCTCTCGGTGAAGAGATCTTTATCCAAACAGTGAGTACAAACAAAGTAGAAATTACTTTCTTTGCTTGCAGCCATGGATGTTTATTGACGTGTAGTTGTGAATACAATTCCAGCAATTTTATATTAAGCACATATGATAAAGAAACAAGAACTGAACATCATAGTCAGCTGTGTAGGAAATAATATTGGAAAAAATGAGGTTATACGCGTCATATAAAGATGACATAAAACATCTTTCCAAATATAGTTATATTTAGCAAGTCCAAACAATTAAATCATTACCTGCTAAAAGTATAGTTACCATTTCTCATGTAGTCAGCATCAAGATGATGCAAAAAATCATCGATGCAATCAGACGAAAACGCTGAAAATATGATCGAAAGAAGTTATTCATATAGTTAAACAACAACACTTTTTGTCTAGTTGATATATATATAGTTTGCCGGTAGTGAATCGTCCATTCGTGCGACACTTAAAATAAAGTGCACGAATCGCAGATCTCAGTGTTGACGACGACATATTTTAATTGTTGAAAAGGACAAAATCGACATTGTGGGCGCAAAGAGCGAAAATCACAAGGTATATAAGAATTGTTTCCAACACGCAGAAGAGAAACTTTTACGTGAAATAGAGAAATTTGCGCGCAAGGAGGCTTAATCGTTGGCAAATATTGTTCTTCGTTATTCTGATTAAATAATGTATATTTTTTTTTATTATTTTAACGTCGCTCTTTTTATGCTCCCAAACCGGTGCTAATCGGCGACGGAGGTCATACGTTGTCTTGGTTAAGAAAGCATTTGTTGAAAATACATTCGCCAGTGGTGCTTATATCAATCGTCCGGGGCCGGGAATCGAACCTGGGACCTCCAGATTACGAGCCCGACGCCCTACCGACCGAGCCATCGCAGGCCTCCACATAAATGTATATGTATTTTAGCACAACACAATAAATATTTTAAAAAATTCAGAAAATTTTATATATGTATTTTGTTAAAAAGTAAATTGAAAAATCTTATTTATGCACAATGGCTTTTACAATAATAAGATGCACAGTACTATACAATATGCGCAATACTGTTTGGTCAAGTGTTATGCAATTGTAAACTCTTTAATAGACCAGAGTTGATTTCGAATTTAGTCTACATAATAAAAACATAGCAAATAATCCAAATTCACTCCATAATACCGGCACAAAAATGATGTAAAGGTCTTATAAAATCAAATCAAAACGAAAATTCTTTAAGTTATTGTGTGTAAATAAAATAATAATATACATTAAAAATATTATAACAATAAAATACCCCTTATTATGTTACTTCGTATGACTTGCTTAGTACTTTTTTCGGCCATACAAAATTTTTGTTGATTAATTTATAAGAAAATAAAACAGTGTGTACAAAACAAGAGAAAATGTGCTTTTGTTTATCCATAATCAATCTGTGTGCTGAATTTCAGACTAAAATATTATGTTTTTGAGAAATTCCTTACCAAAAATGTTAAGTATGTGCAACCCCGTAGATACATATCGGATTGTAAATAAATAAAGGCGCTTCTTCTTTTATTTTTTATATACTGTTTCATTGACAGATTATGACTGGGAGGATAAAGATTGCAGATTACGGCACCACGTTTAATTAATGTTTATAAAAAATTCACATAATTTTATCAATTAATTCATGTCTTTTAATGAATATATATTATTAAATATATATATTTATTTAATGAATATATATTCATCAATATTGACAAAAGTAATAAGTAAAATACTTACAAGTGATTGGCAAGACCATGTATAAGCACACTCGTAAAATTATGTTGATATTATATTATTATTTTATATTTTATTAATCTCTTTTCTTTTTACTTTTTATTTGTAAGAACTTATCAATCAGGCAGGTACGGTATACAATAGCAGTTAAATATCGTGAGATATTTAATATTTCAAGATATATTGATTTATTCAATATTTTCTTACAGTATCCCTAATTGTTGGTCCAGTCTAGAACGAACACATTGTAAAAAGTATATATGAAGTTAATACCATGATTTTTCAGATGTGGTAACTTGGAGTAAAAACACCTTTTCGAAATTTTCAAAATTTATTTTTAATGCTAAATTATATAATGGTCCGCTCATTGACAATGTTGAACAATATTATTTTGAAGACTTTATGTCATTTACAGAAAAAAACTTCTTCAAGTGTTTTTCCATTGAATTAGACATTTTTCAGTAATAAAAGGTTAAAAATGAACATAAAATAAAAAGAATGTCAAAACTACCATTTTTTACTTTGAATATCTCCAAAGCTATTAAATTTTTGCCATTAAAAATTTATACCAGCATCCAAACTTTTCTAAAATTTATAATAAAAAAAGCTTTTTAATTAATTTATATAAAACAGTAAATTTATAAATTACAAAGTAAATTACTTGGTTTATTATAAGGTAATGTAACGTTTAACATTAAAATGTGACCCGCTTAAATTGCATTTACAGTATTTTAGAACTCTATGTGAAAGCCCGGAATGAGAATTAT
Source organism: Theocolax elegans (assembly GCA_026168455.1). Classification (NCBI taxonomy): domain Eukaryota; kingdom Metazoa; phylum Arthropoda; class Insecta; order Hymenoptera; family Cerocephalidae; genus Theocolax; species Theocolax elegans. The sequence goes on from CM047426.1 coordinate 28,918,474, forward strand.
AAGTTACTTATGGCTAACATTTTTAATGAAAATTTATGTGAGTAACCTAAAAAGGGGTTAAAAAGAAAATTATTTCACCTCTTTCCTCGGATTGTCACGTAGAAAGGTGAATATACTCCAATTCACTAGAATAAGGAGATGTGCGAATATAAGTGCATAAGCACTAAATTCTGTCAAACATATCTTTTTAAATAATTGATCGTACATTAAGATATACTGTAAATACACATTTAATCAGACATTTACATTTTAATCAAAACCCTACGCGTATAAACAGAAACATGATAAGTATAAATAAACACGCAGGAAAGAAAATATTTCACGAAAGCAATTTTATTAAAAATTTTAATCTTCCAATAATACAAAGGTAAAAATGCGAATAGTCAAGTTTAACGAATACAATCGAAGAGTATATAGAGTATATAGATATATATATATATTCAATCAATAACGTTCAATTAAAGAAGTATTTTCGTTCCTACGTTTTTTTTCGGCTGGTTCTTTAAAAATATTCACAGTCGACTGGATCTCCTGGATTCTTAATTAATGTGTCGGGATTGTGAGACCCTCCCCGGTTGACACCCATGATCCGATATACCAGCTGGAAATAGTTCTGTGGATGAATAATGAATATTTTTTAAAAATCAATATTGCCTCGGTGTTCGAGACTTGGATGTATATCACGTTGTCCTGCTGAATGTTGAGTCACAATATTATCCAAATTACGTATTTCCAACATGAGGGAAAAATAATGAAGCTCCATAATTTTCTTTAATATCGCGCAGTGTTTTCTCGATTCCGCAATTGAGCCCTTGTACATCGTTAGCGTGCTATTCTGTATCAAATTGATCGCAAATAACGAAATCTATCCCCATAGGGGAGGGAAATGTATGTTTTTTTTTTACGCTCATCTCCATCAGTTCAGGCTAAATGAGAAACGGACTCTTTTTATAAACTTGTATTATATACGACGTGGATGGATTCTTAGGAAAGTGAACAATTAACGTAAAGATCGATCAAAAGTTTTTAAGGAAATATTGTTCATGAATTAACGAAAGAAGTTGTAAATGAATTACGTGAGAGTATGGTGTGTATAGATATATACACACACACCTGATATATACATATATACGCAGAGCTAAAGTTTCATAATGGATGTAAAATATGGAAAACAAATGTCCTTGTATTTAACGACTTATCAGAAAAGTTTAAAACAAACTTCAAAATAACCAGAGGTGCTAGTGAATTATCATGTAATGCAATAATATTTAAAACTTGGTTTCCTTATTAAGTACTTTAACACTACTGTAGATTAACTTTCGTGAAGTTCTTATAACGCTTATAAAGTAAGCATGCATATAACAATATAGCTTTTATTCCATAAAGGTATTAGACTTTGTGGGTGAAATATTTTGAGAAAGGTACCGAAAGGAATATGTAGCGATAACGAAAAACAAAGTTAGGGTAATGTCAACGTGGACATTCGGCAGGCATTAGGTAATTCATCTTGTTCGATTGCGTTGGTTTTTTCCTTGCCCCCCGTTGTACAAAGAATCTCCGAACAATCGGTATAAATTCTGTCGACCTAGTTGAATTCCTAATTGAACCTGGCCACGAATCGTGTTATTTTGTTCCGGCGCGCATCTCCTGCAATTTGACGAAGTGCGTGCAGTCCGCGGGGTTGACAATTTGCAACAGGCACGCGCGCGAATCGAACGAGACGCGTCTCCCTTTCTATATACCTATATATTTATAACTACATACATATAGATATAGATATAGATATATATATAATGCCAATACAGTAAGCGACCACGTCTCTATTTCTCAAGCGCGTGGGAGCTCGCTCCCTTTTCAAGACGCACGGCGCGAGCTCGACCATTTGATCAATGAGTTTGCGCTTTATAAATGGACTTTTTGTTGGATGATATATTTCGCGGTTGCTGCACTCTCTCTCAATCATATTGTGCTGAGTGAAAGATTCACTTTATACTAAACTTTAACCAGTACGAGTATATGTAGTGGTTAATCAAAACGATATATTGTCCCCATACGTGAAGAATTGAGGAATTTGCTTTTCTCACGTTTTATTGTCCAACGTCTATTAGTTATACTCGTGTTTATTGATTTCTTGTCTGTATATTAATATTGAAAACGATGTAAAAGTTATTATTACTAAATGTGTATACACACAGTGTAATCGCACTCACACAACTACAAAATCTATTAAATTTAAAGCGAATGTGAGTTTCAGTTAAAAAAGAAAAAAATAAACGGTAGAAAATGAAAATTGCGAAAACACATAATAATATTTTTTTTTACAAAAGTCTTTGTGACACAATGTAATATTTTTTAATTCACCCAATTCTTTTATACGAATGCTAAAAATAATTTTGCATTCAGCGGTATTATATTAATACAAAAAATAAAAATAAGTTTGAACAATAAAGTGACTTGAAGAATACAGTTAAGAATTCAATTTATTTAGAGTTCTAAGGAAACAATGTTAAAAGTATTGTCCTTACTTATGCATGGGGTATACAGATCAGAATAGGGTTATCTATTTTTGGCTGATAATACACAGGTAGTAGATACTTCTTATAAGACCTGTCATTTGTAGGTAATGCTATACTACTCATACATGTCTTTTCGCATAAAATCTCATCCAATGCAATACGTATTTTAAATTTTTGTCTCTAGATACCTGACTTTAAAACTGGACTAATCTATATGATTATCTTAAATACACGATTAAATGAAATAAATTTAAAAAATGGCTTAAAGTTATAATAATTATTAAGCTTCTGTAACGTATTCATTTTCCTATAAAGAATGTTGTATCAAATGAATATGTACGAAAAGATATAAAATAGATATATAAGATATAAAAAGTCAATAAAAATATACCTTACTACCTAATAAATGCAAGACTATTTGTAGTCTAAATTATTTGATTGGAATTTACAAGGTTTTTTTAGTTAATCAATATTATATATTAGATTCATTTTTATTTACAATATTCGATTTATAATACTTTTTAATGATGAGAAATTGTAGTTTATTTAAAGTTTAATACCAGATTGTCCTTATAAAGAGGCTATATATACTTAAAATAATGAAATCATTAAGAAAGTAAGTAAGTCTTACGATTATTTATTTCGTTGAGTCTACATTAATTAATAAACATCAGTCAAAATCAATTACCATTAAAGCTTTCAGAAATATAAAATAGCAATACATTATTAAGTATTATTGAAAGCATTTAACGCAGTAATTGACGAATTCTACATATTAGTATAATCAAAACAATCTACATTTCATTTCAATACGCTAATTGGCATATGCTCTGAGCAAATCACCTTTACCGTCAATTTCGATATTAAACATGAATTGCGTATAAAATATATGTATAAATACATCGTATATACAGTATACGCAGGTGTAAACAAAAAACGTTAATATCAGGTAAGGCAGTTTGAAACTCTGAAGGTGTATGCTTGTCTTCGGACATTACTACACGATCAATTCTTTACTATAAGTAACTCAATAATGTTACACTGAAAAAATGGATAATAAAAATAACTGTAAATATATGAATATTTACTATAATATACAGTAATTTTTGAAAATATAATAATTTTTATTAAACCATTGTTTTCAGTATTGAATCTTACATTTAAGATAATGAAGGAATGATACTACATTCTATTTTTTATAATATAGCTCGACAGTGTAAGTTAGTAATCTATAATTTCGATTGTTTAGTGCGCCAGTGTACAATGTTCGTATGTTATTAGAATTACTATGAAAGTTCGAGCTCCTGCAACAGCATTTAAAATGTTCGAGATAAAGTTGTATTTCAATTAGTATTTAATTTAAAGATAAGTATAATTGACCAATTTAAACTAAAATGAAAATGTTGAAATTTAACATTAACATAAAACACAGACAAAGTCAAATTTAAAAAGAGCCTTAAAAATTCGCTGCAAAGGGAAAGTTAATAGTTACATATACCGCTCTACATATAGTACATGCAAATGTAAATGAGAGAGAAGCTTGCATAATTCCCACGCGCATCTTCACCCACATATACAGGAGAAAGCAAGCCACCCTCAGAAATAATAATACAAAGACTCGGAAGTGAAGGAAGGAAGTATGCGAAAAACCGCAAATGAACCGCGCAACAAAGAAGATATCCGAGAGAATAGAGAATCATTTATTTAGTTTTTTTGATCGAGACGCACGCATGGATCGCGCGTTACAGGGGGGAGCATTCGAGGTGCGCCTCTTCGCTAATGGTCGATAATGGAAGCACCACGGCGGTTGGCTAACCGAATTATCAACCCGAGATATCTCGAAGACAATATTGCCTCGGAAAATCATTCGACAAGTCTGTGCTTGCGTGAGCATTCAAACTAATTTTCTATATTACGTTTATAATGCCATACGAAACATTGCGTTTATTACTTTTTTCACAGTTATTAGAGAGATATAAACTTTAACGTTCCTTTTAAATTAGAATTTACGAAAAAGATAACGAAAATTTATATCTCCAGATGATTCTAGTCAACGTCATCAGTATAATTCTATAATAATTAGTGGAAAGGAAAAAAAAAGGTCAAGGTCTTTACGCGATATAGGAGGGGTCGAGGGGTTGAAAAAACATCGGTGTCGGCTATCATTATTGGAAGTTTTGAGAAAACTGGCGCGTTAAATGAATATTCTCTAGTTTTACTCTCCTTGACACGAATCATTTGGAGATACTCCAGACTCGTTGTTCATCTGGTTCCAGGTTCCACATTATACAAAATTGCGATAATCGTTTATACCTTATTCGCGCTCAATTAATTGTTGCTTTGATACTTTTAAGGCATTTTTTTATATTCTTTCAAAGAATGAGGGTAAACATCGATTAATTTTATACTTTTATTGGCATAAGTTTTTATATGTAATTTAATAAATTGTTGTAAATAGTTTGCTATATTGGTGTTCAATTTTTTTTATTGTTATATCAAATATTTATACACTTATCAAAAATTACTGCAGCAGCTGTTATTGTAAATCATTGTATTTCGAACACAAAATAATTATTTTATTTGTAAGTAACACAAAAATGTCAAATGAACAAAATAATTGTATTTACCTATATTAACATTGTACACGATGCAAATTTTCGATAAAGATATATAGGAAGCATATATAGTAACCATAAAAATTAGTTTAACATCAGTATATATTACAATATTTAATTAAAATATTTTAAAATTTTCATAATTTATCATCAAAGTTTTGCGTACAAGATAATATGCGAACACGTATATGAAATTCTTTTATATTAAAATTCCGCAATAAATATATTTTTAGGTAACAAAAACGTGTTTAATCAATTATTCAAAAAATTTTTTAAAATACCGACAAAGATTGTTTAGAAACAATTATTTATTTTCTCTTATCGAGTAGATGAAAATAATAAAAAATGGCATGTTCAATTATTGTAAGAAGGGCAGATCAATATCATTGACAATTAACGATCGATCACTTAAAGAGACAGGTGAAATGGACGATAAGTGTAAAATACTTGTATATAAAAGTTGAACGCTGTTGAGGTAGTCCTTTACAACTAACCTCGTTGCCTCCTTTAAAGAAGTTCTATTAAAGTTCCTTCGCGCGCGCGCGCGCGTGAGGCCTCCGACAGTACCCGTGTATGTATGATAGTTATATATAAAATATCTTTTTTCGTCCAATCGTTGCCAGGTGAACGATGACTTTTACTCTGTCATAAATCATTTTTCAAAGAAACATTTGATCTTTACATGGTACGAACTAGTTCGACAGGAGGTGCCTATATAACCAACTTCGCTAAAAGTAATATTTAGATAATTAATACGTAGTTTATTTATAAACACGTATGTTTACTCTATAATGTATTAAAAATATTACTTAACAAATTTTCGTATTATTACTCAATTTTTAATTAAAAAGTTGCTCTAAAGGATTGCATTTCTTATCAAATATCAATGTTAGAATGTGTAATTTATACTTACAAACTTCAGGTATTTTAATTACTGGTAACTGAAACATTTAAATAAAGAATGCGTATTAGATTTTGTAAAATTTAAACAATATATGAAATAAGTAAATAACATAGATATACGTATGTATGTGTGTGTGTGTGTGTGTGTGTGTGTTTGCTTGTACTTTGACTTATATTATATTTTAATTAATGAAACATTGTTGAGTATTTAAGACAACATCAATAAATATATATTAGGCTGTTATCGTTTGTTTGGTGCTACTATATATACAAATTGAATGTCTTAAGAAGATCGATAATGTAAATAGCGTAATAAAAACGTCACTCATACATATGATTTAAGAATAGATAAATTTTAATTATGAGAGATAGACATCATTTTCACCTATGCATGTTGATTTTATTAAAAAATATTACACATATAGCAATTAAGAAGAAAGAGCACAAAGAGGTACATTGGATTTTTCAAACTTTATTACATTCTCTTTAAAATCGTACATGTAAAAACCAAGTCTATAACAAAACGAAAAAAGAATCGGTGAACGCATTTTAACCGCTGAAAATAACTTTTTTCTGCATCAACATTTTTTGTTTGAAAAAATGTCGATTAAAAACAACCGGGCGCAAGCTTCTTGGCGGTAGCAGCAGTATAAGCGCCGGGGGATAAAAATGGGCGCTAATCGGCTTGATACACCTCTCGCAAAGTGAAAGAAAGATACAAACCTCGATGAAATTTTCGCGTTTCGGTATTCGTATACCTATTTTTAAACAAGCCGCCCTCCTATCGAATTTAAAGTTGTTGCGCGACGGTATACAGAACCGCGCAGTCGAGTTCGCGCCGCCGTTCCTTTTTTTTCCTTTAGTTCGCGAAGAGCTATATAAGTGTCGTATATATATATGAATAACATCGGAACCAGTGCCGCGTTGCGGTGATTTAGACAAAGTTGCATCGAGCTTCGAATTTCTCGTCGGGAATATTAAGATAGCAGTATAATACAAGCCAAGGTTGTTGTGTGCTTTTGTGACATTGATGCGCTGCTGACACGGGAAGTGTTAACCGGCGTGAATGCTGCGAACACTTTTGAATCATGCTAAGTAGTGAGTGTACAGTCGTAGAATTTTCATCAGTCGGATATTCTATTACTTTATTTATATTTTTATAATCTCGATGCGTTTCAAACCGAACGAATATTTTTAAGTCAGGTGAGCAAAATGCATGTGTCATTCTAGATAGTGCAATTTGTCTTTAATTTTCGTTATTTCATGCTAATTACGAAGTAACAATGTTAAACTGAAAAAGTATATTATAATATTGTTTATTTTTGTAATTTCTGCTTTTACTTCATTTTTTAATTCTAAAAACATTCGGTTAGATCATTCAACTTCATGTTGACCTACGAGATTCAGTATTCAAATATCGTCAAGTACCGACGTTTGTTTTTACCAAGAGGTCTATTACTTCACTTAAAATGTCTATCCTTCAAAATTTAATATGTGTACTCTCATGGTTTGAAATAATAGTATTAATAAAAACATATAACTATATGTACCAAGGTATATTTGGAAAGTACAATTTAACAGCGTAAATGTGTAATGTTCATAACACGTACATATATATAAAATAGTAAAAATCTCTTTTGCGTAAATTACGTTATTAACAATTAGAAATGAAAATATAAAATTTAGCGCATAATTACATTTTAAATAATTAGACACGAGTAATTGAACTAGTTAAATAATCTATAGCATCAAGGAGATAAGTTACTTAACAGTTGAGAAAGATTACTTTAGGAGACGAAGGCTTACAGCGCATGTAATACTAAAATATAGGTAATAGCTATACGTAGATGTATGATTTATTTAATGAATGTCATCTATTTTCTCCGTGTACACTGCACGATAAATGAGAAACGTCTTCTTTAGTCAACTATATAAATGTAGGCACATACAATGTTAGAGTACTGAAAAGTAAGTTTATTAATATTGAACTCGATGGTGCGGTATATATTTAAAGATAATTTAACAGTTATTGATGTGTAAATAGGACATAAGATACCGAGAGGAAATAAGATGAACGAAAAAAGAGTGTAACAGTCGCATAATGATTTTTGTTGCAGGAGAATACTCGGGGGGTTGGGAAGGGGCTCGGAGGCCGGAGATGAGGACATTAGGGCCAAGGCCGATCAACGGAGGGCCGGTCGCGTGAATCGGCCGGGGCGGCGGGGTGCCACCGCCGTCGCGTTACCCATCGTCCGCGGCGTCCTAACATCGACGCTTCAACAGCCCCACACAGCATCGCAGAGGTATGGGCCCTTGGGCCTTGGGCGTCCCACTTATCCTCGTTTCCGCTTTGGGACTCCTGCTCAACGCCTACGTTCTACTCGTCGTTCTTGGTCTCGGCAAGCAGGTATTATATTATCTCAGTTAAATTATCTTTCATATTTGTCGATGTACATTGATACATATATTTATTGCTTTAGAACAAAACTTTGCCCTTTTCGTTATCGATACTGAGAAAGTCCGAATGTATACGTTATTGGAGTAACTATTCGACGTCTGGCAGAACAACTGTCAAGCAAGAAAGTATTAGAAAACGTAACTGAGTGAAATATGTGTATTTTTAAACTTTAAGCGCGATTTAGTAATGATAAATGGGGAATCATCGTTAATGATTAATCAAAATATAAAAATCATTTAATATATTTATCAAATTATTAATAAAATATTTCTAATAAAATGATTATTTAATAATAAAATCTATTTAAGCATTAATTATGAACGTAACAATAGATTCAAATATAGTACAACAATTTTACATTATGTATAATAGTGGTTAATTTATAAAAATAGTTACGTAACATCGTTGAACGTAACCCGGATATCTAGCAATGATAGACCATAATCTGTTAAACCGCTTAATTGGCAATGACGTACCGGTACATCGAAAAACCTTGATCAACTTTACTATAGTACTATCGGGCAGAACTGTATACCGAAATTACAAATCACTAAAATAATAATAAAATTTGTGGTTTAATAAATAGTTTTATAACAATCAGAAAAATATTGGATAAATCGGGATAAATGAATTTTTTAGTATGTAATAAAATACTGATATCTTCTGGTTTATCGACTAACTATTATTTTATTATTAATTTATTATTCCATTTTCGTACAAAATTATTTACATTGTTTAGTTTATTTAAAATTTCTTAACGCAAGAATAAAAGCAATGCTGAAGTAAATATACAATATTTAGTTTGAGTATAATTATTGTAGACAAAATAAATACATTTTATTGTAGCAATCGTGAAAAAATTATTTTTCAAGCTTCTGAATAAAAAATTGAAATTTATGTAAGTTCAGGTAAAATTCTAGAAAACAACTCTAGGAAGTTTATTACAAACAACTGTTGGATAGAAGCCCTTATTCACTTAAAAACTTTACGAAACATTTGTATCCGAAATTAATCTATCATTACACTCCTTCAAATTAAATCAACACGCGGTGTTATTTATCAAAACTAATTCATATAATATTATTGTTGCAGTAGAAGTAGTTTTTTAATTAAAAATAATAAAATATTTTATATGAAATGAAATTCTAATTGAAATAAAATACTTGTCGTTTAGAAAGAGCTACTGAAACAAATATATTTTGTATATATTGTGACACTTCACCTACGATAAATCGAATAAATAGAAAAAAGGGGATATATATTTTCAGCTTTTGAATATCCGGAGAGTTTCGATACTTTATTCTCGATAGAACTTGAATCGAAGTAATACCGTCTTTGCTCTTATAAAAATAATTTTTATATAATTTTATTTCGTGAAAATATTTATGCAAAAATTGTAAAATCATAAATAAAAATGTTATTAACTTTTATTAAAATGTTTACTATACAACCTATACACATGTAAAAATAATACGCTATTCTTTTCGGCTTTAAACACTGAACAATCATACGATTAGAATTAATTAAAAACCTCTATAGGTATATTACGATTTTAAATTTCTAAAAATAATTGAAAAATATCAACGTTGAAGATTATAAATAACCATGAGCGCCATCATTTTGAATGAATTATGTATATAGAAACGTATACTATATTTCTTTTCTCTTTAGACATGAAAAAATATATATGAAGAAATAAACAATTGCAAGACATTACTAACAATTGGAACGTTATTGACAATTAATTTATTATTTACATGCATTTAAAAATAATCTGTTTGTTTGATCGAGAAGTTGTAGACAATATTAATGGCTCAAAGCGTATAATCAATTTATCAAACTAATAAGTTTATTTAACTTTGTAAAATATCAAACACGTGTTGTGTCAATCAAAATGATTTGTGGTGGAGCGAGTAGAAACTAAATCAATGTAAAAAAAGCGGTATTTTTAAGTATTGAAACGGATTCGAAGTTGTCGGAAGTAAATTTTAAAAAATAAATCACTAATTATAAGATATAAAAAAAAATTTTTATTTATGTGTTGAGCTAATTATTATTAATTAGTTAACCTTTGTATAATTATCATTATATACACCTCGGAATAAGACAATGTTTTATACAAAAATTAATATTTTATAAATCTTACGTAGAAAAGAGCAAGCTGTACAGAAAATATCGAAACCAACAACTTGTTAATTTCATGTAAAGTAACTTCGTCAACCCTTCTAAAATGGATTATGCATATTGACGTTAAACTATCCTGCGTTCCAAAACGCCCTATGCAAAGTGTATTAAAAATTATCCATAGTTCAGAGTATATATATAGAGACATCAAATTTAAAGCTTGAACGTTCGAACAAGAGTTATGTATAAATAAACAAAACAATAAAATTTCCAAGATATGTATCTCGGAAATTTAGTGGTCTACTGATCCATCAGTAAATTTGTTTCCGGTATGTTAACCTCGTTACACGATACGTAAACAATTAATTACGAGAATTTCTCTTCGGCAATTCGCATATTGGCCCTTCACGCGAAATCAAAGTATACACAGAAACTTACTACCGCGTTAGGTTTTTAAGTACTCTTTCTGAAGTTTGGAAGATTATACGAGTGTTATACTCTCCAATTTTAGACGCAACAACAACAAACAGCGAACACGCTGCTGCTGATTCACTTGGGGGCGGTCGAGGCGGCGGTCTGCCTCGTGTTGTTGGTGTTCGCGACGGGCTCGTGGCCTGCGGCTGGCACCTGGTGCGTACTTCACGGATTTTTATTGGCACTTTTACATCCGGTTGCTCTCTGGACTGTCACCGGCCTCAACTGCGACAGGTACACTTTTACATGTTTCTTTTGATTCTCGACACTTTCCCTGGAATATCCTCGGTATTGTTCCGACAGTTTGTTATTATAGCTTGATACTGATGATTAACTGTTACTAATGATGATACACGATTCCGAAAATTGACGTACACAGATTGCAGCTTTATGCGTTTTTTTTTTAATTTCGTGGGATATTTTTATTTTTATTGTGATATTTTTTATTTTACAATAACATTGTATACGAGTAATTTAAATCGAACTTTAAATAAAATATCACTATTAAATTTATGTGGTTATATATAAGACAGGCATTAAGCATAATTCCGTAATAAACTCCTATGAAGTACAAGTTTTGCATATAATAGTAATTATACACAAAGATAATAATAGTGGATACGAATACATTTATATATGCATTTTTGTATTGTAAAATATTTTATTTTTGCTTCTTCGGTAATTTTAATAATTCAGTTCATAGATATCATTTTACTGAATTTTCTACGTGATTTCAAAGTTATAAAATATTTGACGCGGCGAATTCACGATTACAAAGCTTTTGTTATATCAATGTAGTTTATTACGTACCTACTATCTGTAACTGGTAAACATTCAATACTTTTTACTTTATTAAGGTGGTTCTTATGTTATATATAGACGTTTTTAAAAGTAATTATTATTTTTAGTTTTATTAACATTATATGTCAAATAAAGGTACAAATGGAAAAATCAAGAGTTTAAGAAAGAGTAATAACTTTTTATAAATAAATTTGTATCGCGGTTGCGCTGATATCTCTACCGTATCAAAATTTCATAACAAAGTATTTTAATCTTTTTTGTTTTTTAATCAAATCAAGCGTATTTGGGCTCATTTTCTTCCTTAATTAATTTCATGGGAAATTACCGATATGACCTGAGTAATTGTAAATACTGATAAAGCGTAAATTACAATTCTTTGCTGACAAAAATTTTTACAAAATTGGCTATTCAAATTATTTTAGTTTATTTAACTATTACGATGTACTTGCTTTATAGATATTTTATAAGATTAACGTATTTCTAATATTTAGATAAATAATAGTAATTTTAGATAATCAATCGAAGTTTCATTATAGATATCTGTAAAATAAAGTAAATAACAATTATATTTGGAAGTTTTTAATAAGTCTACCTTTATTATGCATACTAGATTGGAACGGTCTCGTGTGAATAGTAAAGTTTTTTAAATCTATATTATAGCTCAAAATTTTGTAAAATGCAATTATATTGACGTTAAAAGACAAGAGATTTTGTATCGGGCCTAAACAAGTACAGGGTTTCAACAATTACGATACACCTGCCGTCACATACCCAGTTGTTGATCAGTTAAGGATAATCCGTACGTTCATAGAATAATTTTATTTTGTAATTTTATATTATATTTTGACGCATACATAAAGTATAAGTATTAAACTTCCTTTTAGCGATTTTAGGAAAATAAAAGAACTGCTATTTTAAAAGTAAGCAACAATCTAAGAAAAAAAGTGGGAAGTATCAATTTCTGATCAGTAAATTTTCGGTAGATATACCAATCCCTAGTTAGACTAACTTACCAATTATTGATTGTTTAACCTTTAAATTGTATGTAGCAACAATTAGATTTATATACATATTATTTTATTAAAATAATATACTGATCAGAAATTGGTTCATGATCAGCAATTGGATACTTTACGGTATAAGAACTGAGGTATCTATAATATTAGGCACACAGTAAACAACGTAAAGAAAAATATTGGAAAACTTTGATATTTTACAGATAACATAGTATATATTAGTACTACAACTTCCCTCATTTGCGTATAGTGGGCGTTTGAAGGAAACATTAAAGGCAAAGTATCAATCTGCGTGGTTCAATTTATCCCCCAAAAACGTATCGTCGTCACTAATTGATTTGTACGAATTATAATTTTAAAGTTAGTCTCTAAATGTTATTAATAATATTATTTTTAATCTTATTACCTACTGGTAATTATATACTCATTATATAAATCATACATTATTATATTTGATGAATAAAAAGAAAATAAAGTATTCTTAATAATTGCAGCTGTAGCTTAAGTTATTGCACAAAAGCATAATTAATACATTCTAATTATAATTAAAGTTTTAATAATAATAAAATTAATCATCAGGTATTATAAAATATATTTAAATTGTATAATTGTACGTAATTATGAAACTAAAAATAAAATATGCCATTCTACACGCGTAAAATTATTTGCCTAAACATCACTTAATGTTTATAGAATTAAACAGGAAAATATGCATTAATCTGCTTTTTACATAATATTTTATCTATTTTTCCTCCTATATATTCAAATTCTGTTCCACTTAAATTGGTTCGAATAATTTTTAATTGATACTGTTAAAGTTTTAAGTTATTCAATGAAGTAATTCCTGGCTCACCCCCCTAGTAGAAATTTACCATTTGAAGGTTAAATAAAACTCAAATTTAGCCATTAATTAGGCATTTATTGGGTATTTTATGACACTAGGCAATTTTTTGGCTTAAAAAACGTTACATTTATGGTGCGATTTCTACTAGGGCCCGTTCTAAAACAATCGGGATCTTTACACATTAACTGCATCTATATATGTTATACATTAGATTCGAGATCTTTCTCTACCTACAATAACCAAGTTTCACCAAAATTTGGGTAAAAAAATTGGGTTAAACCTAAGTTATAAGCATTTGAAAATGTCAAAAACGTATATTTTTTTGCATTTTAGAACAAATTTAAATTAGTATAACTTTTATCTATAATAAATTAACATTTTTTATCAAACCAAGAACAACAAGAAAGTTTATTTCAGTACGAATCGAACTGCCATGGTTTTTTGTTAAACAAATATTTTAAAAATGTGCATATTCAAAAGATTAAGGGAGTACATTTGACTTCGTCAAAAAATATAACAATACAAAGATTTGATGGTAGACTTAATAAAAATATATTAATCTTCCTAACTCCGTGCGCAAAATAGTACATTCCCGCATTAGTGCGCAAAATAAACTTTTCCTGCAATAGTGCTCAAAATTATCAGAGACAAAGTGATTTCAACCCCGTACTACCTTTTCACCCTCGCTTCGCTTGGGCGCAAACATCGGTTCGGGGTGAAATAACTTTTACTATTATAATTGTGAGTACCTGTTGCAGGAAAATTTTATTTTGTCCACTATTGCAGCAATGTACTATCTCGCTCGCTCAAATGTCAGCACAAAATGAAATCTTTGCGTAATTCGTTAGGAAAAATAGTATACGATACAAGTGCGCAAAATAGGTGATTCCCACACAAGTCGGATTTGCCGCCCGAGCGAAGCGAGATGTACTATTATCAAATTGGTTATTTTAAAAATCGTCAAAAAACAATGAAAAATAGTCTATTTTTGAATCTTTTTGTAGCTAAATTGGTAGACCCCCCCCCCCCCCGCCGCTATGTTTTAATATTTTATATTTAAATGTGTAAATGTTTTTTTTTTATTTTGTGCCAGAAATCGCATGTTAAGGAAAGAATACTTTAAAATTTAAATAAAACATTTTGATTCATGTGACAAAATTTTTAAATATTAATAAAATTTTTTATTATTCTATCAATCGCGGTAAACTGTTACTCAAAAATAAACATAGTACAACATTAAACAACCGGAAACATATTTGTACGTGTACTTATTTTTATAAAAATCAATGTAACATAATTTATGATGTACGTAGCATATGGCTAGTGTACGCATTAAAAAAAATATTATTACTGGAAGAGTCTCTAGGCTACAAGGCTAAATTATCCAGATCCTGCAGTGGCTTGAAAAATTATATAAATAAAATATGCACCTTTTTCCGTGGATCAATATGGCCATTTGAATAGAGAAACAACATCATTGCTCTAAATAATAGATGTATGAAGTAGTAACAAAAATAAAGCAGCGCATATCATTGAAAATAAGTATATTATTGAACTTAAAAGCTTAAAATTGTTTTGTATGATTATTTCTTTAACCGTTTATATACGAATTTCAAAATTTATATGAAGGTGAAAAAAT
The DNA here is from genome assembly GCA_026168455.1 of Theocolax elegans. NCBI lineage: Eukaryota > Metazoa > Arthropoda > Insecta > Hymenoptera > Cerocephalidae > Theocolax > Theocolax elegans. The sequence goes on from CM047426.1 coordinate 28,933,864, forward strand.
TTGAAGAAAATTGGAAAATTCTTCCTTTTCGAACTTTTTGAGGTAAATAAAAGTGACATATCAGAGCGTGATTTTTCGCTTATAATCGCATTGTCTCATAAAAAGTGTTGTGAAAATGGGTCAACGATATTGCGGATCTTGAAAAAAAATGTTATTCTTGATATAAACTACGGATATGCTTTGTATAGTGAAGGAAGTTAGATGAATATATACGGGAATATAACACACGTGGTTGACGCTCGCATATTCCATCTCGAGATTTGCCACAACGTTACCAAAATTTTCATATTGATCGAAAATAAGAAGTCGATATGAATTTTACTTTCGGATACAGTTTTACTTTCAATATATGAAGGAAGAAACGTTATTATAACTGAGGAAATTGTTAGGATTATATTTTTTTAACTTAAAGCAAAATATAGAAAGAAATAAAAATTACTTTGCATAATGATCGATTATATAATTAAACAATTAGCTCTTAAATCGTAAGAAATAAAAAGTTTGACCGATTAAATTTATTTACGTGTATATGTTACTTTTGATAAGTATTACTATTGTATAAATTGTGTACTCAATTATAATCAATAACGAAATTCATATGTAAATGATCAGAAGTATACATCTGCGCCATATTGTATTATAAAAATTTGTATTAATAATAACTAATTTCATATTGAAATTACTGCCATAAATTTCAACTTACCTTCAAGTTCATGGTTTCTTAATATTATAAAAGCAGCAACACGTGTGCTTTTTTACGTTTAAGTATCGAAAGCCAGTTCTTAAAGTTTCAAGGTTTACGCTTTTTAGAGTCATAATGAAATTGATCTACAGTAATTTATCATATATATTGCATTGTAGAAATTAAAGAGATACAATATTGACTATGCATAGCTACACATACTGGTTGTGATTAGGTTAATTAAAATAATTTTTAACCCCTCATACTTATAGTATTTATAATAATTTAAAGTTTTATTTACCGTTTTCTATATAAGCATTTAAACAAACAACACACAGGATGTATAAATACTTAAATAAAATTTATATAATTTAAGTAATATCTGATGCATTTTAAACAGCGATTCAGAAACATTCAGTATAAATCTCGCTAAAATACGATATGAGGATTATTTGCATACTTATACAAGTATAGAAGCATATAGTCCGAAAAAGAAATAATTGTTTTTTCATTGTATACTACAGCAATTTTGTTTATTCTCATGTTGTTCATCGAGAAATACTGTCTCATTAAATATATACAATAAATTTTTTGTAAAGCTTCCGTAACATTCATCACTTACTAAATATTTTATTTCAAGGTTTTATAAATATGAGTGGCCGTGCAGTAAATTTCAAATAAGAATGCCATATACTATAATTATCAATAGTATGCAGATATTTTACTCACCAAGATTATTTAAATTTACTTACAAGATAAAATTTTAACTTATACTTTACCAAAAATTTAAAAATAAAAAATTTTTTACATAAGAAAATACCAAACAAAATCATAAAGAATAGTAAAAATAATTTAAACATATGTTCGTAAAACCGATTATAACTTTTAATTATTATTCCGTCTAATATTCTGCGTTCATCAAAATTAGTATAACGGGGTCCCAAGATCAAATTTTATCCTCCCATTATAAACAGAGTTAAACAGAGAATTGAATTATAATTTATAAAATATGATAGTATTTGTAAAAGCGCCTTCGTCTACATCAAGCAATTAACCTCTCTGTACAATTTGACACTAAAGTTTAATTGGGTATTCGAAAAATCTCTTACCTAAATTATCAAGCAAATATAAGTAATATAATCAATATTAAATAATAATAATAATAATAATAATAATAACATAATAATATAATCAACACTTATTTGTAAGGGATTTTTCGAAACGCGATTGTATTTTTATCTTAAATTTTGCACAGATGTCAATCGTTTTGAAACAAAGGCGTGTCTTCTACTTTTACAAATATTATCAAAATAAATTGAAACTGAATTCTTTGTTTAGCTCCGTTAGAAGCTTTATTGATAATGTAGGGAGAATTAAAGTTGACTTTGGAACACTGTAAATGGTAGAGTTAGGTCGAAAAAAAAGTTTTTTTAATTTCTCATCTTAATGATCAGAAACTTTTGTGGCATATTTGTAATATAGTTTTTTTCTGAAACATTTCAACAATACAGACTCATTTTAACCAATTTTATGCAAAAAAGGGTTAAAATTAGTATTATAATATATTCATCTTCTGATAAAGAAATAACTATTTAAATAAATAAGCTAATGAAAGGTTATATAGGAATTACTTTCAAGAATATTCACAAAAATTTGAAATTAATCATGACATTGATTTTGACACTTTTAACTGCATAACTTTGATTAAAACAACTCCATCTTGTTAAAATTTTTTCAAATATGTTTATATTTTTATTATAAATTAGTCATTTCATAAATAAGAAAAAAAAATTTTTTAACTTATGAATTCTGTATTTAAGTGAATACAGTCAACAAAAAATTGTTAAAACTTGAACTGAAAAACAAATGTTATTTTTGATTAACAGGTACTACGCGATCGCGGCACCACTGCACTACACAGCTTTGGTATCACCACGACGCGTAGCATTAGGTCTAGCAATATCCTGGGCTGTAGCGCTTCTACTCTGTCTACCACCGTTTTCAGGTCTAGTACCACCTTACCGGTACGTACCAGGTCTAGGTTGTTGCGCTCCTGACTTTGGAAATGGAGGCTGGGGTTCGGCAGGTTCGCTGTACGGGGCGATTTACGCTCTCCTTGGACTCGCTTTACCCGCACTACTCGTCACCGTGTGTAATCTGCGAGTCCTCGGGATTGCCAGATACCACCGACACCGCATCGCTAGTGCAATTTACGAGGTGACGTTGAGCGCACAGGTGACCATCACCCATCAGCGAAATCCGTTCTTCATGCCCGCGGTTACCGCGCCTGCTGCGGGTGGACCGCCCAGGTTTCACAGTGCTGCTAGTACGGTGAGTCGATCTTATTATATTTCTTTTACAAAACTTTTATCCTCTCCAAATAATGATACCTCAAAAAATAATATTTGTTGGCTTAAAAATAATATTTATGCAACTTACTAGGAGAGGCTACGGCCTTTGGATCACGGATCTTCACCAAACTCTAGGATATGTTTTGTATAGAAGTACGAGGAAAACCAGATTTTTAGACCCGAACGCGTTGATTTTCCCAAGTTATGGCTAACTAAAGCCAATTTTGTAAAAAAATTACTTCTACTTTGATCACTTATAACTTGAAAATGAATAAAGCTAGTTACTCAATCTATATTTTAGAAGAAAGTTGAGATCAAGTAGGTATGATTTTTAAAAAAAGAAGTTTAAATCGGTCAATTTGGAGTAAAATTATAGAGAAAACAAGAAATTGCTGAAATTTTAACTAAAATTTAGTAGTAAAAAAGTATTGACGATTTTGGCCAAAATTTCATCAATTTCTTATTTTCTCTATTACTTTACTCCAAATTGACCGATTTAAGCTTCTTTTTTTAAATCACATCTATTTAATCTCAATTATCTTTGGAATTTGGGATTGAGACTCTATCTTTATTTGTTTCCGAGTTATATGCGATCAAAGTAGAAATAATTTTTTTACAAAATTGGCTTTAGTTAGCCATAACTTGGGAAAATTAATGCGTTAGGGTCTAAAAATCTGGCTTTTCTCAGACTTTTATATTATAAAACATTCTACAGTTTGTTTAAGATTCGTGATCCAAAGGATGTGGCCTCTCCTAGTTAGTGCACCCCCCCCCCCCCCCCCCACACACACACACTTAAATAGCTCAGCTAATGTGTAGGCTATCTTTCTCATAACCCGAAAAGTGTTAGATCCTATTGTAACCTATTTCATTGGTGAATTTTTAAAGTCATCACATTTTCTACGATTCCGCAAAATCAACTACCTACATTATGTAAAAAAATTATAAAACTTTTTCTTATTGTGTACTTCTTAATAAAAACAGTGTTTTATTTTAAAAAAACAATTTGAAAACGATAAAAATAGAAGAATGCATAAAATTTTTATTCTAACGTTAAATACAGTATTGACATAAAAATCAGAACGAACCACTTACTAGTTACCCCGCATCTTTGTAATCTTCCATTGTCTATAGTGATGCTACTAACTGTGTATCAAATTTCTAATGTTGCACACCTGCTTATAATCCACCTAGTCTAAATAACTCAAGAGAAGGTCTACAAACTGGAATGATGTTTCAGAATATTATTAGTTAATGTCATTTAGATTTGAATACACAATCGATTAACTCCATGTATGCTGGTTAGTTCTTTGAAAAGGAGCAGGAATCACAGGATGTCCAACTAATAACGTTAACACCTGTATAGCGTTCAGGAACACGTCAATACATTGAAATACCAGTAATTTTATATTAAGCATAACATCATAGTTAACTGTGATGAAAAAATGTGTCTGTTTCGTTTAAGAGATATCAATGTCTATGGGTACCGTTACTCGCTTATGGTAAAGACAGGTTTAAATATTGAGTTATTATGCTGGTTTATTACTTCAAATCTTTTCGCAAGTTGGTATTATGGTTTAAGTACAATATTAGATTCTCTTCGTATGATCTCTATAATACTTGCAAGTGTTGGTTGTTAGTTGATTGCTGGTTGGTTGCTGCTACTTGGCGTATAAGCGGTTAATCGTGGTTGCCCGGGCTGATACCTAAAGAGGCCGTTCCGTCGTCCCCAATCGGTCGTACCTTCGAAGTTAATCACTTCTTTTGCTATCTATACTACTACATCTTAACCATTTGTGTTTTGAACTCTGCTTCTTCTTTTGAATTCAATGTTTATATATTTATCGTTAACCCACATTTTTTCTTGACGTGAGTAGTTACTCGCATATTAATCGTGTCGTGGCGCAATGCTTTCGCGAAAACGTCAGCAACCTATGGATGATGACATGCGCATTAGAGTTGTTTTTTCGGTGTCATTTGAGAGTCAGCATTAATTGTATGGCGCAGTCCATGAAACACGAATTTAACAGATACTGAGTATATATAATACGTGAAGTGTTACCACACGTAATACGTCATATGAAGATGACAATAAACATTTTTGAAAATACAGTTATTTAGCAAGCCCCGACAATTAAATCATTACCTGCAAAAAGTAGAGCTCTTGCAACAGACGATCAACATCGCAAAAATAGGAATAAGTGAGGTTATTTCTAGGGGTAGTTGACAACAGCACCCGATGAGCCTTGTTGATCCATCGGTATCCTGGTAGTTTTTGCCAGCACATATTCAACCCAAGTGCGGCCATGTTAATTTACGCATGCTTTGACACATCGATGGTCGGTAGTGAACCATACTTGTATGCGAGATTTTGGTCTTACACGGAACGGAACGGTACGCTGTTACATATGTGATGATCCTACCTGATGTGTAAAAGCTTTGCTTTTACATAAACTGGAGATAATTGCATTCAGAGCGTCAAGAGGGTTTCTTCTAATTCCTAGTTTACTGAAAGTTTTTTCATAATTGACTTTCGTTTATAATTGCATTTTATTCCATTGAATATATTAAATCTTTATTAATACATTAGTTTCGAATACAACTCAAATTGCAATTTAACTATTTCTACATCGAAGATTCAGTAAAGAATAGACTGACGACTATTATACCATTAACGATTGTCACAAAGTTTCTATTTTACTATAGTTTAGTTAGTTAACAAATTCATTATCTAATTTGATGCAAAATTTAACATATTTGAGTGAAATCTAGGTACGATCCTGGCCTACTTCACGATGTCTTTACAATCGAATTTTAGAGATATAACTATTTTACAGAAACAGATGGGTTATTATTATAAAATTTCGTAACGTTATTAAATGATTTCATATAGGAATATAGAATGATTATTTCTTTTGATAGGATAAGTAACAAAGTAACAGATGAATTATTAAAATACAATGTCGTAATCTTGAACATTCAGAAATAAATGTAATCTTTTTCTAGTTAATGTAGCCTACAAATTATTTTAATTTCAGAGTGTTAGAATAAATATACTAATTTTAAATTATCAAAATATCTATGGAAACATTTTTTAAAGTAATATATCAATAGGATAATTTCCATCATATTTTTGTATATTTTAGAAACAAATAAAAATGAATACAACAAACTTTTCTACAAGTTTCAATAAAAATATTGTTTGACAACGTGAAAAAGCAATCACTCATTTCTTAAGCTCCCTTAAAAAAATGGAATCCAAAGTATTCGATCAATCGACTCTTTTACATTACTTTTCTTTCACCCAAGTATGTAATCGGTTAAAAGGGTTATAGAAACAGACAAAAATTCTCTTATAATTCTAGTTCTACAATTCATTAAATATTATAAAAAATACATGCTCATACATAACGGGATGAAGTGGTGTATGATTCAGCATATAGATAAAATTCAGGTTTTCAACAGATGATTAATTTCAATATCGGGTATGAAAGCTGACATTTAAGGGCTGTTGACATGATTCACTTATATTTTTTTATATATTATTGGATCGGATACTAAATTATTGTTATAAAAAATAATATGAATTTCAAAATCAAACACGTACACAAGGCCAAGTCAGATAAAAAAAAACTTCATCAGATTTAAAGAGATGAGATACTAAAGGTATAGGGTTAATTAAAGGAAAAAGGTAAACTGCTCGACTAATCCACCCTTAACAAACTAACATCGTACGAGAGGGAAGCGCGAGTAATAAACTGGATTGTAATTGACGCAGGTGATGCAACTGGTCGGTTCGCTGTACCTCCTGTACTTCCCGTATTGCGGGCTGATCCTATGGGAGGCATGCGGCGGAGGCGAAGGTGGGCTCATCGGCGGGGGCTCGATTCACCAACAACCGCGTCTACACGCGCACCCGCGATTCGCGTCCTTGGCCTCCCTTTTACTCGCCTGCTCGCCACCCATCAACGGCCTTCTCTACGGCCTCAAATCACGAACTCTTCGACGATCCGTGCAAAACTACTGGCGTAAAAAGGCGACCAAGTCCGAACTACAGCAGGTAAGAGTATGAAACCAATCGGATGCGAAGTCATCGCGTGCCAATTCGTACTGTATCTTACGTACAAACTTTTACAACAAATTTCGCCAGGCTTGGTCAGTTGATTATTTTTGAAACGCGCTTTTAAATTGATTGTATCATAGCAAGTGACTTATAGTTTATTGTATTATCTTTTTTCGCGCATTTTCGTATGGCGAGTGTAGTGTCATTATCATAAAAATAACTTTTAGATTTTACTAGAGTTCTCAAATATCAATTAATGTAATGCATTGCTGAGTTTCATAAACATTGTAATATTAGATGTAAAGATAAATATAGTAAATTTTATGCCTACTATTGATTAATCCTACTTAAAACGTTACATTTTTAACAAAAATTGGTATACAAATTGAATTAAGTACATTACTCGTAATCACAGACCTATTACCTGCTATAAATACAATTAATTCTGTATATTATTAAAACAAAATAGTTAAAGTATTACATAGTATAAAGTTAAGCCGTTGAAAAATTATATAACTACTTATACACGCTCGCTTACGTTTACTTTTAGTTTTCGATTTACTTATATAGGTTTTGGCGAGTGCATGCGTTTAATGAAGTGAGAGTTACATTATAGTTAAAGTTGCATATTTAAAATCATTGGGTTTGGCAATAAATTAGCAAAGCTTGCCGAAAGTAAGAATCGGTGAATTGTTAGTTTGATTTAAAATACTATGATTTATTGATTATCGCTATGTGTAATAACATCTGACAAATCACGTAAGTACATTCGAAGTTCTGAACACTAACAGATAGTTAAACTTCTTTCAAACTATTTATACAATCGTTTGCTACGAATTGAAGGTGACCGTGATCTTATCACGTTACGTCTCAAAATTCTGATTTGACCAACTATTTAGAAGTACTTTGAAATGTTTTTTTCTGTATATTATCGTAAGCAATCGTCTAAGTATTAGCCAATTCGCTACTAAGATGTAAGTACTATTAGTACCCAACACAACATTTCAACAAGTATATTATAAAAACTCAATAATTGAAAAAGCAAACATTATAACAAATATTTTGCGTTTAAAGGTATAATTGTACTATCAAAAATAAAGTTCATGATACAAATAATGTACCCAATTGCATTACCAAATAAATGTCTAAAAGTATAATTTTTCATGTTCGAATGAAACGTGTGACACAATCATCGACACAAGAATATATTACAAGTCAACGAATGAAAGAAATATTACAAAATTTACTTGTCCGTTTTTAATACTATAATTTATTTACGCTGAGTTTAATTATCACATGTTTATTTTCAACAAATTGTGATGCAAATAGTGACGACAATGAAACTAATACCTAACTGACTTTGATGACTGCAACCATTTAACCAATTTTATATCGATAGCAATTAAAATGTCACGTTTGTCATACGCGATAGGATATCAAACGGATTGCTATTTTATTGATCAACATAAACGTAAAGTCAATATTATACTGCAAGATACTTAATTTAACTAGTATTTTTAGTTATGAAATATATAATCTACTATATTAATAAAAGTATTATTTGAAAAATCTTACAGGTATAATTTATATACGTTATTTAAAAAAATTTTAAGTTTTTATTATATGAGTATTTACACCTGGTGATAGTTACACCCATATATAATATTTAACCTAATTATTAATTTATCTAAACGAATTTAATAGTTTAAAAATGGAGAATGTTTTTTAGAAAAAAACGTTAAAATAATATGCATAAGAGTTTTAAAATACTCTAACAAATACTCGTACGACAAAGATGGTGACGTCGCTGATTAGCCCTGGCAGCATAAATAGAGCGACGTTAAATAACAAAAAAAAAAAAAAAAAAAAAAAACAAAGATGGTGATGTATATGTATACTAAGTGATCTATCCAAACTCAATCTAATTTTATATTAAGGAAGCCACATTTTACTCTTTATTCACTGTGATTAGAATTTCGTAGATCGTGGCTTTTTAAAAATTTATAGTCGTTTCATTCTCATTGTCCAGTTTGGACTTCACAGTAAGTGACACCTTTAACTTTGATTTAGGTTTATTATTCTGTATTGAAGAAATTTAATATTAAAAGAGTAAAAATAGATAGATTAAAGTAGTACGTAACAAAATCAATGTCCAAAACTATTTTTTGTAAATTATCGAGTGTAAAAACGCGTTCGGTAAGAAGTTAGAAACGAATCAAATTTCAGATCAGATGATAAATAACTTTTTTGGAAAGAACGGCTTGCTTAAAAATATAAAGTTTTATCTATTTAAGCCTATTTTTATTTTTTCAATCGCCCAACATGCAATCAAAAATTATTTCTGATCATTAAAATTAAATTTTTAGCGTTATTTAAAATGAATAATACTCGGGTGCTAAATTTAGTTGCCCTGTCACATCTGTCCCACAGTAACGTAATTTAAAATACATTGTTTAATTAATGAAAAGTTACTTTCTTTGATTATAACTCGAAATCGAATCGTATAAAATATCTGACCTTGATCGGAACTGTTGCTACCTACATCATGATTCGGTTAATCCTTAAAGGAAAATCGTAAGAGAGGAACGAAAATGATGCGGCGCAATGAAAACGTGCCAGGGAAAATCAATCGGTGGTTAATTATCAAAGTGATTCGTCTGGGTAATTGTAGGAAATTCAAGCACGCACGCCGAGTGCTGCGGGCTCGAGGCGACCCTCCGGGAGCGGACCAAGTTCCTCCTTCTTTCCGTTTCCGCCGCTTCAACGTAGGCTCAGCGAAGCTCTCCTCGCTCTAGGAAACTGTCGGGCGAGCGCTGCCGGCTTTGGGAGTGGTACGATCGCAGGGGTCTTTCATCGCTCTAGGCTACAACCAGCCGCTTCCTGCAACACCCTCAGAGTGCCGAACGCTGAGCTTGGTGAGTGTGATCATCGTCTATCTCTATACACATGCACAATATGTACATATGCGCTTTCTCGTTTCTTGCTCGAGTTCGAGCTTCGCTTGCATTCGTGCCAACATTTCCAAGAGATCGGAATTTTCGCTAATTGAACTAACGGTCTATATCTCGACGCATAGTTTTGCGGATTACGAAACGCGGATTTCGATGAAAGAACGAATTGTTAGTTCGGAGGCAGTCAATCCTAATATTAAGATAATTAAGTTTTGGCTTTTAAATTGCCCTTGATACTTATTACCGAAAAGAAGTAACAAAAATATCACGTATAGCATTTGTGTACATATAAAACGACATTTACATCGTGGAAACCTCGATGACGCACTCACTGCAATTTAGTTATATTATTTTGATAATTAAAACTTAAAATAGGGAACAAAAACTTAAATTTACAAGTGTTAAAGTAGCTATTCGTTAGAATTTACTTACGTAATTTATGACGTCGAGTCTTTAGCATTCGTGTCACACTATACATTATTTTAACTTTATTTCAATCCACATTTAATTATATAATATTATATATCGTATACGATAAGTATTAAATATGAGCTTATGACTATTTCTATATACACACCGCAGAGGTACTAATTGGATTAATTGTATGAAATATAATGTGGGCAAATTAATTGTCACACTACATGGTATGCAATAAGCACTTGAATGCGGTAAGCCTCGTAATTTGGTTTAGATTAAGCAAAATCTATATGGTGCATATACTATAAGCGACACTCATTTTGCTTGACAAATTTTCGTAAAAATAACCAACGTATTGTTTTCGTGACGCGATTAAATAAAAATTCAATAAAATCATGTTCCATTGAAATAACTTAATTAGAACATCTATATTTTAAACGGAACATTTATTCTATGTTTGTTTGTTTTGTGTAAGAGCTCTGTTATTAAACTGAAAACTAATTAGACAAAATTAAAATTATAATCTTACTCGAAATATGATTTTGATACAAGCGATTTTGCAGCAGATTTTGGTATAATAATTTCGTATACAATAAATATTATTAAAATAAAAAATAGCATTTTTTAATTAAAATTATATATGTAGTTACACGTATACAAGTATATATATAGTAGTTGCAATCAGCGAGGTGGATGTTATGATGTACATTCACCCTAAATTATAACCTTTCAAGGAAAGAAATTACCCAACCGTGAAGATATGCAACTACCAACATTTAATGTTGTAAAATTAGGTCTACTATTAATAGAACGTAGTCGGTCTTTATAAAAAAAAGTGTATTATTGATTCTCGAAATTATTTACAAATTATAATTGTAATTTAATCTTACGAGAAATAACGATCTCTTTGAAATGTTGGAATACGAATAGGATTTAGAGTGTGTATCTATGGATTTGTACCACCCATTACATAGACACCTCAACATCAGATATATCTACAAAAGTTTTATTACACGTTAATAGCGATACACGTTATCTTGTATCACCGCAGTGAAAATGTCGAGTGTAAGAAAAAGGTAAATCAAGCAACTCTACATCTAAGGGTTCAAAAGTAACGGCTTGTACTTTAAATCATTCGAAGTAAACGTTATCGCGTTAAACGGAGAGATTTGCAAATTGACTTGAGGGCGAAGACACTCCGTAAGAGTGTATAATCGAGTATAACGATGATCGAGCTCGTATTTGGGGTTGGTCTGCATGCGACATTGTGTTGCAGTTAATTGCGTACGGTATCAATAATCTAACCTTCTCTCCTGAGCGTGCGAGTACTGTGCGGTCTAGGTTGATCGGTACGTTCTACGTGTGTGTATCGATCCTCGATACTCTCTCGCTGAACGTCGTTCGCAATCACCTGGTAATATCGCAATATTTCTAAAGGGTACGGTGGGGAGGACCAATTATGCACCACTCTCGAGGCTTTTCACTCGCGGTGATAAATGATATATTCTCTCTCCTTTATCAATGCGCTTAGAAAAATCTGCATTTATACGGAATCATTGCATGCCACGTGTATTACCCATGCTCGTTTACTTTCACCCCTTAGATTTTCCAGTGCATGTAATTTTATGTTGTTTTTACGCTCCCGAATACTAGTGTTATTTATTTGTACCTTGTCTTTATCTGTGTTACAAGAGTACTATTGCTTTGTTATAGTCTTGTTTAATACGCAAGGTTTCAAAATACTGAATAAAGATTATTCTCAAAGGTGTTCAATGCACTTTTGTCAATTGTTCCTTTTTATCTTTAATAACTTAAGAGAATACAAGCCTGAGATAAAATCTAGAAATAATAATTTATTACAAAAATTTAATAATTTATAATTCAATTATAACTTCAAATAGTAAAATTTTTCGATTTTCTGAAAACATGTTTGAAGTTTGTTTTGACTAGAGTCCAAGTCACGTATTTTTAGAAATTTAGATCTATAGATTTGCTTTTGTTTTATAGCCAATTTTTCGATTTTTATAAAATTTATTTTTGAAAATTTTGAATGTTGCAGATGATATTTTTTTAATCCGACCAAATGTGCTTTTTTGAGAATAGAAAATCTGTTATCGATTTGAGTTTTATAAAATATCCATTGATTTTGAAACTATGAAAAAAAAACATTTTTTTCAGTCGAATGTGTTGCGAAAATTCATAATGGTAGTAGTTAATACAGTGACTAATGCTAAAAAATTTCAGGTAAATTTTGATTAGTTTTTGATAACAAAAATAGAAATAGAAAAAATGGAGTTTTCTGTCGCAAACGTTTTCAGGCGTAATTTGTAATTATCGAAGTAATTGAACATTGTATATTTTTTCATAAAATTTTTGATTGCTCATATTTCTGAAAATAATGGGTCGACTTGGTTACAAGAGCCAACATTACAGGGGCCGTATTGTGTAAAATTTCAGAACATTTCATGAATTAGTTCTTGGAAAAAAAATTATAATCTAAAAAGTTATTTTTGAAATATTTTACAATTTTTTAAATTTGAAATATATACAATATCTAAATGCCGTATATTTGATATAACATTCTTGGGAAATTAATAATCTGTACAAAAACAGTTGAACTTTGAAATTAAATGATTAGCATATCTCTATTTTTTAAAATCGTGTTATTCAAATGTTGACATAATCAAAAATTTTTTTTACAACATATTTTTTATTAATAATGATTTTTATATTCAATTAGTAACAAACATAAAACAATTTTAATAGTTTGGATAATTGTGATAAGATTAATTAAATATCATAATTCTAATTGAATTATTGGTATATTATTTTAACATATTTAACATTTCAATTGTAACATTGTTGTAATTATGTTTCAAATCATTTTAATACATTTAATATATAGATTAATATATTTTTATTAATTAAATTATATATTAAAATAATATACCATAAATAATAACGAAATATTAAATTTGAGGAAGCTATGTGCCAATGGATTGACACCGGGTTATTTTAGAAACGTTAATAATAAAACACTTTTATTTAAGAAATTAAGTAGTATGTATCAGTAAATAAATATATAATTATTTTAATAATAATAAATTATTTTGTCTAAGCTTGACTCAGGTTTGTCCCTTAAAGCCATTTATATATTATATTACTTAGAAAATAGATTTTCCGTTACATAACGATTTTTATATAGATTAATGTATTTAAGTATAAATATTACACAAATAAGTACACAAAAGTAATAATTGCAGTATCAATAATATTATCGAGAAATCAATTAGCATTATTATTCGCAATAATTGTTATTTAATAAATGTAACAAAGCAACATCTCAAATCAATATTACTGGAATACCTACAGTACACCATTACTATAAAATCTATTCATTTTTTATTTTCAGTTTCGTATGAGTTTTTATTTCGTATAAAGCACAGACTATTCTTAATTGTATTACTGGCCATGCAAATATTCAATAAGTGAGTTCATATATCATCTTATTTATGTGATTGCAACTATATCAAAGTAAACATTAAATATGCTTCCATTAATGTCCATATTAACATATATAACATAAATCGTTTGCGTGTACTACGACATTCTTAAACCATATTCGGATATTTTTATTTACTTTAATATAAAATCAATAAAATAAAGTAAATTTAATTTTTATTCTTTAAATAATAGTTTTTCTTTTTAAATATAAGATTATATATAAAATATGGAATAATCTAGTATTATCAAAATAAAGTATTGTATACAGAATGTATTTTACTTTTTTTCAATATAAATACAAATATAACTTTGATTAATTTTTAAGAGTAATAATCAATGTATACAATAGTGTTTAAAATATGATCTTGTGCATCATTGAGAAAAATATTGTATGATTAAATACATTCAATTAACACGCGTTATTCAATTGGTTTATAATGTATAAGAATTTTAAATAGAATCAAAGTAGGTTACGGATTATTTTAATCATACAACGATGTCAGGTATATACAAATATGATAGACGCCATGTTGGCTGGAGACAAAATTGTTATATTGGATTGCCACTTAATTTCGCGAAACAAAAATAATCGCCATTTTAAAAACATTATGTATTGTTTCATACACCCCATTTTTACTATATACCTTATCTACACGAGATTCGCAAAATTCATAATAAACATCAATTTTCAAATTATACTTACTATTTCACACAGCAAGTAGGATACAGTTCACGATGAGATATATTTTCTTCGTGATACGACTTAATGTAGCCTGAAATCCCACCCTCGTCCCGTCAGATCGATACACTTATTACATATAAATAAAAATACACAGGTCGGCATGCGAATCTGAAATTCCAATTTCGACCACTGTTAGAAAATTCATAACGCACGACATATACCTTAATTTTTAGTTATATATTCAGCATGTGTCTGTGTGGTGCGCGCGGGTGTCTGTATGTCTATTCGACATTCAACAAAAACATGTATAAAATTGGGCTAAGCTCGCTTATCCGAATATATGATAATCCTAATGACTTTAAACTCAATTTTAAATTCTTACGTGCACATCATACATCGCTAAATAGTGAATTATACTTTTACGATCGTTTTTACGTTTCTACTTTTTCATTATATATTGATGTATAAGAATTTTAAGTATCACTGTAAATCAATTAATTCCTAATTTATTAATAATTTCTTAGTATCGTATTTACGAAAAAGGATATTATTTTAAATATAATGCATTCATGTGTATAATAATGTATAACAGCATACAAAATAATAAAACGTATGCTCTGATCCATTTATAATTGCGTAATTTATTTTGTTTTTAATTCACTGTTAAAATACATTATTCAAAACATGGCTTCATAAATATTTAAATACAGTTCGCTCCGATCCTCGTCGCTAAAGGTTAAAGGATTTTCGTTTGGGTATGATGTTGGTCCTTGTTAATTTAAAAATTAATTTTCTGTTCAAGTTGTGTTATAATTGCATCAATGTGGTCTTTCCACAAAAATTTTACAACTGCAATATGTAAAATATACTTGCACAGTAGTATTTTGTAGTTTGATCACAGATCAAGTGTTTCAACATTCATGTAGATCGCCAAATAAAAAATTAAATAGCATTTTGAAAAACTATTCTACTTGGATGAAAGGATGATTAGCCGTAAAATGTTAAAACCAAGTGCAAGTATATTTATTCCATTGTTCAATTTTAAATTTGAATAATATAAATAAATTGCCTTTTCACTTACATTTATAATTTAACAATATTGGAAAGAAGGATGCATTTTGTAGAATTGAAAATGTAATATCAAATCAATTTTTATTTAAAATAAGTTGTAAGCTTTTACTTCTTTTTTTATTAACAATTATAAACTCTTGTACAGGTACAGTCGATTTATTTCAATACGATTTTCATTAATAATTATTAAAAAATTCGAAAATGCATGAGTTGTAGATACGTTTTAATCTTTTGTAATAATAATTGCACTATACGAAAACAATACCAATTTAGCATAATTGCTAAACTCTGTAACTTGATATAAAAATAGAACGATAAAGTTGGATTTTTGGTTTAGATGTGTTTCGCAGAGAATTAATTTGCATACTAATAAAAAAGCTATAAATATTAAGATATCCATTATTATTAAAATAAAATTTAAGTACAGTTTGCTAGTTAACCTAGATTCAGAAGGAAATACACTTAAGCTTTAAGGAATATAAGTAAAAAAATAAAGAAAAATAATTATAACGAAAATCGTGACTCGAACGTAACGAAACGGAACGAGAGTTGTGGTTAGTCCAACATGCATCCCCGGAAAATCCCAATAACCTGGATCCAAGTGAATCGAGCGAGGAAAATTGTATAGTGTCATAAATTCGGATGAAGAAGAGCTAGCGGCACGAATGAGCGAAAGAGAATAGTGATAACTAACGGTAGAAGAGGTGGGTTGGTTAAGGGGGGTTTATTGCAATATGGGATGTCGCGTGTGGTCAGGCGAAAGCGGTCGACTGGTGAGATCGAGCGCGAGCGCCGCGAGCCTGATGGGAGCTCACTACCGTAGCGAGTTTGCTGTAGCTGCGGAATACACGACAACCGGCCTGACAGCCAGTGGAACTCTGCCTACGGAAACACCCAAACGCAGCCCAAGGATCCTCATTACTCGCGCCTACAGTGAGGAAAGCCAAGACGGAGGCAGTCCCCTGCTAAGGCGAAACTTTGCAGCACCCATCTCTCTGCCTCCTTGTGAAAGTAAATATTTCTCTTTGTCTGACTGAGTTGAAGAACGGGGGCGTTTTACGAGCGAGCTTTACGACAATCCGGAATCACTTTGAAGATTCAATGAAATAGGAGGGGTGTGGGTATAACCTCCTGTCGCGGAACGAGATTTCAAACGTCCTCTTTCTTGAACGAGAAATTTTCGAGCGAGGCGCGCGAAAGGAACACCCCTCCTATCCCACCTACCCTTACCCGGTTTTCGATATTCGCGACCCGTTTCCTACTTTTCGGAAGAGATATGGAAATCTTACCCCGTGCGAGTTTCAACGTTTCCTTTTTATTCGCATATTAAGTGGAATTCACAAGCTCCCGTTTTTAGAATTATACAATACTATAAAGATTTTGTTGCTCTTTTTAAGCAGATATCAATTTAATATCAACTAAAAGAACAAATTTTAAATCATAACTTTAAGTTCGACCGTTGATAACGCAAATTTTTATGCATGAGAACATTTCAGTACTAAAACATTTTACTAAATTTTTTGAAATTAAAGCTATACTTTTGATTGAGTTTGTCAAATTTAAAAATTAATCGGAATTTATTAACTACTATTATAACTATTTGGTATTATTATTGCACATATTCTTTCAAGTTTTGTAACATGTTATTCATAAACTTTTGATAATAATAATTTACAAAAAAACTAATAAAATTGTTTACATTTTGTAAAGCAAAAATTATGAAGTACGACAAAGTACACGGATTTTATTTGGGAACAAGATTGCATTGATTAAGATAATAATTTAGCACTTCGTAACTTTAATAAATAAATCACATTTTTGGTTGCCAAAGTCAACGTTGTATATTGTGAAAGTATTATACACTAATGATAAATTAATGGTAAACGAAATGATAATCTTGAATTCTTATTAATGAATGTTGTTAAGGCCTCATAAAATACGTATCGAATTTAACTATTTATTCTGAATCAATGATTGATTTTAATCTACTGGTCTTTATTATAATCAATCATATTTCAAATTCTGTACAAGTAATTAACGGTGAATTAAATGAACTTAAGGAATAAGGTTTTCTAATTAAAAAAATGTAGTACGTTTATAAATTAATAATTAAACATACGTTGTTAAAATTATGTTGAAGCTTTCAGTTATATTTTGTAAATGGCAACATAGTTTATTAAATAGTTAATAACATATACCAAATATAATAATTTTATTGCGAAACTTAATAAAACTTATGTAATATATATATATATATATATATATATATATATATATATATATATATATTTATTAGCAATTTTATTTTTTTGTATCCCTGGTATAGCAGTGTGCTAAAGTTATTCGCCAGTATATCGATATTTTTATTACAATTGGTTTTATTTTTTTTTAAATTCTAGCGGTTTAACTAACATCTCTTTCCATCGCTTTTAATTGAAAACAATGTAACGACCGGTAAACACATAAAGCGAAACAAGGAAAATTAAATAAACCTTCTGTATTTGGAGGTTAACGGCTTATCTTTGCAAATTTGCTAGATTTAATAAATTTCTTTATAAATAAATAAGTTACATTTACTTTTACACAATATGATAATTAATTATTAAAATTCGGCGAAAGTAAAAAAAACGATATACTAACGGTCTAGAATATCATGTAGTGTTGAATGTCGCGAGAGTAATAATGTGTTTCATATACGATGAAGCCAAAGTGACTTTGCAGTCTATCACGTTTCTTTTCAAAACTTCCGACTCGACCTCGTCTTCGTCAGTCCTTTAAATCGACTAGTAACTATGGTATACTGGTGAGTCTAACTCGGCAATTTGCTACCAGGAGTATTTTGTGAAAAAAATAATCAAATAACCAACTTTAAATAGTAAGAATCAATAACAACACTGTTATTTTATTTTAATAATATATTTGCAATTTTACATAATATTCGCAATAACAGTTGTATATAACGGCTACTTGAATTTGCAAACGATTTTACTAAAGTGATGTGAAATGTAACATTTGAAAAATTGCAATATTGTAAAATGTAACTTTAAATTGTGATTGTGCTTGTAACAATATAATTCACGACCTGCTTTTTAATAAGGAATCATCAGACTCTCTGGAGGATCAATATTCGTAAAATTGCTGGAAATATAGTTAAAAGTACTTTTCATACTTTATTACTTGAATTAACATTTCTTAAATTAGTGGCGTAAAGTATCTAGTGTAATACATTAGTCGAAAAGCTTAATTATTCGTAAGTACGTCTAAGGTTATAAATATCTGCATCATTCTATCATATCTTATATAAGCTTTATAATTAAAAAATATCTTCCATTTTTACACTCGTGATATTATAATTTTGATAGGATTTTTCGATTGATTTAACGAGTCAATATAAGTATTTAATTCCACAACGTTTCGGAGATATATACTTAAATATGTTTAAGTAGTATCAACTTGGATTTGTTATTTTAATTATAATTCGACATATTTTCAATTGTCACAAGATATTAGAACATATTTCCACGCAAATTTTTTCTTCTTTTTCATAATGGAAATAAATCAAATAAATAAATAATATATGTAAAGGAATACAACATAACATGAAGACTATAGCACAAAAAAATTTACGTAGAGATATTTTTTGATTTCTTGTAACAATTGAAAATATGATGAATTATAATTATAATGACAAAATTGAATAATAACAATAAATATTTAAGCACCTTAAGAACGAGACAAATTATTTCCGAAACGTTTTGCAATTAATTACTTATATTGATTCGTTAAACCAATTGGAAAATTCAATAAAAATTAAAAAAATATATTCTACCAGAGTAGATATTGCTTTCGTTTTCAAACATCACGGAGTTTGAGATGCACTAGTCTTCGTTCGTGTCTAATTTCGAGGCGAAATAGCGTACAGACGAACATATCGAAGCTCGTTCGTACATAAGTATTCTCTAGTAAGAAGTAGTAAAAAAGACTAAAAGAGAAGAAAAAAATAATAAATAGTAAAAAGGTACAGTTGAAGGCAGGACCAGCAATTCGTTAAAAATGTTGTCAACCGGAGATTCTGTTGGGTCCTCGTTAACTCGCGGGTTAATTCGCCGATAAAACGGCGCTTTGCAGAGCGCAGGTGGCGTCATCGAAGCACCGAGAGCGACAGCAGCACTGGGAGCAGCGACGCGAGCGTCTGGACAACGGGAGTCCAAGCGTCCAAACCGCCGCGGTCTAACAATTTAAAAGGCGCCGGATCATCCGAAGTCTGGCCGGGTGGACGAAGGTTCACGAGGGTCAAGACTCTCGAGGAGGGGGCGGCTGTATTTTCGACGATGCCCGTTAACCGTCCGGCCAATAACAGCGAGAGCAGCGACACGGCCACCGACACCACCACTTCAACCTTAGTCACCAAACCCATTTCCACTGTAAGTACCTATATACATTACGCTCTATACGTTAAAACTCCTTCGGTATAATTCGGGCTTTAACGAATAACAAATTGTTTGTACCCCCTTTTTTCACGATTTTTACGAGAAATTCCTTATTTTATACCCCTATCGGCTAGTCGATTCTTTATATACTTTTTCTCATTATTATACGATTCGTTTATACTACATATTTATACTTTTCATTAACTATCAGACATTTACATTTTTTACGTTAGACTCCGCAATTTAACGCATGGGGACAACATTTCTTGCGAATAAATCCGCAAACATGAATAACGTTCTCCAGTAAATTTACCGAATTCTTTCTGAAAATTGAGATTCACGCAGTGTTATCGCGTATATTAACTTGATATATATTTCACAAAAGATCGAACAATTTGAAAAATTTGATAACTTAATTTATCGCATACTCCTAAAATCTGAACAAGTGAAAAGACAAAACATGAATTAGGGAATACCTCGTATCTATCATATAAGCTATATAATTTATAATTAATTATTTTTTTATATAAATATATATTATTTGCGGACTTACTGAAATAAAATATAAAATAAAATCAATATGGCTACTACATTAACCGCTTACAAATATTCTTGGACTTAAAGTACTTTAAGGATACTTTATGAACTCGATTTAACTTATACAAAAGTTAACATGTAACTTTAAAATGAACGATCTGCAGTTAACCAAAGTATATCGTACATACATCGGTCTTTCCTACATTCTTAAATTAATCGCATGGCTTGCATTTTCCTTATATAGTTTCAATAATGAGGTAGTCCAAAGCTTTCGATGTGCTTTACTTGAAAATCTAACATAAATAACATCGTTTAAACGATTTTAAATAACTTCGTACTTTGCAAAAGTATACGTGCAATCAAGAACAGTTTACTCATCTTATGATTTGACTTTTGCATAAAGAAAAACAATTTTAATTTATTCTAATTAGATAACTTTCAAATAACGTACTTCAATTTTCGCTTTACATGTTTAATAGTACTTAAAGAATTTAGTAAAATCCATTGGTAGTAATTCAATGAAATTCATTTATTACAGTCCCTAGTGGAAATCATATTTTATTTAATAGATATTAATTAGATTGTCTTAATGGAGTGGTAAGCGAAAAGTAAGTGAAAAATATGCTCATTATTGTTCTATTCAATGAAACTTTTTCTTACATTCTATAATCATTTAAATATTTCAATGTAATATGTATAGCATAGCATTTAGGTTTCTTTTTGCACAACTCTGTAACTAAAAACATTAGAAAATAAAATTTTCGTTAATGTGGGCTAATAAAACATAGTTTTTTATAGGTTTTTATTGCATTACGTTATTCACTTAGACAATGAACAAAATACATACACACCGACCAAGCGTCAGCGAGCGAGTAAATTTTGCTAGTCATATTTATCAAAGTAAAATGCTAATTTTCATCTATTTTTGAGATATAATTAACTGAAATTTTTACAGCATATAGTCACTATTATGTTCTGTCACTATCATTTTTTTCAGCACATGCGTTTTAAAATTAGTTTTATTTCATAATTTGAAATAGGATGTGAGGATAGGATATAGGTTCTAAATAACTAATTTTAAAACGTTATAATTTACCGGTTATTTTGGAACAATACATTAAAATACACTGTTTTATAGATTCACAGACAAATTTTCAAAAAATGTCATAACAATCCCAAAGTATTTTAAATGCACGTATTCATTCAGTGACTTCGGTATTCATATTTACTGGATTCCGGTCATATTTTTATCTTTTATTTAATTTTCAAATGAATAATAATATTAAATCACGATATTATTTTTCAAATAATTAATATGATAGATAACAATTAATACTATTTAAATGTTTTTCTTCTAATACTATTTTACATATTTATATAACTTTTTAGAATTTCGAATTTTGCTTATTTGTTCATTCACTGGGTAAGTCACCCCATAAAACAGAAGCAAATCTGTAGATCCAAATCAAATTTTTTTTCCTGAATTCGGAAATCGAAAAAAAA
Organism: Theocolax elegans; assembly: GCA_026168455.1. Classification (NCBI taxonomy): domain Eukaryota; kingdom Metazoa; phylum Arthropoda; class Insecta; order Hymenoptera; family Cerocephalidae; genus Theocolax; species Theocolax elegans. The sequence continues at coordinate 28,956,055 of CM047426.1, forward strand.
CGTATGACCTCGAGCGGAGCATTATGTTGAGCGATATCGATAAAAAAGAATGCATTAAAACAGAATGCATAAACTAGAAAATATGTTTTTCGGTATTATTTGCATGTGTTACTATCGTTTGGTGTATTATTTTCATGTGTTACTATCGTTATATACTAACCAGGAAAGTGTCACATCTCCGGGAAACGGATCTTTACCAAACTCTTGGATATGTTTACTACTATAAAAATATAAAGAAACCCAGAGTTTTAGATTCTAACGCTCTTTTTGTACGATAGATATAAGCAAATAACGAAAAATTTCCCTAAAAAAGCTTTTGAATTTGATCAGTTATAACTCAAAAACAAATAATGATAGATGTTCAAACTTAAGTTTAAAACACTGATATCGAGTAGATTAGATTTAAAAAAAATAAGCTTGAATATTTAGATTTGGTGGAAAGTTATAGAAAAAATAAAAATATGAAGACAATTTGGCCCCAAAAACCAGTCAATTTTTTAATTAAAAATAATCATCAAAATATAGTTAAATTTGTTTATCTTTCATAACTTTCGACCAAATCAAGATATTTAAGCTTCTTTTTTTAAATCCAATCTACTCGATCTCAGTTTCTCTATTTGTTTTTGAGTTATAAGTGATCAAAGTCAAGGGCTTTTTAAACGAAATTTTTCGTTATTTGCTTATATATATCGCAAAAAAGATCGTTAGAGTCTAAAACTCTAGTTTTTTTATATTAAACATATCTTAGAGTTATGTTTAAACTTAAATTTGAGTATAATTTTGAGTTTTCTTTATTTCATATTTCGACCATCCAAATAAATAAATCCATTCTAAACAAATATTACACTTATTACATGATCTAGCTGTAGATGATCTTAACATGGTGCCAAAGTCAAGTTTTATCCTCCCTACCTTACCGGCCTCGAAAATTACATAAAATTAATTATAATTAAAAAAATTGATTTACTTAAATCTAGGAGTACATCCCCTTCCTTTATTAATAATCTATCTGTCTTTAAAATTTGAAAAAAAATATTGACTAGTTCTCAAGAAATCCCTTAGCAAAAATCTTGACGTGTCTTTTAATTAGACGAGCGAATAACCTCAAATTGCACGAAATTATTGTAAATTTTGGTAAAGGATTACTCGAAAACCAATCCATATTTTTGCTTTAAATTTTGAACTGAGGTAGATTATTAATAAAGAAAGGGGACTGTTTTTCTCAATTTTCGTAAATTATTGTCCTTTTTTATTTATAACTCATTTTCTATGACTTTTGAGGCTGTTGAGATAGGGAAGATAAAACTTGACTTTGGTACCCCCTTAATTCTGAATTATTATAAGTCATCGTATTAAAGATTAATTATCTACACCTCAAACTCCTAGCTGGGCCATAAAATTGTTCTAAGCCAAGTAGCTTCGCATTGTCAAATCGACTTAGTGTCATATTGTAAATAAAAATAATATCACTTCTATCTAACGATGATTGAACATTCGAAATGCCAATTATTTTAGAGAACCCTGTATAATCATGATCAAACCAATATATAGGAGTACAATCTTACAAACGACATTCATAATATAAAAATAACGTTCCAGAATCTCAAAAATTGAAATTCGATCTTGAAATTATGTAAATATCCCGATCTCAATGGGCGAAATAGAAATGAGTAAAATAATTATGATTTAATTTCTCTAGTAAAATTGAATTTGATGTATAATGAATAGTTTCCATATCTTAATTGATCCATATAAATAAAATACAAAAAAATATTTATCAAAATTGAAAAATAAGCCATTCAAATTACAACATTAATTAAATTAACATAAAAAACTTATTGGAAAATATTCGCTTTAATTATGCAAATATTATACAAAGAAGATTTAATAGTAGATGTTATGGGTTGATTTTAAGAAATTTAAAATCTTAGCATCATCATATGCACATTTTTATATTTACGGCTAAGTTATAGCTGTATGTAAATTTGAAATGTACTTTATTGATTTCCATAAATAACAAGTAAATGTTGAAGGGACTAAATATGTTCATATATCTCTTGTATTAAGGTGATACATGTATTATCTATTTTGATATTTGTAATTTAATATTTGTCAACTAAAAATCTGTAATGGCTTTCACAAGTAAAACACTTGGTACAAATGATAATTAGTATTAACGTATTCAGCAAACAATGTATATGTATACAGACTTTGATTTGCGCATACTAGAGCATACCTGCGGGTAGATAGTATTGTAACACTACCTGCAACACAAATGCAGCATTATAATATGTACGGTACCAGTTACGGTGGCAGTTATGGTGGATATCGTTCAAAATAGGGGTAATTAGTAGCACTCCCATCAATATAAAGATATAAGAAATACAATTATTTTCTCAAGGTGCAATTTATTCATTGCATCATAACTATAAATAGTTTAGATGAATAAATAATAAGGCATCTTAATTATTTTTTGACTTCAGTATGTCATGACGAAGATTTTGAAGTGAACTAAAAGTTTTGTTTGTTTCCCCCTTTATTCTCTCTCTCTCTCTCTCTCTCTCTCTCTCTCTCTCTCTCTCTCTCTCTCTCTCTCTCTCTCTCTCTCTCTCTCTCTGGCCATTAAATGTAATCATAACTCATGGATCACCGCTGCCATCAAAACCATCATTAAAACTCGTAACATTGCGTATAAGCGGTACCAGTGGAGTGACCTGAGCTCTGAATATAACCAGGAATATAGTCTTACGAAATTCAGTCAAAAACTTAATAGACTCTAGCAAATTTAATTATTTGAACAATAAAATCAGAAACATCACTGATCCAGTCGGTCTGTGGAAGGAACTCAGGAAGCTAGGATTAGCCTCTCAACCAAAACCGACCCTATTGACTATTTTTACTCCTGAGCAACGTAACTCCTATTATGCATCCATTTCTCAATCTGACTCTCCTCACACTATCACCCATCTCATTAATTCTCATGATAGCATTCATTACTCACCCTCATTCCCGACTTTTGACTTCTCTTTCATCTCCACCAATGGAGTCCTGGCAGCCATTTCTAGAGCCACCTCCAAGGCAATGGGATGGGACGGTATAACAGTTCCCATGCTCAAGCTCATGGCTCCCTACATTGCACCAATCCTAGCTGAGATCTATAATCATTTACTTTCTTCTAAAACTTACCCAGAACTTTGGAGGAAATGTTTGCTTTTTCCCCTCGCCAAAACGAATAACATTAAGTTGCTGTCGGATACTAGGCCCATTGCAAAACTCAGTAAACTTTCTAAAATACTAGAGAGATTATTTCATGTTTAACTCTCTTTTTATCTAGAATCTAATAACTTATTTATATCTAGACAAACGAGTTTTCGCAGGGGCCATAGTACCCATCCAGACGGCCTTACTAGGGGTTCTAGATGATGTCAGACATGCTATTGATTCTAGGGAAATTACAATACTAATACTGTTTGATTTCTCCAAGGTGTTCGATCTGGTGCCCCATGATTTCCTGTTGACTAAATTAAAGCGCAAGATGCTCCAAAAGTGTTGTAAACTGGTTCCTTCAGTATCTTGTGGGCTGCTCGCAGGCTGTGACTGATGAAACTGGAGGACTGTCAAGCTGTCTTGTCACGTCCAGGAGCGTATCACAGGGCAGTGCCCTGAGGCCATTATTATTCTCAATATTTATCAACGATCTACCTAGTGTATTAAATCATTCTAATCACATGATATTCGCAGATGACACCCAGGTTTATCACTCGTTTTATCCCGCCGATGTTAATACGGGCGTTCAACGTATCATTGAAGATGCTAATGCGGTAAATATATGGGCCAAAAACAACGGTCTCAAGGTAAATGTAAATAAAACTAAGGTGATATTCCTGGGTAGTCAGGCCTATGTTTCGCGTATTAACCTGGACACTATACTCTGAAGTTTAAAATAGACGATGAATCACTATAATATGAATCAACTGTAAAATCTCTCGGTGCCTGGAGTATGCCCTCTCTGGATTGGTCAAGACAGGTCGCGATGGTCTCCCAGAATGTTCATAAGACGCTTCACTCGCTCAGATATTATAGGCATGCTTTCACTTGGCGAACACGCAAGAAACTAGTTGAAACCCTCATCGTTCCTCACTTTGATTACGCATGTGCGATCTACAATGATATTTATGGAACCAGAAATCTTAAACTGAAACGATTGTTGAATGAATATGTCAGTTTCGTCTGGGACAATATCCCCTGGAGGACTCACGTGACGCCCTATAGGCTACATCTGGGATGGCTGACGGTCGAATCTAGGAGGGCCTTATTCATAGGTTGTGTTATTCTGGCGTATAATATCATTTCCCATAATTCACCAACCTATCTCGCTCAACACTTTATACTACGTAACACACTGAGAAAAATGAAATAAGAAAAATTACTATATTTTATAGTAATGGTGGGACATAACTTCGAATATCGTAATTTTTGCTATATTTTGTAGTAATTTTTGTTATAATTTTTATAAAAATTACTATGTACATAGGAAAAATTGCTATAAAATATAGCAAAAATTACGATAGTCGAAGTATGTCCCACCATTACTATAAAATATAGTAATTTTTATTATTTCATTTTTCTCAGTGCAATACATCAACAATTCGCTCATCCACCCGTCATCCACCTTCGTCCTTAACATACCTCCTCGCACTGAAGTAAATCAATCATTTGACGTTACAGCTACTCGCCTCATTAATCAACTACTTCGAACTGATTTTAACCCCACTTCATTTAATACATTTAAATCTAACCTCTTCATGCACTTCTCTGGACTAGATCGCCATGCCTGGGAAAACAGGATTCTCACAAAGGGTCTTAGATACCCCCCCCCCTACCAGAACTTTAGCCTTCAAATTTAACCTTAAGTCCGTCCCTGTATATCTTATTAACTCATCTAAGTTTGTATTCATTTATTTATTTATTTATTCATTCTTATATTCTCACTTAATGCTCCGTACGCTCGGTCGATTTTAGGCTTTAAGCTTTATATTTTTATTATTTATTTAGTTGTAGATATTTTTATATTTTCATGCGTTATGTTTTATTATTATATTTTATTAATGTTGACTTGTTACTCTATTTGTATGTTACTTTATCATTAATATTATTGTTATTGGCCTATATTATTGTTCAACATTGTTGATGCATAAATTATGTATTTTTGTTTTTACTTATGTATTTTTTCAGTTGCGTTAACGGGGTCTCACCCCAACTAACCTAATAAAGCAATCAATCAATCAATCTCTCTCTCCCTCTCTCCCTCTCTATCTATATCAGTGTTTCTAAGCAGCTATGCATAAAAGTCTTCAACTCCTTCGATTTCGCAAAGTACAAACATTTGTATAAAAGTTTATTAATGCGAGATACATAAGATCTAAGTGGTCTAAACTACGCAAACTGTGCATTGCAGGGTGCTGGTGGTCCTCTCTTTTATCGTATTTCACATTCAAATAGCTTAATCGCTCATCTTACGGTCACTATGATATTTTTGACACCTCGCTAAAATTTGCATACTTCCCTAACTCCTGGAAAAAGACATCATTACTATCGCTTGCTAAGTCATCAAGAATTGCATCTTTTTCGGACTCAGCCTCATCGGCAGGCTCTGTGAGTGTCGTGCACTGCTGTCCTCAGTCTTTATCAGCAACCTGCCCAATGTTTAGAGTACTCGTTGGAGTACCCAAGTTTATTATTATTTTCCCGGTGGAATTTGACTTGGCTATAGACAGAGTGTGGAGGGACGCATCAGCGGTCACGACCTGTACTCTGGAGAAGAAGATTTCTCTGAACGTCGATAAGGCTAAGGTTTTATTTCTTGGCAGTGAAAATTATCTCGCGCATGGATATGTAAATCTGCATTGCGCAAGGTGTCCATTAACATTGTTGACTTAGATTACGAGAGATCAGTCGAAAATCTGGGTTTGTTGCTTACTCCTTTTCTGGATAAGGACAAATACAGGTATCTTGCATACCCTTAGGTTCTTTAGGCATTCTTTGTCTCGTAAAATGCGTAAGTTTCTCGTCGAGAGCCTAATTAGATCACATAATTACCTTTATAGAAATGTTCAGCAGTTTTTGCTAGTCCATATCATTTATCATTTAAAATAATAAAAATATATTAAGAAAGTTTAAATAAATGATTGTATGTAAGTTTCTATCAATACATTAACTTAAACTTCTAGAACAGAAAAACGATTTCGTAAGCATTTTTGTAGGTTATGTTTACAAATAATATGTTAGTTTCGATTCGTATCGATTCTTGAATAGTATACTTCTCCATTGATTAACCAGCGACACTACCCAGTGGATCTTAGCTGGAGACTAGTCTGCTCAGCAGTTTCGTTGCTTTAGTTTCTGCCAGGGTAGTGCATGCATTAGTTTTGTATGGGGCAACATCTCTTGACGGATGCATGTCACACCATATCGACTCCGTCGGAACTGACTGTCTGTCTAGTCGAAACGTCCCGACTTAGTTAGTCCCTTTACCTTTTCTAAAAATGTATGCATTTTGAAATAGAAAAAGCCATGAAAACGCATACGTAAGGGGATTAATCGTACCGCAAGTATTATCAACTTTATCTATTTGAGAAATCTTGAAGTGGTTATACAGTTTATGTTATACAATTTAATTATTGTAAGAACAAGTACACTCAAAATCTATACAAAATTTCCTTTAAGTTCAAGCTGGCAATGATGAGTTTTACGCTAGAACATGGTTTCTTTTATTTCGGTCAAAGTCTATTTTTATGTTTCAAAAAACCTGGTCTCGTAAACCATCTTTTTTCTCCGCGTAATGGCTTATAAGTCATGTCATCGTCAGGATTATTTCGATTAGCTACACATCGCCCTTACAGTTATTCGTGTCAAATCGCTCGTAAAACATAAATATTCCAAAAATTCCTCGGGTACGCATCACACTCTAATTGCAATAAAGCGATGCGTATTTACCAAGGAACATTTAAATCACCTGTTGCAGGAACACGAGCATCAACCAACTGCTGCCGAACAACCACTGGGTAAGGACGAGCCAGCGAGCGATCTGGAGGGTTACGAGGATGACGAAGACGAGGGTACGGAAGAACGCAGTAGACTCGATCTAGCCGATGAGCGCCAATCCGTAGACGTGCGAAGCGATAGCTCCAGTAGTTGGAGCTATGCCGAGGACACTGTGCATTCGGCTCTCGATAATTCTAGAGGATCGACCGATGACGGTTTAGTCATGCACCCTATTGGTGAAACCGTTGGTAAGTGATTAACAAGTAAATATATATTATTTCATTACATATATATTATAAAAGTTTATAAAATTTGTATACTTATGAGTATAAGTTCTAATCATTTTTACTGCAAATTTACAAATAGACTACAGTAAATTATCTTGCAAGTTAGATTTTAATACACATGTACGCTTAATGATTTTTACGACAAATATTTTCAATTCAAATCAAAACTATTGCAATTTTTTTAAGACACGTATATTAATATATAAAAACAATACATGCATATATGCAATGTATGACGGGACAAAACAAAAGTGCGCGAAATGCTCGTGAAAGATTTGGTATAAAAGCCTTTCGAGAAATCGACCTAACCACCTTCAAGACGAATAAGTTGTATTTAAAAAACTAGTGGATTTGGGCGCGCTGCGCGCGCCGATGTTTTGTTTTCGATTGATTTTCGAGTTTTTTAATGTTCGAGATCTTCGATTCGAGCGCTTACTCAATTTTATAAAAGGATAATATTTCAAAGTTCGTAATACAATGCATCGAAAAACCAGTTATTATCTATTTCATGAAAATAAAAGAAAAAAATATTGGTTACTTCACAAAAATCTTCTGCGGTAAGAGTCGCATTATATAAAGAAACGAAATATTTTTTAACACTCCGTGTGCGAAATGCAATTTCGCGCACGTCTATTCAAAAACCCCTAGGCTAAATCTAGTTTCTCTCACGTCGTGTTAAAAAATAGTATTTGCCACACGTGCAAATATGTGATTTCGGCCTCACGGGACGGTTTGCGCACGAGTGAAGCGAGTGCGGAAAGGGCACGTGAGGAGACACATTTTCGCACTAGTATCGAAATGTACTATTAATATTTTATTTCACCCTAATCATCTATAAAGTCTACTTAATTGACCTGTAAGAAGGGAGTAAAATTGTATTTTATTTCTTCGATGATTTTATTCTCCGTACACCCATTTTATTCATCGTAGACTCATCTTATTTATCGTAGACTTACTTTTTTGTTTTAACCACTTAGTTTAGCCTTTTTCTACAACTAAAAAATTAAATTTTTTATTATATTAGATTTAAAAAACAGCAAAAAAATCTTACAATTTTGAACAAATTAAAAAATTTAAAAATAAATTTTTGTCGCTTGGGGAATAAAAAGAGATTATTCCCTTGGATATTCCCTTGGATGAATTACAGTCCAATCTACAGCGAGAAAACAGCAACTTTCATTTCAAGAATACATGCCTATTTTACTCCTTAAGTGCATAAATAACTATTTTTATTTGTTTGTAATCAATAAAAAAAGATTTTCATTCTGTAGCTTATTTCATACTTGTTGAATGGGAAATGGCTCTAGAACATCTTTAACAAGTACTTCCATTTTTGTTTTTCCCAATTATAACATGTTACCTAATTGAGGACCTTTATACAACGCTGTATTTAATTTCATATTGCATCCACGATGCGTACGATAAATTATGTTTTATAGTTTAGTAGGTCAAAATTAACTCAGCAAATGCTTTTTTTAATCACCGCTTGAAATGTCAGATGATGTAGAAGGTGCGACAAACTTTTGTTCCTATTATAGACGAATGAAAATACATTTACAATATTTTAGTAATAACATTTAATGTTAGGATTGACATCATAATCATGTAAAAAGTGTAAACTAATCCACATAAGTGTTTAAAAGATGTTTTTTTATTTATTAAAAAATTTTCAATTTACAAATAAAAGTGTAACATTCAATACGGGAATTAATAAGAATATAATATCCCTGGTGGAATCAACAAAAATTTTGTAGCCATTTACTGAGTAGCGTTCTCATGTCAATCTATAAACTGACTAGGACGCTTGGTCAGGTCGTGTACAAGAATGAAACGCTTTTTCGAACCTTTCCTGGCCATTTCATAGTTTTCATTCCAATTTATAAACCTTTTCTGACCATCAAAAATGCTTTTGGAATTTTAAGTAGACTAAGAAAAATTGGCCATTTTAGCTAGGTATAATAGCCATGAACAAGCTCCTAAAAATGATTTGGCTCAATTTGAGACAAAAATGATAAACGTCGAATTATCTTTAAAAGTAATATTTATATAGCGTAAACAATCGTCTGTATCTATTACAAATGGTAAAACCGATCAAATTTCACAACACGCTTTAAGTTTTGTTTACAGGATTACTCGAAAAGTTGTTTCATATTTGATGAAGGTTATGTCCATCTAAGAAATGGTCAAGAAAGGTGTGAAAAAGCGTTTCATTTTGAGATAGAACCTGACCAGTTTCACTGGCCATTTCTTAGTTTTAAGCCCATTTTTCATATTTAAAATTCTACTAGGGATACGCTAGTGTTATATATAAGTTCGTGTCCTCTGTGTAAATATATATAATCATAGAATAATTTCAATTTTTGTTCAATGTATCTTTAATGTTTGTTGAGAAATTATCCTAGACCTATTCATACCCAAGTAAGCCAAATTCGTAGCAATAGTGGTTGCATATTCGTTATATAAATGAATATTAATTAAACAATTACGTGGATAGTTATAATTAACTAATAAAAATAGAATTTGTAAAATAATTAAATATTGTTAATTTTTCGAATTATAATTTGCTGAATAAACAAATTATTTGATAATTTATTCGTTACATCGACTTTAATGGATTTGCTCCTTTATACGTTTCAGATTAATTTGGTCTAAGATAATCCTTGTGTGATGAAATACATGAGTATTCTCTTTGAACACGCGGAATGAGATATTATAAAAATAATATAAAATTAGAAAATGTATTGTTAATATTTGTATTTTATAGATAAATAACTATATTTATTTAAATAGTTTCTGCAGTCATAACGATGAAATAAATTATAAAGAGCAATTTCTATTATTTTAAACAGCTTAATTTTAAAAGAAAGCAAAATTAGTTTTACTAAGAATTAACCTCCTTATTGCACAGACAAAATTTGTAAAAGAAAACAAAGTACTAATTTTTATTAATTTATCATTAAGAATGTTAAAAGTTCCTTTTTTAAACATTATTTTTATATAAATTCTTTGTAAATAAATAATCAGTAACAGTACTGCGAAAATTATTATAGAAGTTCATATTGAATTCCTTCTAATGAACATAGTTTCTAGATCAAAGTAGAATAATTTACATCTTTGAAGGTTACTTTATTACAGATATTTAGCACCTAACAAAAATAAAATTTTTTCTTTAAGTTTTCATCTAAATTGTCTAATTGAATTAGAATTTTCCATCCTGAAATTGAGAAATTATTATATGGGACAATATTTTTTAATTATCAATTATTAGAATATCTTGTGCAAAGAAAAAAAGTCTTATTGCCATTCTCAATGCAAAAAGTAAGATTTCATTTTTACTCTCTGATGAAATCATAATTTAAATACATCAAATATTCTGACGATTTAAGATATTTAAGAGTATTTACTAGATTTGCATTTCAATGACTATCTAATTAATACATGGTAATCTGATCCCTTATTCCCAAGAAATTTGTGTGTATCAGAATTTAAAATTTATATTACAAGTGCGATCGATAGTGTGCACTATTCAATATTTAAGAGTATTTCCGAATAGTATAATCGTTTTACTTTCATAAATGTATTATTAAAAATTTGTACTTCTAATATTAAAATCGATAATAAAAGTTTTGGCTAATAAAATTAAATAATCGAAATTTAACAAAAGCATTAATATCATAATTAACATTTATTTTTCCTTATTTTAAAATGAGGAAACATCATTTTTTTAATATTTTTTAAACGATCATTTATGATAAATTCACTAAATAGTTTTTTTTAATTATTCGTATTTTTCGTTAAATTAATTATTTTATTTACTTTGAAAACGGTTCTGCGTTTGAATCGATATTACGTGATTAAATGACGAAGATATATTTGAATTTTATCTAGTAAGTGCCATAAAGTATAATGATCCCCATTAGTCTATTAAAACAATACAATACTGTTTTGTAACTACGTTTAAACACACCAGCATAAATATTCAATGTGTTAAAATCGCACGTTTCGCTTTTGAAACAAAAACTTAACAAGTAGCAAAAAGGTATAAAGTCGACTCTAAATAATATTAAATTTTGAATTACGACTGATATAAATATTGCTTCGTGTCTAAATGTAAAAATAGAACGATAACTGCTTTAGAACAAGTGTTTGTTTTTGTTCCTCAAAATGATTCGAATGAAAATTTTAGTTTACAGTTTCAGGATACCCAGAAAATTACGAAAGAAATATCATTTTTATCACTTTTTAAAATGCATTATAGAGAAATATCCTAATGTCCTAATAGGCCCATGAACGTCACAATATTTTATTTTCAGATATATATACGACACCTAACCACGTGACATTGATTTAAATAAGGTTTTCTTTCTAAGGCATTTTCATATTTATTTTATTAGTTATTTGAAAATCTTTAATTTTATATTACTGATAAAATATTTGCAATACTTTTGTGTTACTTTCCTTTTACCGTCGAGAATTTGACAAATATAAAAATTATACTGTCTCCATTAAAAAGTGAGTTTGGGACATTTGCTAATGAGCAAACTAAGGTCAACTCTTTGGCAAGTCAGACCATGACGGTTATGGTGTCAATAAATTTTGGATCTCTAAATTTTAATAAGTTACTACACGGGTGGTTTTCTAACAAAGATCACCGTGATAGCACAATAAAGCTCGGAAAAATCAGCTCTTCCAAAAAAATTAACCTAAGAATTCATCACAGTTGTAATGGTCAAGTTTACCGTGTTTTACGGTAAATTTTATTAAAAAAAATGCATCCGTATATGTGGTATCTCAACTAATTTTCAATGTAATAATATTTTTTAAATAATTATGCATAATTATGTATAACATATTTATGAATGTTTCTTATATTCTTATTAAGAATTGTTATTACTTCAAATAATCATAACACAAAGTTAGAAATAATATTATTGTTTATATTAAAAATTATATGTTTAACTAACCACAGGTGTGTATATGCGCACACTTGTAGTTCTCATGCATCATATACGTTTCACATACCTCAAAATACAAACTTTTATTTGAAGAATTAACGTTATTAATAAAACTATAATATCATCACATTACAATTTTCTTTTGCATGGAAAACAATCGTTATTAATAATTTTCTAATTTATAATACTAATTTTTCGCTAAATGTGCATGAAATGAATAAGAAATATTAATATCGATTATTGCATCATTGTTTATTTTAAGACTAATATTAATATAAATAATATATCAACATAACCAATCATTCAAAAGTTTGCCATACATTGATTTGTGCACCCAAGAAAATGAGTACATTAGGTTATTATACCAAAAATTTAATAGTTGTTTTGTTTTGCATTGTACATGAATATAAGTAATAATTAAAATATTGAAAAATTATTTTGTAACAATGCACAAAAAAAAACTCTCAAATTTTTATGCATAAACCCAATGTGTTTAATTCCTTGGATGCACAATCCACCCTGATGATAAAAGTTTATCTTCTTCCAATAATTTGTATATAGGTATACGAGATCCACACACTTGGTTAATTTGATTGCAGTGAACGAAAAGGAGACGAGGCCGCAGGAGGAAGAGGAAGAGGAGGTACGTCCGGCACGGCGTTCACGCCGGAAATCGAGAATCGTCCGCGAAGCCGAGGTCGCCGCCGCGGATCGAGAACAGACGGCTAGCCAGTTATGGCCTCTATTGACGTCCTCCTCCTAGCCATCGCTTGAACGTCTATCCGAAGATACCGAGGGCTCTCCGACTTGTCCTGTGTGGTTATAAAACTCACCAATATCACGGGGTAGACGAATAATTTTTCTTTTCAATATCGGACACCGGACAAAAGGGTTGAGGCTAGTCAATAACGGGAAAATTGTGTCACTTGGTATTTCGGTGTATATATTTTTGTGTCGAACTTCCCAAGCACGTAATTTTAATTGTGTATCCGTGTATATTTGCATAACGTTACATTCTTCTTGCGTAACGAGTGTCCGTGTTAAGGAAACATTTTTGTTAAGATTTTTATTGAAGAAAGTAAGTGAAATTGGTTTTGGAATTGATCTTAATGACTATCATGTCGATATAAAGGTTATGTTTTTATTATTTTTTGTAAAGGCACTTGTACAAACGTACACGAGAAAACTATATAAATTTATTTATTAGTTTTTAAATAGGAATTAAATTAATAATTTGTATAATGTTAATAAACTCGATTGGTTTCAATTTCTAATTAGTTGCCAAACGAATACAATTTATTAGCACGATTACGCTTATAATATACAAATATAGATCTAAAAGTATATATATTTAATAAATATTCTATTTTGATCGTTACCGTAATAAGAGTGTATAAAACGAAACTAGTCATACAACTAATTAGAAATTTGACCACCAAAAAAAGAAGAGACGCGTTAGATTCTAAATTAGAAAAACATTAAAATAAAAAAACATTAAATATGTATGGATGATACTTGGTTTCTATATTGAGAAGCTGAAGTCTATCCTGGTCAGATATATGAGACTACTCATCGAAATCCTAAACCCATTTATTTACCGGGACTTTCGGACTTTGAAATCTCGCTCGTTTTCAGGTGCGTATCCGTATAGTCGAGCCTAATTACACGTTGTAAGACGAAGAAAAAAATATATCTATCATTGTATTTAGCGCGACTGAAGCTTCTTGTGATCTTGTTGACACATTTCCATCGTTTGGATTTTCTTTTTTACATACGTCAGCTTTAAATTTTACCTTGTTTTTTTTTATACTTTGTTATATAATTTAATAATTTATACGCTTACAAACAGTGATCTGATTTTTTTCTTTCTGTTTTTCCTTGCACAATCATAAAAAAACGATACCATTTTTTTATTCGGTATAAATTTATATACATATATATATAAATTTTTATATTACGTGTAATTGTACGATACTATAAGTGGAAAACTTATAAGACGCGATACCTTAAAAATATGAATAAAAGTTATAATTTTACTAATGATGAAAATTGATATTTATCGTGTATTTTAAGATGGTCGTACTGTAAACAAAAAAAATATGAGATATTTTTGTAAAAACCGCAAAAGATATTACATGTGTATATCTTATTGAAATGAATTGAAATTCATTTTTGTTTTAATATTATAAATTGTTACAGCGTTAATTTATAGAGACTGTTTCTAACTAAAACGATTATTTCGATGAACAATAATTAAAGACAAAGGGAAAATGAAATAAGTATTTTCGTATAAGAACACAAAACAAATGTACCAAATATTATGTAATTGAAGAAAGAAAACACTTGTCTGCTTTTCTAAAACCATACATATATATGTATATGGAATTTAAAAGTAAAAGAAGATTTTTATGTGGAATCAATAAATGTACTCGTGGATCATATAGGTATGAAAGAAATGATGAAAGAAATATTATATATTATTAATTAATTTCTCAGGATTATAAAAGCAACGTTCCTCGATGCGCGCACGATTAACGTGCACACGTCACATAATAAAGATATATAATATATATATATATTATACACAAAAGAGAGAATATAAAATAAAACAAATTACAAATCGCGACACATTCCTATATAAATATATGAATATATAGGTATTACAATATATTTTGAAACGTACTGTTTAAATGAAAGAACGGCTTGTCATATCGACATATCCTGAAATTATATTTTTGTACTTCCATTTGGTCGCCTAGTCGAGCGCCGACTCGCGGTGCTTTTAAGGTAATATGTAATAATAATCACGTACACCCACCCACCCACTTCACACACACACACACACGCACACACATACAAACACATACACACACACACACACAAACATATTGATAAAAATTGTACACCAATATCTATCGTAACGTTCTCATGTACTCGTCCCGTTGCATTTCTGTCTCTGACCTTAAAGCTCTCGTCTCCGATGGATGAGAGGTCATGTAAAATTTAAGTGGCTCCATGTATATACACATATATGATACGTAGTTCGAAATAGTTTTGTCTGCCCTTTCTTCCTTGGTTTAAAAGTGTCGAGAATGTTATATCCAATAAAAATGTTGTATTTATTAAAAGGTTTATTCATCATTTTTTAATTACAAAAGACGTCACGTATAATCATTAGAATATTTTCACTATTTTCTGGGCAATATTGTTCTTATAGACGATATATTTATTTTGGAATCCACCTACGCAACGTAATGTATTGTATTTTAATTAGTAATGTTTAAAACCTTCATTTCAATTTAATTTTTTCAAATACTCATAATAACTAATCACTTGTATTATTTAATCGTATCTCGTTGTACACGGAAAGTTTTGTGGAAGAAACAAATCTGCATATTTTATTAGTTTCAGAGGATGTTTATAGACCCATTTGAGTTCTCAATATTCAAGTAAATACAAGTTTTTATTTGATATTGAATTTGAACAATCAAATGTCGAATTTGACATTGATACCCATCGCGTATTTGATACCAACTTTTAAATATTTTTTCTCTTTACATTTATAATAATACACTTAGATCCCTTAAACAAGTATAGGAAATTTTCTAAGACAATTTTTTAAAATTACATAAGCGGTTCAATTAAATTTTAATTTTGAATGCATATGTGTGCGTTTTAAAGTGAATATAAAAGAAACTTACTAATTGAGTCTCTTGTTTTGTTACCCAGATCTTGTACATTCAATCTCTAAAACATACAATAGTTCGTTTACTATACATATATAGTGACGTAGTGTATACGTTACAAAACTGTGCACATAGGCATTCTAATTTCACAAAATTTCTGCATAATATTAAAACTTTGAGTGTTGTATACGTTCTTATGCATTGTATGCAAATGTTGAAAATTCATGTTTAACGACGGAATAACAGTAGGTATACATAATTGAAAGACAAATGAAATGTGTAAACAAAACCATTTAAATGTTACATGACAAATAATCAGGCTTGTCCAGTCATTATTATACAGATTGATTATATATATAGTTGCGAAGACGAATATCGCACGTTAATATGTGTCGTGTCATATATTTTAAAATAAGCCTCGCTTTACCTCTCTCCTTTCACCCCTCCATAATTTTTCCAATGAGTTTCAACTTTATTGATCGTTGTCGACGGTACTCGTAATTGTTCGTTTATGCGTAATGTGAATACACAATCAACGAATCAATGACTTGATATTGAAAACCCTTATATAAGATATTTAATAAACGTCTCATACTTGGCGAGCAAACCGCCGTTCATAATGAAAATTTATTTGATCATTGCTTGGTAAGATTTTGTTTGGGTTGAAAATTATTATTTCGTTTTTAATTTTTCTTGAACAAATCAACCATTAAAGCGTCACTAGAAGTAAAAGTACTTATCGAGAAGACTATATAGTTTTGAAATAGTAACTTTCGGTCCTAGTCTGTAAACTTAAATATTACTGACCGAGTGGGGTTAACGCATCATCCCCACGAGGTTATAAAAATTTACGTTCGTGAAGTGATATTATTTTTTGGTACGCGTCCCAAAGTAGTAACATTATGGACCATTTTGGGCCTAAAGTAAAATTTTGCGTGGCGGCAGAAAAGTGCGTTTTTTCGTTTACAGGTCCCAAAATGGTCCATAATGTTGCTAATTTTTACTTAATTTAATTTAATTTTCCTTATATATATATATATATATATATATATATTCATTAGTTATGAAAGATTAATACTTCAAAATAATTTTTCTACACATGAAAATAGCGTTACCAAAATTATTAAGGTGTATACAAATATATAATATACACCTGCCCCTTTTTTTCTTTATTACACGAAACGATTTTATCGTTAGTTTATTGATTAAATTATTGGACTAATGACGAGCTAGTTTCGAGGCTAAAGGAACTGGTCAATTTTCCACCATCGTTCTTAGGTAGTACTTTTCTTCTTAGCAACGCTTTAATTGCACGGTGTTTATTTTATTTTTATAACTTAAAATTTAATGCTGCAAAGTTTGCAAATCAAATGTAAGCATTGAACAGTTTGCGATACAAGGTATTAGAACCTTATAAATTAAATAGTTTATTTGTTATTTGTTTTGTTTGAACGAGGGAAAATGAGTAGGTATGTAGTTCAAGTTGATTAGTAATGAAGTTCATTAAAACGGTAGTATCATTTACCTACTATTAATTAACCTTGAACTGTCTTTGAACTTTCAATATTTAAGGGTTTCAAAATGAAAACAATTTTGTACGTTATTAACTTTGCAACATAGTTTACAATATTGCGTAATACGTTTTAATATAATTGTGATAGAATTCTGATAAATATGTTTTTATTCAAATAATTAAGCAAATTTCTTCAAGCAATTCTCGTCATATTCAATTAGAAAATTAAATTACAATTAAATATACGATCTAATTAATATTTCGATATTAATTTTCTGATACCATATACACATTAGTAAATCTAAAGGTTTCTATATTTTATGAATTTCTTTATATATTTTATTGTAATCAATAAATAGGGAAAAAATCACAGACGTATAATACTGTTTTACCAGATTTAATTATACTCCAAATAATGTACAGATTACAATTCAGCTATTATTAAATTGATGAATATTATTTTGAGAATGTAAACGTAACAATATCATTTTTACCGTGGCGGAAAAATTAAAGTTGTATTATTGGATTATATAAAAACACCCTTGTAATATATATGACAACAGTAGAGCCAATTACATATCATAATTAATTAGCTTGCCTGACTTACATCTTTATAATAAGTTTATTCAATAATATGCTGAAATATAGAGACTCATTACAGTCAAAGTAATTTTAAAAAATTAATAAGAATGTAGGTTGTGTATTTCTGGTTGTCTTGGTATGTATATATGTGTATATATTTCTTTAGTACTGTGGTATTATTTAACCCAAATTCCTGCGACTAGCAATAAATTAATTGTCTACAATTTTTACAAATCTGGTTATACAACAGTATAAATATTTAAAAATGAAAAAATTCTTTGTTATTATTTATGACGTTATGAGTGAGTATTTGTCACAATTTTTTATTATGATGTAAAAAAATAGCAAAAACATTAATGTTACCAAGAAAACATATAAACGTTTTAATTATCTTGAGAACTACTATTAGAACAGATGAGTATTTACTTCAACGTAATATAATGAAAATAACATTTCATTTTCAAAATTTTCTATTTAATAATACAATTGTGAAGTCAATGATAAACAATCGAAATAAAATTAAATTACTTGTTAAATCCGTTCCAAACTTCGACAATATCAAATTTAAAAATATACTATTGGCAAATTGGACACAGGTAGCAAAAAATCGTCGGTTTTTCAAAACCTCAACGAATGTGCAATTGTGATTGATCTAGGTACTCGAACGTAGAATACAGGAAAGTAATAAAAATGGTCTCGAACCACCTTGAGACTACTGCACCGTAAGACAGCAAATTAGTAAATAGAAATTTATTGCCAGAATTCATTGTTTTCAATTGAAATAGCTAGAGATTTGCATGACAAATTTTTCATACTATCGCGTTCCTTTTTCCAAATTTACCTATAAAGTGCGCACAATCGCACAATTCGATAACAATCTGTGCACGCGTAAGAAGATGAAATAAAACATATTAAAAATAACACGAATAGAGAATGGTGATAGTGAAAAAGTGTATATGGGAATCTGGAAAAAACGAATGTATTTTTACTTTATTCGAAAGAATATAATACCAGTTATAGGATATAATTTTTAGTATTTAAATATTTACACTTTATACAAATTGTTTAAATAATTTGTTAAAAATATAATTTTATAGAAGTTGCATGATTGTTAATAAACGAATTTAAATTGTAAATACAGTATATGATGTTCCTTGTATGAAAAATGTTATAGTGTGCTGCTAGCATTGTGCATATATCTATATATATATATATGTCATTAAACGGGGTTGTCATTAAATTGCTTGCAAGCGCACGTGTGTTCAAAATCTTTTGTATATATTTCTTGATTGCATCGACGTTACGAAACATCTATAAATTAATTACTAATTGCAATATAATATACACATAATTCGATCGATATTCGTCAGTATAAGGATCACATAATTACATAGTACTATTATTAAGTACATACTTTAAATATACATATATTGAAAATGACACTATACATAATAGAAAGAAAACGCTGAAGGTGTTGAATTGGATAATCATTGCAAGATGTATGTTTATAAGGTTACTGTTATATTTGTATCAACATAACACATCGCTTTTAAATCAGCGAACGTGCAAGAAGAAATAAGTTTTTGCAGATTGCAAAGAGGTCATTGCATTTCTATAACTTTTAACCAACTTGTTAAATTTGAGAGCATATATAAAGCTGCAAGAATCGTTTAATAACCGTTTAAGAATAAATTAATATATTTTTGGTCAGATGACGTATATACGTTTTATAAATAATATTTTGATTTTTTGTTAATTTCCATATTTTAAATTGATGTTTTTCTTTAATCAATTTGACATTACTTTAATAATATTGACATTATTTTAAATTGAATAGAAACAAATTATTTAATTATTGAAGGCATACTAATTATCAGTATTATCAATATTATCGGTAGTAGATTAATTTTTTAAAAATGTTAAAATAGTAACGAAGTATTATTACATAAGTATAATAGCTTGCAAGAAAGTCGGATCAAAAAAACAATAATTATTATATAAAATTCAGCTTAATGACATTTGTGCCTCAACTTAATAAGTTAAAAAGCCAAATGTACAAAATGATCTATAGAAACTTCACATTCTGTACTATCGTAAGAACGTGTATACTGGACAATCTTTTTCACGCGAATAACTTTATTTTATACTTTTTCAATATATTTGACCATTACATCATTTTTTACACTATATCACATACATATAACAATAAAATACTATTATCATCGAAAACTTGATACTGGTGTCAGATAAAAAATACTTATTTTTTTTCTTTGTGCAAATGGAAAGCTTGATAATAAGCATTACTTTCCAATACTGTTTACACATTAATGCCATTTTCAATAAAATGTGTAAACATTTCATTAAAAACTGTGTAAAAGAATATAATTATAGGAGTTAATCTCTGGTTTGAATCGTTATATATACCTTGATGGACAAGTTTGCACTAAACCGATCATTTTTTTACATATTCCATTAGTATTTAGCAAGAGTGATTTTTTACCTTCAATATTACAACAACAAATCAATAAAATATTTTGTAAATTAAACATAATTTTATTTTCTACACACACACACACACACACACACACACACAACGTTCATCAGCAAATCATCTCTCTACCTCCTTCTCTCTCTTTCTCCACTCATTGTGTACAAATGAATAACGTGCAAATTTCATTGGGGATTTTTTTTTAATAAAGAAAATTCCATTCCCATGTTGATATACTAAGAAAAATAAGTCGATGTAGAATACTAATAACAAAAGTAGAATAGAATAACGGAGAATGAACGACGGCAGTGATTAGCCCTATATGTATATATATATATATATATAATATAGCCGAATTTAACCATTGACGAGACTTTCAGCGACGTATAAAAAAAAGTCATACACACATATTGTTACGAGGAATTTAATTGATTTCTTCAAGTGTTTTATTTTTCCTAAACTATTCTATGAGTATTCCAAACACATGCTGCTCGAAAAATGAGATTAAATTGATTGCCCTTTACTCGTTCGCGAAGCATCTTTTTTATTTGTTGGCGAAGGAACGGATCGAAAAGATGCGTAGTTCACGAATAGCGACGTACTATTCTTTTATTTGAAATCCTTGCACCCGAATGAGAGATGTGGGCATTTCTGAAAGGAAAACAATGAAAGCAATTCCTCAAATGAATTTCAAGTGCGGTTGAAATTCAGTCGTTTGCATTTGATAAGAGACCGTTCCACGATAATTTTGAAATTAAACATTAGTTAACAATTATAACCATTATTTAGAATGCAAATTATAGTATTTCGATCACTGAGTATCTATACACACTGTTTGTATAGATAAATCAAATATAATGATTAGAATAGGAGAATTCGTGAATTTTATAATCCAATTGTCAATCATCCTCGGTATATCCACAGGCGCACTTTTTATAGTATAATAATGTAATAGTTTAGAAATACCAATTTATTTTTCTGTTTTTTTATGACGAAACGTAAATTGTTAGCGCGCAACGGACAATGGGAGCACGATTAAATACATGTATAGATATATTTAAAGAGCTAGAAGATAAAACAGAACTATGCATCTTTTCTATTAATACGTTTCCTTCTCACTTTGTGATTTTGGTCATTACAATGTACATTGCTATGTGTGAAGGTCAGTAATCGTCAATTAAGGATCGGCGACTGTTGTGTATAGCGACCCGTTTCTGTATCGCGCTTCGGGCCTCTCTTTGTAATATGTAATGTTATAAAACTCACCGCCGTAACTGTTATCGTTGTGACCTGTGAAGATCTTGATGTTACATACAAAACTAACGAAAAAACGAAATTTTGATCAAGTGTTGACTTTTAAAAAAACAAATGTTTGAATGTATAAACAACAGATCAGTATGTTATGTATAATAAAAAAAATTGGAAATTCGATGTCTTTGATTTAATTGTTTTTATTACACCCGATGAATGTATATATACCAACAATCTATACCAACGCGGTGGCGGAGTGACAGTGACGCACCTCGGTCGATCACGAAATTTAAGCAGCATTTTCTGCGGTCAGTACTTGTATGGGTGAACCATCCTCGAGTGGCTTTCAGGATCAGTTTAGATATTTTTCCACACTCTACACCTAAACAGAATGTTTCAATACACCGACCCTCATGGGGAAGGTTTCCAATACTTATAGGTTTTCCATTCCTCACGGGCAAGTGCGAGGCGGCCAGGTAAAATTTTCGGGAAAGGAGAAAAAGAAAAATAATATACACGTAAAAACTTCCCAGATACTCTCAGGTGATGGAAAATATAACGAATAAAAAATAAATATACCAACAGTCACGTTGCAAGATTCAAAACCTTATTTACCAACCATAACAATATGATATGTACTGTCAGGCAGCTGTATTCAAGGGGGATTAAGGTATAGCTGAATCTAAATTACATTTTACAAAATGGTAATTATATTTATGAAACTAAATAAATAAATATATCTATAAAAACTAAATAAAATTTACATTAATAGTTTATTATAAAATACGTATAAAGTGAAACACAAATTTCGTTATTTTGCATTATATATTATGGATCCTACAGCAAAAATGATGGATATATATCTTCTATATTGCAAATTACTTAAAGATATTCAATGATATTTCATTTACAACCACTAATTGAGTTCTATGGTTCTTTTATTGACCTTAATCCGTTAAAATGTAACATATTTTAATTCTTAACATTGTTTGACATGATGCACATTAACGAAATAAATCAGAGATATTATGCTAATTATATATATATTTTCTATCTACCAAATGGCATAGTGGCAAAATATTAAATAATACGTTAATAAATATTAAAATTAATCAATTATAACATTTTGTATGTACTGAGATTTTTGAGCATAATATGTATTCACCGTATAGGATATTTAAAAAAATTACTTAAAAGGATCATAATTTAAAAATAGTACAATTAAACAATTTTATTAATAATATTTTCATCTTTCCTTTCTCATTTGACTCGGGAAGATCAAAACATTGCCAACAATCAATAATTAATAAAAAACCACCAAGTGATAAAATCAAACCAACGACAAATTATTCAATTAGTTTTATTGCTACAGATTTCAAACAGCATGAAAATTTGTCTAGTTGGGTTATAGAAATTAACAGTGTTAATCAATTGGATGTCTACCGAAAACGCATCTAATTTTAATTTTTTGATATTGCTACAACGAATATAATATACTAAAAATTTCAAAACTTATATAAATGATCCACTGAAACTTAAATGTTTCCTATTTTAAGTTTAAATTCATTTAAATTTTATGTAGTAATATTTTAAATTATTTTTTTTTATATGTTCTTGTACTTTTCAGGCATGTAATAATACCATCATATAAAAAAGTTTATACAGGTTCACATTTTGACTGAAAGTAACCGAGAAAAGTTTCTTTTTGTTTGTTCCTATAACCGGACTAATGTAGAGTTATTTCATTTTTAAAAAGAGCTTTTTTCCAAGTTCATATATACGCATATTACTCCTTTGGGAATCTACATGATTTTGAAAATATAAACCCGATAAAATAAAAATGTAATATAATATTAAGTACAAAAAGTTGATGTAAACACTTACCAGTTAATATTTTACTGCATTCGAATTCCGATTCTGCAATAAAAAAAATTATTATTTTAAATAATAAGTACAAAAAATTTTAGTGTGCGTCACGTACATCTCTATTGTATTAAAAATTTCACTTCCGGCGTTTTTAGAGACGATGTAATTGAAATTTAAATACCAACAGAAAAGTTATATAAAATAGTTTTAACTCATTGAAGTTAATCGGCGTACAAAAAAATTGAGTATATTTAAGCCATAAATACAATATACTGTCTTTGTATAGGTTCTATATACCACAGCGGTTATAGTTCCGGCTAAACTCTCCCTACTATTTTCATTTATATTCAAGCCATGTATTTGTCATACCCGGTTACGACGTAGATTTTCCAGTTCGTTTACATGTTTGAGTATTTTAATTAAAAAATTGGATTTTTTTTCTTACTTTTGAGTATATAACAACATAATGGTGTTACCTTGCTCAAAACAATGGGAACCTTTTTTTTCGAAAGCAACACCGAGTACACATACTTATTATATATTTGCATTTAGAAAAATAATTTTGAAATATTGTAATTTAATTTTTAATGTACGTAGACGTTCGATCATTTTATTTAAAAACTCGCGTGATACATTTTTTGCATATTTTCTTATATATATGGTATATATATATATATATAATATTGTTACCCAAAACAAAATAATATGAAAATATTTGGACACACACATCACATATATTTATACTTAATTACGGTTAAAATGGCAATTTTTAATTTAAATTATATTCTTTTCTTTAATAACATATCTAAGAAATTGAATCATTAATGCTTTAGAAATAATATTTACATTAATGTTCAGCATGAAATCGTATACATTACACATTTTCATAATGAATGCGCGTTTTTCAGAAAGAAACTACAATTGTTCGCGTAGAAAACGTAATCTTATGAAAATTAAAGAATTGTAGAAAATTTTTGTTTAAGGAAACAAATTTCGAAATCAGCATTTGTTAAAGTATTAAAGTCTTTGACATAGAGTCAAGTAAAATGCGAGTGTATGATTGTGGTGGAAAAACCGTAAAGTACAAACGACGGGGAAGACCAAAGTTGAAAAATAAAATTGTACAAAGGCAACCTTGAAACGACGTCCACAAGAGAGTTCGTATAAGTGTATACTCTTGCCCATCCCTTTCACCGCACGTACAGTGAACTTGCCGCATGTGATACACCGGCTCACTTCGCGTCCAGTCGCACACGCGTAGTGTTGTCTCTCCGCTCTTGTTTCATAATATACCTATTACACGCGGGAATGACGCGAGTCAAGAGTTTTAATGGGTGATGAGGCGATATTAAGTGGTCAATCAATTTTACGATCACTGTGGTTTTATTTGTATTGCGGGAGAGAAGGAAATAAATATATACATATATACATATATTAAATTATTATCACAATGCCACGAGGAAACGAACTCAAGTTTGAAACTCTACGAGAGCGCAACAGGTAAGACTTTCACGTGTGTCTGTGTGTGTGCGTGTGTCTGCTCTGAATTCTCACTGTGTTTACATTTGCACAACTGTTGTGGTAATTTTTTCGGTTCTTTCAATAATCGATTATTCGGTGAGCTTGCGATCAGTGAGGAACTTTGTCTGATCGAGGAATGTTGTTATTATGCCAATTACTATGGAATTAAAGTAAGTCAGTGATTATTGATTAACTATTAATAAACATAAATTTTTGTTTTAAATATTTTGTATGATAGATATTAAATATGTTAAACATAACTGACTGTAGGTATATAAAAAATGGAAATATTAATGTACTCTATAAATGATAACATAGTGAATACATTCAACCTACATACAAAAAATGGTTACATCATTTTTTATGTATAATTATCGTTTGTCTATGAAAAATATAAGTTTCACTCTGCCCTGAAAACGTTCGTGATTATTTATGCATAACATTCGTTTTTTGTCTTGAATCACTTTGATTAACTATACACACACACATAAATATATATTGAAAAAGCAAATTAAAGTTTAATAGTAGATAAATAAAAGTAATTAATTTAAATAAAATCTTAGTTAATAAAATATTAAGTGACGTATTGTCAAAGTGCAATATTATTAACGTGTTTAAATTAACCGTTAGTCATTTTAACATTAATTACGGATGACAAAAATTTATTTACGATGATATGAGTTTCCGGGTTGGAGAAACTATTTCGTTTAAATGAGGAAGAATATTAATCTTAGAAATATCAATTCCGAGAATAAAAATGTGATTAGTTCAAAGTAGACATAACGATGTATATACAATATTGCTTCCTCGTAGAAGAAGCATTGTAATAATAAAAAAAAATTCTAAATTTATATGTTTAATAGATGTTTTGACACTCGTGGATTTGAAATACGTTATTTTAAAAAAGTCTGTATGGATGTGTGTATATGAATGTGTGCGCGTGCGCGCGTGTGTGGTAATCTCGTAGCTTTGGTTTTATCAAACCAATAATTGGACTCTAGTCCGGTTCAATCGACGCGTTTTTAAAATCATCATACATATGAGCCGCGGTGGCTCATGGGTAAGGCTCCCGACTCTCACACCGAGGGTCGCGGGTTCGATCCCAGACGTGTACCTCTGAAAATTTTTTCATGTGCATTTTTCGAACACCGCGACTCAGTGGCTCGGCGTGTCACTATAATGTGACGCCAGTTCAGGTGCGCCTGCGTTTCGTGCACTTGTCAGTGCAAGAGAGGCACGGGCATCTGAACTATAGGGAACGTTAGGGACGCGAAGATGTAAAGAGGATCGCGGTGGTTCCATCGGGAGGACAGGAAACTGTAATTATTAGACTAATTACAGTGACCGATGATATCTTCCGATGGACACAAGCACCACTGTTTCAACTACATGTGCTTTGTTTACAGACACACCGTTCACCTCCGTCGCTGATTAGCCCTGGCAGCATAAATAGAGCGACGTTAAATAACATAAAAAAAAAAAAAAAAAAAAAAATCATCATACAATGTATTCATATAAATTTAACCCATTTTAAATGCTTCTAAGTCAAAGTAAATTTTTGGTTTTTAAAAATCGGTTTTTTGGATTTTTGTTACCGTTAAAATAGCTGCGTTTGTGAAATGGTAATTTGTAGAACATAAATTTATTTATCATCTGGTTTGAAGTTTGTTCAGTTATCTTCACTTGTTTTTAAGTTATCCCAAAATAATCGATTTTTTTAAAATGTTAATTGTTCAAAAAATTACTAATGTTTTTGTTTGAAAAAGATTGCGAACATTGGCAATACCAAGTTCTGTTTACAAGAAAGTTCAAGTTTGAATTATGCTTCGATGTCGAGTAAAAAATAAAATATGAAAGATGTAAGTATGCACGTTTTAGATCGTAAATTTTGATTATTTCATTCAATTTTTTAGAAAAGTTAGATTTTGAAATTATCTTGGATAAGTTCTTTGGTTGGTTACATAAGCCAAATAGTTTCGAAGATGTATGAGTTCGAAATATTTGGATTATTGTTTAAAGTGCTCATATCTCTGGTTTGGAACATCCGATTCCAAGCTTGAAATCATCGAAATCTCACCGATTTCAAGCTACATTTTATTTTGTTAGTTTTTTTTATTAATTTTTTAAAAAATTGAACTCTTAAGTTTGTATTGATTTACCTCTTTAATAAACGAGTTTTTGGTATATATACGGTGATATCACTTTGTACCCTTTGTTATAAGGTTTATATTTATATTTAATTTTTTTTAATTCTTGAAAATTGTTATTTGTAGAGTATGTTTTATTTTGCCACAAGGATTGTTCAAATATCGTCGATTTTTTTTGGGTTATTGCAAAAATAGTCAATTTTTTTTTTAAATTAGTTAGTTAAAAAAATTATCGTTATTTTTAATTATAAAAAAATGGTGTGATTTTTGTCCGTTTCAATATCATTTATAATGAATAAGTGTTTCAGTTTATGGTATGATTATGTTAAGAGATTTATAATTGTTAATTGATTGCATTACATTTTACATACTAGTAGCATGAAGTAATGTTATATAAAATTAGAAATAAGCACTTTACGAGGAAGCTGCGTGCAAAATATCAATTAGCAGTGATTTTTTTATTGCAGTGCAGCACAATTACGTATATTTATATTTCGATAAATTAGTATTATACATACGTTGTTGTAAATATTTTGAATGTAGTTAGTAGTTTATTTTTTATTATTTTGTAACAAATTAGTAAACAATGTATAATAATAAATCGACTAAAATTTACATATACATATACACGTAGCTCAGAAATTTGTAATCTTAAATATACCCCGAAATATAGTTAATTAATCCATCTATTTTATTAAATATTATTAGTTTTATGAATTTTTTTGAGAACATTTATTGTTATAAAAGTAGGTAATGAATGTTCAATATTGCCGAGTGTAGAAAAGCTCGTACGAACCGGAAATAGATTCACGAAGCGATAACTTAAATTATGAAGAATCGCACGCGAAACAATTTCGGAGATAGAAAAATACGGTAAAATTTACAGTGCATTAAATTGCATGGATGTATAAGCAAACTTTATTCTTATAATCATTATTTAAAAAAATTAAGACTTTGATAATATCAATTTTGTACCTCAATGTATAATTTGCAACAACATCATTTTAAATCGGAATTAAACCATATCAAGTAAATCTTTTGGCTCACAAAGTTTGAGCGTTAATTAAGAACAAATATATGTTTACGACAAATTAAGTATTAATGATTTAAATACGGTTAAATGAACGTTCAGAGGTTAAACAGAAAAAATCTACTAATTTCTTAACAGTTAACGACTAGAAGTTAACATGTTCTAACATAAATAACTAGACGTTATCCTTTGGGGCAGATATTCTTTTCTCTCATTGAATTGTACATGTAGAGAGAAATGATATACTTAGATACACAGCGAAGTATATAGATAACCTGGTATAGGTGCACGCTTATATATAGATGTACACAAGGACATGAGAGGGACCTTGCAGACAGCTACTAATTATCCGCCATAATTGAAAGAGCATCTCGTCTGGATCAGATTTGCAGTTTTTAAAATTGCATTGTCGGGGTTCGGTCCTCTTCTATTTCTTGCATATATATCCATGCGTCACTGCTGTGAGTGATAGTCTAATGCTCGTCGAAAATAATAGCATCTATTTTCGTACGCGAAGTTTTCTCTTTATTATTGTGCGATGGTCATATTTGTTTAAACGTCGTATATCATCAGACGAGAATACAGAATTTTATGTATTATGTTTCTACGAGTGAAAATTGTAATACTTCTTTTGAGAATTCTTCGACGTTATTTGGATACGGTATCTATTTTTTTAGAAACTCGATTTGTTTCACCTTTGGGCGTTATCTTGCTTCTCTATTTGTGCGTAAAGAAAAAACTGAAGAAAAGACGAGGGATGGCATAATGTCTTATGGTAATTAAGTATACCACGTTTAACAGTGCGTTTTTAATGAATTTCAATGAATGGAGATTAACTATTTATTTAGTGTGTTAACGGTGAGATAAGAAAGGAATTAGTACCTCTGCACGTATAGGCTATACATACATATATATATATTCATGTTTAAATTGATTAATTTCATTATTGTATATATGTATTTACACGAAATCTAATTTATAATCATCGATATAATATTTTACTTTATTTTACAATTGCTTTCCATTGTCCAATTGTATTTACCAAATATAATTGCTATATAATTCAATTAATGCATTGATTATTTCGTTTTTTTTTATAAATCCAATTTTCATCAGTGTAGAAGCAATTGAATATTTATAGGAAATATCTTTTTGATTACGTTATAGATATATTGAATGATTATAATAAGATAAAAGTGATTGATTGTTTAATAATTTCATTGACATTAATTACTTTCGAAGAAATAAATTTAATACTTGTCCAAGAAGTAAAAAAGAATTATTAATAAATATATAGAATTGAATGAAGCACATCTACTATGTCTTGGTAAACTCGACATGCAACAACTTGCATATAAATAGATACGTCTCGCAAACTGATATCGATTTTTACATATATCTTATACGCATTCTACAAGACGCAACTGTTTTTTCCAAATTATATCTCTATCTATATAACATATCGTTCGGTGCTTTTCAATTCTACTACCTTATGATAAATGAAAAATTTTATTAAATAAATACATTATATTTATGAATAATAAGGAGTTATATTATATTCAGGCTGCTTTTGTTTGAACATTATGTAAATATGTGTGAATTTGTACACATAATAACGTACAATTTAAAATAACAATGTTAATTTAATTTTTATTCAATATTGTAAAGATATAATTAGCTATATAAATATAACGCAAACGAAAAAAAAAATTAAGTTGAATGTAAGTGAAAAGTTATGATAAAAAAAATGACAATAAGCAGTTTTAATCGGAATAAATAATTATGATATAAATACCGTATATTTGAGTATCGCAAATAGATTTTGAAAAATCGATGGCGTATTAATGAGAGGCACGTAAAGTAAACTAATGTTCCAACGTCCGATAACTAAAACCGAGGGGAAAGCTAAATTTTCAACACGCGGTAACCGAGATCGTCGTTACCGACACGAGTAACCCGGATATCACGGAAAATCATTAGATATATACCGTCATCTCGAGGACACGCGTAAGTATTCGGATCGATCGTAGCTGTAGCAGCTCGCGGGATTCCACGACATCAGCGATCGCGTACTTCTCGTCCGAGCGTATATAACCTCTAAGCATAAAAAAAGCTCGCAGTGCCCGGGCATGTCCGGCGCCCGGGCGAGCCGGGTCCAAGTGTCCTGCACGAGGGTTCGGTCAGCACTGGTATAAACGGACCAAGACATAGGCGAAACAGGATGATTCTACCCTCTTCGGGTGGGTTGGACTTCGAGGCGGCTCCGGGCCGCGAGGGTAGCTATTTCGCTCTTCAACCCTCGAATCTCAGTTCACCGAGTTCCGACGAGATTGTCGGTTCGAGGTTCCTCGGTGAACCCTCGCTCGAACATGATCGAACGAACCTATGTCCTGGACTGCTCTATTATTACTGGCATAAGTGAGTCTGCACGTTGGATCCCTAATAGTTACAGATTTACACACCTATCTTCTCCATTTACGATCCACATTTATTATTCTTATTTTCATCGATATGTCAGTTTATGTATATGCACCTGTCTATTGCATCTATGGATACGTAGAATACGCACACACACACACACACACAGTTACACATGCACACTCATACACGCATATATATATTTTGTCAAGTCTCCACTATTTTTTATTAAATTATAATTAAGAAACTAAATCAGTTGCAGTTGTTGAAAAAGACTGCTTCGAATAGTATGCTTTTGCACAATTGCCAGAATATGCAATTAATTATGAAATATACGCTGCAGTAATCGCATATCTCATACAATTACTTATCAATTTTAGATAATTTTATTTATTACTTGAACAAATAAATGTGTTCTCGTTTTTGAACAGAACTTGCACAATCACTTATTATAAACTATATTTATAATTAATTTTTCGAATGACGACAACACTTATTTTAATATCAAAGACTGGCGATTTTTATTTAATGACAAGAAAATAAAATTGATTACGAGGTATTAAAAAACCTGTAGTAACTGCGAATATAATGTTTTTATACTTAATTATTTCACTTATAAATTTTCCGCGTATATGATATGTATATGTAAATAAAACAATCGATTAATTGGCTGATAATTATTATAAACGCTAAATAAAAATACTACTTTTATAATAAGAATTTTAAACAAGAAACAATTATTTGTCCGTCAAAGAGAAAACTAATATTTTTGACGATTAATATTAATTTTGTTCATATATTATCATTTATATTAATTTATATTATCGCGGCAAGACGCGTTACCTTATGCAGATAATACTACAATCTATGCACGAATAATTAAATACTGTTTTATCGACACTGTTTTTATTTACATTATAATTATATTTATATATTAATCGAAATATTAATATTAATATTAGTTTGTTCATCTACAAACATATGTCAAGTATATTTATTAGTATGTTTTAAACCACCTTGAAATAAACACGGTTTTAATAATTATCGTCGTAATTTTTAATTGATTAATCACTATTTGTTCATTATATTAGATAATACATTTTTATAATTTTATTTTTTATTTCCTAGAAATCATTGCATCGTTATAACTCTCTTATTTTACAATGCGAATATGAAATTCAGACAAGTGAATAATAATAGATGTAACACGACTGTAAGTAAATAACCTCGTCTCTACATTTGAGTATAGCTAAAACTAACAATTTACACTTTCACTTACAATTGTAATTTCTATTACATTTAGATAACTTTTACGCTTTTCCCGAGTGCACGACATTATCTTTTAAATCGAAGAAAATTTTACTTACACAGTAACCGTTCGGACGAAAATTCTAAACCAAAATTGTACCGACACTTGAGAGTAACTGTTCAGAGTCAAATCTGACAGCTGCTGAAACGAAGACCACCTATATATATTACGAGGCGAAATTCAATTGACTAAGTGAAGACCGATACGAGATTTACATCCGAACACCAAGTATCGCAAGGTCGCTCGATTTATCGTAAAAACTACTGTATTATTTTAATGAAATGCAACATTTTTTGTAGCCTCTTTTTATACATCTCTGCAATTAGTCGGCAGAGATTGGTAGCTATTAGATCATTCAATCTTTTCGATTAGATTAATATCGTATCACATAAGTTACAAACTTCAAGTCAACAAAATTTAACCTAAATTTAAATTTTCCAAATTTTAAATTTATTCAAAATTATAATTTTTTGTGGGTTTTAGACTTTTTAAATTAACGCGTACAGTTATTGCATTTTCTATTTTAAAATTTTAGTGTTTAGCATAAATTTAATTACATATAAATAAAAAAAACACCTCTACTCCACACCAAGAAGAAAAAACTAATAAACAAGTTCAAATTGATATAATCATATATAATTAATTAATATTCCGGTTAATCAATACCCAATAATAATCGAACTATGGTAAATATCTAATGAATCATTTTTTGATATTATTTATACAATTATTTTAAGTAAAGAATTTTTAATCTTTTAAATTTTTAATTTATAATGTAAATGTTAACAATAACATTAGTTTATAAAAGTATTATTTTACTACTTTACAGACTTGCTAGCTCTAATGCAATTATTATTTTGAATAATTTATGACACATATTTCAACGATCTTTTTTTTATCCGGATACTATATATATTTTACTACCAATGCAATCGTTAGATATATATTATTACAATTACGAATCCATTTTCTCTCTCGCGTAAAAAATCATCAATTAAATAAATAAAATTTTTCAAGAAATAATCTATTCTACAAGAATAGTACACTTAAACTTAAATTAAAATTCCACAGAATGATTTAGACCTTTTAATTGTGCAAATAATGTGTTTTGTATGGTTAATAAAATATTTCGTCAATTTTTAACAGGCCATGTTTGACGCGACGGCGGCTGCTGATAGGAGGAATCGTAGTAGCAGCTATAATTCTGACGGTAATACTGATCACCAGCCTGTGTACCGTTGGCAGAGACGGCTGGAAGTCTGAATTGGTGCCGCCCGATCCGGAACAACAGCTACCACCGTCATGGAGCAAACTTCGAACTTTTAAACGTGGCGCTGTTTGTGCTGATGGCGCACCGTGCGCTCTTATTGGAAAGTATGCATTTCATTTGTTAATATAATTATTATAGTCTACATGAATTATTTATTGTCATAGACGATTTTTAATTATATTAATAAATAAAGCGCTTAAACGTTTAATTCCTAATGTACATAATTGTTTGGATTTTTCCATAAAGTAGATTTTAATATATTATGAAAAAACATTATTTAAAACACGAGGAAAATTGTTAGCTTTATTCTAACTAAACTATGTATATTATATTTTATGCATATGTACATGTGACGTAAGATTTAACTAATTTTTGTATACAATATATTTAGTTATTTTCGCTGCCTTACAGTTAGCTTGTTGATAATCTGTTACCATTATAATTATAATATTTAAATTTTCATGTTATTAGGTTCACTTAAAGTACTATTTTGTTTTCTTTGTATAGAAGCACACGTTTTATGAATTTTAATTGAATTTTTTAGCTATTTGTTTAAATACCTTATTCTTGACTTTTAATAAATTATATACAATTTTTATGTTAATCATCTTTTGTCTGTAACGATAAACAATTTCTAGGACGATGCTTGATAGAAATGGATCAGCAGTGGATTCAGCACTTGCATCTCTTATATGCAATGGACTGATAAACATGCAAAGCATGGGTTTTGGAGGTGGTTTTATAATGACAATTTATATCAAAGAAAAGAATCAGGCTATTGTACTGAATGCAAGGGATGCTGCACCAGCTGCAGCAAGTGCGCATATGTTTGATGGATTGCCAAAATTCGCGTCCCGAGTCGGTAGGTATTGAATGTTACAAAAATTGATTGATTTTATAATCTACTTGAAAATTGTAATCATCGTTTTGTTTTCATCGTATAAATTTAAAATTTGTTAATAGAATTTAATGAAAATAAAAAGTTGCTTGTTTAATATTCTCGGGAAATAATTTCTAACAAAAATTTCTATTTTCTATAGATAAAATTTGCCAGATATATACATATAGTAAATACTTATATATAATACTCAATACAACCGTGCTTTCCAGTACAATTTTTTTCTTCGTGTAAATAATTAATTCGTTGAAGCGCAATTTAAAATTTATGTAATGCGATTAAAAGTCAGTATAAGTTTTCATTAATAATTCTCGTAATTATTAAATGTATATTCTACAGATTAATTGCATAAGTATTATATTCTTTTGCGCATTTTTATTGAATTTATATACGTCGAGAATAATTACAAAAATAAATAAACAAATAAGTTGTAATTTAAATAAATTATAAATAAGATTTCTAATTTAACATGTTTGTTGTATAACAAAAGGTGGACTGTCTGTAACGGTACCTGGCGAGTTGGCTGGCTACTGGGAAGCGCATCAACGCTTTGGCAAATTGCCATGGGCCGAACTTTTTTATCCAACAATCGAACTTTGTGAAAAAGGGTATAATTTATCAAAAGTCCAATATGAGGGTCTTAATTATAACGCCACAAACATACTCCAAGATGGATCTTTAAGGTAACGTCTGCGCTGATATATTATAAAATTACGTTTCTTACGTATGAATATAAAGGAAAGTAACAATTTTTCTTTAATATAAGTTTTATTGTTCATTTAGTTACATTATGTATGCATTTAAAAAATTAAATAGTTCAAAAGTTTTATACCAATTATTGTTCTTTTGCTATTTTAGGGAAATATTCGTGGATCCTGAGACGGGCGAATTTTACAAAGCAGGATCACTTATTCGACCAAAAAACTATGCGAAACTATGAGGATAATCGCGGAAAAAAATGCAACAGAATTTTATAATGGAACAATAGGACGCATGTTAGTAGAAGACATACAGAAACGAGGCAGTATTATTACAATTACGAATCCATTTTCTCTCTCGCGTAAAAAATCATCAATTAAATAAATAAAATTTTTCAAGAAATAATCTATTCTACAAGAATAGTACACTTAAACTTAAATTAAAATTCCACAGAATGATTTAGACCTTTTAATTGTGCAAATAATGTTTTTGTATGGTTAATAAAATATTTCGTCAATTTTTAACAGGCCATGTTTGACGCGACGGCGGCTGCTGATAGGAGGAATCGTAGTAGCAGCTATAATTCTGACGGTAATACTGATCACCAGCCTGTGTACCGTTGGCAGAGACGGCTGGAAGTCTGCACTTGGTGCCGCCGATCCGGAACAACAGCTACCACGTCATGGAGCAAACTTCGAACTTTTAAACGTGGCGCTGTTTGTGCTGATGGCGCACCGTGCGCTCTTATTGGAAAGTATGCATTTCATTTGTTAATATAATTATTATAGTCTACATGAATTATTATTGTCATAGACGATTTTTTAATTATATTAATAAATAAAGCGCTTAACGTTTATTCCTAATGTACATAATGTTTGGATTTTTCCATAAAGTAGATTTTAATATATTATGAAAACACATTATTTAAAACACGAGGAAAAATTGTTAGCTTTATTCTAACTAAACTATGTATATTATATTTTATGCATATGTACATGTGACGTAAGATTAACTAATTTTGTATACAATATATTTAGTTATTTTCGCTGCCTTACAGTTAGCTTGTGATAATCTGTTACCATTATATTATAATATTTAAATTTTCATGTATTAGGTTCACTTAAAGTACTATTTTGTTTTCTTTGTATAGAAGCACACGTTTTATGAATTTTAATTGAATTTTTTAGCTATTTGTTTAAATACCTTATTCTTGACTTTTAATAAATTATATACAATTTTTATGTTAATCATCTTTTGTCTGTAACGATAAACAATTTCTAGGACGATGCTTGATAGAAATGGATCAGCAGTGGATTCAGCACTTGCATCTCTTATATGCAATGGACTGATAAACATGCAAAGCATGGGTTTTGGAGGTGGTTTTATAATGACAATTTATATCAAAGAAAAGAATCAGGCTATTGTACTGAATGCAAGGGATGCTGCACCAGCGCAGCAAGTGCGCATATGTTTGATGGATTGCCAAAATTCCGCGTCCCGAGTCGGTAGGTATTGAATGTTACAAAAATTGATTGATTTTATAATCTACTTGAAAATTGTAATCATCGTTTTGTTTTCATCGTATAATTTAAAATTTGTTAATAGAATTTAATGAAAATAAAAAGTTGCTTGTTTAATATTCTCGGGAAATAATTTCTAACAAAAATTTCTATTTTCTATAGATAAAATTTGCCAGATATACATATAGTAAATACTTATATAATACTCAATACAACCGTGCTTTCCAGTACAATTTTTTTCTTCGTGTAAATAATTAATTCGTTGAAGCGCAATTTAAAATTTATGTAATGCGATTAAAAGTCAGTATAAGTTTTCATTAATAATTCTCGTAATTATTAAATGTATATTCTACAGATTAATTGCATAAGTATTATATTCTTTTGCGCATTTTTATTGAATTTATATACGTCGAGAATAATTACAAAAATAAATAAACAAATAAGTTGTAATTTAAATAAATTATAAATAAGATTTCTAATTTAACATGTTTGTTGTATAACAAAAGGTGGACTGTCTGTAACGGTACCTGGCGAGTTGGCTGGCTACTGGGAAGCGCATCAACGATTTGGCAAATTGCCATGGGCCGAACTTTTTTATCCAACAATCGAACTTTGCGAAAAAGGGTATAATTTATCAAAAGTCCAATATGAGGGTCTTAATTATAACGCCACAAACATACTCCAAGATGGATCTTTAAGGTAACGTCTGCGCTGATATATTATAAAATTACGTTTCTTACGTATGAATATAAAGGAAAGTAACAATTTTTCTTTAATATAAGTTTTATTGTTCATTTAGTTACATTATGTATGCATTTAAAAAATTAAATAGTTCAAAAGTTTTATACCAATTATTGTTCTTTTGCTATTTTAGGGAAATATTCGTGGATCCTGAGACGGGCGAATTTTACAAAGCAGGATCACTTATTCGACCAAAAAACTATGCGAAACTATGAGGATAATCGCGGAAAAAAATGCAACAGAATTTTATAATGGAACAATAGGACGCATGTTAGTAGAAGACATACAGAAACGAGGCAGTATTATAACAATGAAAGACTTGAATGACTACAGGTGATTTCTTTTTCTTCTGCTTTGATTAATTAATGACAATACTGACAATAAAAATTAAACGCTGGGTGTAATATAATTTTTTACTGTAGAGTTAAATGGGAGGAGCCAATACAACAGAACTCAATGATGGAATGAAAGTTTATACAACAGGAGTTTCCCGGTAGTGGAGGATTACTGACATTTATGCTAAACGTTTTTGATGAATTTAAATTCAGTCCAAACGATCTCGCCAACACGGAATCTACTATTAAAACATATCATAGGAATGATAGAAACTTATAAATAAGCTTACGCTCTTAGAACACAATTAGGTGATCTTAATGTTACAAAGGTACGAATTCCGTGTAATACATACATACACATAACTTTTTTCAATTTTATTAATACATTGTGCTTACGCGTACCTATTCAGTTGAAAATACATTCACGTAAAGATATATTTTCGGAGAAAGTTAAAAATCATATAGTCAAAAATAATTGATTGGATGTATTATTTATATTTTTTATGACAATAAAAAATAATAATTTAATTTTTAATATAATAAGCTCTGCGCTACAATATATAAAATTAAAAATATTTTTTCTAGTCTTTAAAAATATGTTTACATCAAAGGACTATGCGCATTCGATAAAAATGAAAATTTACGATAAAAAACGTGGGACGATCCAGCTCATTACGGAGCCCAAAATTCAGGAAATGTCGAAGATCACGGTACTGCGCATGTTTCAGTTATAGATGAAACGGCGACGCTGTGTCGGTCACTAGCACCATTAATTTAGTAAGTTTTTTAAAATTATTTTACTCACACTAACTAGAGAGCCAAGGCCATCAGAACACGGATCTTATCCAAATTCTAAGATATGTTTCCAATGTAAAGATATGAAGAAAGTCAGAGCTTTAGATTATAAAACATTGTTACAAAAATTGATTGATTTTATAATCTACTTGAAAATTGTAATCATCGTTTTGTTTTCATCGTATAAATTTAAAATTTGTTAATAGAATTTAATGAAAATAAAAAGTTGCTTGTTTAATATTCTCGGGAAATAATTTCTAACAAAATTTCTATTTTCTATAGATAAAATTTGCCAGATATATACATATAGTAAATACTTATATATAATACTCAATACAACCGTGCTTTCCAGTACAATTTTTTTCTTCGTGTAAATAATTAATTCGTTGAAGCGTAATTTAAAATTTATGTAATGCGATTAAAAGTCAGTATAAGTTTTCATTAATAATTCTCGTAATTATTAAATGTATATTCTACAGATTAATTGCATAAGTATTATATTCTTTTGCGCATTATTATTGAATTTATATACGTCGAGAATAATTACAAAAATAAATAAACAAATAAGTTGTAATTTAAATAAATTATAAATAAGATTTCTAATTTAACATGTTTGTTGTATAACAAAAGGTGGACTGTCTGTAACGGTACCTGGCGAGTTGGCTGGCTACTGGGAAGCGCATCAACGATTTGGCAAATTGCCATGGGCCGAACTTTTTTATCCAACAATCGAACTTTGTGAAAAAGGGTATAATTTATCAAAAGTCCAATATGAGGGTCTTAATTATAACGCCACAAACATACTCCAAGATGGATCTTTAAGGTAACGTCTGCGCTGATATATTATAAAATTACGTTTCTTACGTATGAATATAAAGGAAAGTAACAATTTTTCTTTAATATAAGTTTTATTGTTCATTTAGTTACATTATGTATGCATTTAAAAAATTAAATAGTTCAAAAGTTTTATACCAATTATTGTTCTTTTGCTATTTTAGGGAAATATTCGTGGATCCTGAGACGGGCGAATTTTACAAAGCAGGATCACTTATTCGACCAAAAAAACTATGCGAAACTATGAGGATAATCGCGGAAAAAAATGCAACAGAATTTTATAATGGAACAATAGGACGCATGTTAGTAGAAGACATACAGAA
This sequence comes from Theocolax elegans, assembly GCA_026168455.1. Lineage (NCBI taxonomy): Eukaryota > Metazoa > Arthropoda > Insecta > Hymenoptera > Cerocephalidae > Theocolax > Theocolax elegans. The sequence goes on from CM047426.1 coordinate 28,995,567, forward strand.
ACGAGGCAGTATTATAACAATGAAAGACTTGAATGACTACAGGTGATTTCTTTTTCTTCTGCTTTGATTAATTAATGACAAATACTGACAATAAAAATTAACGCTGGGTGTAATATAATTTTTTACTGTAGAGTTAAATGGGAGGAACCAATTACAACAGAACTCAATGATGGAATGAAAGTTTATACAACAGGAGTTCCCGGTAGTGGAGGATTACTGACATTTATGCTAAACGTTTTTGATGAATTTAAATTCAGTCCAAACGATCTCGCCAACACGGAATCTACTATTAAAACATATCATAGGATGATAGAAACTTATAAATATGCTTACGCTCTTAGAACACAATTAGGTGATCTTAATGTTACAAAGGTACGAATCCCGTGTAATACATACATACACATAACTTTTTTCAATTTTATTAATACATTGTGCTTACGCGTACCTATTCAGTTGAAAATACATTCACGTAAAGATATATTTTCGGAGAAAGTTAAAAATCATATAGTCAAAAAATATTGATTGGATGTATTATTTTATATTTTTTATGGCAATAAAAAATAATAATTTAATTTTTAATATAATAAGCTCTGCGCTACAATATATAAAATTAAAAATATTTTTTTCTAGTCTTTCAAAAATATGTTTACATCAAAGGACTATGCGCATTCGATAAAAATGAAAATTTACGATAATAAAACGTGGGACGATCCAGCTCATTACGGAGCCCAAAATTCAGGAAATGTCGAAGATCACGGTACTGCGCATGTTTCAGTTATAGATGAGAACGGCGACGCTGTGTCGGTCACTAGCACCATTAATATTTAGTAAGTTTTTTAAAATTATTTTACTCACACTAACTAGGAGAGGCCAAGGCCATCAGAACACGGATCTTATCCAAATTCTAAGATATGTTTTCCAATGTAAAGATATGAAGAAAGTCAGAGCTTTAGATTATAAAACATCTTTTTACAAAAATTATGCGCTACCAAACCAAATTTTCGAAAAATATTCCTACTTTAATTGCTTATAACTAATCAGCCATTAGATTTAGCTATTAAAATTTAATTTAAAAAAAATTCAGATAAAATAGATACGAATTAAAAAAAATTAAGCTCAGATCCATTCATTTGGCATAAAATTCTAGATCAAAGGAAAATTGAAACCAATTTTAATCACAGTTTAGAAACAAAAACTCTTACAATCTTTAAGCTAATATTTTGTTAGTTGTTATTTTCTTTTTGCCAAATGGACGAATTTGAGCTTATTTATTTTTAAATCGTATGTATTTGATCTAAGTTTTCTTTTAAAACCAAATTCTAACAGCTTATATATTTAGTGAGTAATTAGTTATAAACAATCAAAATGTAAGGGGTATTATTTGAAAATCTGGTTTGGTAATGCATGTAGCTTTGGTAAAAAGGAGCGTTAGGGTATAAAATTTCGGTTTTCTTCATAAGTATATTTATATTAGAAAACGTATCATAGAATTTGGATAAGAGCCGTGTTCCAAAGACCTTGACCTTTCCTAGTAAACAAAATATTCTACTGAAAATTAGTTTACCGTATAGTAAGATTTACTAATAATAATTATAGCAAAAAGTAATATTTTTGTATTAAATTGTTTAGAATCTATTGTCTATAATTTTTGTTCAGATATAGTATTGATAACTATTATAATTTGAACAATCTCAATTACATTTGGGTGACTGACTTCACCCAAGGAAATAAAGTCTTTCAAAGTAGTTAAGAATAAAATAAATGAAAAATTAAGATTGCGATTGACTTTGAGGAGAAGTTAATGACGTTATCTTGTTATCGTGTGAACTAGTTTCGGAAGTGGCATGATGAGCGAGAGAACCGGAGTTTTATTAAATAGTGGAATGGACGACTTTGGTTTACCCGGCATTGTAAGTTATTTCGGTGTGCCGCCCAATGAAAATAATTACATTGCGCCAGGAAAGAGGCCACTGTCGTCAATGAGTCCGACAATTCTGGTCGACAACAAAGGAGATGTCAAAATGACGATAGGCGCTGCTGGCGGCACCAAGATTACTACCTCAATTTCTTATGTAAGATAACATCTTATTATTCATTCGCACAATTAAAAGTATTATTTTTCAATTTCTTGTCAATCAGGTAGGTATTTTAGTTTAAATAAAAAAGCATGTTTACGTTATTTGCAAAATTCGTCAACCTCTTCAAGCTAGACAAAACTGGTTTTATTATTATATTACACAATTTGAAAATGAATCATACAAAATTTTAATAAACTCAACACAATGATAGTTTACCTTATTAATCTAAGAATAATCTCATTGCACTAAATGTATATACAATCGTTTTCACCTATTTATATGAAAATCAGTGTCAAATAAATTAAACACAGGTGACTAATCATAATTAAACCTTTTATTTTTAATTATCTAGAAAAGGGAAATAAGCTTTATTCGTTGATATAATATATATATATATATATAAAATTCGTATAAGTACAAACCGTAAGTCTGTGCAAACTTTTTTCACAGCTACTTATTGTTTTTTTAATTTAAACAAATAACGCCGAAACAGTCACATAGTTAGTGACTTTTCAATGCAATTATTTTTTTATATTAATGGCACTGAAAAAATTTTGTTTTCGCACACTTTGACGTAGAATTTTGTGCTCTTTCAGAATCTCTTGTCAAAATTTTGGCCAGATTTAAAGGAAAAATGATACAATCAATTTAAACACAAAAAACACCAAAATTTTAGGAAAAAAAAAATTTTTCCATTTTTTTCAGAATGTAATTGCAATTAATCTATACTTAAAATATAGAGAAAGGTTGAAGGAATAGTTGTACTTAAAGCCAGTATTTTTTATTTTACCGAAATAACATTTTTTTGTGAAAATATTGCGATTTTTGCGAAAAAAAGTTAAAAAATCGAATAATTCACGTTCTTTTCATATTATTGTTAATTCGCGTTTTTAACGTTTTTATTTATATATATATATATATATATATATATATATATATATATATCTTTTATTATTTCGTCTTTTTTATTTATACTATTTTTATTACTTTTGTATTTAAATTAAAAAATCTACTTGGCCCATATAATACTTTTAATTTTGTATATCAACAATGGAGGGTGAAAAACAAGTATTATCATTATCTTATTATTCGTCATTAAAAAAAAAACAAACAAAAAATTATAATGAAAGTAGCACTATATTTTTAATTGAAACACTAGATAATTTCTTATAGCGTTATTAAGTTTTCTATTTTAGAAAACAGTGATGTAACATAGTTATAAATTTATTGTATTCAACTATGTACTCAAAGGATATTATAAAATTTTATACGTCACCAGTTTTTTAAAAACAAAAATAACGTAATAAATATATAATAATATCATTAGTGCGTAGTACTTAAAAAATAATATAAAAAATACTGTGTAATTTACAGGTGATAGCGAGGCACCTGTGGATGGGTAATACAATAAAAGAAGCTGTGGACGCGCCTCGAATACATCACCAACTCCATCCGATGGAAGTATCCTACGAATACGGCCTACCGAAGCCTGTTGTCGATGGATTGAAGGCTCTTGGTCACAAGACCTCGCGGTACAGGGTTCGCGGAAGCATTATATGTATACTCGTTAAGAGTAACAACACCATTTATGCCAATGCCGATTATCGCAAGGGCGGCGATGTGTATGGGATCGATTAGGATGGATAAACGTTTCGTTACCTTAATTCCACTGTATGTTTGAATTTCCATTTACTTTTCATTTCTCGAAAGCGTATAAGGCTCTTTTATAGACAAAATTTATTCAAAATAACATTCGATATTTTAGTTTATTTCGTGTAATCATAACCATGGAATGATCTAGAGGAAGTTAAAACGTTGGAGGAAGTTAAAACTTTATTGTATGATGGTATATATTGTTTACCATATTGAGTTAAAGGTTAATATAAATTTTAATTTGTGAAGTTTATTTTTCAATTCAATTGCTTACAATTATCCTTTTTTTATTCCAAAGCGTCAAAAATATCAAAATATTAGACTTCTTTTTTTATAATTCTACAATTAAAAAATTAAAATATTTTTCCTATTTTCAACATTAAATAATTTTGGCGATATAAATTTATCTAAAAAAAACCTCAATGACTAAGAAGTATAATACATTTATTTTAACATTCCGTTATACATTCCAACGCTGAAACAACTGTTAAATTAATGTATATTCTTATATGTTAACGAAAAAAGATACTGTAAATTCCCATATATTATAAACTTTTTATACATTATACTAATTTAATTTGTATTATAAGTTATTATTGTTAATATAATAACGTGTTAATTAAGAAAAAAAACCCAATCACATTTGGTACTTGAAACTAGATAAAATTTTGTATTCGCTAATAAATTTATATACATACATCTCTTCTATTTTTCCCTCTTATCATGTATGTAATATCAAGAGGTCTGTTCCACTTTAAGGCCGTGCCAATAACTTTCGCTATACATCAAGTGAAAATATCTATAAAAAAGTTTACATTTCATATAATGTACCGTCACGTCTAAAGATATTTTGCCGAATTTTACACAGATTTAATATTACATATATACAATGGAAGTAAATTTTCACATTTTACACATATGCGTATTGCGAAAATTTAAAATCTGCGTTGTTTCTTTCAAATCGAGGCGCGAGCTAGTGTGCATTATCCTTGATACGATCGTTATATAGTCATTAAACCTTGGTGGACGAATTGGTGATTCCGAAAAAAATCGTAAATAGGCTTATAAGCACAGAGTTGATGCAGCGGGTGCGTTAATTTTATACGTTCGAAACACAACGAGTGACCCGCATATCAAAAAAAATATCAGTCGAATTAAAATATTTGTACGTCAACTAAGGTTTAGGTAATTTATCGAATTTAAACAAACTTTTAACACTTCCGAATACGAATAGGTAAATTCGTTTTTAGCGACAAGAGGAAAGTTGTAATTCATTCCGTCAGACTTTTATTATAAAGTTACTTTACTTGTTCAATATTTTAAGACTCAGTATTTTATGCAAACCGTAGATAGAAATTTTAGATACGAATAAACTTCCGACTAAAAAGTTACGATTTTGTAGCACATGATATTAACTTGTAAAAATACGTTTACGGAATAATCGATTTCGCAAATTGAATGGGATGCTAAAATAAAATTACAATATGATAAATTAAATTTTATTCTTAATATAAAAATTAAAAAATTTATGCCTAAAATATAATAACAGTTTGTACTATAATAGGTATAGTTAAAAAGTGGCCATAACATAACATAAAAAATATTCTATAACCCCATATAGTGTATAAAGTAATACAAAACTGTATATTTGATTTTAACATCCCTTTAATGAGCGGAGAAACGAAACTTACCAATGAAAACACCAATGTAAACAATTATAAAAAATTAATTCTTTACATTATTCCATTCTTCCAAGTATTCTTAGAGATATCTTTGAGATGATTATCAGTTTTTAACCTTGTTGTGCAGAAAGAATAATCTTTTTCAAAATACAATTATATATAATTTAAGTACAAGTGGGTTATCATTCTAACGTATATTAAAAACAAAAAAAAAGAGTTATTATGTAGCTTGTGAAGTTACGTTATTAAAAAATACGAAGAGTTCAAGGCGAACAAGCATCTAGTGTTTCATTATTATTTCCTTTGACTCATCCTTCGATCCTTTTATCTTTATAGACGCAAAAAATAGTCTTATGCTAATTTGAATATATATATATATGTATACAGGACAACACGGATATATTGAATCTAGAGTATAACGGATTTGTGATGTATAAAAATACTAAATTTTTATATTTTATAATCGCTTATATTATAGTAAATATCAATATAGTAAGTTTTAGCACAATTTGTAATCAAAATTTCTTGTACACTTTAATATTTACTATAAAATATGGTAAAAATTGTGACGATCGAATAATTTTTAGTATATCATTTTATAATATACCATATCTAGTATAGCACCTCGGTCGAGATTAATTCGCCCTTTACAATTATTGTTCATGTATATATAGTTTTTTAAAATACGTAGAGGCCAAGTTATAAATAAAATAATTAATATTACAATATTTAATAAATTGTATTTGAATTAACTGATTGCAAGTATTTAAAAAGATAATATATTATAGATTATACTATTGATAATTATTTAATTCACTTGCACTCTCAACAAAACATAGACGTTAAAAATTCAATTACGTTTTTCCACTCAATAAAACAAATAATCACGCGTTAAGCATATATTTCTTACTGCGCAAAAAAATTCTGCAAGCTATAAGCTATATTCCGATAAGAAATACGATCGTCAAGTAAAAAAAGAAATTTATAAAAAACTTACAAAATTTGAATTTTCACGAGCTAAGCTTCTTTGACTGTATTTTGCAAACTGATCATATTAGAGTTATAGCAATGCATCGACTGCAGAATATAAGCGACAAATAAACGTACGAGACTCGTTTTAAGATTAAAAATAAATCAGAATCTTGTCGAGTATTTATTACGATAATTGTTTTATTTTCAAGATTATCATTTATATACTTACGTATACGAACAAACAAACGTTCTGTAAATACATACATCTAAAATATGTACAATACACACACACACACACACACACAATATGTGGTATAACAAATGTTAGATTTTAACATTTCAAATATTCGACAATATTTTATCTTCGCTATTTAAATGAATAAAATAATATATATATATATATACCTATGTACGTATACGTATAAAAAGTTATAAAGATTTATTGAATAATACAACGTTTATTTTTGACGTATTTCTTATCAAACTTTTGCTACGACTGATTAAATCCTGAGAAAACAAGAAATTGTGCAAATCTTTTTTGCAAACATTTTAATGCAACAAAGTAAACATATTTATAACCTTATCGTTAACGCAAGTTTCATTAACGATTGGCGTGAGTCATATTGCCAATATACAATTAAGAAAACAATAATATACACATTATACAGTCAAGTATAATTATGATTAACATTTTTATAAACACTTTACACTTTAATTAAAAACTATGTAAATGTGTACCTAATCTTCTGACTTTTAATAACAAACTTAATAATTCGATTACAAGTCAATACGGTGTAGATATAAGAATCTTAATCTTGATAGAAAACTCACAATAAGCACTATTACACTTTCAAGTTTTCTGTTATTCTACTTACTGCTTCTCGTTATGTTTAATTCATTGTATATTAACAATTTCTTAATATTGCGTTGCAGTACTGTATATAAGTAATAAACATATTTAAAATTTATTGACTTATTGAGTTAATTTAAATTTATAAATTTGGTTTTTCAGTTACATTACAGTTATAAATGTATTGTTATTAAGAAGTCTAATCGATAAGGTATCGCGTAATAAATTTTTTATATTTTAATAATTGCACTCAAGATGATGATCAAATTAATATTACTTAGAATATTATTGAAACATTACATATTTTATAAAAATTTTCTGTAGTATTTTAATGTTGCAGAGATAGTTATTTTACGTAATTATTTACAATCAGTATTTGTATTCGGGAAAATTTTATATAGAATAACTTTATATGCATTGATATACATTTCTTTTACAGTGAGTACAAATTATAAATAACATTGATATTCCAACGTTTTTCATTCTTAAAGCGTATAAAAATAAATACTGTGCATACCCGTAAACTATGTTAAAATATTTAATTACTGAATACGAAGGAGAAATATTATTTAAAACATTAATTTAATCTGCACTTCTCGTGTTTCCAATGGAGTGTCAAATTTTTTTAAAAGTTATAACGCTCAATTTGATCGTGTAGTACTATCTCGCTTCGTCAAATATCTTTTTACCAGTATACAAAAGAATGTTTATCACGCTTTAAGTGCGAATGCAAGGAAATCAAGCGACGCAAATATATAAGTTGACTTTTGAAAATTATGCGCCTACACCACGACGGTGTGTATATTTTCAAAGTTCTCCCGAACTGCCTTGGTTTATAATAGATTTAGGAGAAGTCAAACGGGTATAAATAATTAGCTTCCCGCACAATTCTATAAGATTATTTGGAACGTTGGATGAAACAGCGTTTACTGCTTAATGCATGTATGTATAACACACGTGAGCCGTTGCCCGAATTTTTTATATATAGTGATCGAGAAGTCTAGAATGGTTCCGTTAATCAAAAACTGGTATATACAATATCGAAAGGTTAGTATGCGTGTTGTATGAGTCAACGAAAAAAAAAACCGTGTCGGCATGGCAAAATATTGTTAACGTATTACGTGCATGATTAATTTCGTGACGAAATTTTTTGATCTGTTGTTACGCGCTTTTTCCAAGTGTCGTGACTCATAATATACATTTTCGATATAGAGCAAACATGTTTTACATTTTACTAATTAATAGGAAAATGTCACTTGAGCATTCGTCGTGCTATGCCAATAAAATGTTAATTACAATTTAATTTAATTTTACGAATAATTGATTATTAAATAAAAGTATTACGATATATTGATACATAATTTTTAGTCAATCTAATAATACTGAATGTAATATAAATCTATATAAGTACAATAATTTATATAATAAAGCTTTTATTTACATTAAATTAAATAAATACTTTTATAAAGCTTTAATTAATGATATATTCTTAGCGTGTTCTAACACTTTTTCATAAAACGCGTATGAACGTATTACATCGGTTAAAATTATAGTTTTTTAAAATGTTGCAATATTATGACTGAAAACTATTTGTTGATAAGTCTTTTCGATAAATTTGATCTTATAAACAGTGCACTTAGATTGAAATATATTAGTGATTTGCGTCGTAAAATTACATCACTTAACTAATATATAGGTGACAAATTCTCGCATTTTTACGTTAAGCGCGAGAGATAATTGCGAACACGAATAAGTAATAAAAAGCATTTGTATACGTGACATTTTTGCGAAGCACGATACTTTAATATGTACTCGTTGTTACTTAACATATTAATAATTTCAATTACCTTTATTATAGTAATAATTTTATTTTCAAACTAAATGACTTATCGATAACAGTGTATTTTGGCAATAACATGCACGAAAATTATATTATATTATATACGTATTATTTAATATACTGCAATGTTAATAATTATAATAGCTCACACACACATACCGAATTAGAAAAGAATTTATCAATCGAATGTCAATATAATTACACCATAAGGTATAGGTAAACATAAATAAATACGTGTATATATATCGAAGGAAAACAAACAACTGGTTAGATAATCTATGAATATAGAACAACACCGAATTTTGAGACTGTTTTTTATAGAACCGTAAACCGGCGAGTGATTATATGTATATGTATATATATAGGGTCGTAGCTATATGGACTCCTGTGAATGGATATGTCCCTGACTCTCGCACACATTTACGTATTCTACACTACCTACACGATGAAGGTGCAACGTTCTTATGCAACCCCGATTCGAATTTAACATTTTCTCGAACTTTCTGGAAATGCTGCATATTTCCCATTTACTTGAAAATAAACATATATAGGTTCTTGAAAATACACGTGTGCACCAGAATATGAAGATAAGAACCGTGTTTTTAAATTCGAGAGTTGGTTGATTGGTTCTCTCTCTCTCTCCTCCCTCTTTTAAGCATAAAACACGCGTTTAAGCAGAGAGAAAGAAAACGAGGTGTACATCTTTATAAAGATAGAACTCTGTCGGGTTACAGAACGAACGAACGTGATCTTACGCGCGTCTTCTGTGTGTGCCCCACTCTCTCTCTCTACACAACTGCACACAGCTGTACGCACCTTGTAGCATCTTAGATAACCTTCGGGTATGCGGAAAAAAGTGCCCGTGTATTTACCAATTTATATTAATAGAAAACGTTCGTTATATATAATCTAATACATAATTATGCGTATTTATATATATACATTATTTTTATTATTGTTTTATTATTAAATACAGTTCGTTAAATTTTTATTGTCTGTACATGCTTTTAAAAATATGCGTAAGTACATCATTTTGCGGAAATAAAAAATAAAAAAAGATTTAGGACGCGATATACTTATGGAACACTCGTGAATCAATAGAAAAGAGGTTGCGTGTAGCTTATCGGTACTAATGTTCTTCAAGTCCTTAAAGAAGAAATAAAAAAAAAATAAATGTAAAATAAAAAAGAACTACTACTTGTATATGTGGGTATGCACCCGATTACTACAGTCTAAAAATAAGCGTCGTTAACAATTTTAATGCTTGCGTTTGTCCGCGTGATAACTATATAAAAAAAAACGAAAATAACAGCCGGAAATCGCGAAATTCCAAGGTAGGTGTTAAAAAAAAATACGAACGTCCAACTTTCAACGCAAACTATTGTTGTCAAAAAACATTATATGCTTAAGCGCGATGAACGTGCGCGCGCTCGAAGCCGCGGATGCTATTTTTCCCCGCCTGACAACCGCTACATACTTATAGTTCAATAACAATTCGTTCGCACGCACACATAGGCAGCCGCTCGCGCGCGCGAGCAAACAGGCACACACACACATATACCCTTGCGAAACACGGACGGTACTTACCTAAAAAACATATACGAGAAACGTCGCATATTCCTGAATACGACTTTGCTGCGGGTATAGGATATACGTTACTACTACGCCTGCGCGTACGGATCATTCGAGTATATTCGCCGGTATAAACCAAATGCTGCACCGATAGTTATGTATATATATATATATATATATAGATGTTTGTGTTTAGAAAATGTTTAATGCCCCATGTATCAACAAGGTATTGGTTAAATTTATGAATTAATCTAAACATTTACCTAAACATTGTAGAATCTTGACTCTTTTGAGATTCTTCTTTACTCAATTATATTCACTGTTTATCTGAGTGTTAAATACACTGCAGAGATACGTGAGAAAGAAAGAGCGCGAGAGATCGCGGGGCAAGCGGAGGGTGGGGGGTGCAGAGGGTAGAGGAGGAGAACTACGCTTCGAGAAGACGCGCGAGTCCAGGCGGGTGGGTTATGCTACGTTATTGCGCATGCGCCCTCGACGTTAGTTATAAAAGGAGCGCCGCGGACCGTCGAAAAAACATTAGCGAATCGACCAGCTGCGTAGTACGTCGTTTTCTTCCGAGCCTACATACACGTAGTATCCTTGTTTTGTGTGAGCAGAATATTTTCTTTTTCCTTCGTCAGCATCATCGTTGGAGATACAATCGCTATCGAACGAACAATTACAAAGCCAAAAGGATTCACAAAAAGCGCATAACTTGATATAATAAAAATATATTAAGTACATTCGGATTAAAAAAAAGTATCTACGCAGTCGAATATGTCGGAAGAGCATTTCGATGCATACGAGCATTTCAACTATGATTACGACAAGCATATTTTCACGGGTCACAGTGGTAAACAACGTAGTAAACGAGAAGCAGATATGCACACGAATCACTTCGACCCGAACGGCCATTCCAGAAAGATCGTGACTAAACTCGTCAATACTGAACATAATAAAAGAGTAGCGGTTAAGAGCAAGTCATAAGTGATCTCGAATGCAGGTACGATAACTATTTATATCTTTTCTTTGTTAGTTAATAAATTTTGCTAATAGAACTTGTTATGCATCTATGTCGTACGATAAAGGCAAGAATAAACTGTGCTCCCCTTTCTCTTTGTTTTTTTTTATCTCTGTTTTTCTTTTCGGATTGATTTTCCCTCATTTTTTATCTTCAACTAAATCTGCAATATTCTCGATCCACCGACGTGTTAATATTCGAAAATGTTTTTTGGAGCACTCGTAAACCAATACATTTTAATTCATTTTGACATATCCATTGACCTTACCCCGTTATTTATTCATTTTTTTGTACGCCGCTGTTTTTTCTGTTGGCGAACGGCCGAGATGGCGCTATGAGCGTTTTTCAATGTTTCCAAGCAAACTGCGTCTTCGAATTCACAATATATATTTGCTCACACACACACGCGCGTACAGCTCACTGCGGGTCACGGACGTTCGCATCGCACTTATATTTATTTATATATTTACATTTTTTCTGTATTTTACGTGCTATAGATATCACGTTGCAAATAAATCATTTTGTTTTTTTTTGTTACTGAATTTTATTTGTTTAAAAAAATAAGGTGTGGCTATTATACATATTTGTTACTGGATAGAGCTTTATAGTTTTTTATTTTACTTTGTGAAACAAATATTTGTATAATAATGTAAATGCATAAAATAGAATTATAACAGGACTAATAAATATATTTTTCTGTTTGCAGGTTTTTCGAGTTTCTCCTTGCCCAGTGGAACAGCCCCTTGAAAATCATCTAGTACATTAAGTACAAAAATGTTAAACTCAATTAGGATGCAAGGAACACAAGGACTCGATTTTATGCACCTGTTATTGTATTGATAAAAAGCATTTAAGCATTGATATTCGCGTCTTAAATCTTAATCTATTCCAAATAATTCTAGTACATAACTCAATCGAGTCATATTTCGTATCCTGATTTTGCATTGTTTTTATATCAAACATCATTGCACTTTAGGATTGCGATATTTTTATTTAAAGTCGTTATAACTAGGCAAATCATCAACAAAACCCATCGTTAGCTTAATCAATCTCATTAGGATAGATTTGATGTAAATTATCATTAGTTTTGCTAGAACTTTTTTTAAATATTTTCTCAAGATATAGTGAGTTTTGACTGAAATTAATTAAAGTTTCCTATCGCTAAATTAAATATGTGTATAGCGAAGACAAAATAAAAAGTATTTAAAAACATAAAATATGAATCTGTATTTTTATGCTCTACCCACATTTTTATATCCTTTTTTTTTATAAAATTTGAGTACATATCAATTTTTCTGTCAACTGTAAAAAAACTGATAGAGAAGCAAAGAAATGTTAAATATTGTAGCAAGTATTATGATTATCAAATATCAGTATTTTATATTAAATAATTGATTGTAAATATTAAAAGTATGCAAAACAATTTCAAATACTAGAAACTGTTAATAGTTATATAATTAAACTATATTTAACTTTAATGCAGTTGATTATTTTTTTTATTATATTACAGTTTTCGAACCTATACTTTTTAAAGTCATGTTGTAATTATTTGAATAAGCTATCTATTTAAAAAAGTTTAAAATTAATGGGTTCAACATACTTGAGGTGTAAACTGAATTTTTTAATGTTTTATAAAATAAAGTTTTAAAGTTCTTAAATTAAGCATTGTTAATATAAAATTATGTATGAATAATTTTAGGCTGAATTTGTTAAGGAAGAAAGAAATGAATAAAACTCAGATGTAGATTATACATGGTTTTAGTTTTAATGAGAAATAAAAATTATAGATATTACACTCTAAACATTACGAAATTTAACACATACTTAAAAAAATATAAATATAGTATATACATTTATAATTACAAGTTATGTATACAAATATAAGTAATCACATTAATACTATAATCAAGTAACTTACAATAACTAATGATTTTTCATTGCCTTAATGCAATAAAATTTGTTAGATTTAAAAATAATCTTACTACTACCTCATTACACAAAAAGATCTTTCAATTTGTTCGATTTAAAACTATTAATAAACTCAAAATTACAATTAACGAAAATAAATTATTTCTAACTTCACAAACATTTAAATACACTTAAATCATTAATTTAAATTCCTCTAAATTCAAATTTTGTCTAAGTATTCCACTTAGAATGAATTCAACAGAGTATATTGATACTGCTTTTGGAGCTTTTGATGTCAGTTTTTTAGCATTTGGTGAATCTTCCGAGTTGATGATAACAACAGTATTTTTCATCCATCTTGAAGGAGCCTTTACAAGAGGTTTACCTCCACTACATTTAACCATCTCTGAAAATTGTAATATTATTTATTGTTTAAATAATATATGTTCACATTTACAAGGCGATTAATATTAAAAATCTTGACAACAGTTTTTGTTTAATTTATCTATATTATTTATATGCTTATATATAAATCTACAATTTATATTTAACTAATGATATGATTTTGATTTGGACAAAACTAATATTAAAATATAATACAAAAAGAGTTTTTAATCGTATAACAACTGGTAGTGAAAAAATTTTAGATAATTAAATTTAGAAAAATATATATGATTTGTTTTTAAATAAATAATAATGTATGTATAGTATATAAATAAAAGAAGTATTTTAAGCCGACTTTCAATTAATAACTATAGATTCAATCTTTAAAAATAAATATTTTTAAGACAAAATCGAATTTAAATAATGTTAATTATGATTTGTTAATTATGTTAGTTATGTTTGCATATTAATTAATTGAAACTAAAGTTTAAATTTCATATTTTAGTAAATTTTTTAGACCACATTCAGTATGTAAACAAAGGTCAATTATACATTGCAATAGAGAAATTTGTTTAGATATTTTAAAAAATTATAAATGATTTCAAATAGTTTCGTAGAAATAGTATAAAGTATAAAATTTACTTGATTTTTTCGAACATGTTTGCTGCCATTGCTCAATAGTACAATAAATCTTATAATTGAAAATACAGTTTATTTACCTTTTAATTCAGATATTGGAGGTTGTTCTATACTTGAAGCTAGAAGTACATTATAGCCATCCAGCAATTTGTGCTTTCTAGCTTTATCTAGGCTTTCACGTAGATTGAATTTGTATTTTTTTTCAGCTGCAAGGTCTTTTAAAATATAATCTTCCCAATCCAGAAAACGATTAGCCTTATTACTATCGTCCAGCCATTTAATTGAAACTATTGGAATACCACGAGCTAATGAACAGAGAAATTTGAATGTTCTTCGTACTTTATCAGTGACCAAAACTGAACATTTACTAGGATTTTCAATTTCTGAACCACCTAAAATAATTTATTTGTTTAATATTTGTTTTTATATTAATTACCAATCTGTTTGTAAATTTTTACCAGTATAAACTATACTTATTCATTTTGTTTTTCATAGTTATTAAGTATCAATTTATGTTAAATATTACTGTTCTATATATGATTTAAAATTCATTTAAGAATTATGGTTAAGGTGTAAAAATTAAAATTGTACTATATTTTCAAATTACTATACAAATATAAAATTTAAAAAATTGGTATACCTAAATTTTTTACAATTTCATGGTGAACTTCAGACCTTTCTCCAGTGAAAAGTATTTTGTACGAACGATTCATAGATTGAGATGCGGATCGATTAGATCGGGTAGTACTAAAATTATTTCTTTGTTCGATGGATTCATTATCTTCTAAGTCTTCATTATTATTGGATTTATTCACTTTAGCACGCTTAGGTCTAGTCACTGGTTTTTCAAAAATATCGTTAGAACTATGAGAATGAGTTTGCCCTCTGCGACTTCTATTATTTTTAATTTCTTTTTCATTTGCATGTTCTAAAATATCTGCTACTTCTTGCGATTCATCCGATGAGGAAACTACAGCTGTATTTAAATTAGTAGTACCAGCACGTTTCCTCGTTTGTCTCTTTGATAATAAAGTCTTCTCCGTTTTGCTCTTTGAAAGTATTAATTCTTCAGAATGATTTTGGGTTTCTGTTTGTTTACCCGATGTATTAATGTTACGCCTACTTCTGGTTGTTTTGTTAACAGTTTTTGGTTTACTCAAAACCTCTGAATCCGACACTTCTGCCTCGCAAGCTCGTGTACTCCTCGTTCTTTTTCCAATAATATTGGATTTATCTAATTTACTGTTATCAGAATCACTATTATTTTTAATTTGGCTACTTTTTGTACTTTTTTTACTTGTTTCAGGTTCTACTAATTTTTTGGGCGTTGATGATTTAACAGTTTTGTTTCTTCTGCTTCTAATATTACTAGCAATAGATTCCTCTGATTGAGCAGAATGAGTATCTGGAATATCATTTTTTGATTTAGCATTCTTTTTCATCCGAACAGGTTTATTCTGTTTTTGGGAATTAGTTGTACCTTTAGTTAATTCTTTATTTTCATTAATAAGACTATTGTTCAAACTTTCTTTTAAATTTTTATCTTTATCTATATTAACTGATTTTGTAATTTTTGTTCTTTGAGATCTAACGCTCCGAGTTTCAGATCTATGACTCTTATTTTTTAAATCAGCTGTCTCCACCACAAGATTTTCTTTACTTAAGTTTATACTTCTACTCTTATCGCTAGTAGCTACTTTGCCTCGAGTTTTAAATTTGTTTTGACTTTCATTTTTTTCCTCTTCAACACTATTGTCAATTAATGATACATCGGATAAATCAGCTTTACTTTTTGAGCTTTTTGGCAGTACAAAATTATCCAAAGCTTTTGGTAATTTGGTTAATCTTTTATTATTTACCGGACTTGAAACTTCTGCAGGCTGCTTAAAATTGAATACATTAGTTCGTTTAATTAAATCTTTATAAATACATTTTTTATGTAACGGTGATATAACTACCGATAATTCCTGGAGCGTGGAATATATTCCTGGACTTTTTGAAGCAGTTTTGATACGTTTCGGAGGATGATTCTGATTATCGGTGGCGGATCTTTTATTCCGAATTATCGTCAATCCCGACTTCGTCGTTACCTCCTGCCTTGAACTGCCGGCGGACACCTGAAACACAAAGGCATCCTTATCAGCAGTTCCGGCAATAGATTTCGTTTGTTTATTTTTAATTCCTTTAGTACGCGTAATATTAAGTTCATTAGAAGAGTCAAACAAACTTTTTCTTTGTCGTCGCGATTTTTGAGGGGAGATTCTTTGCCCGGATAGTCTAAATTGTTCGACTTTTCTATTTGGTAATGACTTGGTTCCATAAGCACTCGGCTTGGCAAGCATCTGTTCGGTTCTCTTGCGCAACAATTCAAATTCCTGATCCGAATCGTCATCTTTTAACAAGTGAGCACGTATATTTGTATTAAAATTTACTTGTTCTAAAGGTTTATATTTTGGTATAATACTACTTATATCCGAATCAGAATCACTACTATCATTCGAGAATGATTTATCTGCGTTGTCTTGTAACATTTTAACGTCTTCATCGTGCGAATCAATTAAAGAATCATTCGATTTTCTCATGGATTGGATTCGCTTAGCACGTGTTGTCACGTTCGGTTTATTGGTATTTTCAATATCCGAACGACGCGCGGATGTTTTTGGTGGAGTATTAACAGTTCGTTTACTCGTTGATTGAATTCTTGCTAGGATTTCATCGATATTTTCTGTATTCATCCTTACTCTTTTTGGCGTTGGTGGTTCAGAGTTATCTGACTGAATTTCTTCCTTTGTAGTATTTGTTGCGCAGCTATTATTCGTTTGATAGATCAAGTCATATCGTTTCTTGGCGTACCACTTCCATTTGACTGGTATATCGATTTCGTTTATAATTACTTGATCTTCATTATCGCTAACAGATGCAAGTTGCGAAGCCGTTGGCGGACACTCTGCTGTACCTGCTACTTTAATGTCTGGCATATTTTTAAGGAACTCTTCGTCGCTATCTACATTATTGCTGTCATTTTCATCCATCGTTGGATTATTAACGTTGACAACTACATTAGAATCATCTTCACTTTCGGTAGAAGCAGCAGATACGAGTTCATCGCTCTCAATAGGTTTTTTATCGGTAATTGAAAAACCTCTAATTCCCCGAGAAAGTACCCTCTTATTGGGTAGCTTTATTGAGTCAGTTACATTAGATTCATTACCTGTAAATTCCATTAAAGATTTATTACCAGTATTCTTCAATTGTAGTCGGTTACTTTTAAATTTAGGTGTGCTGCAACTTGTTGATTTTCTTGAGAAATCTTTACTTCTCAAATTACAATTATTTATAGAAACTTTTGTTTCTGATTTCTGTTCGCTTAATATAGATAAATCTAAGTTTTTCGATGTACTTAAACTAACACTGTTCTTACCATTCGGCAAGTTTTGTAATGTATTATACACTCCATCGCTATCAGACTGACTGTCGCTTGTAAAAGATCTACCCTTATATTCTAAAAATTCTACGCGTTCTTTTGTACTTACAGGTTCACCGTCGTTTGAGAAACCTACTGTTCCTCGTTTGTAAACAATTTCCTTATCGATATTTTCAGATAATTGACAATCAACTAGATCGTCTTGAGATTGAGGATCTTCAATGACGTTTCGCTTTGTTTTAAACTTAAGGTTTGCAAAATATTCTTCAGTATCTTGAGATTCTTCTTGAGAAGTTAAAATATTTTTTAATTGTTGAGTCATAAGAACATCCGGCTCGGATAATTTTTCGGTATTTATGTTGTTGTCGAATAGGTTGTTTAGATGGTTTTCAATACTATCATTGAGATTTACACTGACATTTTTATCTTTATTTAAATTTAAACTTTTATTCAATGTAATTTTACGACGATTTCTGCCGGAACTTAAAGTTGGAGATGGTTGAGAAGTATTTAATTCTTCTTTTACATTATCTTCAGTTTGACTAGATTCTAAAATGTTAGCCAATTGTTGAGTATGCAACACTGGTTCTGAGACTACTGTTTTTATTTCTGGACCTTCAAACATTTTGTTTAAATCCGATTCAATTGTGTTATTTAGATCTATAGTTAGACTTTTATTATTGATTGATTTCTTCCTATTACCACTTACTGATTCTTGTAATTGTCGATTTGATGCATTCAGAGATTCATTAGGATTAAAGTTACTAGTCGATTTAATACTTACATTTTTCCCTTTCGCTTTGACAAAATTATCGATTTTTTGTAGATTTTGACTCTCTTTCTCTTGACTTGATATTTCAGACATAGTGACTTTGATAGTTTCTATGGAGTCAATTGCAGTTGTACTAGCATCAGTATCTGGTAATGTATGTATTCGCATAGTATGAATAGAATCTAATTTGTCAATTTGATTCACTTTATTTGATTCTGTTACTTTATTTGCATCTGCTATTTTAGTTGGCATAAAATTTATATCATCTAATAATTCTCTAGATGATTTTAAGTTTTTGTCTAGATTATTGTCTTGTAGTAGATTTTGTTCTAACTCTTGACTTTTTGCTTCAGTTGCAATTTGCGTTGGTTCTAAAAAGTCATTTTCATCTTCGTTATTATCAATGTTTGAAGGTAGTGAAAGTTCTTTTTCTGATTTCGTAAACCTATGTATGTTAATAATTTGAGTAGGTGGAAGACATAAATCATCAGTTTCTCTTGAACGGCAATCGATGTCAGTTGATGCACACTCATTGTTTTGTTTATTAATGCTGGTATCATTTGCTACTTTACATGTATCTATACTACTATTTTCAGAATTTTTCTTATCGTCAGATGAAAATACATCATTTAAATCGTCATCATCAAACATACTATCATCAGAATCTGGAACTGGTGATTTTTCTTTATTTATAGTACTTTGATTTAATGAAGTAGATTTTAATTTAAAAGATAATGAAGTATGCTTATTACTAGACTGATTTAACGAGCTTTCTTGTTCACTATTTTCCAAATAGCTTGAAAACACCCCCTCTTCATCAGTTTCTGAATCATCTTCTTTTACTTTTTTAATTTGGTCAGTATTATCTTTTACAGAAATACAATTTTCGAAAATACCCTCTTCATCTGTTTCTGAATCACTATTTGTTAACTGCTTGACATGCAATGAAACTCGATTTATATTCATGCTTTTATCATTTACAGAAGCATTATTAATTTTATTGTCATTTAATGATCTGGATACAACTATTTCTCCTTCAACTATTTCCGATTTTTCAGTGCAATCTGCGAAAGGATTGTTTTGTATTAAGTTTTGTGAAAAATTTTCTTCATTCTCGATTTCATTACCAATTTTTTCTAATATGCCACTATCATTGTTCTCTTTTGTCAAATGCATCTCATAATTACTAGACAACTCTTCAGATTTTCGTTTTTCCAAAATTAGCATATTTTCATATAATTTAATTTTTTGTTCGATATCACTTAATCCTGTTTTGGAATTACTAGTTATATGAGATTTAATAATATCTGTTTTCTTATCATTTATATTATTTTTACTAGAGCAATGCGATTTATCTTTCATACAATTATTAATCGTTTCTAAACTATTAGTAGCAATAAATGTCTGCGTCTCTAAATTTTCGAAAAATTCTTCATTGAAAATTTCAGTCTCATGTATCTTATCTTCATCAGGATTAGATTTTGTACGATTTAAATCTTGAGTTTTTCCAGCTTGTAAAGATTTATTGATAGATTTTCTTACAGGAATATTAGGTACTTGAAACATGTCATTTTCATCAAATTTTTGAGTGTCAATGTCATCTTGTAGATCATTTGCTACTTTCGTTTCGGATCTTTGTGTCTCTGCTGTGTAGATTGAGGCAATTTCAGATTTTTGATTACTAACTTGATCAGCCATAGTATCTTGCGTTTCGACTCTGTCAATTGAAGTAATATGTGGCTGTTTATTATTAGAATCAGATTTACAAACAAATTGTTGCGTTTCTAGATTGTCTAGAGATTCAACACTTGTAATTTCAGTTGCAGGTTCTTGAGTCTCTGCACAGTAGATCGATATATTTTGAGATTTTCGTTTATTAATTTGATCGTCAAGCGTAATTTTCTGGGTCTCAGCACTATAAATAGAAACGTTAATTTGATCGTCAAGCGTAATTTTCTGGGTCTCAGCACTATAAATAGAAACGTTGTTTGATTGCCTATTAGTGCCAGATCTACAAACAAATTGTTGCGTTTCTAAATTTTCTAGAGATTCATCACTTGTAATATCGGTTGCAGGTTCTTGAGTCTCTGCACAGTAGATCGATACATTTTGAGATTTTCGTTTATTAATTTGATCGTCAAGCGTAATTTTCTGGGTCTCAGCACTATAAACAGAAACGTTGTTTGATTGCCTATTAGTGCCAGATCTACAAACAAATTGTTGCGTTTCTAGATTTTCTAGAGATTCATCACTTGTAATATCGGTTGCAGGTTCTTGAGTCTCTGCACAGTAGATCGATACATTTTGAGATTTTCGTTTATTAATTTGATCGTCAAGCGTAATTTTCTGGGTCTCAGCACTATAAATAGAAACGTTGTTTGATTGTCTATTAGTGCCAGATCTACAAACAAATTGTTGCGTTTCTAGATTTTCTAGAGATTCATCACTTGTAATATCGGTTGCAGGTTCTTGAGTCTCTGCACTGTAGATCGATACATTTTGAGATTTTCGTTTATTAAGTTGATCGTCAAGCGTAATTTTCTGGGTCTCGGCACTATAAATAGAAACGTTGTTTGATTGCCTATTAGTGTTAGATCTACAAGCAAACTTTTGCGTTTCTAGATTTTCTAAAGATTCATCACTCGTGATTTCAGTTGCAGGTTTTTGTGTCTCTGCACTGTAGATTGATACATTTTGAGATTTTCGTTTATGAAGTTGATCGTCACGCGTAATTTTCTGGGTCTCAGCACTGTAAATAGAAACGTTGTTTGATTGCCTATTAGTGTCAGATTTACAAACAAATTGTTGCGTTTCTAGATTTTCTAAAGATTCTGCGTCTGTTTTTTCTGATAAACGTTTTTCAGTATCTACAATGTCACATTTCCTTACACCAGAATTTGATTTGGAATTATCGTTAATTTTTGCTTCGTCTATATTATAAGGTCGTTGTGTTTCCAATTCAAATATGTTATCATCAGGTTCATTACATTTTGTTTCAGTAATAACTTTTTGAGTTTGATCACTGTATATATTATCAATGTCCTGATCTACAATTTTATTTTTTGATGTAGGTGATGGCAAATCATCTGAAGTAAATGGTAGAATATTGTTATGTTCGTCACTTTTAGACTTTCTAACCAATGTTTGAGGATGACGGAAGCAATTGTCGCTGTCTTGTTCTTGTGTTCCAGGAACTGTAGATACATCATTTTCTGATGTAGATGAATTATTCTGTAGAAATGAATGAGATAATATGTTTGCATAGTTTTTTTAAAAGAAATATAGATTAAATTTGCAGTACTTAATAATTACATACCATAGAAGAATCTGGAGTGTCTGGAATTATTAGTTTACTCTGTTTCACTTGCGGTGTACATGGTATCACTGAATCATCTGAACTTTGACACAATTTAAATATTGATATAACTTGACCAAAAATCAATTTATCTCCATCTTTGATTTGATAAGATGAAAGTGCCCTTAATTTGGTCTAAAAAAGAAAAGAAATAGTTAATTGCATTAATTTAATCATATATAAATAAATAATTCACTGAAGAAATTTGTAAAAAATAGATAAAGTTTACATTATTAATTTTTGTTCCATTTGATGATTTAAGATCTCTTATAAAAATTGTTCGTTTAGTAGGTTCAGCTTCAATCTCTGCATGTTTTTTAGAAACTGTCTGTAAAAGAATAATAAAATTTACATATTAAACATATATAATGATAATTAGAATTTATGCATTATCTTATTTTCATACTAAATCTTAAAAGCTATCAATCTTGAATAATAATATGGTATATTGAGTTCCTAATAATCACATGTATGATAAATGTATCCGCAAATATAAGTTAAAATTAAATTATCTTGCAAATTTTTTTTATGAAGCAGTGTTAATAAGATATCATGCCAGTAATATTATCATTCAGTTGCAAACTGGTTTTAAATACACACATAAACTAAACAATTTGCTATGATATAGAAGTTATATAAGGAAAGTCAAAAGATACTTAAATTACAGTTGTGATATATTGAAACGATTAAAAGTTTGCTTTAAGCTTTAGACTAAGATGCAGTTTATAAACTTATTGTTATTATTCTTAAGCTTTGTTTTGATTAATGCAGAAAAAAATTATCCAAGAGTAGAAACTCCACTTGGGAAAATTAGAGGATACTATAAAAGATCTGCAAATGGAAGAATATATGAAGCATATGAAGGTGTTCCTTATGCACTTCCTCCTGTAGGAAAATTAAGATTTCAAGTAAATTAAAAGAAAATATAATATACAATATATAGACAAAATATAGATCTTTTTAATTCATAATAAATTTTATAAATATTAAGTGAATACTAATTACTTATTATTTTACATATTCAATAAAATATAGAACTTTATAATTCATAATAGGCACCAAAAAAAGTAACTCCTTGGGTAGGTGAATTACAAGCGACAAAATTATCTCATGCATGTCTTCAATATTCTCACATACCAAAAGATAAATACGACAGGGTGGAAGGAAGCGAGGATTGCTTGTATATAAACATATATGTGCCAGTTCAAGAAGCAGGGGCTGCACCTATACCTGTTATATTCTGGATTCATGGAGGTTGTTTTCAATATGGAGCAGGAAACAGTTTTGGAGCGAAATATTTAGCAGATAAAGATGTTATTTTAGTAACAGTCAATTATCGTTTAGGATCTTTAGGTATATGAATCTTAAGTTGACAAAAGTATTTGATATTATAAAACGGTTTTTAATTTTTGAATGTTCAAGGTTTCTTAAGTACTGAAGATGAAATCGTTCCTGGAAATAATGGATTAAAAGATCAAAGTTTAGCTTTACGTTGGGTGTATGAAAATATTAAATGGTTTAACGGTGATCCTAACAAAATAACACTCACTGGTCTAAGCGCTGGAGGGGCTAGTGTACATTATCATTATTTATCTAATAAAAGTGCTGGACTTTTCCAGAATGGCATATCATTTAGTGGTACAGCTTTACTTTCTTGGGCCCAAACTGAGAAACCATTAGAAAAAGCAAAGAAATTAGGGACTATTATGGGCTGCCCCACCAATAGTATTAAAGACATGGTAGAATGTTTAAGATATCGACCTGGTAGAGCTCTAGTGCAAGCCACTTCTCAATTTATGGTAAATTTAAGATTAATTGTTCAAATCTGTGCATAGACAAATATTTTAATAATATATATAAATTAAGAAATTTATATTGTTGTAGCCATGGATTTACAATCCTTATACTCCATTTGGACCAGTTGTGGAAAAGACTGGAGATGATTATTTTATTAATAAAACTCCAATTGAAATTATTACAAATGGGGAAGTACAAGATGTCCCTTGGATTACAGGTGTTGTAAGTGAAGAAGGTCTTTATCCTGCTGCTGGTATGTTAATATAATAAAAAAAATTTAATATTTATCATAATAAATTTAAAAACATAATATTTTTTTATAACTGTTATTTTAGATTTTGTAGCTAGTTCAAAAGATTTGAAACATTTAGATGAAAATTGGGATGTTGTAGCAACTTATTTGTTAGATTATAATTATACAATACCGAAAGACAAGTATGCCGAAGTTGCTAGACAAATAAAAAATCATTATTTAGGATCAAAACATATTAATAAGGAAAGCATAAGACAAATAATATTGCTTGTTGGAGATAGATTATTTGTTGTAGATGCAGAAAAAGCAGCAAGATTACAAGCTAGATCAAATAAAAGTCCAGTATGGTTTTACTATTACAGTTATAGAGCAGCTGAAAGTCTAAGTGACACTATGAGTGGAACAAAGGAAAACTTTGGTAAATTATAGTTATTTTGTCATTAAACCATATATCCATTTTGAATAATTTTAAAATTTGCTTTAATTTTGGTTTTGAGTTATATAATAATAGTGTTTCAATACTTTTTATATAAGGATAAAAGCAAAATTTTCTAGTAAAATGAGGAAACATTTGAAGTCGTTATGTTAAAAGTACGACTAAACTTATTAACAGTGTAAAAAAGAATAATTTGTCTCATATTACAAAATATATTTTATGCAATTTGCATAGGTTATCTATCCATTTATCAGTTTTAATAGCTTTCAAACACATATATACCCGTAATTTGAATTTTAATTTTAAATACCAATATCTTTTAAATTTGTAGGTGTATCTCATGCTGATGATGCATATTTAGTTATTGAACAATCTTATGTTAATCCAAGTACTACTGAACAAGATCGAGCTATGCAAAAGGATTTACTAAACTTTTGGGTATCTGTTGCAGTCAATGGGTATACATAATTTATTATTTTTAAATGTTAAATATTTTATATTCATTATCTTTAATAATTTTTATAGAAAACCTGATTTTGGAGTTGAGTGGCCCAAAGTAGATCCAAATAAGGAAAAACTTAGTTATTTACATATATCTGGCCCAGGCAAATATGTTATGGAAGATAATGACAATTTAGGAGAAAAGAAGTTTTGGCAATCTATTCAATTTAATGAAAATATACTAAAACGAAATGGAAAAGAAGAACTTTAAATTCTAAGATAAAGCAAAGGAAATTACAACTGAGTTATATGTTATATATTATATAGTAATTTAATCCTTAATTATAAATAATTACCACATGGTTTAAAACAATTGTAGAAGCAGGATGTCGTCCAAACGATGTGATACCAGTTTTTATATTATAAATTTTATCATCAATTTGTAATGTTCCTATCTGAAATAAAATATATTATAAATATTAATATTAATTTAATTTGTGTAAATAAAATAAAATTTACATACATAATTTATAGAGTACTTACCACAGAATTTTCATCACTTGATTCTAAATCAAACTGCTGGGTAGCAGATTCTTCATCAATTGCTTGTGTAGCTGGTAAATCCATTATTATTTTTTTCACTTGTCAACTGGGTATCAAAATAGTTACAAATCCAAAAATCATTTCTCAACCGTCAATCTATAGACGTGAAATGTTTGTAACCATCATAGTTGTATCGCTTGCTAATTGTACAATATTAAGATTAATAGATATCATACAACTTATCTTGCATCCAAGAAGAATATTTTTCATTTTTATGCTGAACTAACCTTATTAATCACGCCGCTGTTGATGAATTCCACGAAGATCACAATAAATGACGCCAAGTATAGGATGCAGGGCTACGGCTGTTTCCCGCTGCAAAACGGTCAGTACTCTGGTCCTAACATGCGACGGCGTCTTTTTTTCAAATTACGCGCATGCGCAAATGCTAAGAGTAGAAACTAACCGCGGTCCGCGGGTCGGTATAGTTGTGCATACAACTCAACTATAGTTTAACGTTTTTGTATTATTTTCATTTGCAATATTTACGCGTTTTAACGTGATTTTAACGATAATTATTAGATTTTGTATGCAAATTTTTTGGTAAAACGTTGTAATTACATGATTATTTAATAAAAAATATTCTTCTTCATTTGTCTCGATATTTTCTTTTTGTGAACAGTACTTAGGCCATGACGAAGTTTATAATGGCGGGCTGTTCAAATCCTTAAGTTACATCCTTTCAAGAAGTCTTTTATGAAATTTGTTGCTTTCTCTTTACGAAACTTAATTATTTCTTCTATAATAATGTGATATTTTTTAATGCTCCTTAATTTAATAATCAGGTTGCTTCGTTTTGTTCAACATACTTATGCTCTTCTAGATGACTTATAACAATTGTAAAACCAAGATATTTTCACTTTACCTTTAGAATAATTATGAAATATTGTATTCTATTGAATAACTAATAGATTGACCGTTTTAATAGAATGTGCGAAAAGTGGTCGAAAAATGCCTATTTTTGCCCTTCACTTTACTAACTATTTATTCTAGTCAGTCAGTTTTTGTCCTTTCTTAAACTATTTTTCAGTTTGAAAATATAGATGTTAAACTGGTTTTAGCCCATGAATGTCTCGCTAGAAATAGTCACGATAGAGGTACAATAAAATTGCATTTATTTTCGTAATTACTACATGTACATTAAAAATGGATTGAAAGTAAAATAAGCACTATAAAAAACAAATTGAAATTATAAAATTTTTTAAGTTCACTATTCGCATGGATAGTTGGAAAAATAAGCAATGTAAATGTTTTCAGATGAAAAAAAATTTTTTTTTTTATTAATTATTTTTTTCAAAATTATGGAATAAATCTGAATATGGAAGTTTTATTTTCAAAAAATGTCCGCTTTTTATCGCATCTTCTACATTTTTGTCTACTGTCATTTTGTTTTTTTTTCTACTATACTGTTATATTTTTTATAGGGTAAATATTCTGATATTGCTTTTATTGAGCTTAGCGAATCGGATAATATAGTTGTATTATAACTTTTATGTAACTTTTTTTAAGTATATATTTTATTAATTTATTTATCAATAGTTCTGCATTATAGATTGACAAATTTTTTATAATATTAATTTCTTTATTTATTTTTAATTTTTGTAAGACTATAGCTAATTATGTGCCTTCATTATTATTAACTTTATTATCTATTTTCTATATTATCTATAGACAAAAGTTATTAAAATAGTTATATCAAGAACTTCGTTTGGAAATTCTGATTTTTACAAGAATTTTCGTATGATGATAATACTTGTATTTGCTTTACTGAGGGCCAGGTAGGTTATTATTCATTTAAATAAATAAAAAATCATTTTTACGTTACGTGCACATGTAGCTTTATAACTGTAACCATAAGGCATTACTGAATTATGATCCTTTATTTTTGTATTAATATATATATTTATCGGTCTTTCCGAACTAAAGCTTTACTTTAGAATAAATCGGAAATACCGATAAATATATATTAACACATATATAAATATCACCGAACGTACATTCATTTTTATTTCCTTTATTTTTGTCCTTAAATATTTTATTGAAATAATAATCTGTTAATTGGATATTAATTCCTTATTACTACCCTATGCAATTGAATTAATTTAAAATTGTTTCGGTTTCTTTTTAAAATGTATTTTGGTTTAACCTTTTTAAAACAGGTTACTTCTCCTTAACAGATTTCAAAGTACTTTAATTTTGGTATAAGTTGATCAGAGTATATTATGTAAATTTCCCTTTTGACGTCCCCGAAAACAAGTAAAATTTTTTTTGAGACACACCTCATGCATGTGATTTCTCTCATTTTTAGAAATATATAATAGGTGGAACAGAGTTCCAACACGAAAATTACCTCGGTACATATTTTGTACCATTCTAAAAATTAAAAAGATCTAATATTCTGCAATTTTTATCAAAAAACATTTTAAAATGTAAAGTGATATTTTTAAAGGAACATTTTTATTTAAATATCATAAAATATAATATTTACTATATACAACCAGTTTAGTCTACATTTATTCGATTGAAAAGGGTATTTATGGAATTATGTGAACGAAAGTGGAAAGTGGACACTTTGTGCGCTCCATCGTTCGCTTTAAATCGTCTTTAGTAAATCAATTGTTAAAAAAGTAGACGATAATTTCTTTAATTTTTATTAAAAATGAACATGGATGAATCTTTTTTTATTATTTTCAAGATTAAAGAGATGTGATAGCCAATTTACAAGGATCTGCTTTTAATAACCTAAAAATTTTCTGTAAATACGGAACTAAAGATCTAAAAAAATCATACGTAACGTTTGAGTAACACAGAAGAAACTGACAGAGCTATTTTTTTAAAAATAATATGCCAATTTTAAGTTAATTGAAAACTAATAATCACTTTATATAATGAATTAATAAAATATTACTTATGTCGACTGAAGTATAACTAAATTAATTAATATTTTTATCGGTCTTACAGTCAATTATATGGGCAATCTGATTGCCCATATAATTGACTGTAAGACCGATAAAAATATTAATTAATTTACTTTATATAATGATTTGGTGTGAAATTATTCCTTGCGGCTGCATAAAAATTTCGATTATTTCGTGATAAAAAATTTTGAAAAAAAATCATACGTACTATTTAAAGCAAATAGAAGAGTGTTATAGAAAATTTTTTTCGAGAAATTCAACTTATTGTTAATCAAAAAATAAATAGGGATTCCAATTTTTTAGCTTCTCATCTCCTTAAGTACAATTCGTTATAATCACATCATCTGTTTACAAGGCGAATTAGTCTTACATAAAACTTGCGCATGAAAGATCATTTGTATATCTGCTTTTTTGTATATCAATTTTAAAACTATTTACTGTATTGTAAACTTAATTCCTAAAAGTATTTGTCATTTCCGGTGCATTGTAAATTCCAGAATTTAATTTACAATGCTCCTCCTTCAGATTAAAAATGAACTATTTCTGCTTCCGGTTTTATTTACGTATTTTAATAAACAGTTGCATCAAGAAAGACCAAAATGCAGCAGAATCATGACGTAAGCATCTAATACTGTGACACATGATAGAAAAATTTGTCTTTTAGAAACTCTAGAATGTACGACTTGTACTTCTTCATTACACTTGTAAACATAATTTTGCAAAAAATCTATAATTATAAATATTTTATTTTGCTGTAAATTATTTTTTAAAAATTCCAAAAATGTATACTGATGTGAGCATGTATATACGAATGAATTTAAAATTTTAGAAAAATAATATTTAAGTGTGCAATTAATTCCGATAGTGCAAACTATTTTGCTTCCTCAGAGAGGAAGCATTGTAATAGGAAAATTTTTAGATTTGCTAAACCATGTCATAAATATGTTTTAACATGTCTGTGTATTAACATGTGTGTATTTAACATGTATATGTGTATGTACGATACCGCCGTATTTTCAAAACTACTCAATCAATATCGCCCAGCTTGCGTATGTAGCTTACTTTTCAGGTTTCGAATTTCGGAAAAGACGTTGACTATTTATCCCCAAAATACTTTTTTTAAAGAAAATTTTCGATTTTTGAAAAATTAATTTTCCGAAAATTTTGATTATATTATTAATTTTTATTAATCGGACCAAATGTACTTTACAGAGAATAAAGAAACCTATCAGCTTGATTTTGGATTAACTAATTATATCTATTAGTTTTTTTGTTATTTAAAACAAATGTTGTTTTTAATCATTTTACATTTTGGAAAGTAACCAGTTAAATGAGCCGAACAAATTTATGATGATGGAACCTTATAATAGTCATAAACTGTAAACATTTCAAGTAATTTTTTTGCTTAGTTTTAATTTAAAAAATTAAAATGTGAAAAATGGGGTTTTTATGTCCAACGATTTCGGGAATAAAAAGCATGTAATCCACTTGAAATTTTGAGAAACAATAGTCTTTTTGGTAGTTTCGATCTGTATTATTTTTCAATTCAAAACATCTATAATTACCTAAGTTATTAAGCATTATATATTTTTGTACAAAATGTTTGATAGCTTCTATCTCTGAATATAATTAGTTGAAAACAATTGTGAAAATAGAGCATGATAATAGCATTATGCTGTAAAAATTTTAAAGTCTTTCGTAGATTAGTTTCTGAGAAAAAAAATTATAATTTACAATTATAATCTAAAATTTTTGGGAGAAAATAAAGAGAAAAGCAAAAAAGATTATTTTTTATAGTTTTAATTGATTCCATCTAAAATTTTCTATGACAATTTTTATTTAGTCAGTAACTTATACAAATGCAAAAATTAATAATTTATTGTTCTTATGTAAATCGCATTTAAAAATTAAAAAAATTTATAGGAATATTCATGTATGTTGGTGAAAAGATGTAATGCTTTTTAAAAAAAACTTGCTAATACAGAGGTATTTGTTTAACATTTTAAAAATGCTTTTTAAACAAACATAAATAATTTTATATCGTAAAATAACATTTATATTCTCGCTCCGATATTTATTTGCATGCTGACAGTCGAATTGCGGGTGAAAATAATACTGCGATTAGCAGTCTTTATAATTATATCTTTATCTCAATATACGTAAGTTTTATCTGTAAAATAAATAGTTGTATAATAATGCTTTTTCAATTTGAAAATTATAAATAGAAATTTATCTTAGTAAATTTTTGTATATTTTTTAAATGTAATTCAGAATTAATAACTAAAATTAACAGATGTATAAGTTTCAATAAGAAAAAGAAATATTTTATAAAATTTTGTTTTATATAACTAAATAATACTATATTTGAGTAATATATTACATATATAGGATCGACATGTTAATTTGATGAAGCTACGTGCCAAATAATTGGCAGCGGTTTTTTTCTTTGTATATATATATATATATATATGGACATTAATCTTTTCACGCCAGGTCTTTCTAGCTGCTCTTCAACTTCTTCTTTTATTTACTTACCCGTGTAAAAAAAATTATAGAATTGGTTTTGGAAAAGTCTAGCTACCGCACCTATTCCAGACTTATTTTCAACTTATGAAGTCTTGGATAAGTCTAGCGAAAGTCTAGATATGTCAGGAAAGTCTTGGAAAAGTCTGTAGCTATGTTTTGCACCATTTTTAAATTAATGGCAAGTCTGGGTAAAGTCTAGGGTGTCCACATCTAAACATTCGCTAGACTTATCCGAGACTTCATAATTTGAAAATAAGTCTGGGATAGGTGCGGTAGCTAGACTTTATCTAGATTTGGAAGACTTTTCCAAGACCAATTATGGAATAAATTTTTATACACGAGTAGTTATTGTACTTCGCAAATTTCCCCAATATAATATTGTTTTATAAAACATAATAATTCACAAAAAAGTAAAGGAAACGCTATATAAAAGAAAAGAAAACCTAAATAAAGGTTTAATGAATAGACTATTCATATTGACAATCGCAGAACCGTTGACGCGTTTAACCAAGAAGAACCAGCGGTTATATGAGTGGCTCGATGAGTAAGAGTAAGCTCTCCATACTGCAGACAGGACTACTCCAGTACATACTACAGACAGGCTTTAGAGATTCCCCAGGAACCCTGCGAGGACGTCAAAATTGCCGTGCGCGAGAGAGCCTGACAGAGGGGAATACAGCGGATTCAAACGCACCGCCGAGAGGTATTGACAGGTACGTGGTGCACCACTCGCGAGCCGCTGAAGCCGTAAAGATAGCTTTCTTTGCGGCTATTTTTATAATTGATTAGTGGCGGATCTCGCCTGCGCGCTACGGCGAGTTCGACGCGAGATCATGATCGCGTACGCGTGTGAGAGAGAAAGCGGAAGTAACCTCCGGTGGTTACACCTTGTCGCGGGACCTTACGCGGCCTTTTCTTATTTTTGTTATTTATTTATAAATGTTCTTTGTTATCTTTATTATTTTCTTAAGTAATAAATAATTTTTATCGATAATTAATTAATCGTGTATGAGTTCAATTATTAATTACCGGAGTTTATTATTCCCGTTATTCCGAATATCGCCCTCTCCGTTGTCACGGGCGTCTCCGCGCTACTTAGGTGTATGAGCGATAAGGTGTCTCGACTAATATAAGCGTTGCATTGCAGCGCGGACGTTAGCTCGATGGTCAGAGTACGAGATTCGTAATCCAAGGTCCGTGTCTTCGAATCCCGTCGTCCGCCTTTTTTCGCTCCTCGCCTTTTTAATCCGTAACACCGTTTTAACAGCGGCCGAGGTTAGTTTACCGCGGATTTATCCCCTTTTATTCGCGGACCTTTTCAGCACACGCAATGCCTGCAACTGAACAATTACACGAGATCGGCAATTGATCTCGTGGTTGTAACGGATATGGCAACGTTAGGTCGTACGCGGGATCAATGGATTCGAATCTACCGCGCACTTTTGGGGTAACCCCTAGATAGGCA
This sequence comes from Theocolax elegans, assembly GCA_026168455.1. Classification (NCBI taxonomy): domain Eukaryota; kingdom Metazoa; phylum Arthropoda; class Insecta; order Hymenoptera; family Cerocephalidae; genus Theocolax; species Theocolax elegans. The sequence continues at coordinate 29,028,156 of CM047426.1, forward strand.
GTACCGTAGCAATGACTCCTTGTACCCTTACCTATGCGAGAAAGTATACCCCGTTACAATATTCAAAAATATTGCCTTTAATTGTATTTTTAAAGAGTAATAAAAAAGTGACACCCAGTCAAACTCAGAAGTTACTTCGTTGCATAGACTGTACATATGGTTCAAAGGAGATCTAAGAAATAGTGTGTAAAAGTATGTCTTCTATATATCCAGAAGTTTACTATGAATTCGAAAATAAAGACTGGATAATAAATTAGGTGCATCTATAAACCATCTTAACTAAATTAAAGCATACTTTTTTTACAATTTTTCATTAACTATATATAACTTTCGTTAAGTAGCCTATGATTGAATTTTATATAAATTCTTTCATATTTGTATACCAGAAAACAATTCCCAAAATTGTATCGAAACCCGTGATCTGTATAGGGTGGAACCCTTAACTATAAGTATAAAAAATTGCTTGAATATTGTACATTAACTTAAAATATTTGACAGTAATATCGACAATTTCCTATGACGTAAAGACGTAAATAGAAATGACGAGGCACCGACAGTTTCGCATAGTGACACATGTCCCAATCAACAAGGATATTAACACTAATATCACTTACAGAATCTGCATAGTCTCCCATATTGAATCCAACATATATTATTCATATTTTGCACAGCAATTAGTATTTTCAAGAATGCACTATTAACACCAACTTAAAGGCAGAGAACAGCTTGCCTATAATGACTTTGATGGCAAGAGATCCTAGTGCGCCTCAAATATTATCAACGAGGGCCTGTTATATCCAAGTAGACTGAAATCCTCAAGAATAGACAATGTTGCAGATGCAGATAAAATTATCGTTTCAAATTGAAGTAACTGGTGGCACAGGTATACATTTGTAAAAATGAAAAATGTATTTTGTAATTTAAGAAAAATTAAGAGAAATTCATATCCTGATCACTTTGAACTCGGACCAACACAGCAACTAATGATATCTCTGGAAACAAAAGGCCCCCACCACATGATTTGCCTGACTGCAAAATACATGTATAAAATCCAAAAGTTTTTGAACCATAAAAAAATAGGCATGTTTTAAACAATATACTCAAATTTTTTCAGATTTTTAAATTTATAATTTAATTTTAATTTTCGTTGAAAATTCATGCCTTTTTAGACCAATAATTACCAACCAAAAATTGTTTATTCAATTATTATTAACACATTTTTTTTCTTAAAAAATCAAAACGCCATGCCCTCGCTTTTGTTTTAAGCAACACAAATAAATTTTTTTAGATTTTTAATTCAATATTTTTAACATAATTCTTATGTTGAAAGGTGTAGATAACTGTAACTTGGGTTCGACATCCCGTAATCTGTCGAAACTTAATAAATCTTTCATTGATAGAGAATGTTATATACTTATATTTATATAATATTAATATTTCTTAAAACCGACGCGGTGGCGGAGTGGCGGAGACGCACCTCGGCCGATCACGAAAGTTAAGCAGCACTGAGTGCGGTTCGTACTTGGATGGGTGACACCATTCTTGTGCGGCTTTCGGGATCGGTTAGGTGTTTTTCACACTTCACAACGTGAGCGGGAGGTGTGAAACATTCGGTTTCGGTGTCAAGGCCTACGCAAGGTGACTTTGACACCCAAAAAGAATGTTTCGAATACACCGGCCATCTCGGGTGAGGTTTTCCCTGCTTCACAGGTTTCCCTCATCCACGGGCATAACCCCGGGCGAATGCGAGATGGTGGGGTTTTTAAGGGAGGGATAAAAGCACCCACACATAGGTGGTAGGTGGACACCGTTAAAGTCCCCAGGAAGTGCCAGGAAAAAGAGTGCACAAAATCAAGAATAAAGAATATTAATATTTCTTAATACAATTTAAAACATTTTTTACTATTAAGTAAAATTAGTTTATGAAACTTTTACATCAATTAACATTTTATTATTTAAAAAATAAGTATGTATAATTATTTACTTTTTTAATATAAAAATTAAACATATCAAACTAGGACACTAGATGTATAATTTTTCATTTGAATACCATTCATCCTATTATAGTATGGATGTTTACAAATTTGAAATATTAATGCACAAAACAATGTTTATGCAATTGAAAAAAATTATTTCTTCTATAATATTTATTTATTTTAAATGAATATTTTGTAATATACAGAAATAAAAATATTTCTTTGAATTTAATAATTTGTTGTTACAACATTTATTTAATTTTATGAGAATTTTCCGCGGATAATATTTTTATTGATTTTGCAAAAATCTTATTTGATGTAATACGAGTATATATTTAGGTTATAACCTAGAAATTATTAAAACTTACATTAAATATTTATGTTAGAATTTTAAACGCAAAGCATGCGCACCGTTATTGTCAGTGGCTCTGAAGCTAAGAATATTATCAAGGCGCTGGCTACTAAAACACATATGAAAGCTGATAAACCCGGATGATACTTGTGTAAGTTACAACGGTAATAAGTCAATTTTCAAAATTATAAAGAATCGACCAAGCATCATCGTAGAATACAAGTAATAAGTACGTACGGGAACGAACCGCGTTTGTTATTATCCGCGTTCATCTGCCTTTATACGTATTAATTTGGCCCGAGCCTAAATAGATAAAAGTGCATACATTTTTAGTGACGTTCTTTGAGATCCTTTGGATTGGCACTGAAGCATGAATTTTTTTGTAATATCATCTAATATTCACTTTACAAAAAGGTATGTGGTATTTTAGATGAGCTATTTATCAAATACTTACAAGGAGAGCGTCAGGCCTGCGGGAATCGGATCTTTACCAAACTCTAGGACATGATTTCTACTATAAAAATATGAAGAAAGCTGAAGTTCCGTATGCCAATGCCATGTTTTACGGACTTTATAAGCAAAAAACGAAAAATTTCGCAAGAAATAGTCTTGACTTTGGTCGCTTGTAACTCAGAAACAAAAAGAGATATGCATTCAAACTTAAGTTCAGAAGAAAGCTGAGATCAAATAGATTGGATTTAAGAAAAAAGAAGCTCAAATATCTTGATTTGGTTGAAAGTTATGAAAGAAATAGAAATTTAACGATTTTTTGACGAATATTTTGAATTAAAAAATCTGTTGATTTTCAAGCTAAATTATCTTCTTATTCTTCTTTCTTCCATAACTTTCAACCAAATCAAGATATTTGAGCTTCTTTTTTCTTAAATCCAATCTATTTGATCTCAGCTTTCTTCTGAACTTAAGTTTGAATGCATATCTCTTTTTGTTTCCGAGTTATAAGCGACCAAAGTCAAGACTATTTCTTGCGAAATTTTTCGTTTTTTGCTTATAAAGTCCGTAAAACATGGCATTGGCATACGGAACTTCAGCTTTCTTCATATTTTTATAGTAGAAATCATGTCCTAGAGTTTGGTAAAGATCCGTTTCCCGCAGGCCTGACGCTCTCCTTGTTAGTATTTAAATATCGCATTAGTATAAGAATAAATATATATTTATTTAAAAAAAAAAGAATTTAATTAAAAATTATGTTTACGGGCAAAGTATAAAGAGCAGATAATCTCTACTTGCTCCGCATTATTTGAGTTTATTTGATATTGGCATTAATTAATAATTTGTTTACTAAATGTTTTGTAAATTGTCTTATGATTTAATAAATTAGCCAGATGAAGTTTACACGTACCGAGCCAATGAAATGTTGCTTATCAAAAGCAGAATTTTTAGGAAAATTTTATCATTTTTTTCTTCTACTGGCCTTTTTCAAATCGACATCGAAATTAACATTCAATGAAAATACGGAGCGCGTCAACAATCAAAGTACAATTGTAGATCTAACTTTAAAGTAGAAATGTTTAGTCGCCTTCAATTTGGATCTGACATCTCGACAATTGGAATCCGTCATACAATTTCTTTACATCCGCACACATTGACATTGGTTTATAGATAAAGGTGGTTGGTATTAAGTATCAATAATAATATTTAGTCTCCCAGAATATGTTTATCAGACCAACTTTTATACATATTGCTCTCGTACGCATACGCTTCTATCCATCCACATTCACATCTACCTACACTCACACCCATAACCACATACCCACAGCTTCCCGAACTTAGCAATTGATTTTAAAATATCGACATAAAAGAATTTTACTAATTGCGGAATCGTTTACAGGTTTTACAATCAAAATTAAAAAAATTGCGAATGCGTCATTTTTTTATAAAAAAACTATCCAGACAGCGAAAAACTAGGGATTGCATATTTAAACGATTAAAATCGCCTTGATTGATATAAAACCACTATAGAACGTTATTCGAATCTTTCTTAACTTCAATTTGGATATTATATTTCTATTACAGAAATAACTCATTTTAGATAATATATTGTGGATAATAATTCAAATAATATATTTCTATTGAAATATTGATTGATTTCGTAGAAACAAGCAAAAGACAGATTTGCCAAAAAGACAATACTCACAAGGAGAGGTCACACCCTCTGAAAAACGGATCCTTACCAAACTCTAGGATATAATTTCTACTATAAAATCATGCAGAAAGCCGGAGTTTTAGTGTCCAATGCCCATTTTTACTAAACAAATAATGAAAAATCTCCCCGAAGAAACCGTTGAGTTTGAACGCTTATAACTCAGAAACAATTAAAGATGTACGTATAAACTAAATTTTAAAAGAAAGCTGAGGTCGAGTAGATACGTTTTGAAAAAAAGGAAGCTCAAATATTTTAATATGGTCAAAAGTTATGGGAGAAATAAGAATTAACCAAAAGTTTATCGAAAATTTAAAGTTACAATTTAATAATTTTTTTAGCCCAAAATTTCGTCTAATTCTTATTTCTCCCATAACTTTTGAACATATTAAAATATTTGAGCTTCCGTTTTTTTAAAACGTATCTACTCGATCTCAGCTTTCTTCTAAAATTTAGTTTATACGTACATCTTTAATTGTTTCTGAGTTATAAGCATTCAAACTCAACGGTTTTTTCGGCGAGATTTTTCATTAGTTGCTTATATCTATCGTAAAAATGGGCATTGCACACTAAAACTCCGGCTTTCTGCATGATTTTATAGTAGAAATTATATCCTAGAGTTTGGTAAGGATCCGTTTTCCAGAGGGTGTGACCACTCCTTGTCAGTACTTTATAATGTAGTCCTTGTGCTAGTATACTTCGTATCACATCTATAAGTAATCAATTCATATACCAGGAACAAATATTCTGAGATATATTATTACTACTTGAGCAGGTACATCCGAGGGGTGTGTGAGAATTCTTGGTATGCGTGTGGTGTATCGATACGCAATTATCATTTCTGATTCGCATAAAAGAAAAAAATATATTTAAATGTTAAAATAATTCAAGTTTGATAGAAATTTTAATGAACTAATCAGTAATAATTTCATTATACAAATAAGTTATTTCATTCTGATTTTTAATATTAACTTAATAATGTTATTTCTTTATGTACTCATGACTTAAAAACATTAAATAAAATAATTCTTAACTGTCACCATTTTTCATGTACATAATTGAAGCAATATTATTAATCACTATTTTTTTAAGAAAATGTATATTTTCTTTTAAATCATTAAATAAAATCCATTCTTTACTAGGGGAAAAATATAAGTTTAATAAATTATTAAATTTTTTGTTTCGTGAGCAGATTGTCCGAGATTTTTATATTAGAATTGTATGTACTTAAGGCTTTTTTGAAAATGTTATCAATGTATAATATTAAATCAGTTTTTGTGTTATCTGACAGTTCAGTGCCTTTATCTTCAATTTCAGCTCAATCATCGAACTTGTATAATGTTCACTTGTATCATCTACGTATTTCTATTAATGTATCTTTATTTTTGTAACATTCAGAATCTATTTTAGCAGTTCTAGAATTAAACACAACGATAAAGAAGTAACAACTGTCTCAATCTGTTGGAGTAATTCAACTAGAATTAGAAATTTAATACATCGAATGTAAAAATCAACAACAGCTCAGTTTGACAATTTGAAATATTTCCATTTTCTTACTGTCTTTATTAAATGTGCTAGTAATTTACTACTAAATATTGTCAGTGATAATCGCGTAATTAGAAAAGGATATAGAAAAAAATAAGCCAACTATTAGTTATAAATGTTTTAATGTAAGAAAATGAAATACATAAGGATCCGCACAGTTCCGTGTCCTCAAGCAGACTGCCCGCCGCAGCCTTCCCAAAAACGTCCTTACCTCCCACGCCGCAAATCAGGAAACGTCGTTTTTACCCTCTCTTAGCTTGTCTTTTCCCAAACGGAAAAATACATTCATACACAATCCCATCTATGTATATTTCGCGCGTGTACAAAAACAAAAAAAGAAGAAACACTGAGCCTCAGTTTGAAACCGAAGTCGCCGCGCCGGCCCTTCCTTCATAGTCGACCCTGTCATAAAAAAAAGGTTGCGCGCCAGCTCGGAAAACCCATGCCGTTCCTTAGCGGAAAAGTCATAAACCGGATTGTTCCGATACTCAGCCCAATAGCTCGACCCCACATGCATCACATACTTATATAAAAACAATACCCCTTGTCAACGCATTTGATTGCTTCGGGCTCGAATTCGGGTTTCCTTTTCATACTAAAACTCGCATTTCTCGCTCGCATATTTAAACAACTTTTAACGCGTTAACTATCTCCGCATTTACCCAGACCTAAGTCTGTGGTGTAGGGAAAACTCATACATTTATTTAAGCTAAGAAAACCTACACCAAAGATAGAAATTACAAATTTACGACTTACTTACTAACAGGCATTGTTGCTCCGTAATACCGTCACGTTGCCGACCAAAAAAATAAAAATAAAAAAACTATCTATACCTAACACGCATGTGCTTGTCCGGTGGCACTCGGCGTTGTACCTCCTCGTCTTCGAGCGATCACTTTTCCGGACAACACGAACTCCATGGCCTCCGTCCGCGAGAAGAAAACAACTTCGCCTCCCTCGCCACGTGCACCCTTTCTATTATCGGTTGTAATCAACCGGCGGAAGAGTCGTGCGGCCCCGGCAGATCCTTGAAATCACTGTGCGCGCGGCCTACGCTACGAAATTTCTATATTCGTTGCACTGAGAACGTTTGCCCAAGGAAATACGCCTAAGTAACCAGGCCGGCCGTTCACGCGTATCGGGAATAGTGCTACATCATGTCTTAGGTAGCATTTAAGAACGTTGTTGCTTTCTTTATTATAAATCTTAAAAGATTCAAAATTGAAATTTTTTTAATATCATTTTGTAAAAAGCAAAGGAAATTGCTGTTTGTACTGCAAGGGATCCATCTGTCATAATTTCTTTTGGGACTAGAGCACCACTTTCAATCCAATGACATAATACTTCTTGGATAATTTAAATACATCATGGTTTGACAAGATTGGTTAAAGTAATAGAATGATTTTTCCAGCAAAACCAATAACCATTGCATATACCAATAAAGTTTTGCAAAATAGCATTCTAGTAGTAAGAATATTTTTTTATCATACTTCCTGTACCATCAAGCGATAAAAGTAGTTTTTCTTTTCACAAATAATTCCACAATTTTAATTGTTCATCTGGCCAATACCATATATACATTTCATAATCAATATTTTATGAACTGTACAAAAATTAAAAATTGTTTGGTTTTAATAGATAAATTTTTGTACTCTTTCTATTCTAGATTTTCATCTAAAGCCTGTTCTCATGTTTTGTTCAAACGTGTACCTGTAGTAAGATTGTTCAAAATTTGGAGTAATCTTTGAAAGTTCTTCTCTATACTCACCAGTGGTAATAAAAATAGTCTTCTACAAAATCTGCTAATGAGTAATCTAATTTATTGTCAATTTCGCATAAAATCTGCAAAATCGTGAAAACATCATTAAGTTCATTTTCGAAAATATCATCAAAAATTAACGATACCAAATTTGTCTTTACTTTAGATCTTTGATCTACAGCAAACTGACATAACTTTTTCAAATTACTTCTACAATATGAAATAATATTGTAACAATTTAAAAAACTATCATATTTATTGTCTAAAACACTACTTGCACTTTTATTGCATAAATTAATTTCAATCGAATCATACACTTCATTTATTTTTGTCGAAAATTCTAAATTAAAAATAGACTCCAATAGTTTTTTTAATTGCATTGATATGCACGGAAAATACCATAATTGATGCTTGTCGAAATTGCTTTTCCAGTTTATATATTGGTCGTAATTAGCAACAACTGAATAGATTTGTTGTTTACTTTCGTGATTTACAATATTAATAGAATCGCTAACAAACTGATGGAAATTCGATTCGTTAAAACTGACTTTAACCCAAAAAAAGTACCTGTTAGTGTTACATACCATACTCATAATTTCATTATTTTTACAATAAATATATAATATGCCGGTACTGTCAAGCGACATATTTTTTGTGCATTCATCGTATAAATTATCTAAAATTTTTGTTGATAAATCTTCTGTACTTGGCAACTGAAAAGCGGGCCTTAACATTTTTACAAAATTTACAAACGATGGTGATTCAATTAAGTCAAAATCTAAATTATTTAGTAGTAAAAATTGCAACAAAAGGCCATCGGTACGATTCTTTTCTTCTGCATCTATTTTATCTATAAAATTTTTCATTGTTTTTCTCTCTTGATCTCGATTTGTAATTTTAAACATTTCAAAATTATTATTATTTGTTTCTAATTTCTGCAACTCTATAACCTGTGAATTTAATAAAATTAATATATTAATTGAACCATTTTTAAATTCTTTCGTAAATTAATTTGAATAAAATCATTTTTTTATATTATTAATATTATTTACTTCTGATAATTCTGATTTATCCGTTTCATTAACAATCGATTCATCTACTGCTGTCCCAACGCTTTGATCGCTAAGATTTTCTGAAGCTTTTCTTTTGTTTGAAGGATTGTTCTTCAATTCTACCTGGTTTGCCTCATTTGATGTTTTGCAAGATTTTCTGTAACAATGAAGCCAATATTATGTAACGTAGTATAATAATATATTTCCATACAAGTGCGAAAAAATTGATTTTCGAACGAATGCAGGTTTACGAGTCGAAAATTATCTTTCATACGTGTTTCGAACAATATTTTTTGATAATGTGTGTGTAAATGGCGTTCAAAATATTTGTTTAATGCATGAAATGGCATTTCATGTACATACATACACTATCAAAAAGAAATTAACTTCGAGTGAAATAACAAATATTAAAACTTACTTGTGCGTTTTCAATTTACATTCAGCGGTATTTTTTAATGTTTTCTTACAAGTTGTGCAGTATGCAACTGTAACCATTTTCTTTTCCTGATCGCTCCCCTCGTTCACAGTCGTCCTTACAAAACCGTCATTCCACAACGAATGTTTTGGTCGTGGCATTTTTGCACTAAGCTTGTCAATTTGTGTTCAATAACAGTCTCATTTTAAACAATACCGCGATTTTCTCTTACTATAAAGTAACCTCACAGGCCAAGAAAGATTTCGGGATCACAGCAGCAAGTAGCGAATGCACAAGAACAAAGTTTCCCAAAAACGAAAATAAGTAAATAACTTGTTGCGTGTGTCTTTACTTTTGTTGTGTCCTTCAACGTTACCTTTGATCTTGATTCTCGAGTATTTACTATTCTATAATTTACAACAGTATGTTTGAATTTTGTAAGTCAAACGTTGAAGTATACATGTAACTTACGTGCAAATATACAGTATATTTCAAATGCTGAAATTGACATGTAACTTACATGTATTATACATGTATAATACAACGTGTATCTTACATACCCATCAGTGCTCACCACCATTATTCGTCAATAGTATTTTGTTTTTTTTTAACTCCTCTTTTTCCCTTCAGTTTTCGTTTTATTAAATGTTGGATTTTATGTCTCGAAAGCTGTAATTTTTATAACAATATTTTTATCCTCAATGAAACTACCTTCTTCATTGATGGGAGATTTACAATCTATACAGAATCTATCAAATTTAAATGTATTATTATTTTTATTATATTTATAACGTCGTTCTTTTTATGCTCCAATTTGGTGCTAATCATCGACGAAGGTCATACGATGACTTTGAGAAGAAAGTACTTGTAGAAAAATACTTTTTCTCAGTGGTGCTTGTATCAATCGACCGGAGCCTAGAATCGAACCTGAGACCTCTAGATTACGAACCTAACGCCATAATTGACTGAGCCATTGCAGACCTCATATTATTAGTTATATTTCCAAAATTATAGGCACAAGGTAATTGGTTTTTTCTTCATACAGTCATATCTACTTCATCAGGTCATTCTTCTTTTTTCTTTTTAAAAACTTTTGGAGAATTCAGATATAGGTTACGTTAAGCAATGAAAGAACTGCACTTTTGAATGAATCTGATTACTGATAGTTGCTCGTATACTCAGTTGGTGTTGTTGCTGCTCGTAGATGTAAAAGCTTTGAATAGATAATGCTCGTTTCATCATTGGTATCTATATCACTCCTCAATATGTACGCCGGTTTCAATCGATCCATGGAGATTGTCACGTTTTCTCTGTTGATTTCGACAACAAATGTTTTAGAAGCTCCTTGAAATGATAGTGTTACTTTTTATTGAAAGTTGCGGGATAGTTGTCTGTATCTCGATTCCGCGGGAGAAACTTTGGCAAGGGTTCACGGTATACCAGTTCTGCGGCTGTGGTTCTTAGATCATCTCCTTCGAGCGCATTATCACTGCTTTCAGCTGTCTTTTAAAACACTCGACCATGTCGTTCGCTTGTAGGTGGTATCTGTCAATCGATTAAGCGATTGAAACAAATACGACTCGAGCTGGCGTCCTTGATCACAAGTGATCCTAAGTGGGGTCTCATATTAGCAGATCCAGACTTCGTAAAAAGTACGAGCTACGGTCTTCACTTCTTGATCAGGCAGCGGAAAAGCTGCCGGCCAACGGGTGCATCAGTCTACACATGTTAAACAATACCGTTGTCTTACCGAGGGCGGCATCACAACGATGTCGATGTGCATGTGTTGAAATCGCGCTGACAGCGGCGAGAATACGCCTACTGGATACTTCGATTGTTGACACTGAATACAAGCTTGTGACCGACTCCGGCAGTTGGATTTTATGGATGGCCAAATTAATCATTGTGTCGCAAATTTGATGGTCGACTTTTACTCCCCGCTGTGCTAAATTATGCACTACGTCGATAACTATCTTGCAAAACGGTTTTGTTACGAATGGTCACGCATTACTTGTGAATTCTTCTAGTAGTAAGATTGACACAATATCAAGTGAAGCAAGAACTAATGAGATGAAAATATTTGTCAAATATTCACAAATTATAATATACATAATTTTATTATGTTAAACTTTTCAGGTTAAATTTGAGAATGTTAATATAGCTGTAAATTCATTCGATATAAGTGTTCGATTGGATACCTGTACTTAAAGTATTGTCAATCATCCAGGTCTTCAGTAATATAAGTCGAGATATAAAACTTTGAAGTTTTGGTAATTTTGTTTAATAATTTTGGTGACATCATCTATTAAGGGGTACTGTATAACTACCTCGTCGCGGATTCGAACCGGGAACTTCAGCCTATTTAGGGCTACCACGTTGTCCGACTTTGTCACAAAGTTTCGTCAACAATCATATCATTTTAGAGGTAATTTTTAGACGGTCAATAACACTTTTTCGGATCATAAAAATTTTGCTTTTTTCCATTTATTTTAACTATAATGTTGGCAATATATAATTTAAAAATCTCTTTGTATGCCTAGAACTATTAAAAAATTAATTTTTGTAATAGTATGCGTAAAGTACGTGCGTAAAGAACTCAAAACGGTGCATACAGTTCACTTCTCCAAACTATTGTTTGTAAATCCAATGCGAATACATAAAGGAAATACAACAGTGTCTGAAGTAATTATTTAGTTCTTTACGAACGCACTTTACGCACACTATTACTAAAAATATCGTATTGAACACGGGCGTGACACTTCACGCACACGCACGATCGTCGCGGCACTAGTAATTCTTCACGCTCTTGTTACATAATATACTATTTTAATTTTGATTTTGAAAATAATCTAAAAGTAATCTTACAACTTACCTGAAAATCATCACTATTCTTTAATGTTATGAAATGAATAAATTTAAGTTAAAAGTTACATATGATGTTTGGAAGAAAAATTCGTTTTGTTTATCTCGCAAATAACTTTATATTTATTCAGTTTTGATAATAGAAGTAATAATACAAATGTTTTACAGTAAACTTAAAAATGGTTAGAAATTTACTTATTATGCATTGAATTGATAATAAAATAGATTTTAAAAAATTTTATATTTGGAATAAAATTGGAGAATAACTTTTGGAAGAGTAACTCAAGAGCAAACATAAACCAGAATGCGTAGAATTTTCTTGTGTAACCTGTACTATATATATTGTCATTCTATTTTCCTTAGAGTAAGCATCAAATATTCTTATAGTGTACTTGAAGACTACTTTGGATCATATTAAAAAAACACATTTTTATTTATTTATGTATTTTAGAATAGACTACAAGTTTTCTTAGAGTATACTTAAAGCGGTCAGAATACCAAAGTCAAGTTTTATCCTCCCTACCTTACCAGCCTCAAAAGTCATATAAAGTGAGTTATAATTAAGAAAAAACGATAATTTACGCAAATAGAGGAGAACAGTTCCCTTTCTTTATTAATAATCTACCTCAGTTCAAAATTTGAAGCAAAAATATTGTTTGGTTTTCGAGTAATCCCTTACCAAAATTTATGATAATTTCATGTAATTTGAGGTTATACGCTCGACTAAATAAAAGGCATGTCAAGATTTTTGGTAAGAAATTTCTTGAAAACTAGTAAATATTTTTGCTTCAAATTTTAAAGACAAATAGATTATTGATAAAGGAAGAGTTCTGTTCTCCTAGATTCACGTAAATTAACTTTCTCTTTTAAATATAATTAATTTTATGCAATTTTCAAGGTCGGTAAGGTAGGGATGATAGAACTTGGCTTTGGCACTCCGTTAAGGAGGTAGCATACCTGGTGAGCTACTGACCGAGCAAAAAAAATAACTATTACCTTTATTTAAAAAAATACGCAACTTTATGCAAAATTATTCTAAATCATTCTACAATGTTGCAGGTCGATACGACAAGGACACCCGACAAATTTCTGCACCAAAATTTACGATTTTCTGTGATTCTTCGGTGCATAAATTTTTTAAGATGTCTTTGTCTTATTGACTTGGAACTTTGTAAAATGACTTATTATTTATTTATCTAGTGCTTCTGCGTTCGGGTTTTGCATAAAATTGCGTATTTTTCAAATAAATGTAATAACGATCTTTTTTTGCTTGGTCGGTAACCCACCCGATATGCTACCTCCTTAAAGATTACTTTGGATCTGTTATCAAAAAAATTCATTTTAATTACGTTCCTTTCAATAAACTTCGAGTTTTACAATAGACGAGTTTCGACATTTATAAGTGTATTTATTTTTATAAATATTAAATGATAAATGTTCATGTATTAATGGAATCCTTATGCATAATAAGTTATTTTGGAAAAATTAGTAATGAAATTGAGAAAGTAAATAAAAATATTAATATAACAGATAATTATATTTCTTATGATACTAATGCACTGTATGAAGAAAATTATTCATTTATTTGAAATGTTAAGCTAATAGTCCTTTCAGCGCAAAAGGTACAATTTATATGATTTATGTAAATAAAAATATATTTGTTCCAGTCATGATTCGTGATTATGTTACGAGATTCGAATTTAAAAGTAACTGAATGACACACTTTACAGAACCAATTATTTAATATATCATAAATGCACATAAGTATTTCAAGGGTTCAAACAGGCAAAATATCTTTGAATGTGTAATGTGATAGTCGTGCCACCTATTAATTATGTATAACTTAATTGTATGTGTTGTGTGTATATACATGCCTTCGACAACAAAAAGTAAATGGAAGGAAGCAATAAAATTGTTCGGTACTGAAGAGGGTCTTCGCAGTCTTTTAAAATCAAAGGAATCAATGGATAACTCGAAAATATACAACGTATAGCTTCAGATATCTACTTTGCTTTGTCATTGTTTGCTATGTCAAACGAGAGAAAAAAGGAAAAACTAAACTCGGTAACACCAAAATAATGGACCATATCTGTCTTTCTATTTGATACATCTACATACACTTGTGTGAATATCTACTTATGTATAGCTCAAATTCTGTTTTAACCAAATTAAAAAAAAATCAGGCGTTTCTAGAATTTTACAAATAATCCATACCTTTTGTATAATGTTAATGTACTCTTAATGTATCATTCAAATCATTTTAATAAGTTATATAACATAAGTGCAACTGCAGCTTTCATAATACTTACGACAATACTTCGTGATTACTGAAATTTTATAATGACGTAAATAATAATTATAGGATAATGCAATGTATTTCTATACTGACGTTTATGAATCTATTTATATAATTCAATAAAAATACTGCAATATCGTGTAAATTAGATTTATATTACTATATCACCAAATAGAGGTACAAAATTTTGTATCACTGAATATAATAAATCTGAAATACATGCTTTTTATATAATTAAAATAACAGAACATTACATCAACTAAAGAATAGAAAACTTCATCAAATTTTTCCCATATTTTATTAATACTTCCACTATTACATATTGACCATATTGTTATCATTTTTTTGTTTTCCTATATCTCTGTTTTAATTAGTCCCTCTTCTATTTCAAAACCTAATTTTTCTATTTTATAATTCCAATTTTTTTTAACCTTTTAAAATTCCTCCTTTTGCCATCCCTTTCTTATATTCTCTTTTTGCTGGTATTAGTTTCCAGTTAAATTCTTTTGATACACTCTTTTTCATAAATTCTATATCTTTATATTTTCTATCTACGTTTCAGTTAAGTTACCAATAGTATATTACACACCTAGGGAGGTAAAGTATTGGTCAGTCCATAGCACATGTAAATTGGCACCTGAGCCGAAGGCGAGGGTGGCAAACATGTGCTATGGGGTGACCATTTTACCTCCCGTGGGATGTATACTATTTTTCACCACCAGTAGGCCGAAAATAACACATTCCTTTTTCGGTGCCGGGAGGGAATGTGGTACTTTCGGTCTACGTGTGGTGAAAAATCTTTTTTTTCTATATAAATCCAAAAATCTCTATCTTTATTCATAATTCCTGCAACATTCCAGAAAATGTATTTTTTTATATTTAGTATATTACACACCTAGGGAGGTAAAGTATTGGTCAGTCCATAGCACACGTAAATTGGCACCTGAGCCGAAGGCGAGGGTGGCAAACATGTGCTATGGGATGACCATTTTACCTCCCGTGGGATGTATACTATTTTTCACCACCAGTAGGCCGAAAATAACACATTCCTCTTTCGGTGCCGGGAGGGAATGTGGTACTTTCGGTCTACGTGTGGTGAAAATACTATTTTTCCCCCATCTCTGACTTTCTCTGTTATTTAAAAAAAAAATTCATTTATTTGTTCATTATCATTTTGTAGGTTAGCATTTATTTCTTTATTTTCCTTTTTTTCTTGTTACCTGTTTTCTTTTCTAAATTTTCCCTATTTTCCCATTTAATTCACGTATTTTTATAGATGATTTTACCAAAACCTATTTTTATTTACCATGGAGTCTCTTTTATTACTATAATATCGTCGTCCCGGTAACTATTTATCAACCTCGATTCTTTGCGCCATTTTTCCATTCTCTATATCTCTCTTTCTTCCCAACGATCTAATTTATTTTCTAACTTTTCTATCCTTATTAACATATCTACTTTACCCGTGTTCATTTAAACACTTAATCTTTCTAAATCTAATGTCAATTGTCTAATTTTCTTAAATTCTTTCGTACATCTCGCTTTAAATTCACTTTCGGTTTCAACAAAATTAACTTCTAGTAAATAGTATTAGATTTATTTATTATTAACCCTTAACATTCGACTATTAACTAATTCAACATTGGAGGGTGAAAATTACAAATTAAAATTTACTTTTTTACGACTTTACTGTCAAGCGTGGTTTGCAGACTATCTGCGAGTTATTCTTACGTTCATCTATTTATCTATGCGCTTATTACCTTTCTTTTTTCTTCTTCTTTTTCTTTATCGTTTTTACCTTGCGTATTTTTTTTCACAGTCTCGTATTATCGCGTATAATCACTTTTTGTTTCTCTTACTCTCGCTGTATCTTAACCAGGGTTGGGTAAGTAGTCGTCAACCACCCATTTTCGAATACTAATTCATTATTTGAGTTTAAAGCTTAAAAAACATAAAGACTTGCGCAACAACATTGTATATGGTATATATATACACCATATCGTCAGCTGAGTGGAAGAACAGTCTATCTCGGAACTTGCTTGGAAAACGCCCTATCTCGGAACTTGCTTGAAAAACGCCCTATCTCGGAAAACGCTTGGAAAACATCCTATCTCGCGATCCGCTTGGAAAACGCCCTATCTCGCGCCTCGGTTGAAGAACGCCCTATCTCAAATGAAATTTTTCGCTTTCAAATTTTGTAGTGGCACCACTGCGCAAATTAAAAATTCTAAGCTTAAAAATCTCCGTTCTCTCAACTTTTTTTTAACCTTTATAAAAACATTATTTAAATTGCACACAGATCGGCTGATATAATAAGTACTCGATACATCGCCCTGATAGACAGATAAAGTCAGAGAAGTCTCTCTTTCTCTGCGGAGTCCCGATGACGCCTAAACAATATTTTTCCGAATTTTAAACACTTTACTAATTAATTTATTTTAATTAGCAAGACCGTATTTTTAAGTTGCGCAGTGCAGGTGCCACTACAAAATTTGAAAGCGAAAAATTTCATTTGAGATAGGGTGTTCTTCAACCGAGGCGCGAGATAGGGCGTTTTCCAAGCGGATCGCGAGATAGGGCGTTTTCCAAGCAAGTTCCGAGATAGACTGTTCTTCCAATCAGCCGACGATATACAATGTTTTTATGCAAGTTGTAACAGTTTGGTTGCCGCACGGATGTTTATTTTAATCTCGCGGCTGCTCAGCGGTACGGTTAAACTTACCGTATTTAAATAAATGTATTTTTCCCGCGTTGCGGCGGCAGTTACCTGTCCGCTCTACCAAATCTGTTAAGTGTTAGTCTGAAACCGAGTTACTGTTTCAGATAACAACCAGGTAAAAAGCAAATCTGAAATTGACCGCGAAACAGGGACATCGCGTCGAGCACTTGTCAACCAGAAATATACGAGCTCTTAGGATTACGGAAGGAATAGTACGTGGGTTAAATTCAAATACTTGAATACCGGATAGAATTCTAATAATAAACTGAGTTTATTGAAATAAAAATAAAGATAAATAACAAATAAAATATCTGATTGTCGCCGAGGTCTACGCTTTTATTACAAGTCGGTAAACAGCCGACTTGTACAGAGAGGGGGAAAAATATCGCGAACTAAAATAATATACCCAGTCAACGGGACTGGTATAAAGCAACACGACTATTTATTAAGTGCGAATAAAAACACGATCGCGTGAAGTGGTACCACTTACTTTATACGTTGCTCTCTCACTCACGCTGCGATGTAGGACGGATTGTCCGTTCGCCCGTGCACCGAGGTTGTGTGGCTGCAGGTCGGTTCACGGTGTTGCAGTACTCACTGCAAATGCAGGATCGCCCTGCAGTCAAAACGCACACACGTAACGCACGGCAAAACACAGCACGGTGAAGCTGAACACGGGACGCGGGGGGATCACACCTGTCGCGTAAGAAGGCGGCTATATCTCTTCGCAGCGCGTGCGAATCTTCCCCTCATCTATCTAATCAGGTGCGTGCGCGAATCTTTCGCACGCGAAGTCGATCTCGCCCGTGTACAAACCGAGCCAAGCCGAATCTCTCCGGCTCGAGCCGATGCGAACATTAGGATACTGTTCGCTCGTATTGCTCACATTCGTCAAACGGTAAGGTAAACAATACCTTACCGTTACAAAGTCTATATGTTTTTTTAAGGTTTAAACTCAAATAATGATAAAGTATTCGAAAATGGGTGATTGACAACTACATACCCAACCCTGATCTTAACTACCTGTTCTAATCTATACGTGCAACGCTCACTTTACACTTTACATTTCTGCTTTATTTACATAAATTTGTATAATATTTATATATCCTTTTGTTCTTTACGTTTTTAATTATCCTACATTACAACTTTTATTATTTCATTACCTTTTTTACCATTAAATATTTCGTAAATTTTAACAGAGATACCGCACACACCGAGGGGCTATTCACCCAACAACATTGTGCGTGAATGATTACAATACTGAGTCGACTTCAAAGTGATTCTAAGCGATTTCAATAATTAAACTGAAATCGGTCTCTTTCTTGAACCTAAACTACTAACATTTAGGTAGTATACAAAAATTTTATTTGAATTGGTTAAAAGATTTGGAATGAAGTAAAAAACCTTCAAAGTTTACAGATATTTTTTTATTTTTTTTAGAACATTTACGTCGAGTAATAAACTTTTGTCGCTTACAATGGGCGGCGAGATGGATAGTACATATTGATTAATATTAATATAACCATGAATATCCATTGGTACTGTTTCTAGCGTATTATCGTCTTTTTGATCGTTTTTCAATTTATACCACTGACATAGTACGCCTACATCTCTAGAATTTCCGCTAATTTGAGCAAACTCACGGGAAAATTCAGTGTTTTCCCAACATTTACCAATAAGATAAGCAAAACTTAGAACTAAGCCTATATAACATTTATACTTCTCTCCCAATATTTTAAACAAACAATAATCTCCTACATAAATTTCGTCACTTATTTTTGAAAAATATGTTTCTTGTTTCTTTATTCCCCTATTAGATTTAGTAATTTCGTAATCTTTTACACGATGCAATCTATCGCTACTTAAACTAGTATTATTTTGGTTTAATAGCCAACATATTGACGACTTTCGTACTACAAAATTATTGTCGGTACTGTCCTTTATACAAATAAAAGAACTATTTGGCTTCAGCTCTAGCTTTTTATTATAATTTTTTAAGTCTATAGTTCCATTTACATTACATAGCACGGTTAAATCTTCTAATAAATTAGGGTTACAGTTGTCTAGGTTACATTGTACATCACATGTCGCATTTTTTTTATCACACAATTGTGTTTCGCAGTCTGAATCTCCATCTTCACTCTCTTTAACTTCACTTTTTTCTTGTAAATAATCACAGAAGTTTTCTTTTAAAATTATTGTATCCGCATTATGACTTTGAATATTTATTCCCAATAGTTTAATTTCAAAAAAAGCAGCTTGTTTTGCTCTTTCTAAAATCGAATTTATACTTGAATCATCTAGAAAGTCAAAATTAAAATTTCCTTGCATATGCATTTTTTTTTCTAATCGTGGAAATCGAAAATCAGTGTCGTCACATTTATCATTCACATTTAAAGCTTCATTTTGAAATTGTATTCTTGATACTTTATTTAATACTTCTAGTAGAGAAAAATTAACTACAGTTGAATAAGTAGATCCCATCGATCTAAGTGCTCGAAAAAATGATTCGCACGTTTGACTACCAAATAACCATGGTAAAAATAAATTAGTCGTAAGAGAAGATTTTTCATCATTCAGACTTTCTGCATTATTCTGTAATTTGCGAATACATGTAATTAAATTATGAGCGTTTAACTCCATGCATAAGTAAGTATTTAGAGTTATAAAATTTTCCGTAATAGAATATTTAGGTATATTATTTAACCAAGATCGCCAATATCGTAAGAAAAAAATGCAAAACCACGCTTTGCGTGGTTAATTTTTAATTTTATTAATTTTTGGTATTAATTTTTAATTTATTATTTTTAAATATGATATTGTTCCATTACTATCAGGTACATGATTTTTTAATAATTCTAAAATTCGGAGATGAGATATTTTTTCGACCGAAGGAAAATTCATTTTATCTTTAACGGATATGTCTTTCGAACATAAAAGATGTTTATCTTTTGAAACAGAATTTATTAATATTTTTAAATGACTTTGTGAAATAATATATTCCCCTATTGGTAAAATAATTGATGGTTTTAATAATCTATTCCTTAATTTTGTACCAATATGAACTGTGTCCTGAATGCAAATTATATTTGGATTTAAATCAGCATTAAAATAATTAATAACGGAACTTTGATTGAATATACCTAATTTTGACTGTATGCGCATAGATTTTAATAAACGTGGATCTCCGTCAGATGATACTCCTAAGACAGTTATACCTTCACTTTCAAGACTCTTTATTATGTATTTCCATCTATTATTAATATGTGTTGAATCAAATTTGTTGTTGGACCCGAATATACACAGACAAAAAGAAGAAGAGCCTTCTTTTACTGGTTGTGCCATAATAACATAAGCCAGACTTGACTTTTCATTTATCTCATAAAACATTACAATCTGTTTTAAAGAACAAGCTGTGAACGAATTCTTGATTGGCATTCCGTTTTTATCTAAAGGTAATACAAAACCTATGATTTGGTTAGTTTTTGAATCGTACTGAATGTTTCCTGTGATTTTAGTCGCATCTTCGCATAACCATATTACTAAGGGTAACTGTTTAGATATTAAATAATCTTTTAATTCTTTAACGCGGCAGTCACCTTCAATAACAACAGTTGCAGTAGATTTCATATAACGACTAATAGTGCTTAACGATGGCAGTGGTAAATTCGCACACAGAGTTTCGTACAATAATCTTCCGCCTATATTGAATAAATATGTTGCAAAAAGTTTGATAGACTCATCGTAAGTATAATTTTTCGTTTTTTCACAATTTTGAATAGCATTAGTCATTAATTTTTCCAAAAAATTACTTTTTGTATTAGGTAATAAATCAATTGTATGTTGTCTACTGTTTGGTTATTTTTACTATCTAAAAAAATTTTTAAAGTTTCACTAAGATATTTATTTCTGTTAATTACGATTTGTAGTTGATTTATCAGCGGAAGATATTGTGTAATTCTCGTCTGGTTAGAACCTAACGTAGACAACATCTTTTGCTTTCGAATATCCGATCTAGAACTTTTTTTTGATTTAATGCTGCGAACTAATGTAGAATTATTAACCGCTTCGACATAATCCGTTCGCTGATTATGTCGCTCTAATATTCCCCCGAATCATGATTCAACATGTTCAATGATTGAGTTATAAGATTGGTAACGGTGCTGTCGGACTCAGATGCACTTTTATCGTGAACAATTTCAATTTGAGTGTTGTTCTGCAGTTCAATATCAATACATTGATTTTCTTGATTCAAAACAGTTTTGGTAAGATCTGATAATACGATTTTCTTATCTACAGTATCATCTGAAGTTTTAGAAGTGTTAGTAAACGACTTAATTGAAATATGTTTTTTAACATTTTTTATCTTATTTTTATTTTCTAACTTTGTTTCAGATTTTTGATGAGTCTGAAAATGCCTTATTATATTTGAAATAACCCACCTATTTGCATAGTTTTTTTCACCTTGACATTTAGTTATAACTTTTATATTTTTGCAAATAGGACATGTTATTTTGGCTTGGTATGTGTAACTTTGCGAAATATTGTGACCATTATAAATTTCTTTAATACTAACGTCAATTTCGGTGTCATTCAATAATTTATCGTAATTTTTCTCACTGTAATTATTTACATTCTCATTTTTTTTCGTATAAAGTTGTAGCATACGAACTAAATTTTTTTTCTTTTTCTGTATCCATATTTACAAACCCAACAGTAGCTTGTTTGTTCTCAAAATAATTAATTTTTTTGCAGTCGTCTTTAAAAACCTTATTTTCTTTTTTTTCATTAAATACTAGTAAACTCCAAAATTCATCAGGTTTAGATTGCACTAATTTAACTAACTCGTGTATTAAAAACGTATCTCCAATAAGAAAGCAAAATTTCTCTGGCATTTTATGATAAACACCATAATAAGATTCTAAATTATCATTATCAAGCAGTAAACACTTCATTGTTTCACGCGCAAAACATTCTAATTGATCAATCGTTTTGGAAGTAATATTTTTGAAAGCAGACGGAGAATCCAAATGGTTTAGTTGTAAAATATTTTTTACGTATTTCGGAATTTCGATGTTTTTCTCATTTTCCAAAATTTCCCAAAAATATTCACCTTGAATTAACTTCTTGTTCGTTGAAGTTGATGGTAGGTTGTCGCATGATCTCGACGACGAAGATGTTGTTTCGTCCATAGTTTAGCTTCCAAAAACTCGTCTGTTCGTCCGCTTTCTGTTCAGCCAAAAATAAAAAGAGGAAATTCTATTGAAAGATTATTTATGTAGATACAAAAAATTATTGTAAACTACAATTATTTTAATAATTAGCTTACCTGTTAAAATGTATTGTCTCGTAAAAAGTATCGCGAAATTACTATACGATGTCCAAAAGTTTATACACATATATTATGACGTCTTTTCAGTACGACGAGCAAGAATGGAATGATGCACAAAGTAAGGCGAGCGTAGACGCGATCTAACCGTTTTTATAATTCGAAGAAAAATTCGCCAAAACATCGTTTCATCTAGATAGATACCTACGTGACCTACGCGACCTTTGAAATCATCGGTGAACAGCCGTGATATTTCGACGGACACATTCTCGTATACACATTGTAATAAGCGATTTCAATAATTTCGAATATTGAAATTGATTTCAGCCTAATATGAAGTCGACTTTTATCCACAGTGCGCGAATGATTTCAAGAGTGAATAGCCCCTCGGCACACACGTGTACTTATTCGCACCCGCTAACCAAATCAGAATAAATATATGTATAACGAAATATTAAACTAATTACGTTACAATTTGAGTCATTTCCAGAGACAGAAATACTATTTTGACTAAATTTAATGTTTTTAAATTTAAAGTTTAATGAAATCCAGAAGAACCTTGGTTCTTATTATGATATAATTTACATAACAAATATGAATTTATTGAATTAGATAAGGACTAGTTATTCGGATGATGAAAGACCACCAAAAAGCAATTCTTTTATTGCAAAATTGCAATTATCCGACGACAAAGGTACGTCGACTTGATGAGGCACTATTTATTAAAGAAAATTACATATTATATTTTAAAAAATAAATAATTGAAATAATTACAATAGAAAAATGAAAATGTAAACAACCTATTTATATATAGCCTTTATTATTAGAAATTAAACATAAAAAATGTCTCAGAATTTTGTTATATATGTGATTTAAATGCTAAACAATTTCATCCTTAAATAATCTAAAACAAAAAATTATTCATTGTGGTCTAACAATGGGAATACATGACCTCCAGGTAACGGATATTTGCCAAACACTAAGATATGATTTCTATTATAAAAATATGAAGAAAGCCAGAATTTTATGTGCCAATGCCGTTTTTAACGATAGTTTTAAGTATTATGACACTAATACAAATAAAGATATACATTCGAATGCAGGTTCAGAAGAGTTTAGATCGACTATATTGGATTTAAAAAAAGCTAGCTCAGTATCTCAATTTGGTCAAAGGTGTGAAAGAAACAAGAATTTAATGACCTTTTTGCCTAAAACATTTATAAAATTTTAATACTAAATTTTCGTTAAAATTTCGTCTATTTCTTATTTTTGTATAACTTTTCATCAAATTACGATATTAAGGCTTCTTAATTTTTTAATTCAATTTACTCGATCTTAGCTTTCTTCTGAACTGGTTTTGAATGTATATCTTAAATGTGTGTTATATTAAGCGACCAAAGTCAAGGGTTTTTTTAAAGAATGTTTCGTTATTTGCTTATAACTATTGTTAAAAGCGGCATTGGCTCATGAAACTCTGGCTTTCGTTATATTTTTATAATAGAAATCATATTTTAGAGTTTGGTAAATATCCGTTTCCTGGAGGTCAAGTACTTTCCTTGTAAGTGAAGATATCACTCATAGATTTTTTTATTCTTTTGATTAGTTAATACTTTCATTAGTAAAATTTGCATTAATATTAAAATCTTAACAACAACCACAACAACATCGGCAACAACATCGGCAGCAACAGCAGGCACAACAAAATGTAGAGAATTATAATTATGTGAGATCGAGTAATTATTTCTATTTTATTTTTTTGTAATTTATAAAAAGTATTAATTTTGTTACAAGAACAACAACAGCAACAACAGCAGCAATAGTTAATAGTCTTCGCATAAGAATTATCTTTATTATAACATGCTTCCTGTTTCTGAGGACGCTAAAACTCCTGTTGCTGCTTCTGTTGCTGCGATTGTTGTTGCTATAACAAAATTAATTAATTTTGAAGGAAAATATCATAAAGATAATAGCATCTTTTTGTATAAAGTATATTTATTACAACTTTGCTTTTTTAAGCAGGAACAGAAGTACCATTAAAATTCTGAACAATACAGTATGCATAGATGCTAACAATGTTAATATTAATTATATTCATGTTTTGCATAACAGTTATATATAATTTATATCATTTAAATAGAAAGAAAATTATGCACCTGGTTCAATGGAGGCCAAATTGGCTGCGATGAAGAAGGTAAATGAATAGGTAAAAGACATCGAATGAATTTTTTCAAAATTATTAATTTCTAGATGCTCGAGATTTCTAGGTGGAACGATTTAATTTATTTTTTTTTATTCATTTATTACTTTATTATATATTTATTTACTTATTGTATTAATTTTTTTATATCATTTAAGTACTATCATATATCAATTAAATGTTAAATTAAAGGGTAAATGCCTGTAATTTTGCTATCGCATCTCCTAAAATTTCTTTTGTATTAACTCATTAACGCCCAAGAATGCAAAAATTTATCTTTATTTTCATAGCCATTATTTGACGCTTAAAGCATGGACTATAATGATACTGATTTTTTTCTAAATATTTGTGGATCTGTTCTTTCGAATGGTTTGTGAACGGTGGTGCACTTAATGATTATACTTTAACACTGTGCTTTTTTAATTTTTAATATTGCATATTTCAAAAATTTAGTTTCAATTAAAATATATGAAAAAATAGCAAAAAATAAACAAAATTAGCTATTTTTACAGATATTTTCATTGAAACCAAATTTTTGGACTAACAAGAAAAGTCCACACCCTTTGGGTAACGGATCCTTGCCAAACTCCAGGATATGATTTCTACTATAAAAATATGAAGAAAGCCGTTGTTCTAGATTCCCATGCCTTTTTTTTATGACAGATATAAGGCAATAACGAACAATAGCGCTAAAAAACCATTGACTTTGATTGCTTATAACTCGGAAACAAGTATAAAGATATACATTCAAACCAAATATTAAAATAAAACTGATATAATTTCTTTAGGCCAAAATTTCGTCTAATTTTTATTTCTTTCATAACATTTGACCAAATTTATTTAATTGCGCTTCTTTTTGTCAAAACATATCTGCTGAATCTCAGTTTTATTTTAATATTTGGTTTGAATGTATATCTTTACTTGTTTCCGAGTTATAAGCAATCAAAGTCAATGGTTTTTTAGCGATATTGTTCGTTATTGTCTTATATCTGTCATAATAAAGAACATTGGAATCTAGAACTTCGGCTTTCTTCATATTTTTATAGTAGAAATCATATCCTAGAGTTTGGTTAGGATCCGTTTCCCAAAGAGTGTGGACTCTCCTTGTTTAGCGATAACAGGGGTCAGATTCAGATGTAGCACCTCGGGTTACTCTTAGATATAATTTTTGTTCGAATATATATGATACTTTCTGTGACGTGAAGTGACCTTGTTTGACCTCGAATGATCGTGATTATGAGCAGTTATGACCGATCAGACTCCAGATTTGGATTCAGTACCCCACAAAACATTTGGATATCATGTCATTTTGAATATCTATATTAATTTCTGAATTTGACCTTAAATGACCTTGTTTGACAGCGAATGACCGTGATCATGACCAGTTATGACCGATTAAATTCCAAATTTGGATGCAGCACATATCAAATCCTGAGAAAACGGATATTTTATTTTTATTTTACTGAACTAAAAATTTTTAAATATCCTCCAGGGCCGGAAAGATATATCGGCTCGATCCATTATAGAAATAGTGTGCATAATTGATCGGTGATACAAGACATGAATTTGGGGATATTCAAGGAGTTTCGAAACCTCTTTAAAGGTTAAGATGGTGCTACGGTCCTACAATATGAAATAAATGTTAATATTTTTCATTTTTCCAATGTAATTTTACAACAAATTATGTAGCAATAATTCAATGATTCTTGATGATTGTGACTGAAATCGAAATCTTTTTTCAAATAATGTATTTAGCATTTGGTAATGAGTCTATTTTTGAAGGCCTTATTTAATTTAAGTTTGATCGATTCGGAAAAACAACCGTAAATGCCTTCAAAAAAATGAAATCGAAATTTATTTCCACCGCAAATATGTTTTCTTTTTTTTTTATTTTAACCTCGCTCTTTTTATGCTCCCGAACCGGTGCTAATCAGCGACGGAGGTCATACGTTGTCTTGGTGAAGAAAGTATTTGTTGAAAATACATTCGCCAATGGTGCTTATATCAATCGGCCGGGGCCGGGAATCGAACCTGGGACCTCCAGATTACGAGCCCGACGCTCTACCGACCGAGCCATCGCAGGCCTCAAAACCGCAAATATGTGATACCAGCTTCCCATTTTTTTATAGTAGAAATTCATATCCTAGAGTTTGGTTAGGATCCGTTTCCCAAAGAGTGTGGACTCTCCTTGTTAGCGATAATAAAAAATAAAAAATACAGGGTAAAAGTATAATTATTAACCCTTTCACTGACAATGTATCATATATGATAAAAAAAAGTCGTGCCACAACTGGTGATGTACCATATATGATAAAATTAAATAACCCCCCGTAAAAAAATAGTATACAGATTGTATACAAAATGTATACAATTTATTTTATACAAATAGTATACAATATTGGTTGTATACAATATGTATAAAATCTGTATACAATCTGTAAAAAAAATTGTCTATACAATTTGATAAAAATTTTATACAAAGAGTAAAGAAATTTCTTTCTTTCTTATTTTTGTATAAATAAAAAATCTGGAAGATTAAAAACAGAAAATATATTAGGCATTTGGAAATTGCTGCAGCACTGCCCTGTGAACGAGAAAAACTGTAGAGGTTATGGACATCAGAACCATCGATGATGAGGTGAAAAAAAGTTTTATGCAACCGAAAAAGAAAGTTGAAAATCGACTTGACAACCAAAGAACAAAACATTCGGTCAGACCCTGTTTAACTTTCATGATGTGCAAGTCGATGTTGAAGAGTCCGTTGGATGTAACGAAATGGTAGTTTGAAAATTTTGGCCGAATCGCGATGAAGGAAAAGTTGTTGACATTTTTTCAAGATCGTTGGTGTCAGTGGCAGCAGCAATTCTTGGTTGCGTTAATCACCTCATCATCAATGGTTCTGATGTCCATAACCTCTACAGTTTTTCTCGTTCACAGGGCAGTGCTGCAACTGTTTCCAAATGCCTAATATATTTTCTGTTTTTAATCTTCCAGATTTTTTATTTATACAAAAATAAGAAAGAAAGAAATTTCTTTACTCTTTGTATAAAATTTTTATCAAATTGTATAGACTATTTTTTTTACAGATTGTATACAGATTTTATACATATTGTATACAACCAATATTGTATACTATTTGTATAAAATAAATTGTATACATTTTGTATACAATCTGTATACTATTTTTTTACGTGGGACTGCTGCATTTTTCAACTAATTTATTTCAAATTCGGTGTGTAAGAGTTTTGGGGGTTGCTGATTACGAATCTAAGGTCAGAATTAAAAAATTCAAAATGGCGCAAAGATTCTTTTCAACGTAAAACTTGTTAAGTTGTTTTATGTATAGATCCGTGTTTTGAAACTTATCACACCAAAGAAGTCTTACCTTGATCAAGTTAGAAAAAATTAGAAAAAATAATAGAAAGTCATAAAGTCAGATGTTATCGATAGATTCATATAGATCTTAGAAGAGCAATGTGAGAAAAATACAAAATAGATTTCTGACATAATGGAAAAATGCATAAAAACTGGAAAAATGTAAAAAAAAAAATAGGAAAATATAAAAAATAAAAAAAATAAAAAAAGGAGCTAAATTACTCTCTACGTCCACGGCGTTAGCTCTGGGTAAAGCAGAAAGAGAGTAGAAGGCCTAAAAACTCTACATTTCTAAAAAAAAAAAGCACGAATCAAAACACATAAACCCTGAGATGGCCATATATCCAAAAGAATGAGTATAATTATGTATATTCACAATAAAACAGGGGTCAGATTCAGATGTAGCACCTCGGGTTACTCTTAGATATAATTTTTGTTCGAATATATATGATACTTTCTGTGACGTGAAGTGACCTTGTTTGACCTCGAATGATCGTGATTATGAGCAGTTATGACCGATCAGACTCCAGATTTGGATTCAGTACCCCACAAAACATTTGGATATCATGTCATTTTGAATATCTATATTAATTTCTGAATTTGACCTTAAAATGACCTTGTTTGACAGCGAATGACCGTGATCATGACCAGTTATGACCGATTAAATTCCAAATTTGGATGCAGCACATATCAAATCCTGAGAAAACGGATATTTTATTTTTATTTTACTGAACTAAAAATTTTTCATAATCCTCCAGGGCCGGAAAGATATATCGGCTCGATCCATTATAGAAATAGTGTGCATAATTGATCGGTGATACAAGACATGAATTTGGGGACATTCATAGGAGGTTTCGAAACCTCTTTAAAGGTTAAGATGGTGCTACGGTCCTACAATATGAAATAAACAATGTTAATATTTTTCATTTTTCCAATGTAATTTTACAACAAATTATGTAGCAATAATTCAATGATTCTTGATGATTGTGACTGAAATCGAAATCTTTTTTCAAATAATGTATTTAGCATTTGGTAATGAGTCTATTTTTGAGGCAGGGGTCTGTTTCTGCACACAGGAATTAAACACATAATGTTTGTGTACAAAAATTCTGCACTTTACTTTTATGCACGGTGCACAAATATTTTACAAAATAATTTAAATTAATAAAAATAATCGTTTATTTTGTGCACATAAAAATTGTGCACATTAAAATTGTACACGTAAATATTAAGCACATCAAAATAAGAGTAAAAAAATATTTATGTGTACAATTTTAATGTGCACAATTTTTATGTGCACAAAATAAACGATTATTTTTATTAATTTAAATTATTTTGTAAAATATTTGTGCACCGTGCATAAAAGTAAAGTGCAGAATTTTTGTGCACAAACATTATGTGTTTAATTCCTGTGTGCAGAAACAGACCTCTGCCTTTTTGAAGGCCTTATTTAATTTAAGTTTGATCGATTCGGAAAAACAACCGTAAATGCCTTCAAAAAAATGAAATCGAAATTTATTTCCACCGCAAATATGTTTTCTTTTTTTTTTTATTTTAACCTCGCTCTTTTTATGCTCCCGAACCGGTGCTAATCAGCGACGGAGGTCATACGTTGTCTTGGTGAAGAAAGTATTTGTTGAAAATACATTCGCCAATGGTGCTTATATCAATCGGCCTCGCAGGCCTCAAAACCGCAAATATGTGATACCAGCTTCCCAACGGCTTTGTATCAATCGTATTTTTCTAATTATTTCTTCGTCATACATTTTTGACTGCTTTTTTAGTAGTCCAACATTTACCAATATCGTGAAATTGTGTGACTTCATTGTATTTCTTAGGACACTGTCCAGTTTTTAAAAAATTCAATTAAATCGTTGTTGCATTTGGCTAAGAGAGGTTATGTTTGAGATCGCATTTTTCAAATTGTAAGCGCATTTTAATATAATTTAAACATTTGTACTTATAATTTATGTAATATATGTATTACAAATACGCCTCCACTGCATTTATAAGTTGTCATTGTGTTAAATAAAAATAATATGAGAAATACAATTGTTGAGGTCCAGAACCCTCGGTCGTGCCCATATAATTTTTTTAAATAAACTCTTGTAACTTCTAAACAATCAAAATATTTACATTTGAACAAAAATTTAATGCAAAGCTGAGTTAAAATAGATATACTTTTTAAAAAATAAGCTCAAATCCATTAGACTAGAGCAAAGTTCTTTAGGAATTTCTTTATGACAATACTTTTTTTGTATTTAATGACACATTATCACCCCTCACGATATACGTATGGATTCTCCCATTTCTCCACTTTTGCTAACATTATAATGACTGATTTGGAAAATGATTATAGAAATGATTGAAAAAGACAAATAAATTAGAATATACAAATGTAGTTTACAAGTTCACTTGTAAAAACTAGGATTAATGAACATAAAAAGAACAAAAATCTAGAATCGGTAGTGGATTAACATTTTTTTATTTAAGTTTTATTGAACTCTTACGTAGAGTTATTTAGCTACAAATACAGGTTATTTATAATTGATCATATTTAAGGTAATACATAATGTGTATGATTACAATTTAATATCGCTTTGTCTTAAAAAAGTGGCGACTATATTCATTACAAAAATATTGAGCTTACAAATTATTGATGTCATGAGCTTTGTTAATTAAACTCTGTGTTTTAATATATTTAGTTCAAGGCATATGCAAGCACAGCCTACGGATAATTCACCCACCACTGTGTTACCGTCCGTGTAAATTTTAAGTGAACTATCATTCTTAAAATATCTAGAAATAAGTCATTATGACAGCGTGCGACTTGTAGCTTTTACCAATACTTATATTAACATTAACTACTGTATTAATAATGTTGTAGTCGTACTTGTATATACCCGGAAGCCCCAAGTAAAAAAATTTTGTAAAAATTTTATAAAGATTTTATAAATTGAGCTTTATAAAAGTTGTATAAAAAATTGGCCATATAAAATTTTATACAAATTTATACATAAGTGAAAATAATTTATAAATTTTTTATAAAATGTTTATAAAAAATATATAGAAGGACAATTAGCTGCACAATCCTGCAGTAACGGATAAAAAAATTTATATGGCACGACCGAGAGGTTATGGACATCAAAAAAATTAGTATTTCAGCGCGACGAAGAATTACTGATGCCACCGATGATATAGAGAAAAAAGTCCACAGTTCCTCCTTCGATTTGGCTTAAAATTTTGAACGCCTTTTTGCTTTTTAAAAGTTGTTGCATCCGGCGGACTCTTTAACATTGACTTGGACATCGCGAAGGTTAGACGGGGGTCTGACCAAATGTTTTGTTCTGTGGTTGTCAAGTCAATATTCAACTTTTTCATTAGTAACCAAAGAAAAAATTGAATATTGACTTGACAACCACAGAACAAAACATTTGGTCAGACCCCCGTCTAACCATCGCGATGTCAAAGTCGATGTTAAAGAGTACATCAGTACACCGGATGCAACAACTTTGAAAAAAAGCGAAAAGGCGTTCAAAGTTTTCAGCCGAATCGAAGGAGGAACTGTGGACTTTTTTCTCTATATCGTCGGTGGCAGCAGTAATTCTTTGTCGCGCTGAAATACTAATTTTTTTGGTGTCCATAACCTCTCGGTCTTGCCATCTAAATTTTTTATCCGTTACTGCAGGATGATGCAGCTGATTACGTTTAATTTAGTGTTTAAACTGTGCTTTTATATATTTTTTATAAAAATTTTATAAAATGTATTTATAAAGTTTTTATAAAAAATTTATAAATTATTTTCACTTACGTATAAATTTGTATAAAATTTTATATGGCCAATTTTTTATACAACTTTTATAAAGCTCAATTTATAAAATCTTTATAAAATTTTTACAAAATTTTTTTACTTGGGGCTCTTCAGTGAATATGAGAGATATAGTCTCTGTTAAAGTGGATCAGTAATCAGTTTTATCAGGTGATAGCGTAAGTCCTAATGTGCTTAATTTATTACAAATAATCTCTTTTTTCTAGTGTTTCTCTAGATTGTTCGGTGTCATCCAGTGTTGTGTAAAGTACGACATCGTGGGCAAATTCTAATATTTTGCTATTTAATGGTAAATCATCTTTTAATCCTAAAACATAAATGATATATAATATCATACTGAGAAGCCCTCCTTGTGCGACTCCCTGATAGCTATGTAATATAACATTTGTATTTATTGTATAGTGGTCAGATCCTCACGTATTATCCAATACCTTAAGAGTGAGTGCTTGTGATACATCTACCGTAGAAAAGACGAGATCGATATTGGACTTGGTATCTATTCTAGTAAAAGTATCGGTATTATGCAAAATAAAGCATTATGAGAGTGAAAATCAGCAACCATGAGGCCCGCGATGGCTCGGTCGGTTAGAGCATTGGGCTCGTAATCTGGAGGTCCCAGGTTCGATTCCCGGCCACGGCCGATTGATACAAGCACCACTGGGGAATGTATTTTCACTAAGTGCTTTCTTCACCAAGACATCGTATGACCTCCGTCGCTGATTAGCACCGATTTGGAAGCATAAAAAAGAGTGACGTTAGAATAATAATAATAAAAGAAAATCACCAACCAATAAACACCTATTAGAGATACTAATATGATTAAGAAGTGTATCCCACTCTTGTTCTGTCAATATAACATTTAGTGGTTTCTAACATGTAATTATTGATATAGGTTTTTTTAAGTTGGTGATTTGTAACCCGCACAATTCAACATTATTATTATTAGGGTTTAGTATAGTTCTACATAATTAAGTGATTTCTTAGTTAGAATAATTACTATGCCACCGCCTCTATTGTGTATTCTGTCTTTCCTTAAGATATTAAATCCCGCGAATTAAAATTTATTTTTTTCATTAACGGGATGTCGGACCCAAGTTACAGGGATCTATACCTTTCAGTATAAGAATTATGTTGGAAATATTGATTAAAAAATCTGAATTCATATTCATATGGGTAGTTTTAAAACAAAAGCAAGGGTATAACGTTTTGATTTTTAAGAAAAAGTAAATTTTTTAATAATAAATGAATAAACAATTGTTGGTCGGTAATAATCGGTCAAAAAAGGCATAAACTTTTAACACAAATTTAAAAATCTGAAAAAATTTGAGTATGCCATTTCAAAAATGTATTCTTTTTTTTATAAGAAAATATTGAAAATGATTATTTTCTGAGTCCGGCATAGAATATAAAGAAGCAAGAACATATCTGATAAATGGAGCAGTCGGGGTTGATTTACCATTACTAGGTTCCAATGTCCCAATCGCCTTATAGCGTTTTGAAAATTTCATATGTAACGATGTTCAACATTGCTCTTTACATGCACTGCATTTATCTACGACAAAATTATGATATCCGACTCTTTAACATTGACTTGGACATCGCGAAGGTTAGACGGGGGTCTGACCAAATGTTTTGTTCTGTGGTTGTCAAGTCAATATTCAACTTTTTCATTAGTAACCAAAGAAAAAATTGAATATTGACTTGACAACCACAGAACAAAACATTTGGTCAGACCCCCGTCTAACCATCGCGATGTCAAAGTCGATGTTAGGTCATTGGTTAAAGAAAATAATTGAGAAATACAATTTTTTGAGTCCATAACCTCTCGGTCGTTGCCATATAAATTTTTTTATCCGTATACGCAGGATTGTGCAGATACTTGTCCTTATATATATTTTTTATAAACATTTTTATAAAAAATTTATAAATTATTTTTCACTTACGTATAAATTTGTATAAATTTTATATGGCCAATTTTTTATACAACTTTTATAAAGCTCAATTTATAAAATCTTTATAAAATTTTTACAAAATTTTTTTACTTGGGGGCTCTTCAGTGAATATGAGAGATATAGTCTCTGTTAAAGTGGATCAGTAATCAGTTTTATCAGGTGATAGCGTAAGTCCTAATGTGCTTAATTTATTACAAATAATCTCTTTTTTCTAGTGTTTCTCTAGATTGTTCGGTGTCATCCAGTGTTGTGTAAAGTACGACATCGTGGGCAAATTCTAATATTTTGCTATTTAATGGTAAATCATCTTTTAATCCTAAAACATAAATGATATATAATATCATACTGAGAAGCCCTCCTTGTGCGACTCCCTGATAGCTATGTAATATAACATTTGTATTTATTGTATAGTGGTCAGATCCTCACGTATTATCCAATACCTTAAGAGTGAGTGCTTGTGATACATCTACCGTAGAAAAGACGAGATCGATATTGGACTTGGTATCTATTCTAGTAAAAGTATCGGTATTATGCAAAAATAAAGCATTATGAGAGTGAAAATCAGCAACCATGAGGCCCGCGATGGCTCGGTCGGTTAGAGCATTGGGCTCGTAATCTGGAGGTCCCAGGTTCGATTCCCGGCCACGGCCGATTGATACAAGCACCACTGGGGAATGTATTTTCACTAAGTGCTTTCTTCACCAAGACATCGTATGACCTCCGTCGCTGATTAGCACCGATTTGGAAGCATAAAAAAGAGTGACGTTAGAATAATAATAATAAAAGAAAATCACCAACCAATAAACACCTATTAGAGATACTAATATGATTAAGAAGTGTATCCCACTCTTGTTCTGTCAATATAACATTTAGTGGTTTCTAACATGTAATTATTGATATAGGTTTTTTTTAAGTTGGTGATTTGTAACCCGCACAATTCAACATTATTATTATTAGGGTTTAGTATAGTTCTACATAATTAAGTGATTTCTTAGTTAGAATAATTACTATGCCACCGCCTCTATTGTGTATTCTGTCTTTCCTTAAGATATTAAATCCCGCGAATTAAAATTTATTTTTTTCATTAACGGGATGTCGGACCCAAGTTACAGGGATCTATACCTTTCAGTATAAGAATTATGTTGGAAATATTGATTAAAAAATCTGAATTCATATTCATATGGGTAGTTTAAAACAAAAGCAAGGGTATAACGTTTTGATTTTTTAAGAAAAAGTAAATTTTTTAATAATAAATGAATAAACAATTGTTGGTCGGTAATAATCGGTCAAAAAAGGCATAAACTTTTAACACAAATTTAAAAATCTGAAAAAATTTGAGTATGCCATTTCAAAAATGTATTCTTTTTTTTATAAGAAAATATTGAAAATGATTATTTTCTGAGTCCGGCATAGAATATAAAGAAGCAAGAACATATCTGATAAATGGAGCAGTCGGGGTTGATTTACCATTACTAGGTTCCAATGTCCCAATCGCCTTATAGCGTTTTGAAAATTTCATATGTAACGATGTTCAACATTGCTCTTTACATGCACTGCATTTATCTACGACAAAATTATGATATCCGATTATTTAGCATTAAAATACTTACTTACGCAAACGATTCGCGGGAAAGGTTAGACGTCAAACTGAAGATGTTTTTTTTGGCAATAGACAACATCAAGATGATCAATTTTTTGCATCTTAAAGCAAAATGTTTTGAGGTCATAGATTGCCTAAATAGTTTAGTTAAATTAAGATACGTATATCGTAATTTTATCATTGAAAAATGCAGTGCGTGATAAGGACAATGTTGAATAAGATGCAAAGAGTCTAAT
Organism: Theocolax elegans; assembly: GCA_026168455.1. Taxonomy (NCBI): domain Eukaryota; kingdom Metazoa; phylum Arthropoda; class Insecta; order Hymenoptera; family Cerocephalidae; genus Theocolax; species Theocolax elegans. The sequence goes on from CM047426.1 coordinate 29,063,811, forward strand.
TGCGACCTGGTGATGGTGAATCAATCCCGGGTACTCTATTTATCAGATAAGTACTATTTTTCTTATATTTTACTAAACTTAAACTATAAATGTATAATTTTAGTATTTGTTTATAAATTTTCAAACAATATAAATCGATATTTTGTGGTTTTATATTTTTTCTTTTTACAGGTTAGACATCTGTAAGGAGACGGGAAAACTCTTTTGCTTGTAAAAGCATTGCAACAATTACAGAACGAGTCTCCAAACGAATCGATTCACTACAATTAGAAAGTAATAAAAACCCTGTTGTATGTAAACTTTTTCCGATGCGTCTTAAATAATTTTTTTGCAATTTTGTAAACGCAATTTTATTTAATGTTCAAACGATTCGGCACGATAAGAGAGAGAAAAAAACATATTTTTTAATAATACTTTTTTCCAATAAAACTTAGAAATTTTTTCTCTTATTTTCTGTACCTGAGATTTTGGCGTGAGAAATCACTTGATTTCTCAGGTGATTTCTCAGGAGATATCTCACCTGAGTTTTTTTAGTAGGGTACTGAGGTTTGATTTAGGAGTTACTTCGTATTCTTTTAATTTATCCGCTGAGTTTGAGGGAAGTCATCCCAATAATCCACTGCTCAATAGGGAAACAGATGAAGTAAATGAAATCAAGAGCTCGGCTGATTGTAAAAAAAAGATTTTATTTTAGACCCTTACACTTCTTGGTCCCCGCACGGTCGGGCTCAGAGTGACCGTTGGCGCTGATTTTTTCCAAAAGCTTGCACAGCTCCGCGCGGACCGCAGCCACTCACCAATTGGAGCACTAATCTTTCCGACGGCCAACCAATCGTAGATCGCTCAACCTGCGACGGCGCAACAAAATATAAAATAAAATACTCCTCATATCCAGAGTTACATAGAATCATCGTTCGCGTTAATAATTCCTCTTATATTCTACAATGTCATCGTTATAGGAATACAAATATGTACATTCGCAAAAATGACTCGTCTGGCTTTATTAATATATGGACGTATTTTAAACGACAGCTCGCACTGAACTGGGATCAATATTTAAACATAATATTGATTAGGACGGTGTAAAGATTGATAGTGAAAGTAATTACAATAAACATGCTATTTCTGAGATCGTGCACATTAAATTGCCTTAAATTTAAATACAAAACTGACAACTATTTGACGTTTCTGATGTTTAGTTTCGCTATTTATATACATAAACACATTAAAGGTATACAAATTCGCTGATTGTTTACTCAACCACTGACATATCGGTTATCTAATTAAAAATACATCATTTGTTTGTTGATTTGTTTATTACTGTGTTTTACAGAGCGTATATTTTTTAAATAAACAGAATGAAGAGGTTATCAGACTACGTCAACGAAACGTTGCTAAAAATATCAACTCAATGTGGCTATTTATATTAGAATAGGTAGTCAAAAAATTATACCAGTATTTTAGTGATAAATACGAATAAATGCTGAGAATACGTGTCGAAGTTATTTCGTACTTATCACTATTCGTCGAAAATACTGATAATAATAATAGAAATATAAAATTATTAATAATAAAGTAATATAATAATAACAGCTAATAATATCTATGGTGCTAAACTTCGATTTTGTGTGGTAAAAACTCTATTTTCTTTAATTGTCTATAATTATTGTCGAATACGAACTCAGCCTACCTGACGATAGCGTCACTTCTGCTCCCAAACTTTTGGGTGGCGAATTCGTGAAGCTATCGGTACGGAGTCCCCTTAGGGGGGTACCAAAGTCAAGTTTTATCCTCCCTACTTTACCAGCCTCAAAAGTCATAGAAAGTGAGTTATAATTAAGAAAGAACGATAATTTACGCAAATAGAGGAGAACAGTTCCCTTTCTTTATTAATAATCTACCTCAGTTCAAAATTTAAAGCAAAAATATCGATTTGTTTTCGAGTAATTCCTTACCAAAATTGATGATAATTTCATGCAATTTGAGGTTATATGTTCGACAAATTAAAAGGTATGTCAAGATTTTTGGTAAGAGTTTTCTCAAAAACTAGTCAATATTTTTTCTTCAATAATTAAAGACAGATAGATTATTGATAAATAAAGGGGACTGTTGTCCTAGATTCACGTAAATTAACTTTTTCTTTTAATTATAATTAAATTTATGTATTTTTCGAGGTCGGTAAGGTATGGACGATAAAACTTGGCTTGACACCATGTTAATATATACTTGTACAAATTATACTTTTGATGAATTAAGGGGGTTCCATGCTCAATTTTTGATGATTAATTAATAAACAAGTAGAACAGTATATAAAAAAATAAGCGAAGAGGCGCCTTCGTTTATTGGCAATCTAACTGTGTGCTGAATTTTAGATTTAAATATTATTGCGTTTTCGAGAAAATTCTTACCAAAAATATCAAATCTTTTCACCTCGTTAAAGTTAGGTTCACATTTTTGGTAAGACTTTTCTCAAAAACGCAATATAATTTTAATCTGAAATTCAGCACGCAGTTAGATTATTAATAAACGAAGGCGCCTCTTCTCTTATTTTTTTACATACTGTTTTATTTAGAAATATAATTCTAATAATCACGATTGCCGATAAGGTAGGGAGGATAAATATTGACTATGGCACCCGTTCAAACTAAAAAAATTTAATAAATTCGTCAATCACGTCCGATAGATAATTTGTAATAAACTATAATTAAGCTCTTTTACTAAATATTCCTAAACATTTTTTAATTATTGCATTAAAATTATAGACTGTCAAACATACAGAATTACATAAATAAATTTTGAGAATAATTATTTAATAATGTATAAATATTAATACAATTAAAAATTAAAATAATATTGATATAAAATTTATTGTTATCGTTATACAATCAGTTACTTAACAGTTGAATGATGTAGTTAAAAATCTAGAATTATACCTTTTCTCTCAATCCAAACATTATTGTTTATTATTAATTTGAATATCCGCGTATAAATGTTTCTCTACTTAAATTGAATGGAAAAATGTAGTTGATGTTTTATCGCGTATATAGATACATTACGTATACGCGTATTAAAATTAATGCAGTAGTTTATAATGCGACAATTATAAGCTGCGCAAATGTTGGATAACGTATAGTGATGCTAATACTGTTTTCTAGGAATGAAAACAATTTAGTTTGGTCAAGATGATCGGACCGACTAGGTTTTTATTTTTTGTTGCAGCTTTCTGCTTCGTACGTTCAAACAATGACACACCCAGTGTTAGTACGCCACTCGGAGGTATTAGAGGTTATTACAAGATATCCGAGTATGGAAGAGCTTTTCAAGCTTACGAGGGAATTCCTTATGCTCAACCACCGATTGAAGAGCTCAGATTTCGAGTAAGTCAAATCATACTTTTTTCTTATTTTCTCCTCCAACATAATTCTAATAGATAAGCAATTTATATACATCTTCTCGAGAAAATTTTATAGATTGATCGATCGACATCTTTTTATATTATTTAACATTATATATATATGTATATTAGTTATCAATATATTAATTTATAATTATGTGTGATTAATTAAAAAATATAAATATCCGATTGAACTGAAATTTTAGATACTGTTAGTTAATAACATATTATCTAAAAATGATTTTAATCTTAACTTTTTATATTTTTGTTCTAAACACTAAATTAAAAATGTTTTAAATATTTTTTTATACATTTAATTGTTAGAGATTTTTGGGTAGCCAAAATGCACAATTTAAATCTTTACGGTTACTGGTCTCAAGTCGTTGTTTGACAATTGTTGAGTTCCATAATTAAATTTTAATTTTCTAAAGCCATGATGGCGACAAGCGGTAGAGTTGTACACCTAAGAATTAAACACATAATGTTTGCGCACAAAAATAGTACACATTACTTTTTTTCACGGTGCACAAATATTTTACAAAGTAATTTGTGCACCGTGCAGAAAAGGTCGATAGAGTTATGGTCTCGTACCCGGAGGTCTCGGATTCAATTATAATTACCGGTAATTACCGGTCTCTAGAGATTGATTCAAATTGGGGAATTAGTACGTTATAATACGAGGGCGCAAAATAAGTGATTTCCACACGAGTCGGATTTGCCGCCCGAGCGAAGTGAGGATGGCGACAAGACGAGTGTGGGTGTCACCTAAGCGCACGTGTATCGTATACTATTTTTCCTAACGAATTGCGCAAAGTTTTCATTTTGTGCTGACATTTGAATGAGCAAGATAGTACATTGCTGCAACAGTGGGCAAAATGAATTTTTCCTGTAACAGTACTCACAATTATAAGAGAATAGTACATTTCGATACCAGTGCGAGAATATGATTTCGGCCGCACGGGACGATTTGCGCACGAGCGAAGCGAGTTCTTCGTTCTGTGCTCCCACATTGGTAGTAATCATAAAAATACATTCGACAGTGATCTGTACTCGAAACCGGGATCGCCGAATTGCGAGCACAACGTTATATGGACCGAACTAGCGCAGGTCTCATATATTACAATAAAATGACTGTACGTTTTGCATATACTTAAACTATACCTGATATTGATTATTAAATTTTTTTCTTATTATTACCAATACTTTTTCATTTAGCTCATAATACTTAATGAGACAAATAAGTCAACGATAAATGCACCTTCATTTGCGTCTGGTATTGTATTGATATTTTCTGTATTACAATAAAAGTTTATATTTTATTAATCATTACATTACAATATTAAATAAAACGAGAGGGATGTGTATTTTTCTAGTATTACATACTAATTAATATATTTTCAAGTATCTAAGATTTTACATATAATAGTTACAAATCAATCGTAATAACTTGAAAATAGAATAACTTTTAAAAAATGTTTAGTTGTGAATGTAAATAATAATTATGCTACATTTTTCATGTAAACGAAGGCTAAAGCAAAAGTTTCCTGAATACGACCACAGAGACTACGAACACTGCAGTCATATGACAAATTCGCCTGTTCAACGCAGAAAAAGTGAATAAACTAAAATATAGTCTATTCGGAACTTACATCATTAATTAATTTTTATAGCTATTGTTACAATAAACAATTTCATCATGCTCAGCATGCAAAATATTTCATTTAATGTTATCTGTGTTAGTAATATTTTGCATGAGTCAAGTCTGTAGATTCATAGATTCGTCAAATATCTTAATATCGTTAATTTGAGTAACAGAATAGACATAATGCATCATGTATCGCAGATAAAACGATAAAATGCTATTACTTGGACAGATGCGTCTAAAGATATTTGGCAAAACTACGAAATAAGTGGTCTAATTTGCGTAAAATAATGCTTATCATTTCTAAAATATTGCCAGCATGTCATTCATAGTTGACAACGCTCCATATTTCAAATGTATTGTTGATTACTTTTTTTACATTTTCTAAATTGAATAGGCGAATCTCTCACCTGACTTTAGTGGTCCCAGTTTATGGAACCAATTTAAGAAACTATTAGTTTAGTTTTCCCTTAGTCGATATATAATTTACTTGCGTATATTTTTTATATCATCTTCATGAATATTTATAATTAATTGTTCAAAGTATTATCAATTTATATTATCATACTATTAGTTCTATCGTTTCGCTTTCTCGTGAAAAAAATCTTTGTAATACAAAATTTTTTTGATTTTGCAGTAATCTGTTAGAAATATATTTTGACATGTCTAGAGATCAAATTACATAATAAAGAAATGTTTATATGGATGTGCTCGAGCGCGTATGTTTGTGTGTGTTTTTTTATAGCGAAGGTGGTAAAAGTGCTCTTTACGCACAGAGTGAGGGGCTTGGTCGGTATGACCCATACCCACTAAATTCTACCTTGTCATTACTTAGTAGCAGGGATCCTGCTCTCTATATATTAAAATAATATATTACGTGTAAGAGCAATACATTTTGAGGGAGCTATGTGCCAATAAATTGACTGTGTTTTTTGTTCAGTAAGGGGATGTGATACCTAAATTACAGAGATCTAGTTAGAAAATCCCAAAAATTTTAAAACCTATTTATAAGAAAAATCTGAAAAAACTTATAGTCTAAGAGCCCCCCATTTAAAAAAGGTTGTCATAAGGTACAAGGCTGTTCTCCAGCCAAATCAATTCCTTGTATATTAATGTAGTCATAGCCGCGTAGGCAGAAGTCTACCTCGGGGACGTATGCGTGGGTGGATTTTTGAATTCGACAATCCGAATATTCTACTTATGTCATAAGGTACAAGCTTGAAAATTTGCAGGAATGTAGGTAATAAGGGTTTAAACAAATAAAAAAATTGGCAGAAGCGGATGTTGAGGATAATATGGCGGCAGAAGTACCGCAAGTGGTCAAAAATATTTTTCTACTTATGTCATAAGGTACATTTCTGCCTCTTCGCTTATGGCTTCTTCAAGACCTCAATAAGCTAGAAAAAATTTGGCAGAAGTGTAGGATGGGGATAAGTGCCAAAAAAATTATCAATAAGTGCGCGGATTTGAAATATTCGATTTTTCTCTCGGTATTTGGTATCTAAAATACACGACTTGATACAAGCTTGAAAATTTGCAGGAATGTAGGTAATAAGGTTTTAAACAAATAAAAAAATTGGCAGAAGCGGATGTTGAGGACAAGATGGCGGCAGAAGTACCGGAAGTGGTCAAAAATATTTTTCTACTTATGTCATAAGGTAAATTTCTGCCTTTTCGCTTATAGCTTTTTCAAGACGTCAATAAGCTAGAAAAAATTTGGCAGAAGTGTAGGATGGGGATAAGTGCCAAAAAAAATGATCAATAAGTGCGCGGATTTGAAATATTCGATTTTTCTCTCGGTATTTGGTATCTAAAATACACGACTTGTTACAAGCTTGAACATTTGCAGGAATGTAGGTAATAAGGTTTTAAACAAATAAAAAAATTGGCAGAAGCGGATGTTGAGGACAAGATGGCGGCAGAAGTACCGGAAGTGGTCAAAAATATTTTTCTACTTATGTCATAAGGTAAATTTCTGCCTTTTCGCTTATAGCTTTTTCAAGACGTCAATAAGCTAGAAAAAATTTGGCAGAAGTGTAGGAGGATAAGTGCCAAAAAAAATGATCAATAAGTGCGCGGATTTGAAATATTCGATTTTTCTCTCGGTATTTGGTGTCTAAAATACACGACTTGTTACAAGCTTGAACATTTGCAGGAATGTAGGTAATAAGGTTTTAAACAAATAAAAAAATTGGCAGAAGCGGATGTTGAGGACAAGATGGCGGCAGAAGTACCGGAAGTAGTCAAATTATTTTGTTACTTAATGTCATAAGGTATATTCTGCCTCTTCGCTTATAGCTTCTTCAAGACGTCAATAAGCTAGAAAAAATTTGGCAGAATTGTGGGATGGGGATAAGTGCCAAACAAAATTGCATGCAATCTCAATCCGGTAAACCATGGTTGTGTCGTTAATGGCAATAAATTTGACTCTGTATGGTTTACGGGAGCACAATGTCCAGAAACAGTTCGAGATGTTATTGTCGAAGATATTGACGCAGAAGCTGATGAAAATATTTCTTGTGAAAGCGATGAATCTGAAAATAATTAATTGAAACCATATATGTATTTAAACATACACACACCCGTGTACTCGTTATTTGTATATGTACTACGTACTGTATATAAAATATTAAATACATTGTACAAAATAAATTCTTCCAGTTCTGCGCTTTAATTGTTGATTTTTTTAGCACTTATCTCCCACCTACATTTCTGTCAATTGTTTTTAACATACGGGCGTCTTGAAAAAGCCATACGCAAAGAGTCAGAAATTTACCTTATGACATCAGTTGAAATATATTTTTTGCCACTTCCGGTACTTATACCGCCATCTTGTCCTCAACTTCCGCTTCTGACAATTTTTTTCTTTATTAAAAACGTTATCACCTGCATTCCTGCAAATTTTCAAGCTTGCATCAAGTCGCGTATTTTAGATACCAAATATTGAAAGAAAAATGGAATATTTCAAATCCGCGCACTTATTGATCATTTTTTTTGGGAACTTATCCCCAACCTACACTTCTGCCAAATTTTTTCTAGCTTATTGACGTCTTGAAAAAGCTATAAGCGAAAAGGCAGAAATTTACCTTATGACATAAGTAGAAAAATATTTTTGACCACTTCCGGTACTTCTGCCGCCATATTGTTCTCAACATCCGCTGCTGCCAATTTTTGTATTTGTTTAAAACCTTATTACCTACATTCCTGCAAATTTTCAAGCTTGTATCAAGTCGTGTATTTTAGATACCAAATACCGAGAGAAAAATCGAATATTTCAAATCCGCGCACTTATTGATAATTTTTTTGGCACTTATCCCCATCCTACACTTCTGCCAAATTTTTTCTAGCTTATTGACGTCTTGAAGAAGCCATAAGCGAAGAGGCAGAAATTTACCTTATGACATAAGTAGAAAAATATTTTTGACCACTTCCGGTACTTCTGCCGCCATATTGTCCTTAACATCCGCTTCTGCCAATTTTTTTATTTGTTTAAACCCTTATTACCTACATTCCTGCAAATTTTCAAGCTTGTACCTTATGACATAAGTAGAATAGTTGGATTGTCGAATTCAAAAATCCACCCACGCATACGTCCCCGAGGTAGACTTCTGCCTACGCGGCTATGACTACATTAATATACAAGGAATTGATTTGGCTGGAGAACAGCCTTGTACCTTATGACAACCTTTTTTAAATGGGTGGCTCTTAGACTATTACAGATACTGTTCAAACCAAATAAAATAGCGTAACAGACAGATTTTTATGAAATAATTATTAATTAATGAATTATACGTAAATAACTATTTTTGGTCGGTAATATATGTATAGCTATAAAACAATGATTCATGGTTGCCCAAAAATCTCGATGTCTTATCAATAAAAAAATTTAAAAAAATTCACGGATTATCTCCAAAAAAAACACAACACTGTTACAGAACGTTTAATAAAAAGTAATCAATTTTTCTGTTTTCTGGGGTTCACATTCCGTTATAGACTCATGTTAATACTTGATTCATTATAAATATATGTATATCATATTATTATTGTAATAGCCTCCAGAACCGGTGAAAGCTTGGTCCGGTGATTTACAAGCAACAAAGATGGGTCAAGTATGTCTGCAATACCTTCACATGCCTGATATTCCAGGAGTTGACCGAGTAATAGGTTCCGAGGATTGTTTATATTTAAATATTTATGTACCTGATAGAGACAAGAATTCATCTCTTCTACCCGTTTTGTTCTATATTCATGGAGGAGCTTTCACCTTTGGAGCAGGAAGTATCTACGGTGGTAAATACCTCATGGATAGAGATGTTATTCTTGTCACTATTAATTATCGGTTAGGCCCATTAGGTAAGATTCTGTACAAATCTAATACACTTATTTCAATATTCTCACAAATATTCTGTTTCTATATGTCTCAAAATCCTCAAATAAAATTTGTATAGAAAAACGTTATTTATTATAGAATATTTGTATATATACAGGCTTCTTAAGCACGGAGGATAATATAGTGTCAGGAAATATGGGATTGAAGGACCAAAGCATGGCATTACGATGGGTATACGATAACATCGAATCTTTCGGTGGTAATCCGAAGAAAATAACTCTGCTTGGTTTAAGTTCTGGCGCAGCAAGTGTACATTATCATTATATGACACCTTTGAGTGCTGGGTTATTCCAAAATGGTATATCGTTCAGTGGTACAGCTTTGAATTGTTGGGCTCAAACCGAAAATTCTTTAGAAAAAGCCAAAAGAATTGGCACCCTTTTGGAATGTCCAACTGAAACTACAAAAGAGATGGTTGCGTGTCTGAGAAGTCGACCTGCAAGATCGATTGTTCAAACCGTCAGACAATTTATGGTAAATTTTATTCTTTTGTTATATTTATTATATTAACAATTACTTATTTTATTATATATTATACCGCAATATCAGTGTTAAATTTTAATATCAACGAGATTACTTATTTTTTATGTATGTGCAAAATTCTTGAGATACTTTTTAAAGTAATGTTGTTGATACTAGAAAACTGTTATTCACAATAAGTACGTATGATTATATATCATAATTAATCATGTAATTTACGCAAGAGACTTTTTGGTAAGACTTTTCTCGAAAACGTAACAAATTTTATTGTGAAATTTAACATTCAGATAAAGGCGTCGCTTCTCTTATTTTTCTACAAAGTATTTTTTTATTTTATTTATTAAACAACAAAAACAGAGTATGGAACCCCTTTAAAGATGCTTATCATCTGTGATTTGAATCAAAAATTATTTTTCTTTAATTTTATGACGAGTCCAAAGGCTGATTTATGTACTCTTATTGTTTACACTGTTCTTGACTTCATTAATATATCTGAGTATATATCTTATTCATCTCGCATAATAATATTGATAATAAATCTGGAAATTTAACCATGAAACTACAAAAAACTTTGGTTGAATTCAGTAAAAACTACTTTCAAATCGCAAAATTTCGTATGAAAAAAGGTGGGAATACATATTTCTACTATGCCGTAAACGGGATAAGCAGAAATCTTCTGATATATGTTCTAAAAAGAAATCTGCTTGTTTTTATATATAGTTGATAAATTTCTTCTGATGATGAAGTAATAGCTATTTTAAATAAATGACAGTAACTTTTTATTTTTGAAAAATAAATGCTTGGTTTTAAATGATTCTTCTATAATTTGGAAGAATCTGCTGAAGTTATAATTCCTAATTCTTTGTAAGAAAACTCCGTTTAGGTACAGAAAAATCAGTTAATATTAAGCAGATTTTCTTTTTGAAACATATTTGAGAAGAATTACATTTAAGGTAAGATTCTATGTTCATGAAAGTGAGTGACGCCTGATTTCCTTGATTCATGTATGCTTTGAGGTACTACGCCTGTATTGGTTGTGAGCATTAAGGCGCTTATATCTTTTCTTACCTCTTTTTAATCTAATAAAATTTGCATCGAAGCTAGCTTTAATTATTTGATGTTATTTATTTTATTTCAAAGAAAATTAATTGAGTTATACGCTTAACCTTTAGATGGACGGGATACACATGTAGGCATAATGCGCCTGACCTGCCAACATCCCAACTTAGTTTGGCTCTAAATTAAGGATCTTAAACCATATTTCTATAAAAAATGCAATTTTTTAAAACCCTGGCCCTCTAAAGGTTAATAATCTGGTATCTATATTTATACACGAACTTACAGGATCATTTGATGTATTTAAATAAATTACGCTTACAACTTTATCTCTACTTATTCCTAATAACTAATATTAGATTAGAATATTTTAAATATAAATAGATACCGTATAAAATTGTATATAAATTGTATATAAGTTGTCGGTGAACATTTAATAAAAGTGGTTTAAATAGATAAATAATTGTTGTATAACTTATAATATCAATTTATTTATGTCTTGGGGTCAAATCATTTTGAATTCATTCTTTACATAGAAATATGAAATTATTTAAATGCCAATTATTTATTTTTAAAACCTTATTATTGTAATTATTATTATGATTTGCAATTAAATAAAATGCATATGCTACGAATAGTATAAGAATAACAAAAAAATTTCAGCCATGGCTATTCAATCCTTTTACACCTTTCGGACCAGTTGTAGAAAAATCCGAGGATAAGCCATTTATCGATCGCCCACCTGTGGAAATACTAAACAATGGAGACGTTCTGGATGTCCCGTGGATGACAAGTGCAACCAGCGAGGAGGGTCTTTACCCTACCGCAGGTAAACTTGCCCCCTCTTTAGTATTAAAGTGTCCATACATATCTAATTAAACAACAAGATCTCGTTAATTATTATAATTAAACGATAACATTATTTTTAGAATTTATTGTAAACGATAAGTATTTGAGTGATCTCAACGAGAATTGGGTATTATTGGCTCCTCACTTACTGGATTTCAATTATACAATTTCTCAAAATATGCTAGAGGAAGTAGCGTTGAAAATTCGAAAACATTACTTGAGTGATAATCCAATTAACCGAGAAACAGCAAATAAAATAACAAAAATGGTGGGCGATAGGTTGTATGTAGTCGGCGCAGAGAAAGCTGCCAGAATGCAAGCTAAAGTAAATAAGAGTCCGGTATGGTTTTATTATTACAGCTACAGAGCCACCAGTAGTCTCAGCGAATTACTTAGCGGAACTCAGGAAGACTTTGGTTTGTTCTTTTACCATTAACTTTAATCACTTTTCTAATTGTTTCGATTCTAAAACATTAATAATTAACTCTTTAAATTTATTAGTTCACTATTTAAATTATATAACTTTGTGCTACTAGTCTACTTCTATTATCAATTGAAAGTGATTTATGCTATTAAATAATAAATCGTATAAAACATTAGTTTTTATCCACTGACATAAAATAATATAATTTACAATTTATTTTAATAAAATAACACAATTTATTCTATTTTTCAACTATAGAATATGCATTACTGAAACAAATAATAGTGTAAACATTAAAATCTGTTTTTTACAATACATTGTTATTATATTTTAATTTAAATTTAATTTATAGGTGTAAGCCATTCCGATGATGCCCTCTTAATACTTCATTCTGATTTCGTTAATATCATAGCAACGGAAAACGATAAAGCTATGCAAATTAATTTATTAGATGTATGTGCATCATACGCTGAAAATGGGTAAAAAAATATAATATTTATTTTTAATACAGATACTTGCTATTTGTTTCAAAAAAATTTACTGAATTGATGAATATTTTCTTGTAGCACGAGTGGCATTCCAATTTGGTCAAAAGTAGATCCGTCGCAGAAAGATTTTTATTATTTACATATATCAGGACCCGGAGAATTCAAGATGACAAGCAGTGATAATTTCGGGGATAAACAATTTTGGAATTCTATTAATTTCAATGAAAATATTTTAAAATCTGATTAGTCTAAAATTAAAGTGTAAAATACCTATACGTGTTTGTTGTAATAACCGTAAATTTGATGATCAATAGATTGTTTCCCTCGAATTGTTTCGTAATTAACATGTATATGCAGTGCGTGATAACAAATGATAACATTTTTTATTACGCGGATGTGACAGATTGGATGCTTTATATTAAACCAATTTTTATCGCACTGTTCAGAATAATCGGTGCTTGTGTCAACTTTTTCTTTTAACAGATGAAAAATTTTTTTTTAATATACGTGACGTAAAGTCAAATTTAATTTTGTATTCGTGACAAGGTTTCCGGAAGTAAAACACTTAAGTGTAAGTTTATCGTCAATAAAATAACAGAAATTAGAATGAAATTATTTATTTTTCGAGTGATTATGATTCCTTTGATTTATTAATGCAATTTGTGTTTAAACAGAAGACAAATAATTTTGTAATGTTTGGAGAATGCTAACGCAATTAAAATCAAGTTAGCTGATACTCTATACACATTTTATGCGTGTTCTCGCATAATTTATAAGAAAGGAAAATAATTAGAGTTTGTATCGCTATATTTGTACTAGACTAAAGATATCAAGATTTTTTATTTTCAAATTTATTTCGAGCGACTAATACCTAAAGTAAATACACTAAATTTTCTTTCAAAATTATATTCTTTCGGAAGTTATAAATTATTTTACAAAATTAAACGAACTTCACGTTATTTACTCTACATTTATATTGAAATGCACACACATTGATTTATATAAAAACAGCAATTTTTTTTATATAGAAAAATACTTTTCGGTACATTTTAATAATAATACAGTAATACGTTTAATATGTAAAAATAATAATGATTTTATTTTCAAAAAATTGAAGTACATTATTGTATTTGAAATGTATTAAAATATTGATACTGGAACTTGGAAATATCGATTCTCGTAGAATTAAATGAATAACCTTGAATCTCTTCTGTCGCGTGCAATGTAACGAAAGTGGAGTTTGAAAATTTTAGTCTCTCAGCAGGAGAACTGACGATCGATTTAGGAAAATAATTTATGTGTTTCTCAAAGTACATTTACACGTATGAAGCAGCGCGTCCCTTTGTGGCGTAACGCTCACTTATTTCCCGGGAGAGTATAATACGACACTCGCAAATATCCACCTGGTGATTGTCATCTTAATCTGAAAAGTAAAGCGCTCGAGGGCTAGATTTTTTAAAAAAATTATTTGTCGAGAAAGTGCGGTATGCGCCTCCCACGTAAAAATTAACGGTGTCGCCTCGTTCATCTCTTGAAGTATATACCTATATCAATCTGAAAAAGTAAACTTTGGCTGCGTTCGAGACTGCGTATCTCACAACTTATTTTTTTTCCTTAACAAGTCTCTAGAGTACCAAGTTCAATAGTTTTTAGCTTATACACGTTTTACGCGATATGGCCAACTATTATTATGATTAGATTTTTTAAACTAAGCGGTTGATTTTATTTGTGTAAGTATTCGAAATTCATATTCATCTTCAAGTTTGTTAATTTTTAACGAAATTCCTAATGGAAATATTAATGAGTTGTAACATTATAGGTTACTTAAAAGAAAATATTTGATCAACACGAATTTTTTTTATTGAAAACGTGGTGTAAAAAAGCGAATCGCAGAGATAAATAAAAAATATGATCCACTTCTACCCATTTTTGCAAATGACTTACTAATTTTGGAACGGGATACGTGTAGTTGTACATTTCTAAGCATAAAAACGCAATTATAACGCGATATAAGTAATTATTGTTTTCGCATACGTAAATCGACTAGTATAACGCTTGCAACTATAATATGTATGTTCTTAAAAAAAACGAAAGGATCTTTCGAAACCACCGTATAAAAAAATTATAACGCAATTTTGGATAATATAAGGTCAACACGTGGAGGCCGGTATCGGTGAGCCTCGAAATATCGCGTAAATATGCACGTCATGAATAAATAGCCAAAAAGCTCGGGATTCCGTAAGCAAAGTCCGGTATAGTTGCACGGGGCGTAATTTAATTAGCAAGGCGTGCGTGGCCTTCCGTATATAACGTTGATACTTTTTATATTACGCGTCCACGTATGTTCCACCCCCGACGTAGCGCGCGCCACACATTCATCATCCTCCGGGGAGTTCCAGAGTAAGTATACACGTACGTAGTGCAACTACAGAAACGTATACCATCCCTCTCTCTCTCTCTCTCTCTCTCTCTCTCTTTTCATTCTCATCGTTCCTCTTTTCTCTTCTCTGGTATTTTCTTTTTAATTATCCATGGCTCGTCAACCAATCATCGACGGGTACTTTGACGTATATATATAAACTCGGGTAGTCAACGTGCCCGTTCGCACCCATAAAAACCTATCGTATATACACTCACTACCCTCGGTTCCTGTCTCTTACGTCAGGAGAAAACCTTCTCTAATGTCTTTACATATGCAAGAGAAGTACTCGAGAAATATTATGAATGTCGAAATTTTCTTTTTCTCATTAGTTACGATGTTACTTAACCTCCTGGTTTCTTTAAGATTTCATTTTTATGATGATACTTCTTTATTTATTTCACATATACCACTACGTACCAGAAGGATGAACTTTTCTTACTCGAGCATTCGTGTCCTAACTATTTCTGGTTTCTCCGGGTCTGAAAAATACAACTATACCATTTATTATCCTCGTGTGATTATTCATGAATATTTAAATGCGATACCGTACATCTAACTACATTAGTTTATGATATTATATTTTTTTATTATTTAAATGCAAACTTACGGTTTTTTATATAACTAAAATAACAGTAAAAGTTATTTACGGAAATTCTTTTCCCAAAGTATATAAAAGTAAAATCGTTTTAAAAATTGTGGCTCGAATAAAAATTTAGTTCCTTAATATTTATAGATACTAGGAATAAAAAATTACGTTCGTACCTTGTACATTATAATTAGCAATCTCGTATCATCGAAAGAAACCGGTTAGAGCCGACCTCATTTTTCAGCACATTCGAATATATCAGGTACAATTATAAAAAAATGGTTATATTAATGTTTTATACTATTTCTTGAAAAAATTGTTGTAACACAAGAAAATAATTTGTAACTGCATTCTAAGACACTTTTACTTATATTATCATCGAGAAAAAAAACTGCCTTAGATTAGCGTAGATTTGGCTTAAAACGGATAATGTCATAAAAACAACGTTTACGTGAAGACAAATAAATCAAACGACGTAAAGAAACTATATACGTATATATACGCGAAAATTATACGTCTAACCATAGTTTTATAGCGCATGAAAAATCTAAAAAGAGTTTGATTATTTTAGGTTCAGTATTGCACAATGATTATCAATTATCATATAAGTCAACAAAATTTGTGAGTTTCGCAATACTTGTTTCATTATTATGGTGTTTGTGAATTCGAATCTTAAAATGAAAAAAAATATGTGCCCTTATTATGTACTTATTACGTCGCACTGCGTCGACATTTTGAATATATCGATTCGTTAGTGATCAAAGGTAGGAAATATCAACAATTGAACACAATTAAAAATATTTTAAAATATTTCTAAAATCTTTGTCTGGAAAACAAGCTTTCTTTTATTTAAGTTAACTATTACTCTTATAGAACCTATGAATTTGTAATACAATAATTTTTAATTTTTGTATTTCTACAACAATAGATTGGTACTAATTACGTAGAAATACGTTAGAATTATATTTTCCTTGAAAATAATCCAGTAATAATGTATATTGAATAAATAAACGTTTTATAGACGTTATACGTATAATCAAATAATTATGTAATTAATCGATCCTAAATAATTGACATAATAAATATTTCCGATTTATATATAGGTATATATATATACACTAAGGTTTATAATTTGTAATTTTGAAGCATAAAGTTATAAAGTATCGTAACGTCATGCACTGAGCGTCACATAAAAGAGTATATCATACAACGTACAAAAACGTAAGAAATTGATCGAGCAAAGGTCTCCTCGATTCAATAAATTCTAAGAATGCGGAATGAATTAGTTCGATGCACAAGGAAAGTTGGACAGTTCGAACGCAACAGTTTCTGTACGGTTTCGGCTGCACATGACACTGCAGCTCCCTAGTGTACAAGTTCTATTTTAGCGATTGTACTAAGTACACAATGGAACGATAACGAAGCCGATATAATGACGGCATTAGGCCTGTCGAGGGACCGACAGAATTTCGTCATTCACGAATATTGAATTGCTCGATCTTACGAGCGTTCATATACATATACATATATATAATAATGTTATAATATTTGAACACACCGTGGTACGTAGACTCGATCGTGTTTTAACGAGTAACCAAATGTACACACACACACACACACAATACCGCAATGCTATCATGACAATTTTATACACAACTTTCGTTGTTAATTAAAACTTTATCGGGGATATATAAGCTTTTTACCCGGCGCGTTTTCTTTCGACTCGGTGCGCCGTGGTTCATCAATTATTCACCTTTCATTTTCGTCGACCGAGGTGTTATCCTTTTATATTATTTAAACGCTACCCTTGTGTGTATAGGGGAATTGAATTCTGATTTCGATTACGATTGATGTAACCTGATAGACAATATTGACAAATTAATTATTACTTATCGTAATAGATGTGAATACACACACACACATATTATATTATAATCTTATACGTATATTTAGAAAATAATATATTTTGCAAATTATTCTCGCAATTTATGAATAATGCAGTCAATTCATTTACACGTATACATCTATTTTATGTAAATTAATGGTACATATATTGCAGTTAGAATTTTTGACGTTAAATTTATTTTTAACCTAATAAGACGGTACAATGGATAACGATCGAACTGAAATAGATGTTTGTTGGCCTAAAATACATTTAATAAGGAGATAACAAATTTATATTTTGTATCACCAAGAAAACATACAATGTGAACGGAAGCTATTGACTTCGAGTACTTTTTGTGACGTCATAACAGTTAAACGTGTAATATCTTGACGTCATCTAATTACGATATTTAAATAACTCTTAATTTGACAATATTTAAGAGAGTGTAATACTTAAACTATTTTATGAGATTATTATTTTTCAAAAAGTATTTTTTTCCGTAAATAATATGTTTATTACATTTATTTTTCCGTATCTCGATAAAAACAACTATTTCAGTAGGTGTAATAAACATTGAGCTTCAAAATTTTTACTAAAATATTGTATATCACGTGAAAATTGTGAAAAAACGACGTTACGTAAATGTGAAAACGTAATATTCGTTTCAACTTCTTCAAAGAAAGAAAAATACAATATATGCTTTAGAACATATACAACATTAAAACATTAAACATGAAAGATTTACGTAAAAATTACACTTTTGATAATAATTTTAATAATAATTATACGTTGCAATGAAATGTGCTAATTGAAGTATCATTATCACACCCGACATTTACTTTAACAACAAGTACTAATAAAAAAGAAGTTGATATACATGATCTTAAAAGTGAAATTTAATCCACGGATTATAGTATTCGATTTGCAAAGAACAAAGGTACATATCAAGAATCGAATAACTGCGAACACACTCAGCACTCGAAATGTAGAGTATTAAAATTCAGAAAGAAAAAGAGAGCATAGGCTTGGAAATCCACCTGACTAGAGTCCAAGAGTTGAATGTAAGGGCTAAATAGTCGCGACAACTGTACGCGAAATGTCTACCTCGGAGTGTTTGTTAATTCGACAACCAAAGCTAGTTTGCTTATTTTCTGGCCTATTTTTAAAATAAATTTCTTTTACTCGTAATTACTCGTGTACGTTTTCGTTCTAATTATATAGAGTAATAGAATTGCGACACAAATTTATGGATTAAACCTGCAAATTTTTCTAATTGTTCGTATTACAATGTTTAACGGAATTTAATTTATTTTCACTTTAAAGAGCACAATAAAAATATTTTATATACGTTATACGTGCAATGCAGATATTTTGTTCAATATTTATATGTATATGCATTTCTACTCTATGATAAATATTGATATTTTATAGCAAGATTATAATTTTTTAATTAATTTTTATGAATATTGATTGGTAATTAATTATTATTAAACTTTGTTGATTACTAAAATTACTTAAAATTTATTTATTGCAGTGGTTTAACGTAGTTTATTACACTTTTAGTGTACTTGCTATTTTAATGCACTTATGACTGTAATGACTTATTTAATAGTAAAATTTCATATAAATGAGAAATTTATATGTGTTAATAGTTTAATCAGATTAGAACTCGACGTAGTGGTTAAATTCTCATGAAATTCAAGTATTGAATTTAGAAAAAGAGCATTCGTACATATAGAGCAGATCAGGATTTTCTAAAATAAAAATTGTAAAAGTATTTTTGAAAGGGAAGTGGCTTATTAGTATCGTTTATTATTATTTGTTGTACAATTTTCATGGAATAAATAGGCAATTTTCTAGGAAAGGTTCTGCGGTAACAAGAGTCATTCAAAAGGTACAGTGTCCAACTTCACTTATTTTTTTCTACTTCTTCTTGAAAACCAGTGAGAAACAAAGCTTACGAAGTACCGCGAGACTCCCGTCAGTGTATATCTACTTGAGATTTTTATGAGTAGAAGCTTTTACGATCGTTGCAGTCAAACAAACGTCCTCGGAGATCATAAATTTTTGATTGGCTATCCTAAGGGTAATGTGAATTTGGCACGATGTGATGACACTCTTACATATGAAAAGAAATATTTTATTTTTCTCTCAATAATTTTCATTAGACCGTATCCGATATCAAATGCGATGCATTTCATTATTTTCTTAACTTTATTCTTATATCATACTTAAACTCCTAGCTAAACATTTATTGCTTATTAAATACAAAATTTGATCGATGTAACATTAATGTTTAAGTATACGCAAATGATTACGAAAGTCTTCTTCGCTACCAGAAAATGTTTTATTCGATACTCTAGTTCATTTTGTACGAATATGATTACATGTATTATTATACGAATACACTAATGACCCCGTTAATACAAATTTTTCAATTAATTTACTATATTAAAGCGGCTTCTATTACTACGTCGAATTATTTGACAAAATAATCCTTTTACATATGGTGGTCGGCATTATCCTGAATTTTCGTATAAATTTATACCCACAAAAACTTTTTATTTTAATCAATCTCTTGCATATATAGCGGTAAAGAGATAACAATTTGTAAATTGTTTTAAGTATTTATTGATGATATCATATCAGTTAAAAGTGAAAAATTTATAAAATATGTTTGTATTGTCATTAAATATCATTTAATATAATTTTTTTTAATTGTTAACCGTATGTGCAGAAAATTATAAATAATAATTAATTCTGAATAAACGCAGAATAATCATTTTTTCGGTAGATTTTAAACACATATAAATATAGTTAAAATTAAATCTCTAAAAATGTCAACCTCTGTATCATTTGCACAAATTGTATAATATTAAATAAGTCTCATTATTTAATTGATTACATTAATCTGTATGTATTAACTCTATGTGTACATACATATATTTAATTTAAATTATAGTATTTGTGTATATGACACTAATCATAAAGATAGAATATTTGATTATAGCGCAGAACATCTGTAATAGCAAATAATTACGTCGTAACATTAGGAAACGTAATATACTAATTTGGAAATTACGCTGAAAAATCGTGCATTAAAATTTTTTATATTTTATAGTAACGTATGGACATAGATTCATTATCGCAATATTTTCTATATTTGATTGCAAATATTAAAATATATAAATCATTATTGTTATAAATTGTGCTGAAGATTACTATTTGTAGCTATTTGTAGAAATTGATATTTGCTACAAATCTAGTAAAAATTATGATAATCGAAGCACATCCTTGCGTTACTACAAAATATAGTAATTTTGAATATACTATTTTTCTCAGTGTACAAAAAAAGAAGCTTATATCCCATTGATGTGAAATTTAGTGGGATTCTCGTAAAAAAAGTTATAAGATAAACATACAATTCGTTTATTTTTACTCGTTATTATTTTTCAAGATTTTTTTAAGTCGCTTGTTTTAAAATATTATATTTTGTATTACCTCATTTGAGTTTTCGTTTAAGTTTTAATATATATTATAAAAAATTCAAGTATATATATTTAAATATCCATAAAAATTAAATTTTAAACTTAGTGTCGAATCAACTCTCAACTACCAAAAAGCGCATCTTTCTTCACGTCAATAAGGTAAAAAGCAATCTTAAATTTTTATAAAGCATGTCTGCACGAAAGCATACAATAATTATAATCGTTTTGTCACCCGTGTATATACAGTTACACGTATATATATGGGCTATTTCACGTCAAGTGGTACGATGAAAATTTTAAATCGCTCCAAAATTTGAATTCAGGCTGGAAATATCTTTCCGAAGATAGAAAAAAATTTTTAGGTGTTAAAAATAATTTGCCTAAGAGTTATTCCACCATGAAAAATGGAAATTTTTCAATTTTTTAGAAAAATTTCTATTTTCAAAGCCATTTATCTCAAAATCTATTGATTTTTTTGAAAATACATTATAAACAACTTTTGTTCAAAATAATCTTTAGAACTTATCTACCTGGGTTACAATTCTTAATTTTAAACTCTCGAAGAGATAGGACACCCGGAAATATTGAATATCAAAAAAAGGCGACCACGCCACAATCGATTTTGATCTAACACCGCTCAAAAGATCACATTTTTCGAGAGCTTTCGAATGGCGGTGGTTAGATTATTGGCCAAGACGTTTGGTGTAAGTTATACCCCATAAACCTAAGTTCTAAAGATTATTTTGAACAAAAGTTGTTTTAATGTTTTTTCAAAAAAATCAATAGATTTTGAGATAAATGCCCTAAAATACATGAAAATGAGTGATTTTATGAGGTTTATGGAGTATAACTTACACCAACGGTCTTGGCCAATAATCTAACCACCGCCATTCGAAAGCTCGCGAAAAATGTGATCTTTTGAGCGGTGTTAGATCAAAATCGATTGTGGCGTGGTCGCCTTTTTTGATATTCAATATTTCCAAGTGCCCTATCTCTTCGAGATTTTAAAATTAAGAATTGTAACCCAGGTAGATAAGTTCTAAAGATTATTTTGAACAAAAGTTGTTTTTAATGTTTTTTCAAAAAAATCAATAGATTTTGAGATAAATGGCTTTGAAAATAGAAATTTTTCTAAAAAATTGAAAAATTTCCATTTTTCATGGTGGAATAACTCTTAGGCAAATTATTTTTAACACCTAAAAATTTTTTTCTATCTTCTGAAAGATATTTCTAGCCTGAATTCAAATTTTGGAGCGATTTAAAATTTTCATCGTACCACTTGACGTGAAATAGCCCATATACATCTATCGTTCAACAACGCTCGTATTCTTAGGCTCTCAAAAATGCATTACGAATTATCATACATAAACAGGTACTACTGCCAAGGTGCGTAAGCTGTTCTAAAAAAGAAAAAAGAACGAATCGAATAGCGTCGTTCAATTGGAAACGTTACCACCTACACTCTGTTGAAATGTATAGATGCATTCGAGAAGGACAATTAAGGTGAGATTAGGATCGCGTCGTGATAATCGACAAAAGAACAATTGGCCATTTGTAAGAAGGTGAACGAGGAGTGAGTGAGAAGAGTCAGTATATACGTATATACAGAAGGGAGAGTAAAGCGCAACCGGCGTGCGTCGGCCCTATACTCGTCGAGGGGTGTCATTCGTGCCGAAGGCAAAGCTCGTGGGTGGCAGGCCGAGCGGCTCTAGCCCCGCGTAGGGGCTATATAAAGCTTTCGCGGTTCACGGGTCCCCACAGTATCTTCTCTCTCACCGCGGTCTTTCCGTATCGGTGCAAGCCCGGTCCTAGTGCAACCACTTGGGAACACGCGCGTTACTTATATTGTTTGACTTTTATCTTCCCGTCTGTGATTCTCTCGACGCAAGTGTATCTGGTGATCGACAGCCTGTTGCCTATTTTGCCGGATAAATTATTTTGGTTTGTATTGCTCATTTACTTATTTTTCTCCTATACTCTATTCTTTCGATAGGGAAAGTGGTTTTTATCAGTGCGTTAAGATTACGATAAATAACTATTATTTCATTTTTCATCCATTAATTTAAAATGTTTGATTACCGCATGGAATTTATTGGAAAAACAGTTCTTTCTATTATACTTTCATACTGTTAATACATCAGGGTGATTAGTGCACAAATTTAGTATACACGTGTATACTAAAAAATTTGTTTTTTATGTAATTTTTATGTAATTATTCACAAACCGACCCATGTTGTACAATTTATTGCCTACTTTTGAAAAATCATGTATAAAAAAATCATACTTTTGTAGGATTATAATCATAATATATCATAATTTTGCACAGTTGTACAGATACAGTTATAACCAATAAATTAATTCAGATCAATTCATTTACACTTTGTAAAAAAATTAGCTAATTTTGTAGCAAAAGTAATTAAATTGAAATATTGTAAAATAATGAATTACAATAATTAATATAAAAATCAACAAATTTCATAAGTTTTGGAAAATTTTTGCAAATTCTAATATTTTATAAAGATATAGTAATATTACAACTTAAGTTATTTACATAATTTTTGCATAAAATGAGTGATCAGGCGTAAATTCATAGGTTAAAATTCAATCAAGCATATGTAGTCAAGAATACATTTTACTAATTTATAAAAATCATATATGAACACAATTTCTATATTTATTTATATATATTTATAAATATTAAAAAGTTTCATAAATATTTTTTATTAACAAAATATAATAATTATAAACGAAAATAAATGAATAAATATAGATATTGTTAAAATCTTTACAATTTTCGGATTATCACATGATTTTATTTTTGCATTTTTTTTGTAAAAAGAAAGTATAAAGTATTTTGGTTTTAAAAATAAACTTATATATGTATATAATAAATTTAAGGTAAAACTTTAAACAATCAAAGTATAATGGTACAATATTATTATAACACATTGGTAATAATATATTCAGAAATTTGAATATAAAATTAATTCTTGTATTATTAATATATTATTACAAAAATTTAATAATAGAATTTTTTTCTTCTGCGTTAATAATTTTATGTAATACTATGCGAGTTTATTTTTTAATAACGAAATGTTTAAACACTTTTTGCGCAAATAGTTGCGTTAAAGTTACTACTCGAAATTTCTATTTCGCGTTAAAATATTAATTATTAATTAGTAGAAAATGCATTGAATATTTTCGAAAATACTTTTGCAAGTTAAAACTAATATAAATTTAATATAAACTACTATTTTAGCAAAAGTTTAACAAAATAAAGTAACAAAAAGCAGAATAATTTTTGTACTATAAATTAATATATTTAATATAATGAAAGTTTTATTAAACTTGCTTTATATCTACATGTATATGTTAAATTAAGCAAATTTAGGAGTTTTTTAAAGTTAAATTTAAAGTACTTACTAATCCACCAAAATGTATTATAAAAATAATTTATACAAGATTTAAGTTGGTAATTGATACCGTTAATCAAAAAAGAGAAAAATCGAGGATTCCCTTTCGGGCGTAGAACGAACGATAAAGTTGAGCTCTATCGCGATTGGAGCATAGAGATATGTAAATCGATTTTAGGAACTTTTATTTACATACTTCTTTATGTCTTCCCCAAGGTGATAATATTTGGGGGGTGATCTAAAATATTAAGCGATAACGATCGTTTAATATTTCCTTCTAATTCGTGAGTACCATCGGCCCAAATGCGATTGTTCGGGGACACACAAGTATCAACACCCTTATTTACCGATTTCCTCTGTTTCCGTAAAGGCTCATGACGTTAGTTGCTTGAATTTATATGGAAATAAATTGGACATGTAAATCACTTGTTGAATAGCGTGAATCAGAGGGTAATAGTTTGTTAATTTGGATTATTCCAAAAAAATTGGATGCTTGAAATTATAAGGCTCGAGGAATCGCTATTTTTAAATGTCTTTTTGAGATTTAAATTTACATGTTACATTATTACAAAATATTGCTATCACTAACGAGCATGAATTAGTGAATTTTCGGATTGAATTGAAATAATATATCAAAAACAATTAAAACTAATGTTATTATAATAATCTGTGTAGTATAATTATGGTATAGATTTATATACTTATTTTTATTATTAATGCATTGTTAAAGATGATTATAAATTCATTTATAAATGTTATTATTGAATAAAAAACTGCACGTGAAGAGGGAAATAAAAGTATTTGTGAAACGTTGTGCAATGTAATTACAATTTGACTCGTTAAATTAATCGAAAATATTATTAAAAAATGTAATTACTTTGAATTACAAATATTAATGTATATTTATAAATTACATCTATTTTATGAATATAGAATATGAAATGAATCAATATTAAAATGTACTATATACAATTTTAGGAATTTGAATATACAATAAAAAATCCGATACTGTAAGTTTTAGTGGATAAAGAAACATAGCATCGATTTTTCAGTGAATAGAGTAATTGAATAGTGAAGCTAATTTTATCGATGCAACAGGCGAATTCTTTCATGTGAAACTGGAATCATACATGAAATACGTCGGGTCGCGAGGCAATAATGACACTGTCGCTTAAATTAAATTGGAAATTTTGTAAGGCCGATCACTTGAATTGCCGACTCCTATTTTATTAGGTTGAAAAAATACTGTGATAAATAGATTTCTAGCTAATAAATATTATATATCATTGATGGAAATTCTATACGCATTTGACGTAACAGAGAATTACCAGGAAATTTTGCTACTTTTAGACTATTATAGATTTTTTAGTTTCTTTTCAAAATCTTTTCGAGCATACGTAACAATACTTCATGGTTGTTTAACAATTTTCAATAAAAATTTTATTTTACTTTCGGGGGAAAAAATGTTAAAACTTTTGGTTTTCTTTGCATCTTGTATCGAATAGTAATTAAAAACTCTTCATCGGAGAGCGAACTTATTTATGAAAGTAGTATAGGAGTTCATTTTTTTCGAACATGCGGATGTAGTTATCGATTAATTTTATCGCGAAAGTGAACTAATTTTAACTTTGAATGGCGTTAAAGTTAAAAAAAAAAGTAATTGTACACTATACGAACTGACTGTTAGATGGTTTTCCCCAAGGTGCAATGTTTTCATTATGTTGGTAGTTACGTTTTCATTGGCATGAAACTTACACAAATTAACTTGTGAAATATATATATATATATATTATATGGTAAAACGAGGCTTACCCTAATTGTATTAAATTTTCAATTTAAACTGATTACACGTTCATCCAATTTTGATTGAAAGACGCATATTCAATAATATTGAGGACACAGTGTTGTTTGATTTTAACAGATACAATTTTTGTAATGATTTATTTTTAGCACACACGATGATCTCGAGTAGTAGAAAAATCCGACGCGTGTCAGACAATTTAAAACTTGGCAAACTTATCGTGTGGCTGTGGATAAGTTGTATCATGGTAACAACGGTATCGTCACAAGATAATTTTTACATGAATGGACGATTTGGGAAACGAAAAGATACAGTATCCTGTAAGTAAACATTTTTTAATATTTATTTTCCTTTGGTGTAAGCAATAATTAATTTAAAAAATTTAATGTACTAAAATATTCAAGGATTTTAATATCGATTGTGCATCTAATTAAAATTGGAGTTGTAGGTAAAATCGCTTGTGTTGCATGAATAAAATACTTCACATGAGTATAACCAAGTTTGATTGAATAAATAAAAATTTAATGTAGATATTAATTTATGCTACAATTTTATGCATAACAAATATTGTTGTAATACACTGTAATTATTTTACATTTAAATAAGAGTTATAATTTATAATTTCATATTTTAAATGAATTGAAGTTATAATATTAATTCATTCATGCTACGAGACTACCACTAATGTACTAGAATATTTCATCAAATTATTCGTATCGTAGATAATTACAGTGAATTAATGCTGCTTATGAGTTATCAATAAAAGTTATCAATTAGAGTTTACCTATGCGTAAATCGTATAAACCTATTTATTTATTCTTTCAGCGGTTCAAATAGTGTCTAAATGTATTACATTTTATTTAGATTAATGTAAGCAAGTTAACGTTAACGATGGGTGCTTTATTTCAAACTACGTTGTCATTAAATATGTTTTAAATCGTTAAAATGTTTTAAGTGACATTAGATTATTTGAATAAGTTGTTTGCATAATTTTATTTTTCTAAAATTAATTTAACTTGAAGATTAAAATATAAAAAATTAAAAAGCTAAAAATAGGAATATAGTTTGTAGCAATTTATTAGTCTTTTATTAATTATATGTATATTGTTGCAAATAATTAGGTATTTTTATCGTTTGATGCTAAAAGGTAAAATACAAACCTATAAATATCAATAATATTAGTTCATTTTCTACACGCGATCAGAAATTTATAGGAGCATGTGGCAATTTGAAAAGAAATGACTAAAAAATCCTTGTTGAAATCTTTGTTGAGAAGTTTACGTTAGCTTTCAATCTTGATTTCATTGTCGTCTTGTCGTTACGCCGATCGAATGAACGCTGGCAGTATATTCGATTCTGTATCAGAAAATAATTCCTTCCTTTGCAGAAGAAAGTTATTTCTCATGAAATTAAATTAAACTTCTTTTATTATAATAATTTAAGTTTATTAATTTAACTTGAGGTTATTTGTATAAGAATTATCATTTTGAGCTTTACATTTACAATGTTATTGAGTAATCGAGAGACAGATATGAAAAATTATAAAAATTACTATGTTTTACAGGTGAACTGTCTCTCGATTACACAATAACATTGTAAGTTTTACTAAAACCTTTTCTTCCGTTTATTTATTATTATGTTATATATTTTTAAGAATAAGTTAATAAACAAATCAAAGTCACTTATAGAATATGTAATAAAAATAAAAAATATTAATATTAATATTGGCATAAATGGTTTGATTGACTTTTCTTCGAATTCAAAGGGCGAATGAATCTATAGTTATGTATACGAAACAATACACATTTATTTGCATGTAAGTTTAAAACGTCAAATACGATTTTCTCGAAACATGGCTTTTCACTTTGTGTCGTATCTTCTACAATCGTTTTTGGATGTAGTACCACAATTTGTATTTAATTGGATTTTTTAGAAAAACTCGTAGCTGTTTGACATTTTCCTTTATTCTAGTCATTTCAATAAAATATACTTTCACTATAACTTTACAATTTTAGTTAGTAATAAATTTAACATAAAAGTAGTCCTTTTAACTTTACGAATTCTGTAAAAATTCAACCTGTTTTTATTTGTTGTCCGTACTTATTTTAAAAATAAAGCGATATACGAATATTTTGAATTCAAGTAGAAACGAGTTGCGTAATACGTGAAAGTTTGATACTTTAATGAGATGCAATATTTTTTTTTATAGATATTTACAATATATTATTATTTTGACCAACAAAACGTCAATAAAATTATAATTTTTTTATAAAGTTTTTTGTACTTAATTCTTGTACAAAATGTAAAGCCCAGTTTAAGTCTTATAAAAATATCTGCGTACAGTAACATTCCCATGTAATTTTTTTAGCGGACAGTTACACACGCACCTCAAATTAAAAGGTGAATTTCTGTTCTTTTTATTTTTAGGTTTTATTTTTAATTTTATTGTGTGCTTAAAATGTAATGCAATTGATGGAAACAACTTGGCTCTCTATTATTTGTATAATAATATAATAATATATTGCAGTTACGATTTATAAATTTATAATTTTGAATATACACATAATACACAATTAGCCTTTTATAAAATAGTCATGAGCGGATGTAGTGAAGCCAAAGTAAACGTAACAATATTAAAGATTAGATTTGATCGGTAGTTCTATCTCAACGCAAACCAAAGTTGTTTATCTATTTGCATGCAATCATCGTCACAATGCATAAATATAATGTCGATAAAAATTATTTCATAATTGATTAATTTTTTGTATATTACAAATTAAACATATGTAATTTACATTTATTGAAAATTGGTTTTAAATAAATATTGCAATGTCGTATTACACTAGTGACAAATTATTCACGTATGCTACTAAAATTTATTTTATTTTTGATAATTCTAAATAAATCTGTATGTGATAGCATGATTGCAAGGATATTTTAAAAAAGAAAAAAAGTTATTGTACCTTCTAAATTTATGTGAATAAATTTAATTTAATAAAGATTTTAGTCAAAAATTGTATAATTACACATTGTATTAATTAAATAAGTAATAAAACGAAATACATATGAAAAATGCATATAAATTATCGGTGCATTGTCGAAGATTATACATTCGTATAATCAGAAAGAAAGTGAATAAACCACAGAGAGTGTACGAATATAGACTTGATTAGCTGTGAAAGGAAAGGTATGACTCTGTTAACACAGATAAAATAGAAAAGTCCCTTATAGTAACCGAAGAAAGAGTTTTTTACTTGCCGCGTGATGATAGGGATGCTCGCGCGGTCGGGTCTCTTTACATGGAATCGGGTTCAATTAAAATCAGGCGCGCAGGCGAGTCTCGTTACATATGCAGGGAGAATGGAGGAATGGAGGTGGCAGGGCTCTTTGTGACTCTTGGCCCAGAGCGTTGTGACGCGCAAGGTGTAGGTCGTGCGAGTACGAGAAACCAAATGCGGCACGGGTGCGCGTTTAATCGGCCGCGTTTAATTTGAAGCTACCACGAGAATGGCGGACGCCTACGTAGCGATAATTAACAATGGGATGGGAACGAGATGGACTGCCAGGATTTCTACGTCTCTGATGTAATCGAATTTATGCGGGTGCGCTGTTTAAAGGTCTTGACTGATTTTGTTTAACGACAATCAGGTACAGTTTATTAATTCGATACAATTACAACGGATTCACGCAAACTTAATCATTCAGTTAGAGATTCCGGTATTCCGATTTATTATCTTTTTTGTAACGTTAAACTTTTAACTGATTATATTTGTGTACCTATATAGTATTGTGTAGTAAGTCACGGGCAATCTATCGTGCTTTTGATTTGTTATATGAATAACTTCCATTTTTGTTTCCGTCAATATTTATTATTATTTCAAAAGATTTGATAAATCTTACATTTCTACGAAGAAAATAAAATAGATACATTTTTGTATACAAGGTACAAATATGTAATACCAAATTATGTATGTTACATAATAATCTTTGCTGATACGTTTAAGTTCAATGTTAAAAATAACAATAAGTTGTAACAATCGTATATTATTTTTTTCAGTATTTAAATTATAGTAGTAAACATATTGGTAATATTTTGATTCTAGCTGTTTCGGATAAATAATTTGTATTATTATTTATAAATGGAAATCGTTTCATTAACTAATGCAGAGCAGATGTAGATATTAAAACGAAATATTCAAAATGTTTATGTTGTAAAATAATTGATGCATCGAATTCAATTTCATTTTAAAGCTTTGGAATTCAATCAGTTAAAGGAATAATGCCTCTCCATTAATATTAAATAATTAGTTGAAAAAATAATAATTAAGAATACTAATTTAAAAGTACTATTTTCATATAAATTATAAAAAATAAGGAGAAATCGATGATTATTATTCTCACGTGGTTTTATTTTAAAATGCGTGGGTCGTCGTAAGGCTAAGTTTAAATTTCACCGATGAAGGATGAAAAAGGTAACTTCGCACGAGTGAACAGGGTAAATAATTTCATTTCTGAGACATAAATAGAAAACCAACAAAATACTTAAAGCAATAAATACAAATATAATTAACAATTTAAGAATCAATTATTGTAATATATATTTTACTACAAATTAATATTTTACACAAACGGCCAAATTTCTTTGCAGAAAGATTGTATTAAACTACCACCGTGAATTGATATTTCGAAGGATTAACGTACATTCTATTCCATGTGGACATTTTTGGACAGTGATGCTAATATAATAATCTATAATAAGATAGTTGTGCAATACGTTTAAACGTGTGGTTCATTTTACTCAATTCCGTAATCCCCAAGCATGTAGTGCAATTCGATCGACAACTCCTCATTATCAACTCTCAGTTGTAACGAAACGTTTGCATGTACTTGTAATTCGCCAGCTGAGTCTATATGATAGTTATAAGCTTGTCAGATGATTTTCATTGCAAAAATGTGAGAAATTGCTACGAATTAAGTTTTTTCAGCGTATATAACATAAAAAAAATTGGTACAAATATTTTAATATAATTATTAAAATAAAACTATAATAAAATATGAAAGATTTGGATGTTTAAAAGGAGAAAGAGGAGGAACTTGATAGAAGTAACATTTGCAATTTGCACGTTATGACAAGCTCTGTAAGATGTATCTTAATTATAAAAAAATATCTGTTGTCGTTGTATACTCTGCATGGTTCTGATGAGAATTGTGATAAATTATTGATCAATCCTTTAAATGTAAAATTAAGTTAAGGGTTGAAATAAATAGCTGTAAAATTAAAGATTATATATAGAACATACAACGTAATGAAAAAGTGGGGAGCTCTGAATTTTTATTACCACTTACATATTGGTATGTTTTGCGATTAAATTTATATGTACTGTACATTTTAGAAAACCTGCATGTATTATTTTTTACAAGGATAATGCTTAATTGATTACTAATAGGATAAATTACGATAAAAATTTAGTGTCTGCTGTTATGATGTATATATATTTTGGTTATAAGTTTGTTAAAACCTTGACATCTTCAGAACATTATTAGCAGTTATTTAAAAATGTTCTAGTAAGTTGTTAGTTATAGATCGTAAACAAGTAGTTTTTTCTTATGGAATTAAGCGATGTTTATTTTAGATGTTTAAGGTATTCTACACGCGAAGTACAAAGTGAATAATATAGGTATACAATCGACCAGTAGGGTTTTATCGCAGTATACTCTAGAAGGTTGCTTTCGAAGGGGGATCGAATGGGATTCGCAGAGTTGCGAGAGGGAAAGAGAGATAAATGTAGTAATTGCATAGAACGAAATGAGGAATTGTTAAGCGAATGACTTCGAACAGCATAACTGCATGTAGACAGTATTAAGTATTTTTCATGAATAGTCTTTAATTAGGCATTTTTATATCAAATTATTCTTGATCGATCTTTCGCTTTTTATGTTATATTACATTACTTTTTTCCGAGGAAAATCTATATTTTGAAAAAATTGTAATTATTTCTAAGTATTTTCAAATTTACGTATATGGACTGTACAATAAATAAGTAATTTTGTATAAAATTGTCTCAATTAGTACATATATTGCGGTTAATTGTAATTATTTAATGTTCGGATCGACTTTTTGAAACACTTTAAATGGTATAATACTTATACAAAACAGTATTATAGTTGAATATATATGACTTATTCTTATGCATATATATATTTTACTTATATTTATATACGGGAAAAGTAAATGCTTACCCTGAATATTAAAATTTCTAAAAATACACAAGTATAACCGCAGCTAAATTGTGAGTTGCAATTTATTTCTTGAAAAAAAAGTTGAATTGAAAAAAAAGTATTATTAAGTTAGTTATGTCAAAAGTAAAGCTTTAGTTCGAAAAGACCGATAAATATACATTATATAAATATCACAGAACGTTAAATTAATTTTTGTTTTTGAAAATAATTTTTGTTAGTGAACGTTATTAGGAAAATGTTTATTTATGAAATCATTTAGTCAATAACAGAATAAAGAATACCATTCATTACTATTAATGATGCATTGGTCGTCGACAACTTTAGTTTTATATAAATGAAACTAATCATCAAAAATTGATGAATGCACCTACTGTACGTCAAAATAAATGTTTTCATTATCACAACTTATGATGTTTTGTGTTACTTTCTGGCGCCTCAAGCGAATGATTTGTTGAGTGTAATGAATTTGTATATAAGTTAGTAAGTTTAGTCATTTGAAATAAGTATCGTAAAGATGATTACTGGTTACTCGAAGTAACAATCGATTGATTATTTTAATTTATCAAATATAGTTACGATAATCATTTTTAACACATACAATAAATAAAAGTCAATCAGCAGTACTAATGTCATGAAATAGTCATTCTAACCATTTTATTAGTTAAATTCAGTAATATTAAATAAGTTATCTTAACTATTTGAAAATCCTTGGCTCAACCATTTGAAGTTGATAAATGTAACAATTCGTTTCACTTGCACACTTTCTATAGTAACTAGTTGCTTAATTTTTTTCCGTGTATTATTATAGTAGACTTATTTACATTGTAGCAGAAAGTTGAGAACAATCAGATCTACTATACAATAACTATTTTATGGATCTATACAAATTCATTAATTTAAACTTAAATACTTACCTAAACTGTTTTTCCTGCACCAGGCTGTTGACTCTGTTTAACTATTAGGGAAGACTGGGGTATTTTTGAACAGGGATATTTTTGAACTTTTTGAGTAGCTCTTTCATATCGAAATATTTATGCCGTAATAGAACGATTTCTTTAAAAGAAAGCTATTATCTCAAATACGAGCTATTTCAAATTGATTGTCTACGTTTACTTGAGACCCGCCAAGATGAAAAACTCATCCTATTTTATTTGTACTTCTTAGTTTTTGAAAGCATACTTGCACTGTAGTTTCGTTATACCTGCAAATCACACGCACTAAAAGTATTCATACTAGCTTTCTTTTGACCGTAATTACGTTGAACAATATTAATTTATTGCTGCGCACTGTGTATATCTATAAAAATTTTTTCCATTTTGGGGTACTTTTGAACACGAACCATGGGGTAAATTTGAATGTGTTAATTAAATGGGTACACGGTGATTTTATAGCATATTCATCGTGTGTCCAATCTAAAAGAAAATAAACCTAAAAAGAGTATAACAATATTGTTAAATAAAAACATTCCAGAGGTGTGAATAATAATTACAAAAACAAAAAGTATAATGCAGTTAATATTGAAATCTCTAAAAGAAGATCAAGTAGAATTTGTAAACGAGGTACAAAATTATTAAATTATATCAGTCAATAAATTTAAAAATGTTAATTGTTTTATACATTTTATATAAATTTTATTGTAATTTTAATACTTGTATTTAACTTAATAAGTAGTACATTTCCTATTTAAAAATCAAAGTTATTTTTCATAAAGCAGAAAATTTTAACAATTATTTGTTCTCCATTTAAAATACACGTACAAATTTTCCACACGGAGAAGTTACATTTCACAAAAATAATTTTTGTTTTAGCATGAAAGTAAAATGTTGTATTAATAAATTTGGTGCCTAAAAAATTCTAAGAGTTGCGAGAAAGTAAGTATTTGAAGTTCCGTTAGTTTAGATTGTAAAATATTAATATTTGCATCGCAAAAAAATATATCGCAAATAAGTTTAAAAATACCCCAGGATTGAGGAATTTTTGGACAAAATGGTTTTTTCAACCGTAAATTAAACCGTCCTATCGATAAATATCGATAAAAAATTTGACTTAATAGTTACAGGCAAGTACTTGAAGTTTCTATGGTCCCAAGAATAAAATTATATCGTTTTCGAATTTTCGATAAGAAAAATAAATAAATAAAAAAGTTCAAAAATGCCTTAGTCTCCCCTATACTTATTTTTATATAATTTTCATATTTAATCCATAACATCAACATTTTCGTCAGTCTACTTATTCTGATCGCAGAATGTGCATAAACTGAAAAGACATTGGAAATATTTAAACAATTTGATAATGTTGTAAGCGAAAGTAGTGAAAGTAATAAGAAGGGAATATTCTTGCGACTGAGATTAAATAACAAACGCGTTTATTCTTCTATAATTATTAAACTGAAACGAAATTTACAAATTTTGAAATAATTTACAATATTAATAGACACTTTATAAAAATTATAACTAATTTATATATAGTTTATTCATTAACTCACTATAAAATTGCAAGCGTACGTTGAGTGTATTCAAATAATTAACAGGAATTATTGTTAAAAACTGTTATTACAAAATAGTTATTTTTAAAAATATATGAGTACAAAAACATTAAATGTCTCTCAATATATTATTTAAGAAAAATTTTTTTTGGTTAATATTGAATGCGCCCTTGAAACAGTTGTGCTGCGTGTCGAACATTAAGAAGGGTGACCTTAATTTGATTTTACTCTTTTCAAAAAGGTTTCCCCAAGACCGCATTACATATTACTCTATTTTGGTAAATTAAATATTTAACATGTTGTCTGTTCTTTTATATTTAAATATACAATTATTGTTCATAAATTCTCTTTGTAGTATATCGTTAGTTTAATCATACTTTCCCGACAAAATAAACCACTTTTTTAAATATTGAATAAGTAAAACTTGTTTGAACTCAGAAAATATAAATTATGCTTATACGACGATACATTTGATAATTATAATAATACTTTTTATATGTGGTATCAAAACTAAGCATTATTTATAATTGCATAAAACAATTTACAAAATCCATTGTCTGCCGAAGATTTGGTTCTGAAACTATTAACCTATATATTGGTGTTGCACGTATTTGTGATTCTACCTGCCGAAAACTTACTATCCATATATTGTTAATCTATAAATTTTTGAGTTTACATAACGTAATTTACTAATATCCTTGATTTTTTATAGAGAATAAACAAATCGAATGGATTACATATTACACATCATAAAGTATTTTGTTTTTAAAAATGTGATTTTTCACTTTTTCCCAGTGTCATTTCAACCGGGTAGCAGATTTGGCCGTAGCGACGGGAGTATTGGAAAGGCAGGGAAGGATGCGCCTAAGTTATTTGAAATAGTACCTAGGATGGATCGATTCTTTTACGGTAGTCGGTATGGAAAGAGATCGTCCCCAACAGTTTCAATGGACCGCCATACGCCAGAAATCCATCCAACGAGTTTGAATCTTAGACGTTTCGAAGCAGCGATCGACTACCTCGATCGTATGAGGCAGGCAGCAGTTCGGCAAGATTTGAATACGGAAGGCGGGAGTGATTATGAAAATGGCAGGCTGGATGACACGAGACAGGACGAAGAGTCACCCTATCAACTTCTTTGCGATGGCTGCAGTAAGATTTGAATCATGTATGTTAATCAAACATTGCTTTCCTATAATTTATTTTCTACAATCTCTGTTTAATTATATAATTTTGTATTAATTTGTATTGCCACGATGTATTTATTATTGATTAATAACACTCAGTCAAGTCTATTAGAAGTTTTAATATTTTTCAAATATTATTGTTTAAAATTTTTGGTGAAAATCAGTATACATTTATAAGTATTATATTTTGAAATATTATTTAATAAATTTATGTATTAATATAAATAAATGTATCAAATAGATCATTTTTTAAATATACTATACAATTATTTATTTACACACACAAACACCTTTAATAACTATTTTCCTAAAGTTACATTTATATTTTTATAATATGCAAATTATACGTTTAACGAAGATATACTCAGTTTTATACATAAAACTCATCTAGTCGATCGTTTTAATTCTACGACAAATTGTAAAAGAAAATAATATATCTACTAATAACAATCCGATTAAAACTATTACGTCCACATTTGCTTCTTTAAGCAGATAAATGATGATCAATGTCATCTAATTATGATCACGCAAGCCTACAAAAAACGAAGATGAACATTTGACTGGATCTACCTACACCGTCGTATTTTTTAACGTTGATATCGAACCTTTAGTCAGAATATGGTATAACCTGGTCTCCAGCGAGAAAAATACAAAAAAATAAATGCAAAACTCAGGTTTTTCATGTTTCTTTTTGCATTTTCAGAAAGAGTTGCATTCAATCGTACCTCAAATTTGAATCCAACTGATAAAAATATGCCGAAACCACGTTTGAAATATTTCTTTAATAAAATTTAATTAAAAAGCTACAATTTATAAAATTACAAAGTTATGTGATTGAAATTTATATATTAGTACAGAAAAACATGTATTTTTAGTAGATGAGTAACTATTAACCGATAATGAAAAGTAATTTTGACCATGATGGAACCTGAATATTTGAAGTATCGAGAGAGAATATTAGTGGAAATACTCTTTCTTTTCGCGATGATGATCTAAATAACTTGCTGGTTTTGTTTACGGAGATAAGTCTGGGTTGAAAATGAAAAAACTATTCAATTTAACAATTAATAATTTTTTAATTTTAATATACTATACAATTATTTATTTACACACACAAACACCTTTAATAACTATTTTCCTAAAGTTACATTTATATTTTTATAATATGCAAATTATACGTTTAACGAAGATATACTCAGTTTTATACATAAAACTCATCTAGTCGATCGTTTTAATTCTACGACAAATTGTAAAAGAAAATAATATATCTACTAATAACAATCCGATTAAAACTATTACGTCCACATTTGCTTCTTTAAGCAGATAAATGATGATCAATGTCATCTAATTATGATCACGCAAGCCTACAAAAACGAAGATGAACATTTGACTGGATCTACCTACACCGTCGTATTTTTTAACGTTGATATCGAACCTTTAGTCAGAATATGGTATAAACCTGGTCTCCAGCGAGAAAAATACAAAAAAATAAATGCAAAACTCAGGTTTTTCATGTTTCTTTTTGCATTTTCAGAAAGAGTTGCATTCAATCGTACCTCAAATTTGAATCCAACTGATAAAAATATGCCGAAACCACGTTTGAAATATTTCTTTAATAAAATTTAATTAAAAAGCTACAATTTATAAAATTACAAAGTTATGTGATTGAAATTTATATATTAGTACAGAAAAACATGTATTTTTAGTAGATGAGTAACTATTAACCGATAATGAAAAGTAATTTTGACCATGATGGAACCTGAATATTTGAAGTATCGAGAGAGAATATTAGTGGAAATACTCTTTTCTTTTCGCGATGATGATCTAAATAACTTGCTGGTTTTTGTTTACGGAGATAAGTCTGGGTTGAAAATGAAAAAACTATTCAATTTTAACAATTAATAATTTTTTTATAACAATTGAAAATATTTATTAATGTTTTAAACAAATTATATATTAAAATTTCTATATTAATTTAAAAAATTATATTATTATTAACTTTTATTTTAAATTTTTTGGCCAACTTATGTGACATAACTATTTTAATTAATTATGAGACTCCGTACTCTCATTTTTGTCCATATGGACTTACCGCAGGATATCTCAGGAACCAAACCGAAAAAAATATATTTTTGATCTAAGCGGAATTCTTCTTAAATATGCCTCTAGAAAAAAATTTAGTTAATCTAATACGATTCTTTTAGAATTCAAAAAAGGAATTTGATTGATTTTAGAATATTGATATATTTGAGTTGTATTATTTCATTTCTCACTAAAAGAAAGTTCGCTTGATTATAGAAGAATCCGTTTGATAATAAAAGAATCACATTAGAGCAAACAAATTTTCTTCTTGAGGTTTTTTTCAGTGTGCACTTCATGGAATAGACTAAATTGTAATAGTAACTTTTAAATATGATTTTAACCCACTTGAATGAAACCGAATGTGTTAACATTTTAATAAAAAAATTATATTACAAAATTATTTTGAAAAATTGAAAAATTAGGTAATAGACAACTAAATAAATTTTTATAAATAAACATTTAAACTTTTATTAAAATCCTGCTTCATTTAAGTCGATTTAAATCACGTTTTGCTATTAATGTTAAAATTTTTGCCTATTAGATGAAGTGGTTCCTGAGATATCCTGCGATAAGTCCATTATGGAAAAAATTACAGTACGGAGTCTCATAATTATTTATGTTATGTTACAAATAAATTAGTTAAAAAATTCTAAATAAAAATAATAGTAAGACAATTAGTATAATAAATTAAGATATGTTTAAAATTATTATGAAAAACAATTATTAATTAATAATATTGAATAGTTCTTTTTCAATTTAAACCCAGGATTGTCCACTTAAGCATACCTTTTTCAAATGATCGGTGCCGAGGTTTATTTGACTTTTTTTTTCTACGTCTCTTTTTATCATCCAGCAGAAATCTACTAATATATTAATGCTTCGACGACTTTGAAATAGATATTAAAATTCAAGTCCTGGTGGAATCGCTCTCCTTGTTCTTCACTAAAATATCTATTGATTTTTTTGTAAGTATTACTACATGAAGGAAATGTAATTTTAAGTTCATTAAGCTGTCCAAATTTGGAAACTTTTTGGCATAGTTGCTACAATTTCATTTTAAATCTGCGTCTTGTATATTATCTAAGAACTTTGTTATACGTCTTTAAAACTAAACCATGCTGTTTTCTCGACATCATTCAAAGTTGTATTAAAATGTTCATTTTGAAATAAAGTACGATTTTCAGGACAATTGAGGATACTCTCATTCGGTTTATCTTTACTTTAATTTCTAAATATTTGACCCAAATATTTGTAGCATTTGATTGTAATGATAGCCAATATTAAGATGCTAGACAATTAACCAGTGAAACTAATTAGTAGTCTAACAATTATATAATTTTACTGGATTCGTTTGTTCAGTTGTTTACAGTAATAAACGTACTTATGTAGTGTCACGTAGACACATGAGTGTACGCAACGTAATGAGATGCTCCGCTGCTATCTTAGATGACGTTTAACGTTGACGTATCAACAAGTATATAAACCTCCATCATTGCGAAGGGTTTGGTTAATAGTAGTTAAGTTTAGTTTAGAGTAGTTAGTAGATACCATTCTCTGGACTTTTGCTACTAAATCTCTCAGCCTTCCTCATCCAGGAATTGTGAATAAAACCAACCCATGTATATACGATATGTAGGTTAACTTTACAATGCGCAATGCACAGAATCAATCGTAAAATTAATTATAGCAAAATAATAAAAATTAGGAAATTAAGTAATAATATATATTAAGTAGTAAGTATTTGTTTGGATAACAAGTTTTAGTATGTATATGTTTATCTAGCCAATTTTACAACAAATAAATTTGAAGTATTTTAGTAGAACAGAATTGCAGCCTAAGCGTTTAGCTATCAGGAAAGTCTAAAACCGTTCTCATACATAATAAAAAAACGATTTTTACAAATAAAAGAAAGCAGATAAAAAAGTGGTAAATTATACATTTTTGACGTTGATATATCAATAACTAAACTAATAATAATAAGTAAAGCGTTCTAATAGCAAGTATGGGTTATGCGGCTAACCTTATATTAGCTAACTCGCTATGTATTAGTACAGTTCACGAACACAGTAATCACAAATTATATAACTTTGTTAAAATATTATTATTTACGAGTTTAGAGAAGCTATGCACAAAATTTTCTGTTTAATTTTTTATAAAGTTTTAAATCACATATTTAATTTTAAAGTCTTTATAGAATAGTAGACTAATTATTGTTGTACTAATTAGAAATGTAGGACACCATATGTATACTATATATATATGTATTATATTTCTATATTATATTTGTGACATCGTGAGTAAAGTTGGATTTTAGTCCTCGGATATTAGAGTAAAATGTACTTTTTATAATGTTCTAAAAATCATTTTACAACTTGCGGAGTAAAATGTGAAAATTTTTATTTTTGATTTTAATCTACACTGTATTCTGTAAAAGTCTCATAATAACATGTACACAATTTATGGTAATAATACTTATATTTACGATA
Source organism: Theocolax elegans (assembly GCA_026168455.1). Classification (NCBI taxonomy): domain Eukaryota; kingdom Metazoa; phylum Arthropoda; class Insecta; order Hymenoptera; family Cerocephalidae; genus Theocolax; species Theocolax elegans. Next base: position 29,104,609 of record CM047426.1, read on the forward strand.
CTCATGCAGTATCTATACGCCACAACGTTACTAATAAATGGTATAATATTCTGATACAGGTAAAAATTTCCCCTTCTCTTATATCTTTGATAGAATGTATTACTGTACTTCATATTTAAAAAACAATTCAAATAACAAATATTAATACCTAGTGTCCTTAAGAATTTCTGAAATTGTTAGTTCTGAGAAATGTAATTTATTATTGTTTTAATATTATTAATTTGCGTTATGTAATTGGAGTTTGTTCAATTATACATACGAATGTTAATTATATGTAACTTTCGACAATGTTAACTATACGTACAGTATTTTCGTCAATCTTATAATTTTTATTATAATTCTATTTCTATTAAAATAGATGAAGTAAATAATAAAAAAACGATTTTTACAAATAAAAGAAAGCAGATAAAAAAGTGGTAAATTATACATTTTTGACGTTGATATATCAATAACTAAACTAATAATAATAAGTAAAGCGTTCTAATAGCAAGTATGGGTTATGCGGCTAACCTTATATTAGCTAACTCGCTATGTATTAGTACAGTTCACGAACACAGTAATCACAAATTATATAACTTTGTTAAAATATTATTATTTACGAGTTTAGAGAAGCTATGCACAAAATTTTCTGTTTAATTTTTTATAAAGTTTTAAATCACATATTTAATTTTAAAGTCTTTATAGAATAGTAGACTAATTATTGTTGTACTAATTAGAAATGTAGGACACCATATGTATATATATATATATATATATATATATATGTTATTATATTTCTATAATTATATTTTTGCAACAGTGTGAGTAAAGTTGGATTTTAGTCCTCGATATTAGGGAGTAAAATGGTACTTTTTATAACACTGTGACTAAAAATCGATTTTACAACTTGCGGGAGTAAAATGTGAAAATTTTTATTTTTGATTTTAATCTACACTGTATTCTGTAAAAGTCTCATAATAACATGTACACAATTTATGGTAATAATACTTATATTTACGATACTCATGCAGTATCTATACGCCACAACGTTACTAATAATGGTATAATATTCTGATACAGGTAAAAATTTCCCCTTCTCTTATATCTTTGATAGAATGTATTACTGTACTTCATATTTAAAAAACAATTCAAATAACAAATATTAATACCTAGTGTCCTTAAGAATTTCTGAAATTGTTAGTTCTGAGAAATGTAATTTATTATTGTTTTAATATTATTAATTTGCGTTATGTAATTGGAGTTTGTTCAATTATACATACGAATGTTAATTATATGTAACTTTCGACAATGTTAACTATACGTACAGTATTTTCGTCAATCTTATAATTTTTATTATAATTCTATTTCTATTAAAATAGATGAAGTAAATATTAAAAAAATAATTCTTTATATATTTATGAATAATTAAACATTGTTTGATTCGGAAATTTGTTTATTTGTTTTTTTTTATTTTTATTTATTTTATAAAAGCATTTTTAAAATTATTTTTAAGGGGGCTTGCAGCCCTGGACCCGCTCTCCGCCCCTTACCCGCACTCTAATTGTCTTACATTCGTTTATTACGGAGATGTCCACGTTCATTACTTTGTATTTTTAATTTTGTATGTTTTAACAAAAATTTACTCACACTGTTGCAAAAAATAGCGTATGCAACGCGGGCTTTTCACGATTTATATACGATTTTTTCTAAACCGCTTTTTACGCCATGTTGCATATTATACTATTATATATCGTTCAGTAGTTTGTGTACAGCGGCAAAAATATGTAGTGTTTTTAATGTATAGGTTCCCGGCCAGTTTTCTTTCTATTTTTAGGCTTATTCGCGACGAACCTAACCATTTATAAGGTAACTGGTTAGCGTTTCTAGCAGGGTACAATAGAATTCTTAGTAAGAATTAAAATATAAATTCGATAGTTATTATCTTCGTATAAAATTAATACAAGTCAAATTATCTTTAACTCTAGCCACCATATACCGACGGATGGTAACTGACGAACCTTAGAGTCTTTAATGGAAATCGAATCTATTTTGGAGTAGGAACTGACTACATTTTCAACATATGACCGAAAAATGTTGTTCTCCAATATGAAACTTTTTTTTCTACCTTTTTAACCCATTATTCCTGGTCAATTCGGGTGAATCTATCAATCCTACGATTTAACTAGTTATATTTCAGTTCGTAAAAATGCTTTGCCTTATATTTTGTCCAACATATGAAAACTGGCGATCTTATTCGCCATAAAAGAGGATTCGAAACTACTTCGAATGAACAATATAATTATATTAGTCAATATATCTTTGTACCGACGATTTTGATGACACAAATAATTAACTAATTCAATACTTATATAGAGAAGTTATTTAATTTTACAGGATTCAATATAGTCCGGGAGCTGGCTATGTCCCCGTTGGGAATTACATGTCCCCGGATAAAAACCATGAAATCCGATGGATTTTGGGCCATAGAATCCAAATCCGTCGGTACATTTGGCCAAAAAATGGTACTTTTTGTTTAAACCGCAATTGTTTAAACAAAATATAAAAAGTTATATTTTCGCATCGGACAATTTTTTTTCATAAAATTTAGGCAATTTTAAGGCGAAAATGTCTCTTTCAAAATTTCTCTAAAATCAAAATTGAAATAACTAGAATTTTTTGAATTTTCTTTTTCTCATTTTTAAGCATCTTTAAACAATAATATAGTCGTCAATTTCTAACTTTTTGCGAAAATTCAAATTTCTTTATATTCTTTAAACTTGCATTTAGTATAATTAAGTAAAAATATTAAAAATTGCTTTATTGTTTATTATATAATTAATAATAATTCATAGAATTTTAAATATTAATTAAAAATTATTAACTGAATGTAGTACATGAATGGCTTATTGACTGTTAATAAAAATGAGAAAAAAAATTTTTTTAAATTCTAGTTATTTCAATTTTGACATTAGAGAAATTTTGAAAGAGACATTTTCGACTTAAAATTGCCTAAATTTTATGAAAAAATTGTCCTATGCGAAATATAACTTTTTATATTTTGTTTAAACAATTGCGGTTTAAACAAAAAGTACCATTTTTTGGCCAAATGTACCGACGGATTTGGATTCTACGGCCCATAATCCATCGGATTTCATGGTTTTTATCCGGGGACATGTAATTCCCAACGGGGACATAGCCAGCTCCCGGACTAATTAGTTTTATGTACGAGGTTAGCCGAGATATTGATTAGTCAATGATTTGAGATTATGATAATAATCGGTAACTAACTATTTTGAGTCCAACTCATAGTTTGTCGACCATTTTTCTTGGTTCAATTTCTACCAAGAATATATAATTAATAGGTATATTATAATATAGTTCCACATTGAGAGTTATTAACGTGTCGATCGTTGCGCGGATCAACATTCGTCCACGGCGAGAAATTGAAAGAATTTCATAAACGATAAATGACTTATCATTAGATTAATATTGTTGTTTTAATGTTATTAACAATTGTTTTAAATTTTATATACACAGACAGAAATATATATTTGATATTAAGATATTTATTAACTGTTAACAAATCTAAGGCTATATTTGTTAACTGTTAATAAATATCTTAATATCAAATAAATCCTTCTCTCAGTGTATAACTTAAAAAGCTTTTTTAACCATTTTTTAAATTTTGCTATGTTTCTGAAGGAGATTTTTGTTTCCATGACATGGATATAACGTGTCATCTCCAAAACGTAGCTCAGTTTGGGAAATCGTTTGTGATATATGTGTTTAGTCTGTAAATTGTTTGCTAATGCTGATTGTGTTTATTTAAGTGTGTTAATTTATTTATATATTTAAGTTATGAACTGTTATTATTATTATAATGAACAAACAAAAAAGAAGGCTGGTAAATAAAATAGGCGCGGTCGTGCCTAACGCAAGTATAGGTGCGAAAGCCATCTACATCAGCTATATAGCTTGCTCCTCAGATTTTTTATTTTCATAAAGAATGGGGTCCGATTTGTCGAAGGTTCATTCAAAATGTGTGCGATATTTCGAAATTTAAAAATTAGAATAACTTTTTTGTTATTTCGAACCGAGAAAATAGAATAATCATTATTTCGAAAGTAATAAAATCGTCAGATATTTGGTATTAGGTGGAATATTTCGAATTCCATATAGTAGATAAATAATTTTCTACATTATTGTCTGTTATCAAGGTGTTAATAGACAAATATTATAAAAGTTATTTCTCTATATACTATAAAGTTCGAATATTCGGAACAAATATATAAGAACTGAAGAATGCATTATTTTCGAAATAATGATCTTTTATTTCTCTTGGTTCTAAATAATAAAAATGCATTTGTAATTTTTAAAATTCGAAACAATGCACATATTTTGAATGAGCGTTCGACAAATCGGACCCCACCCTTCATAAACGTTGGTTTATTTGTATTATAATATATATATATATACATATATATATATTATGTTTTATATGCAGTGTTTTATTGTTGTAAGCTCAACCTTTATGCTAATTGGTTAGCCTATACTTACTTTTGTTTTTAATTATAGAAATTACATTAAATATAAAACCTGACTAAATAGTAAATAGTAAATTTTTTTTATTATTTTAACGTCGCTCTTGTATGCTCCCAATCGGTGCTAATCAGCGACGGAGGTCATACGATGTCTTTGTTAAGAAAGCACTTGTTCAAAATACATTCCCCAGTGGTGCTTGTATCAAACGGCCGGGGGGGGGGGGGGGGGGAGGCTCCACATTACGAGCCCGACGCCCTACCGACCGAGCCATTGCAGATCTCAATAATATAATTATAGAAAAATTCTGAATTATTATTTTCCAAACTAATTCTCTTTTTGTCATCATTCGCTCTATCTTCAGCTCTGTTCGGCATGAGCGTTGCTGTTTCGCGTTAGCGCAATATTGTTATTTAAGAATAGAAAAAATTTAATTTATTTATATATTTAAGTTATGAACTGTTATTATTATTATAATGAACAAACAAAAAAGAAGGATGGTAAATAAAATAGGCGCGGTCGTGCCTAACGCAAGTATAGGTGCGAAAGCCATCTACATCAGCTATATAGCTAGCTCCTCAGATTTTTATTTTCATAAAGAATGGGGTCCGATTTGTCGAAGGTTCATTCAAAATGTGTGCGATATTTCGAAATTTAAAAATTAGAATAACTTTTTTGTTATTTCGAACCGAGAAAATAGAATAATCATTATTTCGAAAGTAATAAAATCGTCAGATATTTGGTATTAGGTGGAATATTTCGAATTCCATATAGTAGATAAATAATTTTCTACATTATTGTCTGTTATCAAGGTGCATTATTTTCGAAATAATGATCTTTCTATTTATCTTAATTCTAAATAATAAAAATGCATTTCTAATTTTTAAAATTTGAAACAATGCACATATTTTGAATAAGCGTTCGACAAATCGGACCCCACCCTTCATAAACGTTGGTTTATTTGTATTATATATTATGTTTTATATGCAGTGTTTTATTGTTGTAAGCTCAACCTTTATGCTAATTGGTTAGCCTATACTTACTTTTGTTTTTAATTATAGAAATTACATTAAATATAAAACCTGACTAAATAGTAAATAGTAAATTTTTTTTTATTATTTTAACGTCGCTCTTTGTATGCTCCCAAATCGGTGCTAATCAGCGACGGAGGTCATACGATGTCTTTGTTAAGAAAGCACTTGTTCAAAATACATTCCCCAGTGGTGCTTGTATCAAACGGCCGGGGGGGGGGGGGGGGGGAGAGGGAGGGCTCCACATTGCGGTCCTACCGACCGAGCCATCGCAGATCTCAATAATATAATTATAGAAAAATTCTGAATTATTATTTTCCAAACTAATTCTCTTTTTTGTCATCATTCGCTCTATCTTCAGCTCTGTTCTGGCACGAGCGTTGCTGTTTTTGCGTTAGCGCAATATTGTTATTTAAGAATAGAAAAAATTTATATTTTTATAAATTGCAATATAATTCTTGTTGCTAATATTATAAAAGCAGCAAAGAAACTAATAAGAATTAAAATGTAAAAAAATTGTTTACCTTGATTAGCTCATTTGTGTCACATGATGTGCCCGCAAAATCAATATGTTATTCTGTTGAAAGGAAAAAATCTTTATGTAAATTTTTTTTCTATATAAAAGATTAAGTTGTAGGTGAAACAAAATAGTTCTTTGCAATCGTAAATGTTGAACAGAAATTACCTCAATGTCGTACCCCTCGGATACAGTTTGATTTAATCATTTAATAACACATTAAACATTAATTATGCTGTGTTAGCACTAAATAATAATTTAATTTTAATATTTAGCGTATTTCTTGACATTAGTCACAACGTATACAAAATATAAATAAAGTTATAAAAATAAAAGAAGCCTTTGTGAGGTTTAAATAATTACTTGAAAGAATAATCACAAAAAATTGTATATAAATTTGAAAATTGATGTGACACAAGGAGCCATAGCACGAAATTTCACACCGAATACTACTTTTTATACATTTTTCTGCATAATTTTGGTTCCAAATATTTAGTCTAATTGAAATTCTCCAGAAAAATGTGTATTTAAAAAAAATGACACAAGGGGTTTAAATCGTAAGAAATGAAAACCAAAGAACATTAATTTTAATCTACATCTACCCTCTTTATGTACCAGGCCACTCAAATAAGCTTCAAAACGGGTAGTTTCATGTAAAAATTTTTATTTGTAATATCATCACACAAAAAGCTTATGCTATTATTGTTATTCTGAAAGTTAATTAAACTCATTAAAATTAGTGGAATATATAATAATTATTACACCGACACGGTGGCGGAGTGGCGGAGACGCACCTCGGCCGATCACGAAAGTTAAGCAGCACTGACAAGGAGACCCTCATATGTTTGGGAAACGATCGTGCCCAGCTTGTAGTATATGTTTTCTAATATAAAAATATGAAAAAAGCCAGAGCCGCAGACTCTAACAATCGTTTTTTTCAAAAGTTATACACTGTTAAAGCAAAATTTCCAAAGAAAAGAGACTTCACTTTAAACGCTTATAACTTCTGACCTATCTAATATTGATATTCAAACCAAAGTTACTGAAAAGCTGAGAATAAATAGATAGATTTTAAAAAAAAGTTACGTTCAAATCCATTAAAATGGAGCAGAGTTATAACCAATTAAGAATTAGAAGCAATTTAAACAAAAATTGAGCAGTACAAATTTTATTGATTTTTTAAGCTAATTTCTTTAAATTCTTATTCTGCTATAACTCTGCTCCATTTTAACGGATTTGAACGTACTGTTTTTTAAAATGTATCTATTTATCTCAGCTTTTCAGTAACTTTGGTTGAATGTCAATATTAGATAGGTCATAAGTTATAAGCGGTTTAAAGGAAAGTCTTTTTTTTTGGAAATTTTGCTTTAACAGCGTATAACTTTTGAAAAAACGATTGTTAGAGTCTGCGGCTCTGGCTTTTTCATATTTTATATTAGAAAACATATACTACAAGCTGGGCACGATCCGTTTCCCAAACATATGAGGGTCTCCTTGTGAGTGCGTTTGGCACTTGGATGGGTGACACCATTCTTGTGCGGCTTTCGGGATCGGTTAGTGTTTCTCCACACTTCACAACGTGAGCGGAAGGTGTGGAACATTCGGTTTCGGTGTTTGGGCCTACGCAAGGTGACCTAAACATCTAAACAGAATGTTTCAATACACCGGCCGTCTCGGGGAAGGTTTTTTCCTACGAGGTTTTTACTTCCTCACGGGCATAACCCCCGAATGTCTTCACCCCAACACATAGGTGGTAGTGATGAGCAAAGAGAATAATATAATAATTATTACATCAACTGTATCGAGTGAAGGTCTGTTACCAGTAAAAAATCGTCTACGTAAAGCAGCATAGGATCTAGGAGGCTAGTCGAATTTCACGTCGCGTCTGGTCGACTAGCTTCGTAGGTCTGAGGATCCGGATGTTTTTATTTACACGGAAAAAATCTTTATGTAAATTTTTTTTCTATATAAAAGATTAAGTTGTAGGTGAAACAAAATAGTTCTTTGCAATCGTAAATGTTGAACAGAAATTACCTCAATGTCGTACCCCTCGGATACAGTTTGATTTAATCATTTAATAACACATTAAACATTAATTATGCTGTGTTAGCACTAAATAATAATTTAATTTTAATATTTAGCGTATTTCTTGACATTAGTCACAACGTATACAAAATATAAATAAAGTTATAAAAATAAAAGAAGCCTTTGTGAGGTTTAAATAATTACTTAAAAGAATAATCACAAAAAATTTATATAAATTTGAAAATTGATGTGACACAAGGAGCCATAGCACGAAATTTCACACCGAATACTAATTTTTATACATTTTTCTGCATAATTTTGGTTCCAAATATTTAGTCTAATTGAAATTCTCCAGAAAAATGTGTATTTAAAAAAAATGACACAAGGGGTTTAAATCGTAAGAAATGAAAAACAAAGAACATTAATTTTAATCTACATCTATCCTCTTTATTTACCAGGCCACTCAAATAAGCTTCAAAACGGATAGTTTCATGTAAAAATTTTTATTTATAATATCATCACACAAAAAGCTTATGCTATTATTGTTATTCAGAAAGTTAATTAAACTCATTAAAATTAGTGGAATATATAATAATTATTACACCGACACGGTGGCGGAGTGGCGGAGACGCACCTCGGCCGATCACGAAAGTTAAGCAGCACTGACAAGGAGACCCTCATATGTTTGGGAAACGGATCGTGCCCAGCTTGTAGTATATGTTTTCTAATATAAAAATATGAAAAAGCCAGAGCCGCAGACTCTAACAATCGTTTTTTCAAAAGTTATACACTGTTAAAGCAAAATTTCCAAAGAAAAGAGACTTCACTTTAAACGCTTATAACTTCTGACCTATCTAATATTGATATTCAAACCAAAGTTTACTGAAAAGCTGAGATAAAATAGATAGCTTTTAAAAAAAGTACGTTCAAATCCATTAAAATGGAGCAGAGTTATAACCAATTAAGAATTAGAAGCAATTTTAAACACAAATTGAGCAGTACAAATTTTTATTGATTTTTTTAAGCTAAATTTCTTTAAATTCTTAATTCGGCTATAACTCTGCTCCATTTTAACGGATTTGAACGTACTTTTTTTAAAATGTATCTATTTTATCTCAGCTTTTCAGTAAACTTTGGTTTGAATGTCAATATTAGATAGGTCAGAAGTTATAAGCGTTTAAGGAAAGTCTTTTTTTTTGGAAATTTGCTTTAACAGCGTATAACTTTTGAAAAAACGATTGTTTAGAGTCTGCGGCTCTGGCTTTTTTCATATTTTATATTAGAAAACATATACTACAAGCTGGGCACGATCCGTTTCCAGTTTCACCCTTTAAAAATTTTATTGATACTATATCCCACAAAAAGCTTATGCTATTATGTTCTTTCTGGAAAGTTAATAACTCATTAAAGTTAGGGGAATATATAATAATTATTACATCAACTGTATCGAGTGAAGGTCTGTTACCAGTAAAAAATCGTCTACGTAAAGCAGCATAGGATCTAGGAGGCTAGTCGAATTTCACGTCGCGTCTGGTCGACTAGCTTCGTAGGTCTGAGGATCCGGATGTTTTTATTTACACGGGAACTAGCGGGAATTTTTATTGTTATAAATAAAATGTATAATCTTTTGTAACTAGTCAAAATTATTATTCATTAAATCGACTTTACATTTCAATACAAGTCAAGTTTCAATTCAAATTACGTTTCATCAGAATCTTCAAGTGGTGGTGTATTAGGATAGCCAAAATGAATGTTTTATTTATTTTAATTTATAACAATGAGGCCGTTAGTGATCAAATTTGATTTAATTAATACTAACTTTGACTAGTTACAAAAGATTCAATATTTTATTTACAATAATTATAACTCCCGATAATTCTCGTGTAAATAGTAAATTATTGTCAAGTATGTGTAATAAATATTTGTAATAGGTATATAAAATAATATTGTGTTTTTGAAACGTTGTTACTAATTAACAGCTGTTCTTTTTCACCAATATCAACAAATATCTTTCGTAATAATAATATATATGTGGACGAGAAAATAAATGAAAAATAAGTGATTTTTTATAGTTTATTTTGCATTTTTCTCGTTAGAGAGACCAGGTTTACATCGTATTCTGATTAAAGATTTGAAATCAACATCGAAAAATACGTCAGTGTAGTTAAGTTCGATTAAAGGTACAGATATATTTTTTTAGTAGGCCTGTGTAATAGTAACGTGTATTCGAAAGTTAGTTTAAAGTAATTTAAAAATATACACGAAGACTATCGATATTTATAAAAAGAAACCTTTATATATTATTATAGAACTTAGAATCAATGTTTATGAATACTAGCTGTGCGCATTTATATATAAAGAAAGTATGTGTGTGTGAGCGTGTGTGTTTGTAATAGGGTCATTCCAATACTTTTTTAAAAAATCTGCCGATACGCTGAAAAGTAAGTTTTGAGCCAAAATTTCAAAATCCACCCTAATTAGGGATTGAGATATCCATTTTTAAAATCTCAAAAAAACCTACTCTATCCTATATTTCTTTGCATTACTACAAACATTTAACATAGAACTATTGGCTGAAATGATTTTAATAATATAAATTTTAATAAAGTCAATAAGGCCAATAAGACCTTCACTTCAAATTTTGTATACCCATAAAATCTTGACAAATTGCGAATTTTTATAATATTAACAAACTTGACGCGATTCGATTTATGTTAAAATGAACTATCATTTCGTTCTATGTTTACTTAAAAAGCTTAATTAGAGTCATAAGTAATAAGTAGTTCAAATTTCAATCTTTAGTTTTAACGGGATGGCGCACTTTATTCCCGTAAACTCACTTTACTTACCGGCCGTACACTTATTTTATTCCCCGTAGACTCATTTTATTTATTGCATTTTACTTAACTTAAACTTTTTCTACAAATATAAAATTAAATTTATTATATAAATTAAATACCTATATAAAAGAATTTTGCAATATTGAAAAAATTTAGAAATTAAAAAAAATAAAAAGTTATTGCAAATATTGATTTTTTAAATGATCGGAGTGAAAAATTTTATATGCAATTCGGGAGTAAAAGCCGATTATTACCTTGGATGAATTATTGACAAAAGCTGAAACTCGGGCAGCAACGTTCATTCCAGGAATAAATGCCTATTTTACTCCTGATAGTCACTTTTCTATCCCCGAAATCACTTTTTATTCCCCGCACTTACATTGCCGTGAATATAAATATAATGGCTTGTCGATTTGAAATTTTCTGAGCATGTGAAGCAAAAAAATATAATAAAATAAAAAAAGTTTATTTGATAAACAAAGAAATAATACATTATGCAACATGAATTGAAAGTAGAATATTTATCTCGCAGATGGATTAAATCTCATAAATCTATGTTCACCGCGAGTTACATACACTTTTACACTACACATTTGACTGTAGTCCCTTTCAGACTTTTAGAACTGAGACTGTGTATAATTTTAAAAAAGTTTTGGAATGGCACACACACACACACATACATGCACACACATATACATATTATATACACGTGTGTATAAGACGTGAAAAAAGGAAAAATGTTCACCGATTTTCTAGACACGAGGCGCTGATAATGCACATGAGCCGAGGTTCACCGGAGGAGACAACACCGTCACAACCATGGCCGGCATTACGAAAGGATTTTCCCTGAGTCCCTAAGGAATCCTACCACCCTAATTTTCCCTCTCTGTTTTTTCTCTTTTTCGTTTTCTCTCTTTTACTTACTCTCACCCATCTCCAATCTCTCTCTGTTTCTCTGCCTGTCTGTGTCCCTCTCTGTTTTCCTCCCTCTTTCTCTTTCTTTAGTACCTTTTTATATGTTTGGCTGAAACAAACAACATATCGGGTAAATGAATGAACTTAAGGGCTAACGACGTCAAAGGACTGCTGGAATCTATCAGTATGAGCAAAGAAATCTATTCGGAGTATCTCTGTTTATATATGCATATATATACATATTATACACGAAAAAAAAAATATAAATATATAACATGTAACAAATATTTGTCTTTTATTTAATTTAAGATAGGGGTGTGTCGATTCATTTATTTAATTATTATGAGTTAAAAATAGCTATTGCTCGTACTAGACATTTTACACTTGTTTTAGTATTTACCTATATAAGATTTAAATTGTATGCTATGGAAGCATAACCAAAATGATGTTTACCGGAATGTATCATTTCATTGAGTAATACCATAATTAACTGTTTGACTGCGGAAAGAAATGCGATACACGCAATTGACAAACTCCTATTCTTAAATAAAACGAAAACAACGTTGACACTGTCAAGAAATAATTTATAAAAATGTTGTGGATGAAATGTTGATATATATGTCTTAAGTGTACGTAAAATTTAATTCAAAATTATCTATGAAAATAAGATTTGTTAAATAAACTAACATTATTTTTAGTAAAGAAGCAACGAACAAATATTTGGTTGATTCACATTCGATTACCTCCTCACGTAGTAATAATATCCAATAAATAGTATAAATAAAATACATATACGACAAGTTTTCGTAAATTGCGCAATATTTTATTTCCTTGTAATTTACCGGTGCGCGAAATTACTTCCGCTGCGCGTTCACAGTAGGTAAGATGCTTACGCTCATTTGCAACTTGATTTGCCATAACTGACGCATTTGTTGCTGTTGTAAAAACTTGATTGAATGTTTCGAGGTTTAAATAAGTTAAGAGCCTTGACGAATATAGAATCTTTTATATAAGTGACCAGTTAAACAATTAAGAGAAAGTATTTGTTCATTTTACTTGTGCAAGCTGTAATGATTATTCTTTGTACTTTACTAATTGCTAATGGAAATTGATATACATTTATTGAAAATTTGTGTAATCTATTGAAATAACCGTTAATTCCACGATTTTCTGCTATACAGGATAAATAGATTGAACTATAAACTTTTTCCAACCCGAAGATTATTCAATGGCTATTATCAAGGGAATCGATCTAGCCGCAGCATGACATAGTACCAACATTAATTTTTTATGCTTCCTCTTCGGTGTTAATCGGAGGTATGCGCGATGTGTTTGAAAACATAAAACTATAGGTTTAATAATCCTTAAATTACCTTACAAGATAATTTTCGTGCTAATTTTGAATATTCATATTGTATTTGTATATCGATTCTATTGATTTTGTGTAGCTTCCTATTTTATTAATAATAAAATTATAAAGGAAGTCTTTTTATTATGCTGATTAATTGTAATTCGTAGAATTAATTGTATATATTTCTAAAGTCTATGACGTAATCGTTAATTTTTTATTTAATTATGAAAAATATTATTGAGTGTGGTTGGCGATTCTGGGCTAAATTTTAATTTTCTTAACTTCCTATAAGATGATTGATTATATAAGTTTAATAAATATTTATATAATTCTATTTACAATAAGAGAACACTTTTAAATTACCGCATTTTCCCAATTATGTAGTATAATATTTAGTTAAGTCAATATAACTGATTACTATAATGTAGTCAACTGCATAAAAACATTTCAGTGACTTAATGAAATTCAATAAAAAAAAATTATAAAAAATATACAAGAAAGAATGTTTGGTATACACGTATTACTTTGAAGTATGTTCGAGTGAGTTAAAAGGTGAAGTCGATTATTAAAGAAAGTAGCTTTCGTTCAACATACTTTTGTAATAATATATATATGTATAATAATCAATTAAATTAACTATATGCAATTTTGAAATAAAATTATTTAAAAGTTTATTAAAATGTACTTTTTATTCAATTAAAAATTTATCTTAAAAATTGGCTAATGAAAAAAATAATCGATTTAATGAAACAAAAAAATGAATATTAACCGTGAGAAGTTGACGTATATTAAGGATATAAGTGTTGCGAATAATTAGATTCAAGAGAAAGCGCAAAGTGTAGTGTGATTAGATTTATTAACTATACTATTTAAGTTCTGTGTTGTCTCGAAAAATCTACAAATTCTATTTATATTTCTGTAATAAACAAGTACCTTCTCAATTTTATTATGTCGCATTCAAAACTGTAAATTATAATCTTACCAATATAATGATTAATTTTACTTGTTTCATACTTCAGCGATGCACGATAAAAAATTCGTTGTTTCTTTTTTCTACAAAAGTAGAAAACAGTATTGAATCTATAAAAAGTATAATTATTACTTGTTTTGCTATTATACAGACATAATGATATATATTTAAAGAATTTTGATATCAATCACTAGTGTTGTAAATGCAAAACTTTTGTATGCTGAAAATGAGTGTATTACCAAGCATCACGAAGATTTTTCAAATTAGTGTAAAATATATTATTTTTTCTTTGATACTAGAAATATCATGGTGCATTACAGTAACGTCATTTTATTAAAATTCATCTGCATACGAGCTATTGTAACATAAAAAGCTCGCGTATTAGGAATCAAAAAATATCTTTTTATTCACTTATTTTACGCTAATATCAAACTGTATAGATTGTAGGAAAGATTATCGTTCGTCCAGAATTTGTTAAATAAATAAAGACTTTATTGTATTCGTAGAGATCAATAAAGTCTTTATTTATTTAATATCAAACTGTATTATGTCGATATATATGTTTATATTATAATTGATATAAAGGAAGAGAACTGTATTCTGAAACGTTAAGTTTGTCAACGACATAAGCGTCGTCCTCTCGAATGCGGTATAGCACCGATGATCGCAATATGCATATGTCGCATCGATGTAAGTCCTCACGGACTCTTACGTTATACGCAATTCAGCACGACTGCCAAGCATATATAAATAATTATAGTTGTCGGTCTAGAGAAAGAGAGAAAGAGATAAAGAGATAAGGAGAGAAAGAGAGAAGGAGAGACCGTCAATTAGAAACTCCCGTCACGTATCATTCACTTTCGCTAATGAAAATGAGAGATAGCTACTCGTCCCGATCGTAAAATCAAAAGCCAACCGGTCGATCTGCATATTTGTTGATGCGCGTGTATATATTTCATACTGTTTTCCTGTCTTCCCTTGAAAAAAAAAAGAATGACGTTACGCGAGCGTCGTCGGATCAATTAAATTGTTCACGTGCATGCGTCTATATATATAACATTGGGCAGGTATGTAACGTTTCTGGAAGAAAGCGATCGCCACGCACGCGGCTAACGAGAAAGCGAGAGTGAAGAGGTTGACTTATATGCCAGGCGAAATCATGATGTGTAACGCGGTCGAGTGTAACTTTTTCTTGATTTTTTCATCGATCGATGTATAACATCTATATGCACCCACACACCCACCAGTTCGTCGCTTTGATATTAATAGCGCAAATTAAAGAATGATACTACTGTGTGTGAAGTTATTGAATATTAGTTTGTCATTATGATAATTTACATATATAGAAAACTGTCGAAAGTTTTATTACCCAAGTGCGTACGTGTACCTTCGTCATTTATGTTGTGTACATTTATAATTTAAAACTTTATACATTATTTGCTTAAGAAATCGTTTGTAATATAACCATCTGATTTGACAATACAACATTCAATATTAAATCGAATGGATGAGAGTAGTTTTCATACTAATAACTTTAACTATTTTAACTTATGACTAACCAGCAGAGAGTCACATCTCCGGGAATCGGATCTTTGCCAAACTTTAAAATATGTTTGCTACTATATAAAAATATAAATAAATCCAGATTTGTAGACTCTAACGGTCTTCTTGTACGATAGATATAAGCAAATAACGAATAATTTCGGCAAGAAAGTTCTTAACTTTGATTACTTACACTGAGAGAAGGATTTATTTGATATTAAGATATTTATTAACAGTTAACAAATATAGCCTTAGATTTGTTAACAGTTAATAAATATCTTAATATCAAATATATCCGTCTCTCAGTGTATAACTCAATA
Organism: Theocolax elegans; assembly: GCA_026168455.1. Lineage (NCBI taxonomy): Eukaryota > Metazoa > Arthropoda > Insecta > Hymenoptera > Cerocephalidae > Theocolax > Theocolax elegans. The sequence goes on from CM047426.1 coordinate 29,120,638, forward strand.
ACAGAGATAGATACTCAAACTTGAGTTCAAAAGAAAGCTAAGATCGAGTAGATACATATTGAAAAAAAGAAGCTTAAATAACTTGATTCGGTCGAAAGTTATGGAAAAAATAAAAATAAGAAGACAATTTGGCCTGAAAAATCAGTAATTTTTCAATTCAAAATAGTCATCAAAATATCGTTAAACTCGTTTTTCTTTCATAACTTTCGCCCAAATCAAGATATTTGAGCTTCTTTTTTTAATCGAATCTACTCGATCTCAGCTTTCTTCTGAACTTAAGTTTGAGTATTTGTCTTTATTCGTTTTTAAGTTATAAGTGATCAAAGTCGAGGGTTTTTTGACGAAATTATTGGATATTTACTTATATCTATCGTACAAAAAGAGCATTAGCTGGATTTATTTATATTTTTATAGTAGTAAAAACATATCCTACAGTTTGGTAAAGATCCGTTTCCCGGAGATGCGACACTCTCCTGGTAAGTGCAAAGTGAACACTACGTAATAATGTAGCATAGCTTTGTTGTATAAGTAAATTTACGAATTGTCACTAATCTTACGCGGTAACGTATCAAAACGTATTTTTAAAAGTCGTTTATGTAATATCAACAGAAACCTGACACTCTCTAGAAGATCTTCTTAGGATAAAAAGTATCAATATTATTTGTATCCGATTAAATCGGCTCGTACTAATCAGATTTATAATAAATGAATTAATGAAGTTGTACTTCTATTATAGATACATAAGAATGTAAAGATTTCGGATTTAAAATTTATCGGTATAAGAAGTATAATACCTATACGATAATTGTGAGATATAAACTTGTTCGTTTTGATTCATCCATCACAGAAATATGCCGCTTTTATTCGGTTTTGTAAAAGAGGTTCTTTAATATTTCTTAATGCGATATAAATGTTTAATAACCCGCATAAAGAACCATCAAAATAAGTTATTGCTTCGCATTTTTTTAATACATCCTATCCGATTTTGTATATAGTAGGCGAGCAATACATTTTAAAGAGAATTGATGATCGATTAAAATAAATCTAATATTTATAAATTTGTAATTTATAGCGTCGTACATCCCTAATAGGGTGATAAATATCGATATTACTAATTTATTCATATTTATAAAGGTAGAATGTCAAACTTTTAAGGGACTACTTACAAAAGCCCATTAAGATCGGAGATAAAATTCTGATGAGCGCATAATGCCTGCATAAAATCGTCTATTTGGAATATATATATATATATACCTATATATAGGTGACTTTTAAGCAAACAGAAATTGAACGAAATCCTTACGATTTAAAAAAAAAGAAACAATTATTTTTTCATCGCCACAAAGCTTTCTCCTTGAGAAAGTATTAGTACGCGTATACGTGCATTCGAAGATACCAACGAACCGTGCGTACAATATTCATCGCAAAAATTTTCCATTCTGCACATTTAATAGATAAATTATATCACAGACAAAATCGAAAGTCTCAAATCTTGGTTCGTGTGCGTTTGTCAACTTTCCTCTCTCGACAGTATTTTTCATAAAACTAACAAACTAGCTGGTGATAGTGTGTAACGGAAACAACAAATACCACAAACATAAATTTACACTGTTAGAAAATGGAAAAAAATTTTTGACGCTTCTCTTTCTTTATTCATGGTAATATGTTTTACGCAAACACTTTTAAACGCACAGTGTAATATATATAATAAATTTGAAGAAAGCGCTAGAAAATTCATTAGCCGAATGATTTGCGGATGAGCATAATTTATATAATAAATGTTTATGAGTAATTTAAACATTTTTTCGTTTTATTCATTATTCATCAATAATTGCAAGCTAACGATGAATGTAATTATATTCCGTATTTATTGCTTACTTGAGATCGTAATATTTTTTAAAAATATTTTTGATTGTACAACAATTGCTTATGAAGAAAATGTAAATTGAAAAACTTTCTACTCCGCTGAGAGTTTAGAATTCAAAATGACCCAAATTTTCTTATCGTATATAAGAAATGATATTAAACATTTCACGCATCTTATTTTTATGTTTATATTTATAAACGTGTACTAAAATTTTACATGTACAATTATATAAAGTTTGTATATTTTTGTTTAAAAATCATAGTAATAAGTAGACCCGTGGTAGATTTATGTACGATTATCAGGCAGTTTGCAATACCGGTCATTAAAAAAATTGTTTTTCGAAAGATCCCGTGTGAAATAAATTACTCTGATTTGGAAAAGTATCTTCGTGTAAGACGCGAGTATATTGTTTCGAAGCAATAATCTTCACTAAACGGTTGACGAAGCTCACTCTCGAATCTACTCAAGTTTGTACGGGCTTATGGAGCGCGCGAAAAATTTAGACGAGTGCAGATCATGATCGCACTGCCAAGGTCTCCCTCTCTCTTCCCCTTTCTCTCTCTCTCTCTCTCTCTCTCTCTCTCTCTCTCTCTCTCTCTCTGTTTCTCCTTCTCTTTTGACAGGCTGTGCAGACCCATTTGGGACCTACTTTTGGTCCGGGGAGAAAGTAAAAGGCGAACGACGAGGAGACGCTCGGCGACCGCTCGAGAAAGTAAAGTCGCGTTCACACGTATGGCAATACTATATAGGGCAACGCACGATAGAGCGAGTATATATATAAAAAACGAAAAGTCCAGTCCCGAAGCGTATACGTGTACGTGTATGTATATCTATACGTTTATAAAGTAGATGGGTGATAATAAGTAAGGTGTCACAAGGAATGTACTTTTTCTCATCTCGTAATGCTATTGCCCACATACCTTTTAGTTCTGTAACGAAATTCTGGAAGGTCTAACTAGTGGCTCGTTAAAAATACGGTGGCAATATGATTAATGTTTGCACTTTTACTTTTGTGTGTGGATTTTTCAAGAGAAGACGCTATATTACCTCTGACGCTTTGTTTTCTTGTATAATTGCATTTGGACTTGTGTACGTGCGATAGGTCTATATGTATGTATATATATATAGTGTACATGCGCATACATTTTTTTTAATCTACAATGTATGTATCTACGCTTCGAGACTTTTTCCGCGAGAAGAATTCTCATCGACGCTTTCGTTTCTAGCGTTTTGTTTTAATTTACTTCTGCAGAGTCATTGCGCGTTCATATTCAACTGAATGCACATTTGATTTATAACATTGCCACTGTGTTACACTGGAGCGATTCGGAGGAAAATTTTTCTCCTTCTTAACGTTTCGACTAAAGACCGCCTTAAATTCTACTTATATTTTCTATTTTTTATCTCCTATCCGAAGATAATGGATTATACTCAATTGACTGTTGTTTTGTTCGTATGGAAGGATAGGCGATGTGAAAGTGTATATATATACACGATACAATTTTTAAATGCGAATGGTATAGAGCCGGGCAAATGAATAATTTATCAACCATATACGTCTCAAATGCACATGAACGGTTATGAAAAATTAACTCTGAACAATTTCAATATATTTCTTTTTTTTCGTAAATCATTTATTCATGTTTGTGTTTTTGTTTTATTTCATTTGATTGGTCTTCTTTGTTTTTACAATGTTCATTACGTCTGATATTTGGATTTATAATGCACAGTATTATAAAATAATATAAATATTCTTTTATGTTTATATTATATTTAAAGCAAGCAATCAAATATCTAAAGTTATCCGTAATAACTTACGAAACTTATCCTCTTTTTACAAAGTTATAAAAGTTTAATTTAAAAAATTTGATTCCCTTAACTAATGAAAAAGTTGAGAAAAACAAGATGAAAACTGTATTCAAGCAACTTGGGCAGTAAAGATATATCGACGAGCAATGACGTACTGAGATCGATATAAATACTGAATATAAAATTCCATAACATAATATGTTCAAATTTTTACTCATTACTTATGACAGTTTTATCTTTAAATAATTGTTCATCTTTTGAAAGTATCTAAATAATACATACTCCAAATAATAACGAATATTTATTATAAATTTGTAAAACAATATAAAACGACATAATAACTACTTTATACATCCTATATTTTATAAATGATACTTTTATCATATATTTTACTTCTTTGTATACATATAACACAACTACATTGAATATTATACATTGTTAACTACTTAAAATCATAATAAACTGGAGGGGCCGAAATATGTAAAAGCGTCTAGCTTTTACATTCTAGGTTCGATGATTAAATGTTTTTGAAAACAAACGACTGTAATATTTAGAAGTTACTATAAAAATTAATTTTAGCCAAATCAATAGAAATTGAATTATTCGATTGACTTGCACATACATAGTACATACATACAAACATACATATACATTTAGATTTTCATTGTTTTCATGAACGTATCTTTAAAAATATTGCTCGAATCAGAAAGTTTTGCATAGGAAAAAGTTTTATAAATTTAAGACGCACATTTTGTCTAAATTCATTATGTACGTAAGAATACTATTTTTGTGGGGATAATGTGCATAAGCCAATTTTATGAAATAGCAAAACGCTCAATTTTAACGCTTCAACAATTTATGAGCTGTACAGCTGAAAATAGAACTACAAACTTCTATTATTATAACAGATATATCCTGTAAATTTCAGTTCAATCGATTAAAAATTAGCAGAGTTATTTTGGTCACAAAATTTCATACATGCACACATCCATACATACATTTTAGGGAAAGGTTTGGATGCATTCTAAATTGCATTAATTTTATTTTTATGTCTAAACATATACTTTTTTGAGATATCACATATTTTGCGGTGATGAAAATGTAAGACACTTCCGTGTAACGATCGTGCCTAAAAATTAAAATAATTATTTTGAGTTTTCATATTTAGTACGTGTTTCACTAAATTGAATGAAGTATAAATATATTGTATTTAAATTTTAAATAGAATTTATATATATTGTACTAATTAATTCTTACTGTCCAAGTTGACTGTCCAATAATATTAATTAAAACATAATTATTTCTTATAATCACTTCCATAGATTAATATTGTCATTTTTTCATCTTAATATTATATATATTTTTTATATTTAACTGTAAAACTGACATAATTTTGTCTTAATTTGTTTTATATAATTAATATAAATTAAAGTTGAACGAAGGTTTCGATAAAAATGCTGTACTTTACATACGTATTTCATCGAAAAAAAAAATACTTAAAAATCAAATGGATTCCGTGATATTTGAAAGGAAAAGAAAAAAAATTATATTATGGATAGAAATTCGTTTGAGCAAGAATTACGAGACCGTACCAGAAACACTCATCTGTACTATACGCATGATAAACGAGCGGAAGCTTTCGCCGATGTGTGAAAGGATCTTGGCGTATTAGCGATGCATGTCACAGTAGCTACCTCGGTCTTATGCATTTTCTTATATCCTCGAGCGGATTGGCCGATGAACTTTCGAGGAACGATGCGTAACGACATAATTGCGAGTCGTGCACATGTGTACACATAAACTAGAAGAAATGATATGATGGAAAGAGCGCGCGGGATCTTTCACGTTTCTCATGGTACTCATCTCTTTCAATGTCATTGTTCACTATTCTATGATTTCTTTATTTATATATGGGAATCGCGGAAACGTGTCAGCACCGACTTTTTACGACGAGCTGCAATCTCTTTTCTTTAATTATATTATATAGTAGAACTTTATTACTATTTTTATTTCTATAATCTAATTGTATAAGTACACGAATTTTCATCAAATATATTTATTTTATTCAAATAAAAGGTATATAATTCATAAAATAGAAAAAATAAAAATCATACAAGATATATGAATATGTGTTTCGTTACACGAAAATTTAATAAATGTGTTTTATATACAATAAATTAAATAATGTCTATACGTGAAATCAAAAGTTAACCAATTTTCATTTAAATCTTACAAAAAAGTATATAGGTATGGCCAAAAAACGCAGTTAAATTGTATAAACCAAAACAAAAAAAGAAAAACAATCATAATTTCTTTCTTTAATATGTAGGTTAATCGGTGGATTGTAAAAATTAAAATTCTACCGCTATCTATACCCGTAGAAAAGAAAACTATAATATAATTAGATGTATACGATAAGATAGCCAGCAGTGTTTCGTTACATCATGATCGTTAAAACGAATGGGATAATTAATAAAACATAGGAGCAAAAATATTGATCGTCGTTTAAAACTTTCTCTGCATCAAGGAGGCGCCAGTTAAATTTTCTCGTCGCTGCGGTGACTGGTTATCGATATATATGTGTTCCATCTCATTAATTACACCACGCGAATTGTTACGGACGCGCGCATCGATGTTATTACGTGCATCTTTTTCGTATGCACGTGCGTATACACACATATTACGCATCCAAATGTCAAGAACGCGCATTCTGCATTTATAATTGCAAAAGGGAAGTCACATTATAAAGAATGCAGCGCCAAAAGAATGAGGAACACTTGCATTTTCACGGTTGATGCAATTGACGGCAGTCCGTCATTTATAACACTCGGTGTACGAGTATTTAACATCCGCACGATCGAGTCTCGGGCACTTTCGAGTAGGTGGAGAAAGTCACGCGAGTAGGTGTATAGATATACTATTTAATATATATACACGTATATACTTTAATGCTAGGAGCATCAATGATCGCGATTCTCGGCAAGGTGACCTAAATTTTTTTCGCGCGGGGGACGAGCTCCTCGTACGTTTGTTATAATCGCATTAACCACGCTAATTATTTCGTATATGTGGCATGTTAAAAAAATATGAAATATGATGCGTTATTTTGTTTATAGCGAGCGTTAATTGCTTTGATTTCACACATTGATTGGAAAGTATATGGTTATTTTTAATAATAATGCTCGTTAATTATTATTCATTTTACAAATTGTTATCTTTACGCGTTTGTCCACGGTTCATTTATTCATAATTAACAATGCGAGATTCCGTGATCATTTTAATTATTTTTTTTTGTATGCAGATGATTCTTGATTAAATTAAATTAGTTTAATTGCAAACACTTAAAACGTGTGATGCACGCGTAATGCAGTTTCGCTGCGTATCGGTATATATCCATTTATTGCAACTATATTATTGTGAGCACATTAATTATCATACCGCTTTTTTATATTTTAACAAATTAATGTGTGGATATCTGCGGTATATTCGTGTAATGTTAATTTAAAAGTACAATTATACAAATAAATTGTATTTGTCAATGTTATACATATGTTATACATATAATTTTTTTAAATTTATTATATTTACATATTACAATCATGATCTTCTTATTGACAAAAATTTAGTAAAAAAATCAACGTTAAACAATCGTATTATTTAAATAAATTACTTAAATAGATTTGTACAATGTTTGCACAAAATTTATGTTATTTAAAAAGGCCATCATATATTTCGAGATTACAGAAATGCGGGTAGGAATATTATTTTCATTATAATTATCAAACGGGCTTAAAATGATAACTAAATACATACAGTATAATTAAAAGCATACATACATTTTGCTATTACGTAATTCATACTTTGTGTTTTCGAAAAATAAAAAAATATCATCAAGCGTATAGTTTTCACAACATGAATAATTTTTAATTATTGAATGCCAATCATAAATAAAAATTAGTGAATATATAGTATAATAATAGAACTATAAACAACATCCAAGTGCTTCAACGAAATTGTCAATTTTTCATTGTATAACAGTATGCAATTATTGGTGCATCCGAAATGTGTGAAGTCATATATCGCTCAAGTTATTTTATAAGTTTACATTGTACATTAAAAATGTTGCGCGATAGATGTATATACCTGAAAGAAAAAAGTTGACTAGATTTTGCAACCTAGAGATTGCATTTTTTAGAAAAACCGAGTAGGAAGGAAGGTATTCCGACTAGCTGTCAGCGACGACGTATTGGTGCAACATTTGGTGAGGTAGAGAAAAAAAGTAACTGGATGGCGAAAAAGGTACGATTTCCGCGACGACAACGACGACGCCGTTGGCCCAATCACTGTGAGATAATCGACGTCCTGTTGCTGTTCCAGGAACTGCCAACTCGTCCTCTGGACATTCGCGCGCGCTTTTCTTTCACTTTCGTTACATCAGCGTGTCTTGAGGCCTTAAAGTGTACATACATATATACATTAAACTACTTGGATTTTCCCATTATTATTTTTTTGGAACACCGGATAAGGGAGCGTTATAAAAATATCTCGTGACAGTTAAGATAATTTCAAGGTCTTGTAATTGTTGAAGAAGAGGTTGACACTATTTTGTACATGCGTCATAAATGAATCACGGCGTTGTAATCACGGATATCCGAGGTAACGCTGTATTGGTTTGTAATGTACTTTCGTATAACGATGATTCAGTTTGTTATTAATTAATATGTATATACCGTATTTAGTCTCGATTTAACGCAGAATATTACTTTGTATCATGAAAGCTTACACTGAATTCAATTATAAATAATGCTTTATTGCAAGAAAGCAGGTTGATCTACCGAGGCATTATTACCTTCATTTGTAGTAAATACGTACCAGCATATGCAGAAATTTCGACCTACTTGATCAAAAAAGAAAAATACAAAATTATTAGTTTCAACACGCAAGAATGAATTCGATGAAAATTTATATATTTTTTAAAAAACATACCTTTTGATAATAATCACGTTTTGTTTGAACAAAAAAAATGTAAGTAGGTAATATATATACTTATAGTATTATGCAAATAGAATTCGTCTTTATAGTCTATTTGGGAACATTTTAATGGTACTAAATACATAAGCACATGTAAGAGGAAAGAGAAGGAAGGAACGACTAAAAGAAGCCAAGGTTGCATTATATACAATCACATTATTTTCGAAAAGTGTAAAGAAACAAGTCAAATACACTCTTTGTGCATTGATAACAAACACTAACCTGGTGAGATTCAATTGTAGCAATTCAATTACATGCGTGTGTGCGTATGCGCTTGTGCGTGTGTGTATACTTTGAATTTACGGTGTATATATATATATACTCTTATGCAAATATCCTGTCTTGGTCTACGAAGGCCACTACTTAAAACATGTAATGCAAACGCAGCAATACTTTGATAACGTAAGTGACATTGTAACATAATCTTATATCCGATGTAGGTTACTATCGAAGATACACACAGTTTTCTGTATGATTATTCCGTATGTAAACTAATATCTCGCCCACAAATTGTAGTCTAAGTAGTGTAAAGACAAATTTTCTTTCTTTAGTAACAATAAAAAAATGAAATACTTAGAGTAAAAGAGACATGGCTTGTTTATATATTGAAATAATATAAGTAGAATTTGTCCCCGCAGGGGTCCTATTCAGATATTCGATATATCGAAAATTTCAACAAAAATTCAATGAACTGACGTCAAGGAACCGAAAAGTAAAATCATTTGCGGTTATGCGACGATCATTCGATGAATTTTTATTAAAATTGTCAACATATCGAATATCTGAATGAAGCCCCAGATGGAGTAACTTTGCACCTACGGCGAGATGAGTTTATGTACAGAGGTTGAATATGTAAATAAGGATTGAAAAGTGTGAGATTAATACAATTTAAAGAAAGCTGTAAGTCAGCTTAATAATACAGACTCATGGGATATAATGTAAATGAAAACTCATGAAAGCAAATGATATATAGAATGATAAGTAGTCAGACAGGATACTCTCTAAGTTTTGATTCTTCATGGAAAAGTTAAGACTGATACGCTCATGGACAGTACGTTTAAAATATGTAAATATAAGAGGATGCTAAACGAAAGTAGGTGATCTCTGACTTATTGTATGCAATCTTTCTAATCGATACAATCTTAAAGTGCTTCTATTAAATATGAATAAGCGAAAACCATTTAATACATCGAGGAAAAGTTCAAGAAAATAACGCACATGTGATTGTAATATTTAAAACAAGGAATGCTTCCAAGTGTACACAAAGGCATAAGGTATATATAAGGTATATAGTTTTCAGTTTACAATTATAAAAATTGTTTGGAACGTTAGATAAGTCAAATTGTTGCTGGTAACGGTTATTTACGAAAAATAATTAATAATAAGAGATAGATTATAAAATAAATAAAAATCAAAGATTATAATACAAACTCAATTGCGATGGGAAGTAACCAATTTTAACATCATTATTAAAAAAAATAATGTAAAAAAAGGCGTTACCGCCATTACACGATCTTTTTATAACTTCCTAACACAACGGTACACATCGATTCGCAATGTTAACACACGGAAAAGGAGAGGCAACAAATGAATCCCAAGAAAGTCTTCGGATGTATATATATATATACCTATATATTATGTATATACTCAGGCCAAACAAAGAAACACGAGAGAATAAGAAGAAAGAGCGAGAGGCGGACGCAACAAACGCGTACAGCATATACAGCTATCCGGCAAAATTCGACAGGTCACTTTCGCCGATCCGGACACCCGAAAACATTCGACTTCTTTTTTGGAGAAACTTTTACTTTCTTCGCCCAGTCGATCGTCCGCTCATCCCACTAAATTACGGAAGCGTGTAATAGACGCGCGGTTCGCGCACCCATTGCATTTACATTTTTAATGGGATGTTACGTTGCTTCTTTAACTTTTATACTACCTATATAGATTTCGTGTCGATGCCGATTTTACTTTTTTTTTTAACTCTCCGAGCCCAGGAACCGGGTAATTTTAGTTTCGTAACACTATATAGATGTATTGATTACATTTCCATTAATTTATACATAGTTTTATGGTATAATACCATAGGCAGATTTCAATGTCAATTTTAATGTTGTCAATTTATCGATTTAAGTGAAAACGTATTATACTTACTTTAATATTTAGTTTCGATAGTCAGTTAATACTTTTTAATAATCTTTTTTGATAATCTATCATATAAAGCTTTTACTTATTACCATAAATATAGTCAGTGATAAAGAAGTATTTGTGGGAATATACCTAAAATAACTTTAAAACACATTGTATCGATATCTATTTTTAATCAAAATTTATTAGTTAAATTGAACTAAATATTTCTAACAAAAATTTTAAATTAATTTATGATATGATAGTCCGTAACAAGAGTTTTTAATATAACTCACTGCAGGACAACCTCACAACTTTATTAAATAATAGGCCGAAAATTTAACGGTAACAATAAAACATGGTTGTAATCCACTTTAATAGAGCATAATTATAAAAAATACTCGAATTATCTATTTAAAAAATTAAGAAAGTTTTAATTCATTGTATAATAAATTATATTTTAAGTAGAAACTCTGATGTAAATAACATACAATAAGTATAACGTTTTCTTTACGATAAAATAGTAAGTTAGTACAAACACCAAAAATATCTAATTTAAAGCAGAATTACACTTTTCATTGCCCAGAAATTATTAAATTTCTAAGAATAACAAACTTAAAAAAATATTAACCTTTGCTCTATCAGTTTTAAAACGATTAAGGGTAGAGTATGGTCGAAAATGATGAATAAATTTGTTTTTTTAGAAACATGTTCTATATATGTTATGAAGAATGTGTGTAAACAATGTTTAAACTGAAAATGTAATTTTATTAAATTTTATTGAATAATTTTCAACATAAGGTATGGAATGAGATATTTGTTTTAAACTTTAAAGTTAAATACCTTAAAAACTATTTTTTTTTACCTTCAAAAAACTCCTTGCAGGATAATTTGTATCGCAACCTCGTGAAATTTTGCACACATCTTGAGATATGTATTAGATATAAAGTAACACAGCTATTTTTGTTTAAAATTAAATCTAACATTTTTATGGCTATTTTTGTTACAAAGTTGTAATATTTTTCATTAAAAAAAGCAATAACAATATCACATTTAGTTTTAAACAAAAAAAAAGCTGTGTTACTTTATAACTAGTACATATCTCAAGATGTGCGCAAAATTTAAGAAGTCTGCGATAAAAATTATCCTGCAAGGACTTTTTTAAAGGTATAAAAAATAGTTTTTAAGGTATTTAACTTTAAAGTTTAAAATAAGTATCTCATTCCATACCTTATGTTGAAAATTATTCAATAAAATTTTATAAAAATTACTTTTTCATCTTAAAAATTATTTACGTACATTCTACATAACATATACAACATGTTTCTAAAAAAAACAAATTTATTCATCATTGTTGACTATACTTTACCCTTAACCCTCTGCACGCAATGAATATAAGATAATTATTTCAGATGAAACAAGAAATCTGCGACAATTTAACAATATAGTAAAGTTAAGTTATTGATATAAGTACAAATATATATTTATTTTTATTATTCCCTAAAAGATACACCTTCTGTTTCCTTGGTTAAAAAACTTATAATATATGATTCGATTTTTATTAAGTTTATTGTTGATTAATTCTATCGATAGCTTTTCTTCAATAATACCATTTAGTCTGGACTTTCCCAATACAGTAGCTTATTGTCGTTCGTATCATTAATATGTGAAAGTGATTTATTTTGATCAAATGATTTGATTATTTTTGTTATTATAAAGTACAAAGCCTATAGCTTTATCGTCTAAATTATTTATTTTATTTTATCGTCTAAATATTATTTGATTACTGGTTAATAATTATTTATTTATGTATTAATTCCGTCGGTATACATATAAAAAAACATATTCAATATTCCTTGATTTCAGAATAATCACAATTATACATATAGAATTAAGTGTAGAAAAAAAACAGGATGCTCAAAAGCGAATCGGTTGAGTTTAAATTAAGATTGTTGAATAATTCGGTAGACAAGTTAAAACAAAAGGTACAAGTATACGTACCGTAATCTGGATGCCACGCGTATACAAACAAAAAAACTAGAGGTGTTGAAATATATTGTAAGAGTCACAAAAGAGTAATTAGAAATCCTTTCTTCTTCTTTGAGAAAGAGAGGGAGCGAGGGAGAGAGAGAGAGAGAGAGATGGCTAGGACGATTAGAATAATTTGGAGGCGCTAGCTCGGGCAGGTGCGAAGGCGGATATATCAAAATATTTCGGGCGGTCGGTTCGTTTCCCAAGTGTGCCGTTGACTTTCTCTGCTGTTTAAACAATATTTCACGGTATCGCGACTTCCCGTGCCGTTGGACCCCCTCCCATCCTCGTTGTCGTAAAGTCGTAGGCGAAGTAGTATTTAACTACCTTAAATATCCTGGCTCGACAACACTTCTATAGTCCTCCGTAGCTAAATTTTTCATCGCAATTTTATTGCAATATTACCGCCGTGGTATCTATATTTTACCGGTGTGTGTAGTAGTTGTAGCCTACCTTCAGTTACAATTATTATTTGGTAACAGACCTCAATTTTCTCGAGTCTCCTCTCGATTACGCTGAGAGTTGCTTTATGTTAAATTTATTTGTGAAACACGTATAATCAAAATTTTTATACCTCAACGCTTCGTTGTTTCTTCTCTGCTATTATGAATTCTAACCCAATGGAAAGTCTAGTACTTTTCTTCGTAATTAATTTATACGATCCTGATAAGGATTTATTGTTTTCATTTTGCTATGGGTTGAGACTATGAATTAATACTAAACTATTAATTAATTTATCGTATCACTGACCTTGAAATTTTTAGTTTATATTGCACGGTGTTACGTTGGGTATTCATAATTAATTATTCATTTTCTTTTCTTAGACATTCTAAGCTTTGCGCTCGTGTTTTTTTTAAATTTATAATTTACACTCGTTTAAGTAAATAATAAATAGTTTGTAATTTGTATTTTTAAAGTTTTTTCATGTTACCTTTTAGTACTGCAATTAGATATGTCACTTATGTAATCTCTTAGTGTTACAACGTTACTTAATTTCAAATATTGCATTGTGAATAAGTGATAATTAATAATTTACGTATGATATTAAATTCGCGAAACAATTTTATTGTAATAATTGCACATAACATGAACTACGTTAACAATTATAGATAAACACTGATTTTTATTTAAATTAAAAAAAATACATTTAGTATAAATGGATTCTTTAAATAGTATTAATATATAAAATAGTACAATATATTTCAGCATATAACAGTCATATGTTTCAACAACTGTAATAAAAGTAATGCCATACATTTAGTTGTTAAATATATATTTATTTCTAGCATGGTACAATTTTGAAGTAAATTAATTTTCATATATGAACTGCTCTATACATCTCTCGCAGAGGTATATTAATTTAATGTAATTTTAAAACATTAAGGGTATAAAAGAAAAACAAAGTAATAAATTGAAAATGCAGAAAACTTAATTACAAGAAATACATTGTACTATAAGCTCATAAACATGAAAGTATAAAATAACGTATTGTTTGAGAGAAAGGAAAAAAAAAAGCTGTATTTCTTGTATTAAATGACGCACGGTCCATTCTTAATTAGCGAACTAAACGAGAAGTGCGGTTGTTCTCGAGGCACGAAAATGGAGATATCGAGCAGATGGATTGGGAGAAGAATCCGTCGTCAGTGAAAACGATCTGCAGTGATAGCGAAAGCCTGCTCGCAACTTGTCGTTCAACCTCGCTCTCGTACGACGTTCACTGCATCGTCTGGTATACACGAGAAACCGCTTCTTGCCTTGTCATTCCAAACTGGATTTTTCGTTCATAACTGGCTATATGATAATCAAGAGCTCTAACGAATCAAATTTCGTCGACTTGATGTTTCTTTTCTGTCGTTTATTTATTTTTTTTTATTCTTCGATCTATATACTGTAACATAATTTACTTTGTTGTATTAATTCGATAATATTTTGCATCTGTCATTGTGGAACCAAAGGAATTCCTTGGGTCACACTTCAATATTTTGCAGTTAGATTCTTTAATTAGATTTAACCGTCGATCTCATAGATCATTAAAAAATGTTGAATTATTTTGGAATTCTATAAAACCTTACAGTTTTAAAAGTTACAGTTTCGTAAATATATACGTGTATATAAACTTTGATATTACTTAATTAAAAAATGTAGTATTATATACTTAAAAACACTTCCGATATTAAAATATATATAATGAATTTTATACACATGTTGATATTTTATTACTAAAAGTAGAACTATAGTACCATGTTTAATTATACATTTATTTCAATATTTTTGATAACAAATTAAAATATAAAAAAGTAAAATTTAAAAATACTGACATTTGCTTATTCTTTAATACTTTCCTAATTTCGTAGTAAATATGTAATTATGATTAAACTTTGATTAAATCCATAACGACGAATTAAGGTTAAATATTGCGCGACTTTTATCCTACAAAAAAAAAATTTCGCTCGTTATTTTTATTCCACCTACGCGATATTATAAGACAATGGATATACGAACGACGCGCTGTCAAGGATCATCTTTACCGATAAAGATGGAGAATATCGTTGTTGCCTGCGACAATGAAGGAGACATGAAATTGAATGAACAAGGAGATGTTACGAAGCTGCAGTCAAGGAGAAAACCATTGTTTTTAATGAAGTGTAAATTGTTTTCGTCACAAGGTAAATAGAACAGTTTTATCATCGAAAGCATCGATTTTATATATAATCATCCGCATTCTTGAGACTTACGAAAAAAAGAAAGTCTTACGAGCGGATTAAAATATAACGAATGAGCTGTACAATTTGTTTAGATTTTATTTTTTTATGTAAATGATGACGTTGTTTATTATCACATAAATAATTAAATTTCTTTATTCCAAACGTTTTTTTGTATTTATTACCTTTCTTTAATTATTGGATTTTGAGTAAACATTAAACCTTGTCATATTTAATTAAATTATTGTAAAATAATATTATGAATTATTAATTTTTTTTAAGTTAGTTTAAATAATTTGTATATAGAATTATATTATTGAGGATGAGTACACTACCTGAACGAAGTGTTGAAATCGATCAAATTTTAATGCACTATAACTATGTGTGTACAGCTTAATTTACTGGTATTCTTTAAAACTATACATTTACAAACAACAGTAGTTGTTCGTTTAGTTTTACATCAATCTATATGTCCGTATTATAGATGTGTATTATAGTATTCATTTCTGCAAGCAAGTACCTATCATGACAACGGAAATTAGCAAAAAGCGCAAAAGTTTTTTCGAGCTGTTAATCACTTGGTGCATTTAGAAACTATGGTTATAGGCTCATTTGCGTGTGGAATCCGTTTGAAGGTGAGTGCGTAAATCAAGCGGCGTAGCTGACCACATTAGAAAGTCTAAAAGAAAAAGATTGTCTTACAGGAGACCTTAAGACCAATTTCAAGGTAAAACTACAGTATTTGAAGAATTCTTATAATAAACGAGCTTTGCAATTGAATATATCTTTAAAAGTAAAGTAAGCATCAATTTTTTTTTTCATGATAATAACGTCTAAATTCTTATGCAATTATAATTCCCTTTTTTCATGTTGCATGATGACTAATACCAGCTACTTTGTAAAATTTCACCAAACCAATGGACAAAAGAACTTTCTATTTGGATGATATACATTTTAATCCGAGGTGCTGGTAATTTAGAATTACTTTCAAGGAATCCAAATTACGTTCTACGAGTTTAACGCGATACCACATTTTATTTTCAAACATTTTCGACAGCATCAGATTGTTTCTCTAAATAGAAATAGTGATCACGAGTCAAAACATCACCATTACTTTATTCGTACTTTCGCGTACGTTTCGTTTCGAACGTGTATCTCACGTCTATCATGTTGAATCAGGTTTTAGCAAACATTTCTCAAATACATTTTTAATTATTAAATATCAGAAGTTTTCATTACTAAAACAGTATAAGTGCATTGTTCCAAAATAATTATTAAACTTTATGGTAAATATTTTGTGAGAAAAATATTTTTAGCTAAATATTTATTATATCCAAATGATCATTTTTTACATCGGTTTTTGACATTGATTATTATTGTATAATCTTGTTTTTAAAAGAAAGTAGTAAAATAGATGAGATGCTATAGCATTCGTTTGTTACAGTTCAAAATAAAAATTTTCCAGAAGAATCTTGAAAGAAACTAATGTAAAAAAGAGCATGTCCTTATAATTTCATGGATGATTAACTTCGGCTCAAGTTGGACTTGCATTGGAAATATAAACTATAATTAAAAAGTGACAATAAACATTCCATTACTAGACTGACAATTTTTTGTTTTTATGTTATATAAATAATCCTTAAAATATATACATAAATATTACTTGAAAGGTTATTAAAACAAACAAACATTACTTTTTATATTTAATTAATAGTAATAATTATGTATATTTTAAGAGAATTTCTCATATTTAAAATAAGTATAGCTAAACATTCGGATAATTAAATATTTTCAATGTACTGATGAATTTTGTTTCGTTTACATTCCTTAAAGTTTCTTTAAAATCGTAACTTTTTTAAAGTGCTTTTCACTTTGAAATACTAACGTTAGAGTTATTAAAGTCAGGACAGTTTGTTAACCGTAAAGAAATATAGAACATTTTTCTTCTCTATTTTCATATGAAGCAGAGTTACTTTACGTTACATCGTTCTATCCTAGACTGAATGGCAAAGTCTAAAGAGATGCATAAAATCACTGTGCAGACGAGACATAAAGAATACCATGATTTTTATGGTAATTGTTGCGAGAAAACGAGGAAACCCATAATGACTGTAAATTCAAGCCTAAAGAAAAGATTTAGAATTATATTTGAATTTTCTTTTTTCTTCCTGCGCTAGAAACCATAAAAGAATATGTTGGGTTATGCCGATGTACGGCTTGACTCTTAATGTACCCAAACACATTGTGCATTGTGAAAAAACCTATAAATAAAAAATTTGGTAAAATAAATGCATTGCACTACTTTACCATTAAAGCTTAGAATAATCGTTCATATTTACAATTTATATCGGTGTACACATAGTAATACCCTTTTATAAAGGATAGTAGTTTTTTTTTATATTTCAACGTTAATGTTAATTTCAATGTATACGATTGTTGTTTTTATTTATCAATTTAACAGTTTAGAGTACTGTAATGAAAATATAAATTACTAATTTGACGAGAGCATTGTACTTTTCATTTGTAAATTTTTGAAAGTATACACACTAGAGATCAACTAGATTTTAAATCCGCGAGGAGTTGAAGAAAGAGTAAATAATTGGTATTTTAGCCTAGATTCGCTCTTGAAACCCGATTCCCGTTTATTCGGGCATTGGTACATGCAAGATCATTGAAAGAGCCGCAAAAAATGATTTAATTCAAAGAGAGATAATCGCGGCCCAGAAAGAAAGAGGAGTTACCATAAAATAGCCCTCTCGGCACACATATCTCCAGCCGCAAAAAGGAGGCATTATAGAGTTGTCACTTTCGATGAGGTTATTTCGGCAGAGGTTGGTCGGTATACCCGCGTATTCGTATACGCTGATGGAAAAGCACAAGGAAGAGAGTCGGGAGAAAAGGTAACAGCAATAGCGGCAGCAGCGGCACCAGCAGCACCAGCAGCAACAACAGCAGCTCCTGTGAGGTTGCGGTGGGAGTAGAGGCTCGGGCGAGAGAGTTTTATGTGCGCGGTGTATATACCCGCACCGAAATGAAACTACGAGCCGCGGAGAAAGTGAGAGCTCCTCGAGCCGTCAGAGCCGGAGGAGGCCCGCAGTAGACTTGCTCTCGCAGCCCATACGGTAAGCGCCGCCGCGAAAACCCGCCGGTCAACCCCGTGTGCAATAATCTCCGAGTTGTATAGGTGTCGACCAAGTGCTGCTCAGTGAAGCCTCTATGATTCGCAAAAAGTGACCCTTCATCCCGGGTGGACGAGAGAAAGAGAGAGAGAGAGAGAGAGAGAGAGAGAGAGAGAGAGGGTGGGATTATGGCTCAAAGAGCAAGGGGATGACTGGTGGAACATCGTGATGCGCGAGTGTACAGGGGATACGTGATATTTCGTGGGCCCACGAAAGAGAAACAAATTACACGGGAAGTCTTGTTTGTTTTGGGTGGAAGGGAAACAAGATCCAAAAAGGAAACAAAAAATTTAACGCTACAATCGGCACTGGTCAACGGAAAGGAAAATAGAAGGTACGAGGAGAAATTTCATTGTTTGTTGTGTTATGGTGCCGGCAAGGAGTTCGACGATAAGCTCCCTCGATAGCCACGATCGGACGGATAACTCGATCGTACCTTCTATCGCCAAGTGACTACTACACAAGAGGAAAAGTTACGATTTCCTTGTCGGAAGACTTTGACAAGGTCATCTTCGTTATCCGGGATTTCAGCTAGAGTCGGTGAGTAAAACTTTTTTTAACTTTACAGATATATATATGTATATACTTTATCTTAATTGTATACGTACGAATAATCGCAAGGTTAATTAAATGTATATAACGAAGCGCTTTTACGTGGCTGCGAAACCCTCGACGAGCGTGAAAGCCGTGCAAACATTTCCAAGCAAGAGTGCTCGTGAGAGCGATCAAGGGAATTCGCTCCCGATGGCACGTATATATCGCTTTAACCAAATCATAAATCATCCAGAATCAATGGCTGGCTCGATTCGATCTAACGGCAATTTGCCTTATAAAAGTTCCGGAAAAATACATTTAAAATTGGTTTAGGGATATCTTGAGCAATTTTTATTTTTTTGTGGTTTCTTATATATATACACGCTTTTTCCGGCTTTGTCAGAACCAACAATTCTGACTAATTGTAAGCATGTTGAGATAACGCGCAATTTTTTTATCTGATGGCCGAACCCAATTTCTCTTATTCTTCTTTTTTTTCTTTTACTTTCTGACCTTACGCTCTTTGTCACGCGCAAATATACGAGCATAATAAAAACGTGCTCCAACTAAACCTTTCTTTTTTTTTATTCTACGCACACGTAAATGTATGTAAGTTCTTAGAAAATCTTATCTACGAAATTTCTTTATTAGATCGGTCGTTTTAACAAGTTTCCGTAACATCGTTTCGTGAGATATAATTTATGTTTAATATACAAAATGTGTGTTAACACGTTAAATCTACTAATTAACTAAAATCTTAATTTAGGATACGTATATTAAATTATAATAATGGAAAAAAATATTACAATCTATTTTTATGACACATCTAATAAGAAATCTTAAAAAAAGTAAGTGTTAAATAAAGATGAAAGAAAAAGCATTTGTAAGTGAAAATAAAAATAACCGATCTATAGATATACTGATAATGCTATTTGAAAATCCGCGATTTCGTTTAGTTTTCCTCGTTTGTGTGTAAATAATAAAATACAAGGCAATATAAATGTTCATCTACTTTAGATTATCAAACATTGCTTTAATGCTTCAGATTTTGATTATCTTTTTTAGTATCATTGCTCCTTACATATAATTTGTGCGTTTCTCCTCAACATAGTTTATGAAATTATGTTATATATTCTTTATTAGTGTAGAAAGTAAACTTAAATTACGATTTTTATATAGTTTATGAATATAATTAATAATTAAAAGTTATTGTAAAAAACATCTTACACTGTAAATGCATGGAGATGTTATTAAATATTCAAGCATTTTAGTAATTATATAATTTTTCACTGTGCTATTTACTTATAAATATTAAAAAATATGACAAACGGTAGTTAAATATTTATCAAAATTTATATATATATATATAATACATAAAATATATAATTAAGTAAAAGAAACTAGGGAATAAAAGTTTGAGGTAAAAGCAATATAAGATGATTAAAAAGCGCGTGGTATATGTGACGTAATTAAAAGGTTTCAAGTTGAATTTCAAGTTAACGGATGCGATCGTTTCTCTGTATTGGCTGATGTTTCGCAGTGAAAGTGAGTGATCGCGCGCGCGCGCTACGATGGCACTTCCTCTGTTTCAAAATAAAATATTTGACTTTCCGTCAAGACGTCTAGTCTCTAAAGGCTTACGTGACTGAGTTTAGTGTCACCGTCGACTGCGTTACTTAATCTCCCCTATTTCTTCATTTAGAAGATGTGCGACTCGCGATAACAATACAATTATTTATTGCACTATTGGTACTCTTTATTTATACATTATATTTTTTTTATTTATCTCGCAGTTGTGCAAAAATTATTATTTAATATGAAATCGTTAAATTATACTTTTTTCTATAAAGGATTAATTTTTATATATACATTTAGTATGTGTATTGAATAATGTATATAATTACTACATTTCACAGAAATTCTATATGGACACAAATTTCTTGGTAAAAGTTTCTACTACTGTTAGTGCACTAAAAGAAATTTAATTTTAAAGATATTTTCTTTTTAATACATTGAAAACAATTAATTTAGTTTAATGCGTTGGATGTACTTAATTGTTTGTAATATTGAAAAGTTCATAAAATGATAATGGATTCAATATTTTTAGCCAGTTAAAACGTTCAATTATTATCAGATTTTGGACTATATCAAAATTGCATCACATTATTTTTGTAGTAAATGGTGACAATATTCTTTATATTATGTATTGTTTTTTTCTTAATTTAGCCCGCCCTTTATAAGTAAACTATTCGTTATTCATATTTAGATTATAAATATACTTGCACTGCAGATAACTCTATA
Source organism: Theocolax elegans (assembly GCA_026168455.1). Taxonomy (NCBI): domain Eukaryota; kingdom Metazoa; phylum Arthropoda; class Insecta; order Hymenoptera; family Cerocephalidae; genus Theocolax; species Theocolax elegans. Next base: position 29,142,219 of record CM047426.1, read on the forward strand.
CATAGAGAATTGTGTTTTTTTTAAAGACAACTAATTTAACGTTTACTAAGATTAACAAATATTATACATACAATTAACATTTTCTCTTTAACTTCTAACTGAAAGTAATAATGATAATAATAATAATGATAATAACATTAAAAAAAGCAAACAAAAAAGTAAATAATTCGATTTCACAATCGATGGAATCGATCACTTTCGGTGTCGAAGTAAATTAACGGATATGTACATAATGTACCTATACTTTTCTAAAACATTATCTAAACAATAATGCGAAGAGGTAAAAACAAGGCATTAATAAATCTGAATTCAAATCTTAGATTTTTAATTTCTTTTGTACTAACGGGAAGAAGGGGCGTTTGAGGAAAATGCCTATAATGAAATTGAAAAGTAACAATGAGCACGAGTAACTCTTTCTTTCTCTCTTTCACCATAAGAACACAAATGAAATAGAGGCACTCGCGCTTGATAGACTCCCGTGCTCCATAGGAAATATATCAATAATCGATCCGATCAAAACAAACAACTATCTCTACATTAGCTAAAAAAATACAGTATTTGGAAAAAAATTTTGATATTAGTCCATTTATAGGTATGTTAGTTACTTGAAATGGAAAAAAAAAGAAAAAGTGTTGTATATGTAAGCGTTAACAATGATGCATTTGATTAATCTATCTCTTAATTGTAATTGCAACATTAAATCAGCCGCGTCGGTGGCGGGTTACCGCGGTATATAAGCACTGATTACAGTAATTAAAGAAGAGAACAGCGATGTTGGCTGTTTTCTCTTGATCGAAGGAAGAGAGATGGCTTGAAAGACAGAAACGCGACTATATGGCGAGTTTTTAAAGTGTGTAAGCGGCGAACGGTGCGAAAAAATCCGTTACACAATGGAAAGTGTTCGTCATGAAAGGGTATCGGTGAATTAGACCGCGAAGAGCAGCACTCTGTTTTCAAGGCCACACGAATAGACTTTAAGATATATACGTTTATTGCGCCTACCTCTGTGTGTGATGCTGTCTTTTACCAGACGACCAGTGGATGAAATTTTCTTTCACTGTAGAAATTTTACTTTTATTAAACTATTTAAATTCATTTTTATTAAACTGAAGCTTTTTTTGCTTTTATCTAGGTGTAATAGGTGGTTTTTTATTTCAGATTTTAGCTAAGAATCGATTACAATTTAATCCTTTAATTGGTACGATGCATGCAAGCTTTGCATATGTAAACATGAAAAATTTGATATTATTTGTTAAATTACTTTAATTCCATATTTAGATTGTATCTTACACGCTCATAGTTTATTCAACGACATTTATTCAACGAAATTAATATCTATACTTTTCTTCATTAAAAAAGGGTTTATCTAATACCTCCATATTTATAATCAATGTTTCTTGTATTTTAACAATTGTACATAGTTTGAATAACTTTCTTATTTTCTCAATTTAATTCTCTCATCTGGTTCTTTTATTTCACTGTTTGAAACAATTTTATTTTACAAGAGAAATTTAGTAATACTCGGACTATCAATCTAATTGTGTTGTACCGACAATCGGCTCTTTTTTTAATATCAGAATAACTTATAATTATTTTGCGGACGTATCTAAAATATTTTATTGAATATATACGTTTAACAAATATTTGTTGGAAACTAATAAATATTTTTCAATTTCAATTAAATTTTTTTTGTTTTTAATACATAATAATTAGTTTCAAAAACTATACATTTTTTCTGTATGTATATATGTACATGAATATTTTCATAGTGAATTTATTACTTGTGTTTAAGTTTTTATAAATGTGTTGTAAAAATATGAAAAGCCAAAATAACTACAATTTAAATGTGATAGCGATATTAATATATTTAGATTGTTCATGATATAAAATTTTAGTGGTACACCAAAATTATGTTTAATTGAGTTTTGCATTCGTCATACTTATGAGAATATATTATTTCGAGGTTATGTTGGTGCTCTATTTTAGGAAAACGAGTGATCAAATTTACCTGCCTATTTAATATACCATTAAACCAGGTGCAATTGATGTTCAGCTATTGCGTCTATGCTTTTGAACTGTATGCAACAACTGCAGTTTTTATAAATATTGGTTGCAATTCATAACTATGTTTAAATTATGTTGTGATTCATAATTATGTTTATAAATAATAAGTTTTCCATAGTAGTTTTAACCATAATGATATACATTATATTTTATTTTTAATTTTGTACATTATTTTATATCACTCTGTATAAGTAAATCTTAAATAACGAAAATAAAAGATGTGTACTAAGATTTTAGATTTATATAAAATTATTTATACTATATATTTTTAAAATGCGCTTGTACAGAGGCAAAGTCATATGTATATAGTACATGCTGTCTACTGTCTGTACAGTAAAAGCACCACACAGTTTTCATTTTGTGAGTGTCATCAATGTTCAAATCCAACATATGACATTGTGAAAAAATTATCATTATTAAAGTGAAATGTTATGCGTGAGTAAGTGTGATGATGTGAAGTGACTTCAACAAATCTTTTCATCTCATATGTCAGTCAGTTACGTTAAATATCTAAATTTGACATTATAATGTTATATGAATAGTTTGATTTATTTGCGAATTCATTTCTTAAATTACGTAGAATCAAACTCAGAACCATGAGGTCTAATTACAGCTATAAATTTTTATATATAGGTTTCTTATATAAAATCTAAAACTATATCACCTGAGATAATATTTACTGTTTATATTGTTTTAACATCTTGAAGCAAATGACTGTGCAAAATTAATAATAAGAATTAATCCAAAATGTTGAAACAAGTAATTGTAATCAATTAGAATTAAACTGTATACATTCTACGTGTAAGGGTTAGGTTGCCATTCTTAGTATTTACCGTTAAAAAATATCGTTATCGTTAAAATATATATTGTAGGGGCTTATTCCTATATTTCAGATTTTTTTTATTTAAGTTTTGAAAATAGTAATAGAAGTTCAACCATTACAATTATATGTTTCCGAATTTCACTTGTTTTTCTGCAGTGACGCGTGTTAGAAATATGACGAAAATCATATGCCTACTGCTCAGTTACTGTTTAATGTAGATGCGAATTATATCTTTTTTCGGCAGCAACTACCGAAACACTATGATCATTTCTACCAGGGATCCATTATAACTTTTAAGACTTAAACGGTTTAATTCGTATATAATCATTATAATATAATAAGACTGATGATATATAATTTTTATCAGTTTCTAGTCTATGAGGATCATTTAATTAACTTAAAGTTTTAATTTTTAAAACTTGAATTTCTAACCAAGTATTTTAACACAAGTATATATCTCGAATACGCATATCTCATTTTAAACTGCGCCTATAGGCATGCACCGGAACACGTTTTCAGTTTCATTTTGATGAGGCGTCATACACCACACGCGTCCACGTGTTAAAACTTGAAAAGGTTTTTCGAGATAGAAGCCCATTATAGACTACAGCTGAGAAAGAGATGTATAGCATATTGGTTTGACGCTTGTATGGGCCATCACTTCGTAAAACTCGAAAGTGATAGGTAGGTACGGGCCATATCAGTGTGGTCGATCTTGATCGTTTTCTTTTTTCCTTTTAAACGCACCTTCATTCGTAATTATGTATATATTTCTTTTTATAAATGAAAAACGTAACAGTACTACTCTTGGCAATTAAATGTAAGTTTCTCATCTTTTTCGTGTATTTTTTTTTATTTCGGTTATTCGTGTAAAACGTTCAAGTACTTCCAAATCATTTGTTTAAATTTAATTCTTCTGTAGTTTTTGAAGAGTAATTTATTTGTACCCTGGCATGATTTATAATGTAGTTTGTTAAATTATCTTTTTAATATTTAACAGTAGTAATTGTTTGTTTTTATTTTACGTGTGTATTAGTGTAAAATAGCGGATATTAATAAAATATCTTATAACAGAAAGTCAAGTATATTAATTTAAATATCTTCTATGGATCATAATATTGAAGTTGAATTATTTAAAAATTTATTTTTTAAGAGATTATATTGATCAAGATTATATTGATTTTTATTAAATCATGATGTATAAAGGTACATTATTGTTGTTGACATATTTGCATTTGATACGTAAATATTAACACATAAAATCGACCGTTAATCTTTTAGCCACTACAGATATATATGATACATTCCATATGAAATCAAAATTAAAAATTTAAAAATGATTGTTATTCTGCTAAACAACTCCTTTTTGAACCTAGAATATGTAAACCAATTTTAAGATACTTTACTTAGATACGACAAAAGTTATTAATAACCAAAAAACACATATTTTACTGTTTTGCACTTATATAACCAATTTTCATGACTTTATAACTCAAAATATATGCATCCTACGAAAAAAATAACACATACCTTTAAGATTGGAAATTACATCAACATTTCAATGAAATTTTAATTATAACCATTGATTGAATATTATTCTACTTTAACTGACCTTCAGTCACTAAAAAATCATATATTTTGATTTTTGACATTGCTTGGCACAATTGATATTACTGAAAAAAAATCACAGATACTTCTAATTACTTGTACTTTGTGTGTACCAAACCGCTTACTGGCATAATTAATAGGATAAAAGATATACACTTTTTTCTGTAAAGTTAACTGCAGAAATAAAAAATTTCAACATGGCTGTCAGTTGCCAATGAACATAAACTTTGTTAATTCAAGATAATTAACAAGCAATGTCAAAAATCGAAATATATGATTTTTTAGTGACTTAAGGTCAGTACAAGTGCAATGATATTGAATTAATGGTTATAATTTAAATTTCATTGAAATCTTGATGTAATTTTTAATGTTAAAGGTATGAATCATTTTTTTTGTATAGGATGTATATATTTTGAGTTATAAAGTCATGAAAATTGGTCTTATAAGTGCAAAATAGCAGAGTACGTGCTTTTTAGTTATTAATAAATATTGACCTATCTAAGTAAAGCATCTAAAAATTTGTTTGCATATTCTAGGTTCAAAAAAATTGTTTTTCAGAATATAAATAATTTTTAAATTTTTATTTGATGATTTGATATGGAATGCTCCACATACAAAGAAATACTATAAAATATTTTCTTTCGCAAACATGCAAACTGCATGAAAACATTATTGCACGTGGTCAATGGAAGAAGTTGTTACTATATGTATTATTTTAATATCACTTTCATGTAATAATTTTTTTCGTGTGTTAATTAAAATGTGAAATTACACAAGAATAATTTTAATATACGAAACTTGGAATCATTTCTGTATTTCGAAAGTTATACCTTCATATCTGTCTTAATGTACACATAGTATACGCAACAAGGCTATGTCTTAAGATAACACTTTTATAAGTATAAATTGTGCGGGAAATTCTGATTAATGATATTTAATTTGCTTAAGCAGTAATAAAATAACGTTGCAAATACAAGTAATATATTCGTAAACAAATTCAGTTGAATAATATATTAAGTATATATTCTCTAAAATTTATTTGAAGAAAAGAAAGATTTATGTTAAGACAAACAAAGTATTTATTTGCAATGGTACATTGATTTATTTTTGTTATGAAGCATGTGTTTGAATAATAACGCATAATTGCTACATACAGTATCAAATAATTTAATGAAACTTGACGGTACGTGTGTACAGAAATTCAGGTTTGTGTTAAGTAACGTTAATTTGCAATAATTTATTAAATATTTACTTAAGTTATTAAATACACATACTTTACTCCAAATATTTAATTATAATTCTAGACTTCTTGAGTAAGTATACTTTTCAAACGTGCTATTACAATATTTCGAGATGGAGAAAACATAGGTCATAAAATTCGAAATTACACTTATCTGCATTTAATTAACCAATCACAACCACGAAGATTTTAATTTTGAAAAAAAACCATATTTAACAAGTTTCTTTATTTCTAATTAGTGTTAAAATTTTGTTTTTATGCAAATTTTACCTTTCCACAAATTGAAAGTTAAAAAAAAAAGTAAAAATGTTAGATAACTGATAAAAGATGCTGAGAGATCAAGGCACGTCTTCGAGTAGGTATGTGGAAATAAGATATCTCGGCAAGTCTCGTATAACAATCAACATTTTGAAAAAAAAAGTTTTCTTGACTGGTGCAGCTAATTTGGAAGCGCGGTGTTGGTTAAAAGCGAGCACGATAATTAATGTCGCGCCTCAGTATTCAAAAGAGTGACTTTACGCATGTCGGCCGACACAATTGTTTTCTCCTTTAACGAGCACTGGACATCACTAGTCGGAATAACGGACGTTGTAATTGACGCTATAATCCGAAGTGTATTTACCTTTCGGTTCGGTACATCCCTGAGCAAAGAGATTGCTTGTGTCGATGATTTTCAAGTCGTATGGATGCTAATTATCGTTACGTTTAGGACTTGGTTTGCATTGTTTCGAAACTTGCATGTATATATATATATATATAGTGCGGGCAAATTTTCTTACGTGTCACTGAGTTTCATAGTTCATTGATGCTACGACTTTCACTGTATATACGTACATAAGAATTACTTTTTTAAGGTTTAATAATTGTTAATGTTTAATAATGTTTTATTAAAATAAAATTCATGTTAATGTACTTAATTCTATATTAATTACTTTTCCTTAAAGGACATAAAAAACAATAATTATTTTTATTAATTGTTCATACCATATTACATTAGGTAAAGCTTAACATTGCAGATTAATCTTAATATTTCGATTTAAACCCTTGACTTACAATTTTCACTTAATCGTTTCGTTTAATATAAGTAGAATAATAAACCATTACTGATCCTCCGAACATTCAAATTGTATTTCTGCAAAATTTGAGATGTATAAATATATTACTAATAATATAATTATATATCTCGTTAACCATTTGAAATAGCAGATGTTTACAATAACAGAGGTATATTTCCTGCATCATTATAATTATTTATCTTGGAAAGAAAGTGTACTTAAGTGTTTTTAAGGAAAATTAATAATAACTTACAAAATGTTTATTATTTTCTACGTATAAGATTATGTATAGATAATCAACTTTTAATCAGAAACAATTGAAACTTTGAAAGCTACTGTTCTTGAAGTTCTTTGAATAGAAAATGAAAGTAGAAAGTTTAAGTTGATACTTATTAGATGTTAGTAGTTCAATCGATAATTAATGATACAATTGCGTCAAAGTATTCAAAATGAAAAGCAGATCAATTTCTTTGTATTCAAATACATATGTGTAATTTATTATTTATTTTTTAATCACATGTAAATTTAAATTATATTAAGTTTTCAACATTTAATACGCGTCAAATTAAAGATTACTACACTTTCTACTTTCATTTTCACTTTCTTTTTTTTTTTAATTTTTTCTATATGGCAGATAGTTTTGCAGTTATGTTTAACTCATGTTCAGGTGTAAATTGATATATATACTGAAAATTTTAACACTATATATACATTCGCTAAGTATCGTCACGACCCATTAAATCACAGAAAACGCGATTTAATGGACTAAACAATCAAATTGATTTAAACGGTGTAATAGTGCCTTTTTCTTAAATTTATATAATCAACCATTAACAGCAGTTGAAAGGATGTAACTACAAAAATTTGTATTATTCTGAATTGTTATAGGTATTCTGTACAATAATGATACTCTTTATTATGTCACTTAAGATCTTAAAATGTTTCTAAGAATCCTGTATTTTTGATTCGTATATAATATGATTTTCTATCCTATTTTCTTTTTTAAGTTATTACTCTACTGAAAATTATATTTTTACAAGATATATATTCTGACAATTTATAAGAAAATATATAATGATCGCAGTAAATTATGAAACTAAATTTCAGTAAGAAAATTGAAACAAATAAAAATGATATAAAGTAAACAAAAATGGGAAATTACCGATGTAAAATAAAAATTTTAATAGAAATAGATGCACAAATATATCACTTTCATACAGCAATAAATACGGAATATCATGAACATAATTTGTAAACAGTAAAATAAAATCAAAGATCGACAATCGAAAACAAAGTCGCACCATCTTTGCATGAATAATTATTTAAACATTTTCATAGAATGTTGTTGGAAAAGTCCGATAATGATTGACTTGGTATCCACTTAAAGAAACTTTGTAAACGCATGTGTATATTTACATCTATCTAACACTCGTTATTTACTGCAAAGGTGCATCCACCTCTTATAACCGCACGCGCTATCAGCGACGAGAGAGAAAGAAAGAGAGAGATAGAGAGAGATAGAGAGAGAGAAAGAGAGAAAAGAAGCACCCCGTCTACTCGTCTCTGCTTTCACAAACAGCTGGAAAATGAATGCTCGTCGCCTCGCGCAACTTTCGACTCGCCTCGTCTCCTTATAGAAACGCCGAGATTACTTATAGGCAACGCTGGGCGCAAGGAAGGTGAAAGTTCGTTCAAGCGATTCGTTGCGAAAATTTCGCGCGTTATACCACTTGCGATCATTTTGCTTGGCCGCCGAATCGAGGGAAGAAACTCACGGAAAGGGAAAGAGAAAGAGGATGCTCGAGGAAGCGCAAATTATAATCCGAGCCGCTGTACTGGCAAGAAAGTGAATTATTTTAGAGTTGACTTATTTTTATTGCGCGAGGCACAGCCTGCAAGGATACCTTTCTTCGTAAACGAGATGAGTAAACCGAGGTATATCTACCTTTTTTTCTTTTACTCGGTTCGTTTCTCTTCCGACTTTTTTTTCTTGCTCACGTTAAACGATTTATTTACCGAGATTTATTTATCACGATTACTTGAATTAAAAAAAAAACTGCTTATCGTTATCTGTATTTACATGATTTTATGTATAAAGTTTAAAATAACTATTAAATTTAATTGCCATATTAGAATAAAATAAGTAACGATTTTTATTTGTTAATAACATTTTTCTGAATAAATATATTAGTTAAAACATGTGGTATACGAATAAAAAATGCTTTATAATATCGATGGAATTGTTATCACGGCTTATAATTTCCTTCGACTCAAAAATAATGAAATCGCGAATCGTAATAGTACCTTTTTATAATGTTAACTGGAATGAAACAAATATAATGATAATTGAAATATTAAAGTACAATCATAAAAAAATCAATGCGAATTATAGCGTTACGTAAGTTTAACTTTCGACAATGAATTAAAAAATTGGCTGATTTTGCGGTTTTGGTAAGTCAATAGTGATTTAATGAAGTATAGTCAATCTTTAATACTAAAATTATTAATTTGAGGTTCGAAGGGGAACAATGACCCATTGATTATCGGAAGAGAAATCTCGCAATCGTGAAAGAGTTCAAAAGCATCGTTTAACCTCGTATATAGGTACCTATTTTCTGTGTTATCTCTTCCATACTGGTACTAAACGTCAATTTGCCGACGATTAAGTAGAAAATGAAAGTCATTGGGAAACAGTATATACGTGGCAAATTTGAATAACTGCATTCATGCTCGACGAACAATTTGTAACGACTCTATATTAAGTTAATTTTTATTTCTATAACTATTAATCATTAATGTGGAAGCTACCGTTTACTCTAACATTTTAATAGAATAAAGAAAGTGCATGTAGAATTTTCAATTTAATTTTTTTATTAAATACGATTGAATTTAATACGTGTCTATTTATTATTTAGAAATTATTTTATCCGGGCGCTTTTTATTTTCTTCCGTGATATTGAAGAGTATAATAAATGTACACGGTAAGAGGTGTATACACACACACATATCCGTTTGGAAAATGAACATGGATTACAGTTGGCGTTTGAATACCAAAAGAGGAGATAGAATAGCCGAGTTGATCTACATGCATTCGTGTTAAAATATTATTCTGAACTTGAAATGGTTTACTCTCTAAATCCTCAAGGCTAAGTTTTCACTTAAAAACTATGAAATCTTACACAAAACAAAGATTAATTTAAATATGTTTATTTCTAAATGTGCTAAATTAAATATTCATATATTCAATTGATGCTTTGTGTACGAAAGTACACCAAACATGTTTAAATTTCTATAATAAATAATTTGTATTACATGAAATAAGAGGATTCGCGTTCCGATCGTCGTACGGATAAGACGTGTTCAACTCGAGCTCCGCGAATTTGTGGAATTAGAGTGATGAGTGTTAGTAATTGAATCATGATCACTTGTGCTAAAGTGATTAATACTACATAGGAAACTACATAGTTAATTCAAAGGATGTTTTGTGTGCATTTAAAATCAGTGGTGCGATTCTAGATTGAGTAACAAATAGTAAAAAATCTCATCGAAAACATAACTCGCATTAAAATTGATAACGAATCTTTAGAAATATATAACCTCTTATTTCTATAAACATTTATTTGGATATCTTTATATGCGACGAAACATGGCTTTCAACGGATTCCAACTCAAAAGAACTCAACATTCTAAAGATGGTGATATTTTAACTGTAATTAGAAATCATGTAGGATACGTCAGAATAAATGGTAGAGTCTCTTCAAAATAATCGGTAGATTTAAGCGGTATAAGAATTACAAATACATATTGTAATTAAGATATATTGAATTGCTGTAAAGCCTCAGCCTCAGAACTTACATAAACCCAATGGACATTATTTTTAACAACACAAAGCTATTAATACATTATATCCTACTAAATGACTTTAATTTAAAAAATATTATGAAACTCCGAAAAAACGATTTAAATGGTACAGGCTTTCGTGTTAATATTAATAATGATATTTTACGCTCTGATCTCTGTTTTGTAAAAAATAATTATGTCAATTTAGAAAGAAATTACTATATTAAAAAAATATTCGAGTTAAAAACATTAAAAACAAATTCGCAAAAAATATTTTTACTCTTAGAAACAAAATGGATAATCAAATATCAAATAAATAATTATTGGAATAATCTCTCAGTATGGTGGAATGATGAATATAATATAGTGATTTAGTTAACATTAAGAAAATATAATTAATTATTTTTTAAAGTTTGTGGAAGTTCTTGATTTTATAAACGATATAAACTACATTTGGGATACAAATAGAATGTTTAAAATGAAATAGATTAAGATCATACGAAACTATAATTTGACTAATTGGCAGAATCAGGATAGTATTGAAATACACTAAATGAATTGACTCGCATCCATGGATAATAATAGATTCAAACAGCCAAAATGATGGCACAATGAATTTTCTTACCTATAAAGTAACATTTACTATTAATGGACATCTATAATAAAAGGTTTAAAAAAAAAAGATTTCTCACGGATTGAAAAATATCTTTTGTTCTCTTTTGAAGCAAACCTAATAGTGATAGTGCTAGACCTATATCCCTCAAGTCGTGCATTTGCAAGTTATTTGAATCCATGATTAAAAATAGACTTCGGTGTAGTATACACACTACCTAATGACCAATCCTGTTCTAAGGAAGGCAGATCTTGCGCAGATAACATTACAAACCTAGAAACAGAGGTTAATGCAGCCTTTATCAAATGTAAAAATTGATTCTTTAACAAGATACATTGGCTCCTCTTAGCAACTGCTACATTAACAAAGTAACATTCAAAATCATGACACAAACAAATGAGAGCATACATAAATATTACAATATAGTTTAAAAAATGTAAATGAAAATATGGAAAAATTAAAACTCTAAAATACTTTATTAAGTAGATTGTGCATGAAATAAATGTAAAATTATAAAAAGAGCATAAAAAGAGCGACGTTAAAATAAATAAAAAAATAAAAAAAATATAAAATTATCTACACTCTATAATTATATTAATATTATGAATACACTTTTATATTTTTAAGCATTTTAGTTAAATTAGAATTTAGAAATAAATTATGAATAGTCAAAGATACGAACAAAACAATAATTTTTTAACAGAAGAAAAAATCCTCAATTTTATTCACATGTGTATATCGAAAATTAAATGTCTATGTAATTAAATCAAAAACAAAGTAGCATAGAAATTTACAGCAAAATGCTAAATAAAAGATTTGATATTTTTTTTAATTCCTTAAGCACGTTATACAGTTTCAAAAATACCAACTTCTATCTATTATAATTATAACTTAGTAACTTATCTATATAACTTCAATCTAGCCAAAGCAGCTACAAAAAGCATAAATGCCAGAAGAATATTAATTACATATACGAGTTATTATAACAAAATTGTAAAAACTTAAACATCAGATTTTCTTTAATAAAGTCGAGAGAAAGGGATCAAAAATCTTTCAGTAGTTTTGAAACTGTGAATAAACCCTTAGTTTACTCTCCGTGGTATGACTAGTATGACTATAGAAAACGTATAGTAACTATAAATCGCTATAGAAACGATCATTACAATCTTGCTGCTTCACTAGAAAGAATTAATATAATTAACAACCCTATGTGCAGTTGCAATACAGAAGGTTAAAATTTGAATTATAATTTATTTTTTATCAGTGTATGAGATAGCAAGAATGGATTTAAACAACAAATTAAAATCCAAACATTTCCAACTATACCACTTAATGATATCCATATTCGTTGTACAACTGCATATAAATATCTGCAATCTTGCCAATTTCTTGAAAAATGTAAATTATATGTTTGATACATCGATACAGTCTACGTAAATACTAGCTAATTTGAATTATTTATAAAAATTATAATGTATTCTTTTTAATTTTGTATAAATTTATGTATAGACAACATATATTGTTCATTAATATTGTAAGTCTCATAAGACTTCAAAGCTTATAATAATAATAACAGTAAAAAATAACATGAAATTTATAGTTTAGGGTAAAGAGTTAGACATAAGACTATTTAGTAATTTTAAAGAAAATTTCATTAAAACTTTAGAACACAACAATATATTCTTTTACCACTTATATATCTATATTACAATTCATTTATATATATATATATATATATATATATATATATATATGTAAATCGATTAAAACAAAGTTGACCATAGTTTTTTTCTAAAATAACAATCACTTCATGAGAATATGAAATGCAAACGAAATTTCTTGCAACTCTTTTCTTTCTATATAATTAAACGAAATTTTATAAAATTTATAACAAGGTTCGCGGCGTCTGTTTCTTTAAGTTTGATTTTATAGCAATCGAAAGAAAATATATGTTTAAACTGTGCCATCAAGATTAAAAAAGGACATAAAGTTTTGTTTGCTAAATGCGGTAGTAGAATAATATCCTACCGGAGACTGTGAGTAACTACTTCCGCAGATTTCTTATATAGTCGATGATATTCTACAGGCAGAGAACTATTATTAATTATCTTTTTCACTTATTCAATAGATTCTATTTCTCAATTGAATATTTTTAATGCAATCTCAGTTTAAATTAAGGTGCGATATACAGCTTTATATAAGACTTTTTTTTTTTATTTATACTGCGATGATTATCAATGATATAATAATTACGTACGTTATAAGGATTCGTCTTATGTCATCAAAATCTTGAGTAATCTAATATATATTATCAAAAGATTATTATTTGAGGAAAGTAAGTAATTATCATAATTTAATAAAATAAGTAAACGCGCGCTTTTCTTAGAGTTATAGTATAGATTGTCAAATGTAAACAAATACTCTATTGCTTAAATATAAATAATTATCAAATAAGAATTTTAATCAATATCTTCGAAGCGCAGTAATTTTCGCATTTTTGTACGTCAATTGGGCATTCCTTTTTTTGCGAAACTTTCTAATACGACGTTCAGCAATAGCAGAAAAAGAATCTTAAAAACATTTTGAAATTATAAGTATAGATATACATTGTCTAATTTTATCCGTATACACCAGCTGTCGCGCATCACTTAACAATCTTTGTTTCTTTAAGATAACTAAGATACAATCGCATCCTAACTTTTTTCCGTTACAACAATTAGGAAAAGTGCAAAGAATTGTAGTATAAATCAATAAATCATAAAATACTGAATATCAAATTTATTTTTTAACTATCTATACATTATAAACAAAAAAAAGGAAAAGAAATATGAGAAATATAATAAATTATAAAATAACAATTTTCCATTATACAACATGAACTTACAAGTATCTTTATTTATGACTTGCCAATCTCTTTTAAGTATTTTGCTCATTACTATAGTCAACATAAATATCTTCAGTAAACACATGGATTAGTTGATACAATTATGTAGATTGTAGATTGCAATTATATGTATAGATATAAATAACGACGAAATAATCGTGATTTTTATAAAAAACGACAAAAACGATAATGTCTATTCCGTCACACCCGTTCACACACATATACATATCATCTAAAATGTGTATAATAAGCGTGCAATAGCGGTGTTGGGTGAACGTGAACTTTAGAGTTTAGCTAAGTATACATATATATAGGTATATACACACATGCATACACGTGCGCTCATACACCCACACACTCACGCATATACACACATGGATGCGGGTACGTGTGAGTGTTTATATATACACACATATGTATATGTATATGCAGGTGGCGAATCGCACTTTCACTTCGGTCGCAAGTATGTACGCGCTGGCGTGTATAAGCGACAGTGCCAATGACCTACTAACACATAGAGCGACAAGGACGTTCGTTTCGCGGGCAAACACAGCTGGATGACTTTTCAACGCGCCCTGATGTCTGATTAATCGATTTCGATGCTTATATAGCCGTTATAATTTATTTTTATTTTGTCGACTCGACGATCAGGAAATTCTATACTGTTGATACCAATATTGATGCAATCGGTTCTGTGTTGATTGCGCTTCTCCTTGTTTTCCTTCTTTTTTTCCTGATTGGAGCGAATTGATTTAAATCGACTAATTTCTGATTTCGCGTACATAATTAATAATGCTTTTAGGTCAGTTTACGTAAGCCTTGACATTGGCATTTAACGGACATTGACTATGAGTTTTTCTGCTTCTCGTTAATTTCAAGGGTGAACATATATTTTATCATTTTTTCATAATAATACAAGTTAGAACTTGTAAGTATGTGTATGTGTAAATTTTATGGACTATGTTCACGAATGAATCGATACAGAAAAAGAAATACACAATTGTTTACCTTACTACTATACTATAGTTACATTCAAATTCGTTGTAAATAAGTAAAATCTGTTAAAAATTGTTTTTTAATTTATAATTAATGAACTTACTTTTGCAATCTTGCAGAAAGTAATAAGTCACACGACAAACGTCAAAATAATCAATATGTCATCTGTTGGTTTTTATAATTCACTAACAAATATTTTATAATTTATTCTGACGCGTTTAATTACTAACTACAAGGTCTCAGTAGCAATAGTAATTTCCAATGTAACCAGTGACTTATTTGTACTAATTCTATACAAATATATGAATACGTGTAGAAATAAGTATTTATTTTGTTTTCTCGTGACGTGAACTTAGTAGCGTGTAAAGAAACTGCAGTTATCTATATCACGATAATCTAACAAATCAAATGAACGAATCTGTTCGATCTGGTCAATAATAAAAAACGTTTTAGTTGTGAAGACAGTGGTAACGTTAAAATAAATATCATTGTGCTGGATAGAAAGGTAATTGGAAAGTTTAAAATAGACTTTTGAAATAGAAAAGTATATTTCACGTAGTAGCGAGCATTCGAAGAATTCCTGAGTTAATTGATGCAGTTAACCGTACATGCATGAAAATCTGGAATCTGCGACCTTTTAAACCTCCTCTGTTGCAGTGAAAGTTCGAGATGCACTACTCGTGACATTCAAGACGAAAGTTCGATCGAGACAAACATAAAAACAATTTTTACGATAGTGTCGAGCAACTACAAGAGTTAGGTTTTATAATAAATTGTACCACCGACCTCGAAAACTCGAAAAAAATCGTTTCGTTACAAACTACGGTAGTAGAGACTTACTAATGCTATAGCAAGAATTTTAATTCAATGCTTACTAAATCGATTACTCTTTTTTCACGATATACCTATATAAGAATTTACATATAAAGAAATCCTTCCGAAGCAGGAAGGTCTGTAAACCAAATTTACAAATAGAATTACTTTAGTGCTACTGGAACTAATAATTCTAATTAATAGTTAAATTAATAAATTTAAATAAATAAAATAATTTCGTGTAAGATAACTTTACAATTATGTTTATATAAACAGATGACGAGTGTTTATTACTGATTTGCTTCAAGTAGCAGAAGTACATATATACATTTATCTTTACATTACTTTACATTTAAGTAAATCTAACTTAATATTGCATAAAAAGAATGGAAAAATATTTAATCAGAATAATTAATTTTCTTCGACTATACTATTAATAAAAGTGTATTCTTATAATAATCACGACATATTAAAAAAATATGTTTAAAAAATTTAATGAAATCATATACGCGGGCATTTCGAGATATGAATTTTAATTACACGTTTACGCATTAATAAACGAATTAATTTATTTACCAAAATACAATTTAATTGGATATTATACCTGCATTTATCATAAATTATATTTGAACGTACATAGAAATAAAAATAAAAATATTACTTTTTCATAAAAACAAATTAAATAATATAAACATTCAGTTGTACATGTATTTTATATATTAGCTGTAAATAAAACATTAAATTATCTACAAGGTAGTACTGAAATTGATAAAGCTCAGAATGTATTATGATGTTTTTTAATTTAGTACACATGAAATTTTGTGTATGCTTAAGTTATATATGGTATATGTATACTATACAGCTCAAATAATTGGACTTTTTTCTTTCTATAGTTAATAATATTTAATTAGCGTTAGCTGAAGTTGATTATGTACGAAAACTTAAAATAGTGTTAAAAAGCTCAGTGTGTGAAGGTTGCAAGTGTGTACAGCTTTAAAAGTTATGTAAAAAACTTTTCTTATATAGTTATCCGTAAACTTTGATACCACAGGTAAATTATACACTTACAGTGTGTTCATTAAAAACAATCAGATTCAGTTACTCGAGTAATTCTAATGAAGCAATATTCTAATCAAGATTAGCCGTTATCAAGAGTTAGTCACTAACCATCCAATCATAAGCTCGTAATCACACATAGAAATAAAAGAACATGTGATGTAAAAAAAAAAAGATTTTCTCTCGACGCTAGGAAAGAGGCGATAAACTTAACTAGATTATCATTTAATTTCGCTTTCCTACCAAATCAGATTCGCAACGTTAGTTTTGTACCGCTCTATACACTTGCTGATTAATCGAGCTCGACGACATCACGCATTTATAATTGTTATCGCGCGTAAAGAAGCAATTAGCGCGATGAAAGCGCCGAACGCCTTACGATAATACATTCAAGAGAACACGAAATATCCCTTTTGCATTCGACGTGATATGCTTTCTCTCAGGTGGTAACTCCTTTCCTTCCGAAAGTCAGGACCCAAGTGATGGATTTAAAAATACTTATACCCGGTGTACTGTTAGTTGGAGATCCGCAATTTTCGACACGCGATCGACCTCCACTCAATTTCGCCCTCCTGTAAAATCCTGAATTAATGCTCAGTAGTAAGTTGGATCTTGGTAGGTTTTGATTGTTATCTATAGTAAGATTAGTCTATCATTCAAACACTGAATGGCTTGTTAAAGAGAGCTTATTTTCTTCATTTTCCCGATAGAAATATGATAATGTCAATGTGTTATTGCACTATACATCCTCGTGTCGAGTTGAAAAAGTTTTGATTTGAAAAAGTTCTTGATAACATTTGAGATGCTTATCACATTTCCTGCTTTTTTAACGAAATTTTACAACTTTGTAGAACTTACAATACATTTCGAATAAATATTTTAAAGTAAAATACACAAGCAAATGTGATTTTCGTGGTATGATACATGCGGATATAGATAAGAAATTATAAGGAGAATCGTCGACAATATCTAACGATAAAACGGTGATTAATAAAATTAATTCTATTTAGCTCTGGAAATAATACTTAGAATAAGACTATATTTATTAATTTTACATTATTAAGTTGCACTTTTATTAAGGGGATGGCATATCCGATGGGTTCCCGACCAAGCAAGAAAAGATAATTATTACATTTATTTGAAAAATATGCAATTTTATGTGAAACCCGAATACAGAAGCACTAGGTAATTAAATAATAGTGAATTTTACAAAATTTCACGTCGATATAACAGTTACACGCTAAAAAATTTCTGCTCCAAAAATGTACGATTTTTTAAAATGACTTATTATTTAATTATCTAGTGCAGTTCTGTATTCGGGTTTTGCAAAAAATTGCATATTTTTTTGTAATAATTATATTTTTTTACTTGGTCGTAATTCACCGGGTATACCACCCCTTAACTAAAATAATTTTTTTTATTTTATTGACAAAGTCGGTAATAATTAACTTTGACATCACCAATTGAAATATGTGCGACAACTGATGGATGAATTGAAAGTTCCAAATTATCGCTTACCATACATTTATCGATTTAGAATATGTGAACATTACAATTTACGTGTTAAATCACAATTATGTTACGTGTACATATAAATTATACTTTCGATGTCAGTTTAATTAGTGTATCATAACCAGTAATTAGTTTACATATTTAAATATAAACGCCTTAAACTGTAATTTTAAATACAATCACACTAAGCGGTAAAAAATTGGTATACAAAAAGTATTTAAATTTGCTACTCGTAATAAATCTTGGGTTAATGATTATTTGTTTAAACGGAATTAAAGTAAATATTATTCATAATAATTACATATCATTTAATTATTGAATTTCAAAGTTATTTTAAACTAATTAATTCTTTTAATTATGAAATCAATTGATTTAAATTATAATTGTATTAGCATTAAAATATTTCAACTGACAATATACTATTATTGTCCAGTATTAATTTAATTTTAGTTACTATATTCATAAATTCTATGTTAATTTAAGTTTTCTGGCACTTCTATTAATGAGAGCAAAAAATTTTACTTGTTAAAGTTTAAAAGGGTCAGAAATTAATGAAAATGAAGGTTTTTAATAAAAGCTGAAAAATACAGTATTATTGTTTAAACTTTAAAATTATTTCAAAATGATAAATAATTGTCGGTAATGTCTTGTTGATAATTAACAATTTAACAATTATTACGTAATATAATTATTTCTACATAATTATTAAAAAAATAAATAAATAATATCTTCATTATCACCGAATTATTTAACACTTGTCCATTATTACTATGGGAATAATTGCAAATAGAGTTATTAATGTCTTTTAAACAAACGTGTTCCTGCATATTATGTAAATAGATACATTATAGGCATATATATATATATATATATATATATATATATATATATATTATATAAATATGATTGATGTACAAAAAAAAAGTTGAATAATTTTTACTGCCTAATCGAATGAATCGGGGGAGTACGCATGAAAAGGTCGAAGAGTCGTCTCTTCTCTTGCGAGTTTCAGTTCCGGGAGAACGTCTCCTCTTCTTTACTTTCACTCATTATGTAGTAAATATGACGCAAACTGAATTTCGACTCCAAGCCTCTGTATGTTTCTCGATATTTCTCTTTTTATACTCCTGACGCACACGACCAGTTGTGCTGCAGAAAATAAAAGATTCATCGCTTGATACGCATTCGTAAGGAAACGAAAAAGAAGAAAGCAAAAATAAAGGAAAAAAGAACGATCAAAGAGACAGTGATTCCTGCAATTGGTTGGACGATTTACAGGGTGAGATGCGCGTTTAACGCCGGTCTTTCTTCTCTTCGATCTTGAACGACGCAGAAATAGAGGCAAAGAAATAATGGGAATGACACAGGCTATTAATTTCGAAGTGCGTAACGGTACAGCGGCTCGAGGTTCGACGACCTCGAACTTATAGAGATGCAGCGAGGCTGCAGTTACATAGCCCGTGCATCTTTCTTGATTATGTACGTACTGGCACATTTTTACGGGTATTACGTAACTATAGCGCGCCACCGTCAGGATATCGATGTGAGATTTTTCCTTTTTTTTCTCTCGACGATTTAACTGGCATAAGTCTTGTTTCCGCTTTGATGTTCACTTAGCGGTACTTTCAAAGGGTAACGACTTAGAAAATCTTAAGGTCTTCTTATTCGAATTCTTTTTCCTCGTGAGAGTAAATAGAGAAAGTCACAGTGTGCACTCGCGTGTATGTCGATGAAAGTGATACAAAAACACAACAAATGCATGGTTGTACTATCATTGGACTTCTTATTAATTTTGCATTTATAATTTTAAAAATGTTGTACCCCTTCTTGTTTTGCGCCGCACGCGTGTATCCAATTTGTCGATTTCATAATCGACCATATTTTACTACATTCATAAGTGAATTGATATCGATCATCACAGTAATGCATGTAACGCTTTTTAGTGCAGAAACTAACTATTTTACATTTTAGTAATAATTTTATGCATACTATATAATTAAACAATTTTCTTCTTTTAGAGTTTCGTATATTTGATGTATATAATCGCATTCACATCTTATGAACAAAAAATAACTGGAACTAATCGTACAACTACGTAATCAAATTAGTTTTATGATTCATCATGATGACGCGATGGAATTTTACTTAAAGGATTAAGTCTTCGTCATTGTAGAAGAGAGTAGAATTTTGTAATATTAATGACAATGAAATATTTCGAATAGAAAATTTTTTGTAAAGACTACGCAGAAATTATCGATTAGTGTTCCAGTATAATGAACGACGCGAAAAGCTATAAATCATAATATCGACGTATAGCTTTGTCAAACGGTTGACGGGATAAAGTTTGACCTACGCTTTGATACAAAAGAAAGATGCATTTTAGAAGATCATTGAACTAATAGTCAGGTGACTGACTGCGCTTATGCAACTTCATTTCGGTCGTTCGTAGGTGTTTTTTACATCCATCAAACCAAGCATAGGGTATACAAAAGAGAGCACTATACGAGGATTGAAAGCCCGCTCAAGATTTCGTAGATACCTAATTTGATTTCCTCTACGCCTGGGTTTTTTGACCAATCGGAGTTGATTCTTGCGTATAATATCAAAAATATAACATTAAAATAATTAATTAGGAAAGTTAAATATCGAAACATTAAATAATCAAAGTATCGTTTTTCATTTAAGGTTTTAAGTGCTTGCGGAAAAATTGTTCTAAAAGCGTAGTTTGTTAATTATAATTACAAATAATAATAATTTGTAAATGAAATTTGTCTTCTCTAGAATATGAACACACTAATATTTGCTTAGCAATTATTATACTATAATGCTAAATAGAATAGTGAAAGCTCATAGAATACAATGGAAAAACTATTTCCTTGAGCGAGTGATTGCTCTTTTGACGTTTACCTCTTATATGCAATGCGAGATCACGTGACCTATAGCTCATGAATTATGCGTTGAATGTAATCTTTTTTAAATTTACACAGGAAACGCGTATTCAGTTTTTACGTCAAATCACACAGACGGACATTTTCTAAAAACCTGTTGTTTGGAGTCTATACATCACAAAACATATTTCTTGCATGTTTTTGAAAAATCGAAAAATTTTAGTATTACAAAGCTTCGTCTAGAAGGAAGCCATTCTATTATTAGTTATTAGCATGGTGTTAAACATGTATTTTTTCCAGTAAATTAAATTAACAGAATGTGATTAACATTTTTTAAGTTTTTTTTTGAATTTTCAACAATATTGCATAAGATGGTATTAACCATAATGTTGGTTAGTAGTTTTTATACAATTTACTAGTGGTATGCGGTTTTTCGTAGAGCTTAACGTTACTTCCTATAATTTTATTATTGGAATACGCAGGTATAGAAATGCGATTATTGAGGGGATTAGCGCCAGTTGGGAGCATAAAAACAGCAACGTTAAATTAATAAAAAAAAAATTAAGGGAATATCGGACTCAGAAAACGGCCATTTTTTAACTTTTTATATAATCAAATGATTACATTTAAAAAAAAACTCTCGAAATCAGGTCCTTAGAGATCTTTTAATAATATACCCAAATTTTTCCAGATTTTTAAATACATAATTTGATTACAATGTTTCGGTTGAAAGTTTGTCTTTTTTGACTAATAATTACCGACCAACTATTGTTTACTGAATTATTAGTTAAAAAATTATTTTTTCTTACAAAAATGAAAACGTCAAGCCCTTTTTTATGTTTTAATCTATCCGTATGAATTTTGTCAGATTTTTAATTCAATATTTTAGATATAATTTTTGGGTTGAAACGTGCAGATTTCTGTAATTTGAGTCCGACATCCCGTTAATATACCTTGATAAATAGATCAATAAATTATGTTATACTATTTTATCAAGAAATTATACAAGTGAATGATGTGTATTTAAAGACATCGTTCACGGATAAATACTTGCTTTCGTTAAATAGTACGACAATTACGTCGTACGACATTAAAACATACAAATTTAATTTTCGATTTAGTGCGCGGTAGTTAAGGGGGTCTCAAACTCGTTATTACCGTCTAATTAGTCTACTAATTGAAAAGATTTTGTAAATACAAATATAGTAATCATTTTTTACAAATTGGTAGAAAATAGTAGAGCTAGTTATAATATTCCAAATATCTATTTTGAACTTACAGCTATTAAAAATGACCAACTTTCAGCTAAAGCTATTTCTATAAAAATGACTATTTTATATATTATAATGTAAGCAAAACCGCAAAACGGAAATACTGAGAACAGAGAGCAGGAGGCAACTCTAATTAAATTGCTTTAAAAATGTGAACTGACCTATGTGCCGATATATACAAATTAGTAAAAAAAGTTAATAACGAAGGGTTTTCGTGGTTTTGCGTAAAGTATAGAATATAAAATATTAATGTTTGTACAAACAGTAGTTCTGGTTGGTGTAATTGACATCCCGTTAATATAGAAAAATGAAAGATGATTAGAATTAGTAAAAGTGTAAAGTAAATTAGTAATTATATAACAGGTGTATCTTCTCATCCGCAGCGTTATAAGATGCTGATTACGAAGCCATGCAGCTGCTTACTGTTTGGTATCCTCCTGGGTCTTCGCACGAGCCGCGCCAGCAGCAACAGAGACCAGCCCGCCGTTACCTCTCTCATCAGCCTCTCGACGAACTCAGCCAGCAGTAACCTACCCGTAGTATCTCACGATGAAGCCATTCCCGAACGTAACACTACGAACGTACGTCGGTCACGTAAACGGCGATACGTGCGTTTTCCCAGTCTACCACCGGGCTATATTCTGGAGGGTGCTGGACCACCCCCACCACTACCTTCGATACAACAAAGTAGAAATCTTGGATTCGCCAGTGTACGTTTCG
The DNA here is from genome assembly GCA_026168455.1 of Theocolax elegans. NCBI lineage: Eukaryota > Metazoa > Arthropoda > Insecta > Hymenoptera > Cerocephalidae > Theocolax > Theocolax elegans. The sequence goes on from CM047426.1 coordinate 29,165,602, forward strand.
GGGGAGTTGGTGCTGGTCAATATCCTAACTGGAGGCAACAAAAATCTTACTGGAGACAAAACGCTGGTCCACCACCACCACCGCCGCCTTTGGGGGTTGAATATCCGTCAAGGCCTTCGGCGCCGGTGATGGGCCATAGAACACCTAGACTTATATTTAGGGACAACGATTTCCCGGTCGTATCGTCAAGTGGGAACAATTTCTTTCAATCGAATCAGCTACCCGACATCGAGGAGGACTTTCGAGGTGAGTTTACGTATCTTTGGGTTAACGTTATCACTTAAACGGCTATTTTACGTTTCTAGATTAAAGTACAAATACAACGAAGTAGGAAAGTGTCACATCTCCGGGAAACGGATCTTTACCAAATTCTAAGATATGTTTTCTACTATAAAAATATGAAGAAAGCCAGAGTTTTAGACAGCTCATCGCTCTTTTTTACGATAAATATAAGCAAATAACGAAAAATTTTGCCAAAACCCCCAAACTACATATTATGAAAAAAACTCAAATATCTCAATTTGATCAAAATATGTGAAAGAAATAAGAATTTAATGATATTTTGGCCTAAAAAATTCATAAAATTTTAATACTAAATTTTCATTAATCTAATTCTTATTTCTTCTATAACTTTTTACCAAATTAAGGTATTAAGCTATTTTAAATTCAATCTAGTCGATTTGGGCTTTCTTTTAAGCTTGGGTTTGAATGTATATCTTTATTTATATTTGTGTTAGAAACGATCAAATTGAAGAGTATTTTTGACAAAATTTTTCGTTATTTGCCTATATCTATCATAAAACGAGCGTTAGAGTCCATAGCTTCGGATTTCTTTATACTTTTATAGTAGAAAACATATTCTAGAGTTTGGTAAATATTCGTTTCCTACAGATGAGATACTTTCCTAATAAGTTAAAATCACAAATGTACAGAGTGTATTCCTATATTGGTAATTTCTTATAAGAAGGAGAGAGTGGGAAAAGGAACGGTAAAAATTAGTAATATAACTTATAGGAAAATTTGTATTGGATAAATTTGTGTACTTAAATAAGCCTTATCTTACATTTAAAATGATGTCAAAGCCAGTTGTTACCATGAGAGTCGGATTACCAACAGAGAAATACTATTTAGTTAACAATTAAATGTTAGACTAAAATTTAAGGAAAATCGTGAGAACGCTACCCACCGTCTTTGATTCGTGCACGCATTTTCGAGAACATTGTTTTAAAATTTTTAATATAATCGCATCCGACGCCTTCAATTTTTCAAACAATTTTCCTAAAAAATGCGTGGACGGTTCATTGTTAAATTTTTTGTAACGATAGATTATTGCACAAAGGCGGAGAACAGTGCACTCATGAGTTTTCTTAAATTTTAGTGTATCAATTAATTTTTAACAAAATAGTACTTCTCTGTCGGTAACTCCGACTCTCATGGTAACAACTGACTTTAATATCTCGTTAATGGAAAATTCACTTTCGAAAACATAATTGACTATGCTGAAAATTCAAAAAAGTTATTTAATTGAATTATCATTACAATTTTACACAGTTACTCATAGTTTTACAACTGTATTTTGATTGTTAATTGTTAAAATTGAAGTTTATTGAACAATATATTTGTCTGTTTATATTCAATATTTGTACTCGAATATCACTTATATATCCTGTACACGTTTACTAAGAGCTTCCATACTAGTTATTATGCGGTCGTAAACAGACTATCAAATGGTAGACGTTTGACTCAATATTTTATAAATGTATTCTATGTTTCTTGTTATAATCAAAAAAGTGCAAATTTCATTGTACAATATTTCTTTTTAAAAGTAAAAGCGTAAGGATATTAGTTCATTAACATAAGTGCAGCCTTAACAATAGAAATTATTCTAGTTATGTAAAATTAGAATCAACTATAACCATTACTTTACAATTTGGTTATCCAATGATTTTTTAATAAAGATAAGAAGCTTTTTTTACATCCTGATACATGTTTAAAAATACTAATTGCTCATAACTTTATATATATTACGTATAATAATATATATTAATTATATATGTATATGAATTATATTAATTATTATCTATAAAAATGTGGAACAAGAATTTGAATATAGTTAAAAATTGAAGTTACGTAAACCGTAATTTAATATTCTATCCGGTAGTTTCATGCATTTCCTATGACTTTCTCATGCTATAAACAATTTGAAGCAAACATGTGTTTGTTCTAAATAAATTCATGTTGATGAAATAGACCCCTTCCCATTCAAATATATATACCATTATTTAATAAACGATGATCTGATCGTAAAATAGGCCATTTGCAAAATGTATGTATTTTACCCTCTTTCCAAGTCGTCTAATAGATGTATTCAATTGAATGTTAATATCCTTAATTATGTAAATGCATTTAAACGCATGCTATAGCTGAACGTAGAGAAAGCAATCTATGCTAATAAAATTATAAAGTTCAAACAGAATTATTTTTTTATCTGAGTATTATTTATAAAATTTCACGTTTTAACGAAAATTTTATTAATTTTTGCTAGAATAAATATAAATATGTATAGAAATATTATCTCTAGCTACAATAAAAGTCATTCGATTACTCTCGGTCGTTAAAACATAATTTTAAAATAATTGTATTATTACACGAATACATTAAACAACTACATTTCTATAAATATAATGCAATATAATATTAATTATCGATTTATATAATTATACGAATATATATGCAATAGAAGAGTAGACTTGAAATGTTTAGAAATCCATCTTGTTAAAATGAAGTATATTTAGTAACGTAATTATACATTTCGTACGTCAAATAACTATTTTTGTAAATTCATGAATAATAATCATTCGAAACAAATATGAGGTAAAATGGATGAAATATTATTAATTACTGCACCTGATGTGAAATCGTTAATAATTTTATTTCCTTTAGTGATAAGCACAATGCATTGTCGTTACATGTTTTATTTAATTATACATTGCTGTTATTTCAGATCATCGAAAACAAATATATAACGACTATCCAAGGATAGAAACAGGTACGTAAATTTGTTTAATCTTGTCTAATATTACTATACTTGCAAAGGAATGTTTCAGTTAGTTAAAGTCAGCGAAAGTTTTGAATCATAGAAAACGTTATGGCGATAAATATAAAACGGTTAAGTAGTTTTATGATTTAAATGAACAGTCAAATGCTTTTTTTTAAGTTTTAAAGACTAACGCAATACTTATTGTTAGTAACGATCCCGTTGTCCCGCAATTACATTTTTGTCAACTCTGCGACTCCGTAGTTTGCCATAATTTTATGCTTCGGTGCATTGATAAATAAATCTTTCTCGATGCTTGAAAAATAATAATATACACGAAAGGATTTTCATCCGCTTCCAAAGATGCACCTTGTTTCTGTACATCTTTTGAACGAATCACTTTATAAAGTACACTGCTGGTTCCTGGAATTTTTATTGGTATATAATGCACTCGTGATTTTGAAGTTTCTCGTAATCTAAGGAATTTAATCGATATAATTTTTATTAGAGATTTTGTAATTGCAATATTCACCTTATATATAATAACGATATTTTACGATGCGAGAGTCTACGTGAAATCGCGTAAATCGTTTAAGCAAACTGTGCAAGAATTTTAGTGTAAAATGGTAGAGATAAGTGAAGATACCGCGTGTCGTACGCGAGTTGTATCTAATTGCATAAAGGAAGATAAAGAATTAGAGCCCTTGAAAAACCTTGTGTGCAGAGCCACGGAAGGAAAAAAGACCGGTGTGGAAGGGTGACGATTCGTTGTGCGCTGACGGACGGAGCTGCGAATTTTTTCTAATGTGCTGGATGTCCGCTGGCTTGCTGGACGGCAGCTGCGGCGGTATTATGTATGCCTGCTGTCATCGGACTAAAGACGCAGCTAAGGCAAGCAATGATTATAATCTCGTCGACGAGGCTCGAGATCAGATTCAGTCCCTAGCAACGGACTCTTACATTGCTGAGGTCACCAGCGAGGATCGTAAGTTTCAGTCCTTGGCAAGACTCGTCTCACTCTGCTAAACAAAGATTGAGATCTTTTGATGGCGATCAAACTATGAAAGTTGTAGCTCCTCGCTTAAATTCGAGTGCCGAAAATGATCATTTCTGCGATGGACGTGAAAAGGAATCGTTTATTTTCAATTATCCATTAAATCATATACGTAATACTGAATTAGATCAAACAAAATGTCAGTCTTATATCTTTAACTAAGACGGTATTGAAATTTTTAACGGTTTAGGATTATAATATACCGAGTGATTGCAACGCTATACACTTTTATTATACTACTGTGAATATATGTATTAATTAAATCGTACACCATCTATTATAGCACCCTTTTTTCTTTATTATTATTTATTCGCACTTATGTAAACATTATTGTTAGAGTAGTTATTGAAAATGTGTTTAAAATTTAATTTGCAAACTCACGTGATCGTTATTGTTCAACAGATAAATCCTGAGCATCAAACACTAAATAAAAATTATAGACATTGCACTTGTATAGCAATTGCACTGCAAATGCATTACAAATATCGCATTTAGAAAAATTTTTTCTCGCTAGAAGTGACTTTCACTTTTCATTATCGTTATTTTACACTTGCCCATCTCTTATTCAATGAATATTATCATTCGAGGATGTCAAATTGTTTATACTTCTATCCGAGTTTTACCGACTAAGAAACACTATTTTTGCGGAAATTATAGTAATTCATATTTAAGTTTATGTATAATGACAATGACATTGTCCTATATTGTAATATAAATTACAATTGTACAAACTTTCAAAGTAATAGGTACATTAAAGATATGTCAGACTTAGAAAATGGAAAACTTTTGTATTTTTATTATAAATAAAAAAATGTATTTTTGAACAAATTTTGAACGTCAAGCCCTTAGCTAATAAACCAATAACTTATGCTTTAAACTATATACCCAAATTTTTCCAGATTTGTACATCAATAATAAGATGTTTGGGTTGAAAAATATGTCTTTTTTAAATTAATAATTTAATTAATTTTAATTAATAATTACCGACCAAAAATTGTTAATTCAATTATTATTAATAATTAATTTTCTTTAAAAATAAAAAATTTTGATCTATCCGTGTGTATTAACCTATCTGTGTGAATTTTTTTCAGATTTTTAATTCAATAATTCAGAAACATTTTTTTGATAAAAAAGTGTAGATCTCTATCATTCGGGTCTGACATCCCCTTTAATAACGAGATTGATTGTGTTAAATATGTGAAACACACTGAAAATGTTTAAATTAATTAGTTTTATTTATATGTACTAATTATTTTGAAACTCTGTACATTCGTAGATTGAAGCTGAATAAAAGACAGTACTCTCGTGTTTTTTTTTTGTTGGATTTTAATATAAATTACTAATTTATGCTAAAGTAGTGCTTTTAGGTTGGTAAATAACGCAGATAATAACATAACGAGTTTGACATCCTCATAAATATAGTATAAATTAACACAAATAAGAGTAATCATTCTCACGTTCCTTATCTATCTAATAATTCACTTTTTTCGAATATTTATAATATAACGTATAAAATTAATTTTCAAATAAGACAAGAAACTTTAAGTTTACAAGTATAGCGAATAGCAAAACGATTTATATTTTAATAATGTTAGCATATATGATACAAATTTTTATTATACTGAGACTATTAGAGACGTCTTATTTTTTATTTAGAAAGATATTATACTAATGTTGAAGTTTTTCACTGCATATGTATTCGCACTTGCCTCTTTTTAGTAAACAACTGCAATATATATGTGATGGACGCGTCATGTGTGCAGTATTTTATGTAAGATTTAATTTTTGATCAAATCATTTTAAGCAGGTAAAGCTTTGTTACATAAAAAATAGTATCTTTATCAACACTATACACTGTGCTCACTTTTTTATTTTTCTTTGATTTTCACTTATCTTAACAAATTTTGTTGCATTGAATATTGTTCGACCCCGGGACCTCAGCGTGCGAATCGCGCGCTCTGACCGTCGAGCTACCGTCCACCCGGACAGAGCATCGACGATACGAGCTACACACTTCTTATCTGTCACTTGACTCCTTCTCACATGCCCAAGTCGCTCGGCGATGTCCGTGACACCTCCGGCGGCCAAGAGAACGACGTCCTCGTCGTTAAACTTCGGATTAGTTTCCTTTTTATAGCATTATGTACTCTTCATTACCGACACTCGATTAATTAATTATTTTTACCGCTCGGATCCTCGTGGAACTTCAGACTTCACGGGTCGGAGGGTTATATACTTCATATTCACTTATGACGATTAGGTAGGGACTTTCTGCGTTTAAGGCTTTTTATCTTCGGAGACGACATGGTAACGTATCCTTTAGCTGCCACCACTTTGTTACGTATGAAAAGGAGAGAAGCGAGAAATAAAAAGGTGGACTGCGGGATTCGACCCCGGGACCTCAGCGTGCGAATCGCGCGCTCTGACCGTCGAGCTACCGTCCACCCGGACAGAGCATCGACGATACGAGCTACACACTTCTTATCTGTCACTTGACTCCTTCTCACATGCCCAAGTCGCTCGGCGATGTCCGTGACAATTCAATAATTCAGAAACATTTTTTAATAAAAAGATGTAGATCTTTATCATTCGGGTCTGACATCCCCTTTATTAACGAGATTGATTGTGATAAATATGTGAAACACCCTGAAAATGTTTAAGTTAATTAGTTTTATTTATATGTACTAATTATTTTGAATCTCTGTACATTCGTAGATTTAAGCTGAATAAAAGACAGTACTGTCGTGTTTTTTTTATTTTAATATAAATTATTAATTTATGCTAAAGTAGTGCTTTTAGGTTGGTAAATAACGCATAACATAATATGATGATAACATAACGAGTTGACATCCTCATAAATATACTATAAATTAACACAAGTAAGAGTAATAATTCTCACGTTCCTTATCTATCTAGTAATTCACTTTTTTCGAATATTTATAATATAGCGTATAAAATTAATTTTCAAATAAGGCAAGAAACTTTAAGTTTACAAGTATAGCGAATAGCAAAACGATTTATATTTTAATAATGCCTTTTGCAATTACTATCATAGCCAGTACATAGTTGCTGTATTGAAAATCAAGCAACGTTAAGATGTAAAATTTAATTTATCAAAACAATTATTAAGGCTATTTAATGAAGGAATTTCAGCACAGATTATGTTTTCTTAAATTATATTCTTTACAAATTTAAAGAAAAATATTCTCTTCTTACGCAAAGATTTATTTATTTATTTAATAATACATAGTATTTTAATTTTGAAAATAGAAATTTTACAGTACCAGTTTACGCGATGTAAATGTTTTGAAGTAATGTTACACTCAACTAAGCTTTGTTTAATTAATTCGATGTATTTCACAAAAATATATAAGAATATATCAATTACTCGGAGAAATGGTCATTAAGCACTATCAAGAATAATAAATCTTTTTGATTAAATTTTTATTTTGTTTGATATATATGTATATATTCGTATACTCTTAATTTTCAATAATTACCTGTCGATTTGGCATGTGCACGCGGCGTTTTAAACAAGTAGTTAGGTTTTGTTGAATTTTTCATGATTCGATTGGAGCACGTAAACATTCACAGCATGCATTATTATTTGCAAATAGGCACCTAACGTATATATGTATACATAATAAACTGACTTACAATTTACTAATTACGATTTTTCATTTTTAATTGGGTGGTTGTGTATTTTTGTACAGACTGATAACGATATATATCCATTATAACCCATTAGTATTGAAATTTCATTTAATTACTATGCATTAAGAATCAAATGATTATAATTAGAAAATTGAGTTTATGTATCTGACTCACATTTGCGGGAGATGAATTAATTGTTACAAAAAATATTAAAATGAGTGTAAAATGAGAAAAATAAACTAAAAGTTACGATTTCTGAATATTTAAAAATAGCTTGTGAAACCGAGTTCTTGCAAGTACCGTTTAGCGTCCCTTGATGCCAAAAATAAATACGATCTTATCAGAAAATTAATGCCGCAAATGTATTTTGGGGTCTAGTAAATTTATTAAATATATTCAGACCATGCATTTTTATGGGCGTTTTTACGATATAAATCTTCAAAATATCTTTTCGCTTCCCACCTCGACATGATAGCTTCAGGGCACGTGGTTCCCTATTTTATCGTACAATCTCATTGAAGGTAGAGTGTTATAATTGCATGATACCATATGTATTTGTTGAATAGTAGTACTTCAATGTATAGTAATTACAATGAAATTTTCAATACTTTTACAAAGAAAAATGTTTTAGCGAATATTATATTTTCCAGTATAATAAATGACTAATTACTAAAGTGACAAAAGTTTAAATTTTTTTAATTATTACACTATTTTTAATTTTTGCTAAAACATTTTTTTTTCGTGTATAATAATTCTATACGTTACATCTTCACGATCGACTGACGAGGTGACACTTTTAGGTGACGGTAACGTTTCAGACTGGAATACGCTTGTAAAATATCTGTATACATCGTTACTATTCTTTTATTTTGGGGATCAGCCTCGTTGACGGTTTGCACTGTATATCCTCTGCAACAAGCAGACATCGAACAGTGAACTGTATTTAATATATGCGATCGTAAATTACTTATTCTATTCGGTATCTATACAACTCTTATTTTTATTCTATATATAGATGGTCAAGGCACGTCAGTCGAGCGCACAATGTATTGTCACCAATATTGTTACTGTACATCTCGAACATCTGTTTATTTGTATGTACATATGTGTGTATATATATATACATATATATACATATATACATATATATATACACATTTATACCGCAGTTTCTAATTATAATGTAATACTAGGAGATATTCTATACGTATTAATTTAAGGCGTTGTACTGTAATAATAAGGATTGTAGAATATTAATCTTATCTGATCTCATTGTAAATTTATCCATACTTACCTGAACAACATCACATGAATCAATAAGTATTGATTAATGAATATAAATTTCGATTTCAGAATGCGGTATTTCGGCTTCGAAGCAAACGGCACAGAGGCGAATTGTTGGAGGTGATGAAGCAGGTTTTGGTAGTTTTCCTTGGCAGGTAATAACCTTTGATTAAGTTAATTATTGATAAAAATATTTATTTTTTCAATTATAAATAGAATTATTTTTCTTGGAATGCAGACGATATTAAAAATGACTAGATTATTATTGTTAACATCGTTTAGTGCACAAATGAATATCCATAAACGACGAATTTGAATTGCAAATTAAAAGTGTAAAGTTAAGTGTTATTTATAAGTGTAGATTTTTTATTAATTGTAATTCTAACAAATGTTATAACACAAACAGATTAATCAGATATTCAAATGTTATTATGCTGTTTGTACATGATATATAAACTGTAGAAGAAAGTGCACGCACTCGTTTCATTTACATAATAAATTTCAACGAATACGATGTCTTAATTGAATTTAAAGTTTCACTTGTTTGGAGATGAATTAGTCTACAAAATTACAGTCACAATTACTAAGCACATTTTTAACCAAATGGAATGTTGAATTGAATAAAAAAACATAAAAATAGCCGAACTATTCATTCAATTTCTCTCGGTAAAAAGTAACATTTTAATCTCAATTAAGCAATCATTAGTATCGTATCGTCTAATGCGATCTTTCATTTCTTCTTTTTTTCCAGGCTTACATTAGAATAGGTTCCAGCAGATGCGGTGGAACGCTTGTAAATCGCTTTCACGTCGTTACGGCCGGTCATTGCGTAGCCAAGTAAGCATCACCCATGCTTTTTATCTTGCGTAAATTTAGTTTTTCTTTCTATCTCCGAGAAACTTAAAATTTACGTACGATTTGCCAATGCTCTTCTTAATTAATATTTATCCTCGTGTTTGCTCAGGGCATCAGCTCGTCAAGTGCAGGTCACGCTCGGCGATTACGTCGTAAATTCGGCATCGGAATCGCTGCCGGCTTACACCTTTGGCGTAAGAGAAATCCGGGTACATCCGTACTTCAAGTTTACACCGCAAGCTGACAGGTAAATGCGTCTACCTCCACCTTTTGATTTATATCGCTTAAGAATGCTCGCGTGTATATATCTACACGGTTGTTACCGTAAATTGCCAATTTCTAAATGACCGTTAACACGTTAGACCTTGTTGAGAGAGATAACGCGATAGATATACTGCTAGTTTGTCGGATGGATTTACGTTTCAAGTGATATGACGACGAAAATTATTACGTCTTTTTCGTATCTCGAGAGAGAAATTCTTGGTAAAAGTTGTTAGAATTGTAAGAGCCAAGATTTATTGACAAATTTCTAAATTGTTGTTCAACTTATGGTAATTTATTTTATGGCATTGAATTATGTTTAATCGTTATATGTTTACCACTGATGTATAACTTAAACATATTATTGATGATAATAATTATAAATTATTGTATAGAAATTTTTTCGTATAAAAATGTTATAAATTATCAAGAATACAAATTTTTAATTTAAAAAAAAAATTATTTCAACGTACGCGTAACCTTAAATGTTATAAATAAACTTGAAAATATTTTTAAATAAGATGTGTAAAAAGGAATAAATGGTTGTGATAATATTTTTAACTTTCCTCTGTTTAAAGCTTTTGTAGATTTTATCTTAATCAAAGGTTCGTATAATTACGACTGTAATTTTGGTGAAACCGGTGTGGTGAAATTAGAAGCTAATTTCACACAATGCAAGTAGCGGAAATTTAAAATTTTTGAGTTCCTATTTCGTCAAAATTACAAGGGTATACGGTAATTACAACCAAGAAATTTAAAAATATCAACTATACGCTAAAGTTATTAAGGTTTATAAGATTTCAATATATAAGCGTAGTATATAGACAACGCTATAAACTGCTCTAAATATTATTTTATCAAAATTTATAAATTTTTAAAATATCCTTTAATGATTTTCTAGATTAAAAGTAGGATAAAAGTTATAACAATATAAAACAATAAAATAGTTAAATGTTTGTACGTCAACCATAGTTGTTCCCTATAAACGATATATTCTAGTCGTAAATATATTAATGTACAATAAATGTTAAGGCACAATATGATAATTGAAACATTTACACTCCACTTTAGTAAAAAATACGTAAATCAAAAAATTAAATGAACATTTTTATAGATTGTTCTGTAATCCACAAACAAATTGTAACATATTTTACGAAATGGTTTTAGATTTGATGTTGCTGTGTTACGACTTGACAGACCAGTTCATTTTCAACCACATATCGCTCCAATTTGTTTGCCAGAAAAAAATGAAGACTTTTTGGGACAGTACGGCTGGGCTGCTGGTTGGGGTGCTCTTCAAGCAGGTAATAATTTGAAACGTTATTTTTTGTTTGCGATAATGTTTTTCTAATATACGGTACATTTACGTTATGTTATAGGTTCGAGACTACGACCAAAAACATTACAGGCTGTGGATGTACCCGTGATTGATAATCGAGTTTGCGAAAGGTGGCATCGTTCAAATGGTATCAATGTAGTTATTTATGACGAAATGATGTGCGCTGGCTATCGAGGAGGTGGAAAAGATTCGTGTCAGGTATTCCTAATTCTATTATTTCGAATTAAACATATTTACGTGTAATAATTTAAGTAATTTTTAATACGCGTTTATTTATTAAATTACGTATATTTAAATGTTATACTTACTTTGTGACTATTTCATTTATTCAGTTCATTTTTATTTTGATATAGGGTGATAGCGGCGGTCCTTTGATGCTAGAGAAAACAGGAAAATGGTACCTTATCGGTATAGTTTCTGCTGGATATTCTTGTGCTCAACCTGGTCAACCTGGAATTTATCATCGCGTTGCGAAAACAGTTGATTGGATAACGTATGTTATCAATTCGTAGCACGAAAGTTTAAAATTATTTAAAAAGCGTGTGAAAAAATTTGGTTCGAAAGATAGACATTGGTATAGACAAAAATATGAATAAAATAAGGCTAATAAGAAATTTTATATTTATAAAGTACTATACCAAAGTCAGAAACATTATTCTAAAAAATTTTAATTATTTATTACAAAATTTAATGTTTCTGATTTTAATTGATTTATAACTTATAGTAAATTTATTCCCTTTCTTAATAAGAATATTTAAAATTACATTCGAATAGTATTGAAAATCTGTAAGTAAAAATGATGTTGTTAAACTGTTATTTTTTTTTTATAAATTTGTTATAATTTTCATTTTTAATTACAGATTTCATTAGGATTGAATTTTTAATTGATAAAATCATCTAATAACATAATTTTCAAATTATTATAAGATATATAATTCAGAAATTTCAAATATTTATTATCATCAGACAAGCATGAAATTTTATTTTTATGTTTTGTTTAAAAGTAAAATGTGAATAAGAGTAAACTGAAATGATGGAATAGAAGATGTTCATTCGCGTTAGCACTTGGCGCGTTGTAATTATTATATTGTATAGTTATGTATACGTGTGTTTGAATGAATCGTTGATTATCATTAATTAAACGAAGTGAAAAAAAATCAATTTTTAATAAAGAGAAAAACTTAAGGTAAAGTGTACAAGGTAAAAATGTTACTGAATGATTGAAAACATTGTGAATTTTACCAGGAATTTCTACTGAAATTATTTGCTCATTGAATTAATCCATTTATATATGTAAATTATAGATACATTGAGAATTTCAGTGGAGTTTTCTGTTATAAACACGAATAATTAATATTTTTGTATAATAAACGTTTGTGATTTTTAAATTCCTTTAGACTTTCTTTTTTAATTCCCTCCAATAGGAGTAATAAAACGTTATCTGTTAAACATATGTTAAGTAGAATAATGTTCAATAACTCTGTAAATGTTGATAATTGTGTAAATACTTTTCATATTTTTTAAATAAAAATATATAATTCATTAAACGTAATACCCTTAATTGAATTAAACGTTTAATATTTCACGACTAGTTTGTTATATTATTGCAAATTATTTGATACTATTTCGTAAACAAATTTATTTATTATCTCTTTGACGTTTTTGTAGTTAAACATTAGTTAGTTTTATATAATATTTTATTATTTATTCAAAAGGATATGATAGTTGTTCAAAATAATACTGACTAGAGTTGTAATAACATTAAAATGTGTAAAATAAGTACTTTAAGGATAAGTTTTATAGTTCAATCAATAACATTTATTTATATTACAAATTGATCAACACATTTATTAAAGAATATATTGCTATAATTCTTATATTATAATTCTTTAATTTTTAGTGACTCATCATTTAGAGAGTATTACTTTCAGATCAAAGATTTCGTTCTATATACTGGGACTGTCATTTAATCTCATCATTATTTTCTCGAAATTTACGTCTTGATACAGTTAACTAAAGAAATTCTTGCCACTATTATTTTAATTGCTTATATCTAGAAAAATGTAGATTGAAACTTTGATTTGCGATAGTATAATTTATAGTTAAGTTAATAATGGTCAATAATAATTTATCACCTATTCGATATAAGGAATGAAAGTAGTAGTGATTTTCTCCAGAAATTTGCTTTTCTTTATAGTCTATAACTTTGAAAAAAATATCCGTTCGTGTTTTATGTCGCTTTCTATTTATCTTATGTACAAAATCCAAAATCTGTAGGTATAATTCTCTTCTAATCTATAAGACAATAAGTCTAACATTCTTGAGATAGCAAATATAAAACTATCTTATTAATTTTAACAATTCCAATGCAAGTATCAATACTTTTTTAGTATAGCATCTAATGCAGTTACAGTAAATCAATTTAAAAATTATTTCTTTAATACTATTTAAAATTAGAAATTTTGGTATATGATTAGACTATATTATAAAATAATTAATCATATTAATTTAAATCTTTCATATTAGGTAATACTATATGGAATTTTAATTTAAGCTTTGTCAGCTTTTTTCTCGTACTTTGTCAAAAATTAAAATAGACTATGAGAAATCATTACTTTTATAATAACGTTATTGAACTAAATAATTTGTTTGGATATTAAAATAAATGAAATAAATTATTTTTTAACTTCATCAACGATTATTAATAATTAAATATTTGCCATCTTAATTGTGTTCGATTTAGGTCTTAACAAGTAAATTTTATGTATAAATTGTACCACATAAAAATGGATCAATTTTTTAATTAGTTAATAATTTATTATATGTGTTAATTTAAAGTAATCTTGTAAATATGTTTTAAAACATAAAAAGTATTTCAATAATAACGTCAAAATACCGATTCCCGATTAAGACAAAGTGACCATCATTTCTTCAAATAAATATATAAAAACCAGTACAGCATGTTTGAATTTGAAAAGCTATATAATCATTTGACCACTGCCTAATGAAAAACAGTCATTGTATATTACCAAACATGAAATAAAAATTTAGTATTTTCTAAGCTACGGTTAAAGAACGTACATTAAATTAAATAATTTATTTATTTTTATGAACTCATTTGTATTTATGAGTTACCTATTTTGTTGATTAGAAAAGAATATTTTGACGGTATTCAAAAGTGTAAATGCTACAAATCTTACTTTCTATTGAAATCATTGTATATTGTTATAAGAATTGTAAAGAATTTTAATTTTCACGTCTCAACGATTAAGTATTTTATAGAACTGTAAATATGACGTATGAGTCATTAAAAAAAATTAGCCCACTGTACTGATAGAAAAATGTACATAATAAAGTGTGACCTTACCTATTGTGCAAAGGGCTATTTTGTCATATAAAACTTTAGGTACAAAAGCGGTTTGTTTTTAATTTGAGAGTGGAGTACTAATATTAAAAAAATATAAAAAGTCTTAATTATTGGTTTCTCTATTATAACTTAAGATCTAAACTATTCTAAAAATGTATAAATTACAATCGCTAAGAACTACTAACTAATTAATAAATATATCTATATATATAATTAGGTACTACTTACAAACTCTGAAAAATAAATCTAAAACTACGACAGTTGAAGATAAGAATAAATATAAAACTTTAACTCGAATGTATAATGAAATGACTTTTATTCTTGTTTATTCTTGTCGTTTCTCAAAGCAGACCCTTGGTTCAAAAACAAAAGCTTAAGATATTAAGAAGAGAGGACTATTAAATAGGTATTGTACAGTATAAATTGCTTCTTGCTAGTAACTTCCTACTTCTTTTGACAGTGCTGCTTCTTAGATATAAACTTATAAAATAAATTAATCCTATTATTATTTCGATATAAATAAACAATAGATTGGCAAACAACCTACTTTCTACTATACATATATATATTAATATAAATATATATACATATAGTTTTGATTTCATTTATCGAAGTGAAACATTGTCGATCTAAGATTTGTCATTTGTGAACCTAGTCTTTGAAACTTGAAACTCTTTAATAACGAGCTCAATCTAAATATCAGGTTTGTCGATTGCAAAAGTATTTTCGTTCTCTCAATCTTTTCTTAAATTATTATTATCGATATGGAAAAATATATAGTGGTTAAGTTACAATTACTGAATTTAAACATTTTTATACTTTTCATTAAATGTGGTCAAGAGTGACTATATAATTCTAGAGAAAATTAATTTATACATATTGGAAGATCAATATAAATTAGACAGAAAGTGCTATGGCAAGTGCTAAATAATCTGTTAACGCTTAACAATGCATGATCCACTGGTTAATTATAACCAGAGATCTGATGCACTTTTTCCCTCGTCTTTGATGAGAGACAGGTCAATTATTGATATGGTTCTAATGCTATAAGTGCGAATAATATTACATACAATCGGGACGTTAGTAATTAGCAGGGCCTGATTTTTCGTGCAAGATATGGCTTTTATGGAGAAAGACGAGAAGCAAGAATTCTCTTTACTTTAAAAAGATTTTTTCACCTATTATTGTCGATATATATATATATATATATATATATATATATATATATATATATACACATACATATATACATATATATATACATATATGTATATGAATATGTATATTATAATTAATATAAAAATTGAAGCTAAGTTTCGGTGACGTAGGTTGCTCGCTAGTAAAAATTACACGATAGAAGGTAAATATAATAATTTTTTAAACTTTTCTTTAATTACAACGTGTGTTTTGGATTCTTTCGTAATGCGTGTCTGTTTGTTTATACTTGCAGATAAATAAAAAAAAGTATTTACTTTTATATAGAACGCGTGTCAAACATGCCCAGTTCAAATTGTAAACTTTCACAAATTTTTATTAAATTTTTCTTTGTCCTTACTTCGCTCTTGCTTGCAGGTATTGTGAGTAGCGATAAAATAACAGATAACAACGGTTCTTACTTTTCATTACTTTATCCACTGGGTGATTTTATTTATTTATTTATATATAATTCATTTTTTTCACCTTTTTAAACTGGAAATCGCATCATTTGAAAAATCCCTTAAAGAGACAATAAATTCACGATTAACCGTAAGCTTGAAGCTTCACGGCACGCGGATGAATATTAAATTTCTATTTATTTCAAATTTTATGAAACTTTATCGAAAAAACAAAACAGAAAACGACGACGGTCTCTATATACGTGCGACGATGGAGGTCCGATATATACCTATATATATATATATTTGTATGTATATGTATATATCATTTGTCGGTATCTCAAATCGGCCGATCGATGGTCATATCGATAATAAGTCCAAGACGACGAGTTCTTAAAAAGGAAAATCCCTTTTACAAGAAACGTGTTTTTTTAATTGGCAGAAAACTCAATGTCGACTCATTCTCGAGGAGAGCGAAAAAAAAAACGACACTCATACAAACAGACATGCAGAAGAAACAGGCAGGCACACTTGCACACAGACCGATTCGCCACGCTACGCACATCTCTATTGCGGAGGAACATGGTTTTATGTACCTGTTTTCAGGCACTCGCATCTCAGTCGCGCGCGTCGAGCTTTCACCCTTCCGTTCTCACCTTTTCTTGTCTTCCTTTCACTCTTCCGCACGATCTATTTTCTCTCTTACTTATGTTTACGTATCTCCATACATTTCCATCAGGAGGAGAAATGCAGTTTATTGAAGAAATCACTTTGGTCATGTCTTGTAAATCTTCCACGTAAGATATACTTAATTAAACAATTTAGTTATCATAATTTTCTAATTTTTTTAATTATTATAGTGTACACGTTTGCTTCCGTATATTGCTTATTTAATGATTTAATTATTTTACATTGCTTTGATACATCTTTCGAAACTTCCAATAATTATACTTGTTACATTTAGAAATCGAAATTATTTTCCATAGAATATGTCGCGAAAAATGTAAAAGTGTTGAGCCTCATCAATCGAATTAACGTAATCGAATGAATCGTATAATAATATAAAAAGAGTAATTTTAACGAATAAAACGATTCTAACTTATATTCGATATCACAGTTTTCCTACGATTGACTAGTAACAAAGTTTATTTTCTTCGGTATATTATATAGAATAAAAGTTAGTATCGTTAATTACACGGCTGATTATACTGCTTTTTAGCATATTATAACATACGTGAAAGTATATAGGTGAGAGTTAAATGTATAATATTGAAGAATTTGGTTAAACAAACGAATGTAACATAGTAGGCAAAAAAGACAAATAATGAATTCCTTCGATCAACTGTTTTCTATCCTTCTCAAGAGTTTCTTATTTTATTAAACGTTCGACCAATATCTAGCTGTTACTATTATTCGTTACTCGTTATCACGTAGTTTGAGAAAAAATGTGTGTAATCCACGCTTGATTCGATCACACTTTCTCCTCCTATTTACCCTATAGAGAGATTCTTTTAAAATTGATTTTTGTATACACATCATACGCAGATCCCTCGAGAATTCGTCGATGCGGCTTATACGATTACGTGCGTTTCCTGTTTATTATTCTTTATCTTTTTACTATAATCATTGCGTACGTCTTCGAAGAAAATTCTTAAACACGGGAACCCCTGTACATTTTTATACACGATACAATGTAACTCGACGTACTCAACAATATATCGAGACGTGCAATTGCATCTATTATTATCGTTAGATCCTTTGGAAAAATTGAGTGGCCGATTCGGCGTGTTTGCGAATGTTCTCAACATTAACCGTTCGATTAACGCGTACAAAGAGAGAAAGAGATCGAACTGGTTTTAAGTATCGAAGCGATTCGTTATAACGTGTATTTTTATTATTATTATTAGTATTATTATTAGTATTATTAGTATAATTATTATTAAAATTATTTATTATTATTATTTTATTACTTTTATCATTATTATTTATTATTGTTATTATTACTTTTTTTGGTGATTTTTTTATATAGCCACGCCGAACGCCGCCACACTATTTTTCCATCGAATGTACTTCTTATTTTCGTCTTATCGCAATCCCGCATTGTCCTCTCTTCTTTTCCTATATTTTTATTCTATTTTTAAGTCCAATACAGATTTGATTTTTTTTTAAATTGTTTCAACGAGAGACGGTATAGTACAAAAACAGCTGGACCGAAACAATAGTTTTCTTTATACGCTTCGCAGAAGAACTTTGGGATTCTTTATAATATCACTTTCGTTAATGCTGCTTCTTAAGAATATAATATGAATTATGAAATAACCCTCACTTTGATGCCCTCGTCCCGTCCATATTATAATATATATATATACTTGAGAGTACGGTTGTACATTTGTTTTTTTTTCCTTTGTTGTACGCTCTCATGTCCCGGCATAAATTCGATCGTGAAACATCGGTAGCCGATCGGTGTAATAAGTTCGAATTTATAAGATTGGCCAGATTCGCACACGATCACAAGAACAAGAAATGAGATCGAACCTTTTGATTTAGTTTACTTTTTTATATTACTTTATATCCTCTTTACAGAGCAAACTGGACATCGGCACTTACGCGGTTACGAATCTTTACCGGGGTTACTGTTTTTTTATATATTTATATATATAGATTTGATTTTCGTTTATTCGAAAGAAGCCGTGGAAGTAGTCAAAAGCCGCGAGTACTTTATTTCGGTAATTAATAATAGTTTCAAGTAGATTTCTTTTTTTCCCATTATCTCTTTATAGTTTTTGACATCGCATTTTTCATTTATATAGAGAATAAATAGTTTAGATAGGCCTACGTCGGATGATTCTCTTAAACACAGTCCATGAGCTGATAAAGGCGTCGGTACTTTCCTTAAAATTTCATTGTTGAACATTCTCGCTCCCATTTGGTTCTAGCGCTTTTCTATCATTTCTTTCTTTTTTTCATCTATAATTATAGCTTAACTTTCACTCCATCAAACGATTCTTTAATCATTTTTTTTTTACTCCGTTGCTCATTAACGTCCGTTTTTTAAACAAACGAATTATCTTAACAGTATAATTACGCGAATACGCTAGAGTTACGCAAGTCTTTTCATTCTTTACTTGGACGCAATAGTTTTCATTTTTTAGTTTGGCTAGTAGCTGAAAAGTGGCAAAACGTTTTTTAAATCCTATTCTTGCTCGTTCCCTCGTTCGAAGTTGAACTTCTCTTGTTATCTTGTCAACGGTTTATTATCAATCTATATCAAACACCGGAAAAAATTTTGACCGATGGCTGTATATTGCCTTTCATCGTCCGTAGATTTACTTTATTTACTTTTTTTTATTATGTTTACTTGCGTGGGGGATATTGGAAGTAGCGTAAATATTGTTATTCTTTTTTTTTATTTTATAATAATTTAGTAGTAATGCGATAATATCTTAATAAGGCCCAGTAAGGCTGCGTGGGGTCAACGAACTATCCCACAAAAATTTAATATACCTTTAAAAACGCGCTTTTTTCCATCGTTCATCGTTTATTCTCCATTTTCGCTTCTAGTCACCGCATCCCTTGATTTACTTATCTCACGTATCGTCCCTTGTGTATGTGTGTTGCTGTATGTGTTTTGATTAATTCTGTGAATGCTGGTGTGATTTCCTATACGCGTGCGTGTATGTATGTGTGTGAGTACGCGTGTACGTGGGTATGTTCATGTGTGTGTGTGTGTGTATGTTTATACACATACATATACTTGCACACGCACAGAAACACACGCATACACACACAGTATGAACCTAGTGTGGAAAGAGACATTTTATGAATTTGTGTGGATTTTTATTTTTTTTTTATTTAAAATGTATAAATGCGGGTGTATATGTGTTCAAATGTGCAGTCACTTAATGCGTCAATTCTAAACCCTCTCTAAAAGACTAACTGGTTTTAAAGCTTCAAGCTTTTGGCTCCATACTCAACTGCGATTTTAGCTTGTAGCTTTGATCTCATTTTCCAATTTATCTTATTATTCACGTATTGTTTTTTTCGGGTATTATGTTAAAAAATGAAATTTTAATTCCACAAAACGATTTAGGTTGGGGTGTCTTATCCCGAAAAACGAGAAAATCAATATCAGTCAGCCCTATCGTGTAACTCTCGGCAAACGAGCATTGACTTATTACATTTTCATTATTGTCATTAACTTTTTGTTATATTTTTTTATTTCAATCGCGGCATTTTTTTTATTCACCGTACGTATTAGGAGTAATTATTGTTTAGGGTCACCATACCGTCCATCGTGCTTTGTCCAAAAGTCGACAAGTAGGATCGTTCCGACCTGTTTAAATTTAAAGTTTGCCTATATTTTTGAAATTCTCATTCCTCGCCTTCACCACTCGTTTCCCCAAGTATTTAATAACTAAATTTAATACGTTATTAGCTATCCTGCTTTTTCTCGTATGTATAAGTTTAACTATCTTACGGAATGCCCTAATAAGATCATTTAAAGTGTACAGACTCGGTCTTTGAGATATCGGGTAATTTAACATGCTTTGTAAAATTTTCAAAACTTACATATCATACCTCTTACCCCTAAGATTCTTCTTTTATTTATTCTCAATAATATAATTAATAATAGTATTTTTTTTTCTTAGCTTTTGAACTTTTAATTATCTTTCGCCCGTCCCTTGTCACGCATGGATTAAATTTTGTCTTTATCACGCGTGCTATATATATATGTATATATGTATATAAGTATATGTATGTGCAGATGTATGTGTATATATGTATATATATATATATATATATGTATATGTATATACATATATACACACACACACACATATATATATATAAATTTTTACTAGTATTCCGACTTTGTTTTAAATCGTTACTCGATACTTTCATAGGTTTTGCATAAAAAACAAGGCAATTAGATTGAGTTTCATTGTTTACACTTAAACCTTAATCGCTTTTTTTATCCATTTATATATATATATATATAATATGCGGATAAGCCACCTCATATATACATATACTCGTAAAGTACATTCGCAACTAATAAAAAAGGACTAAGCTCTCGGTAAGAATCTTCGCAGATCAACACTGTTTCAGTGACTCATAATTGCTTTCTCTCTCTCTCTCTCTCTCACTCTCCTTCACTCTCCCTCACTCTCTTCCTCTCTCTCTCTCTCTCTCTCTCTCTCTCTCTCTTACTATCTTTGCTGTTGGACTGTTTCCTTTTTTTGATTCAGTTTGTATTCTAACTGGACTGATCATTCGCCTACTTTCCTTACACTCCACGTTCCCTCGCTCGCAAGCAAACTTTACAATTTTTATAATTCTACCTATGTAAGACTTCGCCAAATGAGTTTCTATGTACTTTTTCTTTGACCTCCCACTAATTCAATCATTATTTTTTGATTTTGCCTAGATTTTTCCTAACTGACGAGGTATCGTCGATTTACATGGCACTCGATCGAGTATCGATTTCCACACTCTCTTATTTATAATATATAATAAATATTCGGTAAATACGAGAACGCGACAATCGGCGCTTCTAAAATGCGAACAAGTATCCGTCGCTTCTTGTCTTGTTCTTGTTGTTCGTAGGCTGGTCGTGGCTTAAGGACAGCCACATTCGTCGACGACCATTTTCGGCAGGTCCCGCTTAATAATGTTCGAATCCGGTCCGTAATAGATGAGCGACATAGGTGAGAATTTAAGGGGCGCGCAGCACGGTTGCATCCCAGCTAGTCGGTCCATCTTACGGTATTCCTCGATTACGTGTGTGTAATAATTCGGAAAGGTGTCGGGCGTCCTGTGGCCCGCCGCGCAATCTCCTCTGCAGTAGTTCGCGTAGTAACTGAAATTAAAAATATTCACTCTATTAATTGCTACATTCAACAAACTTTCCACAATTATTACTAATACTGACGTCTCAATATCATAGCAAGAGCATAAACGACAATGACAACAGCAACTTGTAGTCATCATTAATTTAATTAACATTTAACCAATCTATTTTCGCCAGTTTATATTCATTTACTTTGACCATTTAAATTTATATTTATATAAAAACATTTTTAGTGTATCATTGCCGTGTAGAAAAAATAGCCTTTTTTCGATTGCATGTATCATATATACCTTTCATCAAATTTAACATCTAGCTCACGGGTCGAGCGTATGAAAGATTCGGATTTTAAAAATAAATGAAATAACATTAATTTTATTTTAACACGCGTACATTATACACGCATATACACGTATTGTAATATATAACTTTATTGAAATATTCAAATTATCTTTAATTAAAAAAATTGTTAATTTATTGCATTGTTTGTAAATTATTTTTGGGAGATTTATAATTCAATATTACAGTTCAATTGTAAAAATTAATTTAATAAATTTAAAATTCATTTTAATATTAATGTTTGATATTAATAATAAAAATATTCAAATATAAATTTGATATCCAGTAATAAATCATATTTGTTTTCTTTCTGTTAATACCTATAGTTAGGTAATTTAATTAATTCTAGACACTTGCGTTGCTGTAAAAATAGGTAAAAGTATAATGTAGAATAGAAACATATGACCGCAGCACCAGATTAAAGCTAAATCATCAAATGTAAACTTCTGTTTTAGCTCACAAAGAGAAAGTTTTATTTTTCCTGAATGATACATTTGAAATATGGAAGTATGATTGGTTGAAAAGGGAACAGTAAAAATATGATTGAAAGATATTAAAAACTTTGGACAGGATTACTCTTCGATTGATGTTCTTTCCTTTGCGTTTGCTTTTTAAAGAGATATTATACTTACTATATACTTTATAATCCGTTGAGATCTAATTATTATTATTATTTCATAAATATAGAAATGACGTTTTTTTCTGTATACAAAAATGCATCGTGTAGAATTTTTTTTTAAATCACATGTGAAATTGATATATCGATAATTATATTCATCGAATAATGCAATTATCTTTATAGTTAATTAATGCACATATATGGTATAGATTTATAATGTAATTTAAGAAATATATTTACAAATTTCATTTAACATTCAACCTGCTTCACTTTTCTGTTTTATCGATAATTTTTAAATAATCGGTAAGACTTCGTAAAATGATGTTATACATGGCATGTTGGTTTCGCGATGCCTTATGAATGTTCGATGTTATGTATTATCAAGATTAGATGAAAAAATGTAGATTGTCTTATTTTGAACTTTCAATAGCTTCCAAAATGCATTTTTGCATAAAAGTTAAACATTTTGAAGTTAATTGAAACCATATTTTGACATTAATTACTTATGGACAAACGGGTAGTATTTGGCTAGAATACCGTTACAAAATACTTGGATTTCTACTAGGGCACATCTGTATATGTACACGTATATACTTTATGCGTTATAATTTTCAACAATAATGAAATAATAATCCATAGAGTCATAATCCATCGTTAATGTTACTCTTGCTGCGTAGAAATTGTCAATTTTTAATGGATTTCGACTATTTTTAAATTTCCTTGTAAGTCGACGTTCATACAACTTTACTGTTCGTTGACTTATTTCTTACAATATTTATGCGTACATGTTAAAAAACTTGACCTGCTTTTGTCTGCTTAGGATTGGTTTAATAATTTACATTACGCATAGATTCTGATTGACCTTTATGCAAATGAAGCTTCTTCACCCAATATATGTAAAAAAATACTTGAAAGACCACTGCCAAAACCTTGACATACCCTTTTTCTCATGTGCGAACGCCTCATGTCAGATGAAAGTAGAAAATTGGGCCAAATATTGATCTGAATTACGAGATTATTCTTTTATCCTTACTCGATATCTCATACTATATAGCTTTTTAATTCTTTTCCCGTTCCTCGAGTAGACAGCGTTACATAACTTGCTGTTATTTCGCGCATTTATATAGAAAAAGTTTTAACATCGACGAAGCTACTTTCAAAATAAAAGGTTTAAATTATATATTTTACTAATAATATTCCACATTACATTGTGAAGAGATAATATATCGAATATAAAGAATTTCGGTTCTTCGGATGTTACAAAATTGGTGCGATTATTAACTTTTACCTATACGTGACGTATAATCTAGTGAGTTTTTTTTTTAAATTATTATACTTCTCTTGTCATATAAATAGTACGTTAAACGGCAATTAAATGTATCAGGCAAAATAATTAATTAGAAATGTGAGTATCTCGTAAATGAAAAAAATGATAAATTTAATATTCGGATAATAATAAGTAAGTTCAATCAGTGATTTCGGTAATAATTTACCCTTGCGGAGCGATTATCCAGTCGTCCCATCCGAGTTGGGAAAAGCTGACGTAGAACCTCTGCTTGCAGCACTGTCCTTTGACTGCGCCTGTGCACTCGATAGCCCGTCTCCTGACTCTCTTCACAGCCGTGGGGTCCGTTCTGACAACCAAAAATGGCCTATCCGGATCTTGTGTACCTACGAAAAAAAATTTGCCCCCTTTTAAAGCGCAACGTGCATTCAATTCATATATGTACGATCCCTGATAGTGTTGAAACCGTCGAAGCGGCACACGTAGACATTAGACCTAGTCTATTGTCCCTAGACTATGTATATTTATGAACGCTTCTTTTTTTCTTTTATGTACTTCTTCGACGATTCCAACTTCCACATTGATTTTCCCGAGTGGGAGTATTATGCACGTACGTAAACGCACATGCACACGTATATATATATATATATATACATATATGCACTCGTGTGCCTTTGGACGTTGTTACTGCATCAGCACAAATAACGATGCTAAATGAATAATAACGAAATAATGAAAATATACGTGGCAATAGCTTATAGATTAAATATTTTGCCCTTTTCCCGCAGTCACTTTTATTTCCGGACGATGCGCTCGCGGATAGCATTATGGAATTGTCGGTGCTTACTTTTGCTATTTAAAGACGGCTCTATAACGTGAGGCGAATGACCGCCGAAGGTGGACACGTGCACGTGCGAGCCGCATCCTGTGCAATCGACCAAGAGGGTCAGCTTGTCCTTGTTCTGGAACATCTGGTACCAATTGCTGACGACCCTCGTCACATCGAACTTTTGCCAACCGAGCTGCCCGATATTCACCACGAGCGACGTCACCATTTCTAGATGCTGACCGAGTTCCTGAAACGATCACCATTTTAGACAATTTTCTTCTCGTACCACTTCCTTTTTTTACTTTTCCCCACAGTTGGCAAAGAAGAACCTGCTAATGCAAACCTTTTTGCCCTTTTATTTTTCTTAAAGCTTTTCACATTTTCTCTATCTATCTATCACTATAGATATACATGTCTTTTTCCATTTCTTTTTTATCCTCCTCCAAATCCTACATTATAAATTTAATAATATTTACGCAATGTCGTACATTCTCTATGACGTCAAAAATTAAATCTTTATCTTGATAAACTAATACTATAATTTTTATTTATTAACTTATAGGTAACCACCAACATTTTTCCCGTTGTACTGTTCATTTTTTAAACAAAGTGAAAGTTATTTGTTTGTGTATAAATTAATAAGGTTGAAAATTATATAATATCGCTTTATTAGTATATTAATATTTAAGCTATATATATTAGCTATATATATTAATATTACATAGTATATTAACTTAATTATTTAAAGTAAACGTTATAGGATCAAGTCACTTCCTTGGTAGAACTATGCCATTTTTAATATTGTGAGGTTATCAATACCTATTTTAGACATTTATTTACCAATTTTTAAGAATTTGTGAATATTAAGATCTAGTATTCTAACATTCAAAAGTGGCTTTCATCAAAGGATCCACGAGACGTAAAGTATATTGCTATATTATAATAAGTATATTAATTATAAGTTAAACCAAATATTTAATACAAAATTAAAGAAAAACAGCCAAATAAAAGCATAAGTTTTTATCGCCAGATTATTAAAAACCATAGAATTACTTGAAAACTAGAGGTACATATAGTGTATTATTATAGTTACAGGAAACCTCACAACTGCCTTAGGCCTGGGAAAAGAAACAATGAAAGGAAGATATGTGTTATATCAGACGAATATAGACCGCGCGAGATTGGCAAAGGTTTTAATAGGATTAAATGGTAATAAATCAAATGAGATTGCTGAGCCTCTGCTTTTCCCCTTCTTTTTTTGTACATCCTATCCCACGTCTCGTCTCTTTTGCCACTCTTCTGTGTTTCAATAAAATAAATAAAAATAACTTTTTACAACAATGTGAGTAAAATTTGATTTTAGATCTCGATATCAGGGAGGAAAATGCTACATTTTTACACTCGGTGAGTTAACTACAACTTTAATTCTTGCAAGTCTAAAATGATACATTTTTGCTTAGTTAGGTCAAATTTTTTTATGTTTTATTCTAATTATCTAATATCTTTATGGCACACTTGTAGTAAAAAATTTAAACTTCTATGAAAAATGTCAACAAGGTTGAATCATGCTGAAAAATGAAAAATGTGTTAAAATTAGTATTCGATGCCAAATGTTTCTTGTGTAAAATTTTTTGTAAGTATTCTTGAAAGTAATTGTTTAAATTTAACGTAAACCTTTTTTTAAACAGTTTTTATTTATTAGAAAAAAATGTTTTAAAAAATAAACATTGTTTGAAACATTGTTATCTATGCGTAAAAAAATTATTCTTTTATAATGTATATATTTCATTCAATATTTTGTAAAATTTACTTATGTAAAATTTCAGGAATATTAAAAAAAATAATTAAGTAATTGGTACCGAACATTAATTTTACATATTTAACTAAATAACGTGCATAACATGATTAAAGTAATTATATCTTATTAAATTTTTCAAAACTATTTACATTTTTATTACAAATATGTCACAAAAATTTTCTTAACCTAAATCTACCCCAAAACTATAGAATTGTTAATTATGCGTTAAATTATTTTCATCAATCTATTAATTTCTGTTATAATTTCATAGATGAAATAAGTATTTAATAAATTATATAATACATTTATGAATTATGAATAAGCATTTTTGGAGGACTCTCCCCCTAATGCCTATGGCTCTTGATCCGCTCCTTGTCCTGGTTGCCACTCTCTGACCCTCAATATTTCTTTTTGCAACAGTATGAGTAAAATTTGGGGCATATTCCTCGTTTCATATTAAATTATATACATTGTTCACTTACATTTACAAAAAAAAATTTTACTCGCACTGCGACTTATTCCTTTGCTCAAGTATACCAATCAACGCGTGGGAAAAAATCTACATTTTCTGCTCATAATATTCTACTATTATTTTATTTTATATTTTGATTTGTAATTGTATTTTAACGATTTAAAAAATAACTGTTTGCAAAAAATTAATTTAAGTATTTCCAAAGTAATTTATAGATTTTAGTATTATAGTATTTAATTTTGAATTAATTTTTGTATAAAAAAAAGTTATAAGTATGTTTAATTTTACCTTGCCACGTAAATGTGTTATGTTTCCACATAGTACCCTAAACACCCAAAGAGTGATATTCTTTTGGTAGTTTGGATTTTGTCGATGGTGCTGATAATGATGCCCATGCCTCAATTCAACTCTAGCCCATAAAGTTGCTTTCTTTATACTTAGAGGCTCCAGCGCTGGCTCGCTACTAGACAACGGAAATTCGAGTAGTGGTTGACCATTTAACGTTCGCCCTGAAATGACAAATGTAATTAATCATTTAACCGCCTAATTAAACAATATTACTGTAATTGTTAAGAAAAAGGAATTAATATGTTCTTTTATGAATTGTTTGTATAAGGTAACATTGATAAAATATTATACAAGTGTATGATAGCAACAACTATCTAGAATTGATAAATTGATGATACCAAGAATAACAAATCAAATGGCATGAAAATTATAAATAAAACTTATTTAATATGTAATCATCAAATAATGAATATTCCGCAGTTTGGAGTCTTGGGAATTCGGGGTATGAGATCACACACGGAAATTGGGTAGAATCTCCGTGACTGCAGGTCTAGCAAAATTCACAACTTTTCTAAAAGTAAAGATTCACTAATTGACGAGATGAGCAGTGCTGTAATGCAAATGAAATAATTTAAATTTTCCTCTATTAAAATTTAACTTAAATTAGGAATAAATAATAATAGTTTTGTTAAAATTGTAGATGAAGGTTTGCAGCAACCTTGAAACGAAAACTATTTGAAATAAAATATAATTATACGATTTTATAAAAATAACGTTGCCGTTAGTGTATCGCAATAAAAATGTTAAGAAGCGAGAAGGGGGGTTTTCCCGTGTATCGTAAACGTAGTGAATACACGAGCGGAATTATGAAAACTATCATCGAACTAATTTTCTGTTGAGTATTCTAGTCTGCACCGGCTGAATAGAGTTATTGCTTAACAGTTATGGGGTCGTTGGCGTAAGTACACCCTCTTTTCTTCCTCTTTCCTTTTCCGTCAGCGCACGATCGCGAAACTCGTGGGCATAGACTAGAAGTATTTTTCCGCGTATAAAATCGCCAGTGCGACTATGTTCGATGACGTGTTTTTATGTACTTGCTTCAGAATTGTGAATTCATATCTTCTGTATTATTAAGCAGAAAAAAGGTCCATTCATATAAATGAACCGATTTGCTTTATAATAAACTTTCAGTTATAAATCTGGAAGCATATAAAAATTTCACACTTTGCTTACTTCGTCTCATAGTCGTGTATACTATCTGTAACATTTAACTATTGACAAAATAAAACTTTTAAATTACGATTTGAAATAGTGGACATTATAGGGAACTCTGCTCGGTTTTATTAAAATCTACTTTTGCATTTAAGTCGAATAGTTGCATTTGAGGATTAAAGTTAGTTAAGTTATGATTGTTGAAATTGAATCATAGTTAATCCTCAAATCACTTTAATGAGTATAGATTATAAAAAGGATTCTATCTAATTTAATCCATATAATTTAATAGATTTAAAACATAAACATATTGTTATTTTAGGAAAAAATATTGTTTAGATAATGAAGTTCTTATCAGGTACATTATAAATAACAAAATATTTTTTTTTATTAATATAGTTAAACGTCTTAGATAAAGTTATTTGCGTTAACAAAATGTAATCGAGTATAGAATTGCGAAACGAAAAGAAAAATGTTATAAAAAATATCTAAGTGATTACTGGATAAAAAATTTGTAGTGTCAGCATAGTAAAAATTCTGAAAGAAAACATGTGATTGGAGCGCCCCATCTGGATAAATATTTCAGTCTATCAATTTATATTATTCAATGCTGGACAAAATATTTGAATAATTTTTATTCATTTTTTCTAAGTGATATTCAGGTTTCTTAGAATATACAAGGGCAAGGCTGTGGTTTCCGGTGACATATCCGTATGAACGTCAGTAGATATGGTGCGTGTATGATCAGACTTCGATATATACGTTTTTCTCACGTGTGAGCTTTTTTATCCGTAATTATAAATTATATTCAAGTGCATGTGAAACGAAGATATTTTACGTATATTCCAGTAAGTAGATTCGCCGAATTCTACGGTAGTTCATCAAAGAAGATGTCGAGGTTCGTTATAGCTGGGTAGGAAGAGAGCGACCGAGAGAGAGAGAGAGAGAGAGAGAGAGAGAGAGAGAGAGATGGAGGGAGAGAGAACTAGCACCGTTGATATTCCAAGAAGGTAGTACGGTCGTTATTCAGTTGAATTTTCGAAAAAGGCGGATCGTTAATTTAATAGTCGAGTGAATGCTCGAAAGAGCCGAGCGATCCTTGGGTTATTTTATACACACACAGACACACACGTGCACTCGCGTGCATATACGTGTGTGTGTGTGAAGTCAGCCTAATGCGTCGTCGGACATTGCTTATCGACTGGCAGACTGCACCGCTATAAATCCCGAACCCTCCCGTAATGCGAGTTTATCCGTCGAGCACCGTGTAACTTCGCCCAACTATATTGTCACGATATTTTCCCAACTATATCGTTGCGTGTAGAGATTCTCTCTTTCTCGCGTTTGCTCTTAGAGAAAGAGAGCGAGGATAGAGGCGAGTTCCAAGGTTTGGAGGACCGAAGAGTAGGGATAAAAGAGAAGATCGATTTTTTCTCTTTCTCGCTCGGTCTCTCCTCCTCATCTTCCTCCTCTTTCGCCTCTTCCTTCTCTTACTCCTCTTTTCCCTGACATTTCTGTTTTATATTTCTGATTGAACTGTCTTGCGCGGTGTAACTGCCGGCGCGATTTAAATATTTATAAGCCGAACGATCGCGTGCCGTTTCCAACCCCTCTCTCCTGTTTCTTCTTCTTCTTCTTCTTCTTCTTCTTCTTCTTTTTTTTCGTTCGAATTCTACAGTTTGCACGGCAATATCGAGGTATAATATCCATACGGTATTTGTTTAATATCTGTAATCCTCGAGAGTTTGGTTTGCACCCGCGTAAAAAATAATGCGGTAAACGGAGTTTCCGTTTCTCTCGTATAGGAGATACTCGTGGGTACGAGGAAGACCCGATACCTGTGTCACTCTTCCGTCACGTAGACAAGAAGGTTTAGCAATGTAAACACTAAGTATATTAAGTAACGGCATGCATATACATATAGGTATATGCGGAATATCGACGTTACCAGGGCCTCCCTTTTACTCTTTGCATTATGAAATAGTTCATGCACCGGAGATTCCCCGTTTTTCTCTTTTACTTTTCTTCTTAGTTCCTGCTTCTTTCTTCTCGGTATACGTGATGTACGTTACGTAACGGCTACTTACGCGGGGAAACTCGAAAGTGGAAGCGCGAGACCGCGCGAGGAGAGGCGAGACGGCCAACGGCAAACGTATGCGAACGAAACAAGCAAGAAATTGGACGAACGAGTCGAGATATCGCGGTACATTCAGGAAATGCTTTATTAACCAAGTTTAATATCCAGTTTTTAATTATTTAACATTCCCATTATCTCCTTCTCCTCGCACGAAGGTGGTGAATGTTCACCCAACATGTGACTGGGCTGGTTTAATCACTGCGGATTACCACTCGCTTTAGTATAAGATACGCGTTATTACACGTTATTTCAAGAATGTGTATATATAAGTACCTTTAACTTTTAAATTTAGATCAGGTTTCTTCCGACGTGGATATTATATCCACGTATAGTTATATATGCTCACTCACTCACGCACGCACGCACACACACACACACACACTCTAGTGCAACTACGTATTATCATTTATGTTTTGTTAAAACATGTTAACATTATATGACAAGTTATTATGAATTTATATACAAATAACGTGCATATATATATACATATATATATATACATATATATATATATATATGTATACGTATACGTATACGTGTGCGATACGTACCTTTTATCATTGTAAGTAGGATGTCTATATATATTTTAAGTAGAAAGAGTGAACTCAAGTGGACACGTATATACATACTTTTTTTCCACGTTACTTTGTAAACTTTAGCCGTGTTTTTCTTAACTTTCCAGGAATATGACCGATCTAATTTTTGTTAATTTATGTTTTTTATATACTTTCAACTTCGTATACACCACGTTGCTTTTTTAAGTTAACTTTCTTTTCAAACTCTTTTGTCATAGTTATATCCTATTACAATATTAAACAAACTAACTTTTATCTTATTTTACATTATTTATACAGCAATTATTTATTATTTATATGCTGTTGGGTTTTTTTTTATTTATTTTTAGGTCTTTCCTCTTTTTTTTTCATTTGAAATTTACGAAACCAACCTTATTTGATTAGTTGTTCCTCGAAATACGACTTCGAAAGATACATAATTCTCATGAATACAGTGGAATAAACACTGCGCAATAGAAATTTCGGTATTGCTTAAAACTGAATATGAATGCATTCCACTAAATATGTTTTGAAACGACAAAACCGCTGAAAAAGCAATAGTAATTTAGCAAAGTGTTACGCGAGTACTCTTACCATTTGTCGATAGTGTGTGATTATACTTTACACTTTCACGTAACGTTAATAAATATTTTAAACGTTATTAATTATAGATAATTTATTGTAAAACTTGTTCGACACGTAATAATTTAAAAATTTAACTGTAATACGTAGTAATGAATTATTTATAATCGACTTTTATTTCTATTTGCTCAATAATTACTGAACTGTTATTTAATTTATTGAAATTACAAGAATGAGAGATCGAGAGCGAAAGAGAGAGGGAGAGGGAGAGAGGAGTGAAAGAGGTTCGAGGCGATTCCAAGCGAAGATCTAATGAAGCTAGCAAAATCAGACATTGGACATCTAAGAGGTATTTGAAAAACCGCGAGTTTCGAGTACGTTTCACCGATGCGCCGTACAAGTTCGCGTCGCCTGGCTTCTCACTTACACAGACCGTAAGGTAGGTATGTACGCGGCGGTGACGGCAGGGGCAGCGGCAGTGGCAGCGGCAGCGGCGGTGGTGGCTTCATCCCTTAACGGTTTGGTGAGTCACGGATCGTGGAGCGCGCCGCGCCGATGGAGGGGATAAGCATGGGGCGTCTGCCGCCTGTCTGCCTTTCGCCTTTTCTAACCTGCCTCACTGCCTCACCACGCCTGACTACCCCTAACTACTTCACTCTCGGCCGTCTCACTCCCTCTTTCCCTTCCTACCTCCCTCCCTCTCACTCCCCCCCTCCCCCTCGCCCTCTCACTCTCTCTCTCTCTCTCTCTCGGTCTGCTTTTCTTACGCGCGCCGTGAACGAGATTTCTCTGCGCGCCTCGTCTTTTTTTCTCTCTCCTCGTACGTCTCCTTTGCCAGAGCGTCTCTGTAAGAAGATATCCGACTTGCTATCGCTCTTTTGTGATGGTGCGTCGGGACGAACGTTTTTATTTTCAATTATTTCGCCTACCCTCGAGCGACTCAACTCTCTCCCTCTCTCCCTTCTCTTTTCTCATTTTCACTAGCCTTTTTTTATTACAATTTCCTCATTTTTTCAAACTGTATTCTCATTGTCGCAAATTCCTTTTTTTTTATTTCCTCGCAATGTTTATTTCTATTTTATTTTGATAACTATTTCATTTGGGTATATCTTTGTTTTTAACTTAGTACTTAGTTTACCTCATTAGCGACAACTATTCGGTCCATATTAAAAAAAGGAAGTTAGTAGTTTGAATACCTAATACATTCAGATTAACAAGAATTGTTCAATGTTGTAAACGTCATTGAAAATTTACTTATGCAAATTTATAATCTTGAAACATATGTGATCAGATTTAATTAATAATTTTAATAATTATAAGACGGAGTAATGGCAGTGTCTTTATAATCTGCTATTATTTTAATTCGAAAAAGGGCGTGCTTTGCCAAGACAGTCTATACATTCGCAATAATTATTTTGTTCAAGTACATTAATCTCTATTGTAAATAAATGAAATAATACGTATACATTTGGAATGGCGTAAAAGTGATCGTTAAAGCTCATAAATCGTTCGGCCGCAATTAAAATAGAAAGCGTACGTTAAGAAGTTAATTAACGTGATAAAAGCCGTGAAAAAGCTTAAGGGGTGATAAAATGTATCGAGTTAGCTTTTTAAATGAATTAATTAGTGTTTAGACCGGGCGGTGAATAGACAACAAATAAGCCCCCCTCTGTGGCTCCTCGTGTGTATATGCTATAACACGCCTGTCTGACCATGCCAGACAGTATTCCACTTCGCCACCCTTTTCTTTTGCCACCGCCCTATACCTAAAGTCTACGGGCAAGCACTTCAGAGGCAAGGGATGAAATCGCGAGTCATTCCGCTCCTCCACCCTTCCTCTCTCGCACTCTACTCTCTCCCGTCCCCTGTTCCCCGAACCCCCTCCCCCCTCCTACCTCTCTCACTCCCACGCACCCATTCCACTCTATCTCCTTTTCCTCTTAAGAGAAATACTTCAATCTTCCGTCCGGCGACGCTGCTTTTCCGACTTGTACTACTCTCACTTTTCTCGTCTCGCGAACTATCCAAGATATTCCATGTACGCAACTACAACGGCATAAACGAGGGTTAAAAGGACTGAGAAGCCTCTCCGTAGATTCCTATCGGCACAGATTTACGCGCCCGCGTGCGGCCTTGATTTATTCAGTCTCTCTAGAAAAACTCTGGATATTCCGAGGGCTGAATCTTTTCGCTTTTTTCTTTTGCTTTTCCTTTTTCGTCTGCTCCGACAGAACTGTGTCGAATATTCATATATTTCGGAGAGTTTTCTCTGCAATATACGGCGCACACATTTGTTAATTGATTTTTTATTTACATTTTTAAACATTGTCAATACCTACATTTACAGCTGCATTATAACTAATAAGAATATTTAAGACGTTCTAAAGAAATTATTATGCTCATCCTTTGAGTTACGCAATTAAACTAAGCAATGTATCATTGTACGCAAAACTAACATTTTGGACCAGAAATTACGAATCGTATTAATTAAACATAAAAAAGGTAACAAAAATATTTTGCTTTCGAAACTACTCCTAACTAGAATTTTAGCTAAACTAACAATAAGTTACATAATATAAATAACTGTTTTCGCTCTAGGAATTCTTGGTAAATGAGTTTTTAGGTTTGAATAACTGTTGTGCCGCATAAAACATTTAAACATAAAACTTTTTAAACATTTTTTTGTACTATATGTTACTACAGCGTTATAAAACTAATATGAATTTATTTTAACAATTCTCGTTAATAAAAAATATAACAAATAATTGAAATATCCAGTATCAAAATATTTTAACCATTATAGGGTCGGCATGACGCCTGTAGGCGTCATATGTTTTTTCATTAATTAAGCAGACCTAAGTGGGTCTTTAAGGGTTATTTAGGTCTCCGAACTTGATTCTGTCATCAAAATGAAAATTCAAAATGGTGGAAGTAATTTGGCGAATACTGTACCGGGTGTTTTTTTTTAAACTTTCCACCCGAATATCTCAGAAACCGCGGCGAAAATCCCGGCACTCTAAAGGTTAATACTTTAGTATTTAAATATGTTAAGCACTTTACACCGTTATTAAACAATTCTGCGAAATATTGTAATAAAAGAAGGAATTATCTGTAAGGTATATGTTAAGCTATCACTGAAAGGATTATAATACTAATCATATATTCAAATAAAAATTATTTTTTTCTGTTTTATTTCTGTTTTGATTATATATTGTCACAGAAGATTTGTTCCCGACATATGATAATGATAAGAAGCACAGTCCTTGGTGGCGGCCCATTGCTCGTCAGTAGAACGCCTGACTTGCACAAAGCTCGCGATTTGAGACACGAGCTCGCCACTTATTTTTACATAACAATAATTATGCGTAACTTTTAGACTATTATATTTTGTTAACAATTCTTTTATTATTCGTGATCAATTCTGTACCTACAATAAGCTTTTAACATAATAATTTATTTCAACATACTAGCATGATCATTTATATCGCAGACAAATATAATTTTTACAATAGATGAATATTTAAAAATATTTTTTAAATCTAAATAAGATCTAGATGAGAATCTAGATTTTTAAATCAAACTAATAAAAAAATGCAGTAGTTTAGTATATAAGAATATTTTACTGCAAGTTGATTTGCGATACAAAATACTTGACAGTGATGTTTGCAAATTTAGCGTGTTAAGCTTGAAGACTACACTTTGAATGAAGAATCGTGGCTATCTTAAAATATTTATTATTCTTTATAACGATATATATATATATATATATATATATATATATATATATATTCATTGAGATTGATAATAAAAGCTTATAGTTCATTCTATTATAGCATTTCCAAATGACTTATAATTCGATCTAAATTGAAATAAATTCATTTGTAAGAGAATTTCGATTCTTCTACATAACAGTAGCTAACATTAATTGCGCATATAGTTTCAACAGAAAAATAGAGCAGCACCTAACTTTGCTTTACACAATTCTCACAAGAATGTTATAATACCAACATTACGTATAGTGTTGTTTTATTGTTTATTCTATATGCAGTTGTAGATACCACCACAGAAAATATCCGTAGCCACAGTTTGCGGTTTTATTGTTTTTGCAGTCAACACGATAATGCTATAATGGAACGATTTGTAACTATACATACACATTCACTCTTAAAAATTTATAAAATGGAATTGATTGTACTTTACCGAGATCAAATTAATAATATTTCAGATTTATCATTACAGTCATATATATTTTATGTACAGATGCTTAATTAATTTCAATCGCAAGATCGTATATTCCTGTTAAATATTAGGTGAATATAAATTTTAAATTCACTGATAGGAAGGATAAGGAAGAATTAGGAACATGTGAACTCCACGCGATACATAATTCTCATTTATCGTTGCTAACATCGATTTAACATAATTTTATCGTTCTCTTAGCATAAATGGCTAATATATTAAAATTAATGATGTTTACATAATCATTTGTTCTACATTACGATATATCATTAAATATAAATCGAATACTAGACTGTATGAGAAACGAAAAAATTACTGTTTAATTGACATGTTTAAAAACTATATTATGTATTAACAATAACATAATAGTTTTTGATGCAATGTGCATAATATGCGATTTTACGCGACCTATGTTTTTTAAGCATCGCATTTACACCTTATGCATCATAAAATACTATTGAAAACACGTGTAAAAGATGAGTTACTTGATTTTCAACTCGTGCGAGTATCGCTTCCTCTTTTAAAAATCAACACTTTCACAATAGTATCAAAAGGTACTAAGTTTTTATTATTTTAATAGTAAGTTGTGTATAAGCTTCAAACATTAGTTACTATTTGTTAATAGTACATTACTCACCGAGGGCGCTAAACAGGTGATTTTCGATTTAGTCGGATTTAATGAATGAGACGAGAGCGAAAATCACTTTTCACTCGTGTTGCGTATACTATTTATTTACCAGCGGGCGAAAATTTGACTTGAAGGGGGCGCCAAGTACCTCGGTCTGGACCTAGAAAGAGGTATTTTGAGGCCGCTTAGCATGCATAAAAAGTCAAATTTTGCACCTGCTGGTACAAAAAATCGTTTTTACCACTTTGTTTCTTTTGATTTCGATTTCTTAATTCCATACGAATTACTTAGTAAAAATGGTATAAAAATGTAAAATATTGTTTTAAATAAAATTACGTGGTATTCTATTAATTTGCTTAAGAATTAACCAGAAAAATATATTTTAATTCTGTTTAAATTTTCAGCATGCGCAAAAGAATGTATAGTTTTATTACACTATTTCACTGAATACTTAATTTTCATTTTTTCACTAAATATCTTAACCACTTAATGGACACTTTGATTTCCTCTCAATAAAACTAAATCTTGTAGATCTAAATTGTCTAGCGTCGAATTCGTTCTTTCCAACGAGAGAGACTCATAAACCTCGAGTTCACGCTTTTTACTGGAACCAACAGAGAGCGTGAGGAGGATCAGGACGTACACACGCGTAAATGCGATAGCGTAAAATCTACAGATTTTCGACACTCGATTAAATTTGCGACCTACTTTGCCCTGTCTCTCTCTCTTTCTCTTTCTCTTGTTCTCTCTAGAACACCTTCTCTCTCTCACTCCCTCCCTCCCTTCCTCTCTTACTTTTTCTGTCGTTCTATAGTTTAGTAGCATGATTTTTTGACTTCCCAATTCGCAATGAATTTTTTAACCACGTAGAAAACAAAAGAATCGGCATTTCGAAAGGAATAGTCTTTAAAATCTGAAGAATGTTGGTGTAGTTATTGTGTAACACTCTATTATAGTAACCGTATTCATCCAGCATCAGCATGCAATGATTCAGTAAAATTACTTTTTGGAGAATACATTCGGTATGAGTAAACAACAATTCACTAGTCATTGCGTATAGAACCAGGTCGCATTTGCAATTTGCAAACTAGGACAGAGATGAGAACCATTAAATATATAAACTATTATAAAAGATGAATTGATTTTTACGCGTTAATAATTTGAAATTGTAAATATAGAACCTTGCGGAATAACGTTACATAATAAAGACACTCGATTCAGTAACGAAATTCTTTATCTAAAAAAAAAAGATATATATATATATATATAATGGTTTAGTATATATAATGGTTATTTTTTATTATTTTAAAAGTATTTTAAGTTATATATGTACTTACGTGATATGAAAAACTGTATTCAATTTGTAAAGGACTTTCCATTTAGGAAAAAGCTTTTTGGATTGGATAGAAAAGGAAGTAATTTTGCGTACTCAACTGTGATTCGGCAAACGTTTTTTTGTTGGATTAATAAATACGACATTATCAAAGTATATTACTTATCCTTTTGTCCAAGTAAGTAGTACATTACATTATTTTGCATAGCAATAGTCAATACGTGAAAGTTAAAATAAAAAAATTGAGCTTTGGTGAAACAAATGAAAAATGTTTAATTCAATTAAACGGCAAGATTTCGAAGTTATTGAATAGGGAATGTAGTTAAATGATTGTTATGAAAATCTTTATTAATAATATAAAATAAAAAATGTAATCGTAAAATGTAAATTGATATAGTATCGAGCGTACGCGATTGAAAGTCAGGTTGATACGCAAAAAGTTGGCGTCGCGCGAGTAAAATTATTCCCCGGACTAGGAATTCTTCAGCGCCATCAAGACAATGAAGTCTCATCGAACTTCGTTTCGACATAGTGTCAACCCATTTACGACGTTACTAAATTATTTCTCCCAGTTTTCGCGTGCGCGTTGACATTATGCAATCGGTGGTTCTCTTTGTCTCTTTCCGTCTTTCTCTCTTTCTCCTCGAGAAGAAGAAGCGCCGCGGGGACCATTAAAGCCCTGGGTCGAACGCCAGATTCGCACGCGGCATATTGCGAATTCGCGCTGGCTAGCAAGAACGTGTGTGTATCTCCGCCCTCTTCCTCCGTATACCCACCCTCCCCTTCTACCCGGCAGCAGCAGCGGCACCACCACCACCACCACCACCACCACCGCCACCACCGCCACCTCCTCCTCCTCCTCCACCTACTGCTCTACGAGGTCAGTCAGGTCGATGACGCTACTGTAACGTCGCCGAGGAAGAACAAGGCGCGCTCCGTCTTTATTCGTGTATATGCACCCGTCTCTCTCGCTCGTTCTCGCAAAAACGCTGAATCAATACGTGATATGGTATATTAATGTTCCGACATGGAATTGCTCTCGCGAGCGCCATTCGCGGGCTCATTTTAACCGATTCTTCCGGATTCCCTTAATTTTCTTTTGTTCATTCGTTTCCTTTCGTGCACCCGTTTACCAGCTACCTATCCGATTTGCGTGCGCGCGCTCGCCTGCTCGGTTAAGTACTTATACGATTCCTCAAACTGCTAGAACGTGAGAATTCATTTTTTATAACGATCGTCAATCGATGGTGTATATACCTGATACGCTAAATGCTTACAGCAAATTTTTGATTAACTATTTACTACCACTCGTATGATTGACGATAACAAGATTATAACCTTCGGACAGGGGAAGACGCCGCGATTTCTTCTTACTTGTTATTTTCCTTCTAACTAACGTTTTTCTTTCACTTTCCTTTTTTCAGCTGATCAAGTGGAGATAGAAGGTGATTATTGTCGTATACTTACTTTTCTCATGTACTATCATATCGTCGCTTCCGAATAAAAGGGTCGTATCTCAGCGGCCGGTTCGAAAAGGACGTATCTCAGCGTCCGGTTAGAAAAGGTCGTATCTCAGCGGCCGGTTAGAAAAGGTCGTACCTCAGCGTCCGGCTAGAAAAGGTCGTATCTCAGTGGCCGGTTGAAGAAGGTCGTATCTCAGCGGCCGGTTAAAGAAGGTCGTATTTCGCGGGCTAATTTTTTTTTCTTAAATTTAAGTTGGCAACATTGACAAAAATCTTGTGTCATTAGATTTAACACGCGAAAAAATTATAAATACTGTACGAACACACATATATTTGTGTGTGTATATATATATATATATGTATTGGTGTAACTGTGGGAATACGTTTTAGAGATATTCAGTAGTTCTCTTGAATTTCTAGTTTTTTCAGAGCCATTATTTTAAGTTACAGAGAGTCAAAATTGACATGTTAGCACTTTTTGCATTCTATGCCCATTTTCATGTATTTGTAGCTCCCAGGGGATGCATTTTTCGTTAATAACATAAATATGACTTTTTTTGTAAAATTTTCTGAATTTTTCATTAAAAATACTTTTAAAGTCATAAATGTATGCTGTCACACTCTTGTAAGCCATTTAAACCTTAAATAGTGAAAATCAGCTGTTCCGGACTCTGGGAACCTAATACTGTCTAAATGATGTCTTTTTATAGTCAGAAACTGCCTATAAATTTCCAGAGTGTGCCTAAATCATTAACATCACTTATGGTCAAAATATCTAGGAAAAGTGCCCAAAATATTAATAGAAATGTATATTTGTTGTCTTATAACATAAATGTATAAATGTTGCCTTATCATTATAAATGTTTCAAAATTAATTTTTTATAATTGTATAATAATATTCGTATTTTTAGCAGCTTACAGGGAATTATATGGATACTCAAACAACTGGAGATACTTTTCTGCCACTCCAAAGTAAGTGCATAAATTTTTTTGCAATGATCAATCTAATAGATTTATCGTTATAAGGCAACAAATATACATTTCTATTAATATTTCGGGCAATTTTCCCAGATATTTTGACCATAAGTGATGTTAATGATTTAGGCACACTCTGGAAATTTATAGGCAGTTTCTGACTATAAAAAGACATCATTTAGACAGTATTAGGTTCCCAGAGTCCGGAACAGCTGATTTTCACTATTTAAGGTTTAAATGGCTTACAAGAGTGTGACAGCATACATTTATGACTTTAAAAGTATTTTTAATGAAAAATTCAGAAAATTTTACAAAAAAAGTCATATTTATGTTATTAACGAAAAATGCATCCCCTGGGAGCTACAAATACATGAAAATGGGCATAGAATGCAAAAAGTGCTAACATGTCAATTTTGACTCTCTGTAACTTAAAATAATGGCTCTGAAAAAACTAGAAATTCAAGAGAACTACTGAATATCTCTAAAACGTATTCCCACAGTTACACCAATACATATATATATATATATATATATACAAATATATGTGTGTTCGTACAGTATTTATAATTTTTTCGCGTGTTAAATCTAATGACACAAGATTTTTGTCAATGTTGCCAACTTAAATTTAAGAAAAAAAAATTAGCCCGCGAAATACGACCTTCTTTAACCGGCCGCTGAGATACGACCTTCTTCAACCGGCCACTGAGATACGACCTTTTCTAGCCGGACGCTGAGGTACGACCTTTTCTAACCGGCCGCTGAGATACGACCTTTTCTAACCGGACGCTGAGATACGTCCTTTTCGAACCGGCCGCTGAGATACGACCCTTTTATTCGGAAGCGACGATATGCAAGAATGTATACAGGTAACGGCAATTACTGAATTACAGCAATTCAATTATTTATCGCAATTAGAACTTTTATCTACTATATATATATATATATGAAAGAAATTCCATTTTTAAAATCATTTCAACTGGAGTTATATAGTTTATTATTTAAACGTTTTGTTATGTATGCGTGACTCTTACAATCGAAAATCTTAATTGAAGTGACGCTGACAATATTTATAATGATTATAAAAAAATATGCAGGTACCTGAAAATAAGTTGTATTTTCAATTTTTAGTTAATGTTGTAATCACGGTTTGGTATAGACAGATGAAATATAACCGAAACTGTATGCGTTTAAATAAAATTATTTTTACATAAAAATTGAAAAAAATTGTATTGTGATAAAAAATGAATAGTGTAAGAATATATAAACTATGTAAAATCAAAGTAAACTTCATTTGTCAAAAAGATTCTTGGGGAGGTTATATATACAAGTAGTACAGAGATTTTGAGTCTGGTACTTAATCTTGGCTTACATCATCTTATCGGTGTCCTCTACTTAAAAATCAATGTATACTTTTTATACAAACTATCAATTAAATATTTTTATACACTTCACTAAGACAATGTGAAAGAATTTAATTCAAACAAATAATTTTTTGAAATATTTAAATTTCCTTGAAATGTTAATTATTTTGTCAACGTTAAAAGATTTTTAAAAACATTTCTTGAAAAAAAATAAGTTTATACGATGACTAAGGTGAAAAGGATCATTTATCATAAAATGTAAAATGGTCAATTAGTTAAAAAGTTGTTTTGGAACAGATTATTAATAACGCAGAACTCTTTATTTGTGGAACGTTTAAACGTTTTATTATACCAACTGGTATCGATACAAAATTATATAGCGTTAGGCGAGAATAATTTTAGTGTATTTCTTTGATAGTTACGAAAGGAAGTTATAGATCTAAAAATTCTTGGCATGGGCCCTTTTTCGAATTGATGGTTCAATTCGGCGCAGTAAGAGTAAATCTTCCGGTTGCGTTCTTTAGAAACGTTGAATAGACACAGGGTGAGAAAAGGGTGATAAGTATCTTTTAAGTGAGGTATGTGTGTGTATGTGTGTGTCTGCGATCTTTTTATTCTAAAAGTAATGCAATGAGAAGTTTTTTAAAGTTAAGTTTGATATAAAAAAAACGAGTTACCACAGAAGAAAAAAAATTAATGTGCACATGCACAAATACACAAGCGTACCGTATATAGCTTGTACTTTTATAATAATCTTTTGGTTGTATGCGCAGAGTTGTCAGGTCGTTTGCTGTTATTTTTCGAGGTCAATATTGGGTCCTATTGGTCGTAGCCACCGCAATGCGACACGCCACGCGCGCGTTCCCCGACCCGCTGCACCATTATCGCGCCCCCGAAGCGAAGGAAAGTTCGCTTGGACTACCCCGAAGGCACGTGCAATCTTCAGTTGTTGCACGCGCTCTTTTGATATTCTATATAACATTTTATTGCTCGAATGACTTGTCGGAGACGTGATTTTTTTACGTCTCGAATCCCACTGGCTTGCTGGGATAATTTCCCTTCCTTCTTTTGAAAATCTTGGCAAACTGCAAAGTTTAATGCTCGAGGAAGAAACTAGCTTTTCCCGTTATTGTAAATTTATGCAATGCGTTATAGTTCTAAGCTGAGGGAGTAAAAACCGAAAATCGCTTTGCTATACGATAAATTTAACCTAAGTGTCTTGAAAATAAAATTATCTATTTGTTCGATTTATATCGTTGAGGCAATTAAATCTAGTATTATTATTTATTTAATAGTTGCCGTACCCTGAAAGGATTTTTAGTTAGAGGGACAAGGTAAGATTTCTAAAATTATTACTTTGTTTTTGAAAAGTCGCGAAAAGTTGTTTTCGCTTTTAGATCAGAAAATCTTGTTTAGTCTTGCGTTGAACGTTTATGTGTATATGAGGATCATTTGGCGGTAGTTCTAAGATGTACTTATTTAATTAAATAATGCAGTCAAATTGTGAATGTTTTCATAATCCATCAGCATTGACTAAGTCATTTTGCAATCAATTTCTTGACCAAGCTTATTTCGAAGCTCTTTTACAAATGATTATAATTATGACAGTTCCAAAGCTTTCAAATTGTGTCACGAACGTTAATAAGTGGAAACCAATTCTTGGTCAATTTGTGGAATACGTGCATTTTGTTACGCGATATTTGAGTTTAAGAGTATTTAAATGTAACATGATAAAATAATATAGAATAGTAATTTATTTTACATCAAAAAAGATATTTAATTATGTATATCTTATCGTTGAAAATATATAGATGTATATGTAAGAAATTTTAAATGATACTGTTTAATTTTTTTTATCATTTAGTATACTGATTAAATAGTGAACGTAGCAGAAGACGTCAGAAGTAAAACGCACATAAATGGTTAATTTTACGATAAATTATGGACTATGTCATACAGCTAACGATATGTAGGGCATTGGTAAATCAATTATTTGAATTACATTCACTGTCTTTCATTGAAATCATCAAAATAATAGTAGGAAAATTACCCTGTTCATTATAATTTCAATGTTTTCTGCTCTAAGAGTCACATAAGGTGGTTACTTTATTTCGCTTAATAATATTCAATTTATGTTATTTCGGACGAAATAACATTATTTAACATTATTAATTTATTTAAATGATTATTTATTATATTGCGCATTATCTTGGACAGTATTTTATATGAATAGCGGTATAAGTTTAAACCCGAAGATGATATCAAGTGTCGTAAAAAATAGCATACTCATAGATAAGGAATGTATACATGTGCATGTGTTATAATCAATATTAACATCAAAATAAGAATTAAATCCAAGCAATGACAATTGATTAGTTGTTCGAAGGTCTCGAATACGCTTTAATCAATTAATTCCCCATTGTAAGAGAATTTTTTTGAAAAACGATTGTAAAAGGTCGTAGACAGTAAGTAAGGATGATAGAGAAGCGGT
Source organism: Theocolax elegans (assembly GCA_026168455.1). NCBI lineage: Eukaryota > Metazoa > Arthropoda > Insecta > Hymenoptera > Cerocephalidae > Theocolax > Theocolax elegans. The sequence goes on from CM047426.1 coordinate 29,210,501, forward strand.
TTAATAGAGGGAGTGCCAGAGATAGGAAGGAGAGGCAGAGAGAGAGAGAGAGAGAGAGAGAGAGAGAATGAGTGAAAAAAGCGAGTGTGCGTCGTTAAACCAACGTCGAGGTGGTACCTCTCGCGAGGAGGACGGAGGGGCAGCGGCTCTCTTCGTCTATCGAACGAATCAATCTATTAGCACACGGCCAAGGTTCCAGTGTATAGCAGTGTCACATGCCGGCGCGCGCGACGCGCCGCCAGATACCACGTGTGCGCGCTCAACGCGCCCGTCTCTCCCTCCCGCGCGAATCAATCATTATAGAACCGACCGGCGAGCGTAGAACCCACGGTAAACTCGCCTCGGTCGGCGTTGAAATTTCCTCGGTGCACAGGGGGAGTCTACGCCGACGCGCCGTTCTGTCGCGGCCAAACACCTGAAACTTTCGTTAAACACCGTTTCTGAATTATTCCTATTGTCGATTACACTTGAATCGTGTACGCCCACCTTTTGTCATTTTTACAACTTTTTTTTACTTCTTTAATAGTTTCGTCAAAGCATTGCGGATGCGTTTGGTATACTTGAACTCTTTTCTACCACACAATAAAAAGTGACACATTGTTTACAAATAAATCAATATTTTAAATATTTATACACACCTACTTTATTCATCGTATTGTAAAAGTTCGATTCTTTTATTAGAAAGAAAAAATACCTATCAACGGAACACAAATTGTAATAAAAAAATCTTATTCATCTTTTAAACGTGCACTTTTCTTCTATAGGCTATAGTTACCGGTATATAGGTGATTGAACGTAAATAATGACTTATACACACAAAATTACTATTTTACTTAAGTAAAACTTTTTCGTCGTTTTCCCAGTTTATTATTTAATATATTCTTTTAATCAATACTTCTTAAATAATTAGTTTTATTAACGAGTCTTTCTATATGATTGAAGGAATATTCTGACAGCTTATACCTTCAGTATTAGTGTCAGGCTTTAATGTTGTAAGACGTTGTTCATACGGAAATCGAATATTCCAAATGCACGTACTTTACTCATTCATTATTTTATAAAGATCACGAGGAACTTTACAAGTTTACAAAGTAAAAATAAGACAAATTATGCAAAATTAGTGTAAATATTTATAATTTTTGTCATAGAAACAATAACACTAAGTGTTTTACAAAACAATCTCTCAAACGATATTTAATTTTTAGTCGATTGTCTGTTACCATGTGACTTACAACTACTAGATATTTTCATTCTTACGTTACCGTCTTTGTTACACACTTATTTCTCATAATATTTAGTCTAAATTTAATATAGCACTTAATAATGTAATAACTCTATAACTCTCTAAATTCCATATAAAAAAAGAAAAAGTCACTTTAACGGACTACAACAAACTGAGTCAGTGATATCAAAGAGTTGCTCAGTTTTTACTATAAAAGTATATGTATAATTTAATACGTGCAAACTAATCGTAATAATATATGCAATCAACAATCTTCCGAATTATTATAAGTTTGTTTATTCGAGGATAATTTATTTTGATTCGATGGTCATCATCTTTACGGGGTTGCGTTAAAACGTAGTGTAACGAGGTAGGCGTTTCAATTTGCCGCGTGGAAAGTTTTTAGCGCACGGGAAATAATGAAGTAGCAGTAAAGTCGATGGGCTTGCAGTTGTATATACAGCCACGTTCACACGCCACCTTCGAAGGTATTAACCGAGAAACGCAACTTACGAGGACTTTGCCGACCGTTTCCTGATTTACCGGGCAATTTATTTTCCGTTACGAGGGTGATCCTTTTCGCGGTTTGTCTTTCTCGTTTCACTGTTCGGTTCTTTCGATCATTCGTCGATTTTTATCTTTCTCCAAATATTTTTTTAGATAAGGACATATTACGTTATTAATCGAAGGTTATTTTTTTTATTTAATAATTATATGCTACTATATCGAAATTTTTACTAGAAAATAAAAATTGGACAGAAATATTATAATGCATTGCATGTATAATTTTAGTATTTTCTCGTGACCTATAGATTATTTCATAGACAGTTTACAAGGTGGGAAGTGATAGAAGACGTTTGTATAGGATACTAGACAATCTGACTGGTCTATAATGTTGATTAATAACTCATCAAATATTGAGAAAGTAATTATCCGTGTTGATTGTTCCTAACAGTTTGTTAAGCTGTCACAAAATTATTTCCCATTTTTCTTACACATGGCGGCAATAGCAAATATTTAAATTGTATATTTGTAAATTTAAATGTTTTTGATTTAATTAGTAAACATATTTGTTAAATAATTATATGGTTACATATTATGCGATAACGTAAAATAATAATAAATGCTATTTTAATTTGTAGAATATAAAGTAATTTAATAGAATTAAAGTGAGCACCTATTATAATTGAGGTATAATTGAATTTGCAGGATGTATACATCTCGTATTGCAAGTCGATCGTGGAATTTTCCACGTATATGTAAGTGCGCGGTAGTGTACGTGTTTGAATGTCGTCGTGATATTAAAGGCTAGTTGGAATTTTGCATACAGTGACCCTGCAATGCACGTAGGGCAGGGGAGAGTTCGTAAAAGACTGTGGAAAAAGTCGGAGAAAACTTTGTTGGCTGACGATAGGTTTGCATTCTGATACGTTTTCGAAGCTTCCTTAAAATATTCATGAGAGAGTATGGTAATTTTTAGCTGGATTCTTTTTTCGTACTTTTTTATGGACGAATTCGCGGACACTTTTTGTTCGCAGAGATAAGCATTTGTAGGCGTTGAAGGAACAAAAGAGAGCGAAAGCTCCGTTTACAGTTTAAAAATTCGTGACATCTGAATTTTCCGATTCGTTGTAGATTGTCAAATCTTTAAATATTATGTTTCTTTAACACTTCTTGTCGCATAGTTTTGTTATTATTAAATTTTACGTGTTTGCGTCCAATAACTTTTAAATATGGCGACCCAAAATAATAATGATTTATCTTTACTACGCTAAACTTTTGAAAATTAGATAAATCAAACGAAGCATTGTGAGTTCAAGAAATTGAGATATGTTTAGCTATACGTAAGTTGCGTTATCATCTATATGAACAAATTTAAAAATAATTGTATGCATATTTTAATATACATTTTATTATTTTCAGCTTTACACTATAGCTACATTGTGTATGTTTTAATACGCGAAGTAATTCTGTTACTCGAATGTTGTATATATATATAATATATAAAATATTGTGTATTGCGTTTGGACAAGAGATATAATTAAAGTAAACAACAATTGTACAATTATTTCTTAATTGTTAATAATATTAAATAAACAAAGTTAATTTGTTTGACCTTTTTGAGGAGCAGGTCGGTGATACAACAAGCATTTAAAAATTATCGTAAAATATTTTAAATCACGCGCAAGCTCATGGTTTATTTAGAAATATAAATCCTAAAACGTGGGTAGGAAAGAAGAGAACTCTTATTCTTTTGCAACGCGCGAATCGTAAAAAAGGGAATAAGAAAAGGAAAACTTGTGTTTCGTTTTTCCAGTGGTGTAGTGCGCTGCTTTACCCGGTGGGACTGGTATACAACAACTGCGATATTGCGGCAAACACCGTTGACGTTTTATGCAGCCGCCTTCCAGTTTCAGTAATGGCGCTTTTATGGAAGCGAAAACTTACCGCCACCACGCAATGTTTTTCCGGATGATACTTAGATGCGCACGGGACAATGATAGTCCAACCCCTACTTCTTTCTCTTCTCCCGTTAGCCCGATTTAATATGCAATGAATATGTCCTTTATTTCGTAATATCAAAACAACTGGACTTTTTTTCATTCTATAATTGTTCGTTCTACTTATCAATCATAAATCCTTTATCTTGTATTTCAATAAACATGCACTTGAATAAACGGTGTTTTCACTGTACACGCCATTTGTTATTATAACCGTGTAAATAACATTGTTACACAAATTCTTTATGTATTTTATATTTCACTTTTTACATCTGTTACGTTAGACTGACCAAATTGGAATGCGTCAATTGATTTATCAAACAAGAACAAAAGCAAAAAAAAAAGAAAAGGAATGAACGAGGAGTTTACATATTTTTTTATTTCTTTTATGTTAAAACTAATTGCAAATGTGTATATAACATATATATATATATATTTTTATTAATTTTTATTTGTTTACATATCTATACATTATAATTTATATTCAATTTTTAAAAAAAAATAATTTTATAAAATTAATAAATATGTGCATGTAATGAGAACACGATTCGTTGTTGGAATTTGCGCATTTGTAATCAAGCTTGTTTCGTTAAATGAAAATATTTTAATGGTTGACACAGTTAAAACCCGTAAAATTTCGAAAAGTAGGTTTGTAACCTGCAGAAAATGTAAACCACGATTTTCATTGGTATGGGTCGATTTCTTATGCGCGCGCTAATATAGATATATATAGGTACCGTTAAAACGCGTATAATATATACTCTTGAAATCCCAATTTACATTTGCAATGCTGCTTTCGACGGCGCAGTCAATTTCATCTTCCCTCTCATTCGAAATTCAATATCGTCTATATAATCTTGTACATTCGTATACTTGTGTTTCTAATGTAAAATTAATTAGACCGGGTTGAACGTTGATCGCAATGCGTAAAACTGCGGAATCGCGGTTTCTATCTGCAATACCTTTTTTTTCGCAATTCTTTTCATATACTAAGTAACTATACCCAAAACTATCCAAAATTAAAAAGTTTTTAATTCACCCCAGGTTACGTAGTGCCGCAATATATTCGTTTGTTTTTCTGAAACTAATCCGATAAAAGCCCGTGAATTATGGAACTTTTTATTCTTGCGCTTGGCCAGTGTATAATTTAAAAATATTTCCCTCAAATTGAACGTGCAGGAGCACACGAGCGCGAAGGTCACGGGACATTAGCGGGTAGGTACCGCCGCATGGCTATCGACTCTCAATCCTTTTGCACCGCACTCGTATATGTATACGTGTGTGTGCGTGTGTGTACGTGTATAGCTGTGTACGATCGATTCTGGAATAGTATGTTTCCAATGCCTCGGCTTTAAACATGCCAGATCATCACATATCCACGGAGAAATTCAAATCCATCTTTCTCCGATTTCCGTTTGCTTCGCTCGAAAGCCGATCCCACCGCACGGTCCGTTTCGCTTTCTTTCGTCCGAAGGGAGGGGGCAAATATGTAATATATCGCAGGAAATATATACCCTTTCGACATCCGAGGCTACCAGTCCTTGTCCCTCACTCTCGTTTTCCGACTACTCTCTTTCTTTTATACACTCGTTCCTTCCGAGCGCCCCCTAGCCTCCCTCTCTATCTCTCCCTCTTCCTCGTTTAGTTGTCTTTTCTTTTCTCTCATCGAGCCCCGATGAAAATGTTTGATCGCACTACTTCGGGCTCAACTTTTTCCTCTCCACTCCTTTTCTCTTTCTCTCTTCCTCTCGATCTTTCAAACTGCTCGAAGTTTAAGGCCAATTTCTAGGAAAAGTTATATTTGGTATTGCTGATTTTTTGATACCGTAAAAGGGACGGACAAAAAGACGAGTTTCGGTTCCTCGGACTTTTTGCACTTTCTAATCTAAACACATTCTTGCTGGATTCTTCCTGGATTATTTTCTTGGATTCGACGAAAGTTTATTTTTCCGGATTTCTCTGTGGATGGTGAATCTTACTTGTAATAATTCAATATTACAACTTGTTGACCTTTTTATAAACAACACTCTTTGTACATTTTTCAAACAGAAAATACAATGAACCAGTGTATACGCGTGTAAATAATATCGAATGCTCTTTTATTTAATAATAGTTAACCAAAACGTGCAATAACTGCGATTATCGCGATAAAATAATTTAATTATCGTTTAAAAATGTTACGTGAAACAAATAATGCTACGCTACTTCGACTCTAGTTACAAAAATAAATTAGAAAAGGTACGTTGCAAAAAAAAAAAAATAATAATCTTATTGATCCAATTAGGCTAACACTTCAAATTGGATTATTCGTAAAAGCGAATCTTGCGGAATAAATAATGTATAACAAAATTATATAAGGGAAACGAAATTCGATACTCTCGGTTTGAAACCATAATATATATTGTTTAAAAAGAATATAACCGAGATGTAATATTGGTAGGTTAAAGGGAAAGGTTTGAAAGCAACTGTTTGCAAAATATGTTTGTTACCCAGTAGGAGAGAAAATAGGAGGGTAACTGGAAGGGACGTCAGATATCGAAATGCTATACGTTTTCCCTAAGTAGTTACAGAAGGATCAACGTAATTCACGATTTGATAGCACTGGGAGATCGTTTCTTCCACCACACATCCGGACCATTTCCCGTATTATTTGTGTCTGTCGGCACTCTCCTTTCACTTCCCTTAATTAAATTCTGAATTGACCCACCATTTTCAGTTTTTAATTTGTAATTTACTTCGATCTGCGTAACCCGCAATTGTATTTATCTGTACACGTAATGTTAAATATATTCATAGTTTTTCGTTTGCATTAAGACAATAATTACGTCGATTTAATGTAGTTATATAATAATTTAGAAAATTGAAAGTACTATTTTTCAATTTAATAAGTACAATTAATATCTTGAAGTTACATATGATTTTTTGAATGTATCTTGATCAGTAATCAACTAGGTCACTAGTCACGTTTGTAGATGGAATCAATTTTTCCAACGATTCCACCGAGAATTCTTCTTTACGCGGCGGCGGCATCAATTGATAATGAAGTATTGTTATTATTAGTTGGAACTTGTAATTTCCTCGTAAAGATATTTATTTCTCGCAATTGTTGAGCTACTAGCGTGTAACGGAGGATAAAACTTTGATAAGCGTTAGTTAATAAAAAATGCACATATAAACTTATAATTCGCGGTGGCGAATAACATAAAGTAACGATTAAACAAGATAAGGGAGGTAAAGTAGTTTAAACAAGTGTACAAGTAGTCCCATTGCATCATCAGCTCGTTTTACGTCAAATCCACGTACACGCGGAGACAGAAAGAAAAGAGTGGTAGAGAGTTCAGACTGGACAAAAGTTGCAGCGAAGCGATATGTAGTTAAAGTTCCGGTGACTAGAGCTTGATGTACAAAGTGCAAAGGTCCTGGAGAGGGTGTGTAGTATATATATACATGGGTGTATAGATACTGGAGAGGGGCGGAAAGTCACCGAGTCGCAGAGCGAGCGAGTGAGCAAGAGAGGAAGAGAAAGAGAAAGAGAAAGAGAAAGAGAAAAAGAGACGTAGCCGTGCATCCACGTACGCAATACTCTAACTCGTCGTAATCGACGTAACACGATCGGTGCGCGTATCGTAAATTTTGGTAGGAGGGTACGTCAACCCCTCCTTCCCGAGTGTATCCTCGTTCGATTCTTTCTCCTCGCATCCTCGCGGTCCTCCGGAGGGCTCGCCGCCAAGTCGTCCATTTAAGATTCTCCTTACTCCGTAGTAATGGCGAACTCCTGTCGAGATAAAGATTCGACTTGGCCCTGGATGCACCGCTAAAAGAAACCGACATTACCGACCACGCACTGCCCAGAGTGGTATACTGCCACGCCGATTTCCCAACCGCGTCTCTCTACAGCACGGGACAAACTACTTATTTAATTTGTAATTAAAAGGAAATTGGGCAAGTAGACCGTAAATTCTCGTAGCCCAGGGATATATACGGAATGAGTTTGCGCCACGGTGTACCTCCTTCGCCTCCTTCGCCAGGTTTCGGTTAATTGCATGATTTAACTCGCCGGGGCGGGGGGAAGGGAACGAAGGAACGAGGGCCTACTACTACTACCTAGCTGTACACTAGCTGCGCCCCATTGCGGTTGTTCTTTCCCGGAGCGGGCGATTTCTTTATTCCTCTTGTATTTATGTATGATTCAAATTGTTAAATCCATGATGTTCCGGTCCTATTAAACCAATCTTTTTGCGATCATTAAGCGAACGAACACTCTATTTCTGCGATAGATTTTACTTTGAGTACGAGACCTTTCGCGACCTCAAACGGATAATTAATTTCCTCACGAACTTAAACTCTCTTTACCAAGTGTTTAAAACCCTCCTGATTTCAAATATTTAGCACTTCCTTTTTTATTTTAACCTACTTATAAACGAACGGATAAATTAACGCATTTAAACCTCTATCTTCTTTTCACGCTATTCTTGGTTTAATATTTTCAAAGTTACGAAAGCTCAACCTAAGAAAAATCAAGTAAAACCGAAGAAACGGAATAAAGTTTCGACTTATAATTGAAAACAACGAATTACAGTTTATCGTTTGATCCATTTAAATTAAAATTCCAAATTCAATTCATCTGCTCGATTCACCTGAATTGTAACTATTGATTCAATATATGTATATATACATTCATATTAATAATAAGTAACGATAACTGTCGTTATATACTTGTGATGTAAATTGTAATAAGTAATATTTAATAATTAAATTTGCTTTGAAACTTACGTGAGTAAATAATACGAGTGCACGTGTCGCAAAATTAATAGTCCTTTATCTTAACCTTGTTCGAGGATTAATCGTTCAGGAATCGGTGAACGGCATTAAAAGAATAAAAGTTCAGACTGTCCGTCCGAAGAGTAAAATAAAGGAGCACATGTATAATATGGCGGGTGTATATATGTGCAAAGATTTATGAATTCGAGTGAAAGTATTAGAGAATATAATTTATTTGCGGTACTGGAGGATAGATAACCACGATCGTCCGATAGTCCGATCATCTTTCGTCCCGCTGCATTGGAAGGATATAGGTATACACGTATATATAACCGTGTTGAAATTCCTCCAAAAATAAAAAGTTGTCGCGCTGGAAAGGGGCGGTTTGGTGGATCCAGAGATGAAAAAAAGTAAGCGGGATTGCGCGGGGTGGGGCAGGAGGAGGTAGTACGACCCAGAGCTCATTTCCTCTTCGGAAGTCGATTGAATATTTTGGCAATCGCGAGTGGAAATTTTGAAAGAGGTCTGGGACGCCCCTGGTGACTGTTCTCGGTTAACCCGAGCCTCGAGTCCCTCGCTAACCGAGATGCAATACAGACAAATGCGGAGATTCTTCCCTTGGGGCTGCGTCATGGAACCTTGACCTGTCAGTTGTTTTCTTCCCCGGCCGAGCCGTATTTCTCCCATCCTCGGATTTTCATCGGAACGTCCCCGAGCACGCGATCTACCTCCCACTCTATTCTCATCTCTCGCCGCGTTATCTAACCCGTTATTCCCCGAATTCATCGAATATTCACTAGCACGTGCCTTCATAAATTTGACAATTTTACGTTTCGAGTGTGTATAACGGACCGATTCATTTTATATAGGTATATGCAAGAGTGAATGCGTGTAGATATCCAACGGTGCGGATCCTGTGACCGATGCAGATCAATCTAGCCTAACGGAGAATATACAATTATCGTACGGAATCTGGCGTCCCTTTCTTTGCTTTGAATTTGAATGTCCATGTTCTAACTGTTTAGGTTGGTATATGTTCGCATCTTGCACATTCCCTTATAAACCACCAGATTTTCACTCTTGCGCGCGGAAAGTAGGAGTATACATAAGCGTACGTGTATAGATAACTTCCGGTGGGCTAGGGAACACAGCGACAACGGCACATTGACTCGGTTGGTGGAAGAAAGAAGGTGCACTGCGGTACACACACATCATCCTTGTTCCAATTGAATTCGCTACTGTATACGATAAAGACAACGGGATAAAACGACTCTAATACATTGAGTGCAAGAAAAACATCTATGGAATTCGAAAAACTCTCGGTGGATTCGCGGGAGAACCGTCGGGCGTAAAACTGTTGTTTATTTAATTAACTTGTTCGCGGATCATTCGATTTTACTTCCAGATGAACAGTCTATTCGTGAATTATTGGGTTTTTTAACGCACAAATACGATTTCGCCTTTTTGAAAAATAACCTAAGAAGTCTACATAAACAGTTTTTTGCCGTCTTTCAGTTCTTATAGACTGTAATGTATGTAAGCTTTGATATAATTGATACTGCAATTAATAAGTAGAAGTGAATCACAAAAAACAACAACATATGTCACACAAAAAAGTGTTCACCAAGGGCTTAGAAGTTAGAAATGATCAAAATACTTTGAATAACGAAATTACTAATTATATATTCATGTAACAAAAGAAATATTTTTTACATACCTAAAAGCAAGTCAATACTTCAAGAATAAAGGTAAAACATTAAGCTATTGTACTCGTTTTATTTATCAGCATGCAAGTATTTAATTTCTTTAATTTTTCTTCGATAAATTAACCGATCAAGTTAAAATATGACAAACTACTAATAATTCATAAAAAAAACTTTCAACTCTATTGGTTAATTTATATAAAAATGAAACGTAAGACTACCAATTAAAGTACCATGAAGAACAGTGCATTGGTTAAGTCCACATTGTTAAGGAATAAAAATTATAAATCTGCGATAAGTGATGAAAGTAATGTAAGTTAAAATGAATAAATTTTGTGGCCCTATAGTTTCTATAGTATGATTTAATTGACACATCATGATCTAAGTTGTGTATTCCTTATAAATAATATTGAGGGTAGACAAATGACAATATAGCGAAATTTCGCTAAATATAGGATGGTAAATATCGTTATAGATAAGAGTCGCATAATAAAGTAATTATAAGTCGTTACGATCATTGCTTACCGCATACCAATGCAATCTAATGCATCTATACATATATATCGACTCTAGGTTTATCCATGATTCATCAATATCCAATACAGGAAAAGTAGGATCGACAAAATTATCATCATTACGTGGTCGAGCAGCGATGAATTGATTTCTCTCTCCGAGTATTTCTAATTATGGCATCAACGTGTCATTGACGTGTTTCAAAAATAGTTTACCGAACAAATCATACAACGTGGCGTATAGGTGCACCGATCGGTGGTCGCGCACGGCCCTACTATAGGACCCGACCTACGAGCATCAAGACTCGGAGAGAAAGAGAGAGAGAGAGCGAGAGCGAGAGCGGGATAGAGAGAGTGAGAGAGAGAGAGAGAGAGAGAGAGAGAGAGAGGCGATTGACCGTAATACGTTCACTCAAATAAGAGGGTCAGATATAGACGCGCGGTGTTGGAGTAACCCTGATCCAGATCTATCGCCACGTGCTCCGGATAGTACCCCCATCCCCCCTATTTCTCTCTCTCTCACCCTCTCTCCCTCTCCCTCTTTCTCTATCTCACTTATTCTGGTGTAAGCTTGCGCTCCGCTCGGCATATATATGCATATATACATATATATGTGCGCCGCGTCGAACACGTGTGCGATCGTGATCGATGACTGCGGGCGGCTGCAGCAGTACCTCTGGCTACCAATCGGCTAATCTCCTCCCTGTATACATACACGCACATATACACATACATACACATATATATATATATATGTACGTCCGGATATATCTATTCCTCTTTTCCTCATTCCCTCTCGCCCTTTCGCCCTCTCCTCATCTTTATCTCTTTCACTCGCTATCCCTCTACGTTAATTGTCGGGCGGACATCGATTCGGGCCAGATTGGAACATAAGTCTTTCGCGCGCGGGCCCGCGGCCTTTTTTGCGCATGCGAAACATTTTTGTACGCATCGGTCGATATCGCTTTTGTCTTTTTCGAGGGAAATTGTTGCGTTCACTGCAACGTCCCTACACACGCGCGCGCACGCACACACTTACGTATATACATATGATATAGACGATCACGATACATTTATCGAGTTGTGGTTTTTCCGCTTTCTCGCGATACGCCCAGCCTGATTTTGGTAATTGTTGATTTTCCGAATGAAAGTGCTCAATTCCGCGTTGAGTCGACTAAATAATTTTCCACATTTGCCTTTCGGACAATTTATTTTTCATTTCATAGTTCATTTTTTTAAGTGATATAAATTTTATTTTTATTATTGTAATTATATATCACGGAAAAAATATCGTTAGTGTAGCAAAAAATTTCATCGCATTAGCGATTTTTGTTGTATATAGGAACAGTGAATTTCCATTGCAGTTACAACAACGTTAAATGATCAGCAATTTTTTGCAATATAAATTACTATAGGTTAACATCTTATTTTGATAGCATAAATGTGCTTATTGCTTCGATAAGCATACAGATAATAGATATAGGTTATATGAGGTAAATAATTTTTTTAAAAGATTGCTTTCATATGAAACATACATTCTTGTCTATTAATGATAAGCAACTGTCACATTGATTATAATTTATATTATTGTTTTCAACGACGTTTTCAGTGGCTAGTATCTAAGTTTTAAGTAGCGATTTAGCATTGTAGATCAAACTGAATTAAGTCTTAAAATTTACGGTTGTATATTGAGCAAATTTTTTTTATTAAAATAATTAATCAATTTGCTAATTCAACATATCGTAGGACACATTTATCCCATATTTTGCGTAGCAACTATGAAGCTGTTAATTCAGTTGTAAAATAATGCTGTAAGAAAAAAAAATGGCAAAAATATTTTAAGTGAATTATTTTAGCAGCTTGCTTACTGCTGTTTCGAAAGAATTTTTTTTCCTTGATTGATTGATGCATTGTACAATAATGTAGACATCAGTACGTAACGATATTATTTGATATTTAAATTGTTTGTTGATATTTGCTTTAACAATAAATGATAAACATATTTTGAAATATTATTTGAAATAAATGGTTGATAAAATAGTATGTTGCTGATACAGAAATCTTCATTGTAAGGTAAGGACCACGTAAAATGTTGTAAGAAGCTGTAAAGTTTACAGCATACTGTAATAGTAGATTTTACAGCAGTTTCGTAAAGCTACTGTGTAAGATATCTTCTATTACAGTGTTTCTTCTATTATACCATGCACCATTCCTATACATCGAAACTTAACATTTGTTGAGTTAATACCTTTTATTTACAAACTTTTTTTATCTATAAGTTTCACAAATCTTTTAAATGCGGTTGTTTATTCTTCTGCGTAATAAATAAAATGCTAGGTGTATCCAGTGATTTAATAATAAAGTAATGATTGGGGTGCTAATTAGAAGTTATAGATTGACGAATTATATAGATTTAAGTATAATGTGAAGAAAAAGTAAAAATGTAGACGATATAAGATAAAAGAGCTGTATAAGTATCTGGTTGTATAGGAAACGGAAATTGTTAATTTTGAAATATCGGTGAAAGATAGGAGGATCGATAGGTGTTAAAATAGAAAAATGTTGCTAGATAAGGTGTCTTAGCTAAATGAAAAGAAAGAAAGATCTGAAGCATCCTATACTGCGAACACTCGAGTAGCAACAAGAGACGACCCGTACGAGTGCAAAAGAGAAAGGAGAGAGAAAGTGAGAATGAGAGAGAGAAAGAGGGGTGGGGAGAGGGGGGTAGGAAGATAAGAGGGAGAGAGAGAGGGGGAGGGGGAATGGGGGGTGGGCGAAGGAAAAGATGTTGTTCGGCGTATCTTCACTTCATTAGTATTCGTTTAGCTGGCGGGGAGGGGTACTCTCCTCGCGATTTTCACACCTCGTCTGGTGCATAATTTAACAAGCCCCAGGTGCTTGCCATTAAGCCGAGGCGCGACTCGAGTGCCCGCGGGTGCTTAACACCTCAAAGCAATCATTTCGGCGGCTCGTTAACCCTCGGCGCGACGAAATTCAGACGCACACAGCCGGCAGCCGTCCCTAGCCACTCGGGGCGAGAATCGTCTCTCTCTTCTCTCTCTCCCACTCCCCGCTCCCATCCCCTTCCCCTGGCGTGAGGCCTCCCGTCTCCCTCCCGCCGCTCACCCGCCTCTATCCCGTACCCATACTGGCACTCGGTGCATATAGGGTTGAATTAAGCCGCAGGTAGTTCCAGCCACTTCAGACAGGGCGACGAGACAGCCTCTAGTGGGTGGGGGCGTCACTTCACCGGGAGCGAGCAAGATACCGGGGCGTGCACGTATCTCCTAAGCCTTTACATACACGGGCTTGTCTAAGAGTCACTACTTAAGAGAGTGCGAAGAACTCTAGCCCACCTCCGGCCTCCCTACTTTCTATACCCCTCACCCCAGGAGGAGGTACCCGTACCCGAGTGTCACCTCTTCATTCATGCAACGCTGAACGTGTTTGTAAAGCGCTTTTTTCCTTTCGTACACCACTTCTGCGTCTTTTTCCCCGATTTTTCGTCGCGACCGTTACGCAACGAGTCGTGATTGAGTGTGTGTGAGTGTGGGTGTGTGGGAGGGGAAGGGGTGCGAGATGGCGAGGGGGGGGGGCGCGTGTGTGTACGTCTTGCCTCGAGTGATAGGAGAACGACTAGCGGGTGGAGTTGACGGCGGACGTGGGGGTGGGGCTGGGAGGTGGCAAGCGAGAAAAAGTCTCTTCGTACCGATGAAATTTTACAAAAGCCTTTGTGCGACTCGAGATACGACCTGTGCTCGCCGTTTTATTGACTTCTTTTAACTCGAAAAATATTTCGAGTCTCATGAAAATATGAATTGAGCTATACCTACACCCGGAGCTTGCTAAAATCATTTCCTTTGCTTTTCAACGCTCTTGTTTGGCACATATTAACACGATCATCGTTACTTGTTTGAAATTAATATTAATACATTATTTGATATTTCATTGTTTGACGTATTAATTTATTTTACATAATATTTATTGATAAATTACTATATGTTATTCCAGAAGTTTAGATTTCCAATGCACGTGGAAATGTATTATTGTACATAATATACAAATAAGTAGAAAAAGAAAACTGCCATGACAGTATGTCGAATATCATGGAAATTGTATCGGAAAAGTATTACAGCATTAATCACGAAAAAACAATTTTTTATTAAAAAATAATTACGAGTAAATAATAGTTCGCTTCTTAAATTATATTTACGTAAATTTTAATTAAATCAAAGAGTCATATACTTTAAATATTGTTAAATTCATTATTGCAATGAAGCATTAGAGCTTTAAATACCATTTTCGTGTTCAAAAATTATACTTCTATTGAACCTATTTAAGTAGTAGTTTAAGCCATATTATTAAATACAAAAAATATTACAATTTTTGAAAGAAGAATTTGTTATCCCACTTAATGTAGGAACGTTAAAACGTCTAGCTAAGAAAGTTAAGGTATAAACGTGATATTCGCTGTTCGCGCGACCAGATCACCGGGCCGCAGTTTTTTTATCATGTAAAGGAGACACGCGCGTCTGAGGTGAAGTGTCATTTATCTACACTTCATGGTAGGAGATACATACATACAAATAAGTAAGTACATGTTACGTCACTCAGAGAGGTTTTTAATCTCGCGGATAACAATAACTTAATTTACGCTTAGTATTGGAATATTGGTCTATCTTTTCGGAGAATAACCAATTATAATTAAGGTTTTTCTTTTTATAAACCTGAAATATGCATTCACTAGGAAAATCAGAGAGATTTTTGACTATTTATTTAATGGGGTAATTGAGCTATAAGAGCTCAAAATTAAAAAAAAATTAATTTTTATTATCTGAACCTGTTCAAGTGAATCTCTGAGAAATGATTAAAGTTGTATCGCAAGTTTTACATATTAAGCTGATTCGTCAGTTTTTTTGGCCGTTCGATACCAAAAGAAAGTTTCAAATCAATTCTTATATATATATACTAACTACTTAATGTATATATTTAAATAAGAAGTTAACCTAGTAAATATCTAAACGTGGGTTGGGTAATAAGTATTTTCTTATTATTTTATGTTTTTAATGAATAAAAGTGCAAAATAAATAAAAAAAATTAACCACTTAATTATACCCTTAGATTTAGTTATTCGAAATTTCTACTCTTCAAGATTATCTCAGCAGTTATAGATCAAAGTTTTCGAGAAAAAGTAAATATAGAAATTTCTGGAGTTTCTGTTAAGTTTTTTACGCGTTTTATACTTACTTTTTATATCTTTTTGAATAAAAGAATTAGAAATTTTTTTTTTAAATTTGTAAGAATATAAAGAACTTTTTTTTTAAATGAAAATAGTGACTTGAATTTGATATTTTAAGAATTTTAGTAGAAGTGTAGTAGCTTGTATTTTACTCTGTAATAACATCTCTTTATATCCAAAACTGATCGAAGAAAATTTAAGAAAATTTAGAGTGAGGGTGATGAAAAACCAATAAAAGAAAGGCAAGACTAGAGCAAAAATGGGGTTTTCTTTCATGATTTTCTTACAATTTTTATTTCTATAGTTGTTTACTAAGCTTGAACTAATTAACATATTCGTCGTACTTGAAAAAAATGTTATTATTTAAAAAAGTTATATTACAATACTACAATTTTAAGATAAGTTATTATTATTACATTTTCTTTAAAAAGCTGTAAAATAACTAAAATATTATATCTTTAAGTTGAAACTGCAGATTTCTAAGCTATTAAAATAAAATTACATAAAAAATGTATAAATAAATTAACTTTTATTTATTATCAATATAAAATAAATATTACAATATTCAAAATTTAATTATGTACTCAAATCGTAAATGTGTTGAATGTCAGAAAAAAATATTTAATTTAATGAGAGAACTTATTCAAATAGATCAATAATTAAATTTGAAAATAATAGTCACTTCAATGTATTAGGAGTCCAAAAATTGAAATATAAAAGAGTGCATTTTCCCGATAAAATTCTTCCTTTACGCACATGTGTAGTTGCTCCTCGTGATTCGTACATACGAAAGGGTTACGTTTGCTTTAGTTCTAGGTATATATCTATATATAAACGGTAGGATAAGTAGACATAGACGCGTAGATAATTATTTTTGATCATGGAGTATAATCCCATCAACAGTTTAACATAAGATATAACAACTAACCAGAAAGAGAAAGAGAGAGTCTTGTAGTTTGAAATCTATTATTCTGAAACTTTGGGTAAGCCAAATCTAAAGTCTAACAGACCTACCCGGAAATGGAGACAATTTAACGTGGTATAAATATAAGCAATGTTAATTAGATGGAGATAGCTAAGGCGCAAGCGAAATCGTAACATCGCAAGCGAAAAAGAAATAAATATTTTAATATATTTATAAAATGTTAATAATAATATTGCCGCAGCGAAAGTAAGCGCGTAACATCTAAATAAATAAAATGGATTAATAAAAAAAATGAGAAAGATGATTTAGTCGCACTCTCTCAGCCAGAGGAGTCCTACTTCTAAGATCTAGCCTAGTACCTAAAAGCGCGCCCTAAAAATGAAAGTGCAATTTGGGTGCACGCAGTGACAGAGATATGGGGGGAGGGAGGGGGGTGGTAAGTGTAGAAGGGCGCGCCGATGCACTCGCCAAAGAGAATGAGATGTACGCCGAGACCGGCAGTAGGCAGGAGGTAGGTCGGTTAGCGGGCGTGTACCGGAGGAAAGTGTAATAAGTTACCAAAGCTCGCACGCTATACACCCTCTTACAATCCCGATCCGTTCGTCTGGCTCGGTCTCTATCTCGCCATCTCCGTTGCGGGCTATCCGCAAAGTGGAGGGTAAACCCACGAGGATCTTGCGTGAGCTGGAGACGAATAAGAAGGAGCTCGGCGCTCTCCGAGGCAGTTGTACACGCCGACTCACCAGCACAATACTCACCCGTATCGGGGTGAAGCGGGGAGTGAGCGCACGGCACGGGGGCGGGGGAGGGTGCAGGGTGGGGTGGTCGGAGAGGGTCGGAGAGGGTCGGAGAGGGCGAATTCCGCGCCAGAGTGTAAAGGAGGAATCCCCTCTCCGTAGCGTGGTGGTCCTAACGCCGAGGGCGGGGTGCGAGACTCGAGAGGAGGAATAAACCGGCTAGGGGCGCCTGGAGGAGGAGGAGGAGGAAGAGAGATGTTCGAAGAGAGCGGCGCCCAGCTGGAGCCACGTGCATCGATCTGAGTACAGGCGCCAGCCGTCCTATCCGTCGGCTCGTTCGTCCATGAGTTCGACCCTGTCCCACTACACACACTTTCCGCGTTCGCAGCAGCCCATCTCGAACCATTCCATCGCGAATACGTCCCGCGAACCCACTCTTTCTCTCCTCTCCTCTCCTCTCCGCACCTCTCCTCCCCTCGTCCCCTTTCCTCCAGCTCTTCTCTCCTCTCCTATACACGCTTCTCTTTCCTCTGCGTCCCTTCTCAGCACCGCGACGCGCCAACGAAGCTGCAACAGCTCTCGTGCAATCTCCGACTATCTCGTACTAGCTTTCGTCCAGGGGGACACACACCTTGATTCCTCTTTCTTCCTGTTACCCTCGAAATTCAACAGCGAACCATGCGTCCTCGCTAGAGTTATCGCACGCGTAGATGCGCAGTCCGAGGATACGGCAAAGGAAGGGAAAGAAAAGAGGGCAACGAAAGAGAGGAGGCGACGAACGGAGCATCGGGTTCGCGAGAGATAGCGAATTTTCGAATAGCGATCTCTTGGCTTCAGGTTCAACGAACTTCCCTCTGAACTTCTCTCTCTCCCTCTCTCCATCTCTCTCTCTCTCTCTCACTCTCTTTCTCTCCTTCTTCCTATCGCTCGATCCATGCAGTATCCGTTTTACACTGTCGTCCACGGTCGCGTTTTCTCGCGGTAACTCCTTAGATCACGAGGGCATGGCCCGTGTTCTCATTATCAAAGTCTCCCCTCTTTACTCATCGCTCACTCTCTCCCTCTCTCCGTTGCTCTCTTTCTTTCCGTTGACCGCTATTATGGTACTTTTAGCGATCGATTTTAGGACGAGTTTTTACGGGCTGGCTGGAGGATGATGACGCGGGGTCGCCGCGATCATAATGCAAGTTCGCGTGCCCCGGATGCAAACGGAGTGGGGAAAAACCGCGGGATGACAAATTATAACGTAAACCCGAGCGACAGCCTCGGATATACTGCGTCCGAAATCTCGGTCGGTTAGTTTAGGAGAATAGGAATTTGAAAGTTGCGTTCGGTTTTTCCTTCGCCGTACGACTATCCTATACCTTTTTCACCAGTTATTACAATCTCTTACTAAGATATTGGGTAGATAGACGGTTTATCGAGGGAATAGAACTTGACGAACGATAAACAGTCGGCGAGCCTTATGTACCAATCGATTCCGAAACCGAAGATTCTCTCTTAAAGTGTCAAGCGTCCAACTAGTTCGACCCTGCCCCTTCTTCGGAAACTATTTCCAACTAGTTTGTCTCGTTCTGCATTATCAAAACCGGTATTTTCATCTCCCCAAACTTGTTATCAATATACCCGGATCTGAACTATAATTGTTTCTCGATTCCGATTTTTATTTCTATCCCTTTCTGTACCTTATTATCATTTTTCTCTCCGTGTTATTGTTTTAATTAACCTGAATCTTGGTGAACATTGAATTTAGTTTCATTTACGCGTGTTGCTCGTACGTGTAACTTTCGTTTCAAGCACATATATACAGAGATTCAGACAATAAGCTAGCTTACGTAGTTACGGGAATCCATATCAAGTTATTAGAGAGTACTTGTTCTTACCTAAGGGTTTGATCGAACGAGTAAATTTGATACTTTTGTAGCTGTGTCACGGTATAACTAATAGATGGGAAATAAAGGTTACTACTATAGCTTCTCTATTAAGGGTAGACTTAGGTTGAGATGTATGAAAATTTTTCTTTTACTTTTCAACTTAATGATTTTAAACTATTGTGGCATGTTTCTAGTAAAAATATAAACATTTTTGGACAATTTGAACAAGATAGAATCGTTTTAACCAAAGGTATGCAGTTTGATGTGACAAAACTAATTTTTGGTGCCAAAAGCTTCTTGCGTTTCGACTCGACTCGATCAATTTTGGATTATTTGAAAGTTTGTGTGAATATTCTTGAAAGTAATTGCTACATTTATACATGATTTTTGTTAATTAATTAGTTTCTTTTTATCAAAACAAGTATATTATTAAAAAAATTAATTTAAAAAAAAAACAGTAGTTTTAACAATTTCTATTTTCTAAAGAGATTTTTTTCTAGTAAACAACAAACTATTAAAAAACTGCTCAAGTTTAAACAATTACTTGAAAGAATACTCAGAAAAAATGTCGAATAAATCTGAAAATTGATGTAACGCAAGGAACATTTGGCACCGAACGCTAATTTTCATACATTTTTCTGCATAACTTTGGTTAAAATGATTCTGTCTTGTTGAAAGTTTATATTTTTCTACGAAAGTTTTGGATCGTTCAGATGAAAAACGAAAAGTAATTTTTTTTCGACCTATCTCTACCCTTAAATAAGTTATAATAACATATATCACGAGATGTATCGTATTTCTCTCCGTTTTTTTTTTCATTAAAAAAAATGAAGAAGAAGAAGAAAGGCGATACCTACGTGGTGTTAACAAAAGTGAAATTTTGTTGGTTTGTAAATGTAAATTTTTTCACCGCATCAATAGTTGTCAATTGATTTTTCTTGCGCAATAAAGCCAGTCATCTCTCATATTTGTAGTATCTCATAGATATCACCGCAAAGTTTCGCGAAACAGTCGAGAGCGTGTGCAACGACGCAGCGTAGGAATGTGAGTATATGTATGGCACTAAAATGAACGACTCGCTGCAGAGATAAACTGCTAATCCTCACTTCACATGCTTCGCGAAAATCGCTTCCGGAAGTTCGACGATACCATTAACCCACTTGTATAACAAAGAAGTCGAGCGTCACTGAAAAATTGACGAATAACTCTCATTATGAAGCCTGGATAATATCATATTGTGATTAATGTTATTCAAACTCGTCGGATGAACTAGGCAGGTTTACAAAAACTCAGATGAAATCTTAGAGATTTCTGTATCAAATAGTAAATACTATCCTGCGCTGATTGTCCTTTGCTCACCATGATAGATCGATTCACCTAATAATACCGCTATCTAATTATATTTTAATTGTGCAATTGAAACGTATCAAATACTAGGATATTACAAATAGCGCGCGGGAGTTCATATATTATAACAACAAAAAGTCTATTCAACTATCTACTAGATTGACTCGCGAAAAAGAGGAAAATCATCGTGAAATGTCGGAAATAATGCGCCTTGACTTTAGTACGGCTTACTAAGGAATATGTGAGATAGAGAGGGAGAGAGAGAAAGCTGTTCCTCGAAGAATTTTGTGTAAAGAATCGTTGAAAAGATTCGTCGCCAAGAGTTGCTAAGAGAGGAACATCGCGCATAATGGCTGATTTGCTCGGGGCTATATTCCGTCGTGCATATAACTGCTCTGTAAACTGTAACGGCTGTTTATGACGATTTTGTAAATGATAGTAAACGCTTACATTGTTGTTAGCATTTCACGCGTTAATTAATAATATTTCCCATTTCATACATCTCCAACGTTTCGGTACAACGGTATACTATAACAACAGACAATAAAATATGCATCTAAAAACATTTAAATTTTTACGTGTTTAGTATACACGTACCATATATATTTTTTATATCGTGAAACGACACTAAAACGTATGCGTATATATATAATATATACAAATATACCGTCCTCACCTTTTCATATATACGCATATATTAATTAACACTTAATAATATATTGCACAGTCGATTAATGTAATAATAATTAATCATTCATTACAAATATTTGAGTATCATATAAAATAGGCTTTGCATGCAAAATTATTATTTTGGGTTGACTTGTCTTATGTTGTTTATCAAGCCACCTTCTAAATAAATAATTTATCAGCAGAATTTGTGACATTGTTGATGCGCTCAAACTATATCAATTTTCAGATATTTTAAATATATTTTATTAAGCTTCGCATGCACGCTGCTTCAGAAATTGACATTAAATTCATATCATTTACGTATTCTTTATTAAAATAAAACTTTACAAAATTGATTTCAATTTCAAATCAACTGCAATTAAACAAAAATTAACTTCATTACTATATATTGTTAGAGGAGATATATAAAGATATTAAAATTAGCCAGTTGTTAAAATAATACACTTTTTTAATTTTTATAACGCTTGTATTTTTGGAGTAATTGACCAATTATATAACCCAAGTAAAAATGTTGAGTAACGAACAAAAGTTAATACAAAATCGCGTAGACCTAATTCGATGAGTACTTATATATATTCGAGCACGCGCGCGTGTGTGCGAATGAGTGGGTGTGTATACATATATACACGAATCGAGCATAAACATAACTAATTAAAAAGGAAAGTTAGAGGGGCTAAATGATTCTTGGCAGGTTCATTCAACGGTCGCTTGCAACCGCGCGAATGAGAAAAGTTGATCGTTTATCTTTAGGTATGTCCGGTAATGGATCTTTTCACATTTCCCTGTAGTGAACAGTCGTTTCCTATTATTACTTCTCAAATCTCATTTTTCTTTTCAATAAATCAAGTAGTTCGTTATAATTTGATCGGCATGTATACATAACTACATAACACATATATACGTATATGTTCATAACCGAAATAACCGAAATGCAAATAATGTACACGTTCATTATTTTCAATCGGGGTGAATTTGAATGTTTGAAACATGCAGCAGTTACGTTTGGGTGACGACCGATGCTAACCATACGCGATGCCCGATCCGGCAGTTTTCTTTAGAAAAAACTCTTAACGACTTGACCATCGTAAACTTTATACGGCACCTCTGGAAATAATCGTTTTCGGTTTTTCTCAGCCATCCTTGAAATGTGTTGGGAATATAAAAAGGATACTGATGATAGGAGTGTAAATAAATTGCCACCCCCCTCCCCTCCCTCTCCCCATTCCCCACCGCCCTCACTCCCAACTCTCTCCCTCTCCACCCCTTTTCGTACCCGGTTGTTTTTTAATGTGAAAAGTAATTTCAAAAATTTTATCCGCTCCCCCGTTTCGTAACATTCAAATGTCGCAAAAAAATTGTAAACACATACTCTTTGCCGCGAGTGTAACGCGATCGATATATAAAACTGTAACAATGATAATAAAGTTACTAGTTTCATTGTTCCATCGGTGTGTGATTTTTTAGTCAAAAAGCTTTGGCCTCGATTGTACATCTGAATCTTTTGAAATGGCTGCCCTAAGTCACAAAAGTCGATACCAATTGACGTCCGATTAAATGTTATTATTTTACATATACCAGTGATATTGTTATACGTTGTTTAATACGTTTTTGCATTTACATGTATACGTATACTGCTATTACGTTTAATCGTTGCGAATCCTTAACCGTATGAACAAAATCGAGATAGTGCAAAATCATGTAGAATCGAATTTGTGCGAGTAAATATCTTCCTACTCTTCGTATCTTACAATGCCGACTTGCGTTATCACGTGTTTCGTTGAAATAGTCGACTTCGTCCAGCAGCCAAGATAGAACCTAGCCACGCCCGAAAACCGTAGAGAATATCTGCAATTCTACATTTTATACTCAATTTATACATGCATTATTTATATTTAGTTCAAATATTTTTATTTATATTTATAATAATTGACAGCTTCGAATTATACATTTATAAATTTTATACATTCTTTATTCAAATAAATACAACAGAAACTACTTATTTAAAGCTAAAGAATTTAACGTACGCATGCATCAATTATATAATAATTATACGTATTCATTTTTTACTTTATAAATCTGATGTAAAATATTTATAATTATGTAAAAATGTAAGTATTTGAGTGAAACGTTAATTTCTTTTATTAAATTATTCGATAATAATAAGAAATGTCGGCTAGTTTTAATCAAGGTAACTGTTAGAAATCAAGTTTGTTCTGCGAAAAAATTTTAAAAGAAACTTTTAGTTCAGTTATAATATATAATTTTATAGCGATTAAGAATAACTTTGTGTATAACAGAACGTAAATTATAGGAATAATGTAACTTCAATGTAAATTTTTAATTCGTAATCTATAATGTTTAAACTCGTCCTCTAAAATTTGAATAATTTTGTTTTTGTTCTAATCGTGTTTATCAGCAACAGTGTGAAGAGATATCGTGATCTTTTGTTTTCTGAAACTTCTGAAGGTTTGGAGCATGATTCGCATTGCATCCAGTACAGTCAAGGAGTGTCGCAACCCTAGAAATGGCGGTTACACCAGGGAGAAACCGCAAAACGAGGATATCACCGAATCGCATACAAATAAAGTTAAAAGCTTCTAGGGATGTATTTGCATTCACACTGAGCAATATTTTACATGAACATTTGTAACCGCGTTCAAACTTTATTCTTACTTTTGTCTTGTGTAGTAACATGCTCGACAAAAAGATAAATCCAAGTGAAAATTAAAATGCGTTGGCATAAACCACTATTGGAAGCACTTTTTCTCTCGCTTACATTCCTTTGTTATCAAAATTATAATTATTTCAACTTTTTTAAGTTGATTAACGTCGAACCGGACATTTTTGAATAATCAATAAAAGCGTTTTAAAAAATAATTATGCAAATGATATAACTAATAGGCTGCTTTATTGGCGATTTTCTATCTTTTACTATTTTATACAAATGATTTTTTATTTACTAAACTACTAATTTACTAAATAATTTAAATACTAATAAATCAATCATTTAATTCAGTTATTTTAATCGGTTTATCCTTATGTACTGTGATAATTCGTAAATTTAAGAATGATACAGAAAACATTTTTTTTATTTTACAAAGGCATTAAATATTTGAGTGGCTACAATATTTTCTACCATTTTTTAGCTGCTATATTCTATTCCCAGCTATAATTATTTTTAGAGCATTCTTTGATATTATCAATTATGATTTAGTTTGCTAAATGAATTACCCATTGACGAAATTAATGTAAATTCGAGGTTTTGATCATTCTATTAAATGAGTGATTATAGTGAAGAAAAGTGTTCAATTTGAATTATTATTAACAAGCATGTGTTTCTTCGTAGCAAAGTAGTCGATTAAAAATTGATTGATTTCTAGGGTGATACAAACAAATACATCAATAAAATGTAAATTTGGTTCAGAAGATCATGATCTTTATTTCAGTCTTTAAATTACTTGTTCATTAAAATTAAATTTTTTGTGTATCATTAATGTAATAATTTTTATATATTTTTAACAAGAACAGACTATGAAGTTCGTGCCTCGAATTTAGTTGTAACATTGGGGATGATTCCTTTTTAAAGATATATGGAAAACTACATATATAGAACTGTTTCTTTTCATTAATTAATCGCCCATAGAGCACAAAATCAATTGAAAACTAAAAAAAAGTGCATTTGCAAATAAAATAGATAATTACATTATAGACAAAATTTTATGAAGCAGAATTTTTTGAATTATTCACCGTGTTTAAAATTTTTTATAATTTTTATTTTTCTAAACCATCTAAAATTTGATTTTTCGGGGTGTGTGATGGTTTGGTCGGTAGAGCGTTCGACTCGTAACACGTAGATCCCGGATTTGTGCCCACTCTCTGCCAATGGACACGTGCACAATTACAGAAAATGTAATTTTCAACATGTTTTTTTCTCAACAAAGACATCGCATATGTCCCCCTCGCTATTTGTCACCGATTGGTAGCGTAAAAAAGAGCAACCGTTAAATAAAAAAAGAAATATGGTTTGAGCATTTGTTTCTATTTACTTACAAGTTAAAAGCGATATATAACTTTAAAAACTTTAAATTTCTAAAATTTGTAGCTTCCCACGTATTTTTGCAAAACATACCGTCTTCAAAAGTTACAACTAAATACGAAATCGAAAGTTCACAGTCTCTTTTGTAAATGGTGTTCAATATGTGATAGCGATGTAGTTATTGCAGATTCTTGCCGAAATGCCAAGTTAACATCCAGTATTTTACGCATACAATAAGCTTCAAGATCATACTACAAATTTGAGCGGCTTTTTTACTGGTTTGATACTAGAATACGATGAGGTTTGGACTCAATTACTTTTACAGTACGAAACTTGCAAACTCGTTGGATCGGCAGACAAAGTGTATCATTTTCAATCCACGATTCGATCTTGATGGCGAGCAGAGCTTATCACGAGAAAACCGCGGGAAGACGACCGCATTGGGTTATATTGTAATGTTTTGTACGTTTATTCTGTAAGACGTCACTCCTTTTCTTTCAAATTTCCCCAGAGAGAAATAAAATCGAAATTTTTTGTGATATACATTACGTAATGATTGCATTATAGTATACAATTAAATTATTGTATTCTGTTTATTTGTTCAACAATGTTGTTTAATTACGTAATTAATTTCCGTAAATATTTGCTATTTTGTTATCTGAATTTTTGTAATGAAGGAACAAAGGGTGAACTTTTAAACAAGAGCTTATAGTTTACGTCTCATATAGGTGGCCTAATATTTCATTGTAATCAAGAAGAAAAGGAAGAAGATGTATAAGTAAAATGTGAAGAAAAAAGGATAAGAAGAAGAATACGATGAAGAAGTAGAGAAAGAAAGAGGAGGAGGAGGAGAAGAAGAAATAGAAGAAGCAAGTAAGTAACCGCAATTTTTGTAATAGCGAAAGTTGTTACCCTCCTTCCGCAGCAAAGGGGACGGATAGACTCTCAAAGAGCCGCAGCGAAAGTTACACGTGGACGCGAAGCAATGGTTCCATAGATAACAAACTGGCGCCCCATTTTCCGAATCTATCGGTCGAAGTGAAGATCCAGCCTTGGTTATATACTTGCCGGATATATATATTTTTTTCTCCCTCCGGTAAATTTGACATACTCATCAAAAAGTTTCAGCGATCCTTTCTCAAAGTTGAAGGTTTACGTCGCTTGGCAAGATTACCGTCCCTCGCTTAAGAATAAAATAATAAAGATGGGAGTAACACGAGAGATTTCGAGCGTTCATAAATTTTTCTATATAGAAAGGGGAATCCGCCACAAGCGTTTTCGAGTGTTTTGAAAATGATATCGCGTGTTGGCTCATCCGGAAAAGCAGCGCCGCTGAGTACAAACATTGCTTTTATATGCAAAGAGTCCTCGTATATGTACACTCGGGCTGAGTTGTAAAACGTTCAGGCCGGCCCCGTGTGTCTTTTATGGTTTTATTTTTTATTTCCTTTTTTCGTCATATACCGAAAGGAGTTTGAAATTTGCTTCTTTTTGTTCTGGGTGCTCGTCGTACCCTCTTATTCGTTGTACGGTTGCGTTTCGATTGGTACGTATCAATGTGATGTATAAGAGTAGCGCAAAACTTCGATTCCACGTATTGATTTCAGCTGCGCCACGGCGACGGCGGCTACGTAAGCCTGACAAACGTTGCTCTGTCAGACTTGTTCGCGCGCCAGTTTCAAGTTACTGAAGGGGTTGCGACCGTTTGGATCACCCATAGGGCTCATCGGTTCGCTGACTCGAGGCGAACTTGAGTCTTGAAATTCAATTTCCAGGTGCGTTAGTGCTTCCACGTTTTGTAGAGTCCAGTGTCGCTTACACCGAGCCAATCCCCAGCTATTTTACCTTCGTTCAAATAAACGAGTACGTGGAAACTATCAACACTGGATTAAATAAATTGTTTGTCGTTTTCACTTACCGTAATTTCATTATCTTTTCACGGCCATTTACCTTACACTCCATATTTTTTAAACGAATTATTATAAACAAACCCATTATTTGAAATAACAATTTTATTATTTTTAGCACGTGCGTAATTTTGATACGCACAATTCTTCGACGTTTGTCAAGCTTATCAAGGTTATCAGGTACTTCTTGAGATTGTAAAGTGTAATATGCAATATGTCGTGAACTCTAGGGGCTTATAAAGTAGTTTGAACTGTAACTAGCGTTATTTAGTACAGTTACACATGTCGTCTACCTCGTTTTGTAGTAACAATTATACTCATTTACGTTTAGCTCTAATCCACATAATCCGTAGAAATGTTAATTTTATATTTAATCGAAATAATTGCCTTAGTATACAGTCACAGCGAATATCCAAATATATTTAATCTAATGCACTATGACGATCAATAACACTTCTTACATAGATATTCATTATGTGTTATATTCATCGTATTTCTCTGTGTCACGCGTATACGTGACAAATCATAAAACAAACTTTTTTATTTTAATGCTCTCCTATTACTCGTGAGGTATTCGTAACTCATTTAATAGATGCGCAATAATTCTTTTAATCTTACTATCGCTTCAGAAAAGAAACATTCTACAATTTGTTCGAAACCAAAGGAAATACAATCGATTTAAATAAATCATGACATAATAATAATAAATAAACTACATAATTATAGTACTATAATAATACATTATTTTGAATAAATTGTTGGTTTGTTTAACGATAAATTAACTACAATCACTTCACGTATACAAGCACATACATTGTATATTAAATTTTTAACATTCGATTTTTAAGAGAAAACGTTCGTTCCAGCTACATGAACTTAAATGCATCATTTATTTATAATGCACTGATATAGTCAACTGTCTACTTGTAACTTATCCTCCACTTTAATGTAAAATCTGCATTCATGTGAACTTTCTCCATCATTAAATCCTTTGAACTAACACCCGGTCGGAATTATAATTGACTCTCATTACTAGCGTGACGTAGTGTACGCGCAGTAACCTATGAGTTGGTGTAAGAATCTCCTTTTTTTTGTAAATACCTGGTAAACACGAGAGGTTTTATAATATTATACTTATAATATAAATAGTATTAAAGTTCTAATTGAACATTACATTTAATGTATTTGATGTCAATGGATAAATTAGTATTTTACTTTTTTTCGCAATGTTTTAAAATATTTTTTAAATACGATCAATTACGGAAGTGTTGTTGAATACTAAAGAAAAATCGCAAAATAGAAAGTTTTCATTTGATATTTCAACTTTATTTTCAATTTCAAGAGAGAAAGAGAGAGTTACTTCCTTGAAGATAATCTTCTTCCACAATACATACTATTCGAGGTACTACTTTTATCAGATTATTCTGTTAATAATGTGTATAACAATCAAAGGAAGCGGTCGGGAGTCAAGTATGGGCGCGTAAGCATTTACATACAGTTAGTTGACCCCTCATATTTTTAAATAATTACACTGTTTTCCCTAACGAATAAAAAATTTAATCGTGTAATCCTAATAATATTACATTAATAATATTCCTCTGGTGTTTAAGTGAGTGAGGAATAAACACAATTTCATTAATAATGTATAAACATACTGTGTAATTATGATATTTTAAATATTGTCAAGCTTAGACGTTGGTCCAAAGGCTGCAGGTCTTTGGGCTTACGTTTTTGTACGCTACGCAGTCCTCCGGTTGCTTTTTCTTTATTTATTTCATTCGGTCTTTCTCTGTTTCTCTCCTTTAGTTATTTCTTACTCTTGGTCCACTGTGTTTTAAGACAGACTTTCGTTGGGTTTCTCGATTCGAAGAACGATAGCGAGGCAAGAGGTTGAAAGGAAATGGCAAGAAAGGAAGTAGATGGAGGAAGGAAACTAAGGGGATTCCTGTACGCTCAGAAATACCGGACTTCTCTGGACCAAAGAAACGAATTTACGAGATTTCTTATTCTTATACCTCTAGCAGGCATGTATGAAAGCTTTTCGTTGTGTGCATGGCCACCTTCGTTTCCATTTGTGTAGTCGAACCTTGCGTACAATACCTTATAAAACGAATTCCCGTACAAAAGAACGGCAAAAGACTGATCGCCTGTTATGCTTGATTGTAGTCCGGTTGATCTAGCACTCTCGAACTACCGATGTACATACCTACATCACGTGTTACATTTATTACCGTTTTTTTCAACTTTTTACTTATTTTATAGATATAGTAAGCAACAATGGTAATTACCTTTATTACGCATTACATCAAACAGTTAAATTTTTAAAGAGGCACGTATGTACCTCTATATATGTATTTAAACTTATGTGTCTCTTTACTATAAAATACAAGTATATAAATGATTAAACAGTAGAGGTAAATGTTTAGACGGTAGAGCGATGGACTCGTACCCGGAGCCTCCGGATTACGTTCCCAGTCTCGGCCAATTGATCCGAGCAACACTGGGGTATTTATTTTCAACAAGCGCTTTCTTCACAAAGACATTGCATGCTTGCATCACTGATTACCACGAAATAGGGAGTATAAAAAGAACGACGTTGAGTGAAATAAAAAAATTATGTTATAAACGAGTCAAATTCACCTCGTGAATATGTTTTTTATTTACTTTTCATAATAATAAACAGGCGCAATTTAAATAGCCGATATATCGCGTCAATTAAGAAGTAGCAATCATTAAAAAGCTATCGTATGTACCGTCAAACTTTGTACATCTATATATATTTGGTACGACAGAAATAAAAATGACGATTGTTTGCTAACTCGGTATCAATTATTTTATAATAAATAATACGTAAAACGCATGGTTTACCAAGTACGTGATCGATATCCACGGCAATCCCGTTTAGTCTTGTTCTTTCCTTACTTTCTTCGAAAAGCATGACGTGTTCCTAGTCTATGCATAGTGACAGAATGGGATCAGCAAAAGTATGTTGCACCTCTGTTATAACGGTTTGTTTGCCAGTGCCGTTAAAAAAGAAACTTTAATGCCTTTGTTTAGCGAAAGGAAATTAATATCAGCGAAAATAACACGAAACATTTATTTATCTATCCTACGAGGATCTCTTAAAATCCAATCTAGCTCCGAATAAGCTCGATCAATTATTCATTCCGAAAATATATATTACAACGATTATTTTTCGAGAAGTTGTATGTTCACTTGAATTCTATTCTCCTTTTTTATTTATTTTTTTTCAACTTCACCAAACGATCTTTCAAAATGCTTACGTAAGGTGGTTAAGTGTATGCATGCGTTCTTTTTCACTACATCTATTTCTTTGAATATATACGTTTACGATTCCAACTTCACGCACCTACACGAGCTTACTTATTTATAATAATTGATCAAAGCAATTATTGAACCTCGCTTCTCGAATCTTCATTTCTCAAAGGTGACAAGCAACTCACTCGGGAGATTTTCTCTCGATGAACGATTTTTCTTCCAATAGTGTATCCGCGCGATGTTTACTCGAGGCGACCCCATAAACGCGTAATGGGCTTGACCAAATCGAGAAGAGTGAAAAAAGGTCCTTCGAACGTTATACCACGGAACGGTAAATTGCCGTACGTACAAACCCCAAGATGAGCTTAAGGGTAGAAACAGAGAGAGAGAGAGAGAGAGGGAGAGAGGGAGAGAGGGATAGATGAAAATAAGAATCGTCAGTGAAGGGGTAAAAAAGGATGGGGGCGAATAACCTTTCTCATTAATTTTACCACGTATATACGAATGGTAGTAACTGCCTGACGCCGCAGCGGCATAACATAACGTTTCTACCTTGGGTTCTATTACCCTTGTTGTTAAACTTAGTTACTGAACTATAGACCGCGTCGGCACAAGACCCATGAGTAGAGGCCACGTGGCCACAAATGTGTGGTCACGCGCGCATGCAAATCCACCGACGACCAGCCGCAATTCGCTAGACTCGGACCCTCGATTTCGAATTTATTGCGCCTGTGCAATGTGCGAGCGCGCAATTCGTGTTATCGTTACTGCGCGGCGCGCACACTACGCTACTTTGTCACAATTGATATTATCGCCGCCTCGACTCATAATTTATGCATCGTTAACTGGAGATTTGCTACTTCTAATTCGCTTTTCCTAAATAACCATTTACATTGGACGTTAAGTCTACCTTCATTTACTCTACTTTCAAACTTACCCCCTTTGCGCTTTTCTCGTTACAACTGTCGTCAACGATATTTTAAATCATCTTTCAGTAAATATTATCTTTCAATATATTAATTGATCTTTTAATATGTGTACATACACGTGCTTATATATCCATTATTTCACGTCAATTGATCGGATCAACATTTTAAAATACTCTCAATTTTAGATACAAACTCGTCATATTTTCTACAGTAACTGCTAAAAATAATTTTTTCACCTTAATCTAAAAAGGTAAGATCAATGGTTACAAGCTTATAATTGAGCAGAATGCTAGTAAATAATTTTGAAACTTTTAACTATGTGAAAAAAATCGGCACGAGTAAAATTATAGAGAAAAGAAATTTTTTGTTTTTCGAGAACTTTAATAACTTTTTATCAATATTAAAGCCAATTACAATCTTGGGGTCATTGGAAAGCTTTTGCTGCAGTTTTTACCAAAAAATTTAGTTTTTTTGGACCTTGCAAAACAATCCTTTAAATATTTCAATTATTGTTTACAATATTTTTGTACTCCACCCCAAAATAGCTGTAAATTTCTTGGTGTTATAACCCAATGCCAATAAATGTATTAAAAACTATTAAGAATTCTGTTAAGTTTTAGTATGAATAATTATTTTATTACAAAACTTGGGTCAGGATAATAATGCTTATTAATTATTAGTGTCTCTATGTTTTACAGAAAATAAATTATTTTATAATATTTATATAAAAGAAATCATATGTTAAAATAACATACAATTTTTAATGAAAATGATATAATGCTGCATATGAAAAATCTAAATTCCACATAATAGAAATTTATTGGACTTTAGATGAGTCTTGTACAAGGGAATAAGTGATATATAATAAGAAAAGAGTCAGTCGTTGTTCGTGTATTGATAATAATTTATAAACGATAAATTGATATATTTCATTCGGGAGAAAGTAATACTTATTTTCTGATGTATAAAACAATCGTACGTAACGGATAGAAATTAATAATGTGACATTAGAAATGGACGGCTAATCATACATAAATGAAATAACTAATAGAATGATGACCCTCATTCGTTTTGCTTGTCAAACATTTTTTCTTTTCATTACATCGTTTATATCGATATTCGTTGAAATCTCTTTCTCTGGATACGCTTTTAGAAAGTCACGATATGAAAGCTCAGAAGGTACGGCAAACAACGCCGTCCATGATCGTAGACGAACGCCTCGTAAAAGTGTATTGCTGGTTAGCCGTGTAGGTACAATTGCATTTGGATATATCTCCTGCCATCTCATTTTGCTAAGGAAAAGCAACGCTTCTGTTAGTCAACCAGAAATCCGGGCCGATGCAGACGACATTTGTTTTCGTGCTTTATTTCTATTTGCTGGATTTCTGAAATCTCAATTGAATTTAAAGCTAAAAGAATTGTGATTACCGTATGTATATACATTTCCGTCCAAATAACATCATAAAAATAAAATTAATCCCAAATCCAACTTTCATTTATTTTATTTAAATGTATATTATCTTTTACGTTTTACATTTTTATCTATTAATTTACAACGGTTGAATATTTGAAAAACAATTTCTGAATATAAATGGCAATCATCTTTAGCGTATCAATGTTTAAAAAGAGAAAACCTTGCAATTTAATATATTTTAATTAAAAATAAGCAATATCAAAATGTTAATGTTTTATAGTTTTCTAAATAGTTAATGTCTCATTGAGATAAACGCATTTAATTTAGAGCTCTATTTAATTCTGCTTTTCATTAATCTTTTTTAATTGGAGCTGGTTTATCAGTTCTCGAAAATGTTATTAAAGTAGCACGATTTAAGAATCAAAGACGTGAAGATAATACAAGCTGTAAGTTTTTTTTCATTTTTATTACCGCATATATAATGTCAAAAATAAGCTTACCATATATACTTAAATAAATTATTAGTACAAGTACTTGTAAATAAGAGTTAAGAATGTACGTTTGAAACTGCAATGTCTTTCGTTAAATAAAACAAGAACGGAATCGAACACGGACGCGAATAATGAATAAAGCTAAGACGCCGATTCTCGCTACTATTGTCCTGTTAAACACAGCTGTCAAGAAAGGGGTATACCGCTAATTATTGTACAATGGACTGGAATAGGTTCTTACATCGCGTCTATTACACATTTATATAAAATACGCACCTGAAGAAAAAGTTAACATAATTTAGATGTTAATCGGATGGGAACGCTTATTTGTCACCACCGTAATATGTCAATCGTAATTAAACAGATTTATAAACAGCAGGGGATAGTATTTCTGAAATGTAGATGCGCTTTAAACGATTGATAAGTTACAAGGTGATTTTTCTTTACCTCTGTGTGAATATATCTCGCTAAAAGATTATATTAATTTTATTTAATCATCATAAAACTTCCATTTCGTGTAAAGATTCTATAGACTAACTATATTGGTATAAAGAACAAATATCAATACTTTTATGAAATTTAAAAACAAACCACGATATGGTCCAAAGCCATATGTACTATATCCATACTGCGTATAAGCAGATGTTATTTAAGTATAGTCGTGCAACTGCTTTATTAGACTTCTCTATATACTTCCAATTACATTATTTCATTTGAAATTTTTCCTCTAAATTATAGAGAATAATAATATTTAAATTGGAAATTAAAAATTAGGCGTGCACATATATATATATTGATATAGTATTAATAAGATATATAAAATATATATAAGAATATAAAAAAAAATAAATAAAATAAAAATAAAATAATATAATAAAATAGAATATAAAGATATATAAAAAATATATATATATATATATATATATATATATATACATATCTTATAAATGTAAATAATAAGTGACTCCATTAATTGCTAAAGTAATGAAAGTGCAATAACTATTCAATGCAGCGATTTCGCAATAAACCGTAGGAGAGCATAGAGATAAAAATAATAAACTGCATTAGTGCGCAACGGGAAGACCAGTGTCCGTATTGTTTGGTACAAAAAGCTTTGGTTTTTGCGGATGGCAGTGCAAGGCTCAAAGGCGCTGCGGCACGCAACGCCGCCACGCGGGTGCCGGGACCAGTCATTCGAGTTACAGTGAGCCCCGAAGTGCTAGCCCGTAAGAGTAGACCGTTTATATTATTCTTAAAGCTGCGGTATTCCCTCCAACTGTTATTATTCGCACGTCGTATGTGTTTAACCAGATATCTTTAATATCTCATTCTCCCAACTGTTAACAGATGTATACCACTCTAATTTTCCTTTTACGCTATTATCATTTTCAATGACCAAGGGTTTTTTTTTTACTTAACAAGTTTCTTTCGTTAATAACGTGTTCATTTGCTTAATTCATTTCGACTTACCTGTTATTCGTTGTTTTATTGTTTATTTTTTAAATAGAGAAAAAATGGGGAAAGTTGGTATATGAAAGTAACAATTGTAATTGAGGAAAAGTTCAAACAATTAAAATATCTTATCTAAATTATGAAAAAATATTGATCAGATCGAGTAACTTATTACTACAGTTATTTCTTATGAACAAGTGGCTTACATATTATTCATTTTTATTAAAGTATATACTGGTTGAATATATAGGTATCGTATTTCTTAATAATACTTTAGATAATGTAAATATTGTTATAATAAATTTATACGTATATTATTTATTTTAAATAACATTTCGTTAAATTATCAGTCAACAATCTAAGATCATTAAGTGTACGAAATAATAATAATAAAAAGTTAATAATTGATAGGTTCGAATTTGGATTTTTAAGTAAAGTCCATTAATATAAATATGACAATGGTCTACGGATCTAACCAATGCGCAAGGTTCTTATGAAAGATATGATTAATAAAAACATCGAGTTAAAGTAACCGGTAAATTAAGCGCTCTATATATAGTCATAAATTGTTTAGTACGATTATAATGTGAAAACAAATAATAATTTTTTCAAATCAAATAATTATGCCATTACAAGACATATAATAGTTTTACTTATTTATTTACAATGTGATTAAATAATAAAAACATAGTCATATAATTACCTACATGATATACAT
Organism: Theocolax elegans; assembly: GCA_026168455.1. Taxonomy (NCBI): domain Eukaryota; kingdom Metazoa; phylum Arthropoda; class Insecta; order Hymenoptera; family Cerocephalidae; genus Theocolax; species Theocolax elegans. The sequence goes on from CM047426.1 coordinate 29,246,238, forward strand.
ATATTAAAAAAAGATGTTATCGTTTACACGAATACGATGATAACGTTACGCGATATGTTTAAAATTGGTTGGTTACATATAGCTGGATATTGTATTATGACATTAGGGGTCGGTGCCCCATAAATCTGAGTACGTATTATATTGAAAGAGTCGAATTTCTAATAAATAGATTTTGTGCTCAACGTAAAAGTTACTTTATGTACGTCAAGATCATCAAGATCATATAATGATTTAAAAAAGTTTAAATATACAAAGAATAGAGAATATATAGAAAAGCGTATAGCAAAGTATTAAGGGAACTTTGTTAATTCGAAGCATAACGCACTATCCGATTTGCAGTGGGAAGAGGGCACCACCGTGCAAAACGCATAGATAGCATTAGGTAAACGTTTAGTCACGTTTCGCAAGGATTAGCGAATGGAAAGGATAAATGTTCGGTATTCGACGAATGGTAAGCTTACCGGGCTCCGCAAATGTGATGATCTCCGAGGTCCTCGCGTAGAAATCGTCCATGACCTCTGGTTCGTGGGGCGAACCGTAGAGATCGTCGTAGTCCTGATACGGTGGGACGCTCTGATTGATGTCGATATCTTCGAGAGCGGCGTAGCCGAATTCCCCGTAAACATCGGCGCGATTACCGTCGTAATGATTGGTGTGGTAGCTCTCGGAGGGTGGGGGCCTGGCAGGTTGTTGAGCTTCGGCCCTGTATATCGTCTCGAGGGCGAGGCGTTTGGGTACCGAGGCCAGAGTCCTGTTGACGTCGGGTCGGTTCCTCAACCCGAGTTTCGAGAGTATTTGGTGCTTGATCGCCTCGAGCCTCAGGTCGTCCGGGTTTGGTCCCGAGTCCTTGCCAGGCCGGTGAAGGTGCGCGTGCTGCTGGTGCGGGCAGCCCGGGCAAGTCTGGTGCAGTCTTTGCCGGGCCAGGACCGTGGGGCAGAGGGTCAGGAGGCTCCCGAGGATCAGGGCCAGGAGCATCAGACTCAAACTCGAGGGCGATGGTAGCCCAAGCCCGTGGGCCCGTGTCCATGCCCGTGTCCATGGCCGTGGTGACCGTGGCCGTAGCCGTGGTCGCGGTCGCGGCCGCTGCCTTCTCGAGGTTGGTGAACCACCTCGCGCCGGGAAAGACGTGGAGTGTGGGGAGTGTGGGGTGAGCGGGGAGCTGCCGGATCGTAAAGCGAGAGCAAGGGGTGGTCCGAGCTTGGGATTCCGCACCTGGGGCATTTCGGCGGCGAGTCACCTCTTCCTCCTGCCCCCGGCGCGTACCGCCTCGGTGAATCGTGATCCCTCTCTGGTGTACCAGTTATCGGGGCTCTCCTCCGTTTCCGCCGGCGAGTCGCGCCGCGTCGCGTATCGTGACCCCTTGAGGCTGGGCACGCCGAGGCCCGAGATCGGTTGCTCCCTGCCGCTGCCGAGACAATCGGCTGGAGTCTTCGCTGGGCTGTGGCCCTTTGTGGCCCTTCGTGCGAGACCGGTAACGCCACTAGCTGATGACTGCGACGACGGGGAGAAGGCATCCTCGCCCGAAGCCCCCATTACCAGTGTGCCTGAGCCCCGTACCAGGATTCCCACTCGCCTGCTGCCTGTGCTCTCGAGTCGTTGCTGCTCCTGGCCATAGGTGCAACCGCCTCCACCGGATCGACTTGGGGACACCACCGCCACTCTCGGACACCTCCACGCGCCAATACTCTACCACTTCCACGAGTTTTCGCTTCAGCTTTCTCACCTTTATTCCTCCTTACCGTTACCCACGGACTTTACTATCTCATCACCTTCGCCTCGACCCCTTCGATACAGTTCCCTCCTTAATATCAATCTATCTCTACTTGCCGATCGAGAGGGATCATTTATCTATATTTATCCGAGAGTCAATAGTCAGCGTACGTATCTCCTCCTGACGATTACGTATTTTATTGAGTTCTAGGGACGCCTAGACTTTCTTGGGCACTTTCGATGTATACCTAAAGTTTCACTACGGGTAAGACTCGCGCGATGCCGATGCACCATTTAAAAAGTCTAACTGCGATGATTCCCAAGGTACAGTTGTCAACCTGAGCCCGGATTCCGCGCAAAGTTCGGCAACAATCCTACACTTCGGTTTCGTGCATTTCTCGTGCAACGTGGAACCGCTCAACGTGGCCGTAATCCTTATGCACCTAAAATCCTGCGAGACACTTAGTGGAAGCAACGTGTACGCGTTTGTTTATACGGAATGTCGACCGAGCTACCGCAAATGAGCTTACTCGACCGAGCACATGTCCCTCTCTCGCTATTCCTCTTGATATTGCATATAGAAATTTCACTGAACTCGTTTGGATCACCGCGTTCACACCGAGAACGTTACGACGGGTTCCTTGAGCTAAATCTCGGGTACCCTCGTCTCACCGGTGAACCCGTGTACTCTCGTGTCTTTGTCTGCAGTACGTGCGTCAATGTGTGGGTGTGTGCGTGCGTGTGGATACGTGTCTAAACAACTGCGTAACTGCGCGCGAGCGCGAGCGCGTGCGGGTGCGTGCCGCGCGCGCGTGTGTGTGTGGGTGTGTGTGTTCGTGTTCGCGTGTGTGGGCGTGTGCGTGCGTGCACTCGCGTGTGTGGATGTGTGGGTATGTGTGTGTGTGTGAGTGTGTAAGTGTGGGTGTGGGTGTGGGTGTGTGTGTGTGTAGGAGAGAGCGTGTACGGTGTGTGTGCGTGATGATGTGCGAGTCGCGGTATCAACGTTGCCGCGAGGAAACAACACTGTCAGTGGACAGCATGCGTTGTACGCGATACTGCCGAAGCACGCTTGACGGAGGCGCGCCGGACACTGAGGTTCATCCACCACCACCACCGCGGCTCTCGACGACGCCACCACCGCCGCTGCCGCCACCACCGCTAGCGTAATCCACCCACCCACGACGACGCAACGAGAGAGAGGCTACTCTTCGCCGGTAATCTACTATACTGAGGGAAAGAGAGGAGAAAGGAAGAGAGACAACTGGTCCTCCGCTCGTTTACAGGGCGCAGGCGTTCCGGGGATTCGGGACCGCCGCTCCTATTCTTCGCCCTCGACTTGCAACCACGTGGCGTTCGCATGGTTCGCCTCTCCGTAGTACCGGGGCCTTAGCTTTACCGTCATTTCCCTTTCATTAGTTACGTGATTACACCAAAGGTCTCCGATATCTATTATTTTTTTTTTATAGAACCGATTAAAGTTTTCTTTTGAGCTTATTTATTACTGGAACTTGCAACACTTTATTCGTTGTGTTTCTACGGTCGATTATACCTGCAATTATTACTGTTGACTATAAGTCCAGCACTTATTGTAGTTATCCTACTATTCGAATTGTACGAACAAATATTTGGTTTCCTTCCAAAACATATATTTTTATTTAGAAATTTTTTTAATTAAATACTAATTTACAGACCTTTTTACAAAGTAGATTAAATTAAAATAAAAATACAGAGCCAATACAAAACTATATGTAATTTTCATTGTTTGAAATTTGTTTTGAAGAGAATAAATAGAACTAAAACTTTAATTTGTGAAAGATAAAAAATTGTTCACATTCCATTGATTTAATTCTATCGTGAATAATTATATCATACAATGAAAAATATTATTGAAAGAATTGATAAAAAGAAATACACGTGTATACGATAATTGTTATTATTAATATGGTTATAGGTGTGATATGACTAGTACAAAGCGCACAACAATAATCGTTGAAAGGTAGCAATATTAATAAATTAAATTTTAATACATAATGCGATCGATAGATTTATTTATATCATTATAAGTAAAAGAATAATCGGTAAGTTCGATCAATTTTTAGATACAGTTCGATAATCAGTACTATTATTACATCTCCATAGATATAAACTTCTCGCCTGACTATACTCAGCATATATCTACTTACGCATATCTGCGTTTAATCGAATTATTTAATGTGTTTGAAACAAGAATAAAACTATGGCATTGATGGAAAAATTATTACCTATGCTATTCTATTCGGAGGATTATATCTTTATTTCAAGACATTTTTTAAGGCTAATAAATAATAATATATATTTTTTAATTTTAATTTGTATATTTAATAATCAAATGACAAAATATTTATTAATTACCTTTAATACGACCTATTAAAATGAGATTATTATTATTTACTTAAGCCAGATTACGCCATCGTTGTTGGCACATACTTAATAAATTCAATTACTTTTATCCATTTTAATATTTTAATAATAAATTTAATAAATCTATCTCTACTAGAAATTTCTCCGAAATTCGAAAATGGCGTTTCACTATTTTACAATATATTATGATCAAAAATAATCGTCGGAATCATCGTAAGTTGACCATAAACTCATGATAATATCGCAGAGGTAGCGAGATGTATTTATTTGTGCAATATATATATATTTATTAATTATATAATATGTATATGAATAATTATATAATTATGTATATATGTAAATTTGTAATCATATAATTATTTCGTTGTCCTTATTATTAATTATATAATGTTTCGCTTTTCTTTTCGTTGTTATAACGTAAATAATTAAAAAAAATTCACGGATAATCAATAACAAAACGAAAATAAATAAATGAATAAATAACAATAAGAAATACCATGATAACGTCTATGGTAAGGAGAAGATTAGTTTAATATTGATTCGAAATATTCAGTTCTATTAGATAATCTAAAATGCATCAAATAAACACTTACTGTTTATATACATACTATTGCAAACCACAGCTGTTGCAAAAGATACAGAATATGATTTGTGTTGCGTAAACATTTTTATGTAACTAATACATAATACCGCATTTCAATAGCAAAATAAAAATATTGTAACTAGCCATTTATATTTCTATATCAAGTGAAACGAAGAATATCAAGACATTTAAATAAAATCAATAAAATGTAATAGATATAATAAAATATAATAAAAAAATATTTCTTTTATACATAATTTTGAAATATGTAAATTTTAAACCAATTTTTAAATATTTTCTGTTTAAATTAAAATATAAAAAGCATAATTTTTGTATAAGGTCTTATCAATTAATGAAGCAAATTATAATAATTATTTATATCACTTCTATAGCGGAACAGACAATAATATTTTTACAATTATCAGTACTATAAAAGATGAACTGTTAAAAAAATGTGATAAATGTTTGAGAGACGTACAAATAATTAAATGGATATAGTGGATGAAAATGCCGAATTTTCCAAGAAACTCGGTATAGGATCGGTAAGGGTTTACGGTTTACGTTGGGGGCTGTTGGATTTTTGATATTAGTAATAATATTTGCGGGTCTCCATGGTCGGACTTTCAGCGTATATGGTGTAGACTCAGGACTAGGAGAGTTTGCTGTAAGCATATTGATCAGGAGACGGTAGTTGGCCGCATGCCACGTGGTGATGCTGTGAGACAGAGTGAGAGAGAGAGAGAGAGAGGAACGGAGAGAGAGAGAGAAAAAGAGAAAGAGAAAGAGAGAGAGAGAGAGAGAGAGGCGCCGGCCTCTCTTGGTATTATGAGCCAAGGCTTCCATCTTCATAGGAGCCTCAAACCCGCGACATTTCCGAAAACCCACCACCTTTTTCCCTCATCTTGTAACCTCGGCGAATCCTCAACTACATTTTTTTCTACGCGAAGTAATGGGTTTCCGCTTCATCGCGTCTTTGCATTACGTGCAAAGGACACGTGCGAAGGAGAAAGATAAGGAGAGAAATCTTCCTCAAATGCTTTAAAATTGAGACATTAATAAACTAGTGGGTGTCATTGTTCTATTTTTCAAAACGATTCAAACTATAATAATTTTTTATCCAGTGTAGTCTTGGGGATGTATATAAAAAAATAATCTAAACGAAAAAGTAGAAACTGCTAAATCGTTCGAGAGGAAGGGAACCGCCTTGGGTGGCTACCGGTTTCGCGATCACACGCCCTATCGTTTCTCGCCAAGTTTCTCGGAGCGCTCATACAGTTTCTTCGAGCTGCGATATACGCTGGTAGCACTGTCTGCTACGCGTACAAACTCAAACGAATTCTTCCTTGTCTATTGTCGATACGAATATTATCTAGTATTGTCTAATTTGACGCACGCTATTTATTTGACTGTATGTAAATACATATATATGTAAATATATCCATTAAAGTAAACGTTTTACTAAACAGCTGGGTTATTATTTACACAAACAATATTATAAAATTCACATAAGAAGGAATCTGCTTTACCGGTAGCGAGTAAAGAATACATTGCGTCATTGACTGCGAGTCGAGTAGGGATTCGTTGGTACAGAGTGTCGCGCGCAACGACTTACAAATTCACATGTACAATTCAAATGTTCGATGCAAATTTTTGAGGACAGAAATGATACTGTATAGGGCCAATAAATATCGATTGGCCAAATATATTATTAGCGATGACGATACAAATTTAAACCGATGGGTATACGTATAATATATACATATATGTATGTACAGGTTACTGTGTGTGTATTTGTGTACGTGTATGCATGCAAGTATATGCACACACACAAACATATACGAACATACGAAGTTGAAAAGACGTTGCACTTGAGCTGTCGAGTTGACCGCGTGAATCGATGTCGCGCACCGCATTGCCGCGAGGCGCGTTTGAGTACGAGAATTAGATTGATCTGCCATTATCTTGTCTGGCGGCCGTCTCGACCGTTGATTAGCTCTATACGTTCCTAGAATCCGAGCTCGGCATTCTTTTCCTTTTCGCCGTAATTATTTCCTCTCGCCATCGATTTTTTCGCCAAATTTTATCCTCCTTCTCATCGTTACGTCTTTATTTTTTTACTGTTTTTCATTTCGCCTCGTGTGGCGTATACGTCGCATTTCGGATAGTTGATATTTTACGTCGATAACGAGTTAACTGGTGACAGCAGTGATTCTATGGCAATCATCTTCGTATATCTCGGCAGCTGTGAGACCGCGATCGAAACAACCAACCCCTTCTTCGCCTCTTAAGAGAAACAGTTCGTTTCATGCCCAGTGACATCGGCCGTCGTATTTTTAGTTTTCGATACTGTGGAATTTAACGAACCTCGTAAATTATAATGTTTATCGTTTGTTATTGAATGACGTTTTATAACCCGACGCTAATTTCCGCGACGTGTTTGTACACGTACCCACACGAGCGCGCGCCCACAACACACATACCGTTTTTTATGAATTTTGATTGATCCGTTGAAACGGGAAATTATTTCATTGATTTACGAAAATTAATTTACGAAATGATTTCGACGCGATTCCACGATTCCATCCTGCAGAGATGAAATATTTTTTGCGTGAAATTTATTGGTGTATAATATGCAAGAAATAAATAATGATAGAATTAGTAATTGACTAATCAAAAATTAGTTGATACGAATGATGCTAGGTAATAATCGTTAAAGTAGAAGAAATTGACTTATATCGGTAATGGTTTTTTATAATTATTTAATTTCGCAATTGGAATTTTTATTAATTTAATGTTAATTGGCGTGGTAAATTAAAACACCTTGTGCTCGAGATAATTATGGATCCTTGCGAAATGAAGCACTCAATAATTTGATAATGCAAAATAGATTTAAATGTTCGAATGTGGAAAAGGTGTAATATAATCTGTAGGATATAATAATTGAATGGCCAAAAACGTATCGTAGAAGATATAAATTATTGAGTGAGTAAATGAAAAAGAAGAAGAAGAAGCTGTCAGAATGTCCGGGAAGTTGTTGGAATGCATAGTATAAATGCGATAAACACTAGTTCCTCCTTCTCATTTTGGCGGCTCGGATATTTCGCGCGCGTGCGATTATTGTAATTTTAAAGAGCCGGGAGGCGCGATTGACCTCGAGAAGCCGGGGACTTCGCTCTCGTTTGTCAGAGAGCTATTTGAGCGGTATGGGTGAATGGCTGTTGCTCATCAGCACTGATTGTTTGAGCCAGTGGATCAAGTGCACTGCATACGCGATTGACACGTATGGTGTATACAAGTATATACCTTCCACTCCGGGTTTTTATATATCTCTGACGTTCTATACTTACAACACATACACACCACATGTCTACACCAGTGTATGTCATATGTTTAGCTACTTCAAACTCACGGTCAGATTAAGATTTGCTCCCTTCTCCGACGCGTCTTTTATTTTTCTTTCACTCTTCCTCTTCTCGTTCTCGCTTCTATACTTTTGAATTGTCAGCGCGTAATTGCGACTCATTTTCTTATACATACCATCGCAACAAGTGTATTATATGCACACTCGCACACACACACACACACACACATACGCGCGCGAACGCGCGCTTGCCCGTGTACACGTATGTAATATTCATATAAACGCAATTTCTCTTGCTTCGATGGAAAGGTGACACTGGATTTAAATCCATATTTTATAAATAACGTAAGGATAGAGCATTTCAATTACTAATAAGTATATATTACATCAAATGAAAGCATTGCAGACGCGATTAACACTGAATTAATAATATTTGTTTTATACACGAAGAAACGTCTTAATGACTCGAATAATCGTATATGCGTTTTTTCTTTTACATTTGGACTACTTGTACAAGATGGGGCTCCCGTTATTCTCGCGGCGCGATAACCTACTCAACTTGTACATCAATCATCATTTTTATCGCGCCTTTTTAATGTTGTATATTAATACTTTCGAACAAATACTTGTAATGAAGGAGAGTGAGAGAGTGAGAGAGAGAGAGAGAGAGTGAGAAGGGGGGGAGTGAGACAAAGAGAAAGAGAGAGAGAGAGAGAGATAGCGCGGGCGAGATAAAAATGAAAAATTGAATCATTAAATTATGTTTGCCAAGAAAAATTAATTAACATATAATTTAATTAATTCACGCATAATTTCCTGCATTATATTTGACAAATTATTTATTAATAATTATGCATTGATAATAATGCGAATTGTGACAAGTGTAAAAAGTACATATAATTTAATACTAATATTTTATACTTTATTCAATCTTACTAAATATGAATTTATTGAACTAGATTAGGGCTAATTAGTCAAATGTTTAAAGAAAAACATGAAAAAAGCAATTTTTTATTGCAAAATTGCGACGTTCCGTCGACAAGGGTACGTCGACCTCATCAGGCGCTTTTAAATATTAAACAAATTTACAAATTATATTTTCAAAAATAAATATCATTAAATATAATTACATTAGAAAAATTACACTTACATATAAACACAATAAAATTCCCTTATCGTTAGTTATGATTTTACCGTCGCCTTATTTTATAACAAGTTTATTAAGAAATGCGCTTTAATGTTTAAAAAAAATACAATATTAAAGTTTATCGATGGTCAACAATATTTTAAATTCAGCTTATAAAATTAGGCAAAGATGCTGGATTAAAAGAACGTCAAAACAATCATAATATAGAATCTGCTGTTATAATGCACGAGAAGAATTATAAGTATGATTTTGACTGGGACAAGGTGCAAATGTATAATAAAAAACCTAATTATAAAAAACGTTTGATTGACCATGAACAAATAGCAATTAACCAAAAAGAAGATGTTCACCATTTAAATCATATCTATAACAAAATTCTCGGAAATTTTAATGTTTGATAGACTAATAATAGAGTCTATATATAAATCGGTTGTTTACATTTTAACTGTCAGTTTGACGTCTGAATAAATCACCATATAAGCGAATTCTATTGTGTTTATGTATAAGCGTAATTTTTCTACTGTAAGATGTTAAATTATTTATTTTTGGAAATGTAGTGTGTAAATTAATTTCTTTAATAAATACCGCCTGACGAGGTTGACGTACCCTTGTCGACCAAACGTCGCAAATTTGAAATAAAATTTGCGTTTTTTGTGGTTTCTTTCAACATTTGATCAAACTTGCCCTTATTCAGTTCAATAAATTCGTATTTAGTAAATCAATATGGAAGGTGAGATTACTGTTTTCTCTAATATTATACCATTTAATTTTTGTTTTGTAACATAAATAACTTTTACTTATTTGTGTCTTGAAATTTTCTAGATGCACGATATGTTCTTATATGATAGTGTATAATACAGAGCGTGTTGTAATTAGTTAAACTATTTGAACAATATTGCATTGCAGAAAAAAAGTAGTCAAAAGGGGAATAAAAGAAAGAAGGCATTAGCAGAGGAGGGGGCCTCGCTATACAAAGAAAACGTATAGAGAGAGTTGAGAGGCAATGGCAGTGTTATTTTCGCCCTTCTCTCTCTCTCTCTCTCTCTCTCTCTCTCTATCTCTATCTCCCCCTCCTCATTTTTATTTCACAAGTCGTGTCAGGCTATATTAGCGCCCCCGCGGTCGCGATAAGGATCAAGTCGATATATATACAGGGACCCTTCCGAGGAGGTCTCGCAATTTTGGAGGTCGTGAGCCCGAGTGATTGAATGCGGATGTGCGTGTGCACTCGGACTGCACAGTGGGCTGTCGAAAAAAAAATTATGGGGGAGCGCGAATATAGGGATTCGAGCGAAATTAGAGAAATCCACTCCGTGACGTGGTATTTTGTACGATACCATCGACTCATTCCGGGAATTTCGCATAAAATAGACCGACTTATTATATGCGCGTCCCGTTACACGTTACACGTCGCGGGCTCGCAATTAAAGGTGCAAATGTTTTGGGGGGTGTCAAGTCGATTTTGCATGTTGCTCGTATTTCTCCTAACTCTCCTTTTACTTTTATATTTTTAATTCTCTGTATATGTGTATATTCCATGAATTGTAAATAGCGTTTACTATTATAATTTAATTATAAAACCACTGTTTACGTGAAATTACATTTTTATATTTTTTATATCGAACTGTATTAATACTCTATAAAGATTATATTTATTTTTATAATTTTGTTATAAAAATTATAAAATCTAGTGACTAATATAGTACTTTTATAAATGTCAAGATCACCACATATTATAACAAAGAGCAACTAGCACAAAGACATTACTGAATCTTACAAGTGCAAACTATAAATTGTAGTAATTAAATATATCCTATAGCCGGAACAACAACGTTAAATTCGATGCAGTATGGGTTTTTAAATCCTTGTGACCTGCGAGTAAAATACTTGCAGATCTTCATTCGTATATATACAAACGATACGAAATATTCGGCAACTCTAAGATTTATGCACCCTGGCGTCGAGTATACCAGGGTACGAAGTTTGCGTGCACATTCGCGACGATGTGGTCGATGTATAGGTGAATAAAGCGATACACCCACCGGACGAAAGAAAAAGGAGTTTATTTGCGTGAAGGGTGGATTCGACAGACGATAAACTGTCCGACGTACAATTTTTAAATTTTGGCTTCGGCATTTAGATTATCATTAATTGGATTGTCGTTTATCAAGATTATCTCACGTGGTCGAATTTACTTTTCGAATCTAAATATAGACATATATTTCCAATTTATTAATTTAATATTGTAAAAATAGTCGATTCACTTGTTATGATTACATTATTTTGTACAAAAAAATATATATTGTATTTAAGTCAATAAATAACTGGCGGTAATAAGTTGTTATTCTTCTTTAAATTTAAGCGAGTTGAATAAATTTTCCCATTTTATGTGAAATACTAAATAATAATTTAAAAATTACAAATAAAAAATAAGATGTACGGTACTATATACATTTATTTTTTTAATATTCGTGTACAAAGATATTAAGTCAATAATAGAGAAGAAATATGTTTCGCGAAGAAATATATTTGAAAAACCGAGAAAGTTCGAATAACTTCGACGTTGCGTGCATACACCTGTTTAATCTGTCTGTGTATGCGATCAGGCATCAACGCAAACTTCTTTTCCCGTAATACTGTTTCTCTTTTTTATTCTTCAAACGAGTTTCAATTTGATTACCGATAAAAAATATCATTTAACATGGTGGAAGTTCGTATAATCAGAGTATTCGGAAGGGCATACATTTAAATGACGTTAATATAACAAATAAAATCGTTTTACGTTTCATAGATTTATTTTTATTTTCTGTTAATTCCATCATTATGCTTAATATGATACACATATATACATTTATATTAGATTATTGAAATTAATAAGAAAATTATTTATTTTACAACCAATATCGCGTGTTTCATATTAATAAATAAAGATAAAAAGCTTGGTTACAGTTTAATTCAAAGAAGTGCATTTACAATTTGCATATATTTTAAATTTATTGCGATTCTTATCAGGCTATATTAATTGATATTATTTAAATTATCAGATCCTTTTAAATGGAAAACGTTTAATCAAATCTCTATAATTACTTATTCGTATTGAGATAAATTCTTATGTGGACAGTAAATACTGGATTCTACCTTATTAATATTAGCAACATGCAATATATAATTTAATATTATTATACGTACAGGTTCTGTAAATAATTACAATTTGTTTTGGATAGATTGCGTACATTATTTTATACACTACCTTTTATGCAAAAAATCAACGATTGAAATCCAACGTTTAATTTAGGCGAATGATTAAACAGCATAATTATTTAATAATAAACAATTGAAATTATCTTGTATCAACATCTGATATATATTTTCTTGTATAATATAAGTTTAATTAGCCGAGTCAGATGGATTGTTTAAGATGGTGCATCCTGATCCCGAGAGATTTGTGAGATAGTCTCTTTAGGTTCGAATAAGGTAGAACATCGAGGGAAACTTTGCGGATTCGGATATGATGAGCCCTATCCACTTTACATCGCGTCGATATCGGATACATCGTAATTCGTGAGTTATCGGTTATAAGGGACATTTTACCCCAAGGTAACCCCTTAATCTAATATCACACAAGGCTCTCTTTCTCGTTCTTGGACGCGGTTGTGTGTGAGGGGTGCCACGGTAGTAGTTGTGTACGGTTATACCTGTGTACACACGGTTGGGCACGTGTATGTAAATATATGTAGAAGGCTACTTTATACTTAGGCTACCTGGCTCTCGGAAGGGAGGTATTACGGGGTTACTAATAGTATTGTATGGCCTCCCCCAAGCCCCATAAGGATAGCCCTCAGGCACGCACCCCGCACGCTCGTTATCTTGGTGCGTATGCAGTTTTTTCGCTAGTGCGTGCCTGGTGTGAGCGGTAGTGCGAGGCTGCTGTGCAGCCCTATGCAGTGAAGGTGAAGGGGGCATCGGGTAACACGGGCAACCAGCCACCCGACCGTCCTCTCTATACGCTAAACCGTATCACCTATACGTCTAACCCGCCCACTTGACGATTCGATTCACCTCGCTCTTCCTTACTCCTTTACCAACACTGACCAGTCATCAAAATCCATTTATTTCATCATCATTCTCATTGAACACAATACTCTGGGTACTGTTACACATTGCTCCATTTTTACGCTATATGTATTTCCTTTTTTTGTTTTTATATCCAACACAACTTCCCACTACTACTCTATAGATACGCAACTTAAACGTTTTATTTTCAGATTTTAAAATATTGTGCACGAATATAATTATTTCAATCCAATTAGATTTATCAGCTCTTAAAGAATACACTGTCATTATTACCTTCAATTCACTTTCACCTGTAATTCTAATCTATATAAATTTGCTAAATAATTTTAAATTAAATAACGATATTTAAGTAACATTGCGCGTATTTGTTACGTCAGATAAAGTTTAACAATAAAATAGTAAAATATTAAAAAATCAATATACACGAATGATAAGGAGAAAGTTCTATAAAATATTTAGCAAGTTAGTTTCCAATTAGGATGGTTGAGGTTGGTTTCGATGCGGCGTCCAGGCAGGAAATCATCTCGTTGCCCAAAGTCGCTCGGTATAGCATTCGGCGCGACATACCGCGAGTGTTTCAGAGCTAAACCTAGAGTGCTCGAAATACACTATGAAGTTAATTCAAGTACATCGAGTTTGCTGTAGCTACTAGCTACGCCACGTTGTCTTGTCTTTTGCCGTTCTTCGTATTCCGCGATGCTAACTGTCTATACACTCAAACTAATCGCAGACATGTATGATGATCACGTATTGGACAGCCAACTTTATTACAACCTGAAACAACATTCCTACTCTTACTCTTTTTCTTATTCCTACTTTAACAATATTGCTTTCTACATTTCTTCGACCATTTACAATTACACGTATACATTTATATAATTATTTCAAATAATTTTCCAACAGCTTAATATCTTCATACTCGCAGTACGATGTCACCATACATACCTATATATATGCTTTTGTATATTACTAAAAATGAAAAACACTTTTAATTGCAGTTATGGTGACGTATATGTAACTACATTTTTTCGTAGCATATATATATTGTTTCAGATTTAAATTTAATGAAAGACATAGTGTAATATAAAATTGTGGTTGATGTAAAAATAATCCAATTTATTACTTTTACTATGAACAAATTAAAAAAAATAATTTGATCACGTAAGGTCAAACAGAAACGCGTGCGTCAAGATGGGCTCTTTGCGGTTGTAAGGAATTGGGCTTAGTAACATTTTTCTCATGACACGACCATGTACTCTGCACCCTAAGCCAGAAGCTTATCTTCTTTCTTTCTTCGCTTTCAACTGTCTGCGTCCCTTGCGGCGTTGCAAGCTTCAAGTCATTATCCCCTCGTCCGCTTTAAGCGGGCTCTTCGAGACAAGAGTCTCCTTGTTCTAACAACGTTCGCGGTTAAGAGTCATCACTTTTCCACACTCGCTTCTCTGCTTTTTTTTCCTCTCTTTCCATTGACTCAAACCCAATAAGTGCCCTAAGTATAGCTGAATTCGTATGCCACTATAATTTTAATGTATCACCTGCTTCTTCTATAAAAACCTAATTAAATAATTATTATAATTACATCTTAGCGATCGTAGCGTATCTAATTATCGAGATGAAACGCATTTACTTACACAGTATACGTATTTTTCAAAATTATTCATTCAAAGTTATAAATATATCACACATATTCATGAGTTAGGTTGAAAAAAATGTGTATTTAAATCATTTATAATGGATTTCAATTGATTTGTTTTTGTTACGCGGTTCACGCGCAAGTTTAAATTCTAAAACCGGAAGAATGAAAGTGATATAGGAGTAATTTTTTTGAAGCCAGACCTTGAAGGTATTGACAAGTCATTTAATGGAACGTCAACAGAATAAACTTATGGTTGTAAGATTCTCCAAACATTAATTTTAAGTGCATGCTACTATACCTCATTTCTACATTATACTCTTAGTTTCTACCCCTTTTTTTATTTATTTTCGCCATAGTTCTCACTCTCCTTGGTGCGTTTTCGGTATTTTTTGTTCCCTCTTTCTTTGGTTCCTTCTCCCAATAGCCCATTGCCATGCCGGCGCTCACTCGTAAAATGCAAATCTGAATAATGACCATGCTCTTGATGCTTTCGACGCTCGTTGAATTGATCGTAAAAGAAGGCTTAAAGCCGCCGTCACCAGAAGCATCCGAAAGGACTGGGACGACGAGGAGCTACGACGATGATGATGATTAGGTCGAAGCATTGAAACTGCCGATTATCGCCTCGATAAAGCTCCACTAGAGCCCCTTTCCTTTATTTATTCAAAAACTATTTTTCTCTGAGTCCCCCTCCATCCCCCCTTCTCACTCCCTCTCTCTCTCTCTCCCTTTGCTCCCTTTGGCGCCTTCTAGTTAAAAATAATAGCTCGAACCATAAGGCTCAGGAGTCGATAATTACTATGCACGTGGAATCCCAACAAAATTTGCACTCTCCGGGGGCGAGGTCCTTTCGAGATTCATAAAGTTGCATATCGGTTTTCTCATTATACGGGCCGCAAGAGTGCGTGAGAGGACGCGAGTACTCTACTGGCTATCCTCGAACGGCAGATCCTTCTGGAGGTCGACTAGCTGGAATCCGAGAGGGCAAGAAACTTTCCTAAATCATCTGGTATTTCTGAACGGCAAAAACCAGCATTATATACACACATTATACCTTTATATATATATACCTATATACGTGCACACATACACATACACGTATTACACTCTATAACACATGCGTGATAGTTCCACGAAAAATGTTGCCCAGTATTTTACTACGAGCGCGTTTGTAATTATGACATTTTTGTACCTTCTCCTTCTCTCACTGCGGATTCCTCTGAATTTTGCACTTTTATGACTGAGCTCTTAACTTTCCTGAATCAGGAATTTTAAAGCGTAAAGAAGAAAAAAATAGAGGTATGCCTAAAAATTTTTTTTTTATTTTTTTTAAAGAGATACACTTATATATAGGTATATTAGCTCAACATCTTGAAAGGGTGTTTAATATTTTTCAACTTTCTGAAATTAGGTAAAATTACTCGAGTACAAGTAAATTATATTATTAGATTAGAACAGAATAATTGTTTGTTTTACATGTTCTAATTAATAGTGTATGTTACTATTATTAATGATATCAAAGTTTCCTTATAGATACATTTAGACAATCTCGCTGCTTCGTTTACATTTCAATATTCATTTCCAGCACAAAAATTTTGATTGTGATAACAAAGATATTTAAAGTACTACTATTTATTTCATGTGTAGCATAATATTTGCATCGTCAAAGGGGGTTAATGTTTGAGATACCGATTAGGTTAATGCAAAAATACGCATTCGATCATCAATACATTAATACGTTGATAATTTGACTAGCAATACAGACATAAGAAGACAGTCAGTGTTCGTCTCATGCGCTTAGACACACAAATTTTTGCATGTCTTTTTAGCAAGTGGACGACTTGACTTGGATCTTGTCCCCGAAACTCGATTGGTCACTGCCACCGAAGAAGAGAGCAATTGTCCCTGCACGTGCAATTCAACCGCATATGATATGCTTCTGCATGTGAATGAATCGTTCATATACCAACATTGAGACCTTCTATCTCATACTAGCTATCCTAAGGAAATGAAGATTACAATATTATTTGTATTGCTTGTTTTTATACTAAATCATTTTATCGCTTTTTCCAATCTGGTAGTTTTATAATCTCAATTAAGTCAAATTTTAATTATTTCTTTAACTACGATATTCACTGGTAATTAAATTGACAAACTAAGTAGCTCTTTTTCTTTTGGTATAAATTTAATTTAATACTAATAAATTAATCTTTAAACAACAGTACTGCACTATTACATTAGAATACATTATTGACATTATCAATTGATACTTATACAATATAACTTCAGTATGGGGAGAAAATTCTTTCCAATTGAGTAACGAATATTTTTTTATATCATTTAATGTCGCTGTTTTTATATTCCCAACTTGGTGCTAATTATGGTCGGAGGTCATACGATGTGTTGAACTTAATATATATATTCAAGTAGTGTTTACAAGAATCGACAAAGATCGGGAATCGAACCCGCGTGAAACCTCCGGGTACGAGTCCACCTGTGGATGTCACTGGTGTAAGTTATTTAAAAAATGAAACATTCCTTTTTAAAATTACTTTAATTTAGAGCAATAATAATCAACTGAAGGAAAAAGGTCAGCAGAGGTCTTTTATGTTTATAAAAATGGATTGCAATTGATATTTTCCTTCCAGCAATGGGTACAACGAGTAAAGAATCCATGTTTTTAATATATACAAACTGCCACGCGATCTTTTTATTTTTCTGACTCATTAAAATGTATATTAGTACATTGTATTGTACATTTTAAGGCTGATAAATGTGCGAAGTGCATGGGGCAATAGTTCTTGGCCAAGTCAAGCTGATAAACAAGTTCTGGTGCCGTCATCTAACGGGTGCTTCGTATAGATAGTATGGCATCAAGACACACTTTCATAATCCAACAAATCGAGAAAGTTGTACACATCGTTTAATTTTATCATTTTCGCAGAGACATATCAATGCATTAGAAACTTTGTTTCTCAACTATGTCAATTCAGTTTTTGTTCTTGATAAGCTCAACATTGTATTAAATGCTATGTCATTCATTCAATTATAAAAGCGTTTCATTATAAGTACATCAATTACATTTTTTTATATTTATGTATTTTGTAATAGATAAGTGTTTTACGAAATTCTCTGTCATTTTATCATACGTATAGGTGCATGTGTATTCACGTGAACTAAGCATTGTTAGAAATTAAATGTACAATCAAATCAATCTTAACCTTTTGTTTTAAACGAAAATAGAATATATATGTATTAGTAAAATTAAATTATATAATTTCTACTTACCTTGAGCGTAGTGTCGATCAACGTTAAAAAACGCTAGAACGTGCTTTCAGGGATACATAAAAAAGCATTGCTTGAAAATTCAGCTACCTTAAATTCATTTAAAGTTATAAAAATTTTATATATGAGGTATTATTACATAGTAATTCGTGAAAAATATTTAAATGCACTTGTTGAAGTTAAAAAAAAATGAAGAATGTAATGAAAAAACGTGCGGGTTCGTAAGAAACTTTAGTCGTAAAACGTACTGTTTGACTGTAATCGGAGTTTGGAAAAAAAATTAAAAAAGCAGGAAAGTTTTAGTTGATTTAACAAAAAGTATAATGTGCCTATATAAGTCGACACGACTACGAAAGCGCAAATATATATATTAACGTCTCTTACAAACGGAGCGATAAAAAAAGTTAGTGAAATGACTTAGTAAGTCGCGCGTGCACGAATCTGTATTATTCGAACGATAGATAAATTGCAAATCAAAGTTATGTGTGACATTATATAGCGTAATAGATAAAGAAAAAAGAAAAAGGTTAGACAGTATGTTTGTCGAAAAAACCGTGTATTTATTCGAATAAATATTCTTCTATCTATTGCTTCTATTTGAGAGAAGTACACAATTATACATATAAGTAGATGTTTTTTTTTTGTTTCGTTCAGATACTGAATACACAATTCAATTACTCTTAGCCATTATTTATACACTGACAAACGTAAAAATCCAAGGTGAGTCTCATCGAGGGTCGCTGTCCTCCCAATGAAAACAAAGAGTCTACATCTAGCGAGGCCTTAATGAGTAGTAGATCGAAAAAGTAGAATTAAGACGAGTTCACATGTAGCATAGAAAAAAGAGGAAGTTTTGGGAAGGGGAAGGAGACGAAGGCATCTCGGATCTTATCCATTTTGTCTCGGGCAGTACGGAGCCATCGCTGATAATGCATATACGTGTAATATAAATTAGTCGCCGTTCTCTCCCTCCCTCACTCCCTTCATCTCCCTCACTCTCTCTCTCTCTCTCTCTCGCTCTCTCACACACACTCTATGCCGCTCTCACTTGCTTAATCGTAACAACAATTCGCTTACTAGCTATACCGCTTAAGTTACTGCCACGAGAAGCCCTAATAGGGTACAACATAGCGAATGCTCGCGGAAGAAGGAAGAAAAGTGCGCGCACAAGAAATTTTGTAACGAAATCTGCAACGTTTTATCACTACATTGGTAATGTATGAATTCATATGAAGTGACATTAAAGCGAGTCAAATGTACAAATAATACCCATACAACATGAGAGGGTAATAAGGTTGAGTAATGTTGAACTTCCGGAATCCCTACACCGAGTATCGCGTGAAATCGGCGTTGATAGCGCAGGAGTCCCAACTCGTCAATCAACCATCTAGTAGTAGATTTGAAGCGCCACCGGCGTTATACAGAACGAGTTAAGCGTTTTTCAGTATTATCTAGTTGCCAGTATGGTATCCAATTTTAATAATTTTAAATTTGAAAACCGTAAAGAATTATAACGTATTCTGGGATAAAATAGTCCTCGTTACAAAATTTCTTTGTGCGTGCACGTTGTGGGTCTACTTTTGCAAGCGTGAAATTGTGATTGATTATGTAAATGTTTGTGTAAATGCTTGTATACTGCACCCTTGTAGATATGACCTGTGTCTTCGTAACCTCGATGTGCACAACTGGTTTATGTATAATATATGCGCTTATACATGTGCCCATGCGTATGTATGCGCTTCCCTATGTGTAATACGTCTATTTATGCATATGCGCATTCGCTAACGAACGCAAGTGATTTTGTGCGCATGTTCACGAATTTATGTATATTATGTATATTATTACAAACGCTCAGCTCCGTATCTACAGCTTATACAAACTATCTAAATTAAACTATTAGAAGAATTCGTGCCAAAGTATACCTGATCAACCTGAGAAACGTGCGATATCTCTCCGATATTGGATCAGGTTTTAACTCGTGATTTTAATATATTTTGTCTTCGCTCTCCTTTTTTTTAAATTATCTGGTCCTCGTTTCGTCGTACGTCATCTCTCCTTATATCGAGGAACGGTGGAAGCGATCTCATCTCGCGATAAAATCATCGTAGCCGTTTTTTATTATTAATATTATTATTAGTATTGTTGTTGTTGTTATTATTATTATTATTATTATTATTATTATTATTATTATATTATCATTATTTTATTTTGTTTATTTATGTACACATCAAACACACGTTAAAGAGCGATGCCTATGTATTAACGAGCAACATGTTAATACAAAACGATTAGAAACTTCATATTGAAACGATGAATATTTGTATATTCAAAGTATTAGTTAACTCAAATGTATTTTATACTATTTGTACTTTCGTCAATTGTTGCTTTCTTTAGTTAGATTTTCACGGATAACAAATGTTGGCATAGTTTTGTACTTATTCTCGGCAATTTAGTATTTTGCTACCAATCCATGGGCATCGTTCTTTGCTTATAAACTCGTATCCGCACTCGCACATTTCACACACTCGAATAAAAAAAAAAAAGAAAAAAAATACGGAAAAAGAAATAACGTTTAAACTGTACACCGAGATCCTTTGACCATCGCGTTTCCATCTATTACCGGTTATGCGTAAATCGAGAAACAGTGAATTATCAAAACGATTCTAGGCGTTTGCGTGTGTACATATAGAAGAACAAGAAGTTGTTGCAAACTGTCGGTAGTCAATAATTTAGGAAAATAGTGTGTTTGTGTTTGTGTGTGTGTAGTGGTAAACGGTAAACGCGATGGTACCTTAAAATAATACCGTGACGCTAGGAACTATCCGCCTTGCAATGGATTACACCGTTCAATGTTTCTCCCGCAGAGAGACGCGCACGCGGTACTGATTATCTTCCTCTCTTCATTTCGGCTCATCTCGTTCAACAATGCAAAAGATTTTTAACGCGTGCGATTCGTCCGGTTGGTACTCGAAGTCGTGTTGCTCGATTCACTAACTGCTAACTATTCCGCGGCGGCCACATCCACAAGGCACTTCAGTCTATCGATGAAGAAAAAGAATATTCGGTACAAGAAACGATAGTGCAACATGCCCACGATCATCCTTAAGTGTTTGTTTTTTTTTTTTTTTTACGAGAACTTAATTCCTTGACGTCACATTCTCAGATGCCCCCGCGATTCGCGGCGTTGACGAAAGTAAAATCTTGTCACTCGAGTGTTATCGCTTGTTCGTTTACTTTTTTCTCTCGCTTTTCAAACTATTTGTCTATCTGGCTATCTACCTATCTCTCTCTCTCACTCTCTATCTCTCTATCTCTCTCTCTCTCTCTCTCTCTCTCTCTCTCTCTCACTCTCTCGCTCTCTTAATTTTACTCTCCCATTCTCTTGTAAACGCGCGGTTCGGTCGACGAGCAAGACAGTGACGAAGATGCGCCAAGGAGGAGTAGCGTTTTTTCCGGCTTGGGAATCACGCGGCAGTCACGTTGATCGTCGTGAGGGACTATGAGCAGCCGCAACGCTCGACGACCATGCCGGGCAACCGCGAGAAGACGATCTGGTATTCGTTGTCGAAGTAGAGCATCGTGATTTCCGAAAGCTTCCGCGGTGCGCAGCAAGGCCCCGTGTTGTTAGGTGGCTCGGCCAGGCTGACGATGTGTGTGTTCGGGTATGCCGGCAGGAACGCCATCGGACAGTCACCCGAGCAGTAATTGGCGTCGTATCTGCAACCACACGAGCATTCCCTTTTTTCAATCCACCAAGTAGATCAAACCCCTTTTGGGTCAGCCAACATCATTCGCTTCCGTAAACATTCACATTTTACTTTACCATCAACATTAAATTCACTGACAAATGATAAACCCTACTCGTATTCTAACAATATCTTATTTCAAGCTACATTTCAAAGACCCCATATTTAAAATTAAACTTCACAAAAAGCTTCTTTCCATATTATTTTTATAGAACCAATCAACATGATTTTTTTTTAATTCATTAGGGCTATTATTACTCAACTTGGACAAAATTTATTGATTTATGTTATCTTTACAAGTTGGATTTCCGAAATCTTTTTGGAATAAGGATATTTCTTTTCCTAAGCTTATTGAAATTTTTTGAGTTTAACTTACCGTTAATGTATAGTCTCAGATAAATCAAACCAACTTAATTAATTATGGAAGACATTGTACATTATCATTTATAAAAAATAAGTATCAAACGTGTTGATTTTGGACGTTGTCGAGAGCCAATCGTCTGAGCCGAGTTTCTCGCTTCATGCAAGTGATTTGTCAATCTCTAAAGGTTGTAATCTCATTCGTCAGAGATTACAATGCTAATTCCATAATGCTTAGAATTTTTATCGTTTTCTTATCAAAGCTCAAAGTATATTTAATATTAAAAATATGACAAATAAAATATTGTTGTAAATTTATATTTAACTTTTATTTGTATTTTTTTGTACGACATTGACCAAAAGACAATGCCCACAAGTGTAAAACCATTTATAAAAGTGTATATAATTGTTCTTTATTTACTACTAATCTTGATATTTTATTTAAAATAAAGAAAAACTTATGGAATAAAAAAAAACAACCATGATTAACCAATAAAGTTCCATTTTTATCTTTAAAAACATATTCTATATACACAAGTATATGCACAAGTGTATATACAAGTATTCAATTCATTTTTCTTTTATTAATTTTTTATTGAACAGCCCTAAAATAACCTGAACTCTAATCACGGCGTAAAGAAATTATTTTAATTTTTTACTTTTAAACTATAACAAAAATTTTCCTCATCGCTGTTACCTATGGTTCATAAAAGCTTGAGAATATCGTTAATCAAATTGAATTATTGAAAATAAATTATATAGTGTAATTATAGACTCTAGTATTAGAATAATTGTACAAAATAATTTAAAAAAAAATTTGTTAGATATACAATTAAAAATGAACGTTGTTTGTTTCAGAAAGAATAACTAGACGAGTCACAATTACGACGGTAAAATATAGATGTTGAATTTGAAATATTTAAAAAAACCTATAAACAATAAAAAATTCTGTAGGTTTAACACAATACAGGTTGATGTTCAACTCACTTTTTGGGTGCAATGATCCAATCCCAGCCGAATTTCTCAAAGTCGACGGTTAACTTGTACCTACAGCATCTCGTTTCCTGACTGGTCTCGTCGCAATTCAACCCTACGTTTCTCTTTATCCTTGCGCCACGACGCGAATCCAACTCCTGAGTTTGTACCTCAAGATAGGGTGCGTTATCAGCACCCGGACTCGTTTCCACCGGACGAAAACTTCGAGTTGGCCTGCGTCCATTCGGCCCACCAATCTTAATGGCGACACCGAGATTATCTCTAGGGTGTTTGAACCACTCGGCCACCATACGCCTAAGTTCAACGGTCACCCATATACCTCGCCTTCCGACGGGTCGACGGTGTTTAGTTGTAAGCGGCGGTCCAAGTTGCGGCCCACCCGCCTCTGTCGGCCCTCGCATTATTCGTTGCAGCGTTATCGTGATGGTGCCTCCTTCACTCGCCATCATTGTTTCCGCGTCAATTTCGTCTCCACCGTTGTCTAATGAGCCATCTCGACTCTCTTGCGTTCCGTAGATCCAAAGCGAGAGTTCAGCTCGCGTTACCCTGTGCTGAACGATCTTATCCGAAAATTTGAAGTACAGCACGTCTAGGTTGCCCTTTGAATGCCTTAGCCTCTGATCTAAACAATCATTAACACACAACATTATTTATTTTAGTAGTTATTTCAATTTATTTAAAATAATACAGTTTACTAATATTTATTCTTTCATTTTTAGACATTTCACTTACTTAAATATAATTTCCATACTTTTTATACAAAATTAATTTGTTGCGTTTATCGATATTTTATAAAGTTTACAATAAGTTTAAGAATTAGAATTATTGGCTGGGTTCGATGGTTAAAATGCAATAACAAATTTTTATTTTGTATAATATAATGTGGAATTTAAATAAGCAAATAAATTTATTCTTTACTAATTTAGTTATTAGTTGATTTTTGTTAATTCTTAATTACTAAATTAAATAAAGTAAATTTCAATAATAAGACTGTTGAAACGCAAAGCAGTAAAATAATCTTGCCGAAATTAAACAAATATTTTGCCAAATCTATTAAATAGAAATTACATAATAAGCATAAGTGCTGGGTTATTTTAGGCGTTATGTTGATTATAAATTTTATTTTATATTTTTTTTATAAAAATAATAGAGTATTTGAAAAAACCTAATAATTTAACAATTAATATATCAACAATAAAGTTATGAGCAAAATAAACTAAATTAATTTTATTTAATTGAATTAGTTATCGCATACTTGCTTACTTATACAGAAATAAATAAGAACTGCTGTTTCTACTGAGTCATTTTAAATGAAGTATGGAATGTATAGAAATACGAAGTTATATTTACTGCTTTGTGGTTTTGCATTTACTATAAACATTTATACACGCACACATATTATACTTCAATGAATTAAAACAGTGTAATTACAAAAATGTAATTTAATTAAGTTTAATAAGATGAATATTCAAAAGTGTTAAACACGTTATATATTAGGATTATACAAAATCAAAGCAAAAGTAACGAATCAAAAATTTTAGCTTATGAATATTGAATCAAAATGCATTTGAACTTAAAATATAAACTGAATGATCGCGTATAGCAATTCATATTCTTGAATCTAGTTTAAACTGAAGAAAAAAAATTTAAAGAAAATATATAAATGCTGTATAAAATATAAATGTTGTATAACGAACATATCGAGTTTTCCCTCAAATATAACGATAAATTGCTACAATAACGTTGAAATAATTATAGTGGAAAGGAAGAAGTGGGGGGAGAATCAGAGAGAGAGAGAAATAGAGAGAAAGGAATAGAGGACACATTATACGTTTCAATAGGTCAATCGGCAAATCAATCGTTCACGCAATTTAATTGCGCGACAAAGAAATGGAGAAAGAGGTTAGATATCTTCGGTTGTGTATTAAATGCATTTGAATATAGATGGACTGCGTAAAAAGTATTCAACGTTAACAAAAACTATTTTTGATTCCACGTGGAAGTACAGATCGGCGCGTGCAGACTGGCACGTTCTTGACGTTAACGCGCGTTTTCGACATTTCTATATTATGTTTCTTCGGCGAAACTTAGTTGCACTTGTGTCTGCGCTCATTTTTGATCCTAACATATGGACGGTAAGTTATAACCCTTCTTGCCAAATTCCGACAAAGATACGATACAGTTTAAGGTAGTTTAAGACGTTCTTTATTTCTTCGTAGAAAGAGAGTGACTACCATTTTGGTAATGACATTTCGAAGAAAATCTATTGCGGGTACTTATGACAACTTTATAACAACTTCTAGAAAACTGGTTATGACATTTCTTTATACGTTGCACTTCGTATACTTTTTACTG
This sequence comes from Theocolax elegans, assembly GCA_026168455.1. Classification (NCBI taxonomy): domain Eukaryota; kingdom Metazoa; phylum Arthropoda; class Insecta; order Hymenoptera; family Cerocephalidae; genus Theocolax; species Theocolax elegans. The sequence continues at coordinate 29,271,891 of CM047426.1, forward strand.
ATGTCAATTAAACAGAATAATAATATGTGAAACAATTTTTAATCATAGTAGCGTACTCTTAAAATTACATCTTTCCGTTTGACATTAAATAACTAAGAATTTTAAATTATGATCTATCTCAATCAATAATTAATTTTTCATTTGTAATAAATATTAATTTGATAACATTGTTTACAGATATTTAAAACAGTAGAACCGATAGACTTAAGATAACTTTATAAGTTTATAAATAAAAATAGACTTTTGTAATTAATAATCGATGTTGATAGATATTTGTAACGTTGTACCGATTGTCATAATAAAGGTGACATAACTGTCGAGAGAAATACATACATAAATAAAGACAACAGGATACATTTAAGGAAAGGCAGAAGAGAGACGGAGATCAAGAGTAAGATAATTAAATAATATTAGTGTGTTGAATTGTATGACTATGTACACGGACGAAGCAAGGTATATCGATGCAACATATATATAATAAGTTGCACGGTATAGAACTATATGTGCAGCCGAGAACCGCGCGGTGACTCTTGGAGATTGCCAAGTTGATTATGATTATTATGGCATTGGTGCATCGAACTATATTTAGCTAGAATCTAATTCGCACGCTGGGATATCTATGACCATTTCTTATTTACAACCGAGCGCGTGGCTAGTGATATTGAGTAAATAACCGATGCAAATATAATATTCGATAACCGTTCTACTACGGGGAAACATTGTCGATTTTATTTTCCAATTAGATTACACACTGTATCTTTATTCACTGCTCACCGTATGACACCGCGGCTCTTATTACCCTTTACCTTTTGGAAACGTTCAAACATTCAGCACTTTCGTTTTATCGACTCGACTGCTTATGCTATTGGCATTTCTACTACGTCTTATTCTTTTTTTTTTTGGGGGGGGGGGGATTACCAAATAAGTTAGTGCATTTTTTAATTACAAATATATTTTCTTATAATAGATTTTTCGTTGAGTTTCAGAGTCTATTTGTACAAAGCGAGAGATATTTACATAATCTTTGATCACGCTATCAATTCGTAAAAAATTATAGATAAACCAATTAAAGAGAAAAAAAGGTAGAAATTTTCTAATTGTAAGATTTGTAAGTTTTAAGATTCCTTAAAAATACTGTACCTTCAAAGGCATTTTTAAAGGAAGATAACAACATCTATTAAACAAAAAACTCTTTCTTTCAAAGTTTATTCTACCCATTATCGTTATCTTTGCTCAAAAAAAAAGTTCTTACCTTTTTAATTAGCACTTTTACGTCAGAAACTTTAATTTAATAAATACAAATGTAAACTAACTTACTTTAAATACTTTATAATTATAAATTCTACAAAGAAGTTAATCAATACATGTACTTAGTTCCTGATTTAAAATATTTAAAGATAACTGTAGTAACTATTTAACATTACATAGACTCTATATAAATATACGATTGCATAGTAAACCATAACCTGCAAATTGCAAAAAACATTCTCATCATTATTATCATTAATGTACATCCTGCATAATCCCTTATAGATATATATTACCTCTTTAAAAAGTTAAATATTAAAATTAAAAATTAAAAATTAAAAATTAATTTCTCACAATATAAAATAAATAAACAGAAACGAAAGCTATATACACACAATTATGTATTGTATTTATCTTTAAAAAAGACGCGTAGTGCTTTTCATTAAAAGATAAGCTTTCCTTTCCAAAAAGTAGTTGTTCTAACTTTTAAAATAACGTATAGAAACTTCTTTTTTTTCAGAAACTTGTAGCCTCCGCGCCAGAAAGCTACTTCTTATCATGGTAAATAGGTTAATTAAATTATTTATTCTTCTTCTTGCCTTAATAGTACTCTGTTCTTAATTGTTATAATTTAATAATAAAATGAACGGAAAGATGTTATTTATTTGTAAAAATCGGTGATTTATAAAAGTTATTTAAAATTCAATTATTAAATTAATTTAAATTATGTAATTACGTTTTAATATTTATCATTTAGTTGCAGAAAAAGTAAACTTACTCTCTGCGATAAACATAAGAGAACTAAAAAAATTATACTTGCTGATTAGATGACTTCATTAATAATAGATAGGAACTGTCATGTAACTTCAAACTTATTTATCTTAAATTGATTACTTCACATTCGGTTTGTTTAAAAATTTTTCAGTTTACACACGAATTCTCGACAGTGTTATGTGATATAATTATCAGAACAAAGTTAAGTTTGTCAACCCAACAAAAACTTCCAACAACTGTTTGTATGTCTGTATTTATTTACCATAAGATAATATATGTTTCTTGATAATTTGTCAGAATTACTTCATTCATAAATTATTTGTTTCATTTTTAAAACTATTTTTAAGTTATGATAATACGTTTAAAAATAATCTTTATTTACATTAAAAATGACTTTCATAATAAAGTATACGTATATATCTAATATTTTATTTACAAAAAGTACTTTTTATAATTAATTTATTACGTTTTATTAAAATAATGACTTTTATAATTTGACAAAAATGGAATGTCGTTGAAATATGTAGTTGTAGATTCATTAATAACCGAACAGGCTAGGTAAGACACCAGAGATATGGTCATTGGTAACGTAACACGATCAAGTTAACCGCGTGTGCAAATTTTTTGATAAATTTTTGACTTTTACTAACTATTCTTTATGTAATAGCAATTTGCAATATTATGTGGTATGAAAAGGGGATTTTAATCTTTTCTGAATGTTTGCACTCGAATAAAACACGATTGAAGAAGTTGCAAGAGAATAAAATATAATTTCCAAGTAAAACGAAATATATTTAACTCCCGGTTAAATAAAAGCAAGGCGATGGTTGATATTATTTCAATGAGTGTATAAAAAATATAAATTTTATATGGAGGTGCTATTGTATTGTAATATTGGTATGTTACGTGGCGAAATTATTAGAAAATATTTTTTTGCAAAATCTTGACAAAATCGTGGCTAATGATAAAATTTAACATTTTTGCGATATTCGTCTCATAAAAATCATAAAAATTTTAATAAAGAAATTCGTTGAATAAAAAACGGTACATCTTTATAATAAAATAAAATAATTAAAAATAGGTATCTTTCAAAGATTCGATCTCCCGATCTTATACTTTAACGTCTTTAGCTAAGCTAGCTATTGCTTTTAAATTTGTATTAATTTCAAGTTGCATTGAAACAAATTTCAAATTTTATAACCTAAAATTATGCTCATTTAGTAATGATTTCGACTTAAACATCAGAAATTCGTGTTTCCGTAATCTAATTATTCTTTAATTATTTCTTTATTAAAATTTAAATCATTTTTGTAGCAAAAAGCTCCCAAAAGTTTGATGTCCACACTCATTCTTAGCTACGATTTTACCAAGTTTTTAAAACTATATATCATCTAACGATCTTGTCATGTAATTTTTTTCCACGCGGGGAGCCAATACGATATGGTGCTATGCTGCAATAACGACACAACGGTACCTATATGGAAATATCTTATATTGTGTCAAAAGAAAAAAAAACAGTTCGATAATATACGTAATACATATTCTGTGCGTAATAATAATTTGTAAAAAATATATAATATAAATTGTATGAATAAAATATATGGATAAAATTATATGAATTATATATAATAATAATCTTGAACTATGATGTCTTGTTGAGAAATGACAATGTAGTAATTGGTTACAAATTAAAATTACGATTAAAATTACGATTAAAGTTACGATTAAAATGACTACTTAATGCATGACCGAAAAACAGAGTATAACGTAATGTGCGACACGGCCGATAAGATTTCGAATACTTTGCTCGTCTTCTCATGGCCCCGATAAATTATCAAATAATAATGTTAAAAACTAAATACTTGTCTTTCGCCTTAGATGTCACGAGCATTAACTAAGTCATATAATCATTATTACAGCAACGATTACATGCATTATTAGTGCAAGGGGAATAACGCTTCCGTGATAACGTGACTCTTGCTCCATGCTCTCTATACATTTTTCCGATTTTAATGCACTATCTTTTTGGGAATCCACACTCTTAACACACATTTATCACTTTTTCGTACATTTAAAGCTTGTTTATTCCATATTGTGTCGAGAGATATGAATTAATGATGTGCTTTCATTATTAAGAACGATACCTATTGCATTCGAAAAATATTTGAAACTTTCTTATATGTAGAAGCCTAAATTAAGATTATTGAATGGTTTCAATTTCAAGCAGTTCATGACCAATTTTCTTATCATCATTGTCAAAATATTATTTTGAGAAACAAAATAAAAAAATACTTGAAATTTTCCGTCGTTTGTTTTTTCATGAACATTTTTTATGAACTTACTATGATTTCAAATCACCGCATGTATGTTACTGGAAATAACATAAATAGTCAAAATAGTGATCATTTTGGAACATTATATATTTTCGTACTGAATAATTTTTGTTTTACCATATTCCACGATTTTCCTCGTAACGCATCAACCCTCGTAGCGCGTAACTTAATTTTATAATTTTTATTGTATACATTATCTGAAAGTAGTTTATACGCACTTTCATTTTCTTATTGAAACATTGTATTACTATTATTTCTTAAGATACTGTAATTTATATCTCGATCTGAATTTCTTAATATTTATTCCATATTTATATAAGTGGTACGATAAACATCAATAAGTTAACATATTTTATTACATTACGTCGACGTAAATGCATGCTTTGTAGATTTCGAATAAGCGTTGAATCGTGCAACTGCTGATTTCGTATAATCATCTTTTTATTTATATATCAAGAGGTTTTAAATAACTTTAAATCTGTTGTCAGTTGTTAACTTTAAAACTTTGATATTTCAACGAAATAGATAGAGAAGGACGGTGCAAAATATAAAAATTATATTCGATTTATATTGTTAAATAAAAGATACATTAAAAATTGATTCGAAAGTTAGTTTAAACCATGAAGTAACGAAACAAAGCAATTTTCCTCAATGAAATGATGTTACATACATATATTACATAAATATAAAGTAATTATGGCAATGGGAAGAGTGCGCTCGACGTTGAAACCAATACAAAGTGGATGTAAAACCCAATTCGCGTTTAGATGTTGAAAAAAAAAAGTCTAAAGTAAGGCGGTTCAGCGAAGTGTCGGGAAAGGTTTCTCTCGATTAATCCGCACGCGCATCTTACCGTTGGTCGAGCACGCATCAGGCTCGTGAGCTTTTACTCGATCGGAGCGCGATTAAAAGGTCCACGAGTGAGCGAGCTGCGGCACGCATAACAAGTAAAATAGAGTTAACGAGTATAGTTTTCCACGCTCCCATAAGTCCAAGGAATCGAGTGAATCACCCGGTGGCACCATCATCGGCAGCCCGATCATACGATCCAACTTGTGTGTTCTCCCGATAGGTATAGGCCCGGCTAAGGGGTAAGCCAAAAAATAAGAGAAGAAATTGATACTACGACGCGGTAGTCTATTCAGGCCATTCCTCAGAACCGCTTCCATACCAGGGTAAAACACGCTCAAATCGTACCGTTACGCGACACGATCCCACTTTTTCTTACGATCAATCAGCGGGAGAAGAGTCGATCGATCGATCGATTCGCTTCGTGATCAGCCGCATCTTGTGCGTGCTATCGTCATTCCCGAGAATGATACTGATTGCTGATGAGATCGACGAGGATACCGATTAATTCTCCGATCCGATTTTTTCCTCTCACCCTATACGCTTTTTTGACTCTCCCCTTCCCTTTCCTTTAACTCTCGACATCTCCCTTTTCTCTTTCTCACTTTAGGTATGCCTAGTTTTTTACCTATATTACCGTACACTTTCCTAATGGACGATCCCTACTTAGATTTATCTCTTACCTCGTAAATTATCCGAGTTATGCGAGTAATGTGAAACAAGAGAATCGTTGATGTTTTACCCGCGCGGTGTAGAGGACAATACCACGCCACGTATACAGGACAAATTGAACCCTTTATCTTAACCGCTCTTTTGCGATTAACCATACTTTTGACACTAAACTTTCGGATTTATTAAGATTTAATTTATTCAGTTCATTTATAAAAATCACTGGAACACATATCTACATTGTTTTCAAAGAATAACAAACTGTCCTACAGACGTAAACAAACTAATTAAATAATTAATTTTTAAATATCAATTTTTCAATATTACATAAAAATGTAGTATGTTAAATAAACTGTATTACGAAGAGAATTATCTTCCTTTTTACGCTCTGAAATGGTAAAGAGTTTTAAATCGTGGTAGTAATGAACTTAATAAGGGTGAAGTGAGACTCGAGTAATTGGGTTATCGTATAGAGTGGGGGAGACGGATAATGTCAAAATGTCATGTCATGCATCGACTTATCCCAGACCTTACTCATCTTCGAAGGAACTGACTCGAAGACGGAAGCGTAATTATGATCCGTTATTACGTAATTTTAACAAGCTACAATATCCATAGATCTATTTTTGCATTTAAAATGTGCGGATGTAAGGACTACAGTGTATTTTAATAATGAGACAGACATTGTTTCACGACAATAATTCTACTTTGGTAAAACGTTTTACTTCGATAACCCATCGATACGTCCGACCGTAATAAATAATGTTTTTTTTTTGCGAATAAATATATCACGATTTGCGATCGATGTACAATCAAAAATATGTGGAGGATATGTGCCAGTAATAAAAAATAATGCGACCGGCTCCCGAGGTAAACTGTACAATTATTCCGAAGAGAAGTTGAAGACAAGGTTAGTTTGGTGGTTAAGTGACGGATTTCGAGCACGTAAAACCGAGAGACTAGACGTAAAAACACAAAACGAATTAGGGGAAAGGCCCGCAGACGGAGACCGACTACCGAGTGAAAAGTGGTAACTTATTTACGTCGAGCGAGTCACGTTAAATGCAGTATACGTATATGTGTCCTTCCATCGAACCGGGCACATCTTTTTTTCTTCCAAGTGCGAATGTGTGACGAGCGCTAAAGAGAGGAGACGCACGCCGTAAACTTTATACACCTTGACAACGACACCGGATATACAACTATCCTAAGTATATGCATGATGAACGAACGAAAAATGGATAAAGTGAAAGGTTGTGAGATTTTGCCTAAAAACGAGAGCGAGTGTTACGCGCAAGCAGAACTAGATGTGAAGAATCGAAGAACCGAAGAGTCGATCGACAAAAAGACCAAAAAAAAATTGCAAGAATACATTCGAGGTAGCTGCACTGCTTGGTACATAGCGCGCTTTAAAGCTCTACGAGATAAATTTAGTTTTAGCGAACAGAGGTCACTCGCACTACTCGTCTCACTCTCTCGTGGAAATCCCTCTTCCTCCATTCTACGTTATCGATTAGTCTTTGACATTTTAACACCAACATTTTGTGATATAATTAGTTTTGTTTCACGTATTTTTAATTCAAATTTTCATTACTATTATAAATAAAATAAATATTACGTTGATTAGAAATCTAAACGATCCTCCGCAGACTAATAGTAAATACATTAATGTGCGAGCGGATCGATTCAACTATATACCCTATTTCTCTTAAATTTGTGGAAATTATACCTGTTGCGACGTAAAAATAATTTTTTGTATCACGAAATTATTACCATTCGTATATTTAAAACAAATGTTCTACATAAAAAGGCAGGAAATATCGCGCGTCAAGATGCTAACGAAATTGGAACTGAGAAAGCTGAAGACGTGCAATCAGTAAGTTACACGTATTGTCGAGTCGAAGCTGCCGTCGTACAGCTTGGACTTTATCGGTGGCGCTTAACAGCCGGTGTAATTAGCCATGAATCGCGGTTGATTGACTGCTACTCGAGGAAGAAAATAGGAAGAGAGGAAGAAGCCAGCCAATACCTGACAATTCACCACGACGCTTACATACCCTGTTTAATTTATTTTCTAAACTATATAGCGTAATTGAAAATTAATAATTATTAGTCAGTGCAAGCGTACGTTCGTTTTTTAAAATTTTAACAATATGTCGATTATCCTAGCATAATTTTACTTAAAAAAAGGTGTATACCTGAATATGTAAAGCCGCACCCTTGAGTTTAAACCGAAAGAAAAAACTTGAATTCCAAATTAGTCATGGTTTTATTAGTATTTATCTTGTTACGCGTTAATTTGCGACCTTATATGTATAATATAATGTAAGAGAAATGGTGATAAAGAGTGTGATAAGTAGATGAAAATAGAATTACGCTTATAAATTCAGAGAAATGAGGGGAAAAAATATGATGGTAAATAAATTTTATGTGCACGACGAAAGAGTTAACTAAAAAGCATATACGAATAAATATAGTAAATAATAAATACTAATTTATAAATTTTATAAAATTCATGTCAAGATTATTCGTTTATGGTAAAGGTAATAATTGTTTGACCCAGCTCGCAGAAAATGTCCACATCAAAGCAATTTTTCTTTGCACTAGAATTATGACAAACAAGTTAATAAAATACGATAAGATTATAAAAGAAGAATTATTAATGTAGACTTTAAACTTATTAATTATTTCCGTGTACATTGTTTGCTTTGAGAAGAGGTTTAAAAATAAACTAGTAATTTAGTTAGTTGATTATTATAAATTATCCATTACTTAATAGGTAACTTTGCCCAAGCAGTTAGGTGTCTATATTTTTAAATATATATGATCAATTATTTATTGCTTTTTAACTCATGCTCAAAACAGTATTAAAAGCCGTTAAATGTTTACTATTTTATCAAAAACTGAATCATAACTAATTATTTAAATTCTCGCAAATACACTCGCGCTCGTGTATAAAAATAAGTATTAACTTGTAAATATTTATTACAGTGTAAGATTTGTTGATACGTTAACATATAAAAAAACCACTTTTATCACAATTTTAATTTGCATTTTTTTCAATATCATAGCTGACCATAATTTGGTATTCAATATCTATTACGTTGCATGTAATGGTACATTATCTGCACTCAATATTATTAATTAAAATAACAATAAAATTGGTACCGTTTCAAATGGCGAATGTAACTACATTATAAATATATATTATTTTATACATATTGTTTTTTGTATTCATATTATGTATTATTATATTTATTATATTTTTATTGTATAATTTATTTTATTATTATTTTTTTCGTTTTGCGTTTACTTGTGGTGTTACCGCATTTACGATTGTTGTTTACCAAAAACTTTAATGTTTGCGGTGTCAAAACGCGAGGATTGCGCGTTATAACGTAAACGATAATACAACAAATATAAAGAAGCGAGAAAATAAAAAATTTAGTGAATGATTAAATAACAATGAGTACTATTGACTTGTTTACGACCACATGAAAAAGAATAAAAAACAGAAACTAAAAAGATCGAAGAAGGAAAGAAGAGAAATTCGAAGGGGAAGTAAGATCAGGTTTGGCAAATAATGCAGATATTACCGCGAGGTATCTTGGTTCTTTTACATAAATATGAAGAAATAATTGATACTGCACGAGCACCCCATGTAAAAAAATTAGATTTTCTCCGTCGAGTTTAAAGCGGGCGGTTTTCAAAGAGGAGACCGGTTAAAAATAAATCGTTTGCGCGGAAACATAACGCATAGAGACGAAAAAGCTAAAGAAAGGTCGAGAAAGAGAGAAAGAAAGAAAGAGAAAGAGCAAGACGTCGAGGATTGCCGCAACGTCTTCAGAGGGCAGGATCTTTTACATTTTCACTCTTTCGCTTCCGGGCGAGGAGAAGCCGCGCACAACAGCGAGAGTCAGCTTGGATACTCGCCAAATGCTTTGGACATAGCGTATAAGACAACGCGCTACTCTGTGTCCGGGTGGTATCCTAAATGCAATTTTTTTCAAATATCGATTAGGCCCTCGTTTCTGTCTTCTCTTGTACGCTTCAGCTTATTTCTTTATCTACTGTTATTTTGCAGATTAAAGTTTTCTTGGCGGACTTAATGAATTATTTAATCATCAATCTCAACAATTAAAACATCTGTACAAGTAGGTACAACTTTAAATTGCGAATATTTATTATGTTTTTTTACAAATTACTTTTACAAAAGTTGTACTTACTTTGACAATTTAAAATAAAATTTTTCTATATTTATAGACAACTATTCGTCTTCTTAAGATATCCGAAGTTTCCATTTTCGATAAAAGCTTAGTCCTTTTTTTCGCTTTCAGTTTATTTTTACTTTTAAAGAATCTCGAGTGCCACAAGAAGAATTTAGCTTGCATTAAGCTTTTGGCTATTGGAATTATACGCGCTTTAGGTACGATAGAGTCAAGAATTCTGTAATACCAGTAACAGAAAATCGTTTTATTCATTTCTTGGTTAAAGGCTTATTTTATAATAATAAAGTGAAAGATAAATTTTACCTTTAGATTATATAGAGTAACAGAAAAATATACTCAATATTTTTAACGGTATCTATAACTATGACTGTAAAATGTAAAGAAAATCAATATTTTCTATTTTCTCCCTCAGTTAAATTTTGTCGCTTATTAGAATTCAACGTTTATATTAATGATTTTAAAAAGCTTTATGATTATTAATAGAGTTTGAATATTCTTACTAATTAAATATCTTTTACCATAAAATAAGGGTAATTTTCATCCCTTATATAAAAATTACAGCAATAAGTTTAGCATGTGTATAAAAAAATTGGAATATAGTTAGTGTTTATGTTGTCATTTCAAATATTAATCTGAAAGAACGTGTCCCTTTACCAAAAAATTAATTGTCATTTTCATATGCACAGTTTGCAAAGTATAGAAAATTATACTTTATTCGGTATACATACAGAGAAGATATAAAATATAAAATTAAAAATATAAAAATATTTTTATTTTTATTGTAGCATATCATTTTTAATGACAAAAGCTCATTCTTACATTGGTAGCCTGGGGGTGCAGCGTTACATAAAAGACTAGTGATGATAATAGCAATAAATAAAAATAAAAATAAAAACAAAATTAAATGAAATAAAAAGGTAAATATTTTGGAGGATATATATATCGCAGCACATTTAGTGTACAGGTTAACGTTGAGGATCGTACACACGCAACCGTGAAATAGCCGCGGGAGTCTCGTTACTGAATGAATCGTGTCCGTAGCTGTTACGAACCAATATGAAAGATAGAGAATGCGATACAGAAGGAGGGATAGTATGGACTCGAACGAAATTAAGGGTTTGCGGCTACACGCGTGTATAAAGGCGTGGGAGAGAGACCAGACGTGTAGCCCGATGCGTTCATTCATTTTTTCCAACTTTTTTGCTGCCCTGTCAGACTTTAGCGAAACCAAGCCTATATAAACCAAGCCTCACTCGTTTTACTCTGCGCTATCGTGTGAGCTTCGAATAAAGTTGCGCGTTCGCTCTCCTTGTCTTCTACGGCACCTATTACAAGTCGCCAGGGCGACTAGTATGCTAAATTATTGTATATTGCGGCTCGCACGCTGACCTGCTATCTTTTACTCGACACCAAACAAAACAGTCAAATCTTCGCCTCGATTAACACTTTGCGCAGTAGCTTAACCCTTCTCTATAAAGTATAGATTAACTTCAGATAAACTTCACCAATACAGTATTTCCTGCAATCTCATCTTAATCTTTTGAGTATAGGCTTCAAAGAAATTAAGTTGCTTACATCAAATTTTAAATTACATTAAAATTAATTACATAAAGATAAATTACTCGACAAACATACGAAAAATTTTTTTAAATTTAATAAATGTATAAATTTTAATAAAACTTGGTAGGTAAATCAAATCATTCGATCACGTTTCTAATACATACATTATCGCTAACATTATCAATAAAATGATTATTAACATAAGTAAACAAAAGGCAGCCCCTGATAACATTGATTAATTCTTAGATTGTTTACCGAATATAACGTTCCTTCAACTTAAGCTATTTTGTAGTAATAAACGTAATTTGCAATTTATTTAATTAATTCTTAAGGTTTGGTGCACATGAAGTCGGTAACTAATGATACGATCTACACAACTTTACAAAATACGGTTTAATTAGCGAGAATCATGCTGTATGTATGCGTGCAACATCCGATTTTCGACAATCGATTCCCGAGAGTGGGTGTATTAAGTATATACAGCTATAAAAGTCACCCCGTTGATTAAAATTTGAAGCCAATGACTTCCTGACCCTGATAAAAAAAAGTATATGCAGAAAAAGTATTCGAGTATGGGGACGCGTGATATTTCTACGAAACGGCTCCGGGGGATCAGCCCTTGTCAGACAGTTCATCCCGAGAGGCTAGATCGTTGCGGCGCCGATCGAAGACCCTTGCGTGAGCTCTCGGTTACGTGTATAAGCGCCTGTCCAGTCGCGAACCAACTGTATATACATGGATATATATGTATACATAGGCGGTTCTCTGTCAAATCAAGCGACCAAATAATTTTTTTCCTACAAATTTACGAAAACCTTCCCCTACAAATTTTGGATGTTGGTATACATTTTTAGAGGTTAAAATTTTAGTTTTAGAGATGCTGAAAGTCAAAAATGGTAATTTTGACAGTTCTTTTATTTATGTCAATTTTAATCAATTTATAATACATTTACATACCTTTTTTCAGCAAATTACAAGTAATATTATTGCTAATCATTTATTTCTGGGTTCGGTACTTTCTGCACTATTAAATTTTATTGAAGGTTTTGATATTATATGTACAAAATAGTATGTAAATAATAATATTACTAATACAAATCAAATGTATCATTATTTTGGTAACCTTCATAACCATTAAAACATTATATATTATTATTTTAACTTAATTAATTTCCACGTTAGTTAACCCATTATATTACGTACCTTGCGCATTTTTTTCACGCAGGTTTTTATTAATAGCTTCGGAGATTAATTATTATATGACTTTAATAAATACATTTAAACAAGCTACATAATTTTATAAACTATTTCATGTATTATTAATGTATATATTTATAAATATTCAAGTAAATGATTGGGAAGACCTTGTATGTGCACATGTGTAAGTTTTTGTTTCATAATCTTCTTAATATTATATTACTATTTTATATTTTATTAATCATATTTTTTTTTTACTTTTTTTTATTTGTTATGTATATATTAAAAAAATGTCAATTAGTAGAGTACGGTGTACAATAGCTATTATAAAATGTAGACCAACATACATCACGTATAGGCAAAGGTTTTTCAAACTTATAGAGACATTAAAAATTGGTGCGTGCAAAATGTACTCATCCTTGTAGTTCACTCCGCTTAGTACACCCATCCGTGTACTATAGTATATACTCTTTGTTTTACTTATTCTTATCCTATTATTGTGTGTGTATATATATATATATATACAGACATGTATAAGTACTTATGATGTATCACCATAATTACAGAAATGATAGTCATGTTGTTAATTAATCTTATTGTCAATATCACTGAAATTAATAAATAAAATCCACTGATTTTCCAATTTAAGGTTTTATAAATGAAACCAAAATCAGAATGTCCGCGCGTTTTATAAATTTAAAATTTAAAATTCTATCGAAACTCGTGAGGTTGTGTTAAAGTTACGCGCATATAAAACGGGTGAAACTAGTCACGATTTAATCAGGCGCTTGATGTTTTCCTATATAAATCAATTAAAGTTGCCAAAGAAAAAATAAAAATTTTTGTAGGTTTCGCTCGCATTTTCTCGCGGTACACTGTATGCGCGGTGTCTTGTAATTAAATTACGAAACTACCCGAAGCTACTGGCTGGATTTTCGTGAAAATTTAGTAGGAAGCTTAGTGAAGAGCTATGACCGTAGAATATGTACGGGCTTATGTGTCAATGGAAAGTAAATCTTGGGTTCAACGAAATGAAGCGCAAATTGCTCAAGTAATTATAAGTTCTAATCAAGTCGCCGGTGTTACGTGACGGAGCACCTTTCGCGCGCGTGCCCGATCTGCGCACGCTGACAATCTGATGCTTGCGCTTGCGTAATCGTTATATCAGTGGACTCTGTTCACTCAGATGCTTAGCAATCCGAGTGACCAAAAGGTTATTCTGCATACATTATATCGTCCACTCTAATTGATAACTTGCCAATTTTTCCCCTCAACTTTTTAACATAATTTTCTTTCAACTATTTAAAAAAAAGCACCGGTGACTTAGCGAGAAAGAGAGAATGAATATCAGGGCTCCGTGATTATTAAAAAAAGGTGTACTCGATTTTTCTTTTTGCTAACCCTCCTGGCGCATAATACGGCCTGCGAGGGAGATTCTAGAGATTAGTAATACCCATAAGCTTCAACGTGCTCAACTACTAACAGCTGAGAGAGCCACTTTTTCCTTCCTCGGTTCCTTGCGATATATACTTGGTTTTAAATGCGTTTGTGACAGAGCTACGGCGATTTCCGGGTTGCGACGCGTTCGAATGTTAAAATAATTGCTTCGCGTGACGAGACCATTGCCTAAATGCACTGCGTCTCCTTCTACACTTGGGGGTTCTGGACAATAACAATAACCCGTCAAGATTTGCATTTAGGTCACGCGTGCGTTTCCGCGCAACTCCGTCTCTTTGTCTTCCTTCAAGAAGGGCTGGTGTATACAATAACTTTACACACACACCGGGATTCGCTGTGACTCTCGCGAAATCCCATTTGTTCGCGAGCATGGGGTAGATCTGCAGGCGATTATTCCTTCTGGCTTTTCTGAATCGTTCTCGCTTTCGCTTTTAGCCTATACCAACAACCATTCTGACCATTTATTCAAATCTTCGTCTAACCTAATTTATTAACTGCTTTCAAGCTCAAGATACATTTTAATATTAAGAATATTTCGCGTTTATATTTTAATTTTAAATTAACTTTCGTGTAATTATAATTTAGAATTTTCAATGTTCTAATTCACTATATTTTATATAACAAGAGATAAAACTGTGTTATATTTTGTATCTCGTTCTACTTGTAATCTGATTAACACACGCTGGTAAGTCAAATTTGATAAATTTCTATACTACAAAATCGATAAAATCTATCTGATTTTCTAGTTACTATTTTATAATTTATAATATCTTGTCGTTTAATAACGGACGATTAAAATTATTTTGTTACTTAAAACAATTTATTCTGTACAGATAAACGCGTCAAACGCGAAGGAAAATTATAAGGAAACAAAGCGATTAAACGAGAAAAAAAGTAATAAGGAAAGTAAGTTATGTTAGTGGAGAAGACGTAAACGATTTGAGGAGAGAAGACGGGCGATAAAGGAAGAGTAAAAGAAAGGTAGGTGCTTAAGCGGTAAGTCAAGTGGTAAAGCGATGAGAGCCCCTGGCTGGACGGCGCCTGTTTGCTAGTATGCTGACCGCAGTTTGTTCTCCTCCACGTCAGCCGTCATTATTCACCGGTTATATCCATTTCAGATTTATTAATTTCGCCGGTCTCTTGTCGCTTTGATTAAAACTGGAATGAAACGCGCGCTTGTGCTTCGTCGGCTCGATTGTACATACTCCATGGATCATTACGTATGTACCAATGAAATCGAGACTAATGCGATAAGGTTTAATGTTACTTAAATATCCAATCCTCAATTTTTATATCTAACTTATTTATTTGATTCCCAACTAGCTATGATCTTGTAATGTAGAGCGTATACACACATTCTGACGTACTAATTTTACTTGCGTTTATTTTGCAGTTTCGATGTAGTTTTTTAATAAATCGATAAACGAGATATTTACATCGCTGTTAATTGAGCTACTTATAAATTGAATATAAAGTCCATCATACTACACGTATTGTAGTATAATGAATTCAGTAAAACTCGCATTGATATTTGTATCGATATCGAATTTTTTTAGTAATATATATCCCACTTTGCTAAGACTCGTTTATGCACATTATACAACTGTACAATTATACAACTTTTTACAAGAATTTTTCAATGACATTTTCAAATTGGTTATATTACTTAAATTAAATAATTTTGAATATTTATTAAAAAAATAAATATTGAACCGGAATGTGTCCCGAAAATATTATTTTAATCAAGTGTAGAAGAATGACATGTAACTTTAATTAATTTTCAAAGTTTCAATCCTTTATAATTTATGCGGTGTACCAAAAATGTCTAGACCTAAATGCAGCGTCCAATTACATAAATAAATCTCCGAGTTAGTGCTTATCGGTGAATGGAAAAGGGCTTGGTGAAGCGGGAGGACAGGGAGGGGGAGGCGGACTACGGTATAAAGAGACGAGCGGCGCCAGCGGCCAGAAGAAAGATAGAAGGTAGACCGTGTAATAAGGCGGATTCGCACGTAACGCAGGTCCGAGAGAGAGAGAGAGAGAAAGTGAAGTGGAACGAAAAGGAGAACAAGAGCGAAATAGAGAGGTGGTAAGCGCCGGCTCCTCCATCTTAACGAGCGCCAAATTAACTTATATCTTCCCACGTAGTTGCCGCTTATACGACGCTCTCCTTTTTTTTGCTTCGCCTTCTTATTGCGTGCCCGATCCTCTGCACGTAAGATCGGTTGATCGCGCGCGCGCGCGCACGCGCGATCGGTTTTGTGATCGGTTGCTTCTTTCATCAATCCTTCGACAATCGTTTAACCGTTTATAGGAGGAACATTTGCATTTAACTATCATTGGCTTTACGACATTTAATAATTTTGTTTAGTCTCTAGTATTATCTGCTCTATTACGAGGTACATATTGAAGCGTCCATGCAAAATTTATCTATATTTATAGCTATTCGCGTACATGTTGAACATCACAACAAAGAATATTATTGATGTATTAGTTACATATTATGTAATAAAAAATTACCCTTATTATTTTTATTGCTATTAAAATTTTGGATTTTTTTGTAAAGACCTGATCGCACAATTTTTGTAGAATGATCGTCTAACACTTTTAAACGCGGTGGACCGAATACGAGTGACAGAAATGGAAACAAAAACATCTTATGAATATTATGGATCCATAATTAAATTATAAATTGGTCATCTGATATTGATCATATGTATGCAACTCGTGTGCAAAACAAATAACCGAAGTATGTACATAATTTTAGCAACAGTTTAGCAATAAAGAACTTTAAAAAATTCTTAAAATTAAAAAAGTATTGAAACACATTATAAAATGAAGTAATACTGAAATAATTCACGTTAAATAATAAGTTTTAATATTGCATCACTGTACATCTGTCTATTTATGTACTCATAATTTTGAACTAAGAGAGTTATTAAACCTTAATAGGATCTGGGTATATTCCAAGATTTTACTCACAGAGAATCATAACGTAGGCGGCAGGATAAACCTTGTCATCCCTCCATCATACTCGATTTGGACTGGTATTAAATTTTACACGACTAGTTATACTTATAGAGAATATTTTTAAACGAGAGGACTATAAATTTAAATTTATTGATTTTACTGTATAAAAAATCGAAACTTGTTTGCAACGATTGACTTTGTAATTGATTCGTTATTGTTCTTATTTTTACGATACATGTATCCCGCTTTGATAAACAATTCTTAAGCTCCGTATTAGATAGCTTTCATATACATAATCTCACGTAAATCATATATTAATACTACATATACACAGAAAATTAGAACCATTTGACACGATTCAACATGAAATTTATACTTAATTGATCATATCATGGTAAAACATAAACTGATTCAATATAAAATTGTATTCATTTATTAAAATGTAAGGTAGAAAAAATATGATGTAACTTACTATTTCTTATAAATAGAAAATATCGTATTTTACGCGTCTCGGTTTAAGAATAAGTTATTTTGATTATTAAGTTTCTGTAATATCTCATCTTATAAATAGCAAACTTTTTTTCAATCGCAAGCTAGCACGTGAATACCGTCATTTGTAGTTTACGGTTACACGTATACCCATAGCTCTCTCATAGGCGACAGTGGATTAACTTTTATATAGATATACATATAGGTAAATGCAGACGAGATACACTACACCGATACCGAGACCACCTCTCTTTAACAGGGTCCTTGTTTCTATAAACGAGCGTGGCGCGACTTGAAACTTGAGTTACATATATACTCACGGCGCCTCGATTGTAATGTATAAAACGCAGGGGAACCACTACGTAAGCTTCTTACTGGCGAGGGAGTGAGGGAGTGAGGGAGGGGAGAGCGAGAGAGAACGAAAGGTTTTTCGTATTTTTCTGGAGAACTTCAGCCCTTACTCAGTTTGACTCACCGGCACTCTTCACGTTATTATAATGCCTACGAAGAGGGCGAAAGGAAACAAGGGAAGAAAAGAGAGAGAAAGAAAGGTCGGTAAGGTGATCGGGTTTATTTTTTATGGAAATCAGCTTCCTCTCGAGACGAGGCATAATCACTGTGATCGACTTTTGTGCATTATGTGCAATTTACTATTATGAGCCACTTTATTGAAGAATTTATTATGGTTATCGCAGTTTGCTTTGATCATCATTATTATATTCTTTTTACGAAACGAGAAGTGATTTTCTTTTGTACCTGCCGGTCCGATATTTTACATATACGCACCTTGTAACTGCATCTATATGTATATATATTCCTACAATGTACCCTTTTATATCGGTCCTTCCTTCACCACGATATTTAATAAAATACAATATACCTGCAATAATTACCTCGAGATTAAGATACGCGATTATCGACTTCTCTTCTGACATTATTTCGAGAACCTATATATCTATATATATATACACATATAAAGTATTTTGTTAGCCGATTGACAGGTAGATATCAATTTCGTTTTTCATATTTTGTGCATCTTCCTACCTCATAATGTTCGGTGAATTTTATTGTTGCTCAAAGGTATTCTTATCTTTTTAAGCGCATGATACATCATCTGATCAATCGACTCGGATCGGATATGCCTATACGTATATAATACTAAATACTTATAGAACAAAATCAACTTTACAACCATACAGGTACGATCTAACTTCGATTATCAAATTTATTCACCTAAAATTGTAACAATAAATATACCTATATTTTATACGTTATTATATAAAATTAATCATTTATATTTTATTTCTCAATCTTGTAAATGACAAGTAAATAAATAAAAAAAAAATTCGTCTAATTTTAATAATTGTGCCGGGGTCGAAAACTTCGATTTTTTAATCACATAAACACGCATTATCTTCGATAAGATTGAAGATAGAGTGTAACATAAGTATACGCATAACACGAAACTTCATATTCATCGTACGGTAAAGAGACACTAAATTTAGATGCTGAAAAGGCATAATATATCTTGATAAATAATTATTATTGTTAAAAAAATGTCGAGTGACAGAAAGATTACAGTTTTAATTCGTACGAACGAAAATAGCAAATGTGACCTTCAATTGTACGTCACTTATATTTCCTAAAATAAATAATGACTAGCTAATAAAATTAATAAATAATAAATTATAATAATAAATCACACATAGACCGCAATCAACGTATAGTGGCGAGACAAATAATTAATTAATAACAATAATTCAAACAAATTATTGATTGTTTTATAAAGTAACTGATTATGTGATTAATGGATGTAAATTGAATCAATCAATTAATTTAAATAAGATAAGATTGTTATTAAATCCGTGGATTTTTTACTTTGGCGTGGGTGCAATATATTTATACAATAAATTTATATTTCAAATCTGTAGGCTTATTCATTTTTTAATTTAAGTTGTTAAAACTAGTGAGAAAGTTAGTATCCTTTCGAATTAATTTTACATTTTAATTCTCATATACATATTAAAATGTATAAAATACATATTTTACCGGACGATAAACTTTAATTTTGGTAAATAATGACATTACGATATTAATGAAATAATATATGAGGAATATTATACCTATATGTGTACAAGTGGATGAGCAAAATTTTTAACTACAAAGTATAATTTCGCGTTGTACCATAACTGTTTTCCTTGAACCGAGGGTATTATTATTTCTTTGGTATAATAATTGCAGCGAATGATCGACGCGATTTCGAAATCCCAAAGCTCCGTACATCAAGTGCAAAAATTCCATATGAACTAAACTGTCGAGTATACGTCAGTCAATTGTATGTATGTATGTATGTATGTATATGTATATATAGTAGTCAACTATATACGTGTATATCTGCATATATATACAGTAGCGAAACAGCAGCATTTACCAGGCGATAATAAGTGTTGGACCTGACCTAGCTGTCACCGACGTTACCGGCCCTGACCTTCGCTTTATTCGCGCGAACAGATTCAAGCCGGCTGTTTGCTTTTTATCCCTCTTCTCTTGTTCTCTCTCACTCTCTCTTTCTCTCTCTCTCTCTCTCTCTCTCTCTCTACACTAAATTGTCATATACGTTCACGGCCACTGTTTGACCGAGCGAATTTTCGTGCTTTGGCCTTTCTTGTATTGCGTTACCCTTTCTACCTATTAATGGTTTTCGCGACTATCTGATTTGCCAAGTAAAGTCCCTATATTTGTGCTTAATTACTATCATTACCAAGTTCAGTTATATAAACTTGTAGAACGTTTATCATATATGTAACCCACGATTTTTTATTTCAAGGCAATGAAAATTCTGTCTTAATGTTTTCATTGCGTTTTATTTATTGACTTGAATACAAATTGTCTTTTGATAATGAACAGACGATTTTTCGGTTACATAAGCAATAACTATATTCTAATTTTAAAAAGAGGTTTCGGTACAAAAGAAAATTTAAAATAATTGTACGACAGTTTAATAATCTAAAGAAAATGGGTATTAAATTCTCCAAAGCTATTCGCTTGGAATATTAAGCTATATGTAGGGTATTAAGAATATTATAGTAATATCATTCGATCCGCACTGTTCTTTGAAACCGCATATTAAATAATATGAAGATATAAAAAGCTATAGGTATAGTATTAAAGAAAAGTCGAGAAAGAAGAAAAAATATACAAGTTGATTGGAGTGGGAATCGGGGAAAAATCGCGTAGCAGGTATACAAGTTGACAACCAGATCACGTAGATTTTGACACCGTTTTTCTCGCAATGTAAACATCGGGAGTACGTA
This sequence comes from Theocolax elegans, assembly GCA_026168455.1. NCBI lineage: Eukaryota > Metazoa > Arthropoda > Insecta > Hymenoptera > Cerocephalidae > Theocolax > Theocolax elegans. The sequence goes on from CM047426.1 coordinate 29,292,981, forward strand.
AACATAATGCACGTTGTGCAGGCATGATCGACCGGTCGATCGAGATCGATGAGCAAAAAGTAGTGGACCTCACTTCTGCGAAGGGGCAATACAGCGACAGAGATGCGGTCGCGCGCTAGAAGAAACAGAAGCAGAATGGGAAAAGAGAGCATACAGGCACAACTGCGAAACGGGACGAGAAAGAGTTTCAGAGCCTATGTCGTATCTTGCTCCACGTATACATACAGGCATACATACGTACATACATCATCGTGCGCGCATCTTTCGAGGGAGAAGAGAGAAAGGAAGGTCGGTTGCAACAAACAGAAAGAAGCCCAAGCTAAGTGTGTGTATTTATCGTTTTACCACTAGAAATTGAACGGTCTCGTTTGTATCGACAATTATAAGTATACACTATACTTGAACGTCCAATTTTTTTCCACAATATCGGTTGAAATTATTGTTCAACGTTACTCTACAAAATACATGTATTATTATTTCTATTGAGTGATAATAGTTTTTAGTATATTCATTTTTTTTTATCTACTGCAGGATATTAGATTTTAGGTAAGAACGATCCTGCCATATTTTAAAAATAATTATTACATCATTTGATATAAAAATTTGAGAATAATCTATGCGATTGATCAGCGTAATCAAAAATGAATAATATTTTTAAATCTTCGTAATTTAAATCAAATTAATTATTTTGTTTTGAGGATAGTACATGAAATCGTAAAGTCGTAACGCTTGCTTGATCATCAGTCGATAAATACATGTTTTACGATCTACATGACGCAACGATTTTTTTAAAGCAAACAAGTAATCATGATGGTATTAAAAATATTTTACGTTTGTGATCCACTTGATGTTCATTGAGATTGATAGGCCTATTCCTTGATTACCACGCGAAAAAATATTATAAAACAGAAGAAAACACGACTGTCACAAATTAAAGTAACTGTTAATTAGAATTTATTCACAGGTGGTGCATTATGCTACAAGTAAATGATCTATTGGTAGCACAGTTATTTTAATGCAAAAATTCGCATCAATTGCGATAATTAATGTTATTAATAATTCTATAGAAGTCAATGTAAATGTGATAAATATTGAAATTACAATATTATTTCTAATGTTATTATTGTATTTAGTATATTCCTTTTGTTTGTTAAAATGAAATTTAGATCATTCTCTAAATGCGTATTTTAATAAAACATTAAAGTAAATTACAAAACATAAAAATTTAGAATGAAGAAGTATCAAAATATTATTTCATACATATGCATCTATAATTAATGTAAATAACAGTTTCGTAGATTTTAAAAGCTAACGCTCCCAGAAATCGATATTGAACTAATTAGATCATGAGTACATGTTCTGACATTCTAGTCAACTCCGACTTATTTTTGTTGAAGTTGTACAGAGGGTTCTCGCATCGATAAGCAAAATTAACAAAGAAAAAGTCGACGGAAAGAAAAGATCAAATTTCAAATTGCGACGACAGGAGACATGATGGGGTATATAGAAGCATGTTGGCGTAAGAGGCTAAAATTTCAAAGTCGCGAGTTTTTTGAAAAAAGTACAACTAACACAATTTTATAATAAATAAATAAATAAAATACTGCGGATTCGTATAAAATACTTACAGTTTACAATGACTTTGCAAGTATACGATTACGATCAACTTTTATCTGTGCATCGAATGAAATGTTAATATACAAACTATTAAAATTTATCTATCTGATTTTAGATAATTGCGTCATTATGCAGTATTACATTTTAGCTTGTTTTGTGAGATGAAAAATGAATTTTTTTGTAACATATACTAGTTATAATTGCATAGGTACATTATCTTGTAATACTCATTGCATAATTGTTTTATTTCCTTTAATTTCTATATTAAGATAAATTTATTCAAAATTTAAAAATTTTGTGTACTACTGTGCAGTGAAACAGAATATTGTAATGATGTAATACACTAATAATGTAATGATTTCCTTTAAGTATAAGTGTAGTCAAGGATAACAGTCCTTAAATTTATATATTTTTATGTTCACTTGCAATTACTGAATAATTAGATCAATAAATCTAAGTATCTAGTCAATTTTAGATTTTTCATTGTAAATTATTTTATTTGTAATTACAAACGAATGATGAAACGAGATACGAAATTGCAGAATTAAAAATACATTTGAAAATTATTTTGTAACGTCACACCCATTTATATGTTTTGTTATATTTAAGCAAATCTGAATAATGTGCGAATATAATGATAAGATAAAATTACCGAATCATTTGTTATCTACAATTTACAAATATTTTTTAATATATCTATGAAAATGAGTTATATATATTTAAATTTATTCATTTTTTAGGTGTGATCTAGTAAATAATAATGTTTTATTGAGCTTAATTTTATATTAAGCTGAAGGAGAACCTTAGATGAATTCTAAAATCTAAATTGGAGAATATTTAAAGTAAAGGATTTTAAATCGCAAGTCAGTGGTTAAATGTACATAATTAGAATAATTCACACTACAATTTGTAAAACTGTCGATCTTAACAAAATGAACAATGCGTAAGTTATCTCGCGTCAAGCTTTACAATTTTCAGTTGGTTACATTTACGTACATTAAATCGCCCAAACGAGAAAAATTGATGTATCGATTATGTTAATGAAAAAAAAAGAAATTATGTTACGCTGTTAAATGAAGGCAGTGAATAAAAGAGGGATACTTACGGGGCTGTGCGAAGGCGAAGACGCTTTCGGTTTTGGCTGCAAACTCGTCGATCTCATCGTGATGCGTGATACCGGGTTCCAACGGTTGATCGGCCTGCATCCCGTACAAATCGAGTAGTTTCGAGATCGGTGGAATCCTGGGGAACGCCCTACCGGTCATATTTGGAGCCTGTTTCAGGCCAAGTTTATTCAGTATCTGCTCCTTGATAACTTCCAAACTCATAGCCCTGATTTCCTCGTGCATTCGACAGGCGTTGCAGCTGCTCCCCATCGCGGATGCAAGCCTCGTTGTTCCTATGCCCTGAACGAGCCACCTGGTTGCTCGTCCGATTCGTAACTCACCGGGGACCTCGAAAGCCCCTAGCACTATCAGTGATACCAGCAGCACCCTTGTGATCATTTTCTCAAAGATGATCGGCACAATGTGCTCTTATCGTTAACTCGTAACGTGTCACTCAATCAGAGACCAATAATAACTTCATCCTTCAATATAGATTCCTACTTTCTTCTCTCTTTTCCACCCTTTTCACGAGCTTTTTCTTATGTTTAGGCTCTCAGGTTAGGATAACTCGAGGTTGGCGACGTCTCTTTATTATCTCTCTGCCTTTCTCTCTCTCTCTCTCTCTCTCCCTCTCCCTCTTGTGCACTTTTTACGGTTCTTCCTTTCTAGCGGCTGGATTTACGGTAAACTTGTAGGGCGTCAAATACTAACTACTTAACACTTTTTATCTACGACTACCTTTGTCTTTACTTACTTCTTTCAACTCGTGGAGGTGCGACTTTTTTACTTCACATGCGGATCTATACGTTCGCGATGTCAATTTCTAATTAACAATAAAGTTCACAAGTTTTTTAAACACTTTGTCAGCGAATATTGATAAGAACACAGTATTTAACGATGCTTCGGTGCGACGGATTGGTTTTTCCTTAAAGTTTATAAATTTATGATACGTGTATATCGATCTATATATTTATACATATCACTGATTGCGTTGTCGATCGCTGATTGTCAATCGAAAATTTGTTCCAACTATTTAAAAAAACAAATTTGTCTAAACCTGCGGTGCAGTCTCCACCCGATTCCGTTTGCGGGAATGAGGGCCCGTTTTACTATATATCTCTATCCCACTCTCTTCCTATATATCACTCACACACGTACATACTCTCTCTCTCTCTCTCTCTCTCTCTCTCTCTCTCTCTCTCTCTCTCTCACGTACACGCACACGCACACACACACACACACACACACACAGGCAGCCGCACACGCACGCACGCACGCACGCACGCGCAAGCAGTCTCTTTTTCAGTAGTTTACGTCTATCAGTAAGGAAAGAAGTAAAGACTGATCGAACGGACTTACTCTCTCGTCTTGATTTACAGTCGTTGAGTATCTACAAATATTTAGTTAAAGGTGCCGCAAAGCATCAAAAGCGGCGTTCAGTCTGTGTCTCCTCTCCTTGGTAGTGTGGGTATTGCCGATTTTCGTGAATGTTTCCTATTGGGAATCCTCGTGATATCGGCAATCGTGATAGGACGTGGACGTGTAGGTTCTCCGCGACGAGTTGGCGAAAAGTAGTGTCGCCAGTGGATGGAGTGACGTCCGCAAGCGATCGGGTGGTTCGGACGATCGTCCTGCCTCATTCACTAAGCGGTGCGAGTGTCACATGTTCCCCCCCGCGAGAGCCGATCGCTTGCACTACCTCGGGAACCCGAATCTCGGATGTTTAGCAGAAGAGTAACTTGTTCGACGTTCGCTTGCCGATAATCCGAGGCGAACTCGAGCGCTCCAGTCTTGCGGAAATCATTTTACGGCGCGCGCGGCGCTGTCTCTATCTCTCCCTCTCCTTGGCGGTGCACACGTGCGGCGCCGATCCGATCTCCTACGATCGCTATGTCGTCGTGCGGAATCCAGGCGACCACGAATCCCCGGTGTAAAAGACCGGGAGAGAGAGAGGGAAATGTGACCACTGGGTGGCGCGAAGGGAGGCGACACGAGGGTTTCACAGGTGAGAGATGTCTGGCTGCCGGTCGGCTGGTCGCCTCGCGCGGTGAAAGGCACTGTGGAGAACTCGGAGAACTCCGCGATTGGGGGTGTGCGCCTGCCTCTCTCTCTCTCTCTCTCTCTTTTACTCCCTCTCTCTCTCTCGCTCTCTCTCTCCCTTCTTTCTGTCTCCCCGCGGAGGACTCGCGGGCGGCTCGACGTCGAATGCGTGCGTGCAGCGCTGACTATCGTCGTCTGCGGATACAATACGAAAAGGCAGAAAGAGAGACAGACGGAGAAAGAGAGTGAGTGTGTGTGAGAGAGAGAGAGAGGGAGAGAGAGAGAGCGAGAGAGAGAGAGAGAGACTGAGTGAGTGAGTGAGTGAGTGAGTGAAAGAGAAAGAGAAAGAGAAAGAGGAAGACAGAACGCGCGCGCGGGTTGCGCGTGCGAAGCGGGGCCAGTAAGCAGCAGCGTTGCCACCACCGCCACCACCGGCGACACACTACACACCGACTACCTACCGAGCCGGGACTAGCCGGGGCTCGAGTTTTTTTTCTCGACGATGTGATCTAGCGTGTAGCCCCGGCAGAGAAGAGATGCTAAGAGCTTGCCGGGCTGTCAGCCACTGAGTAAGGAGACGCGCGTCCCTCCTCGCATATATGTGCTCGAGCCGCGGCTTAGAGCCTCGGTCTCCTCCTCTTTCACTCTTCTGTATCTTACGCATTCGCATTCGCATTCGCATTCGCATTCGCATTCAAGAGACTGAGACAGAGACAGAGACAGAGACTGAGAAACGAGAGATGGAGGTACGGCTCCTTTCGCATATCGTCGTGCGGTCTCCCGTCCACTGCACCGACCACCCGTACCTCCACTCCACTCGTTCTCCTCTTTCTTCGGTGGCCCCTCAAACATCTCATTTTTTGCCCAAGGATCAGCCGGACAGAAAAACCTCGAAACCCCTAGGCGCTCGCAACATTCGATTTTCGATTTAATGCTCATCCATTAACGCTGCATTGCCCCGTTTGCGGCACCCGCAATCTCGTTTACTCGATCTCTCGTTTTTACTCACTTGAAAGATCTATCGGACGCGCTGCTTATCGGCATCGAGCTTACGATTCTCAAACAATTTGCTGGACAACTCAACTTTGGGCGGTTCCTTAACATATAAGAAACGCCCATAAAGTTTCCGCCGCTTATTTTTATAACTAACTGATATTCCAATTGACCTTTCCATTCACTGCGTTACGCACACACACATACGCGCGCGCGCACACACACACATACTGCTACTCAACATTTCCTTCTATCAATATTGTCCATTTCTAATAGTCCCTTTAATTACTATTAATTTAGGTTTGCAAACAATTTATTTATCAATTGTAATTTATATAACATATATTTACCCATCAAATTTTCATTACAATCATAAAAAGGTATTCTTCCTCTTATACATTCAGAAAATATAACTCTTTATAAATATTGCCATTACGCAATTTTAACATATAATTAGCAATAATTATAATAATTTACAAGACTGCTGTGCAACCTTAGTAAAGAAAAGACAAATATGAAAGAAATTGTGTTATAATGAAAAGCGTTATTTTTGCCAAGATTTGGTTAAAAATTGGAGTTCTACCAGGGAATATATCGGTAAATTGTGATTAACTACACCAGCTTAAAAGATGATAATACCACAACAATATTTGTGGATAATTATTTTGTGAAAAACTATTATGTAACTTACTGCAATAAGGTGAGAAGTAAAAGTAAATAAGCATTAATTAAATTTTACTCATTTAAATTATTTTGATATTAATTGCATCTTCCGTACAAATATTTATACAAATAAATTATTAATTACAAATAAATAGCGATTTCAGTAATATTTAGAACAAAAGTTCATAAAGTTATACTGTTATCACTACATTTTTCATCAATCAATTAATTTACTCTTATTTTACTTAATTTAGAATAAATGTATACACGTACATTAATGAAAAAAAATTCATGTACGTTGAGAATAATATCTGGTGTACCTTCGGAAGTTTCCTTCATCGGATAAAGTTGATAAAAAAAATGTAAAAAAATGTCAGCAATAATATTTTTAGATGTAATTCTTGATTTAATAGCAAAGATCAGTAACACATTGACTATATACACTAGCAGATTAACCTCTAGATTTTCCTATGCATAAATAATTGTAAATATTATACGACACTAATTTATCGTATATATATATACCCTCTTAGTTTATCACCCTACGCGTTAAGAAAAATAAAGTATCAGTGACGCTCGTTGATTAATTTCTATACTTGCAAAACATTATAAAAAAAAACTTATCGCAAGTACTTATAATAATAGCTTTTATAAAAAGATTTTCGATAGTAGTGACATATAACAAATATCTAAATTTTGAATAAACAGTACAGTTTAAGTAACATAGATGCTTGTTTATTTTCGACAGTTTAGAATTAACCGTATTAGGGTATATTGATACGATCGACTTACGAAACTCAAATTGCAAGTAAAAAAAGAGGTCTTGAAACGCATAATGCGATGGTGAAAATTAAGGTTTGCAAGTTGCGACTGCCGATAAATTGAATTTCTACAAGACGGATGTTTGAATCACCGAGGACGTCGCATCTATGCGCGCGCACGAATCTCTCTCTATAAACGAAAGATCGATGCTCGCGATATACAAGCGGGAAAAATGTGCGATCCCGAATTCAAGGATCAAATTCGAATAACGCGAGACATAGATTTAACTTGTCCTGCGCAAAATTTTAAAGTCAAATTCAAACGATTTCGTGACCAAAAAAAAAGTATATGCGTGAGTTTCGTTGATTTGTTAGCTATGCAACCACCGACCGCATTTGTGTAATTTATTCGACAGTATCGAGAGTCAGTGAAACCAGGATAAAATAGTTTTGTTTAACAAATATACAATAGCAAAGTGATTTCTAAGCTCTCGCTTTCAACGAAAATGTGCAAAGGAAATCGGGTACCCCGTAATAGCGTACGGAAAGGAACATGAACGAATGAACGAGTGCGTAAAGAAAATCTGTTGCTCGCGAGCATTAGGTAGTGCTTTAGTATCTTTCCCAAAATGAATATCAAGATAGTGATAATTTACACAATGCACCCATCAATTACGTATGTGAATATATAATAATAAAGGAAAATAAAGTTTAATTTGTTGGTTATATATCTATATAAGCATTATACGCGGCTATACAGATATACTGACATGATTAAAATTTAAACATGTTCCTTCGCAATACGTCACAGGCGGATGCAACATCATCTGTGACGTATTTTCATAAAATTTTCTTATTAAATTTCATGTATACCCACCGGTGACGTATGCTTTTACGAAACGCATTTATATTGTACTCTACATGGTCATCCATGTGGTATAAAAATATACTTTTGAGATTAAATTTAAATTCCGTTTCGTCACACAGCATAATCGAATATTGCGTATGCATATATCCAAAAATAAAATCCCTTTTTAACTTATAATTTGCAGTATACTCGTGTAAAACATCCTGTTAATTTATTCAGATTCTGCTCAAAGATATGTGAAATATATATGAATGTATACTTTGCTGTGTATGTGCGTACTTATATATATACTCTAATAAAATTGTTTTTCAATCGATGTGTTTATATTGAGAGAAAAATTTGTTTGATATTAAGATATTTATTAACAGTTAACAAATATGACCTTTAGATTGGTGAATTATTAATAAATATCTTAATACTAAATAAATTCTATCTTTCGGTAATGTTATTTTATAATATGAATGTCCATGGACACTGTACCCCCTGTTAATCTATATATATGTTTTAAAAATTAAACTATATTAAAAATAGTAAAATAATCGTTTTATAACAAAAGTGATTAATCGCGTTATATTTGAATTAATTAATTTTAATTTTTTAAATATTATATAAAGTAAAATGTTTAATTAAGAGCATTACCGATATTATGATTTATACACGCAGAAATACGTTCTATTGAAAATGAAACAATATACAAATTAAACGAATTAGTTTATCGTTAGTGATGTATGTAGAGAAATTTTACTATAAAAAATGCTAATGTTATTGATACAGATAACTTTATTATCTTTTGTGTAGAATATATCTTTCTTAATGTACAATATCTATACCTAGAGGTAGAGTAGATAAATGCGTATATTTATTTAAAAGTTATATAAGATAAAATAATTAGATCAACTTTTAGTCTACATATCGTTAAATTTGCATCAAAATATTTTTATAATAAAAAATTGACGCATTTCAACTTATTTTTTCGTATATGTTATCTATAATGTATAATTCAGAAGAATCGAATAATCTTTTAGAAAATATCAGTTAATATTGTTCAGAACATTAATTTGCAGCATTGATTATCAACACATGGTTTGGTAATGGGATGTGACCGGTTAAATTTCAGTGCGTTTAGTAACTCGACGGGATGAAAATCGATAAACCGTATATGTATACAAACGCATTTATTCGTCTGATCGGTTTCTTTTTGTCCATTAGCATCATGGACACTCGAAGATAGCAGGTACTCTTCTTCTGTAATAATATCAACCTTGTCAGTTCAGTAAAAAGTAAATAAAAGATCCGATGTCGGATTTCAAAGATTTTGTCCAAATTGGCGAGGTTCCAGATATCGAAACGTTCCTCCGACACTCTCCTCGCTTTCTTCCTCTCCTCTTTCTCCTCGCGTTGACTTATTGCACTGAGGGTGCCGACCCTGGGCTCGTTTCTAATTTTCGCAAATATTGCGTCTCAATTTGACTAGGACGATGTATTTTCTCACTCGGTTAGTTTGGAGTTACCTTGCCAAAATTATTGAAATTTCTCTCGGTCCGGAGAATGCACGCGGTCGAGCGGATCTTTACTGATTCATCATCCGTATGTATATAGAAGAGTACGTACGATAAACGTACATCGGTATTCGGCTCTCTGGCATCGACTTTGCGACGAGAAGAAACGAGAAAACTCGATCTACACGTGGTACGTTGGCTATAGCTAATGAAAATTGTAATTATTGCGAATTCCTTCTATGCGGCGAGTGTTCCTTGTACGAGCTGGCTTGTCCTGTCTAAAGGTGACGCAGCCGAACGACGTCTCTCGAAACGACATACACGAGGCAATAAACTATACAAACGTTCGCTTTTCAATACTTCATCAGCATAATTTAAAATACATAAATGCATGTAGCCTCGAGAGTGAAGCTTTTTATTACATTATATTATACAGAGTGTCGCTAGATGTTACGGTCACCTTCAAACTTTCAGAGGGAAACCGAGATAAGAACTATAAGATATAACCGATACGGTAATTAACTATGACCAGCTTTTATTTGCGATTTCTCTATATAGTTATATATTAAATTACAAATTCTCACACCAGCACAAATGGATTAAAATCTATTCATTTTATATTTAAACGATTGATTGATGATACTAATGATTACGTTATGTTTGTTTCACCCTTGATTCTGTAAAATTAAATATAAAAGTTTCTTTTTCTATACGTCTTAAAAATCATGTATATTTAAAGTAGAAAGATATATTTTCGCGAATTTGATACTAAATGATTGTTTGTCTAATTTTTTTTTCAAACGCGTCACTTCATTAATAATTCATTGTGACCGATGAAACATTAGATTTATAATTATTTCTGTAGAATAAATTAATTTTTGATCATTGATTAAATTCTCGTCATAATTTTTTATAAGAAGAGTGTGTTTTGAACATTTAATAAATATGTAGATATAGGTGTATATAAACATGTTATTAAAAATTTCTGTTTAATTTTTCCGAGCATCAATGATCATCTTATACAGATTCATTCAAATTTATTATTCTTAAATAATTATTACTGCACAATCGCTATTATAACATACTGTCGAATATTCTTTTTTTAGAACGCTGACTACAATAAACTATCTACTGCGCGTTAAAATTTACTTATACAATTTTACGTCACGTTTGCTTACATATTTAGTTTGTATACACCGCGATTTTTCAAATATGTGCTTTCACGGTAAAATTCATACAAATAAACAAATAAGTATAGCAATATAGCGTTATATGAATAAAAAATTATGTATTATTGTTGCTTTAATAAGTTATCATACTGAAACACTATGCAAACAAAAAATCATTGATAGGGCAGTTGTCAGTAACCCAATGTTGAAAAATATATTTACAAAACGTTTATAAATAAAAACAGATAATTAAAAAATAAATATGAATATGTATAAGAAAAACATTTATTTTAAATAATAAAAGTTAGATATAATGAATAAAAATGTTGAACTTGACGTGAGTATCGCAGAAGAGTTAGAAAAGAAGATTGTCGTACGGGCTCTTATGAAGATTAAGTACGAAAGATTGAGCCATAAATAATTAATTTCCATAAGAATAGAACCGCTTGAAAATGATCCCACAAGCAAGTTTTTTCCTTCACGAATTAATTCGATCGAAGACTCGCGCGTTTATAATAGGATTCGCGATTCGAGAGAGTTCGAAAGTTTTTTGCATTAGCCGAATCGTAAGAACGAGTAGTCACTCGAACGCACACAAATGTATACGCACACATGTACGTTGATTCTGTGCCCTCACACGTAGCGTACACTCGAATTTCAGCAGGTGGCCCCGCGATCTTTTCGACCATTTCTTCTTATTTCAGCATCTGTCGCTCTTCATCTTTATCGTATTTTATCCCATGCAAGTGACGTCAAACGTATATAACACACTCACGCGCACGCATTATTTGTATGATTACGGTGATAACATTTTCGTAGTAACGTTGCAGACCGGACCATCCAACAGATAACGTTTACTCGATGCTTTTTTCTAATTTTTGAGCTCCTTATTTTCAAGAGAGGGAATAAAAATAATATTCATTTATAGACTTTCACATTTCTAAATTACGTGCTGAGTTACGTGTTTTATCGTTTTAGATATCGTATAGACATTATTTACAAATACAAGATACTTCTTCTTTTGGGACACATTTATTTAAATGCGTTTAGAGATAATGCACACTTAGTTGGATTAGATAATTAAAAAAAAATTTTTTAATTAATGATGTCTTATTTTAAATTGGATTGTTTTACTTGCATGCGAAAGGTTTTTCTTTGTTATTGTAATTATTCTTGTTATTATTATTATTATTAATTAAATAATAACATATTTATAATATATTTTTCTTTTATACTGAATCAGGTATATTAATGTTTACTTTGTGCTTACGCAATCTCAAGAATTTTTATGTAATATGAGTAAAGCTCTCCTCTTGTTTTTTATCCCTAAATGTACACAAATTATTTATTTATTTTTAATAATTATATAAATTTTCCTCGTAGTATTAAATTAATTAAATAAACAATATTTTTGTATTTATTAATTAAAAATAATTAATAAAGTATTACTCATTTGTCATTCTCACCGACATGCATGTGTGAAATAATTTTACACTCTTTGTAGTTGTTGACTCTGCTTTGCTTCATTTAAAAGTGCGCACTGCCAAATTGAAATCTGCCTCTAATCTGCGTCCGGTTCATGGTCAGTGGGTTCAGATGCATTTACCGACTTGATGGTTTTGTTTTTGTTTTCTTTTACACTTGTCACTTCATTTTGTCGGTCAGGGCTGGTTTTCAAGAGGTCATTGATCTTGATTAATTTCAGTTGATTTAGAAAAACTTAAAATGTATTATAAACTAGTTCTTTGCAGGCATATATCAAAAGATTTTAAAGGACATTTAAATTAACAGTTGTATCAACGTTATACAATCGAAATTTTAATTCCGAAAAAATGTTTATATTTTTAACATTTATATAAAATTAAATGTTTATATAAATTATATGTTTAGACATATAATTTTATTTATATAATTAAATGATTCAAAATTAATTACTGCAATAGTGAACAGTTACAAAGTACCAATTAATAATTTATAATGTTTTACTGCGTCCTTATATATTTATAAACTATATGAAAGTTTGTTATGAAAAATATTTTCATATACTATGCCAGTATGAGTATATTAAAAATGTTAAAATAAGTATTTATAAGTTGAACATTACTAACGTTATAGATTTTATTATTCTAAAAATTATATTTAAAAAAATAAATTTGCAATTAATGATGCACAGTTTTGGTTTACTGAAAAACGCAACTTATGAAAGTAAATTAATTTAATAATTCGATAAAATAGAGGAAATTTTTTAACATATTTAATATTGTTCAAACAAATTTTATTTATTCTAAACGCTGCATGCTATATCACAATAAATTGACATTTAATAGTGTAATTTATGTATTTTCATGTCAATATTCAAATCTTAGTTAAACGATACTACAACGTATTAGGCGATAACCAATTCATGTTATACATATATTTATATAATTTTATTAAACAAAGTTAAGTATTTGAATCCTACTATATTTACGGCCGATAAAGTAGGTAGTTAAATGATAAACGCTCACTACAGATTATCGTTGTAGATAACACATTAAGAAGCAGTATAGAAGTATTCTATGGTTAACTACATTATCGATAATATTAGAATACAAATGTTTATCATGAGAAATAATTTAATCAGTCAATTGTATTACTCTTAGAAAAACTGAAATGCAAAAATTTAATTCAGGTAATTAAGGAATATGTGAATTTGTGAAATTGCAAGATACCGCCGCATAGATGCGCCTTAAAACATTTTTTGAGAGGTTTCGTATTTGAATTTTGCTTCGACAGTAATTTATTAAACAGATATAATAATTAAATGGTTTTTGTATGTCAATTTCAGTTATTCTACTAGAAATTTCAATCCCAGAATTAAAATGTAAAAATTGCTAGTAAATAACCTGAGCTGAAACGCTTTTTGGCACATTTTTAAATACCTAATGGAATAACCATAACCTTAAATCATTCAAATAAAATTTTCAACTTCTCACAAATAGTAAACTTAAAAATTCTTACAAATTCGGATTAAATTTTTGTTCAACTATTTAGCATTTTCGTTTGTCATGTAGATTTAAACTTAATATATATTTACAAACTCAAAAGTAGTTTGGAATAATAAAATGTTCACATTTTACTTTAATAAATGGTGAGAAAATACGGACAACATTGTTACAACGTTCGGACAATGTGTGTTTGTAACGTTGTTAAGTTGCCTAAACAACATTGATACAATTTCCCACAAATTTCCATGATACTGGGAGTAGAGAATTTGTCGGAAGTACAAAACTAGAATAGGTTAAGCAAAATATAATAGATTATAGATTAGACAAAAGTAGAATAGATCTATATTTTTTGTCTTTAACAAGTTTAATATTGTTTCTTTATCGTATGTAGCACAATAAAAGTGGTTTATATTATAAGGATATTTTTAAATATAGAGTCCGCACGTAGTTATTTGAACTAGTATAAAGATTACTTAATACAATATGCACAAAAAAGTAATTATAATTATTTATGCGGACAATAGAAATATGTTAAAGATGCTCCGTCATGACAATTAATGTTCGTAGTATTTACTATTCCTGTCTTATTAGACATCACATTGTAACAAAAGCTATAACGCCTTTGTTCACCAAGGGTATCAATTATGCATGTCCAGATTTATAAGGGCATATCTAAAAGACATTCAGTATAGTCTGTAATACATTTGTTATCTAGCGCGGACGTAACACATTTCTAATAATTTGGGTTATAATTAAACAATTTCCATCGTTAAATAATATTTTTGTTACCCAATTTGAAAAAATAGTTTAAGAAAGTGTTACGTTTATAAATTTTACACTCGATATGGTTTCTCACATGAGTTATTGTTGCATATTTATGGTCAGTCAACCACATTTCTTCAATATATATATGTTTTAATACGATGTGTAAAATGTATCATTTATTTGTTTTAATTATAAGCTCCTATTTTCTGAATCGATGGGTGAGACGTGTATCTTTTTTCTAAAATATCAGCACGAAGATGTCAATGATAATTTACTTCGAGCCGAACGAGTATGGCGATTTAATTCGGCAACTAAATTATTTGATAAGCTTGAATACGTGAGGCCAAATCGCAGTGCGCTATGTTCCGTAGACTTTTCAAATGACATAGAAGGCAAAATTTTAAACGTTGCTGTTGATTTAGTAAGTTTTACTTTATTTTAAATTTTCATATTTATTATTATTTTTAGTAACTCATTAAATAGATTACATCTGTTTTAGCAGTTACCCGCATATATAGAATTGATTGATAATAACACAAGTGTAACTGGTTTTTTTGGAGATGCGTGGACAATACTGCAAAATGCTTTAAAATTCAAGTAATAATGTATATAAAGCAATTTGGATTTTCAATCGACCATCTCTACTACATTATTTAATCTTTCAGATCAATATATTATCAATCAGGTGATTATTCCATACTAAAAACTGGGAAATTCGATGCTCTCTTAACTGCATCACTAGTGAAGCTACCAACAACAGCTTACTACACACATAGTACAGTGATAGGGAAGAATTCGTAAGCTTTTTAAAACCGCTGCATATTTATTTGGTATATGTATGTAAATCTCTAAATAAATTTATTTTTCCACGTACTTATAGCTATTCCCTTTTTGCACTCTCGGAAGGTACATCAGTTTCAAAATGGTGGTATACACGTATTTTTGACACTTACGTGTGGATGTTATCCACTTTGTACGTTGCTATTTTGACATTGAGCATGATGGGTATTCATAATTTGAAAAAAAGTTGGTGTAAACAGGTCGAATACTGTGACGAATTTGGTTTTCCGACATTTAATTTGTTATGTGTTCTTGGAGCTACAAGTGGTCAAGGTGAACGTAATTGATTATTTATCGACTTCATTATCCCTTGTAGAAAAGTTAAAAAATGTAGTTTTGTATACTGAATATTGTGAAATTGATAATGATTGATCACACAGGTTTTCAAGAAATGCCTCGTACATGGTCTCTTAGACTTTGCGCCCTTGCAGCACTTAATATGGGCATGTTGCTTTCATGCGGTTTCAATAGTACTTTGACTTCCTATTTAGCATTTCGAGCACCTTACGTTACAATGAACAATTTAGAAGATGTTTGGACACTAGGAACTCATTCGCTTTGTGTTAGGAACAAGAGTCTTGCCTACAATGAATTATCTGGTGTTCGTATTTACTTATTACCATTCAGTTAATAATTACTTATTTACTTTTATACTAATATTATCTATCCTAATCTTACACTAATCTGCACTCTTTTCAACAATATTTTAGTAAAAATATTTTCTAATTTTATTAAAGCCTCGTCGTTTTGTGCTCCACACGAACTGCTAAAATTTATAATTTATAAATATATAATAATATAATTAAGTATAATTAGAAGAATAAAAAGATTTAACTTCTTATAGATTTGTATTACTTGAAAGTAATTATAGTCAACTCTTTGATAACATTTTTTATCATAGATCAAATGGTAATGCCATTGTATTATATACTCGCCTATTACAAGTAACGATACAATTTTAAGAGTTTGAGAAAGTAAAAAGATTGATTAAGCAGTAGGATATTTTTAAAATAAATGAATATTTAGATATGTAATAATGTTTACCACTTGGTTTATAGACTATTACTACAGGCCACAAACCAACAGCTACCAAAGAAAAATGGTCGAAATTATTAAATCGAAATTGCCCGGATATGGAAAATTCTTTAGAGTTGAGAAAAAGTCTTTGCCGTGCTGGATTCGTTTACGTCGAAGCTTCTGACGTATTTTTAAAAGAATACCGACACGTTCAGGATAAATGTCAAATCGTAAAAATTCCTGGAACGTATTGGAGATCAAAGATATCATTTCTACATTATCGAGGATCAAAATATCGTAATATAATTGATTCCTAGTATGCAGTTTTAATATATTATAAAATATCTATTTATTATTTCATTATATAAGAATATTTAATATACATCATCATTAAAATTTATTTATGCAGTTTGTTACGTCTCCGATCAACAGGCATTTTGAAATATTTAGAAGCCAAATGGTCCTTTCAACAGGACCTACAACGAGGAGTATTCAGTAACTTTCAGCCAGTAGAGTTGGGCCACGTGCAAATACTAATTACAGGACTTATCATTATGATGTTCATAAGCGTCATAATTTGTATTTTTGAAAATGTATGGTTTAAATTTCAGAGCATGAAACCTAAACTACATACACCTGCTTCATCTATAAAAAAAAATTCGTTTTATAATACTTGTGATTCACTCGTAATTAGCGGATCTACCTTAAAATTTAAAAACATCAAAAGTGCAGCATTCAAACCGATGTATTAAAAAAACTCTCTTTAGCAAGGGGCTACGCACTCCAAAAAGTAAAAAAAGTCTTTGGAAGTCTGAAAATTTTTTCAAGATTTTGGAGTGCGTAGCCCTCGCTTTTTAGTCATCGTTTTAATCTACAATATCCAGTGATAATGATTATATATAATAAAATGAAATAATTAGTCGAATATAAATATATTAACTTTAATGTAATTTAAGCATAGTACATAATGTACAAGAATAATACAGAAAAATAATTACAAACGTCAATGACGCATTTACATTTTGTATTTTTATATCAAACCATACACAAATTATGCACAACAATACGTTATATATATACTCATTTTAAAACGTCAAAACCTTTGTTGTTTATGGCACTCGACAATTTGTTTACCAATATGTTACTGTTATATACTTGTCCTTACACCATCAACACATGTCAACAAATTTACATACTTCACATCTCACTCCGCACATTTTAAGGCCTACAGAATCGCATAGAATACGCAAATCCATACAACGATTAGCGCTTTCTTTTTACAGTTTATCTATATAACTGTTTCATTATAGACTAGTAGTATTCTGGAACTTTTGAAATCTTCAATTTACACTTTTTTCTTTATGTTTTTACTGATAATGTATGTATAGGAATGAACATTTTAGTGAATGAAATTAGTACACGATCAATTTGATCAACTTTATACAATTGTTTATTTATTTTAATTAAGATATATTTTTTAACAAAAAAATTATCTAATTACTGCATACCTGAATATTATTAGTCTATATCAATATGTCTCACAAGTTTTCGTTAAAAAAAACCACATTGTAATATTTTAACAATTGAAAACAAAATTCTATATTTTTAATATAAAATTGGTTTTGTACATGGAAGTAAATGATCTTAAAACAAACATATTTACATACTAATAATAGTTTTTATAAATTTTCGGTGAACTGCGATTTATTTGTTTAGGTCTAAGTATTATTATCAAACGTACACAGAAAAAAGTTTTTAGTAAAAATGACTATGTTAATGAGTAATCGAGAGACGTACTTAACAAATAAAAAAATTACTATGTTTTATAGTAAAATTTACAGTAATTTTTATGAAAATTTATCAGATGTGTAATAAATATTAATAAAACTGTAGTAAATTTTCCTATGAAACATATAAGTGTTTTTATAAATCATCAAGTCTATCTGTCGATTACTCAATAGCATAGTAATATTTATTAGAACTTTTTTTCTTGGTGTAATTATTCGATTATAACAATTTTATGAAAGAGTTTGCACTATAATTTAATCGCTATAATTCTGTACTTTCAGTTTGTATTACAAGCTCTAGAAGTACATTTTGGAAGCTAATTAAAATATAACTTTTTTAATAAACTATAAAATTGTATTACAAATTTGTAATAGAAGTTATACGTTTACGACTTTGCTATAAATGAAAAAAAAAAGAATTATTATTTGAATTTTAAACAACATGGTTAACTAATACAGATTATGCCTAACATTATTGTGCAAAATATATTTTGATGTATTTTTTTAACATTATTTTCATTACATCTAAACAAAGTTTTGAGATGACATGTTATACCAGAAACTGAATTTTCCTTAAGTAAACAATATTTAATGAATTATAAGTTTAAATATTATTTAAAAATTATAAACATAATCATATATAAAGTTGTATTTAATACGTTTTATGCTTTTATGTATTTATACAGGTTTTGATTATTTCAGTCTCTGGTACACATATACTTTTTTCAGTAAGAATACTAACCTAATCTATCAAATTCATTGTATAAGTGATTTTTTAAATGGCGGATTTAATCGATATATAAGAATCGTTTATTTTTGTTGTAAATACTATATATTCATATATTTGTAGTATATATGATTTATACTTTTTGTGATCTTCGATTGACGCCATCTTACGCAGGTATCTTTTTAAATACAATAATTTTAAAATTAATACTTTAGCAAAATAACTTTGAGGATCTTTTCTTAGATATGTTAAACATTTCTACACACTGAATTGCCTGCTCTAGTTTACTTTAAATTATAGCCTGTACAGGTTTGTTAGCCGAAAAGGCATAGTAGATAAATATTTTAATTCTTCAGCATATCCTTAATAAATAAAATTGAATATTAGTATCGTTAAGTAAAATTATCAACATTGTAGTTGGTACGACCAATCTGTAATTTAAAATCGCCTTTCATTGGCTTATCTATCACAGTACATTTGCGTTGAAATTCAATTCGATTATTTAAGCTCTAACTATGTGAAATCAGTTTTCATCCTTTCGTCTACTATTTCATTTCGTAGATGTCAATCAAAATATGACAAAATTATCTTATAGAATGTTAATTCAACAGAAATATTTACCGAAGCGATATATAAGAACAAACACCAAAATCGATTGGCTCATTAGCATACTTTAGATCGACATACACATTTGATATTCTTACCACCTAATTATCGAATAATAATTAAAATATTAATGTATCTGTTACATTCATATCGTTATAAAATAAACATCTTTATTTATTAAGCTTAAATTCTATCCTGCCTGCAGAAATGACTCGGCGGCACTTTCGACTACATAAGCTTGCTCTGATTCGGCGAGACGATCGCTTATAATAACGATTTTCCACTTTTATGGGTTGTCTTTGTAAACTTTTACTATTCGTAAAAGTAAGAACGAGAACAATTACATTATTCTCTCGAGTATAAAAGTGGAAAAAGAAACCAAAAATAAGAAATGTTGCCATCGTCAAATGTAAGTTGCATACGGATTTCTACAATGCGTCAGATCATCAGTTGCACGAATATTATAAAATGCAGCTTCTACAAGTAGTCGACGATGTAAGAGAAATTTGTTTTTGGAAACAGAGCCTTTTACGCGTTAAATTTAGTCATCTGAATTGAAAAAAAACTCGCGTACAGAGATCAATAACTTCACGCTGATTTACTGCAGTACGTGGAAGAGAAAATGCACGTTATGCCAGTCGGTCCCGTGTCTCGTTAGAATAAATTGTACACAATCATAATAATCTTTTACACGTATAATGGTCCTAGTGCCTTGTGAGAAATGAATTCGCCACATCATCAAACTCGACGTTTACGTTCATTCTTTTCTCATTAATGGCGGATGCAACATTTATCTTGTATCAAACATTAATTTGAGCCTCGATTAAAAATTCAGCCTGATGCTGTTTTTTAAATCAAGTCTCAACGCGTGTCGCGTGTAGCCGCAATTGATTTAGAGTCGCTTTACACGCTCTTTTGAAAAAATTCGTTTAGGGCGAGCAGGAGCGCTCACCGGGTGAATTACCATACTTCACATTTATGGACTGGATTCATTCTCGAACCTTTGGGACAATTGAATTCAAAGGAGAACTCGTCGAGATTCGACAACGGACCGATGACCCTGAACTTGGCCGGACAATGGGAGTCCTTTTCAATCTGAAGGCCGATCGCTTCGGACGTTGCAGCTGAGCACCAGACCTATAACATAACGAGCTCGAATTAAAAAAAGGAAAAAAGGGTGTAAGACCGATTATATGGAGACATTAAGCTGCCGAGTGTATAATATGGGTAAAGTGAACGTGCGCTCATTTTAATAAAATTAGCGTTTGGAAGGCATCAAATCAATTTCACGGGAATAGCCATGTTTATAAATGTTATACGTCCTTATTTCTCTTTTATTTATTATGTACCTGGGCAAAATTAAGAAAAAACAGCTGGCGATGTGTCAGATTAAGTCCAGGTAACGGCAGTTGATCTTTGTAGTCTTTATTCGTCATCAAATATGCGTGGTATGCGGCCTTAAGCCCACCATTATCGGCAATATTCTCTCCTGCAAAAGTGGTAATATAATAACTTTTAATAGTTTTTAATGATCAAAATAATGTGTTATGGGTTACAATGTTGCAGTATAACGATGCATTACCCAGTGTTTGTCGACCGTTCACGTGGCGTCCTTCAATTTCGAATTCGCTATATTGATCAACGAAACATTCGGTTCTATTTTTAAACCTGTCTATCGTGGCGTTGTTCCACCATTGATGAAGATTTCCATGTAAATCGTATTCTCGACCTTAAACAATTTGTCATGTGTTATACTTCGTTGAGGGTAAATATCATTGTTCATTACACCGTATGAATAAAATTTGCTTGTTGATTATTAATAATTTATTAAGATAAATTAATGTTTAATCCAATGTTTAATGTATTTATAATGCAAATATAAAAATATTTATTTAATACTGTTCCGAAATAAATGTGTTCTCGACAATTGATTACAGGTTAAATAAAGATAAAATTAATTAAATTAATATATTTTAAATTTGTGAGTTACCTTGATCGTCAAAAGCATGAGTAAGTTCATGTCCCATAACAACTCCCATACCACCGAAATTCAAACTACTTGGATTTTTCATATCATAAAATGGACTTTGTAAAATACCAGCTGGAAAGACTATTTGATTTTTCGTTGGCGTGTAATATGCATTTACAGTAGGTGGTGTCATAATCCACGTTGTTTTGTTTACAGCTTGATCAAGTTTCTCCAAATTCTTCTTCAAATTATATTTATTTACTCGAATGTTGTTAAAGAAATATTCATTCGGTTCAATCGATAAATCCCGATACCGATCATCAAGTTCAGTTGGATTTAAAATAAAATCAGGAAATCCAATCATATCCGTAATGGCATTAGCTTTCTCCTCAGCTGATTTGCGCGTTTCAGTATCCATCCAGTCCAATTTTTTTAGATTTTTCGTAAATGCATTTCTTATTTCATTTATCATTTCTTCCGCCTAAAATTCGATATTGCGGTTAAAATATCGCATTAATTATTGCCTAAATTTTAATAAATAAAATATAACGAATAAAATTAAATTTGGTCACGATAAAAATTGATTTACGTACGAATGATTCGTATAGTTGAACAGAATATCTTACCATTGGTTTACTTTTGCCGTGGAAAACTTCACGAACAAACATAGCACCGATGGCGAAGCCCATAACGTTATTAGCGTCGTTAACACAGTAGCGCCATTGTTCCTCTCGACCCTCGGAGCCGATTAAGGCTTTTCGTAATCCTTTGTAGGCATCCCGGAATGACTTTGACAAGCAAGAGGTAAGGGACCTCACTGTTTGCCACACCAAATAATTATTCAGCACTCTGTAAAAGATAAAGAAGAAAACAAGGGGTAATGAAGTACAATCTTTCCGAGAAGTGTGCAAGCCAATATTTTTTTGAAGTCGTCGCATACACGCACACATACGCCTCGACATCACGTACAGTAATTGGACAGGACGTACACTTTTCCTTCGTTCGTGTTGTTGTAATCCTGCACGAGCTTCGTTAATTTGGTGAAGTACTCGGGGGCGTAATTGACAATGTTCAGCTGCGCCGTGATCCTCTTGTTGACCAGACGAGTTGCATTTTCAAAGTAATCGAACCATGACATCTACATCAATATACGCAATAATCGAATTATAGTTAAGTATTATAATGATTAACTACAATATATTATGGAGAGAGATAAGATTATACGTACGAAAGGTGCTTTCTCTTGCAATTCACTAATACTCATGAGATTGTATAATTTTTCTTCGTCCCTGCGTTGCTCTTGCGGCGTCGTAATTTCAGCTAACTTCGTCTCAAAATCAATAATATCTTGCATTTCTTTCCTAGTAGAGTTTTCTTCGCCTCCTAGTAAAACTCCGATCTATAATGATAAAAATGTAATATCTTAAAATGTTACTGGATCTACACGTATATGTATATTTGAGAAAATAATATTCGAAATAACATACCTTAGTCATGTAATCTAAATAGGCTGCTAGAACTTTACCGTGCTCCGTTTTGTTTAAGTAATTATCAGTTGTTGGTAACGTTAAACCACCTTGGTCAATCTATCGGACATAAGACAAAACAATTAAAAGACAAACCGAAAAAGGAGTTATATTGTTATTTAAAATGTGGAGTATATCTGTAGTAAAACGTATATACGTAGATCAAATGTAGAAAGTGAAAACTCACTTGAATAATGTGTCTACTACTATTTCTATCATCCTCGTTGACGGCCCAGGAAAATAAGCCACCCATATTATATACATTTTGCAGGACGTGCATACTATTTTGTAACGACCACGTACTGATGTTAAATTTCCCGCTTATACTCCAACCTCCTATATTGTCCAGTAGATCCAGCATAGGTTTGGCGCCCAGCGCCTCTATTGTTTCATTCGTATCCATACATGATATATAATACTGTTTTACTTTCTTTTCAGAGTTTGACTTCATATCAGCTATTGGTCGCTCTAGAAAATACATATAATTAATTAAACGAATAAAATAGTTTAAGTTATAATAAATTTAACGGTCTGTACGAGCCAGAATATATAAATATTCTTAATCATCAGTCAATGGTGTGCTACAATTCAATTTTCTTTAATTTTTTGGCTCGTGCAGACCGTTAAATTTATTATAACATAAAATTTCACGAGCGTATTACTCTTTAAAATAGTTTATGATTTATAAACTCTGGTTATAGAAACCAAAATTATAAATATGGTCAAACTTCGAGTCACTGGATAGAAAAATGAAAACAAACAGTTACAGAGAATTATAGAAATCAATGTAAATTTATAATTTAGCTGTGTCGATACGAGATTCCTCTATAACAAATAAAATGCATTTCACAGATACACTAATGTATTTAAAAACAATCTTCTAATATTACGATAGTGTTTTGAAGGCATTAACGATGGTTTTTATAATATTACTTATAGTAATTATATAGGCTTTGGTGGCTATCGGCTTCAATATTAATATATCAGGCATAAATTAATCATGCCACTATTAGTTAATTATTATAAATAAAGCATTCATTACAAAAGGAAATACTAACCTAGAACATTTTTCACTACTAATTGATTGTCTTGCTCCAGTTTGCCAAATGTACCCCACATGCTTTTGCCGTCGGGTATAGGATTCTTCTTAATCCATCCACCGCACGCATACTGATAGAAATCATCGCACGGGTCGACAGATCGGTCTATACCATTTATTATCGAGGCTGACACCGTCACACAATGTTCCGTGATGCAATGGGAACCATCTGCAACAGTTTAGGGTTACGTATAATTAATTAATCACGCACGTATTTCAAAATTAAATAAAATCTTCCTAAGCTTCGGGCAATAAAATGATATTAAATCAACATTTTAAATCTAATCATTTGTTTTAAACAAAGCAGTCAATAAGCTAATCAAATGTATTTATTGATACGTAATTAGAGTACTTCTACGGTTATAAAAGAAAGCTGTTTTTTTCTATGCATTAAACTACGATAACACTGTTATAATAAAAATTAATTGATAATAAATTAATTGGTAACTAAGCTTAAATCTGTTCATAAATATATAACAATAAATTTTTTAATATAACACGTACACGTATCTACTTTTTTTGTTAATTGAAAATGAAATAATGAAATAGACTATACCTTCACTATGCGATGTAATATGAAGAACTTGTGCTTCGTCCCACCCGTTTTTACTACTAATTACTATCGATAGTACCATGACCATAAGCAATAATGCCGCGCAAATAACGAAGAGGCATCGTTCCAGCATGCTTCTTTGACGCCATATTGATGAGCCCTGAAATAAAGTACACACGGAATATAATGACGAAATATATATTTCGGACAATTAAATGAATCAACTATGTTAAAAGACTTTTCTTTATAATTTTGCGCACATAAGCTTTAAAAGTGAAAATACTAGTATCCGAGCAAGTTAATCAAAAAAGGTATAATTGCGTAGACAGAGTACGGTATTATCATTTAATTAACTACTTTATGGGCTTGCGATGTATCAAATGAAAAATTACCCCAAGAGTTTATTTATTTCAATGTATAACATTTTAAGTTCAACCATCAACATTTTTGCAGAAAAATATTTTTGGATATTAGGAAAACTACTTTGTCACGGTGTATTAATTTTAGACTCGACGTTTCTTTTTCAATTCTAAAGAATCGAATGTCTTTAAAAAATGATGTATATCGTGCATGTAGTTATAAAAAAACGAAAATACCTTTTAATTAAATATCATTAATTTTATAAAGTTATTTCTTTGTAAGTAATGTTAAATGACTTTATTTTGTTTATTGTCGTTCAATATTGTAAAATATCGTAATGGATGTGATAAATCCTTGAAATTAATTTAAATTTAGTTCGCGCGGTTAAAAGCAATGAAATGTTACGATCAAGTAATAAAGCTACAACTGCGCAGCCTGTACATTTCCAGACGGCCCCCATTGATATCTAGCTGTCTAGGATTATTTGCATTTACAGCCAATAGTAAAATTGTATGCACTAACCGAATGGTATCGTATTCGAGTTGCAGACGCACTGATTCCATCGCTGTCCAATGCAACTGAACCGATGCTACTGCTGTTGTCGTCCTCGAGTTCTGCCTGTTTGTACCTCATCATCTAAAATTTCAGAATTTTTTACATATTAAATGCATATTTATGAATACGATATAATCTTGTCTCGCTTCTACCGCATATAGAAACATATTTTTACATTTTGTTATTTTGTAAAAATCATAAAATTTATATTTTTTAAGAATATCAATGCTTGTTTCAACTTTATTGGAAATAATAGGAACTTTTGTCGATCTGATTTATTGGAAATATTTCATACTGTAAATATATTGGGAGAGAGGAAAATTAGTTATGCATGAATTGCAATATTTAAATGTTATCTAATATGACATTTTCCTTATGTAGAAGGAGTTGAAATAAAGTTTTAGTTGTATTAATAGTTAAATTGGAAAATAAAAGCGGCACATTGATGTACGCATGGAATTTACATCATTTATTTATTGAAATATTATATATATTATGTATATTTTAAAATTGTATGCACATTTACGTCTGCAAAATACTACTAACTATCTAGAACTTTCAAACAAGAATATCTACATGGGATTGTAATAGCAACTAAGCCATATACTATTGTTAATTATTAAGGAAAGGTTTACAGTTTATATAAAAAAATTAAACATTTTTCTTGTACAATATGATGGCAGTTGTCTAATTCTTCTTAATGAATTCGAAAACTCCATTTATAGTTTCATTATATTTTTGCAATACAAGAGTTTTTAAATATTTATAGAAACTGTATATTATTTTTAAAGGCAAATTTGCAATTAATACATTACTTACCATGGACATACTTGTACGAATGAATTAATTACTCAAAATGAATAAAATTATTCACATTGATTATAAGATTAGATTGTAGACAACATTTCGTTAAGAAAATTATATAATTACCTAGATAAATAATTATCCAATATTATATGTAATCGAAAAACTAATACTTTTTGCGCATACTAGATTAAAGAGATTAAGAAGTAATTTAGAAGTTATACATTGTCACGGGCAATGCCGCCGCGAACTTAGTAGAGTATAAGAAGGATCGAGTGACCCAAGGTCCGTGCGTTCGAATCCCGTCGTCCGCCTTTTTTCGCTCCTCGCTTTTTCCTTACGTTGTACTATATAGAATGATTTAAATAAGTAATCTATTTTATATTCTGAGATATCTTTAAGTGTACCACAACATCAGAATATTAATAAGTGGTGCACTTAAAATAGTTTCGATCTATAATTATATAAGACATTTATTATTCTACCTTATATGAATTCAAAGTCAATATATGTGGGGCATAAAATAGAATCTGACACACTGGCCGCGTTTCACATAATTTCGGTAAAGCAAAGCAAGGTTTTTTATGTTAAGATAACAAACCATATATCTTCTGCGTAAATCTCGGTTTTATTACCCTGGCAAGATTGGCAAATAATAATATTTATTGATCGTAACGATGATAGTATTATCAGACAATTAAAGTAGATTTTTTAGATACAGCGTATTGTTCAATATTTAATATTTAGTTTTGAATAAAGATTTCGTTTGTATTAAGTGAATGATTTGTGTGATTAGTTAAACAATATATCACAGATGTTGCACTTTATTATTATGTAAATATTTTATTTATAAATTCCATTATTGATATTTTCGTCGGTTCGTGTATGTTATAATCTATAAATTCAAGTCTTTATTAGCCCAATGACACTGATTTCAATATTTCTATTCTTATTTTAATAGGATCACTATTCGTTTGTGTATTAGATTCATCCATATATGAGATGATTTGCATCTCTATATGTTCACTGACGCATGAGTTCGTATATATTACGTATTTATACTTTTTTTATGAAACGCAACAAGTTAAATCTTATTCATAATTTATAAGTATATAGGTATGTATTAATAGACAACTTGTTCAACAATATTACAATATTAATTACAATATTTTAAATTTAATTTAAAAGGATAATACTGCGATTAACATTTTTATTAATTTTCTATCAAAATATCAAATTTTATTTTGATGTTTCTAACAACTGAAAAATTATTTGAAATAAATATACAGGTATAGCTACTGTTTTGAAATAATATAGATTTTTATTTGAAAAAGATGTATTATTAAAAATTCAGCATTAAAACAATCAAAATATAATGTAGCTATATACGTTGTTTAAAGAAACTTATTTAAACAGCGCACATAAAAAAATAAACAACAATATTTTATTTATGAAATTAAAATTACTATTTCCCTGTTTTATTAGAATGTTTAATCATTATAGTACCAGAATAATTTGCAATCAGTATAAAAGCATCACGATATAAATACTAACGTAAACTCGATTTAACTAGTGAATCAAATCTCAAAATCGCATTGAATTTAGTTTACAAATTTTGAAAATTCTCGTAATATGAATTGAATCGTTTACCTCATAAGTTTAAAAATTTGATTGGTTTCCAACACGATTAATTGCGCGCTCTGTACTACTGAAATCAGCACTTTGAGGGGTCCTCTTGTACAAGCACTGCCTTTGTTATATATATTTCAGTCCCAGCTAAAAATATCATCGATTTTCAACCTCCACTCTTTTTCCCCAGTTCTTTCTCTCTCTCTTCTCTCCACTCCCCCTCTCACACACACACACACACACACACACACACACACATCCATACATACTCTCACTATTCGTTCTTTTTAAACTCTGTCGCAGTAACTACCGCGGTATAAGCTTATCTCTTGCTACTGTGCTTTTGGATACGTGTTTGTGAAGATGGTGTTACGATGTTACTTTATTTATGCACGTTAAACATCTGTTCAAAATATACCCGTTCGTCGTTTTAAAAGAGTTCAACAGGGTCAAGAGGGTGGAAAGACGTCATAGTTTCATAAACGCGTATCGTATATAATGTACATTCTTTTCAAACAATGATTTTATCCGTTTTTTGATCAGACACTCAGCTCATTGTCTATTTTACAATTAGTTTTCACGTAGTATTAGTATCTACTTTTAGCGAGTTATTATATCTATAAACAACATCGTTTATCAAATTAAAACGCTATCTCTTACTAACAGCTGACCTTTAAAATAAATTGACAGTTTAATTAATTTTAAAAGAATGTTTACTATTTTATAGATTGCACAACCATTTTACACTTTCTGCAACTATATTATAGTACATATTAATTTACAAGTAATTATTAATAAATACTTTCGAAACTTAAATCGAAAATCCATTTGCTTTGATTTCAATTGTATAACTACTGCAGTGTTATCCAATTTAAATACACAAAAAGTTCTTTTAAATCGATACATTGCAAAGTAGGGGGAAACGAAACCTATAAATATTTGATTTCATTTTACTTTAGTATCATTATATTTACATATCAGGTTATAAACCGAATTGTTATATAATCACCTTAAAAATTTAAATCCAAATGTTATAATTAAACCTAAACTACTTCTTGGACTTCTTTTACAAAAGGTCTATGCTATTTTTATTACGAATGCAAGAGAGCGTGAACATGCTTTTGAGTAAATCTTGCACATTTATTAATTAATGAATTGTTCGAATAAGAGTAATAATATAAATTTGAATCTCAACGATAACCTATTTATTACTTGTAAATACACGAAAAACTTGATGTAACAAAAATATTCAAGTATAACGAATAGTATGCAACGATATTGGCCCAGATTCTCGGATTTACAATCTCGACGATATACTGTTTGAAACTGAAAAGATTCTTCATATTTTCTGTGTATCATGTAGAAAACATAGATATACATATAGAAACATGCAATAAATCACCTAAAAATGAAGAAATGTTGGCGAGTTACAGTCCCCCAAATAGGTAGTTATCGAAAAATGTGCTTGCGGTCTGCAAGATCCAAGGGATCCGAGGCCGCGAGACTGCATCCGTGAAATTAGTACGTACGCATGAAGAAGACGATTGTGACTGCGGAGGAGTCGCGGAAAATCTGAGATAGAACTTGTCGAGTGTGCGGCGAGTGAACACGTGACGCCAGAAGCGCGCGCGCACGCGGAAAAAGCTCTGGATGAAAGATATCGTTCATCGCGCGTCTCGAATCGAGTGGCGCCGATGATACCGCACCGCTCGCGTTTTTCTCATAGCTTTCATGTAGATTGGCAGGGCTAATTTTATAGAGGGTGATATTGGAGAGTTGCGTCGAACCATGATGGATTGACTATCGCATCGATATCTATACGTTTTAAAAGTGTAATTTATATCATTTGCTTCGTATATTTAATGTTAGAATCTTTGGAATGCTATTCGAAAGCATGGAAACGTATTAGTCTACAAATTCTTTCGGTACACCTACCTAATTTTTTTAATTTAAACTAATTAATTTTTTAAATTATTTTAGTTCAATTAATACATGTATCGCACTTTCAAATAATGAAAAGCTATAGCTGTACAAGGGAAACAAAACATTTAAATGATATGGATATATTATACGAACCGTAATTGTAGTATATAAAAAGACATATTTTTATATATATAATATGTGTCATTATAATACTCTATACAAATTCTTGTTTTTGAAGATTCCAAAATAGCCTATTTATCATTGTTTTTAGACATTTTTGATATACATATATAGGATTAGGTTATACATACTGGTATATATTGGATTATCTAAACAATAGTAAAGTTTGAATGTATGCTAATATTATAAGACACAGCAAGTCGAGGCCGTAGCCCTATCCTTTACACACAGTTACCGATATTTCTGTTTTGCACTATATACTTTAAACATTTTGAGTTGTTTTACATATTCTTTGCAGAGCGCCCTTCTTCAGATTATTGACTAGGGCGCTCTTTTGCAAAAATTTCCAAAATTTGAAATTCTCCCAATTAAATTACATAACTGCAATGTCGATATCCGACCTCCCCTTATTTATGCATTTAAGGAGGCTCACAAAATTGATCAGAAATGCTAAGATTTTTTACGTACTAACGGTTTTAAGAACTTCATAGGTTACGCACTAACATTCCGAGAAAAGAGTTCGTGAATAATAGGATTTTTAACATACTGCTCATAGGGATACATGACACAAACAGCTATCATTTCATAAAAGACTTTGTAGTACAAACATAGTTGTAGATTTAAATACAAAAATTCTTTTCACGTTACATAAACGAATAAGAAAGGAAAATAAATTTCCACGTATTAATTATATTAAAGTAAAAAAATAATTAAAAAAATAGGTACAACACCATGCGCCGGAATCTCTTTAAAGTATCGTATGCTTTAGAGATATAAAAGTTTTAACTCATTTATATTTATTTTCATTTGATGCGTATTATTCGCAGCAAACTGTCAATAAAATAACAAGCAAATACATTATGTACATATTGTGTTCTGATGATTTATTCACATACTTCAAATTACTCTTATGATGAACGTATATATATTGTGAATATATGTATATATGTACATACACAAAGTATGTTCAAGGCAGTATACAGGATGCACTATGCTAGGAACTTTATTAAGTTAAATATGATCTATATTAATTTAGTGATAATCAAGGTTACTAAAATTTGCAGAAAGTATAGGCTAGCAGCATTTGTAAATAATATTAATAATAATTGTTTGTTTTTGTGTTCGGTATTGCCTACGTAGTACCAAAGTTTTCAACACTCCGTGCGGAAAGTGCAACTTTCTGCACGCTAAACGAAACATACGTGCTCCAAATTAAAAAATCGTCGTACTGAAAATTCCGTACGATACAAGTGAGGGGAAAAGATTTTCGTCTAGTGTGAAGTTTACACTCGAGCGAAGTGACAAAATTTACTTTTTCGCACTACTATCGTAATGTGATATTTTTAGAATATTACTAACATATAAACCCTATATTTCGTCGGCTCCGAATAATAGGGTGCCAACTCAAAATTTGTTCAAAAAGGAGTCAATTGAAAATTTATTTGGAAGAGGAATCACCAATAAAATAATATATATAATTAATTTAACATAATAAACTATTTAGTATTGTGAAATTAGTATATAGTAAGATCAGCCTAACAGATATTCTTTTAATCACAGATTTCAATTAGTAGCATTGTAAATTAATTATTACTTCATTTAACTAAACATTTATAAATAATTTATATAATATTATCAACTAATTTATGTACTATTATTGAGTATATTTATAAATATTGAAGTAAGTAAATGAGCAAAATATTTACCAGTGATTGGCAAAACCTTATATATTATTAATTATTATTAATTATATTTTCTTTATACTTTTTTCTTTGTAATATGTAGAAAGTATAAAATTGTCAATCAGTAGGGCATAGTGTACAATAGCTGTTAAATAACATGTGATATTCAATATTTCATATAATATATTGATTAATTTTACATTATTTTGCAATTTCCTTGTTGGTCCATTTTGTAACTGACACACATTATAAAAAGTTTATTTCAAGCTACTTCCACGATTTTTCCTGACGAGGTAGCTTGGAGCAAAAAGCTTATTCTCAATTTACAAGATTTATGTTTAATGCTGAATTATAATCGTACGCTCAATGATGTTAGACAATATTTTTTTTGGAAAACTTTATGTAATTTGCAAGAGAAATATATATTGGAGTTTTTAAATTGGTCATTTTTTTTGTCAAAGTTACCATTTTTTACTTTGAATATACCTTTGAAACTATTAAATTTTAACCTCTAAAAATTTACACCAACTTTCAAAATGTGTTGGAGAAGGTTTCCTCAAATTTATAATAAAAACATTTTTTTGTCGTTCAATTTAATAGAACTGCCCATATATATATGAAAACTAAAATGTTAAGTCTCATAAATCCTCTAATTAAATATTTTAACTTTAATTAAGCTCTATATCATTTACGTTCATTTTAATTAAAATGTAACTCTTTCAACTGTAATTACAAATCTTCGCAGATTAATTAGGAAACTCATCGGAATAAAACAGCTTTATCGATGATTTAATTATTACTTAACCCAAAAATAATAAATCATGTGCCGAATATAACTATATATTTTAGTTATTACCCTAATAGAAATCGTATTCCATTAAATAGGTAATAAATAGATATTCTAAATAGAATGGTTGAAAAATGGGTCAAAAATAGGCGAAAAATGTGCCCATTTTTATCCTCCCGGTGAAACGCTTTTTCCCCCATTATTTAACCATTAAATAAACTAAAATATAATTTATATTCTGGTTTGAGCTAATTTTTAGCTTATAAACATAGATCAAATTTGAGTCTAGTTATATGCTATTAAATGTCTATTAAAAATAGACAAGTGAAAAATATAATAAAATTACATTTATTTTCGTAAATGCAGGAAATATAACAGAAATTAGTTGTAAATCAGACGAAAACATTAAAATTCCATCCGAAACTATAGGAATTTTGAAGTTTACTGTTACCGGAATGCTGGAAACATTATTCGAATGTCTTGAAGTTATGGTGATTCTATTAAGTGTTAAAAAAATGGGCGAAAAAGCGTTTCATCACAAGGTATTTAATACCAATATTTAATTCCTAGTTTTTAGATTCAAATAGTTATAGAATAAAATAATAATCTCAATACAATGTTTAATTTTTTTAACGTGAGTCAGTACACGGACTCATTTTATATGTAAAGAGAGTAAATAATGGTTAACATTGCATCGATCTATTGATCACGTTTTGTTTAAGCTGTTCAAATGGAATATTAACATTAATCATACATCAACCACATAAGTAGCTAGTAATCCTCACACGCATTGTGTAATTAAATACGCGCAATTACCTTCCAACAAGATTCTTAAGCACGCATCGTACAAAGCTCCCTTGCGCATCTATAATCATTTTACGCGCTCCTGTCCCGGTTATGTATATGTGTCGAAAGCTCTAGCTATTGTGTTGAACTACGTAGACACGTTTCAGCAACAGGAAGCAAGCACTTACACACCGACTGGGCTTTGAGCTGCACGAGTTACTCTGAACTTTTAGTCTAGTTTCTTAGTTTAACCCTGCTACACATGTATTTACATAGTCTAATATTCCCAATTGACACATACGCTTGCCCATGCACACACACACACACACACACACACACACACACACATACATATGTATATATCGATGAGTACAAAACACATATCGTATTTGCTTCATTAATTCATCGAACGGTGATCGATAATGGAAATTAATTTTTCGAGAGTGGTCACAAAAAAAGAGTGATTCACGTGAGACCTCAATTATCGCTTGTTAGATTATCACGCGCGGAACAGTTTGCAGAGCACGCTAAATTAACTTTGGCTCTTTCACCCGAAAAATACACTCTGTCATATTATTTGAAAAAAAACTGATTGCTTTTTTAACAAGTTTACTTCTTCATTTACTTCGCATATGGATTTAGCTAAATTCGATTTTTATTTTTCGTATCACCTAATTTATAGGAAGATCTTATCAATAATGTTTACCATGGACGCAAAATAGGTGATTTAATTAAAATATGCTGCAAAATTAGTTAATTTTATCAATTAATTGCGTCGTTTACTGCTTGAAAGGATTAATAGAAGAAATAAATGATTTGTTTTTTCATTATATAAATACTACCGTTTAATTAAAGAATATAATAAAACAATAATGTTTATTTTGTTAGTAAAAGTTAAAAAACCTTCTATAAAAGTATAAAAATTAAATGCAATTATATTATCCGATTTGTACAATAGAGTTATTATAATTTGACTGATGTATTTTTTAATAAATATTAATGTACATGTATAAGTTTCTAGTACAATATGTAGAATAATAAAATTACTTGTACATTTTAGTATTTGCTATAAAATATAGTAAAATTAGCGATTTATCAAAATTCGTCTTCACTGTGCTATAAAATATATTTATTTTAAACGTACCTATTTTCACAATATACTTAAAAGATATGTAAATATAGCTTTGTATTGTTAATTAAAAGAGAAAAAAAGTAGAATCGAGAATTTTTCTTGGAATTTTTGTTTTACATAGGGAAAATTATCCTAATTAAAAATTTAAAACTTAATAAAATAGTTACTGCGAAAAATTTTTAATCTTAAGGGATGTCGGACTCAGAAAATCGTCATTTTTAATATTTTTTATAAACAAAAGAATACATTTAAAAAGAAACTCTGAACATCAAGCCTTTAGGCATGTGATTTAAGCAGTATACTCAAAT
This sequence comes from Theocolax elegans, assembly GCA_026168455.1. Classification (NCBI taxonomy): domain Eukaryota; kingdom Metazoa; phylum Arthropoda; class Insecta; order Hymenoptera; family Cerocephalidae; genus Theocolax; species Theocolax elegans. The sequence goes on from CM047426.1 coordinate 29,327,719, forward strand.
TTTTTCAGATTTTCAAATCTGTAATTCTGATTTTTGCGTTAAAATTCATGCCTTTTTCGATCAATAATTACAGATAGAAAATGGTTTATTCAATTATTATTAAAAAAAATGATTTGTTCTCAAAAAATCAAACCGTCATGCCCTCGCTTTTGTTTTAAACTACTGATATGAATTTTTTCAGATTTTTAATTCAATATTTCCAACATATAATTCTGATGTTAAAAAGTGTACATCCCTGTAAGTTGGTTCCGGCATCCCGTTAATAATTCATTCGAATTTTTGATTTTCTACTCCGAAGTCCTTTTGTTTTAAAACGAGCTATATATGATATATTCAGATTAAATATAAGAAATAACTGCAATAAACTTTATTAATTCGTTTTATACTAAAGTCGTACATTCTCCATTAGATTTTCTAAGCAAATATTTTGCCATGATTTTCACATGAAATTTTTTCTACGCGGGTATACTTAATTTTAATCTAATCAATAGTCGTTTTACTATGAAAACACGAATTAATTGTTCGTGATCACGAATAACAAACGAAGATTATAATAGCAAATGGAAGATTAATCTTGTTACACATACGAAGAAACGTAATTATAAATGGAAAAAATTAACTGGTATAAAATAAAGCTTTTAAAGTATTCAATTGACAGATAGATAATTTAATAATCATAGCTTTAAAATAAGAAAATTCTATTTTTACTTAATTAAATTGAATATATGCTATATACACTTTTTACAAATACATCATTTGTTTAATTGATATAGTAAAACAAAGATATTTATATTGACAGTACAAATAAAAGTTATTGGCAAACGCGAGATAAATCAATAATATAGTACAAAAGAACGTAATATGTACATATTAATTTGTTATTATAATGTAGAATAGCTTTATAAAATATTGATTGCAACATAAAATAATAATTATGTACTAAAAAATACAGTACAGTCGTATTTACAATTTTTGTTACTGTTATATACATGCAAATGTATACAAAAAAATCTTTTTATCTAGGAGTATATTTATTTAGCAGTATTGTAATTAAATATTTTTACGCATATAAATATATATGTCTATAAATATTTACAATTGCTTTGCAGACGATATCTAATATTTACAATTGGTTAATAATTACTGTTAGCCAGGTGCAAGCTTATACAAACGTATATACATATACACTGAGAAAAGGATTTAATTATAATTATTTGGAAATAATAAAATATGTATTTATCAATACAGTATATTCGTTTTAAGTGTTACGTTTCAAAATATAAATATTTAGCAATTATTTTATATTGTCAAAAATTTATAACAATATCTTGCAAATTTAATTAATAGTTAAAATATCTTGAATTACTTTTACTTTTAATGAAAGGCGTGTTTTCGAGGTTCGATTACCAATTGATGCGCCTATCCATACTACACAGCCATGTGTGTAAATGACCGATTATTTTAATTTATCATCAAGCAGACATTACCCACGTAAACACCTACAACGTTTAAAATTAAAAGTAACAGAAGCATTATTAAATTCATATATTTAATTCAAAATCTCTATAGAAGAAATGATTAGAAATTACAATCCAGATGGAAATAGTATTCCTAACCTCAAAAAATCGAAAATTACATTACGATCCTTTATCTCTATAAACACCGTATATATACACCATGAATTATTGTTATCTTTGTATACTTTTTATTTTATATCTACATACCTTTTAGGGGCGCGTAAATGTTCCGTTAAACTTATTTAGATTATTTATGTATAATATAAAACAGTAAGTATATTAAAAATTTTTGTTTAGTTATAATGATTTTATTTTAGTAAACTGCAGACTCAATTATAAATAGATAAATTTGTAAAAGTTTGTTGATAATTAACTGTCAGCACACAAACTATTTACCTGAACATAACCCTTACATTCAATCGTAGCAGTCTTATATCAACACTACAATTTATTATAAATTATTAGTATCAACAGTTATGAGATATACTCTGACCACAAATAATAAATCCTTCTCTCAACAAATGAAAAATCACGTTTACATTTTTCTATTATATATATTCAGCAGTGGCGCAAATAAAAATTTTAGCAATACTTTTTAACATTCCTTCAACAAAATTTAGTAATTTTTGTATATTTATCCGCGTATAAGCATGCACTCCTTTTAGAATTACAGAAGCATCTGTGATTTATTACGCGTAAACATGAATGACATCTAACATTCACATGGACATCGTTTTTCTTTTCGAAGGAAACAACGACGTCATGCGTGTTTAAATAATTATTATTACACAACTACATATGTTGTAATCGACATTAAATGTGAGTAACTCGGATCTTCGTATACTCTAGCATCTAGACTCAATACTACTATAAACTCGACTATAAATTAGTTATCCCAAAAAAGAAACAGCACAATCTAATTAATACAAATGAAAAAAAAAAATTCTAATCAACAGACGAAACAATAGTGAAAAAATGAAAACGACATTCTAAAACACAGTGTACGGACTGTAATATACACTAATGCCAATCATTATTATAGGGTATCAATTTTGTTGCCTCTTACTTTATATCGTAAATGTCAAAAATCTGCGACAAACTTATTTCTCCGTAGTGCGTTTTAGAGCGACGTGAAGCTCACCTTCACAGACATCTTGGCGAACAGGCTTTATATATTACCTACACAGTGAGATAAGTGATCGAACCTCCAACTTGAGCAACTGTATGTATGCGAATAAGTATAACGTTACTTCTCTTGGTTTCTTTTATTTATTTATTTTTTGTTATTTTTTTTATTTACGGCGTTAAGTACGCGGCAAGGTCACACGCGGGAAATAAATTAACCGAGGGTATACGGGTAGCCGAAAAGGCAATATTTAACAAACTGTCGAACGAGACATTTTCTTGTGCGCGAAACGCGCGAGCACGAAACCTCGCGCGGCAGTCGCAGGGTCGCTTCGCCCCCTCCGTCAGTCCCTTTATTGATTTTTACTTGAGCGCGTGTCGCACGCATGCCGGGGAAATCTTATGGTAGGTGTGTATGTGTGCCTTTGCATTTTTCTATGTGCTGCATTGGTTCGAATAAGACAGCCTGTATATAACATTTCATTTATTTCGCGAAATTCATTCAACTATGAACTTATCGAAATCAATGGCATTCCTTGTGTCGACTGATAAATATAGCGGACTTTTCTCAATTACCTGCTCGTTTCTTGATTTAATTATTGTAACTTAATTTTTATTATTTTAACTCATGGCATAAAAAATTATATTTAAAAAAAATTAGTACATACTAGTTGACTTTTTTATTTAGGGATTTATAGGGATTTTTCATTATTTATTAAAAATATTATAGGTAAACAAGGTAAACATATGTTTCAATGAAATATGACTTACATGAAAACTAATACAATAGTTGTTACTTTTTTTATATAAATTATGTACTAATTGTAAATCTCGTCTTAAATAGAATCTTGTAGAACCATAAGGACCTTGTTTCTAAAATATATAATATTTGTTTTATAAAATAAAGTATATCAAGTTTTTTTTATTAATAATTACCGATTATATGATACAATTGAGAAATAATAATGATTATAAAATATGTAGTGTAATCATCAAGTTAGAGCTCGTAATTAATATTTTTAAGGAAATTCTATTTTCAGGCGCAACAATTTAAATGATTCATAATATGTGCGAATGCGCGCACGCATGAACAGTATTTGGGTAAAATAAAGTAATTATATTTATTATTAAATTTCTTTTAGTCAAATAAATAAAAATGAGTACATCCTAATAATTAATTATTCAATATAATAATGAACTTACTAGTATCGCAAAAATTATTTTATAACGATAATCAATGCGCTGTAGCTATGAATGGAAAGAGATCAGTCGGTTAAAAGAAATTGGAACAATGACGTTTGTACGTGAATAAATACTTTGCATGTCTTTATTTTTAATAAGACATATTTATATTAGTTACAATATTTTACAGTGTTTTTTTTCTTTATCGAATCAGATGATTGCACAATACAGAATATGAGAGGTCAATGTTTTTTTTATTTTACACCGTTAGATCTTGCATGTTCAGTTGTATACGCCCTCCATATTAATCAAGGAAATATATCGATATTTATCCGTATCACTCGATTTAAGCTTCAATTTCAAATGTCAATCGTATTTTTAAAAATTTGTAAATAAGCATAATTTTTTATTGTTCGAATACATATGCTTTTTAAGGCTATACAAAACAGAAAATCGTGATTTTTTAACTGCTAGTTACAACTGTTTTCCGAATGCATTTATAATTTAACGAAATATAATACTTTAAAATTCCGATATAGTTCCTTCATATTAACAAGTAATCTTTCGATGGCTTTCATTTTTTTAGAATATTTTAAAGTTTACCTAATTGTAATGGCGTGGTGTCTCTCGATTTCTCATAAGATGTGTAATACACAGTTTTTTTAAAACACGACTTACGGTGAGTAATTCGAAGATTACAAAAAATAATTGTGTTCGCGGTTGATATACGCACCGTCTGGCACTGTCTCGTATTTTTCTTTTTTTTTCATCAAGTTATACCCTCCGCTTCGGCAAATATACGGATTGATCACTTTTGAATATTATATACTCCGTTACATCCGAATATCGTTTAATCCCTATTACTTTGTTTTCAGCTATTGGCACATACACTTTGGACCGCTATTTCGAGTTGAGATAAGGAACGAAATATCGAGTCTCTGCTAGACTAAAAAGCTAAACGGTAATACCTCGCTTCATTTTTTTTCTTCTCTTTCGTTACATCTTTACTCGTAATATTTCAATTTCAAAAAAAGCGACGCAAAGGAAATTGTAAGTCGCTTTTGTTTACGTTATCGTTTGATAGACTGTGGGAAGCTTTATTGAACCTTGCATTTACAATGACGAGGTTATTATAAAACATTTATTATTATTTTTTTTTTTCATTTCGTTTATAAGTTACATAATTGCACACAAAACCCTCATATGCTCATTCAAAAATATCTGGAAAAGAAAATATATACTCCTCCGTTGTGTTTACAATGTTCCACAAATCTCGAAACGTCAGTGTTTCCTTTTATTTGTGAAATGTCCTTGTGTTTTATTTATTATTTTATTTTATATAAAAAATGGCGCGTATTTTATACGAATTTATTTATACGAATATCTCGAGATCGTCTTGGAATATTTTATTACGGAGAAATATAACGAGTACAAAAATTGGATAATTGTTTAGAGATTACAAAAAATAATCAATTACCGCTTTCGTGGTTTCTGAAGGTTGTACACGTATTTGAAACTTAATGGTCTGTAAATATATATTCATGAATAGTTAAAAATAAATTTGAGATCAAGTTTCATAATAGATAATGTATTCGTTTGTCATTTTTTCCTTCAAGGTTTTTCTGAAAGCTTACTACTTTCGACACTTCTCGAGAGCTACATGCACACAGAGAGAAGCACATCCCTTTCACTCATAAGTACAATAGTTGCGTATTTGGAGATTCCATGCTATTGTTTATCAATACCAATTTTTGAATGGGTAAGATACAAGCGCAAATCTAAGTTTCTTTTCGTCACGTTCAAATAGTTTTGTTTCATTTTATACATTGAATGTGATAGATTTATATCGCAGCTTTTTCTTAAAGAAAGAGCTTGATATCCTTTCCTTATATACTTTTTTGTTAGAAAAAATTCTACGCACTGAAACGAGCGGACGAGTTTGCAATAGAGAAAATAACGAAGTGTCGACGCGCTCGCTTAGCGATTACAGTAGTTTTACATTAATTATACATTACACGTTAAAAATAGAGATTTTTTTATTATTTTATTTATATGTATATATATATATCTCTTTCTATATATATATATGTATGTATATGTATATATAAGAAGAAAAAATCAAAAAGGATATGTCTGGATATGTATGAATGATATTCATGTGCGCGTATGTGAGAGAATTGTGCGTAAGTCCACTTAATATTGACAAAGAAATGTGCTGAGGCGCGCTTTGTTAGCGACTTGGTTCGTGTTTCGAACACTCGATAACTGCAATAAATAAAAATTAACGACAGTAATGATAGGGCTGTCGTTCGTTTAACATTTAGAACATCATTTCAAGTCTTTTCGATTTCAACGTAATATTTTAAAAACATATTTTTCTCTAATATATAATTACCCTGCATCGAAACTAAGCTAAATTCAAAATTAATTTAATATTTTACAATCTAATTGTCACAATTGTAATTAATTATTTTAAGCTGACGTTTAAACAATATTTTACCCCCTGGGTCGCGAAGTACAATACGTAAATGTAAAAAAATATTTCCGAAAAATCTTTTTATAAAAATGTATATAGGAACGATACATAAAAATAGATTGGAACTTAAATTTAAATGCTGCAATCAACTATGCATTAATTGTGCGGAGTGCATGATGATTTTATACAAAATCGTCTGTGCAGTTATAAGTTGATTACGATTTTCTTTTCTTAGTTATTAACTTAATGTTGTCGGTTTTCGATTACCAATATTAGTACTCTACGACCGTATACAATAATTATATACTCGATTACAGTATTTTCAGTGCGAGGATGAATCTAATTATATGTGTCCATAAAGCAAATTAAAAGAATTTCTAAATAAAACTAATTATTTCGCTACCGGAAAATTTGTTGGTTCCACGCGAAAAAAAAAATAACTCAATTTATAACAACGCCGAACTATATTATTTTATAAATATTTTTAGAATTTGTTCAGCATATAGATTCATGAACCACTTTGCGATCGACGATCATTTGATCAAATAATTTAATTTTTCTTATATTTAACAAAATTACACACCATAGAATAAATTCATTATTTCAAACAATCAATATAGTTTAATTTTATTTTTTAAAGTATTAAAATACTTACTGTTATTTTAAAAATTGAATTCTATTAAAAATGAAATTTAACTCTTAAATTAATTGATTCAACACTACATTATCCTGACGAGCAACAAAAATAAAGCAACTTATTTTCTTTTTTTTAATAAGTAATTAATCTTGTATACAATTGACAAGCCTTTGGCAATTAGTGTTTTAAATATTTATAGTTACAATTGAAAATAACGATGGAGAAAAGTAACTGGGCGAGATCGCATGTAATTTCATTTTATAACATGCAAGTGTAGAATCTCTAACTTTTTCAATATTTATCCACGAATTGTTTTTAAAATATACAACATTTCATTAGCATCGAGATTTTGTAAGTAATACCTGCCCGTAATTTATTTTTTTCACAGTCTTCGTATCGCGACAATGAACATTTATGAGCGTCGCTTAACGGAGCGATGTACCTGATTGTTATCGACCAAGCAAAAGAAGTTAATTTTTACATTTATTTAACAAAAACTAGTATGTTATGAAAAACCCGAATGCAGCAGCACTAGATAAACGAATAATACGTCATGCAAAGTTCAAATTACCTTTGAAACTTTGTAGAAAGATAAATTATTGTATTATCTAATACTTCTGTATTTGACGTTTGCTTGAATAGATGTAATAATTAACACGTTTTTCTCAATCAGAAAAATACAATGTTTGTTAAAATCCACAATTAAATTTTAATATAATTATAGATTACGCTTTCGTAACTCTCTAACACAATGTTAACAATTTGTGAATTATTATTATATTATTATTATTGTTATTATTATTTTTGTATTTAATTTTATGTATTGTTGATGTAGAATTAGAAAAATGAGTAAATTGCAATTATTAATACAAAATTTGGTTGAAGCATTGATTTTAGAAATACATGTTACATCCGTATGAAGGATTTCTATTAAGTCATTTCATAATAGTATACAATCATCATAAATCTTCGTTACAATGACGGCTTTTGAGATTCTACAGTCGCTATGTAGAAATTATGATCAGATACAAGATTTTTTTTATTTAGAAGGATACGTAAAATATTACTGTAATGCCCAAAAATGAAATATGTATATATATATACTATTATTTTTTTGTAAACTGATCACAGATATTAGATAAATAATTATTATAAACGAAAACAAAATTATTCGACCTTACAAGTTAAAGTTTGTAATATTACTGATAAACTATCTCTATTTTGATAAAAATTAATGATAACAGATTTTCATTTTATATGATATCACGCATAAACAAATAAAGTGACTCTCACTTTTGTATAAAATGTTATATAAATATAGATTGGTCGGTTTAATAAAAAGGAAAGTAAAATAATCCTTTAAAATAAAAAAGGTGTCGCCATAAACTGATAAAAAAATTAATAATATAAACTGGTGTAGCGCACAGTCAAAGGAGACATATATATATATCGAGCGCAAGATGTACACGAATCCAAATGAATAATCTCGCAAGCTTGGTTATATCGTACAATGAATCTCTCCTAACTTTTTCCATCTACGATATACAGTAGACTTTCGAAAGCGTATTATTTCCTTCGTCGGAAGTCCTTTCCTCGTTAGAACGTTATTTTCATTCGAGTGATCGCGACCTGTCTAATTTGCGTTTACTTTCAAGTTTGCAATTTGTACTACTTTGTTCACCAAGGGGAGAGGGATTAGGGCGTTGCTGGCGGTATGAGAGATGTTCGTTTTTTGGCTCGTCGACTTCGGATTCAACATCAACGAAGGTTTTAGAAATCGCATTGGCTGCTAATATCACATTGTTGGATGGATTTGATTGAGAATCGGGTTGGGTAACATTGGCGACGGTTTCACGACTAGTCGTCGCTCGACTGACTGTAGCTTCGTAATCGGCTGAACTGAGTCTCCGGTTAACCCAAGATGCTTCGGTATGTCTACGTTGTTGCTGTTCGCGTCTACGGGGGATTTTCAGTGAACCACCCTGGATTTTACGGTATTCGGACCGACTCGATGGTCGATGCGACGTGGTTAAACCAAACGAGGATGAAGTCGTAGCCATTGGTTCATTCGTTAACTCGGATTGCGACAAACTACCAGACTCCAATTTCGTACGATCCCTCCGTGGGAATCCGTGTATACTGGAACATTTTTAAATATGTCTAATTATTTTCTTTCCTCTGTTATTACATAAATTACTAAGTTTTATATTTTCACATAATATTCACATAATATACTAAATTACAAATAATTGAAAGTAAAATAAATTTCAAAACAACATATTGGTTTAAGGAGATGTCAAACTGTAGAATAGCATTTTTTTTTATTTTATTAATGAAATTAGGATCCATTTAAAAAAAAATTGTTAACACAATATACCTATATGGGTTTTTTTTAATTTTTAATTAAGAAATTCAATATATAAATAATAATAAAAAATTACTTTTTCTTGGAAAATTAAATCGTTAGGTTCAAATGCTAAGAACTATCGTGGTGAATTTTTTCAGATTTTTAAATCACTATTTTGAATAAAATTTCGGATTGTAAAGGGTAGTTTCCTGTAATTTGGCCTCGACAGCCCGTTTACGAGATAATTAAGTTAGTTTAATAAATTAATTTTAGTTTCAAATAAAAAAATTATTAAATCTTGAGTACATTTCTATATATAGCGTTTACTTTGATGAAGTGGGTATTTTAGACATTTCTAAAATCTCACATCCCTCGTTTTAATTAAAATTAATTTAAAAAGAGCAAAAAATTTGTGTGCTACAACTGAATCTACTAATGACACCTATAATGAGGTTTGAATTGTTAATTTATGTATATATTTATACATATAAAGTATATATAAGAAAAGTAAATATTCATTTCTAATCTTAAATATTATAGACTATTGTTTATATTTAATTTTTACACGTATATATAATAATAAATTTTTATGAAATTTTTAACGCAGTAAGTTTTTCACCTAAAAATGCGTTTTACTTGTATTATACTGCTTGCACTCGCATTAAACGTTTCAATATCAATCTGCTCTAAATTTCGTAATTTAATTGGTCCAATGCTGAGAAAATGTGCATATTTAAAGAGTGTATTGCTTTCATAGCTAAAAATATATACGTAGTTTTTAATGCATAATGGTTTAAGTTTATTTCTAATAGTAATTACAAAACTTATGACATTCACTACTTCACTAGATTAGAAAAATAATGTTTGTTTTCATTTAATACAAAATGAATAATGTAACGGAAGGAGTAAAAATTTGTACCTTCAATTACGTAAAACAGGTGGACTGTCTCATAAATATTTGTATTTACTTTTAAAATCGAATATATAATTGTGTTGGGTTAAAACTTTCTTAAATTTTTTAACTACTAAAACTAAAAACATATTTTTCATCATCTTATTTAACGAAAAATCTAGGTTCTTAATGATAGTTTTGAATCAAATACCCTAGAGGATCAAGTTCATTAATTTGATGAAACATCCATTTGGTAGAGATTGGCACGCATGTATTCTTCCATTTGTATCTCAAGGGACTAAATTTTTTCCATATTAAAATCAGAAGAAATGATGTATCAAACAAAATGTACTTTACTTTATTTAGTAAGGAAATTCAGGCTATACTTATATATTTTTTACTACATCAGTTTACAAAAGATAGAGTGACTACTGACATTAAATAAATACTGATATTAAATAAATTTTCACACTTATTAAATTACTAAAATTATTCAAATTTGTGAAAAAATTGATTTTAGTGATAATAAAAAGTATTTTAAATTAATTGAATTTTTGTTAGTCAATTTGATTTATGTAAATGCGTGTATACACGCGGTAGTATGAGTATACACATAAGTTACATAGGTACACGTTATCAATGTTAGCATAAAGCGAAAAATACGCAGCTATTTTTAGTCGTTGTACCGACCATCCCACTTCTGGATAAATAAATCAATTTCATATTGGTATGAAGCTTATTTCAAAACGATCATTATTCAAAGCATTATTTATACATTAGAGGGTATAAATTTTTATTTGTAATGTAATCTATTATATTCGTATCCCAAAAAGAAACAAAACGAGTTAAATTGTACTATGCATTTTAGAGTCGCAATACTGTATTATTCTTATATTAATTTGTAGAGTAAATAAAAATAACGATTAGAATATCGTAATTTAAAATCACTAAATAGACAAATGCAGTCGTTGAATGTAAATAATAGACATTATATTAGATTATAAGAGGATTTACGTTTAGGTACTTGGTATAGTTTATACAGTGAAGCAGAAAAAATAAAAATGATTTTTAAGAAAGAATAGTACACTCACCCTATTCGAGAAGAAAGTTTAATAGGGGAAATATAACACGGTCTATCGAGTGGACAAGTACTTCCAAGGCAATCTATCCTCGAAACCGATGATCCAGGCTCATCCGGGCTATTGATCCTACTGCAGTTGGCCGCAGTGTTTTCCCCTTCGGAATGATCATTGGATTTGGCAGTATTTACAGGAGTACTCCCGCGGATCTCAGCGTACTGATGCCTCGGCGAAAGGATCGCAGGTCCGTTGGTTCCATACTGCTGTACGAGCCTGACGTACTCGGCGGTGTCGAATCCCTCGATTCTCGGTGGGTTGTTGGGGGTTGGTTGGTACTGAGGAGCCTCGCGAGACAGTCTCACCGACATATTGTAGTAGCACTGACCTAAATAACTAGAATCGGCTGGCGAGGGAAGTGGCGGTGGCAATGGGACGACCGCTGCTCGCGGATGATGGCTCGACCGCATCAGCTCCGGGGATGACGGACTCGATATTTTACCCCGTGTCTGAGCGATCACAGTCTCGTAGCTCGGCGGTGGTCCGTATAATTGATAGTACGGGCAGTTCGCGTCGTTCAGTACGACGCTTGTGTTCTGATAGTGGGCGGCCGAACTTGCCGCGGCAGCCCCGCTGTACGCTGGGGAGGTTGCACTTCTGTGTGGACCTATCGTACATCGTATCGTATGACATCCTACCTCTCGTATAAACTACTATATATACCTAATCCGGATATATCTGTATCGACATTACTTATATAATGCATTATATATTATATAATAAATAAATTATATAATGCACTTTTCATTATGTAGAGTGTATCTTTATTACTTAACTTTTCTTTTATTTTATTTTATCGTAAACGTCTATTAACCTAGACTACTATTAATTTCGCTTAGGAATCTTATCAACACAATTAACAATATAGCTCGATCAATATTAATGTACTGAGAAAATGGTATCATAAAATTTGACTAATATAATGACTTAGATTATCATACATTTTTTATGCATTAGAAATAACAAAATTACTAAAAGAACAAAAATTATGATAAACTAACAAATTCGTACATTCTTTGAGTATGATACTTTTTTTCCTTGCATTGTTCTAACTTCTATTTTCAAATATCTATTAACTACATGCAATACAAATTCAAGGTTCTTATAATGCAATGTGTGAAATATTAATTTTTAACAATTTTATCTTTTTTCATATACTTTATTTTTATTAGCACCGCAATCGATCAGATAATTTTATCAATACGTGAAATCGTAACCTTTCGATCCTAATAAATACGCAATCGAATTAAAAATCTCCAACCGTTTTGAATATCGATTAATATAAAGAAAATTTAAATATTTAATATTTAATATTTAATATTATATAAACAATTTGATTAATTATTAAAATCACTCATGTAATTTTCAAATATTATATATAATTGAAAATTAAGGTATATAATTAAAACAACATTGTAAAAGACCGAAAAATTATTAGAAAAACTTATTATCACAATATAATTAGTTGTAAAACGATAAATTATTTATTTATGTGATACAGATATTTAACTCTTATGTAAGGTTAAAATGTAAAACTATTCTAATCAATCAATATTAATGAAAATATATTAACCTTTCCACATTCGGTGCAAAAGGACGGTATTCCTTGCTGTATTATATGATATCCGAGCTTGCTGTGCTTGACATGTCGGGCCTCGAAGAGGATTTTGCGTTCTCGAACTGGAAGATCTGGTAGGTATTGCAGACGCGGCAGCTCTATATCTTCCTTGCAACCAATATCGATACCACCATCCACCACCGGAGCATACCAAAAACATAATTATTACCAATAACCTGCAATTAAAATAATATTATCATTAAATGTCAAATCCAATAAAATTTCCCATGATTTAGATTATCGAGTTAGACGTAATACTTTTCATAACAATTAATATCTCATACTTAAAATTAAACGAAACCACGAGACTATTGACCCGTTTTAAGATACAACGTATGATTTGCAAAGTTTCGAGAGGTTTTTTAGTGCAGTATTTTATTGACTGCACTGTTTTAATAATTTGTTTAAACAGCACAAGGATATATTTATATATGTACAATGAATATGTATAGTAATTTCTTAAAATAAATACCCATTTTAATTATTTCATACTGATAGCACAGAAATATTTTTAAAAAGTAAAAATAGTAAATATTTAAATATATTTTTCACTTTTTTAAACAAATTCTTGTTCAATACTAATTACATAGTCGCTTAAAATAAAATAAATCAATTGAACATATAAAATATCCTCTTCGTCGATTTTGACAAGTCAAATATTGTAAATAAACTGTCTGCAAAATGTTTTTATTACTACCCAAAACTTCCGCTTATAATATACGAAAATGTTTTATTTTGCTACATAATAAATAATTGATAAAGTAATACTTAGATAGCACACAGAAGATTACATATATGTAAATTTATCGTGTTTCATCGTGAACCATGGCATCATTTTTTAGTGAAATATATGTAAAATTAAGGACTATTTTGATCCATAAGGATTTTTCGTTGACATTATTTTCAAAACACCTTATAAAAAATAAAAAGTAATCAAGTATTATAAAAAATCCTATTTTAATTACACGTTTACACAGTTGTTATGTGTTTTATAATCGATACATTACTAATTAGTCATATGATTTGAGCTCTAATTCATTGATATTTTAATGTATGTTCCGCGCAAAGAAAGTATAGTGTCACGTGAGTTTTCAGATTTTTCGAAACTTCGAACTCGAAGTGAAGGCCTCGTAACTTAGAATATTTGCAATAAATATGTGGTAATGCCATTGTTTTATGTTACTAATTATGCTGATACGCTTTTCAGAGATTAAAGAATAAATCTACATAAGATAATATAGTGCATTTATGTATATTAACAATTTTTATGTTTAATTAGTAAGTTTTTAACATTTTTTGAAATTTTACATAAATAATTATTTCTATAAAAATATAATAATTTTAAATAAAATATAAAATAAATAATAATAATCTTGCTTTTTCATTATCAGAGATGATGCTGACACACAAACACACACACATGTATATGTATATTTCTGTATTCAGCAACATGACGTAAGTAACCAATTTGCCGACAATATATGTTTGTAAATAGATATATAATTCTTTTTCTGCAATTTAAAAAGGTATAGCCTGACGAGAATGAATAATTTGATCGAAACGTCATCAAATGAAAATTATGTCGATCAATATTGATAAAAACTTCTCGAATAAATCAATCAGAATATTAAAGTTGTTTAAAATTTATTTTCATCTGTCTAAATGGCACTTGTTTTAAGAAATACCTATATGCATACGCAAGTTTGTATAAATTAAGATAAATTATGCGAACGTACCAATAATACCACAAATGATAAATTTGAAACCCTGGTGATACGCAACAACCAAAGTTACAACAGTATTCGGTTCTTGGACACCTGTATAAAACACACACATAATTGTTAAAAACTTTCGTTTGGTAGTATTGTAACGAGTAATACAGTTAAACGTTTAGATTAATTAAATAATCAAACTTACGTATAGTACTTTGGTTCTCCATGTATTTCAAAGGCACAATATTTTGCTTCTGCCTGAAATTCAATTAAATTAATGTAAATGTTCTTGATTATAAATTTCTATGCAACACGTTACGTATATTAAAGTAGTGAGACATTAGTTGAATAAGCGTGGATCAAGTACTTTGATCAAATACTTTATTAAATTAAAATAATCAATAAAGAAATGTGTGAAACTGTTACATATCTATTTTTAGATTAGTATTATTTTTATTTTAATGCACACAAGCTTTTATACTCTCTTTATGTAAATCATCAAAAATCAGCGACTTTCGTTAAATCACTAAGCTGCAAATATTAGTGGAAAATATAATAAGTGTGCAACATTTTGTTAGTTGTCTGTAACTATACCTATATAGGTAAATAATAATGCTTATTACTGATTTGGATTTAGATATAATGTATGTTAAATATAGAATTGAACGATTGCATTGTAGTCTCGAACAACCATACACTGTACACATATGCACGTATACACGTACACCCGCACCCACACATCTCTCCACGCACATACACACACACACACACACACACACGTACGCACGCACCCATACACACTCCTCAACGATACACGAATAAATATACGTATCGAGTTTTAACAAACTGTTTTAACATTTGTTAGAATCTATGAAAAGTGAAATATATTTTTATAAGATGAATGTGTCAAGTCAAACGCCAAGGAAGACATGACCTAAGTATAAGTATAACAAATGTCCATACACATACGTAAACTAAACATTCGGAGATTCCGGCAACAATCGCGAGCTTCCACTTTGTGCTTCGCGACATTATTTTCGAAGACGTAAATTTGTTTCTTATTAACTTAATAGATCACAGACGGCACGCAATTAACACTATGTTTTATCATGACAGCCATTTCCTTCTTGAACTGTCATGTGCACCGACTAGTACGACCGACAATTATTGATTTTCAAATTTCGGAGCTCGATATGACGTCAGTAGCAGGTGAGCCACTACACGATTCACATATAATACTTTCAATCCGCGCAGGCTCTTCCTCTTCCTTTCTATCTCTCTCGCTCGCTCGCTCGCTCTCTCTCTCTCTCTCTCTCTCTTTCTTTCTCTCCCTCTCTCTGATGATACATACGTTGGCGTTCATATTCTGTACCGTACTCTTGCTCGCTCGGTAAACATTTTATAAACAACTTTTGTTTTCAATCCGTCAGTAATATGCTTTTCTCATTTTATTTTATTATATAGATATAAAGAGGATTAAGTATGATACACATATGTGTTATAAATACAGTTTATGTTTAAAATTATAGAATGTTTATTAATTAATTCTTTTACAATACATGTTTATTATAGGTACTATGATAAAAATTAGATTAACAAATCTTTCTAAAATTGAACTAAGCAAAATTTGTTTTGTATGAATATAAAGGAACGTACAATTTTATTATTGCAGGTTGATTAGATTATTTATAACGAATACTATTATAAGTTTGAAAAAAAATTAATATTATATTATGTTTTAATATAAATTTAAATTTAACTAATTTAACATTTGCTTTTTTCTAGGGTTTCAAGTAAGATTCGAATAAAATTGCAATTGACGATTTTAACATACAAGATTTAAAATAAATTGTATATAATTATAACAAGGTATAAGACAATATGTAAAAAACGAAAACATTTTTAAATCATTTATTTTAAAACCAGTATTGTTGTGAGAATTTTTTTTACAATTGCAAAAGTAACAATTTCTGGCTTCTATATTAATTTATATTTATTTAACTTTTATAATATTCCCACTGTATGCATTTGATATTTTGACTGTTGACAAAGAATAACTGATATCATAAATTTACCAAAAAATTTTTTTAATAATTTTATTAAATTTAATATTATCAATGAATACATATAGCACCTATTATGTTAAACTCCAAGTAATAATGTTGTAGCTAAGTACTATTAAGTTAATATAGATTTACTATTCATAAAAATACTAAATTTAAAAAATCTTTAATAAAATATCTCATTTCCTTAAAAGTAAACAAAATAAAAGTAGACCATTTTATATGGCGATACACAAATATTCCAAGATATCTTGTATTATGGATTAATTAGTAACTTATTATAATTTGGACATGTAATAGACATAATTTAAGCAATTTTGATTTAAAATTAACAAGTTTGATACTGCACTAAGTCGTTCATTCATTCTTTTACAACATTTGGTCCATGTTATGTATGAACACATGATAGTAGTATCATTTACAAAGGAAACAATACTATCTTGATTTAAACTAACAAATAAAATGTTTATATACATTAAGAATAGAAAAGATTATAAATTTATATGATTTATTTAAAAATAAAATTATCAATGTTCTGTGAAAAAAAATTTGTATATTACAATTGTTTTATCTCAATTCGCTAAAGATATATTTGTTTGCAATTTATCTCTTGCCAGTTGAACAATACCTTATTCAATAAATCACAGATTCAAGAGATTCATATGCAATGAGCAGCTGCATCCAAAATATTATTTTCGATTGATGATTGATAATAGTCTTATAATCATTAAAATATTGATATATCCTTGAATTATGTTTATCTGCATTTTTTAGCGATCATATTTTTAGAGGAATTGCATCAGCAGATCTATTGGAAAATAGTCGATATGGAAGAATCTTATGTCTCAATGCAAAGAACAATAAAACTGCGAGCATCAGTCCAGCTAATACATAGGCTCTGTATTGAAATACAATAATATTAATACAGTAACAAACATTTGTGTTATTTGTTTAAATATTTGTTTACGTACATTCTATAAAATGCTTCATTTGGGTTAGTCTCTGCTTTCGGACAACATTTATTTGGTGCACAGCAATATTCTCTTGGATTACAAACACCCCATTCACAGTAGTGTGCTGATGTCTACAAGAAAATAAAAATATACTTAATAATATAACAGTCAAAGTTGATGTATAACTTATTCATTTAAACTAGAACAAATTCTAAATATGTTCGTATTGTTTTGTTTACAAAACGTATTTATGATTATAGTTACTAAACTTACTATTCCAATTTCACATATCCAGTATAAAATTATAAAAATAATTCTTTTTGTAAAATCAGCCATTGTCAAATGAAAGAAGCATCAATAGACACTAATTATAGTGAAAAACTGTTTCTCTTTCTATATATGTTCGCAAAGGAGAAAATATGACACATGACGACATAAACTATGACACATCCAGATGTACTTCACTTCTGCTTAAGTAAACTAAAATAATCCCTAGTATTTACAGTAGTGACAATTTTTCAAGTTAGCAACATTGCATATTATAGTTATTTTAAATTCTAGTGATATCGATGTAATTTACGTATAGGAAAAAGTAAAATACAGTCATGTCAATTGGTCGATACAAATTTTTGTTGAAAACACACGGCGAGAAAGAAAGTTGTATTTACACACGTGCCTATACGTATAGGATATTGTGTTTATTAAATTTATAAAAATTTCTGCTCAAAAAATAACTAAAAATATGTCGCTTAATCCGCAAACGAAGCAAAAAATTAGTGTTGTCTTGAACATTTCAAAAGTTTTCTTTCATTGGGGTTTCATACCCGCCGTGTTATATTTAGGTTAGTTTTCTAAACTTTATTAACTCACAAATATCTATTATTTATATTTTTGTTAAGATTAATAAATGTCATATAATATTACTTATCGTTTTAGGATTTAAAAGAGGAGCAGATCCTGGTATGCCCGATTTAACAGTCATGCAGTAAGTTTTTTAAATGTTACATGCTGATCATTATTAAAATATAAAATTCTTCAGATTAATATATCATTCTTCTGTTCTTACAGCTTACTTTGGCAGTAAAAAATTACCTCTATTACATTTAAGGAAAATTCAGGGATTATTCATAACTGTACGATCATAGTCGCTTATGATTTTTTTGTGGTTGATCTCTACAAGCAAGTGTAGATTGTATGAAACATTATAAAATAAATGTTACCCTTTAATGCAGTTAATTATTGTTATAGACTTTTCATTGTAACATCATTTGTTGGATAAAAAGCGTAATTTATTTATATACTATGTGAGTGAAGCAGTATAAATATAAATAAATTAATGAAAATTTTATTGTCTGTACATTATTTTATTTACCACCTTATGCTAAGTAAATTAAAGGAACTAGAAATTAACTGATTATATTATTAATTATGATTATATTGGTATATTGATGATATTAATATAATCATGATTTTATATAAGTATATTTCAAATATATATACCTACTATTGTTTATTTAATAGTAAATGTTATTAATAAAATAAATACATGTATACATATTTTTACAATGTGAATTATTTATACATATGTATAAATTTTTATTTTTATTTTAATTTAAAAATTTCCTTGGCGATTGTATAAGTTTGACAATTCACAAAATCAACTTTTCTTTTTTCTGTGCCTCATGAGTCGTGCATGTATAGTATATAAGACGTAAGTATAGACAGTACGTATAACAGTGTGTAGGTATGTCCATGTGGCCTATTATATGTGCGTATATATATAGCGTCTGTTAATGCGCTGTAACTGAAGACACGCGGTCATGTGGCGGCATTTCAGTTATATTTTATATAGTTCTTCCTATAGAAATCGCGTTAAGTTTTCATTTAATAGTATTTATATAAGTAAATAGTTAAAGAATACAAAAGTTCATATATAAGTATTTGTTTTTTGTTGTAACACAGCAGTTACCGTGAGTAAAATATTTCAATTAAAACTTAACCTAACATTTGTCAATATGTGCATGTGTGCAAAAATTTATTCCGTATACTTACTTCGATGCGTACTTCATAAATGTGTGATGAATGTCATAGTTTTTTAATTAAAGTTTTAAAATGAAGAGATTTAATGTTCTATTATAAAAGTTGTTATTATCTAATTTATTATTCTTAATAAAACAACAAAATTACTAATTTACAAAATAATAATTTATTTATCACATTTATTTTATTAATAGATGTCAATTGTATCATCTCGAATTAGTAGTGTATCATCGATCCTTAAAGGATCTGGTATACGATCTGCATTAATTAGTACACAGAAGAAGATTTGTTTTAAATTACCAAGAAATGTAAAAGATGTCCTTACAAACTATGAAAAAGGATGTGATCGTCAAGAATATCACGACATGATTTGTATCCTTAGAGATTCAGATGTAAAGGTAAATAAAATTATTCATTATTCTACATTTTCAATTTATTGTAATTAAATAATTAATAAATATTGTTAATACATTTGTTAAATTACTTTAATATTAAATTATCTTTACATTTGCAGGATTATGAATTTCTTGAACTTTTAAATGATCTTCATGACTGTATGCCATTGCTTGGACCAATCCACAGAATTCTTGTAGAAGTTTTATTAAATGTAAATTGGATTGATCGTTCTCCAGAAGTAATTGTAACTTTCAAAAAATTTATTGAAGACTTAATATGTATGCACATTTATCATTTAAAACTAGTAATAGATAAACTTGTTTTTAAATTCAGATCAAGTAAGTAAATGTATCCCATTATATGTTAAATTATATAAACTTCATTAAGAAATCTTATGTAATGTTGATAAAATTTTATTTATCTAGCTAATGAAAATGAAAAAGCTTGGGATAATGGAATATGTCCTGATATCTTCATAAAAAGGATAAGTCATGTTCATGAATTATTAAGAAAATTTTTAAAAATAATTCCAATGTATGTATTCTAACATTCCTAAATGACTACATTTTGAAATTTTATGATCTTTAAATACTTGATGGTAATATATTTTAGGTCTAGTGATCTACTTGTACAGAGTCTTACAGCACTTTATCCTCATACTTCAGAAGGAATTTTATCAATCCAACAATTTCAGTTTTCATTGTTGCAAGTTTTGGATTATGCCCCCCAATTAAGAAAGGACATATTTTGTTTAATTATAAATAGGTATTTTTAACAAATATTACTTTAATATAGCATATATTTGGTTTCATTTATTAATAAATTATTAATTTTAACATTTAATTATTTCATAGGTTAATAGCCTTAGATGTGAGTGTTCCTCCTTCTGAAATTCAAGAGTACGAAGATGAACACATGGAACAAAGTGACCATGAGGAAATGTTTCAGTTAGATGATTCAACCATAGAAAACACTGATAAAGAAATGAAAAAAGTAAAAATGAAACATCCAAGAGCTCAAATGTTAAATGTGTGTATGGAGCAGATGCTTACATATGTGTATGAATGTTGTCATGTTGAAGGACAGTTACAATTAGATTCATTAAGAAATATTTATAATGATTTATTATATTCATTTGAAAGAATAATTTTACCAACACATGGCAGTCATCATGTTCAGTTTCTTATGTTTTACATTTGTAGTTTTAAACCAACAGTGGTGGAAACTTTCAGTAGGTGGTTATGGCAAAAAGTATCTAATCCAAATGTAGCTCCTATTATACGACAATCGTCTGTGTCTTATATAGCAAGTTTATTAGCAAGAGCAACATTTGTTTCAGTTGGGTAAGAATAATTCTTTAATATATTACAGCTTAGATTTAATATTGTATTTTATATTTTCAAATTTATCAATAAACTAATATTTTGAATATATAATGTATAGGTAATTACTTTTTACTTATATTTATCATTAATAAGAATATATAATGTTACTTTATTATAAAAAAAAAAGAATTCTTGATTTAAGGTATAATTAAAATAGTTAACAGATAACTTAAAACTCAATAAAAATTGTTATATAAAAATTCGTAATTAGATTTACTTTGACAAAGATTCTTGAAATAATATTTTATTATTATATTTCAATAATTTTATGATAAGCATTGTATTTATTTTAATGAATTTAGAAAAATTAAGAATAAAATATTTTCAGTTTAATACAAAGCGTATTGTCGGAAATGTCTACATGGATTCATAGCTATATCAGTTCTCAAGACAGTTTGGAATGTGCTAATAGTGACATTAGAGTCCATACAGTATTTTATTCAGTATGTCAAGCTATGTTTTACCTACTGGCTTTCAGGCATAAGGATATAATTGATGGAAAGAAAAGTAAGTATATAGTGTTTGAAAGTAAATAACATTTTAGTCATATGTGAAATTAGCAGAATGTTTTTATTAATTTTTAATTTTTTTCAGATTTATTATTTTTACAAGACCTTAATCTTACCAAAATAGTAACATGCAGGTTAAATCCTTTAAAAGTCTGTCAACCAGCAGTCATGCAAAATTTTGCTGCTGTAACAAGAAAATATCAAATAGCTTACTGTTATACGGTCATTGAACGCAATTCTCGCAGTAACTTACCAGTTCTTCAAAGTACGAATCGCTTTATGAACTGGCTCGACACGTTTTTTCCTTATGACCCATACTTGTTGCCTAGCGGTTATAGAATAACACCTTTATATAACAATAGCCAAGGCACTACAATTAATACCTCAGATTCGTGTTTATCAAGAAACAGATCAGATCACGATGAAGATGATTTTATGGATGAAACTTTTACATCTGATAGTTTGGAATCCAACAATCATTTTGAGAAATTCTCATACAGTACATCGCCGGGGTTTATGTATACGTGATTTAAGAACCTTTAACAGATTTATTTCTGAATTGGCAATACGTGGTCACGATTCCGATTTACAGGTGCTATATAAACCACATGTGGTTATGAATTTATTTATTACTTATATAATCAAATTTGAATAATTTGG
The DNA here is from genome assembly GCA_026168455.1 of Theocolax elegans. Lineage (NCBI taxonomy): Eukaryota > Metazoa > Arthropoda > Insecta > Hymenoptera > Cerocephalidae > Theocolax > Theocolax elegans. The sequence goes on from CM047426.1 coordinate 29,350,367, forward strand.
TAATTATTAATGACTTAATTTTAAAAACCTTACATGAAGGAAAGACTTCATCAGGATTATGGCGCTACATATATATTGGTTATATACGTCCATTATGTAAGATACATATGTTATGATGCTTTATAGCATTACACTGATAATGAAAATAATAAGAACGAAATTTATATATTTTTAATCTTTGAGTTGTTGTAAAATTATCAAAATATATGTCGTTATTAAAAGATTAGTTGCTTCCATTAAAATTTGTTAAATGTTAATATAGGAGTAATATAATTAATGGCAAAATATAAGTTATTAATTAAAACTCTTGATCAAATAATTATTTGATTGATTTGAGTATCTAACTTGTAAATTGATTAGTTTTCGATAATTTCAAAATTAACTCCATTTAATTAGATTAATATAAGGATTATATATATATAAATGTGTAATATAACGTTGTAAAATAAATCATTGAAATTAGTATATTTATCTTTCGTATGATCATTTATGGCTCATGTTGCATTGGAACAGTTAAAAAATAGTTTTTATATTTTGTCACATGAGTCATAAGTGATTATAAACATTTGTGCATATACTCGATTAGATTATTGTAACACGTGTAATTTATCATGATTGTAAACTATTTGGTATTAAATATATTAAACTTATATTTGGTATTTAAATATTTATTCAACTCTACGTTACATCAGTTATCCTGACCAATCGTTAGAATATAATCATTTTTGAGACGTGCATTGATCAGGTTGGTTTTAGTATTTTTTACTGATCAATTGAAGACTATTGGATTTTATATTTTTATAAGTATGAAAACAACTGTTGGTAATCAACTATACTCTAAAATATCACACGTATTTACTTTTTTCATTAATTTAAATACTTTATTAAATTAATCGCAATTCTCGTTTACATTATTAAATTAATTTTGTAATATAACTTAAGTATATAATTTCTCAACAATAAAATTTGTATTACTCATCCGAACAAATTGTAAACTTATTGTTCAATAATATAATCTGTTATGAATATCGGTCAATCATTTAGAGGTTTATTTATTATTTCATGTACTGTGTTATCAACAATCAACTCTTTAAAGGGCAGTAGGAATTATAATTATATTTCCTAGCTATTTAATTTTTTTCTGAGTTTTGTGGCTTTACACTGTATTAAGGCATTTTTCAGACTCTTGGACATCTAGATAACATAACTATTATGAAAAATTAAGCTAACTGCTTATTTTCTTAATTGTTATAAACAATTAATAGAAAAAAATCAATTTTTTTTTTTGGGAAAAACATTTGGTAAACGAATAAAACTAAAGCTTTAAAAATATTTATACAAATTCTCTATATATTTAATACTACTAAAAATATTTATTCCAAACTTAATCAAAAATATTACTCTGTTAGGTATTAAAAATTTGATATTGATGAATCATTATCTTTATTATAGATTTTTTTTCAAAAAATGTGTTTCTTAAACAGTTAGATGAAATTTTTTAGTTGTTTTCAAGTAGGCATAGTAGATAAATATATTACTGGATACTAAAAGGACACTTCATATTTTAGGGATTTAAAATAAATATTCAAAATCATTATTCAACTATTACCATATATTGATGTTTTATTTACATTTGGGCAAGTGTTTGTTGCACACTCAAGTGCGCTACGTCTTATTTCGATTCGTCAGATACTTAAAAAATATATTTATATATATATAAAGTTACCTATACAACAAGAGCATACATTTTGAAATTATTTACATTTAATGTCAAGAGAAAAAAAAATTAATACGATTCTACGTAATGACAGCTTTAAATTGCTTTTATAAAATTAATTACGATTAGAACTTTATTTATGTACATAAATAAGGCGTAAAAATAGTGTATGGGCCTAGTCTAAATTCATAATTGCTACGAAGGAATACTGCCTGGTGAATGAAGTATAAATTATTTATCGTAGATTTATTCTTAGATAAATTCGTCGACGTTAGAACGTTTGAATAATGCAAAACAAGCGTCAATCAAACGAATTTAGCACACTGAGAGTAAATCATAATATAAAAGGCAAGTCAGATTGTTGTTGTACAAGAGTTGCTAGAGCATCTTCCAAATTCTCAGGCAAATGATCCAAAAGCATACGTGGCATCACAGAAAGTTCCATGAATTCTTCAGGTTGCGCCCATCGCATTTCGAATTTCTTTTCTTTATTTTTGTTTTTCCTGTAAAAACAAAACAATTTTTTTCAGTATTAGTTTACTACTTATATATACTATAAATTGTATGTTAATTCTATAAGTTTCTTATATTATATTTCAGAGACGAATATTACGTCTTATTCGTTATATAAAAATTAAGACCTTCGTTTCTCTTTCGATGCCGGTTTGCATCGAGCGATGTGTAGTATCCTACCGGCTGTGTAAAGTCTGACCTTCGAATACCTTCTTCTTGTAACGTCTCTTTCAAGTATCGTTTCCTAAAATTTAAATAATAATTGTAAAGATAATTAAAAATTTATTAAATAATGAGATTTAATTTAAATTGAATTAAATTATAAGTTAAATAATAAAATATAATGCGGGTATACTCTCCAATTTTCCTTCGAGTGAGAGTCACCCGATTCGAGTGAAAACTGAAGCACTCTTAGGCTCGAGTGATGCAGTTTTGACTCGATTCGAATGGTTTTTCACTCGAAGGAATTTAGAGAGTAAGTTTAATTTTTATTGAATATAAAATTATTAATCGATCGCGTATGAGATAAAAAGAAAAATATTCTTATACCGTTTGTCGCGCCGATGGCGTTTCCGAGAGGAGTGGCAATTGTCCTGGAATGGAGTTGATGGTATTACCGTTTCTCCACGTTCGATTTAAGTCTCTATCAGGAACTCCAAATAATATGTAACCGAATCCATTAAGAACTACTCTGTACTGTAATTAAAAAATAAAATTATAATATTTTCTGTATAATATATTGTCAATTCAGTCAGTTTTAAAATATAAAATTACCTTCGGAAGTCTACAAGCTTGTAGTGTAATTAATAGCGAAGTTCGGAAATTTTCCATACTGTCAACGCTAAGTCTCATTACCAAGTCGTCACCAAGACCAATAGATAATACAAATTCTTCGGTTACTCTAGCAGCTTCCCTGCTGAGTAGACCAGCTAAAAATATATAATATATCAATTCACTAATAAAATTGACTAACTGAACATTTCCTTATTAACGTCGAAAAGTGCAATTAAAAATTATTTAATTAAGTTCCGTTTAAAATATATCTATTCATTTAAATCGCCATATCAAGGTAATGCATATAAAGCAAAGGGTAACGGTAAAACTAGACATATAACAATAAAGCACTATACGGTAAACTTCTTTCGAGTAGATAAGATTTCATACTTAATGTAAGTAGTTTATTAATTAAGAGCAGTATTAGTAACGATTTTGTGGTTACACTTACCAGGCGTAGCAAATGCATAAACCCTGAGATGAGGATAACGAGGTCGGATTAATGTACCTAATAATACTGCTAATCCAGCACCCAAACTATGTCCTAAAATATTTTATCATAAATATTCATTATATGTTACAGAGCAATATGTTGAATAGGTATATATCGAAGTATTTAGCTTTATAAAGTACCTGTAAGTGTAAGATCGTAATGAGGATACATTTTAAATGCAGTCTCAAGAACTTTATATTGGTCAAGTTGTTTTAAAAGTACTTTTGCTCCTATAATCATTCCTCGATGAGCCTGAAAATAATAAACGATATCATTTTATCAAATGGCAAAGCTTCATTTTTTATTTATAATTAACAATTCCTTAGTTTTGTACACATCTTTAGATTTACTGGAGATTTAAGGGTAAAGTATAGTAAAAAATCATGAAATAGTACAGTACGATACGAGTGCGCAAAGTAGGTTGTTCCCGCACGAGCGAAGCGAGTGCGAGATAACCTACGAGCGCACGAGTATCGTATACTATTTTTCCTACTGAGTGCGCAAAGTTCGACACATTTGAGCAGAACCGCGTGGGCGGAGGGAAAGTTGGGGAGGACGGGGGGGTTCGGGGGGGCGGAGCCCCCCCGCTTAAAAAAAATGAAAAACCGTTAATTTAACATTTAAATTTAAATTTTGTTGATATTTCGTTTAAATACAGTAATAAAACGGACTCTGCAAATGATTTCGTATTTCTTGTACTACGCCACTTTTTGAACTCATTGTAAACTTTTGTATATTTTTGTTTAGAAATATTTGGCAACGTATTCAAAGATATTTCTTTTGCTGCTTTAAGCTATTCCGGTGGCACATCATCGAACACATCGTCACTATCACTGTCGACCCCACTTACTGATGTCATCCTTATTCAGAACATATAAATACGTATATATAGAGCTGCAAGTGAGACGTCAAAATTAAGATTGAAACTTTTAACATAAATATAAGATGTTGCTAAGTAACAAGACGTAAACAAATCGGCGTTCGAGTTACGTGCCCATATTCATACATATTGTATTGCGCCCAACTTCTTATACTTTCCTACGTGTTCAACCACTTTTCCGCACGCTTAACTACTTTCCCGCACGCTCAACTACTTTCCCGCACGCTCAATTGTAGAAATTATAGCGTGTGGGAAAGTGGAACTTTGCGCACGCAAATGAGTGCGCAAACTCGAACTTTGCGCACGATAGTAGGAAAAATAAATTTTTTTCAATTTTAGAAACATGTTCTTTATGTTATGTAGAATGTGCGTAAACTAATGTTTAAGCTGAAAATGTAATTTTTATAAAATTTTATTGAATAATTTTCAACATGAAGTATGAAATAAGATACTTATTTTAAACTTTAAAGTTAAATATCTTAAAAATTACGTTTTATACCTCTAAAAAACTCCTTGCTGGACAATTTCCTGAGATATGTATTAGTTATAAAGTTACACAGTTTTTTTTGTTTAAAATTAAATGTGACATTTTTATTGCTACTTTGTTGTAAAATTGTAATATTTTTCATTAAGCTTGTTGAAAATTATTCAATAAAATTTTATAAAAATTACATTTTCATCTTAAAAATTGTTATACACACATTCTACAAAACATATATATGGAACTTACTTCTAAAATTTAAAAAAAATTCATTTTTTCATCATTTTCGACCATACTCTAGCCTTAAATTAAATTTGTGGCAGTCGATATGACAGAATTATATTAAATAAAAGGAAGATTATACAACGTTCGATAAATAAAAAATAAATTGTACTATGCGTGTTTGATGTAAATAATAAAAAATTGTATAATAAAATGATGTATTATAATAATGTAGAATATTTACCATACTACCAGGTGGAAGACCTTCTGGCTCAAATAAATCAGAAGCTGCCGCGATATCCGTAATAAGATCCCTCAAAGATAAGGAGCCTCTTATGACAATGACGATACTCGACGTTTTGTGATCGGCCAAGACGCAAAATGGTATCTAATCATAAAAATGACATATAGCAGTACGTGCATAGTGGTTGAAATTAACGCCATTAACTCTACTGTACATATACACACGGGCTTAATAGGAATATTATGACTATATGCGTTAAAATATATTGGTATGCGTACCTCGCACAAATGGTTCCTGAAGGACGCAAATAATATGTCGTCCTCGGACAGCTTAGATAAAGTTTTCACTCCTGATAGACTGCATAAGCAGCAATTGTCATCAAGCACGATATTCCGTTTTCTTCTGCAATGATAAATCAGCGTACATTATTACTTACTGTTTATCTAGTTCGACTTAATGCTTATATCTTAATTAACCTGCATTAATAAGATAAAACTATTTTTTTTCTGGAGTATTCGCATATTATATTGATATATTAAGAGAAAATGAATGAATCCTTGAATGAAGGAAGCGCAGATTATATTCGAGGTTTTATTATTTAATAACAAAAGCAATGTGTTTCAGAAGTCAATGTAGGATATATCGAGAACCGAAGATCGATCGGTATTGCAAATATTTGATAAATAATACGTATAAAGTATTGATGAAATTGACATAAAATCTATTCTAACGCCTGTAGTAACATTAAATTATAAGGTGCACCTGGATGCAACTATGCTTTTAATAAATACAAGTATAGATGTAAAGAAAGATTTAATTACTTATTTTAAGCTGTATATTGTATATTAACGCACGTTGATGTGAAATATCAGTATACTAAAAAAAAATCAAGTAATGCTTATACTAATTTAGGTAACCGTTAGTAGCCCTTCACCCGAATATACTCAAGTCATTTTTCAAAGAAACTGTGCGCACACACTCGAATGATTTACGTAGTCAATAAAAACTGTACCCTCTGGAAAGCGAATACGTATCAATTGAGCTAAAGAAAACCCTTTTCAGTTTCTCGTTTGCATTTGCCATGTATACGAATCTTTAAAAACGAGGGGGTTACCCTCATTGATATATCGTAGAGAATATACAAAGAGCAGATATACCATTAACACGCAGTAACCAATTCACAAGATTCATTATTGCAAGGGCAAGATTCTAACCGTTTTTATTTTAGAGAAGAGTACATATATATAGATACACATAAACTCCTAAATTGATAAATATATAGATATAGAGTGTTTATCGCTCAGGTGAATGCGGATTACGCATGCATCGTTATTCGCGAATACGTTTATTAATGCTTCTTGAAGGGCCGATCTTAAAAAGAAACAACGTTTGTATATTTATGTATGTAGATTACGTGAAATACGCGTTCAATTACTTGCTCGAGGGAAAGAAAAACAAAAAGTTATAATACGTATATTTTAATGTCGATTATTCGGATGCATAAGTTGTATACGTATGTAAAGTACTACCGCGAGTATAGATATGTTTCTTTTAAAGACTCTGCCGGAACACTCGAATTTATTTATATTAATGCAATGCACTGAAATGTAAATCAGATGATTATTACAACTTTTGAATAGGCATATATACAAACCAAACAGATTCACTAATTTTTTCGTTTTTTACCATAAAAATGTAAAATAATTTTATTAAGTATGTATTTATGTAGATTGCTGTATTTTAAGTAAATTTTGACGCTTGTTAGTTATGCTGCACTTTATTTGTCTTTTTTTTTTTCTCTCGTATAAAAAAATTTTAAGTTATGTTTACATTTTTACAAACATTATCGTTTCGATGCTTCATTTTTGTGATTATATTTTTGCCAATACACATAAATATTTAAAAGACGAGATTAAATTTAAATATTACATTTAAATAAAAGTATCTTAAACTACTTGATTTATTCACAGGAATTTAACTTTGGTGAGTAATTGTGCAAATGATTAGGCGGTCTTTTCTAATTTATGCGAACACGGCATAATTAAATATAGGTGTTTCCATACCGTAAACAGGCGCAGCACGTCATCTCGCGTAAAAGACGAAAGCAGCCGGTGCATGCGTGCCTGTAGATGACGAAAAGCCATCCGTACGAGGCGATAGATAGTTGGATATAGTGATGAGCCCACTCTAATGACATCCAGTCTGGAGCTCCTTCGAAAATCCTCTCACCGTCTAGAATTTGATGCTCATTTTAATTAATCATTTTGGTCTTTGTGTAACTATACATTTCTTTTGGGTAATTTATACAATTTCAAATTATATATATATTTACGGTATTACACACATGCATTTGTGCTTAAAGGTGCTACTCTGTATGTGAATACAATGCTTTTGCTTAAGCTTGTTTAAATATTATTTTAAACATATATTATAATAGTAACGTGACATTTTTGTGCCTACTTAAAATTATTTACACTTAACATTTTCTAAACTAATTGAATTACTCTAATGAAGGTAGTAAAAGTCGTTTTAACGCAGCACCATTATGCTAAATAACTAAGAAATAATTATCATGAATTTTAATAGCCCATGCGCTTTTCGCATTACTCAAAAAAGAAAAGGTATACATATACGCAATATAAGTAAAATCAATAAATTGGAGACACAAAATGAATGCATTAAGATAAACACTATATCATACCAACAGAATATTTAGGCCGTTCGAGAATGTTTAATCTCCTCAGTTCAAGAGTTTCTCGTTTCTGTCTAACTCGTAACAAAACACATCCAGCCATTACATCGGAAGGCACCAAATCTGTACCGCGAAATAACGCACTCAACAATCCTGAAAGGGAAAAAATGAACACCCGTTAATTATAGATACAATTTGGTTTTTTTCACTTGTTCAATTATTAATACTTAACTACGGACGATAACTATAAATTTTTAACAAGAATAAAATAAATAATTTTTTTATGTTAAGAATAAGTTTTACAAATACTTGTAAAATTGAAAAAGAAACATATTCTTTTTTTAAATCACATGGATTACCACTATGATATTTGCCGATTCACTAAATGACCGATTGAAAATATTGTAAGACAAACAATTTAGAATGAAGAGAGTCGCATCGACATATACTGTGCTGAATTTGTTGTTATACGGATTGACCTACTTGTCAAGTCTGCTTCATTTAAAATTGATTGGAGAATAATTGGATAGTGATCCGACCGTTCGCATGTGAAAGAAACTACAAAAACTACTACTCGCTTAAAACGAGAATTATTACATTTGTACATAGTAATTATGGTGTCACATTATAGTCAAATCGACGATGATATTATTAAAAGAGTTTTAACATTGTAAAGAATAATGATTAAATATTATGTTCTACCATATTTTTAATTTTTTGAATGATTATTATCTTATTAATTTAAACGTACTATCTATAATTTTATTACCATGTTATTTTAAACTGTTTACCGCTCGGTCAGTACTAACGAGATTTTAATATTTATTATTTGAATTAGGAAAAAATTAAAAGAAATTATTTTCGTTCTATCGATCATACGAATAGTTCGAAAAAAACTACCGATCTCGGCCTTACAGTCGCATGTACCTATGTCTCACCAGCAACATGTTGAAAAGTTTCGCTAGCGCTCTCGTCCTGTCGCATCCACCAGAAGAATTTAAAGCGCCTTAGCCAGATCCTCGATACCTTGCCATGCTCGATCGAGTCTTCGAGTTCCTTTTCCTCGAGTCCAAGTGAACCCAGTGGATCGAAAATCAACGCCAAACCAAGAATCGTTAAGCCAATGAGGACCCAGTCGAACAGGACTAATGCCTCTACAACTCCTATTGTATAATGTTCACTGCTGCACTCAACACTATTACTGAACAGCCATATCGTACCTAACACGTTCCATACTATTTCTGGTGGTATTAGCAGCACTCTAAATTTGGGTATTAACATTTTATTAAATACATGTATTTCGTATTTCATACATTATAATTTTAACATTTGTTTCTTCTGTGAATTATAGAATATATTTCAAATAGAAATCCACTACACACTGCTATCAATTGGTCATCCGGGCCAAAAATTAATTTTAATTCACGGTCCGGATTATTTAAATTCCATTATGATTATGAGAGTGGCATATCCGATTATTACCGATTGAGCGAAAAATGTTAACTATTACATTTATTTAACAAAGTATATTATTTTATGCAAAATCCAAATATAGAATTGAATAATTTTTTCTTATAATTTTTCAAACGTGTAATTTAAAAATGATTACACCAAAACTAGATTTTTATCTATACCAACTTCTTTGTATACGGAAAGTGTCTTTTAGGCATAATTACGTGGTTACCCAGTGTTTTTGTATTTGGGTTTTTCGTAAAACAGTAGATTTTATTGAATAAGTGTAAAAATTAATATTTTTGGTTGGTCAATAACAACTAGGTATACCACCTCGTTTATTAAATTGCGGTTAAGATTTAAACTTTACTAATAAAAGTAAAATAATGTGGTGTCGTGATTATCCTAGACAAAAATCACACGTTTATTTCCATCAGTCACGTCTATAACTTTATTTTTACACAACTAAAATTTATGTTAAATGTACCGAAAATTGAGCACCGGTCTAATAAGTAATGATAAATTTGATTAAAATATTTAAAAATTTGAAGAGAAGTGAGATACTGGTCAAGCTTTAATTAATATATCAGTACATAAATAAAATCAGGACCAATGGATAAAACTCTTCCGGAATCAGATTCGGACAAAATTATTACGACTATATCTTTTCAGAATATAACTTAAAAAAATTAATTTTTCTTAAGTTATATTATATTATTTTGTATACAACTTCTAATAATTCTATAGCTAATTCAAAAATACGGAATACTACAACAATCAAAATAAAATTACATTTTTAACTAGTGATTTGAAATAACTTATATATATATATATATTGTATACAATGCTAATAGCTGTTAAGAATATAAATTTATATAATATAACGAAGCCATGAATAATGCATTCTTATTGCAAGCAACATAATAAATTAATTATAAACAGAAAAAGTAATTAACAATATTATGTGCATTTCCGTTAAAAAAATACTTCCTGTTCGTGCAATGTCTATTTCAAACATATCCAAAATTATTACATAATTCACTTTAATTAAATTTATTTATAAACTTGTATGAAATTATCTTGTATAATAAGTTGATATTAATAATTTGAATTCCTTATTTACAATAGCTAATTACTAATAGTTATGAGCGATAAAATATTCTAGTATTTTCGATACGATATTTTGTTTGTATATATAATATTGGAAACTCCTATTTAACTTAATATCGAATAACGTCTTAAACTACTTTTATATTTATATATAGTAATAAATTATTAAACGAATTATAACCAAATTAAATTTATATTACATTACAGTATTTTTCCAGAGGAAAGTTTATTAGCATTGTATACAGCTAGAAAAAGTAATAAAACTAATAGCTGTTGCTTATGCTTACTTGATAGTCAGGAGAGGTTGAACGTAACGACGCGCATAAGTGTCAGCTATCGAGCCACGTGCACTTTGATTCACTATGAATATTACAAGTATCATGACAACACCAAGTATGGCCATTTCGCCTATTAGAAAAACTCTGACGAGATCCCCGCCCGATCGACATTTCCATGTTTCGCCGTAATATCTTAAACATGCTATTCCTATCAGCACGAACCTATTGAAAATAAACGTTACGTCAGTTTTTCTTCCTTATCCTTACTATGTAGACTATTCTGTTAAATTATAATCCAATAATTCGTAAACGATATATTAGATCTCGTGATTATTAAGTATATATTTTGTAAAAAAAAAGAACATTCCAGTCGATGTAGACGATGTTTTTCGAAAATTACTGCGCGATAATTAAATTTTTTTATACGTTTTTAAATTTGATTATTAATCACGTAAATAATGATGACCAAAAGAAAAACTTGGATATGTTTATGCACAATAATTTTTATTGAATTTTATAATATTAGACTCATGTGCTTGATATACTTATCCATTTTAAAGATATATAACATATTTATTGGAACTTTTTTAATACAAATTAGAACTATTAATAATACATAGCGTCGTAATAAAAAATCAATTTTTCTTACTGATAGTGCGGGTTAAATAGTATATATATATATAAATGTAGAAGCATAATAATAAATAAAAGAAATAACTTTACCATACAATCCTAATAAATATTTCAAATAGACCAGGATAAACGAGATCATCTGTGGCTGCTAGCCATTTTCGTCCGAATAACTTTAGTGCTGGCATCTTCCTGTAAATAAAAATATTTTCATTAAATAATGAATTAAATGTTCATTAAACTACATTATAAAAATACGTGACATATATTTATCTTTGAACTAAGAATCATTTAACTTTTCAATGGAGTATAAATTAATTAGGAATAAATTCAATAGTAATCAAAATAATGATCATATTTTCGTGATTAGTATTGTCGATACAATAATACTTGATAAACTATCGGATCTTTAGGTTTTGTGCAAAAAATACTCGATTTACAAATTCGGATAACTTTATTATTTCGCATTAGTTTGTATAATTAAAGTGAATAATGTTTAACGATAAACTAGTGAAGTACTATATAAGTGTATTTTACAAATATTCTCATTAATATATCTCTCATCTATATTTATACAAAATTAACAGATTTTACGTTAACATTAAAAGGAACTCCCGAGTAAAAAAATATCAGTATGGGAATTAAGTATAGAGCTATAGCGACTAAAACTTACTAATTAATACAAATATTGTAAGCACAATCAATTTTATCATTATAATATCAAATTACATTCGTTAAATTGAGTTTAAGAAAACATTTTTTTCTTTTAAATTCCTTGGAGTGAATTATTACTCTTACAGAGTACTTGTCACTCTTTGTGAATTAGAGAGTAAGTTTACGGTGTAGATACTAATATCAAATGTGGGAAGTCTATATATTTTATGTGCATTTAAAATTAAATGTGAAACAATTTATTTTACACGTGTTATTTCTAAAGTATTATAGAGCAAGTAAATATTTGTCTGAAAGTAAATTATTCTTCACGCATTACATAAGGAAAAATCAACAGAAGGAAATAAGGAATAAGCATAACAGAGCAAAACGGCAATTAGTTTAAAACTCGGTTCTTGTATTCGTGATTTCGCAAAAAATATTTTTACTTTTTTGTCCGAATGTACTTGAAATTTAAAGCGTAAATCTCTTGGTCACAAAATATCAAAACCTCATTGGATACCGGAAACGCATTATACCTACACATACTCGTATAGGTGGGCAGTAATGTGAAATTCGATCTATCATTTAGTCGAACAATTTACAGTTTCTTGTTCTCGATTCTGTTTTTAAGGTTTCCAATTATTCTGGTTTTTCGTATCTAATTTAAATAATATGGAAAGCCCAACGCAGCAAATTAAATATTTAATACACATTCGTTCGTATTTAACCTAGCATTATAAAGTAGTTTTCAGAGCTAGATAAACTACATCAATTGAAAATTCATGGAGTAGCTACTTACAATAGATCGCTCAACGTATGTAATTGCTTTTATCGATAAGTAAAAAAGTGACCTATTTCGTTAATAATAGAAACAATTACATGGACTTTTGTAACGAAACAATTATATTATTTTAAATGGTACAGCGTTATGGTTGGAAGAGACGAATTTATTGTACAATGAATGCATTCGAGTGAAACGAAATTTAAAAAATTGATACTTTAAATGGTAATTTCTTCAGAACGTTGTCAAATATTCAGTTTGAGTGGCAAAAGCATACCTATTAAATGTATAAAACTCATTGCGTAACGTTGATTGCGCAGAGACACAAGGAAACTTATTGGATTCTGATGGCTTTGTGCATTTCTTTGCAGCGCAATTCATATTAGGCAATTTCTTTTCAGATTTCTTAATTCTTATTACTATAAAAAACTGCGCACAAGAGAGTTGTATATATGCTTCAATTAAATCTCAGTGTAAGTACTTAAAACACTGTATACTGCATATTTCTAGCAGCTAATTAAAGTTTAGCACCTATCATTTTCCTTTTTGCAACAAAGTCCTTTGTGTCTCGAAGAATAAATATAATTACATTATTCAACTTTGCTAGTAGAAATTAAACATTTTGAGGTGAAGTGAAAAATTTATTTTATTTGTACCGATATACTATACCCATTTTGATCAAATGGTAGTTTCTCTAACCTAGTATAAAACATTTTTAATAACAAATAATGTCTAATTTAATTTGTTATAAATGCTTCGTCGTCTCAGTTTGGTACTCGGTCATTTTTAATTTCGTAGATATTGCAAAACGACGGTAATATAAGTAATACTATAGCAAAAGAAGAGTAACTTACAATCAACAGTCTCTATAATGACAAGGATTAATGACACGCTTTACGGTACCTGAACATTTGCATATCATAAGACGAATAGTATCAACAAAGCGTCTATACTGTATCTACATAATGCTCTTCATTTTGTTAAATGTATGTAATCGTTACATACCTTCGATGCGCGAAAGTGAAACAACGAATTTAAAAACTTTTTTTAATCAGTTTTCTCAATAATAAGTAATACACGATTATGTATATCTAAAATATTATTTCAACGCATTTAATCGATTGTTTAAAAATTATTAAATATATATACTTATTATCAATAATGGTTGGAAAAAACGTGCTAGATTTCGAGTGGGAGTTAAGATATACTTAAAGCTTATTGAATTAAAAAAAAAATATGCGAAAGTCTGTTGTAAAAACAGGAAATTGTATACGAGTCAAAAGCACGATTTTTTACGTGCGCACAGGTTGCGCGATAAAAATGGTAAAAAAAAGAGACTCGATTGAGCTCGTGGTCATACACGCGACGCATTCCCAGTGTATAACGGCTTTCTCCAGTTTCGTATGAATCTTCATCCCGGAAATGCACGAGGCTTACGCTCTCGCTCCAGTAAATTCGATACGCAGTCCATTTTCTTTATTAATTTGAGTGCGTTTAATGACTATTTCATTTTATACAGCGAAAGGCACTTGGTACCCCGCCATTTTATACGGCAACGTCTTTCATGGGTTTTCATATACATATACATGCGAGCTTCATATTGATAATAATTTTTATAATAATCTCGTTTCGTATCAATAAATTTATTATGCGTTCGAAATTTTATACTTGTAAAAAAATAATTGTATAATATATTTATGGTTAATTAAATTCTGGAATCTTATTAAATGACAATTCTAACATAGTATTTCACCTATTATTTTAATAAAAAATAGATTTAAATTATTTAATTAATTTTTTAACTACACTGAATAAATGGATTTTTAGTCTTAGAGTAATTCTTCTTAAATATGACTAAAATGGAAACTCCGCTTGCTCTTAAATGATTCTTTTATAATTAAGTGAATCTACTTTTGAAAAAAATTGAAAACTGGAGTTTCCGTTTAAGTCATATTTAAGAAGAATTCCGCTGAAACCAAAAACCCATTGTTTTCAGTGCATCATCCAAATTATAATTTTTGTATCATATTAATTAATCAATGGGAAATTTGAATAAAGTAACGAATATAAAATTTATTTTTATTAGTATTGCGTTTTTCAAGTTAAATGATAATATGTCAACTTTTTGAGGGACGGGTAGGTCCTTTAATTAAATAAAGAACTCGTCGAGTCCTCAAGTAATTGATAATTTTTACATCTTCTTGAATTTACATTAAATAATTAAATATTAAGTGTTGCAAAATAATTTATTTAAAAATTACATGGTTGAAGTAAAGATATAAGCTTTTATTTTAAATATCTGTATTTCACTAATTCATTTTTTTTTAGTAAAATAATCATAATAGTGTTTTATCTTTGATTTTATTAACCGTATTCGAATATGCACTTAAAAACCTGGTAAACATTATTTATTTATTTTATTATCGTTATTCTATAGAATATAAATTACATAAATTTAAAAAAATCCTTAATTTATGTATTATAAAATAAAATGACCGGAGTGTTTCTCACATTTAGTTTGGCTTAATATAATGATAATAACTCGATCCGAATGTTACATCTTACGTTACTGTCGGATGAAAAGAAATACGCAAAAAATTTCTTTTTAATATAGGTATGTCTGCGTTCATCGGTGATTTGTTACTCAATTCGATTGTAAAATGTTACGTGGTCAAGGTCATTCACGATAATCGACAGAAAATTGGTGCCTCGTTTGGCTGCGTGAATCGGCCAATTTCAAAGTAAAAACAAGCTCGATCTCAAGATCTTTCTCTTTCGTTTCTTTCGCAAATGCTGCTTTAAGAAGTATGCTCTACTTATTATGAATTCACGGTGCGTAACGTAATACATATCATAATTGGTGTATATACCTGTTTGAGCCGAACTTCGTCGCTGTACGCATTAAAAATTTACGTATATAAAAAAAGACTTTCTCACGAAACTTATTTATTTGTTTCGAGTATTTACCACGCACTTCCTCTTCTACTTGGTGGAATTTTTTGTAAATATAGTATAAATGACAAAGTCAATAGAAAATGTAACGTTCGTGTATAGTTTTAATATTACATAAGGAATTACAGAGTGGCTTTAGAATATATTTATTTTCTCTTGGTAGCAAAAAAGTGTATATTTCCAGTGTGTATACACCAAAGAAATTCTTTTAATTTCAATATAGAAATTATCGAACGCGCATGTATGTAATATTCATGTTAGTTGTTATTATTTATTGAATTACGGATTTACATTTACTTGTAATTATATATATTACAAAATATAAGAAGAAAGTGAAATAATTCCAGGTATCTTGCTTGTATTCGTGAACCCACTTTCTGTACGATTGAAATACACTGTATAGCACGAAAATCCTAAAATTTTTATTTTTAATAATAAATAATTGATTTATAGCGCAATGCCTGGCAAGTATTGTTTTACGATCTTCGAGTGTAAGTACCGGTATACTTATATGTATATATTTTTCGTCTTTCTACACACAACGCTCTCACTGGCGTGCGCGGGCATTTCACAGTTTTCGTCACTTTTGCTCGCGTCAATTCGGAAAGGTACGAGATACTTGGAAATTACATGGAACGATGCGTTTTTCCCGTCTGCACGCAGCTTTCGTAAGAAATCGAATTGTACATGACGTATGTGGACGCGGATGTATGTTCATACGGGTATATAATATTTTTCGCGACAATAATTTTGAGAATCCTTGAATCAATTTCAATTCAAATCGGCTTCCTTTTTCAGTAAAAGTGAACGGCTGTTACAAGTTTTACGGGTCTTAAATTAGGCAGTAATACTTACGTGGATGTCATGGTTTATTGAAAATGTTTGTAAATTATAGTTCGCACGTACCGGTAATATTAATGATTTATATCCAGCAAATTATCGTGTCAGTACTATTTTAAAGAAGTGTATTGTGTGTACACATGTTGTAAGAAAGGAAAATTATTATTTGCAAGCTATGAATGTTGCGGTTATATTGAAATTTACTGTCTACGATAAATTAAATTTACTTTATTATAAAATTTAAATTATTTTACTTTATACGAAAGAGGCTCTATCATTATTTTATTTTAAATTTAATGATTTATACTAATAAGTGTATTATATTATATTTATATTCATAATATCACATTTCAAATTGTTATAGATCATTAATAAAAACTTAAAATACTGCTTTGTATTATGTTTATATTTGTATTATGTTGAATTTTATTATGTTGCGTATGGAGAAGGTGATAGGAGAGGACGAATAAAAAATGATCGGACGCCGGGACTCGAACCGAGGATCCCGCGAGTTTCCCAGTCACGAGACCTTAACACTAGGCCACCGTCCGCGATTTCTGTTGTAGTTGCAGTCGTCTTGATATTTCGCGTTTCGTCATCCTAACACCGTTCTCACACACGCGCCGATCCGCGCGTCGATGTTAGTACGTAACACCTCCGACGGCCGGGAATACGACGTCCTCGTCGTGTTTTATTGTCATTACACTCCGGATTATTTTTATTCGTCATTTACTCTCTTTATCGACGCGTCTCTCGGATCCGCTGCGTGGAACTTCTGACTTCAGGGGACGAAACGCTATATTTCTTTATTTCGAGGCTCGTTCGCTCGGTATACTTAATTATTATTTTTCTTCATTAATTGACCACGGAGGATAATGTAGAATGATTTTTACGTGGGTTCGTTCACTCGAGAGAGATCCAGCAGTGAATTAGTGGATTCTACTCTCCGCACAGGGATGCATTTATGTTGCGTATGGAGAAGGTGATAGGAGAGGACCGAATAAAAAAATTTGATCGGACGCCGGGACTCGAACCGAGGATCCGCGAGTTTCCAGTCACGAGACCTAACCACTAGGCCACCGTCCGCGATTTCTTGTTGTAGTTGCATTCGTCTTGATATTTCGCGTTTCGGTCATCCTACACCGTTCTCACCAGCGCCGATCCGCGCGTCGTTTGGCTCGCGTGTGTGAATCGGCCAATTTCAAAAAGTAAAAACAAACCAGCTCATCTCAAGATATTTCTCTTTCGTTTATTTTCGCAAACTGCTGCTCTTTAAGAAGTATGCTCTACATTATTAGGAATTCACGGTGCGTAAGTAATACATATCAAATTGGTGTATTACCTGTTGAGCACTAACTTCGTCGCTTGACGCCTTAAAAATTTAGTATATAAAAAAGACTTTTCTCACGAAACTTATTTATTAGTTTCGAGTACTTTACCACGCACTTCTCTTCTACTTGGTGGAATTTTGTAAATATAGTATAAATGACAAAGTCAATAGGAAATGTAACGTTCGTGTATAGTTTTAATATTACATAAGGAATTACAGAGTGGCTTTAGAATATATTTATTTTCTCTTGGTAGCAAAAAAGTGTATATTTCCAGTGTGTATACACCAAAGAAATTCTTTTAATTTCAATATAGAAATTATCGAACGCGCATGTATGTAATATTCATGTTAGTTGTTATTATTTATTGAATTACGGATTTACATTTACTTGTAATTATATATATTACAAAATATAAGAAGAAAGTGAAATAATTCCAGGTATCTTGCTTGTATTCGTGAACCCACTTTCTGTACGATTGAAATACACTGTATAGCACGAAAATCCTAAAATTTTTATTTTTAATAATAAATAATTGATTTATAGCGCAATGCCTGGCAAGTATTGTTTTACGATCTTCGAGTGTAAGTACCGGTATACTTATATGTATATATTTTTCGTCTTTCTACACACAACGCTCTCACTGGCGTGCGCGGGCATTTCACAGTTTTCGTCACTTTTGCTCGCGTCAATTCGGAAAGGTACGAGATACTTGGAAATTACATGGAACGATGCGTTTTTCCCGTCTGCACGCAGCTTTCGTAAGAAATCGAATTGTACATGACGTATGTGGACGCGGATGTATGTTCATACGGGTATATAATATTTTTCGCGACAATAATTTTGAGAATCCTTGAATCAATTTCAATTCAAATCGGCTTCCTTTTTCAGTAAAAGTGAACGGCTGTTACAAGTTTTACGGGTCTTAAATTAGGCAGTAATACTTACGTGGATGTCATGGTTTATTGAAAATGTTTGTAAATTATAGTTCGCACGTACCGGTAATATTAATGATTTATATCCAGCAAATTATCGTGTCAGTACTATTTTAAAGAAGTGTATTGTGTGTACACATGTTGTAAGAAAGGAAAATTATTATTTGCAAGCTATGAATGTTGCGGTTATATTGAAATTTACTGTCTACGATAAATTAAATTTACTTTATTATAAAATTTAAATTATTTTACTTTATACGAAAGAGGCTCTATCATTATTTTATTTTAAATTTAATGATTTATACTAATAAGTGTATTATATTATATTTATATTCATAATATCACATTTCAAATTGTTATAGATCATTAATAAAAACTTAAAATACTGCTTTGTATATTATGTTTATATTTGTATTATGTTGAATTTTATTACTAATAAATAAAAAATTATTACAATATAATTATGTATATAATCGAATACATATTAATAGTATTACAAGAAATATTTTGAATTCATATTCAAATTATTTCTTGTTTTACCGAAAAATAATATTGAAAAAAAAATAAAATAAAAAGGAATTAGTTACGGCAATAAAAGTAAAAATAATCGTTGTCATGTGAAAAATAGTACTTTTAATGTATTAACTTTTATTAGTTTTTAAATTAATTTATATATTCTTGATAGTATAGCTTAGGTAATATTTATCAATTCTAGAATGTAATGAATCATAAGGAGTTCAATATTATGTATCTTAAAAGATGATCCCGTCGATGAAAAATGAAATGTCACGTTCGAAGACCAAGTATTTAATAAGGTGCAGAGTAGTGCTCGGAGTGAGGCGCTCGGTTTATCCCACTAATAAACGTACCCAATTAAAGCCGAGAAAAAGTCTATTATCGTGAAATATATATTCCGTGCATGAGTTTATAAAAAATAAGAAAAAGAACGAGAGAGACAAATAATGCGCGCTGACTAGGTGGCAATGCAATTAATAAAACTTGTAGTACAAGGAAAATTCACATTTACCCTTGAGTAGATTCGCAAATTCGTATGAATATCACGGTTTATGAGGAAAGTGAAGACGGAAGGAAACCCTAAATAATTGCAAAAAATAAAAATTTTTCTTCTTTCATATTTTTGCCCGTTTAAAAAACTTACATTCTCAGAAGTCCCCCTTTATGTGTTTTCATATCGGGAATCCCGTTGACCGCAAGTCAAGGAGACTTTCATTGACTGCCTACGCGACTATACCTATACACGAGAGTTTACGGCTCGAACACAAATGTACTGGTCAATGTCAATGATGAAGTTATCCCCGTGTACATAAGTATGTGTATGTATAAACAACCAAACAAAAGTCTCGCGGTAACACTTTTCTTTTCATTTAGTGAATGCTGCCAACCCTACAAGGTCGATCGTTCTTTTTTATTATTTTTTTAACTTTTAAGTTTCTTAATGGAATTACTTGGCTTACTATATTGGGTTCGAATAAAGCAAATTTATCAACGTACACCTATATATACCTTTTTATAAAAGATATATTAAGTGCCACTTTTTTTTTGTTTCACTCGAGCAAAAAAGAAGCAGTTGGCAATTGTTATATTTTATTCCATCGATATACCTATCTACACATGATAAATTCATTGAAAAATATGTTTCTATTGTAATTATCATTTTGACCAATTCGTGCAAATACTTAAACATTCCAGAGATCGAGCTAAGGACGAACAAAATATACCGATTATCTGGGTTGTTGATAAAAAACAGATTTATATTTTCAGTTTAAAGTATGCATTTAAATTTTGTATTAAATAAACATATTTGTTGAACGAAGGTTAACAAACGAAACAACACGTGGATGATAAGAAAAATATTAATATTTTACAATGTCATTCACTGTCTTTAAAGCAAACAATAAATAAAAAAGTAAAGTATACGCTTGTTTAAAAATTTTTTAAATTGCAAAAAATAAAAATTTTTCTTCTTTCATATTTTTGCCCGTTTAAAAAACTTACATTCTCAGAAGTCCCCCTTTATGTGTTTTCATATCGGGAATCCCGTTGACCGCAAGTCAAGGAGACTTTCATTGACTGCCTACGCGACTATACCTATACACGAGAGTTTACGGCTCGAACACAAATGTACTGGTCAATGTCAATGATGAAGTTATCCCCGTGTACATAAGTATGTGTATGTATAAACAACCAAACAAAAGTCTCGCGGTAACACTTTTCTTTTCATTTAGTGAATGCTGCCAACCCTACAAGGTCGATCGTTCTTTTTTATTATTTTTTTAACTTTTAAGTTTCTTAAATGGAATTACTTGGCTTACTATATTGGGTTCGAATAAAGCAAATTTATCAACGTACACCTATATATACCTTTTTATAAAAGATAATTAAGTGCCACTTTTTTTTTGTTTCACTCGAGCAAAAAAGAAGCAGTTGGCAATTGTTATATTTTATTCCATCGATATACCTATCTACACATGATAAATTCATTGAAAAATATGTTTCTATTGTAATTATCATTTTGACCAATTCGTGCAAATACTTAAACATTCCAGAGATCGAGCTAAGGACGAACAAAATATACCGATTATCTGGGTTGTTGATAAAAAACAGATTTATTTTCAGTTTAAAGTATGCATTTAAATTTTGTATTAAATAAACATATTTGTTGAACGAAGGTTAACAAACGAAACAACACGTGGATGATAAGAAAAATATTAATATTTTACAATGTCATTCACTGTCTTTAAAGCAAACAATAAATAAAAAATTATTACAATATAATTATGTATATAATCGAATACATATTAATAGTATTACAAGAAATATTTTGAATTCATATTCAAATTATTTCTTGTTTTACCGAAAAATAATATTGAAAAAAAATAAAATAAAAAGGAATTAGTTACGGCAATAAAAGTAAAATAATCGTTGTCATGTGAAAAATAGTACTTTTAATGTATTAACTTTTATTAGTTTTTAAATTAATTTATATATTCTTGATAGTATAGCTTAGGTAATATTTATCAATTCTAGAATGTAATGAATCATAAGGAGTTCAATATTATGTATCTTAAAAGATGATCCCGTCGATGAAAAATGAAATGTCACGTTCGAAGACCAAGTATTTAATAAGGTGCAGAGTAGTGCTCGGAGTGAGGCGCTCGGTTTATCCCACTAATAAACGTACCCAATTAAAGCCGAGAAAAAGTCTATTATCGTGAAATATATATTCCGTGCATGAGTTTATAAAAAATAAGAAAAAGAACGAGAGAGACAAATAATGCGCGCTGACTAGGTGGCAATGCAATTAATAAAACTTGTAGTACAAGGAAAATTCACATTTACCCTTGAGTAGATTCGCAAATTCGTATGAATATCACGGTTTATGAGGAAAGTGAAGACGGAAGGAAACCCTAAATAATTGCAAAAAATAAAAATTTTTCTTCTTTCATATTTTTGCCCGTTTAAAAAACTTACATTCTCAGAAGTCCCCCTTTATGTGTTTTCATATCGGGAATCCCGTTGACCGCAAGTCAAGGAGACTTTCATTGACTGCCTACGCGACTATACCTATACACGAGAGTTTACGGCTCGAACACAAATGTACTGGTCAATGTCAATGATGAAGTTATCCCCGTGTACATAAGTATGTGTATGTATAAACAACCAAACAAAAGTCTCGCGGTAACACTTTTCTTTTCATTTAGTGAATGCTGCCAACCCTACAAGGTCGATCGTTCTTTTTTATTATTTTTTTAACTTTTAAGTTTCTTAAATGGAATTACTTGGCTTACTATATTGGGTTCGAATAAAGCAAATTTATCAACGTACACCTATATATACCTTTTTATAAAAGATATAATTAAGTGCCACTTTTTTTTTTGTTTCACTCGAGCAAAAAAGAAGCAGTTGGCAATTGTTATATTTTATTCCATCGATATACCTATCTACACATGATAAATTCATTGAAAAATATGTTTCTATTGTAATTATCATTTTGACCAATTCGTGCAAATACTTAAACATTCCAGAGATCGAGCTAAGGACGAACAAAATATACCGATTATCTGGGTTGTTGATAAAAAACAGATTTATATTTTCAGTTTAAAGTATGCATTTAAATTTTGTATTAAATAAACATATTTGTTGAACGAAGGTTAACAAACGAAACAACACGTGGATGATAAGAAAAATATTAATATTTTACAATGTCATTCACTGTCTTTAAAGCAAACAATAAATAAAAAAGTAAAGTATACGCTTGTTTAAAAATTTTTTAAATTGCAAAAAATTACTTGTGAAATAGTCCTCCAAGTTCCTTCCATGTCCTTATACAAAAAAAGGCCAAATCAGTACAGGCCTTTCACGTGCGCTGGTGATGGTAAAATATCAGTAATGAAATTTATTTCATAAAATAGTCTACAACGAAAATTATCATCTACAAGTACTTTCGCGTTCGACGCGTTCGACGTAAGATTATGATCGAACTCCTTTTCGTATGTAGTTATACGATGACGGTGCTAATAATTAAGTTCATTCGACGCGATACATTTTTTGCAAACGCGACAATAAAAAAAAATCAAGTATAGTTTACTCATTTAAATACAGGGATTCCGAGAAATTAATGATCAGTGTAAGATGAAACGCGCACTTGATAATTTTTCTTACTGTAACTTTTTAGAGAAACGTTTTACACATTGCGCGCGAGTGACAATAAAAAAAATGGTATATATTCAACAAATCGAATAATAACGTTCGCGTTATATTTCGTCACGCACAAAAAAAAATGCGGAAACTCATTTTTGACTCATTTATCTTGTTACATACGCGCGTATATATCGTGTCTATATAGATCATTTAAAAATTGTAATCGAACTAAGAATCCAGAATGATTGTGTACGTATACCTAAACGAAACTCAGAAGAAGAACATTCGAATTTAATAATAAATGATAAATAAGGAAATGCAAGGTAGTACGTTTGTATAAATAGTGCGGTGCGGGCGCAATTACCAATAAAACAAAATACGTAGTAAACACGCGAGGGCGCTCTTTTCACATTCCAGCCGCGTTCTTCGCTCACAATTTTCCACATTTCCTTGGTTCGGGTTCTTATTATACTAACTAAACATGTTCGTAAGCGGATGGACACACGTATACTATATACTCGAGAAAAAGAATAAACCGAGAGTGGGGTATCGCGAACGATAGACTTAAAACGATCGATGTATTTTCGATCGGTGTATTATTCACGAGGTCGCGTCTCTCACGGTAAGTATGTTTATACGTCACGTGGCGCTTTCGATTTTCCTTTCTTCGCAAACTCTAGGCGTCCCGACGGTAGCAACAGGCGATAATAGTCGAATCGATTATTTAATCACCGGCTCGTAATGCGCGCCACTAGTCTGAGCCACTTAACGGGTTATCATACTTACACGTATATCTATATACACACACACACACACACACACATACACATACATAATACGTATGAGAATTCAAAAGTACAATTTCCCCTATTTTCCACGTGTTTCCCATTTTTATACTAATTACGTAGGTATTTAATGGAATGTACGTATAACAACTATATATATATATATTCGTAAACTATTACCTTTTCTTTTTAATAGTGTATATCTACTTTACAATGATTATGGAAATGTATAATAAGGAAATCGGTTCATTGTTTATTGGTAATTATGCATTATCGAATTATCGTAGAATTAATGAAATACGACGTACATAACCGTAATTAACACGATAATTACAATCAACTCGTATTTAAAATATATATATTATAGTAATTTTGAATTAATCTACAAACATTAATATTAGTTTCCGTAACCTTGGTTCAGTGCAGTTCATTAGTTTGAAATTTTTATTTTCATGGATTATTTGTACAAAAGAATAATGCCTCTTAATTATTGTGAGGATAAAACGATGGTTTATTTGTTTAATTTTGTTTTAATTACACAAAAGCTATTAAAAAAAGTACAATTATAAATTTAACTATAGTGATATATAGATCATAACTGTAACGTTCTTAATTGAAAATTAAATAAATAGGATATTATTATTAATAGATAAATATATACATTATGGGAAAATGTAGCTCATAACAGTGATGAACAAAGTACGATAATTGAAAGTATGCTAAATCCAGAATGTGCATTATATTATTATAAAATACATTGTGTATATGGAATAATTTAAATTGAATATTTCAATGTAATTATCTTGTTTGTACTATGAAACTTTTATGCATGGTATAAGCAAGGTTTTAAAAAAAATTTGCATATTTTAGCACACTATTTCGGATTATTGATATTCACCACAGAAAAAATTGATATACCTGTAAGTTTTTTTCATCAATCTGTTTTTACAAATATAACACTAACTCTAAATAAACAAAAATTATGTTAATATAAATTAGCGAAGATAATTTAAGAAATTTAAGTATATACATTCATTACATGCATTATCTTTTTAAGTGTTTTATGATGTGATTTTGATCCAATAGATTATTATTGTAATTATAGATTTTTTATAAAATGTTAACGATAGAAATTTCAAATTTTTTTTATTTGTTTTTATTTAACTATTATCTCGAAGTTTTTGGATATTTATATGTTGCATATATGCACGTCGTAAATCTAGCTTTATAATATATTGATTACGAAAAGAATATTATAAATATGTAAAACTATAAATAATCGAAGATTGCAACAACGCAATTATTTAAGTCCATATACAGACTCCGTAATAAAATAAATTATAAATTTTCACCATCATAAAATTAGAATATCTTTACATATTGAAGATGTAGACGAAATTAAAATGACTGAGCAATCATAGTGCGATATCGATCTTTAAAATGACCTTCTAAAAGCTCATATACTTAAGTAACTCGAATATTGCAACTAACTTTAAAATGTTGGATGATCAATCAAGTACATAAATATATATATATACATATAGTGTATACACATATCTTTGAAAGATTCGGATTGCAAAGCGCGCACCATTTCCGGAAACAGTAGTTTATATATATGTACACGTGCGTGTCTGGGTGTGTGGGTGTGTGCAGATGGTATACATATACAAGATCATTCGGAGCACGTACATGTTCCTCGATTTATCGCACAATCTCGAGAAGCAACAAAGTTTTTGAATGAGCCAAGAAACTCGGGGAGTTTCCTTGGTCCATTGTGCGATCTCGCGCGTGCTGGACCTCGTGTGATACTATTGCTCGAGTCGAGAAAGCCGCACTCGCACACGCTAGTGAAAGTTGTCCTCCTGTGCGTGTGTATTGATATACCATCGGGGCGCAGAGACACGCACACACATACACCTCTACACTTGTACACATTTGTGGGCGATTATTTCATCTGTCGCAAGGGAGACGGAGACTTGCCGGCGCTCGCGCGAGGACGGAGATAAAGATACTCGAGCGCGCGGCTCGACGCGGTGCGTAATGGTCTGTGCACCCATAGGAAAGTGTGTCAAGAAGCGAGAATGCTCGGCCGGCCGATTTTTCGACGTTCGAGTTTCTTTTTTCTATTCCCTCCCTCGTTTAATTAACGCTCTTTTCTATTAGTTTTTCGTACATATACAAGTATATATGTCTATCTATATCACACTCGCGCGAACACACCCACACGCACACGTGCGCACACATATACACACCCATACGTATATATATATATATATATATTATATGTTTTTCATATATATATATATATATATATACACGTACGCTTGAATTGGAAAATATCGAGGTTTGCATTTTCTGGTATTATGAGGATAGTATGCGGATTTTGTAACTGTACATTTTAGAAAAGATATATGATATTACTTAACGGGATTAGATAATAGTTCGATGTCTTGTGGATTTTAAGGAAAGTAATCTTTATAATTATAAATTGCTTGCACGTTTCATTAATTTAGGATAGCCATACATGTACACACATAGCGAAATTAATATCTGGATGTTCATATATATATCGTTAAAAATCGGACGAATCATGATTTGTTTTAAAATTTTATACATGTATTTATTATATCTGAATCGTTTCGCTTAGTTACCTTTTAGTTTTAAGTAAAAATTTTTAACGTATATTAATAATACTATATGTACTTGTTATTAAAATGTTATCAATTGTAGCGAATTGCTAATGACGATAATTCATTTTTTAAGTTTGAATGCTACTATCATCTTTTATAACGTACATAAAAATATGTATACGTACTTAAAGGCTTTAAAAACGCTGATGATGAAAAATTGGCAAACAACGATAAATGAATTCATAGATTAATTTAATGAATGTAGTACGGATTAAAAATATATTAAAATAACTATTAGTTTATTTCAATTATATAATAATGTTAATTTACATAAATGTGACATTTAATGTAATTTATTTATCTGATTATAATAAAAAAGAAATGCTATGTTCGCTCCATGTTTTTTTATTCTTAATCAAACAGATTTATTGCACTTACTTTTGTATCAAATTATATATAATTTACTTCCATAAAGAATTAACAATTATTTCATAAATATTTCAAGCTTTCTAATTAATAATTATTAATAAATTCTTATACGATTCAGTTAAAACAAGATAATCAGATACGTTTGTTATAATACAGTACATATCATTTGTAATAATTATTACTATGATTGAAGTTGATAATTTAAAAGATATTAAAATAGAACAAAAGTCGATATCCCCTAAAATTATGAAAAATTATTAAGGGATATCGAGGTTAGACATCCTTAAATACATGTATATAGTTACAAGTTGACGTTTACAGTAATAAGAGAATAGCTTACACATAGTATTAATATAAAGATACCCCATGAAATTATTATTGACAAATGATATTTTAAAAAAAAATATTTCCCGAGTATTAAATTTTTTATATTAAATCTGATTGAAGGTGTATAGCGTATTAAATTATAATGAATATTACTAAATAATTTTGTCCATCAATGGGAAAATAATTTTTTTTATCAATGCAATTTAGGTTGTATACCATTAGAACAGAATATATTTATTACAGGGAAGAATATGTAATTTGCGATTATTTGAAGACGTGTAACTGTGTATACTAGTCTGGAAATAGGTCGTTTATACATAAAGACATTTAGCTTTTTTGTATACTAACAATGTCAAGAAATTATTTTCACACGTGCGCGCGCGACAAACACACACACACACACACACAATGATGATATTGTAGCAGTGAAATGCAGGTTAAAAATTGGGGTTTAAAAAGAGCTAGGTACGCTATAAAGCCGTTGTCATCGAAAGTGCGAGGAGAGAATTTTGATACTCACACAATTACAAACTCGCCGCGATCCGGAACCGAATGAGCGCGAGCTACGTGAGCACTTTTTTTGGTGGTCAACGTGCGGCGCAATACTTAATGTCAGTGCGACCAAACCGACGTGGATAATTTGGCCTAATTACATTAAGGTAGTAAAAACAGAACTCTTCACAGAAAATCTTCACATAGTTTTACAATACATTTTTTTTAGTATTCCCATTCATTAAACGAATCTTATTATTAAATGTTAAATAGTTGTATATATACGAATATATAAAAATAAATTGGTTACTCTGATAAGTGTTGTAAATTAAATTGTTTTTATATAATTAAATTTTTAGTATCAAATTTCGTAATATTAAGTTTAAAAAAATATTGTCTATTTTATACGGGATATCATTAATCTTATATTTCATTTTTTGTTGGAAATATTTTTCTAAATAATAAATAAATAATATTATCAGATTAAAATGTACGGAATATTTATTGCTCTTACACCATACTTGCATAAAGTTGTCGGTCGAACGTCAAATACATATTAAAAGTAAACAAAATTATTCTTTTGAGTATACCACTATAGAGTAAGGAGAGTCAAACCTTTATCGGATAATATAAAACTGATCACTCGCGCGGCATTTCGTAAAGGCATTAAAAAATAGTGTAAACTAAGGCAAAAGGAATAAGTGCAGCTCATACACTTCTATAACGATTGAGAGAAATATACTGCTTTCTGCCTCTCACTCTTACACATATACACACAATCGAATCACATTGACGTTCATTTAAGAGTTCTCGTCGAATAGTCTTGGAACACTATATTAATATATATATAGTATCCACCACTTTATAATTCAACTAGCAGTTTATTAGTCTTCATCTACTTTCTCAGTTCTACATTAACGCAAGTCAATTGATACATATTATAAATGTGATATCATTTTTAAAAATAAAAATCGTGTGCTTAAAAATGAAAATACGTTGGAAATTATTTTTCTACATAAGAGGGAAGTTTTTTGTTTAAAGAATTTGTCGCCTTTTTCAATGCATAGACGTAAGTCGAGGCCATTAAAATTGTCTTCGTTGAACAAGTTTTTTTATTATTCCGTGTGGACGGTGCGTAACTTCGCCTTCTACCGAATGAAATTTCGTTCGATCAAGAATTCAATGCGAGAGATGTACCTCGAAATATTTGACGCTTCCTGGTCTTGCGATGCTTCCCTTTTTTTTGCGGATAAAGAGACGGTGAGATGAAAAATTACGTTTATTGAAAATATGTTTCCTTATAATGCGTTGCAAACAAAACGAGGAGCGCGAGACTAAAATAATGGAAGCTGGAAGATTCTGCTATGTAGGTGTATCAACAGAACTGATTTGTATACACACTAACAGGAAAAATGAAGTCGTCGTCGTCGTTCGATTTGAATGTATAAGAAAAATGCAGTATTTTGAATTCTCGAGCTGATGCACGTGTTTCTGTGAATTATTGAAATTCTTACACGGAGAATAATTACACATGCTAAGCGCACTTTATTCGAGACGTTTTAATTTATTGAACGTTTTGTTGCATCAATGTAATCTAACGTTAGACTATTATTAGTTTTTTCGAGATAAAACAATTCGATTAAAAAAAAAAGATAAATATTATAATATCGCAACTGTGCGTATAGAGTACATATAGTATAATAAAAATATAATCGAAGTAAATGTAGTATTATTTTAAATGATTAGGTTACAAGCTAATAAATATAAATAAATTATATTTTTCATTATTGAAATTAAGCTATCACCGTTAAAATGTTTACACGACAATAAGCAAGCGCACAGTTGGTAGACGCATAAGTACATCCGAGTTGTTGCGGTAACGCCAATTTTCTCATTGAACCCATACTGCCGCGCTTTTTGTTGTCCATAACGCGCTCGCGTAAGCACATCGAGGGTAACGCAGAGCACCTTGACTCCGCGAAATTACCTCGCTGTAATTGGCATACATATATAAACTGCCTCGAATTCGACATTATCTTGCGCACGTGTGTGTGTGTGTGCGTGTGTGTATGTGCGTGGTGTTGTGTTGTGTGCATGACCTCCTATAGCGTTGTGCAGCTGCATCGAATCACGACACGGGTATACTGCACACACACAGGGGCAGAGGGAGAGAGAGAAAGTGCGACGCGCAACGATTCGAACTGTCGTAGTGTCGACTCACCTGGATTAATAGACTTCTTCCAGGAGATGGGTAGACACTTTGTATCTTTGTATCGATATTTAATATGAGCCAACAGGAAAACCCCGATTCCTCGTCATAGGTAGGCGATGGGGCGATCGGGAATTCGCTTCCACGAAGGCGCTCCCAAGCGCGCAAGATCCGTACCGCATCTCTCGTTTACCCAGACTTTATGTCCTGGAAGAAAAAAATAATCAAGACTTTAGTACCCTCTTGCAATGTTATTAAACACTTTTTTTGTACTGTACAAAGAAACGGTTGAAATTGGAAAGGTATTAAATCGGTATGTGTGCAAATTGCAACATCTGGATTCTGGATAAGAGTATTATTTTTTTTCCATAATTGCCGTACCCGTAACGTTGTATAATACAAAATTATTATAGGAGTGCGTTAAATTATTGAAACACGACTCTAACTGTGATTACGTTACAATTAATAGCTCAGCTGCAGTTGTACTGGGTATATCGTATCATTTCGACAAATAGTAAAATGATAATTATTGTTTTCTTTTTACCAAGCATCAAATAAAATAGTTATTAAAACTTAAATAAATGGGTACAAACGTTGCAAGATGTGTGATTTTATAGAATCAAAATTCATCAATACCATGTGACAAATTTTGTAATTTTACAAAATCTATATTTTATCTTTTCAATTTCACCTGCAGAACACTTCGAAAGAAAGTGAGTGATGGAACATCTATAAAACAGGTAATACATCTGAATATTTCTTTTTAATTAGTAAATAAAATTTGTATATCACAAATTCAATGAGATATCCAGTATCGTGTAATCGAAGTATAACGCATCAAAGACCCTCGCATACTTATAATATGTCAGCACGAATCGTCCACTTTGCATTGCAGTATCAATTATTTCTCTGTAGTATAACTTTAATCAATGTAATAGTTATTCTTACTTATATAACGAATATCGCTATACGACACTATTAAAAACTACATGGAGATTTTATTGAGATTTTTTGCCACCAACTCGTCGCTATTAATCGCGTTGATTCTTACATATTTAATATATACAAAGCATAATCTCTACGTATATTAATAATTGTTTTATCTACAGCCTTAATTTTATATCATTATAATCATTTCGTCGAGTATTTGTTATTAATTTATATAACTTTTCAAGATATGTAAAACTTTAAATAAACTGTATTATCTGGTACGTGTGTTTTATTGTAAATATATAGGTATATATATGCAAGATGATAACTACTACAATGACAAAGGATCAACTATATTTTTTTTGAAAATTTTTTACTTTTTCTCTATATACATACGCATGTACACACGAAGTTTTACAAAAAATCACATAAAATTGTAAAATTGTAAGTTTTTGTTTGAATACTAAATATCATACCAACTTGCTTTAAGAAACCTTAATTATTGTATAAAATCCTTAAGAAAATAATGCGATATGATACACTATATTCGCATAAATTCTAATCTTTACTTGAAAAATTGACTGGTTACAAAGAAAATTAATGTGTGACATTTATGTAACTAACGAAAATAAGTATTAAAAATTCATTAAAACTATTTGTATGTATAAATATGACACTATTTTTAAGTGAGATATGAAGATCCATACCAAAAGAAACTATCTCGCCTACATGTACAGTTATATTCAGAGGCCAGTTAAAAGTCACTGACCTAAAGGTAAAATATATTCTCCGGTACATCAGTATGGTAACGATACACTTGAACATATATATTATCTGTTCTGTTAATTTCTAACGTGTGTTTAATTATTATATAGATATTTGTTTAAACTACAATTGCGGAGGTATTAAAACCTTAAGTTATAGGTTGCATTATTAGATTTTAAATTGAGCAACTCCAAGTCATAATTGTATGGTAAATAAAATAATTACTCATTAAACGTTAAGGTACCAATCTTCAAAGCATTTAATTTACTGCAAATAGAAGTTTCTTGCCTATCTTCTTGGAACAAAAAGTGTGAGACTTACGCTAATTGTCCTGTTTAAACTTACATTTCTAAATAACACCAATAGTCGTATATATGTGTTCTTTATACATAAAGTTTTGCTAGTCGGAAATTCTATAGATAATAAAACATTTTCAATTAAATTATGTATATGATTTTATATCTATTATTTATTAATGTATAAAGAAGAATTTATAATTCAGAATTCGCGCGGTGAATATATAACGCCGAACATAAAATTGAACGTAGCGAAGTTTATAAATAATAAATTAATTCTATATCGTACAAATATTTAGATTAAATAATTGTATAATTATATTTTACGAATTTCATTTGGTAATCGTTAAACCAGAATAACTCTTTGATGTAGAAAAGTTCGGTAACCGCGATATAAATGTTATTAACCTATCCGCTCCGAAAGATCGTTATAAATTTTAGTAAGATTTCGCTTGATACATGACTTAATAAGATTAGAAAATAGTTGATCAAACCTACAGGGTACGCGTGGACTCTCTTATATCCCTGACGTAAATCTTGATCGATAGAGAAGACGGACTATCCTTCGATGACTCGAAATGGTATATTCGACACGAAACTGCAGGGCGCACTCGTTTTAATGCAGAGGCTATTCGCGGTGTCTCTGGTACTCGCGAGGTGTATAGTATAGGTAAGTACAACGCCGGAGCGGTGCGGCGACTCGTTCACCTTCGCTCGCTCGTAGCTGCACGCGTATACAACATATACGCACACGTACGCTCGAACACACTCGTGCAAAGGCACTCGCAGAGAGACGGAGTGAGAGAGAGAGAGAGAGAGAGAGAGAGAGGACTCGAGTGCAACGCAGTGGCTCCCGGGCCTTCTGCTCGAGCGGGACTCTGACCGACGACTGGGACTTTCCCCTCGTGCCACTTGTCGATAGGCCGTTGCTCCATCGGCGTGCTAACCGGCCTCGCGCGAAAGGGGAGAGAACCGAAGAGAGACCAATGCTGAGGAGTCTCGGGACCTGCTCAAGGAAACGTAACCCACCGTCAGGATTTATCGACTGTGTCACCGTTTTTCTGTACAATTCCCCCGCCCATCCAGAAACCCCCCTCCCCCCTCCGTGCCCCGCCGTGCCCTCTGCATGTATATACGTACGTGTGCGCGCGAGCACGCGTGTGTATATTTCTGTGGTACTTTATGGTCACTCGTGATTCGACCACCTGTGTACGAGACCTTTAAATATACAAGACCGATAGAGATGAAAAACTTACAAGTAATTTAATTTTAACTTTGAAATTAACCCAGAGACATTCTGAATATTAAATTTTATATGCACCGAGCGCACATTCATTCTTTGTAACAATAAATTAAAATAATTATTTTTTCACTTTTACGTATTATTTTACATGGGATTTAATTTAAATAATGCATCGTTTAATATTTATTCCGTTTATATAGTGTATATATAACTATTAGTTCAAACAATAAAAAAAATTGAATTGCTTTGTTACATGTTTTTTGTGGATTATTATTTGCATCTGTTCGTTTACATATTCGCTCGATTAATTATTATTCATTTTTCAATATTACATAATTAATTACTAAATGTTAATCGAGCTACTTTTAATACAAGAAATGTATTTTTCAAGCGTTCAGTCGGGCATCATTTGTCAAGGAAATTCAAATGCTTAGTCTCAATTGTTACAAAAACTTATTAATAAATTTGAATCACATTTCAATGAGTTTTGATTATGACAATGATTCGTCAATTGAAACAATTCGACTTAGTAATAAAAGCATCTTATTTAATTTGCTGTATGAAAATACGCTTTGTGACTGCCAGAACTAGTTTTAACTACACAATTGACAGATGTAAATAAATGAGATTCAGTACGACTTAGTTTCCACGCTATAAATTGTCCTGTACAATGTGATACAACTGCGCGTGCATTATGGATTTACGAAGACAATCGATTCTTCATTTTTTGAATCTTATCATAAAAAATAACATTATAATCAATATATGGAATAATTAACACGTTTAATTTGCTAAATTAAATTAGTTTTTGTGTTTAATTTTTTGAGCAACAAAGAACTGTATAATTAATACAGATTTTGATCCATTTATTCTTAACCTTGATATTTTTTTGTACGTGTTGTAAAACCGTCTCATTATAAAATTAATGACGTCTGACCGTTGTCTTTTTATTCAAACTGGCTGATAGTGCAAATTACAATGTTATATTTATAGAGTTTGGTAGTTGAAGTTAATACTTTTATAACTATCATTTTCTTATAAATAAAAATATTAAAACTATTTATTTATATTATTTTCTTATTAATAATTAGTGCTATGCATCAAATTGTAAGTTTAAAAATAAAATATTTCATTAGTATGTAGAAAAACTGCTAGGATTTTTAACTGCATCTATATATACGAATAGATTTCTTTTGACTAAATTCTGACCTCGATTCCAAGCTTAATGAATTTTTAATACCTCTATAATCATAAGTAATTTTAGTATTTGATATTTCTGTTATTTCAACACCGTCCACTAGAGAACAACTGGACATAAAGATTTTATAAATTAAAGAATTGAAAATAATATTAATGTCGAATTTACCTCGTAAAAATGAAAGTTCAACGCAGGTATGACATGTTTAATAATCCAGAATCATAATTTTGTGGCAAATTTTCTAGTCGCGCCAGGCATCGAAGTCGCTACGGTGTTAAACTCGATGCAGCTCCATATCAGGGCGTTAACTGCACGTTCCACATGCATGTACATCGTTGGCTACATTTTCGAACAGAAATTTCCGATTGCGGCGACGGTACGGTATTTTCACTGCTTTTTTCGAAGGACACGCGCCGATCTCAGATGTACATTGCGCTTTTTGGCTCTGCTCTCGTTTGTGTAATAAGAGGTTTCACATTCGTTTTCATCGCATATAACTGTGCACTTATATTGTACACGATAGGTTTTTCTTCTCGTATACATATTTAATTTTCTTAGGTGTTGCAAAACCTTTTGTCCTAAACGTCGAAAGAAATTATAGAGCGTTTTAAATATAATTATTTATTTAATTTGGTTATATATTGAGTTTTTGGAATGCTATACAGTTGTATACAAGCGAATGTAAATGCCGTAATTAGTTTGGGAATTTGTTAATTGGTAGAGTGGCGGTGTAAATTTTCGTGTCTCTAAAATAATCCATTATTATTGATTCTGAGAAGTAAATAAAACTGGATAGTATATATACATACACTGAATTGGTATTGCACTATCCTCATAAGTAATTATGACACGCAACACAAGATAATTAGACTTACAAATAATAACAAAAGTTGCAATGATACAAATAATGATACAGATTCGTTGATCTGTCGTGATTATTCAGGTAGAAAGAAAAAGTACTAATAGTTTATACCAGCAGGAAACTACAAATTGTATTCTTCCAAATACGATTTTTGTATATAATTCACCGAAAAATATCTTATAAGATTTCGAGTATATTTCATATTTTCTCAGATGCAATAAGCAAATACGTGAACAGCTTATCAGGACAAAAAGATATTTATACTGAACAATATGACTTTGATCATTAAATGCTTGCATAATACGTTGATGGTTAAATGCTAAAATATGTAAATATGGGTAATACAGATGCTTCATGCATTGAATATCATTCCAAAACAAAATAGTGTTCGCGTGTATAAGAATAAAAATATATATGTATTATATCGATAAAACGACATTAAAACAAAAATTAAATTAAAGTTCTGTGATATATTATGTATGTGAATATAATATATTTGTCGGCCTTTCCGAACCAAAAACTTTACTTTAAAATAAAGTGGGCTCATTTAATTCTTTGTCTACTTTTAGTGTATTTATAGAAGTATATTAAGAAATACCTTAAATTTGAAATTTGGATTTTGACGCAATCATCAGTTTATGTGGTCTTACGCTATATTAGTATCTTTTATGAAACGTTAAGATAGGTCAATAAAAGCTTAGAGCATTTGTATCATATTTTGCAATAAATCTATAACAATAGTTAGGTATGTTAGAAGATATGTTGGCACTTTGATAAGCAGTGGAAGGTTATTAATGCATCTGTGATGTGATTGCAATATGTAGAATCTCAATAAAATGATTCGTTGGTCACTTCCTAATATTATCTAATAATACAAAGTCAATTGTCCAACGAGATATAGATTCATTCTTGAAAAATATCTTAATTTTTCCGTCTTCTAAAATATTATAAAAATTTTCGATTTCCTCGTGAACAAAACTTAATTCTCATTAATATAATTTAATAATGTGTGAATTACATATAAACAAAGATAATTTTTCCGCACATTTGACAAAACTTATTATTTTCATACTTAGGTTATTTTAAAGCTGAATAATTATTTGAAATGCCTTACAATATTATTGAATTTTGAAATCTAAAATTTCGTTGAAAGTAATTAATTTATCAACTGATATTAATTTTCGCATATAAAATAAATGTATGTGTTACTCTATATATTGTAATAATACGTAAATTTACATGATTACACACGCTCGGTACGTTATTAATAAAGATAAATGATACACCATTTTTATTGAGTTTGTTTTAAATTTTTATTGCACGATTTGTACATTTATTTTAAGTATTAGTCATAGGCAGAAAGAGCTCACAACCACGAATTCATATTTTAGTGCAGTTTATAATTTCCTTTCGTAGTTTCCTTACCTAGAATTTGCGATCCTAAAAACAGCGGCATCATACTTCGAAGGTTAAAAGTCTTACACCAGCACTACTATAAGAATATTATGTATACAGAATCAGTGTAAGTTACGATATACAAAATGTAGGTGTAATAGTACAAAGCAGCATATTAGAACAATCAATAGATAGCAAGTTTATTACATATAATTAAGTATTTGTTCGCCACCTTTATTTGTTATAATTAAATGTAGTATTTGTGCCATGCATTCTCCATGTATGTAGACGCACATATTTAAATCTCACAAAAAATACAAGGAAAACAAGGATATCAGTGTCACCAAGTTATAATTTCATTTGCCCATCAAATTATGACTATATTATTGTGCGCATATTAGTGCAAAATAAAAAATAATAAAAATTATGATGTTTATTTACTTATTGTTA
Organism: Theocolax elegans; assembly: GCA_026168455.1. Lineage (NCBI taxonomy): Eukaryota > Metazoa > Arthropoda > Insecta > Hymenoptera > Cerocephalidae > Theocolax > Theocolax elegans. The sequence goes on from CM047426.1 coordinate 29,388,016, forward strand.
ATAGTAACTTGAACAATATGTATGCAATTTCTTATAAATTTGTTACATGTAAAAACTAATCTTATAGTAAATTTGAATATGAATCAGAAATAATTTTTATTTACAAAGAAAATTCTCATTATGTGATTTATGGTATTAGTATAGAAATTCTAAAATATTGATGGATTGATTATCTACTACTTTATAGAAACGAAATTCTGCAGAAACGATAAAAATATAATGTTTTACCTTTAATTATTGTAGTACATTTTCTTATTTTTGAATGAACGAAGAGTTGGAATATACCTGAATATACCTGACTATAGATATAAATAAAAGAAATTAATCAATTATTAAAAACAACGAATCTTATTATAATTTTTATTATTACAGTTAATGTATTTTATATCTTACAATATTGATGTTTCTAAATTAGGTTAAAGAATACATTTACTATGGTTAGAAATAAAAACTATAGTATTATTATTAAATACATATATAAAATAAATACATATACGGGGGTTAGATTCATGAAATATTTACATAGAAAATTGTTTTCCTATACCTAATCCAGCTTGCTTATAATATAAAAGCACGTAACCTGAAATATGATTTAGTTTATGTGAATAAATAATTGCTAAATCATGTAGACGGAGAGTCAAATAGCTAAATTTTCATACAATAAATACTTTAAAAGATTATAAACGTAATTTTTACTTTTAAAAAATTGCGGAGTTTCAGGCAGAAATATAATTGAGATTCGCTAATTAAACATGAAAGAAATATCCTAAAATTGGTGAATAACTTATTAAATAAGTGCATATTATCTGCCGAATTATTTTCACTTTATGGGTTACGTGTTATATTTTTCTGCTAAATCTCGATGGATTCAATTACTACTATAATCTTATAATTTTTTCTTTGCAGTATTTTTTCGATATTAGCAAGTCTTAATCAATACCTACTGTTACCTCTGTTTCCTAATTTAATTATTCCTTAACTATTATGAAATCTGCAGTTTATATAAAAGTTAAATAAGACTTTTGAATGGTTTACATAAAAAATCTTATAAAATATACACACATGCTTCTAAGAATATATAAATAATTTATCAATGAACTTTATTCTATAGTATATAAATTAATTATTACAGAATAATACATTATACTTTATAATTATAATCAATTTTTTTATTTAAAATATATAAATCACGAGAAAAAATGTAATTCATTATAATGTTTTCGTCAATATAATAAATGTAATTAAAATAAATACAATAACATTTTAATTTTCAAATTACAATTTATTAAACAATATCAGTGAACTATTCGTCAATATTTACAAAATTCCTACGTTATCTACACTGAGTATGGAACTTACAAGTTGAAAGTTGAAGCGTATCACTGTAGGTGGCAGCAAGTTCCAGCTGTGCTCATTCAAATACACGTTATTCTAAAGTCGAATACTGAATGATAAAAGTATTGGGATATGAAACATATATTATATAATTTCTAGTATATAAGGACAATATTACGTATGTACATGGTGTAGATTACAAGTAAATAATTGATACTTTTTTCATAAATAAATTAATAAATAATAGATAAAATTGCTTGATCAGGTATTTAATCACAATTATGTACAAAACATTATATAATTATTAAAATTTATCGACAATATTAGAAAAAATATTTCTAGGCAAAAAAGAATTCCACCACGTTTCTTGAAAAACATTTCCATTTTAATATAGTAATAAATACGCATAGAATTAATCTTTCAAATTAAAAGTGTTTGGACAAAAGTAATTATCTTTATAGTATTCAATATGTCACGAAATTGAATAAATTCACATTCTGATTTTAAACTATAAAAATGGCAAGTGAACTTTTAAATAGAAATTTTAAAAACAGCGTATTTTAGTCTTAAATGGATAATAATGGTAAACCAAGAGATTCAAATTATTAATTTAAAGAAAAATTTTCTAAATACTTTATTTCTAAATTATACGTAAAAAATATAATGAATGACGAATTTCAAGTTTTAGTAACACCTATTTCAATGAAACTTAAATTATGCCTTGTTAATGATTATACCCTGTATAGATACTTACTTAATTAAATCGACTTGTGACTCAGATAATCATTAACTAACTCTATTGCATATTAAATACTATTTGGATTGGACAATGCGATAATTAATTAAGATTGTTATTAGCATAATTTCAAGATAAGAGAATTCATTAATATTTAATATATTTCAAATATATGTAGTAATGTAAACATTAAGAAAATCCTTTGAGTATACGCCTGTTTTTTTTATGAATACAACAAGAAATACAGTACGGTAGATCTGTGGCAGAATCTAAAGAGAATAAAGAAAGAAAGAAAGAAAGAAGAAAAAGTCTTTCGAAAAATTTGGAAAAAAATCCATGTTGAAGAAAGTGTCATGGAAAATCCAAACAATACCTCATCATCATGCTTTCGCGCGCTGCGTCTATTTCATAACGAGGCCGTTCCCGCGGGCGCGAAATGATACTTGTTCCTTTTTCACGATACGCTCGAGCGCCTCATGAGTGACGCTCTCGCTCGACAATTGTTACGTGTTTTATAAAGTATAGGATATATTTGAATATTGCCTGCATTACTTTCAACTTTGAATACATGTTTGTGCATGTGTAAGATTTTGATTAACATTTTCATTATGTACATTTACAGACTTATATGTATATCGTATAAAGAAAATATTTGAATTATATACATATAATAACAATGATAATCGTATAATAATAAATACTTGAAAACCTCTTTTGTAAATGATGATGTGAGTTTTTTTTTAATGTGATGTGTACGTGCATATTCATAATTTTATTTAGAAATTAATTTTTGACTTTTAAAATATAGTTAAAATCGATTTATACACGCAGTTTAAAATTATGGCAATGTATCAATTCATATAGGATATTATAAATCTTTTAAATGTCTAATAGTAATTATCATTTCCGATGTAATATTTCTTTATATCATACGCTATACAAATTTTAACTGCCAAAAAGTTAATATATATATATTGGAGTTACAAACATTAAAACTATTTCGCAAATAAACTTTTGCAGATTATAAAAGAGGTGTCCTGGTAATATTAAATGAAAATGTTAATTTAAAATATGTTGAAGAGAACGTCTCATCTCGTTAATCAGTCCTGTTTCCATCCGTAGTCGTCAAAATACTTAGGAAATATGCTCAGTTTCCTAAATTAATTAATTCGAATCCTCCTCATTTCTTAATTCGTCCTTTTTCGAGCGGATCTGAAATAAACCTCCGGCGATCATGTACTTCTGGGGAGTGGAAGCCAACCCCGAAATTGCTTTGAATTAGAAAAACAGAGAACCATATGGCCGAATAAGATTCGAATCTGCGTGCTTCTGTCTCTCTTTTTACTCTCGTGGTACTGGCAGCAGAGTAAGCGGACTCGCGCAGACTCTCCAATTACGTATACGCGTATACAATATTCATTCGCCTCGAGATGATACGTATATACGCAGGTCAGCGGTCTCTCTCTCTCTCTCTCTCTCTCTCTCTATCTCTCTTTCTCACTCTTTTTCTTATATACATATCTTTCCGTCATACTCTTTCCCGTTGGAAAATCCGATTCGCTCTTACAGTTTTTACCCTCCAGTTTTACGACGTGTAGAAGATTATGCTATATCTCGGGTACGTCTCCATCTCACTCCCGCGCTCATTTTCGTGGGTACCTCGATTCGTTCGCTCGTTCGCTCGTTCGCTCCTACGAGTCAGAGAGAAAAGTGCGTGCGAGCGAGAAACAGCGAGTGATAGAGGGAGAGAGTGGGAGGGAGAGAGAGAGAGAAAAAGAGAGGAGAAAAGCGGAGTAAAAGCTCGGCGCGCGCCCGAGAAACCAAGGGAGTGGAATGGCTGAGGGGACGCCGCGGCCCGCGGGAGGGGCTGACGCTGGAGGGGTAAAAAGAGGTAGTAGGGGGTCCGCGCTCGCGGGTCGTTATTTTTGTGCCTGCCTCGTCTTTAATTTCTCCCCACCCAGGCCAGCCGAGGGAGTCGAGGGAGGCAGCCGAGCCACCCCAACCACCCACACCCTCTACAGCCTCTTTTCTTACTAGCGTGCAGAGGAGCTCTCTCTCTCTCACTCTCCTTCTTCGTTTCCCACTCCGTCTCCCTCTCCGTCTTGCCAAAGAGGAGGAAAACTCTCGGCGAGCGCGGAGAAAAGCTTAGGGAGCCAAGGCGCTTGTCTTAGTTCGTATGCATATCTCAGTGGCCTCCACATATTGATTCAGGGCGTCATTACGGCTCGTCTTAGCTCGGCCCTATCTCGCCTCAGCCCCGCGGCCCGCGGCCCGCGCATGCACCGAGCTTACCTACCTATCTATACAGATATACACCTACTTCCTCTTAGCGTAGGAGCGAGATAACTCTACATATCTTTCTCTCTGCATTGAGCTCGGCCCTGCCAACCCTGCCGGCCGAGCTAAGACTCTCCGCTTGCGCGCGGACCAAGATCGCCACCCCACCCTATGTGTACAGTTCTGGCTCATGCGTATGTATAACCGAGGCTCGATCAACGGCCGCGGGCTCGTTCATCTCTCGCTCTATCTCTCCCTACCTACCACCATCCCTTCCCTCATTCCCTCATTCCCTCATTCCCACATTCCCGCCGTCCCTCTCCTTCTATTTCCCTCTCTGTGTAAGGCTCGAGCGCGGGCGTAATGGTCGACGGGGTGAAGATCCTTGTTGTCACTTCTTCCCGACGAAACATCCTATTTCTTCCTCTTCTTTTCCATAGATCATAGTTCTGGCCAGGCTATCGGGTTTAAAAGACGCTCTACCCTTCGCGACTGGATCCAACTATTTTTCCATTTGTCGATTTTACTTTTACCGATCTTTCACGTCAACCTTTACAATTATTATAATTTTAATTGTCTCGAAAATTGCGCTTTGCTATTTCCTTCTTTCCTACATACTTCTTTCTTATACATGTAGTTTTTTTTCGACGCACTTATTTATTCTAACGATGCATTAATTAAGTGTATTTTTTACCTTTCTGTATAACCTGGTAGAAAATTATCTAGTTTTATCGTGGCCTCTATTATTTAACATGGATAACTGCATAGATCTATATAAACCTAGATAAGTTTCTACTAAGCTACTGCCCATTTTAATTATGTCCTTGTTGTTTCTAAATTTTCAAATTCTGACATGTTCACTCATGTTTTCAGTAGAATTCAGAGCATCTTTGCTTCCGTTCGATAAATGTATTATTCTCAATTTAATTTAATATAAGAATAATATGTTACATTTATAGGAGCGATAAATTCAATTTGAGGAAGCTATGTACCAATGGCCAATTGACAGCGGTTTTTCATTTATATAAGTTAAAAATAATGTGCATTCCGTAAATATGTATTGAAAATATTTAGGAGAAATAATAAAATATTATGGAACATACAACTTCTCTTTAAACATTTTTATTTAGTAATGCAAAAAGTATATATATATTCACTAATCATAAATTAATTACTTTAAAATAATATTTTTAAATCGATTGTCTTAGCATCGTATACGTTAATTCTTCGAAAATTATCTTTTAAAATCTTGTAATTAAGCATAAAATTTACATCTTTTTATACTCGACTCTTTTAATTTTCATGATTATATCTTCTAAATTATATTTTCTTATGTATTAAATGTACTGCAATAGTTTTGATCTTAATGATTACTATTAGAAAATATTATGTAGGTACATCCAAAATTGAATCTCGTCAAGTGTTTTAAAGGGATGCTCGATCTTATTCATTTATGTAAAATAAATCGATGGATCGATGTAATACGTTAAATAAAAGTTACATATAATTTGTAACGTCTAGAAAAAGTATTATAATTAATAGACATTTAAGATGAATTGTGTCATGTAAATTAATAGTTTTGCTAGTAATTCCTTCGATCGAGTTAATTAGAATTACTCTTAAAGTTGCATCATAGTTATGGGTTGCTCTAAACTTTAACAAAATTAACACTCAGAAGCCAACGCTAATGATAGTGAGAACTTAATAGTTTATTTAATAAATAGAAGATAGTTTAATCGTCGGTTCGAGGATCAAATATAGGTGTATTAGATGTATCTACGTGTATATATATATATATACCTATACATGTATATAAAATTCTTAGCTCAAGTGTAGGTATATTATACCTAAGGTTTATTTGTAATACGTGATTTCTTAAAGAGATAGCGTAATCAAAAAGACTCACCACAAATTACATTTACATGTAACGACTCGAAAGGCTAATTGGTTCGGAAGGGTAATCGATGGTTAGCACAGCCGAATAACCGACTCGCTTACCTACACGTAACCGTAATGACCCCTTGCTCTCAGAATCTAATCTACGAGTGGCCACATCGATCACGGAAGAATGCTGTGAGCTTAGATTACAACTCAGTGTTTTAACACAATCATATAAATGTGAAAGGTAAATCAAACTTATTTATTTATACTTATACTTATTTACTTACTTACTAACTTATATACGTCATGTGATGCAGGCAAAAATCACCTTATTCCGACTTGTATAATATAATCGTTTATCAACAACATTGTACGTCAATTACATTGTAACTACTAGTTAGAATTTATAAAAACTAAATAATAAACAATAATAATTCTTATTTTTAATATGAAAAATAATGCATACCTAACTATACGCACTAATATATTATTATTTACTGTCTTTCGTATTATTGTAAAATGAAACAATAAACAAATTTTATTAATTGCGCAGAGACATATAATTATTTTATCACTTATATGTATATATAAAATATTTCATTCATTGTGTATTTATAAAAAAACTTGTTTACCTTATCGAAACTTGCTTTATAAGGGAGCTATATTAAAATATACCGGGTTACGAGTAGACATATTGAAAACTGAAATACTTTGTTTCCGTAATCTATGAAATATATTAACATTACATTTAGATTTCTATCTGCTATAATTAAATAACCATTAACTCGCTTTGATGTTCGATTTGATATGAATAAAAAAACAAATTTCTTTGAATTAACATACATGCATAATTTGAATTCGTAGATATATATCTAGGTTATACAATGATATGAATATATGTTTATTATTAATTTTGAATGAAATTTTTTATATGTATAAATGCACTTAATCCTATAAATAATCGACCATCTGGTTCACGTTAAAAACCGAACGGATACTTTATTATATTATATAAAAAAAATAAATAATAAAGGAACGTCAAACGATCGCGAGGTGAAAGGTAACACATGCAAAGTTGCAGGAAACCGATGTTGTTAAAAAATTTCTCAACTTAGCAAAGCGATTTTACTATACCAGGCAAAAAAATTATGCTATAAAAGTTACAATGAAAACGCGGTAATTGTGAAACATATGATCAGTAATCTAAAAATTACCGGGACAGCTTGGTAAAAATTGTAACGATTTATAACGTATATAAATATAATATTATATAAATATGTAACGATAACTTTGTTCGATCAGCTGATGTGCTGCAGGTTTATTACCCTGCTCTTTGCAAAATGTATAGATTAAATTTCTACTGTAAATTATACATCGCATTCATTTTAAAAATACGAGAATGCTGTGTAGGATATATATAAATATGTGTGTGTGTGTGTGTGTGTGTGATGGATATGTATATAGGAAAGCCATTCGATTGGGGTCGTGCTTTAATGCTTTCACGCAGACCGTTCGCAAGGAGACGCGAAGGAGCCAAGGCAAGGGAAGTCTCGGAGTAAAAGGGATGGGAAAAAGACTGAGCGCGCGCGGGATGTTAATTTTTCGCTAATCAATACCGTAAAAGTCTAAAATGTCTCGCGTATGTGGTGGGACGCCTCCCGCCCCTTCGGTTACCTCCCCTTCGCTCCTCCAGCCCCTTTGCGCTTTCACTCATTTGCCTAGCTAAGAGTGCGAAAGACGCAAATGAAGAAGGACGAAGAGGGCGCGCTCGAAAAAGAAGAAGGGTGAAGAGGGACGAGGGAGAGAGACGGGGGGAGAGAGAGAGAGAGAGAGAGAGGGGTAGGATTCTCCCCTTTTCGGGTGGCTTTTTACACCGCGAGGAAGAGGGAGCCAGAAAGAGCGAACGAAAGTTCGAGTTCCGCGAGGGGGTGGAGGTTCTCATTAAGCAGCCCGGGCATCGGGCGGGGGTTCAAATAAGAAGAAGACGAAGAAGCGCGCGCTCCGAGAAGAAGGGAGAAAAGGAGAAGAAAGCGGGAATAAGACTAAGACACAGGTGGCGGCGTCGGCGTCGGCGTCGGCGGCGAACTAAAAAGAGAGAGACGGAGAGATGGGGCGATGGCGCGAGGGAGAGAGGAAGAGAGGGTGAGAGAGAGAGAAGGAAAAGAGAGTACGAGGAAGAGACAGGGACAGAGGTAGATACGCTTGGTGGTGTGCGTACGTATAGGAGCGGGGAAATGTCAGGGCTCTCTTTCCTTCTCATGCTTCCTCTGTCCTGGGGACCAGGGTGGCAATATGGCCGCCACTGATGAGCGATCCTCGTATAACCCTTACTCGGTATACTGTACACCCGAGTTCTCGATGTCGTGTCCCTGCTCGAGTATTCGCATACGTACATCCGCCCACGCATCATTTAGAGCCGATGATGCGCTTACCCAGGCCAACGGAATACTCGAGCCGCGCCAAGACTTGGACTATGTTTAATACCCTGCAGTCTACACTCTCACTACCACCGAGGTCGTCTCTCGGCTCTCTCGGCTCTCTCTATGCGTATTACACCTCAAGGGCATACGCACACATCGACATATTTCCAGGCTGAGCTCCTTTCCCAAACTTATCGAGAATTACGAGGTGTTACTGCATCGACAGTTCACCAACTCCGTTTTATCGGAATTGGTAATGACGCTTTAGACGATTGTTCTCGCCGATTCAAACTCTCTTCTGTCCCTCTCCTTCGAAATGTTAATATTCCTACGGATATACCACTCACATCCTGCTTATTACTTTTTTTTTTATTTTCCTTTCTTTCTTCTCGATTAAGTACGTTTTTCGTTTACTGTACGAAATATTCTAAATATTCATTTATACGCGCGTAAACGTTATTTTTAATTTAATGTTCTACAAAATTTTGGTAACTTAAGAAATATACAAACTTTAGAAGCGAGTGTACAAGCGCATGTATGCAGTTTCTTCTCGTACTAAACCTTATATTGTGTACACATTATTATAATTAAATGTAATAATATATTTATATTTTGCAATGTATAAAAAATTTGTAATTAACTGTAATATCTCTATTTTAGGACATTCCCATTACATAAAATTATGACTACTTAAAATTATGACATCCTAATAAATTTGGAACCAGAAAAAAACAAGTTAAATTAATTATCACTCGCTTAGCTTTTTCGGGGAAAATAACCAGACAATTAGTATCTTTTTGATTAGACGTAAAGGTAAAAACGGTAGGCCGAGCTTACAAATCACACCGAAATCGTTGAAAGTTAGTTTATAGAGATCTATAGACCAAGTGAGAAGAAAGTTTCTTATAAGTCTGTATATCGAATTGGTAAATGGTAAGAAAAAGGAGAAGGAGAAGGAGAATGGGAAGGAGAAGAAAAACGAAAACTCGAGCGGTCAGGTAGTAATAAATTAAGACGGTGAAAGAAACAACCCCTCCGAAGGATACTCGAGATAAACGGGCATTCATTTGAGAGGCTGGAGGGTACGGGAGATACGTAGGCGCCTGGCGCGTATGCAAGCAGGAAGGCGGCCGCGCCGGACGCTGATACGCGCCGTCAGGCGAAAGGCTACGAACGGTCTGCGTGGACTGGCTCCTTCTCCTTGTGTTCTCTCTCTTCCTCCCCCCCTCCCCCCTACCCCTCCTCCACCACTACCTCCTCCTCCTCCTCCTCATCCTCCTTCCTGGCTCCCTGCCTCCCTCCAACCCAAGACGGACGGACACAACAGCCCGGCAGGAGTGAAGCTTTGGTGGGGCTACCGGTTAAGGGGAAATGCAAATTAGAGCCGAACGAGTGAGAGGGTCTTTTCTTACTCTCCCTCGCACTCTCGAGCAGACGCCTTACCTTCGGAGGGGTAGCTGCCTGCCCGAAGGAGCTTCACTTATGTAAACGCCCAACCGTACGTCTTTCCTCGCGTGTGTGGGTTTTCGGCTTGCTGTCCTCCTCGCGGTATGCGTGTGTGTATTATATCGATTGCCGGCCAACTCAAATTCACCCCTTTCACCATCCCCCTTTTCCTTTGCCCTCGGTCTCTCTTTCTCCTTCGATCTTACGGAGTTCTGAGCTTCTCGGTCAATCCCCACCTTCTACCCCTTCAACTCCCGAAGCTACGTACGGTAATTATTGTAGTGCCTCTCGCTTAGTGTGTGTGTGTGTGTGTGTGCGTGTGCGTGGGTGCATGTGTGTGCCAAGTTAAAGCGAGATTTCGGGATTTGGTTGTCGTACGTTGGAACGGATTGTCTGTAAATATATGGAATTACCTATCTTGTACAACTGCACAATAGAGGATTATCACTAGTTGACTCTGCTTATCTAATTTTCATTCTGATATAAATTATGTTTTTCAATATTCGTTTTATAAATTTAATATTCTTAATTTTTATGAGAATAGTAATTAGTTCACCAGATATGCGTAGGTTCCTTAAATTGATGAGGCGAAATTAATAGTTGTTAATTTTTTTAAATTACCCCGAGTAGATACAATATGGCGAATCGGATTTGAGTATCTGCTCCAAACATACAGTAATGTAAGTATAAATTACGGTGTCGGATTAAGCGTGTAACGCTTTTAATTTACGGTCCGGATTTAAGTTCCATCAAATTGAATTACCTTTAAATAATACTTAAATTTTACTAGTGTTTATAAAATTTTATATGAAAAGTAAAGTAATGTGTTGGTGCAGTTCTAGTAAACGTCCGTAACTGGTCGCTACTCTACTCAAAGGTCGCAATTTTTTTACTATTTAATTTACCATTTACAGTATAACCTAAGTCGGGTCCTGTTCGAGAACTGATTCAAGTCGAATTAATTTATCGAGAAACATAGTTTCTTCTCCGAGCTCGATCTTCCAAAATCGGTATGTCATCATGTCAGGATCATATTAATGAGGATTTAACAAAATCTTAGAAACGGTAAATTTTGTACACCCTCCATTGTAGGTTAAAAAAAGAAGGAAATGTCGATTTTTGAGGGTCAATCCAAGTTAACATACTTGGATTGACCCTCAAAGATCGACATTTCCTTCTTTTTTTAAAATCTTAGAACATAAATTGCGGAAAATTCGTAAATCATATGCAACAATTACAATTAATTTCACAAATATATATTGGTTTCTATTTACAAATTTCTAAGAACTTTATTTGAATTCTACTATACCATTAATATCACGTATATATACGTATTTCTAGATATATCATTCTGTTTTCATTATTTTTAATATTTCATGTCAATACAAATTAATTTGTAATTAAATAAGGTAATGTTGATAGCAGAGAAAGCCTATATTCTTTCTTTATTTATAAGAAATGGTTAATACCTAATAATTTAATTAATTAATATAATTAATATAATTAATTTTATGCTTTATTAACGATTACTACCCACAAGTTTATTAGAGCACATATTTATTAATTTGATTATATTGTCAACTTAGTTACAAATTTTTCTAATCAAGAGTGTCACATTTCTGGAATTCGGATCTACCGAATTCTAGGATATATGGTTACTACTATAAAAATATAAAGGAACCCAGAGAACAAATAGAAATAGATACTCAAAGTTAAGTTAAAAAAACTGAGATCGAGTACTTAGTAACTCCAACATCTTGATTTGAGTGAAAGTTATTGAAAAAATAAAAATATAAAGACAATTTGGCCTAAAAAATCAGTAAATTTTTTAGTTCAAAATAGTCATCAAAATATCGTTAAATTCGTTTTTTTCATAACTTTCGACCAAATCAAGATATTCAAGCTTCTTCTTTTCTAAACCCAATCTACTCGATTTTAGTTTTCTTTTGGATTTAAGTTTGGAAGCATATATCTATTTATTTCCGAGTTACAAGCAGTCAAAGTCAAGGGCTTTTTTTGGAACAATTTCTCGTTATTTGCTTATATATATATATCGTAAAGAAGAGCGTTAGTATCCAAAAGCTCTGGATTTATTTATATTTTTATAGTAGTAAATATATCCAAGAGTTTGGTAAAGATCCGTTTACCGGAGGCACTCTGCTTGAATGTAATCTACGAAATTTAAAAATAATAAAAAATGTTTGTAACACAAATATGTATTAATATTGTGTACATCTTTTTATGGTGTTAATAACACCCAGGAGAAATTTAAATTGCTGCAAATTGTTTCTCGTACGTCGACGTATAATATAGTAATAATTATATTTTGTGGAAACAGAAATAGATTACAAGCTAAATATTTAAATATGTCATAAATAATTATGTGCCTCCACACTTTTATGCAAAATGCGTATTGTATAAAGTTCGAATAAAATCCGGAATAACGAAGATACGGGACTGTATAGCAAATGTATACATGAAGAAACAATATCGTAAAATAAATTGGATATATTTTTTAAGAGAACATCAAATGAATTATTAGTTTAGTGTAATCGAGGAATTATTGATCGTTCCTGTTTTTTGTAGTTTCAAAGATAATGTTTATTTAGCATAGTTGGAAGTACGGTATAAGCTTGTTATGTACGATAGTTTCGTGTTAGGGCCAGAAATCCTTAATTCTATAATAAACCCTGACCCCATAACGCGGGGAAACTCCTTTGTTGGCCGCACGTGCGTAGTACGAGTGCGTTCGGGTAAAATCTTGGCTCGCGTTACCCTAAGAGAGAGCACCTCAACAACAATGTCGTCGCAACGTCGTCCAAGACACGGGCGAGCCATCAAGATGCGATATCCCCCGGGCGCATAACTGGCCACTGAGAGTCAGTGTCGGAACTACACCTTAGCAGCATGCACGCATGTAAGTGCTCCGGACGCTGTTACTGCTACTGCTGTTACTGATGCTGCTGCTGCTGCTGCTGCCGCTGTTGCTGCTGCCGCTGTTGCTGCTGGTGGTATTGCTGGTGGTACTGCTGATACTAATACTGCTGCTGCTACTACTACTCTTCGCTTAGTCTCGAGCAGCCGCACCGCTCCTGGCTCCTCCTGTCGATTTAACGGGTGTCATCAACGCCGCAGCCGAGAGATTCCGGCTCCAAGCGAATCTCACCGGCTCTCGGGAATTCTGATTTACTAAGGGGCCGTAAACGATGCCGTAAAAGCCGCGCGAGCGCGCGAGCACCCCTATACCATGTCCCTCTCTCTCTCTCTCCCTCTTCCCCTCCCCCCCTCGCCCCCCTTCCTCTCTCCGTACCTACCTATTCCTACCCTTTCTCTACCCCTACCCCTACCTTCTACCCTCGATTTCATTGTTTTTCATTCTTTTTATGAGCCAAGAGGGAAAGTTTTCTTCAACTATTTCTGCGACGGGACGTTTACGTCGAATATAAGTGTTGATGGCTTAAGAAAATGTTGGATGCCACTTCAGAACTGAATTGTCATTTGAATTTTCCTCTGCACATTTTTAACCCCCGTTTAACGTATGTTTCATACTTGAATAATATACTCACTATTTCATGCATTATAAATTAGATTTTTAGCTTTATTTAAATTGTAACCACAACTGCATTTATCTAATTTTGAAATTATAAATATGCCACATTTAAACAAGTGATTATATTAAAGAAAATAATATGGACGTAAATAAATGTGCGATTTTTTATAATCATCTCTAATTACTGAAATCGTTAGATTTAAACTTCCTTTAAAATTCAACCACACCTATAGAATAGATAAAAAATTACTTATAAGTAAAAAGAACGTCCTCAAAAATTAAATAAATTATTTATAGTTATTCAAATAGTTATCTAAAATATTAGAAATGTATATGAGTTTTCGTATAAAGGAAAGAAAATAATTCTATATTTTCTTTCTAATGTACCTTGACTTCTAATAATCTCGTTCTGACTAATTACTACAATATTGTGTTTCTCAAAACTTTAAGCTATTTTATATATTCTACGTCATTTTAAGAATAAATAAATTTTCTGAAATATTTGTAATTGGTTCAATTACTTACATTTTTATTACAATTAACAAAATTAGAAAAAAAAATACTTCAGTGATAAATTAAAAATTTTTTTGTTATAAAATTAATAGAATTCAAAATACCTTAGTATATAAGGAACGACCTTTTTTTAATAAATTTTCGACAATTTTTGACCGGTACTGTAAAATTCACCAAGTTCATACGTTTGAAATCATATTGCGTGTTAATCATATGTTGTATTATAACGCCTGACTAAATCGACACACAACTACTGATTTTAAATTTTAACAAAAATAAAGACGCTGTTATGCATTATATTTTAAGTATGTCACATATTGTGATTTAATATGTAATAGTCCGTAGATATTTTTGCTCGTGAAATTAAACTGTTAAGTAATTTAAACATCTTAATATGAACTCAAGTGAATCTATAATGATAAGTGTTTACCTACTTAGTGTAGCAATGTCAGGAAGTTTTGTCTTGGTTTTATACGGCACGTGAGAAAGTTCAATAATTTCAAAGCCAATTGTGCGCGCAGGTGTACAAGGCGCTAAGCACGTGCATTCTTAAATTTGACTGACGCTCGGTGCGAGATTTGTAATCTCTTGACTGGAAGCGTGGAGAAAGTGTCGGCGCGCACGAACTGCCGTGCACCGCTCAACTCGTGTTTTTCATAAATCAACCTTTTGTGCGTTGATTCTGGTGGGTACAAAAAAAGAATTGATAATTCGGTTTCGTAACTACCATTTGCAGACCCACAAATTTTATCCTAATGTAATTTGAACGTGCGCATTTTTGTTACTTATTTCTTTGTATGCGTCTAGTAATTATTCATATTTTTTAACAATTATAAATAATTGTAAGTAGGTGAATAAAACAATAATCCGCGATAAGAACAAGACAACTATCTAACTTATAATATACTAACATAGTCAATAATTATAAAGTCATCAAATTCCGATGCGAATATACTATTACCATTGAAAAATCATCATACTGTTCAATTTATTTAGTGTTGACGCAGCATTCGTGGTATCGCGTTAAAGTTAATTTATTTTAAATTATAAATTCAATAATGCTAAGTATGCTAATACTACGTGAGTACAAACAAATGACCATGTATATGCAGACAAAAAATAGAAATGCTAAGAGGTGCAGCAAGAAACTTTAAGGTTTATGATTTATGTTGCACGTTGTATCGTAACTTTGATAATATCGGTGTACACGACGAAGTAACTATACTATGCTTACTGGCTGCGATATTTAATATAAATAATTTAGTTCACACCATGTGCATATAAGTTTTTATTATATTTTGCAAACAGTAGTAAGAGTACATAGGTATATATTTTATTAAGAAATTCACAGTTTTATTATCAAAGTTTACGTTTGCCAGGTAATAAAAAATAATAAATTCTGTTAAACGAATAATGAAAAAAAAAATGAAATTAACCTTCTCGAGTGGATTAATTTTTTAGTGCGATGAGGGTCAAGGCCGATAGTGGATAAGAACGTCAGATAATTACTGAACCACCTAGGGGAGAGGAAATAAATCTTTGAAAAATTTGAAAAGTGCGCGTTTGATAACAGTTAAGGTTTTTATACTTAAAATCCTCATTTTTTCTTATAATAAAAAAAACTCTTAACTTTGAAAAAGCTCTTTAGTGGATATCTGCGACACAAGATGAACAAATAAAGATACATAAACTTCGTTTACCATCTTTGAATAAATATGCTAAAAAAATGATTTTCTCATCGTGTATTAAATACGCGAAGCAGTATACATATATGTAGATATAGTTTGCGAGAGTTGAATGTTAATTTAAATGTCGTGCATTTATGTAGACATTATAAGAATAAATAGAATGCGTGAAATTTCATAACTGTTCGCATAAAATCACGATCTGCAGGTGGATCTCAGTTTGTTGGGAAAGTTACTACCTTAAAGCATTGAGAAAACTTGTAAAATAATGAAAAGGAAAAAGCAATTAAAATGATTGTGATATATCTTTAGTTGTAAGACACACAATATTTATCGAGGAAAAGTTGAAAATCTCTCACTCTTTACGATCTGGCTTTTATACTATCAACCGTCTAGTGTAGAAGGTGAGAGGCGGTGAGGGAGGAGGTGAGGAGGGGGGGGGGGAGGGGCTTCGGCACAGAGAGGAAGAAAACAATAAACATCTCTTCTACGGCATGAAATTTAATTTTACATAAACACATTCCAAAAGCAAAAGTTTCGGTCTACGCAATCGCTCTGTTAAAATCTGTCTTCTCTTTCTCCTCGTTGCATGAAAGATTTACGGCAAGTTTCATTTCCCGCCCGAAATCTTTGATCTCGAAATGTTACTCGAGGACGATACAAACTTTTCGAGTTTCGGCCATTATTATTGTCTCACAGCTCACGCCCTCAATTCGAGGCACAAGAAGATCGAGCGCGTACTTTTGAGAGAAAACACAGAGACTCGCAAGAAGACCAGGAGAAGAGAGAGGGAGAGAGGGAGAGAGGGAGGAAGAGGGAGAGCCGGAGACGCGTGTATATATGTATATAGGTATAGTGGCTCCTCCCGATTACAGGAATAAGCCGCACGTACTCGCGACAAGAACGCGTCCACTCTCGAACCTTAAAGGACCCTCTTCCAAAGACGGTCTCTAGACGTATACACGAAAGGCGCGGGTGAGAGCGCAACCCTATCTTTCGTCGCAGAAACCGCAACTTGCCCTTAGCCTCGGCCTTCTCGTCCCTCGCGTGCATATATCGTCCGCCAATCTTGGTGCCACCCTTACACGTACTTGCCTCGTTCTCACTCGGTGCCTCTCCCTCTCTCTCAGCCGCTTGCTACACAGTACTCGTCGGTGTCTCGGTGTATCGGTGTCTCGGTGTCGCACTGTATATAGGTATGTGTACGTGTGGGAGGAAGGCTTGCTTCTCTCTTGGTTCCCGAGAGCTCGCAGGCAATCAACCCTTCGTCTTACTACATTACTGACCACCCTACCTTGTCCCGGCGACGTTCTCGTCCTTTCTGCCTCTGGAGTTGGCCTTGTCTCTGTCTCGCCGAGTAGGAACGACCGAGTCGAAATTCAGCGGGGACAACACGCGCGCCTTGCCGAGGGATAATCAATGCAAGATAGAGACCGACCCAAAGAGAGCGAGAGAGAGCGAGACAAACTTGAATAGAGCGAGAAAGAGAGACCGATATATAGAGGGATGCCTTGGAGAGTCTGTACAATCGATTCCTCTGACTACTTAAGTTGATCAAAGTTCCAAGCGCGGCTCTGCTCGGTTCGGCTATGCCTCGGCCTGCAAGCTTTGAGATGTAATTGTGATCCGAAACGATTATTTGTTCTACTGTCACGAATAGTTCTTTTGTGTTTTCCTACTATTACACTACTTCATTCTACTTCGATCATTTTACCTCTTTAAATTATTCGATTCTCGTTACGAGCGACTATTTTCATCCTAACGATTTATAGACTAGAGAACAACAGTTTCCTTCGTTCATTTATATTTTAAATCTATTTATATATCTATACCAATCTTATATTTTTGATACACAACTAAACTCATCAATAATCCTGCGATTATTACTATCTACAATTTATTATCATTGCCGTTTTACAAATTGTATTAAGTCAATTATTCACTTATAGGTATATCATAAACGGCCTTGAAATAAACAAAGATGAAAAATATTTAATCTATACTATACCTATTCAACAGTTTCATCAACTTTTTCCTTAGATTCGAATTTATCACGATTTCTTTATTAATGGTAAATTACACCTAACTGATCATTAGAACTACATTTGAATTCTTTAGTTCAAATTCTAGGATCTGATTGACTTTACCGCAAGCTTCGAAAATGAATTTTAATGAATTCCGTTTTATTTAAATTTAGTTATCAAGTAAGTGATTCGAAGAGAATTTAAAATGCATGAATAATTTAATTACTTTTACTCAAATTTTTTTTACTTACTATTTTTTACCATTAATCATTATTAAAAATGCTATTGTTGTTTTATGTAAATAAAGTTAAAATAAATATTTTTATTCGAAAACAAATTCAAGTATAAATATGATATATATTGCTAATGTAATATTTTACACATTAAAATATTTTGATGTATTCCATGAAAATATAAAACAAAGAATTTGAGTTACCATTTATAAATATTAAAAAAGAAATACGATATCTCAAATATTATTCTTTAAAGACAAAGAAAAAGTAATACATGTAGTCAGTCGTCTAGATTCTTAGATCAGCATCAAACAGATTTCAAGGGTTGAGTTGAATAAAAAAAAATTTTTTTTGGTTATCATCGTAAATTGAAACTTTTATAGCATATTTGTAATTAAAATATAAACTTTTCTAAATAATTTCAGTAAGATTAAATCGTTTTAACCAAAATTGTGCAGAAAAATGAGTGTCAATATCAATGGTGCTAAATGCTCCTTGCGTAACATCAATTTTTGGATTTACTGAGTGATGAAATGAATCCAAAAATCGATAAGACGCTGGAAGCATTTGGTACCGAATAATAATTTTAACACATATAACTGCATAACTTTATTTAAAACAATCCTATCATGTTAAAAATTTTCAAAAATATTTATATTTTTACAAATTTGCCACAAAAATTTAAAATTATTAAATGGAAAAACAGAAAAAATTTGCTTCACATCTTCTCAACCTAACTCTACCCTTAAAGCTTGTTGGAGAAAAAGACGGATAATGAAAACGAAGAGGGAAATCCTAGCCCGTGATCGTCAACGTTTCTCAGAATCAGCCATTTCCGACTTCGAAACCGCGTCTCGTATGGCCCGAAGCGAGCCCAAGAGTCAAATCGAGAACCAATCAATATCCCTATCTACCGGTAATTAATTAGAAAAATCCTGAAAACTCGTGACGACGTCCGCGGACTATCCTTATAATATTTTCGAGAAGTGATACCGAATCCCTGGGAGAAAAAATCGCCGCAGGCCCTTGGATGTGCGTGTATATAGATTATCTCTCTCTCTCTCTCTCTCTCTTTCTCTCTTTCTCTCCTTATGTATGTATATATCGCGAGCCTTTTCCTCTTTCTTGCGCATCGTTCGCTCTTACCAGCATGTATATATACACGTCTAGATCTATGTATATCTATATATAATCGAGATGCCCCGGGCGTTCATCTTTCTCTACTCTTCGGATCTTCTTTCGCTCATTCCTCCTTCGCCCAGTTCACCCTCGGTCTCTCTTGGTTTCCATTTGCACCCGTATATCGGATCGTTTCTCGCTCGCTCACATTTTTCATGCTCCTTTGCCATCGAATAAATTAACGTCTTTAGTTAGCCGATATTCCACTTCCATTGGCGCTCCTCAGCAGAATCTTTGTCTTCATCTCGAGAATGAAAGAACCCGGACTCCGGCTCCACCCCTACGTGCCTCCCGACACCACCCCCCTCCCACCCCACTTGCGCCCTCGTCCTACCTCGTTCTCTTCGGATTTCTTCTCTCCTATTCTCTACAGAATTTTTCGTTCCGGAAGTGCACTTGCCAACCTGGTTATTACGCCGACCATTCATGCACGTAAGTCCGCGGCAAGCTTGCGCAATAACGCGCGAGCTTTCGTCTTATTTACTCTTTGTACCGGAAGAGAGTGTCTGAGAAAATGCCGTACCTTTTTTTCTCCCATCTCTCCTATATATCTCGTCTTTTCAATCGGTTGCAGGTGAATCTCGCATATTTATACAGAGAGCTGTCATTAAAATGGATCTGATAACTTTGCGTTTTTATGGACCCACGGTAATTTCAATTCTCGATGTGCTTTATGGAGCTTTCACCGACCTATGCTTTTTCTGTGGACTTTCGAGATGCGAAAATTAAACTACGTTTTTTCTTCAAATTAGAGATACGGTTGTTTGTTTTCTTTCGAGATATGAAGTTTACTTTCAGCTTACGATCTAAAGAACTCCAATAGGTGCTCGTCGAATTTCAGTTCAATTACTTTAATCCTTTTGTTAATTATTTCCATTTGTCCTCTCGAATAGTTACAATAACATCATAACTGTTTAGAAACGAAGTTTTTTGAAATATTAATACACGCAGAGCTCGAGAAACACGAAATGTCGAAACAGTTATATAAAATCAATACTCATCCAATAAGTTTCAATATTTCCTAATTATAATTGTTTTTATTTTTAATAAGTTTGAAGCTCTTCTCAATTAATGTTTCAATGATTGAGATTTCTTTTAATCCAACTAATATTTTCAAAAGCTTTATTAATTCAAAGTTCTTATATAGTTGCACAGATTCAAGAACGGTTTTGTGATTTCAAAATCGCATTTGTCGAGAGTTATAGCAAGTTGTATAGGAGTTGCCGAAGTCCATCCTGAAACTCGTCGACAATTACAACATTTATCTTAGTAAAATCCAAGCAAGTCCGAACGCGAGACATCCTCAAAAAGGATATCGTTAGGTCTGCAAAGCTCTAAGGGAAAATGGTCCAAGCTACATAGTGAGCAAAAACGTATAGAAAGTATCTAAATATTTTGGATAATAATTGTAGTGGCAGTTTGGTAAAAATTTTAAATCAAAAGAGAATTAACATCCGGTATAGTGAAAATTGTAATTCTCAATTTTTATATAAAATTATGGGGAAAAATTATAAAAAGAATCAAAAATGAGCATTTTACCCAGATACTTGAGTAATTTTTGTTCAACTTTTCTCTCTGCGGTTAAGCTGACCGATAGGATTTACCTGGACTGGGCGACCTTCAGTTCGAACTGGAGCTTCTTATCGGTTGCGTCAGCGCGGCGTATATAGTTTTCTCTCCCGCTCTTCTCCCCCCCTCCCCCTTCCCCCTTACCCACCCCCCTCCTTTCTCTCCCTCTCCCCCTCTCTCACTATACACATATATATATAGATATATGCATGTATAAGGTTCGACTGTATGCTAGCGCGACTCAAGACTGTAGTTTCAATTAGCGCGACTACCTCGCACCGCTGCTCTGGAAACTACTGCCAAAGAGAGAAAGAGAAGGAGCGAGCCATGTAACTCGCGCAGCAAACCGGTCGGGGCTTCGAAACCCATGCAATAACCACCGCGTGGAATATAACTTCCGGTGTTTGTGAACGTGCCTCGTTAGCGTGAGAAGGGGCCGAAAGCGCAAGAGAGAACTTGACGTATTAGAAAGCGAATGACGTCGCGACGAACGACGCCGACGCCAAAGCGGCCGCGCTCGACTTCTCACCTTTTGCCTCTTTCTTCGCGCCTCTTTCCCCATTTTCCTCAGATTGCATAATAACCAACTTTCGGCGACTAAACCAATTGCTCCTTCGACCGACCTTGTATATCATTTCTCAGGCACCTCTATTTTCGTCTCGTTCCTCTTGTGGTTACCAAACGTTTATTAAAACCTCTCACTCCTATAAAAAAAACGAAAAAAAAAAAAACGAAATCATCTTTATTCAACAAAATCATATAAATATTATTTTTTACATGATCATTCACGTAAAATAATAAATTTTGAAATTTTTGTTTTAATATTTGTAAGCAAATCACTACAATTTTTTTCGTGCTAGCTGTCACGGTAATTATCAGGTTAACGATCAAACGTCCCAGGTTTACCAGTTTTTCACAATAATTTTTTGAAGTATAAATTCGCTCGGTAAAGGTGATGCATTACTTGATGTAGATTATACACAGAAGATTAAAGTATTCCATGTGCATGTGATCCAAATACAATGTACATGACTATTGTTACATACCTTCAATCTAATTTTTGAAAGGCCGTAATCGCGGTATGCGATCTACTCTCTCTCTCCCTCTCTCTCTCTCTCTCTGTCTCTCTCTCGTTCTCTCTTTTCCAACTCGTCGTAGAATAAGGGAGGCAACATTCGCTGTGCCGTGTAAATCATTCTTAATCAATCGAATGGCTTGGTGCCGGTGAGTCTTATCGAACTCAACTGAATCCTCCCATCCAAGTCTCTTTACACGTGCCAAGAGATTATACAATGGCGCAGTTGATGGACCTGGTTGAAACTCCTATCGTTCTGAAGCCATCTTCTCACTAGAAATAAAAGTTAATCAAAATAATACTTTTTTGAATTTATATTTTTATGTTTTTAAAGAAATATATATATATATATAATAACAAAGAGTATAAGAGCGACAACAATAAGCAAATGCATGTTTTAATTGACGTAATTAAACATTATTACGAATCATGTCTATAATCAAAATGTAGTACAATGTAAATATAATAAAAAATGTATATATAAATTAAATGTTCAAAAAGTTTAATTAATTATCTCCCGACGATGAACGTACTCGCAATCGAATAATTTCAAAGTGCTCCCGTCCCCTTTGCAATTAATTCGCGTGATCTGTCGGAATCGTATATCCTGTGCGTGCAAGCAACACATAACGTATATACGCACGATCTCCTGCAAGTTATATATCCTTATAGACACGATAAAACAGGATGAAAAGACATACCCGGCGATCTTACAATTTCGAGTACGAATATTGTATTATAAGCACATAATTCAATATACGAAAAATATTATTTTTACATTTTATCTCATTTTTCTATAGAATATAGCAAATCGTTAAATTGTTTTTATCAAATTTCTAGATTCTAATTAAGTTGTACAAAATTACTTATAGTAAATAATTAATTTTTACAATCTGTATATGCATGATAAAAGTTTGAACAAATGTAAGTCACGTTGTCAAAAGATTGGTAGTAATTCGACGGTTATTGTATAATATTAGCTCTAGGAAGAATAATACAATTACATAAAAATAATGTATCGACTTGGAAAATATATAGTATAGATTTATTCTTTCGAGGAAATTACGGTTATACTCATATGAATACATTTGGTGAATAAAGTACCCGTTGTCGTGTTTTGGGAGCTGCGAACTAAGCTCGCACCCAAGTCCTTGGTGTTAATCACATTCGTGCTTCAAATCTATGATTAGTCTTGGCTGGCTTCGCCTCGGATCTCGCACACAAATACGTAATTTACACGACTCGGGCAAAGATATGGTTTCCGGGGTGAGACTAACCTCGTAGGAAGAAGGAGAGAGACAGCGAGAGAATACATGTGAGAGAACTGATCGCTCGATATGACAGTATGACATGTAGAGATTGTCGTGTTCGGGGTATAATGTATCTGTGCATTAGTGAAATTTAGTGAAAATTACACATTAGTGCAACCGTATATGAAAAAAAAGATGGAGTGACGTTTCAACTATGGTAAAGTAGACTGCTTTGTAATTTAGATTTCGATCGTATATACGTAATTTTGCGTGTCGAATTGAAATTTACAAGATTAAGAGCTTTGATTGGTACGACTTACCCTTAATTTGACTGCCTATTCATTTATCATATTTTTATTTACCTTTACCTTTCGTGTAATTTAATTAAAAATATATTTGTTTCCGCAATGATGTCAATAGTTTATAGTATCAAATATCTAACAACAAACAGAATATTTTAAAAATAAAACTATAGTATAAGTGGACAAAATAAAACAATTTGTTACAAATATATATTTCATTATTTTAATTTAGTTTAGTTAGTAGTATAATTTTAAGTACAGAAAAGTTATATACGATATTCGAAACAACTTGGAAAATTTCACATAAACTGAATTATATTAATCATATCGTCTATTTAAGTCACTTACCACCCACCGCATAATTCCCTGACGCGTCAAAACCATACAAAGAAAAAGGTTTCCAGGTAGAATTACATCACACGTACAATTAACCTTAATGACCCGGCATCAAAAGAAAGATAAAGATCGCGCGAGCACGAGGGTCAGCAGTGTTTACGCGCTCTGATTTAATACTCGACGGTTTCGCATGTACACATGTGCGTCACTCATAATCTCCCTTTGAATACATTATGAGCCTCGAGTTTTCTATATGTGTATTTATGTATGTGTATATATAGTGCTGGGAAGGAATTAAATAAAATGTACGTCACACATGCGCACATAGGTATATGTATGTATAAAGAAAATCGTGTAAACAAGGGAAAAAAGGAAAGTGTCGGATGAGCCGTTGGGGCGCGTGCCGCGCGCTGTCCACTATCAATTTATCACCCTCCTCACCCCATTCAACGTTCACCACCCCGAGGGACTTTCCTCCCTTGGTTCTCGGACAGCGCGCTCTTCCTCTTTTCCGACTCTTTTTGCGGGACGTCCCGGGAACGCGCAACCCTTCCGTTTCGCTTCACGCGCTTTCCAGGCTTTTTCTCTTCTCCATTCACTCGGTAGAGACAAGTGGATAATGGAAAGACGAAAGTACTATGACCGTTAAACCGAGAGCTACCCGAGTTAAGGTGTGAGTGGTCATTCACTAGTTAATGCTCGACCCTAGCAGGTGGTTGATAAAAAATATATCTTTCATTCCTTTTAATTACTCTTACTTTCTTTTACTTTTTTCAAGATATCTTTACAATGGTTGATCATCTTCAATATAATTAATATATAGGTATATTATTACCTTTTTTTATACTAAACTGCATGAATTAAATTTTCATTCCTTGAATTATATAATATTTTGTAGAGGACTTAATTACGATGTATTATTAAAATAATGGTCGAGGAAAAGCAGTGAGATTGAAAGAGATGAAAGTTAAGGGTGCAAAGAATCACCGTAATAGATGAGCAAAGAGACCACTGGAAGAGGATCGAAGAATATAGATAGACGGTTAAGAGAAACTTTTAGTCGAGATCGTAATCACCACAATCCAGTCAGTGGTCAGTTCTGAATCCGAATCTTTCACCAGCTACTTACTTTATCGTTTCTCCGTAAGTCTATATTAAGCAAGCAAATTAAGTTTATCCGCAGAGCTTCTGATGTTCAATTTTCGATGTGCCAAGTGCTTGTTGATTCTGACTACGTGTATATATATAGCTATATATATACATTTATATGTGTGTGCGTTTGAGAGTGTGTTTGTATGTGTATTATATATACATACGTATACAACTATAAAAACAAGTTTTTAAATAACTATTCACTTTATGAAAACAATGTAATCTTATAGCATTTATTTACAAAACTTCAATAGACAAGTATTTTAGGAAAAAATAATTTATGTTACATTTTTTACATAAACATAACGTTAAATTATAATGATTTATTAAAAATAAAAAATGTTTAAAAACGTTATTTTTGCATAAAAAATTAATTTTTTAGTAATGTATTTTTATTCTGGCAAACATAAAATCGGTTTAAATTAGGAAAATTTGATGTAAAGTTGTAGTAATTACTTTAAAGAATATTCACATTAAATTTCAAATTAATCCAAATTTAATAACATACAATTCTGTTTTGTTATAATATATTTCCCAAAAATATTCATATTTTTACTATATATGCCATAAAAGTTTTCCATTAATAAGTTGTAAAACAAAAAGTTTTTTTTTATATTTTCTCAATGTAACTATAACATTTAAATAAACTATATTACAAGTCCTCATATGTGTAGGTATAGCTGTATAGTACGGAATAATTACACGGTTGCATACCAACCGAATTAGCATAATTACGTTTATTATTAAACTTATTTAAAAAATCCACTATTGTATGAGAAACCCAAATGCAAAAGTAGTAGATAATTGAATAGCACGTCATAATATACAATTTCAAATGTCAACTTCAACATTCATAGATTTTCTTTACAAACATTTTTAAAGTTACTATTTAAATATAATTATCTAGTGCTTTTGCATTTGGATTTTGCATAAAATAGTAAATTCAATCCAGTAAATGTAATGATTAGCATATTTATTTCGGTCAATAGCAATAGGATATACCACCCTCTTCAATTTCTATTATGATCATATATGTATGAAAGATTTTGTTATTTGACATTAGGCAATTTTTTTAAACAAATTGTACACGCAAAATGAAGTAAAGACACATAATAGCTGAAGACTACTGAATCATTGAATTTAAAAGGAGGGAGTACGCTGAAAGATAAATTTAATACAGCGTTATATTTGGAAAAAAAGTAGGGCTAATGTTACTTCATGTGCAGACATACGCGTAGGACGAAGGTCTCTTATAATACATATCTACATATCTATAAACACAAGAAACATAACACGCTCGATGACGAAATGCTCGTGAGGGGAAATTAGGGTGGCGTGCGTATCACAAAAGGGATAGCGACTGTGAACCGATCGAAAGCGCCACGCCAGGATTTTGTCTACGCACGCACAATGCCCTGTATAACGGGGAAAGATGGAGCACATATCGCATTGTTCCACAAAAACTCGAGAGCTTTCCTTTTTAGGCACGACCGCTACACGGGAGAGCCTTATATTTTCATCATCGCAAAATGTGTGATGCATCAAAATATACTAGATAATAGTTTGTAAGAGAAATTTATGTGTATTAGAATTCATTTAAGGCCCTCCCTAAAATGTATGTATGGATGTATGTATGTATGTAATCATGTATCAAAGATAACTCAGTCAATTTTTTACCGATTTAGCTGAGATTCACAGGGTAACTTCGTCATAATGTAATTAGATAATGGTCCTATTTTCAGATATATAGCACTGAAACACTTTAAGTTATGGCATTATTTTTAATTCCTTAGAAACGGTTTTGTAGCATTATCTTGAAATGTATTAATTCTACATAAAAACTTTATACGGACGAAATGTTCGTCTCAAAATAACAAAACTTTTTCCTATTGTACACTTAACGCTCAAAACAATATTTTCGAAGATAAACAGAAAAACGGTCAAAATAACGAAAAAAGCACAAAAAAACACGTTTTTTCGCAATAAAACAAAATGTATTGTTTTTACTGAAAAACTTTTAATGAACGAAATGTTCGTCTCAAAATAACAAAACTTTTTCCTATTGTACATTTAACGCTCAAAACAATATTTTCGAAGATAAACATAGAAAAACGGTCAAAATAACGAAAAAAGCACAAAAAAACACGTTTTTTCGCAATAAAACAAAATGTATTGTTTTTACTGAAAAACTTTTAATGAACGAAATGTTCGTCCCAAAACAACAAAACTTTTTCCTATTGTACATTTAACGTTCAAAACAATATTTTCGAAGATAAACATAGAAAAACGGTCAAAATAATGAAAAAAGCACAAAGAAACACGTTTATTCGCAATAAAACAAAATGTATTGTTTTTACTGAAAAACTTTTAATGAACGAAATGTTCGTCTCAAAATAACAAAACTTTTTCCTATTGTACACTTAACGCTCAAAACAATATTTCCGAAGATAAACATAGAAAAACGGTCACAATAATGAAAAAAGCACCAAAAAACACGTTTTTTCGCAATAAAACGAAATGTATTGTTTTTACTGAAAAACTTTTAATGAACGAAATGTTCGTCTCAAAATAACAAAACTTTTTCCTATTGTACACTTAACGCTCAAAACAATATTTTCGAAGATAAACATAGAAAAACGGTTAGTGTAATCAAAAAAATATGAAAAAACGTTAAAAATTTGACTTCTATTGTATAATTATTGTTGATATAACATCATTTTCTTCTATCAGTATACGTTATATGTAAGTCTTTAATATCTTTCTCCGGTTCATCATTTTCGTCATCAGATAAATTGCTACCATCTTGTAAATCAGGTCCAACTATTTCAGAAATATAGTCAAGTGACGCCTTAACCGCCAATTTTTCAGTCTTTCTTGAAGTGTGAAATTTTGTACGGCATTCTAAAATTAATTATATTTATGTAAAAATGAAAAATAAAATATTGAAATTATTATTATTGTTACTAAAAATGATTCCTATCTAATATTTTTGTTTTGAAGGCGTATTTTTTTGAAATTCAGGTACCCAACTGGTATAACTTTGTCATTGAAATGCACTACACTTTCATGCTCATCTTTAAAATAAGTTAATTATTTTACAATTATTTTTCAAAAAGTAAAAAATTATTTTCTTTTATGCTATAATAAAAACTTACATTACAATACTTTTGATGTACAAAGGACAATTTAAACAAATGTTTTATACTCTCCATCTCCTTCTCCAAAAATGTTTAAGCCATACTTTTCTTTCTAAAAAAATAATATATGTATGTATAAAATAATATACCTGTTAATAGACAATTAGATTGTAATCTATCTTAAGATTTGTTAATAATATATTTTAATATAACAATTTCAAAGTATAAATTTTATTTGTACCGTAAATTACAATTTCTATCTAAAAATTCTGAATAGATATCTTATGTAAATAAATGCACGTACCACTTTTATAATTTTTCACTGTTTCCACTTGAAAATCTTTATAAAGTTGTGGTCTGCATTTGTGTTCTATACCGTAATTATAAAATCAAAACAGACACTTAAACCCATTACAATATCCTTCACATACATCTTCATAAGCTATTGTCCTAAACTCTTCGTACATAGTGCAATTGAAATTCTCCTTTAAGAAAAATAACCAATATTGAAATTATTATTATTGTTACTAAAAATGATTCCTATCTAATATTTTTGTTTTGAAGGCGTTTTTTGAAATTCAGGTACCCAACTGGTATGACTTGTCATTGAAATGCACTACACTTTCATGCTCATCTTTAAAATAAGTTAATTATTTTACAATTATTTTTCAAAAAGTAAAAAATTATTTTCTTTTATGCTATAATAAAACTTACATTACAATACTTTTGATGTACAAAGGACAATTTAAACAAATGTTTTATACTCTCCATCTCCTTCTCCAAAAATGTTTAAGCCATACTTTTCTTTCTAAAAAAATAATATATGTATGTATAAAATAATATACCTGTTAATAGACAATTAGATTGTAATCTATCTTAAGATTTGTTAATAATATATTTTAATATAACAATTTCAAAGTATAAATTTTATTTGTACCGTAAATTACAATTTCTATCTAAAAATTCTGAATAGATATCTTATGTAAATAAATGCACGTACCACTTTTATAATTTTTCACTGTTTCCACTTGAAAATCTTTATAAAGTTGTGGTCTGCATTTGTGTTCTATACCGTAATTATAAAATCAAAACAGACACTTAAACCCATTACAATATCCTTCACATACATCTTCATAAGCTATTGTCCTAAACTCTTCGTACATAGTGCAATTGAAATTCTCCTTTAAGAAAAATAACCAAAATTGGAAGAGTGTGTTCACCTCATAACTTCTCTATACCAAGTTGTTTACGCTCTGAAATAAAAAGAGATTCCATGAATTCTAAAGTGAATGACTTTATCTAAATTTTATAAATAATAAATATAATAACATGATTAATATCAACATGATTTCTTTAGCTAAGAAAAGAAAACATTATAATAATCATCATCACATCAAGAATTTATAACTTATAGTTACAAAAAGTAAATTCAAGGTTTTTTAATATCTTACCTATTAAACAACGTAAATGATATTTATGATACACTTGTTGAGTGAAACCGTTTACTTTTAAAAACGAATGACTAGGATGTTGGAACGTTGGCAATGATTGCGGAGCACCACCGTAACTATACTGCCTAAGAAACCTTCGTTTGAACTTGTATCAGCACTACTTCTGTAAATATAAAATAAAAAGAAAATCCTATTATTCTTGTATTAGAAAATAAAGCTAAATATTCAAAAAAGTAAAAAATATCACATTAAATAATAAAAGTTGTTAGAAGATAACACATTAAACATCAGTTAATGGATTGAAAATCTTAATGATGTTCGCAAAACACTTTAATTAATATTGCATAATTACATAATTTAACAATTGTTATATATGTTAAATAAATAAAAATTATACTGTGCTTAAATTATAAATTTTATAAGCTTATTTCAAAATTAATATCTAAGTAATTTATATATTTACCCTGAATATGTTCTCGGTCTTAATAATTATAAGTGTCATTCTTTTAAATTATTGTATTTATTATTACTTAGTAAGAACTTTAATAGTAAAATAATAAATACAACATTAAATGCAAATTTAATGTAATTTAAAATAAATTAAAAAATGTAATAATAAAATGTTACAAACCATTAATGTATACCAGATCAACCTTGAGAAAGATTAAACATCGCCAAAACTATCCCAATACAAAACAAGAGGCTCGTGGTTATTGTTAAATTGAACCATTATTCTTCCACTCACTACCATTGTTACTCTTTTGAATTAAAATTCACTAGTAGGTGAATTACTCCTATAATTCATAATTATCTTATATAAATTATCTTTAAATTTAATTCTAATGTATTCTATACAATTTAAAATATAAAATGTAAAAAAATATATAAATATTACTTAATTATTGACAACTTACGGAAACTTAATATTTTCAAAAATAAATAAAATATAAATGTTATAAAATAAATAAATTAACTAGATAATAAATAAAAATTATTTACCATCCAAAAATAGTTATTATTCTATTATTTTCAAACACTGCCAACATTGGACAAATACTGGACAAGAGCTTCTGCTATTTTGTAATGCTCACTTAACTTTATATTGGAATAACTAATATCATACAGTAAAACATCATGAAAATACATAATGTATATACATAATTTTATTTCAAAATTAATATCTAAGTAATTTATATATTTACCCTGAATATGTTCTCGGTCTTAATAATTATAAGTGCCGTTCTTTTAAATTATTGTATTTATTATTACATAATAAGAACTTTAATAGTAAAATAATAAATACAACATTAAATGCAAACTTAATGTAATTTAAAATAAATTAAAAAATGTAATAATAATGTAATAAAAATGTCACAAACCGTTAATGTATACCAGATCAACCTTGAGAAAGATTAAACATCGCCAAAACTATCCCAATACAAAACAAGAGGCTCGTGGTTATTGTTGAATTGAACCATTATTGTTCGACTGTCTACCATTGTTACTCTTGTATTAAAACTGACTAGTAGGTGAATTACTCCTATAATTCATAATTATCTTATATAAGTTATCTTTAAATTTAATTATAAAGTATTCTACAATTTAAAACATAAATAAAATGTAAAAAAATAAATATTACTTAGTTATTGACAACTTACGGCAACTTAATATTTTCAAAAATAAATAAAATATAAATCTTATTCAATAAATAAATTAACTAAATAATAAATAAAAATTATTTACCATCCAAAAATAGTTATTATTCTATTATTTTCAAACACTGCCAACATTGGACAAATACTGGACGAGAGCTTCTGCTATTTTGTAATGCTCACTTAACTTTATATTAGAATAACTAATATCATACAGTAAAACTACATGAAAATCATATAAAAACTATGTGTACATAATGTATATACATAATTTTATATACACAATAAAATAAATAAACTAACTATCCCTTATATTTATTGTCCGTTTAAATAGTGCCATCAGCGCCATCATACACACATAAGAATAATGTATATCGCATTTTATGTAACCCGCGTCCCGTATCCAAATTTGAATTTCAAATTTTTTTAATTTTTTTACAAAAATATTTATTTATAACAATTCTCTTTTTTTATTTATTTTTTAATACAAAAAATCGAATAAAAAAAGGAATTATAATAAAAAATTTCAATTATTAAAAAAAACTAATATTTTTATAACAAAATTTGATATAAAAAAATTAAAAACAGTAAAAAATATTTACCACACACAAAAATAAAATTTTGAAAATAATCGAAACGTCAAATTATTCTAAAATTTTAAATTAAAATTTAATATAATTTTTAAATAAAATTGAACAAAAAACTTTGTTCTTAAACTTGAAAAATTTGGACTTGAACGTTAAATAAACATAACGAATTTATTGTGTCCGCGAATTATAAGAATATATTGATTTTATATTACTTAAATATATTTGTCTCTTCAAATATTATAATTACTTTCTTCTTAATTTATTTAATTAATAAAAAAAAGAAATGATTAACGTTTACATGTTATTAATAACATTGTAATTTAAAATAGAAGTTAATAATTCACGCTTCATGTACATATTTCAATTTATGACTTTGTTCACTGAGTTTTTCACTTGACAAATTCATCAATTTAAACATAAAGTACATATAAGTACCATACACTACTCTAAATATACTACCAAAGAAGGCACCCGATAACACATCTTTGGGACATAAATTAAATTTATATAATGCTCCAGTAACCATTCCACCAGCTGCATAATAAAAAAAAACAAAGCTTCATACAAATGAATTTCTTAAAAAATTAACAAATTTAAACAATATACATGAATGCTGCTCTATATCGAATAAATAAATTAATTATATTGTTTCATATAGACTAATTTAAATTACACAATATTTTATCACATTTACTTACCTATACTGTCCAAACTATACGTCCCATTAATATTGTTTCACCAAATATTCTTTAGAAGGAACATTAATGTAAAAAAAATAAACTATACGGTTTTATATAAACATATGTAAATTATGTACATATGTATTTTTTTAATCACGTTACCTCTTCTTTCAAAAATGTGTTTCCTATTACTTCTTTCTTGCCAAATATTTTTTTTTTAAATTTTTGAGATATTTAAGGAACAACACTTTTCTCTTCAATATATTGATATTCAGAATATTAGAATTATATCTAAAATTTAACATCTATAAATACATCTGAAATGTATTATTAGAACATATATATGTATATGATATTATTATTATTATTTTATATAATAATAAGCGAGCTATATTCGGTCGTGCCTTATAAATTTCTGTTCTCAGGCGCAGTCTGAGAACAGAAACTTGCGCGCGAAGCGCGCGGGGGTTGGAGCGCGGCAGCGCGCAGGGGGGCTCGGCCCACCTAGTTTCTCTTACAAATCTTTTTTTTGTGAGGTTTTTGGCGCGTGCACAATACGTTATGGTGAAATCGCGATTTGAGAGACCGAGAGAATAAGAGATCGATGCTTAATCCTTCAGGAACACTCGACGTTTCGGCGCTTCGTCAAAGATCGCCCCCTCCCCCCCCCTTCTCTCTAGCACTACCTTCTCATCCGATCCCTTTCCTTCGAAGGAGGATAGTACTTACTGTAAGTGCGTATAGAGTGAATAAGAAAAATAGTGTATCTCGAATCCCGAGCCTTGGGCACGTCAATAAAGTTTTTTTTACGAAGACTGTTGTAGGAAGTTTGTTAGAGAAAATCTATTTTAATGCTTCAATTATACAATTTTATTTATCTTAATTTTATGCCTTCTTTTAATTAAGGTCGCGTTGATGTAAAATCTATGCTATTTATTTTAATGTTCTTTAAAATTTAGAGAATTCTAATTTATTTGGTTTTTAAAGATAATTGGTGCTTCTGTTTATTGGTGTTATCTACAGTAAATAATAAAATATAATAAAATAATATAACAAAACGATGCGAAGTTGGACCGACGAAAGTTAAGGATGTTCACTGGTGTCTTGCCGCGCGGGGAAAGATGGGAATCCCCTTTCGCCACGCACACCATTGACATGCCCCCACACCTCTCCGCGCGGTCAATAAATTCAACTTTTTGTTTACTTTTTATTTCCATAATATTGCTCAACAATGAAGATTTAAAATTTGTATATGGCTTTATATATATGGGGTATTCCACGTGAAGTGGTCCGATCAAAATTTTAAAATGCACCAAATTTTGGGTACACATTGCAAATGTTTTTCAGAATACAGAAAAAAATTTTTAGGTACTGGAATCTATTCGCTCAAAAGTTATTCTAACCCCAAAAAGTGAATTTTTCCAAGTTTTTTTCAACACCAGCTGGGTTTACCGCTATTTAACTCAAAATCTATCAACTTTTACTATAGAACATTATATGTGACATTCGTTGCTAATTATGTCTAGAATTTATTCTTCTGGGATAGAATTTCTAATCTCAAGGTCAATGTTAAATAAACTACATGTCAATATTTAACTTGAAAAATTGTAAGTGCGCCACAATTGATTTTTTTATCCAAAAGTCTAAAAGGAAGTTTGGAGCAATACCTTTCAAATGGTTTGTAGCATTTTTATGGCATTCAATTCTGTAAAAAGTTATGATAATTTAAAGAAAGACAAAAAATTCACAAAAATTAACTTGGTAATTTCCATTTAAATTTTTTAAAAAATTTCGTGTTTTTTCAGATAGATTTTGAGTTAAATAGCGATCAACCTAGCTGGTGTTGAAAAAAACTTGGAAAAATTCACTTTTTGAGATTAGAATAACTTTTAAGCAAATAGATTCCAGTACCTTAAAAATTTTTTTCTGTATTCAGAAAAACATTTGCAATGAGTTCCCAAAATTTGGTGCATTTTAAAATTTTGATCGGACCACTTCACGTGGAATACCTTATATGTATATATATATATATATATATATATATATATATATATATATGCAGCATTCTATTAATGTCTCTATTTATTATTTGTGACCTAAAATCCAACATCGCATTTATTTCCGAGTCTTCGTATATAAGAATCCATGTATAAGAAATTAACTTCTCTGTTTCATATGTTTAAAATTTTAAAAACAAGTAAAACAAATAAATTCATGGAGCTTTTTGACATTCTTGTAAATAATAAATTTGGTGTTATAACGTTTTTTTAACTTTGACGTAATTGTCGAACCTTTTTACAATTAGTACTTCAATGAGTTAAAGTTGTGCGACTTTCGGGATCGGTTAGTTATTTTTCCACACTCCACAACGTAGGCACGAGGTGTCGAACAATTGGTTTCCATGTTGGGGCAAACACAACGTGACCTAAATACCTAAACAGAATATACACTCCGCATCAAAATTATCGCAACAAGATTTTTCACAGAAAAATTGCCATTTTCTAAATGCTTGTAGTTCGGTCAATTTTCATCGTATTAAGATCATTTTTTTTTGTGTTTTGTAGGGAATTATGTGCACTTTGAGGAAAAAATAATGCCTAATAGCTGCGAGATAATGCCACATTGCTATGTCTTAATCAGGCCCATCAACTTCTTTTTCTTAAACAACGCAATAGTTTGCACGTTTACCTGCATTACCAAAATTTTTTTTTCAAAAAACAACAAATGCCACCTTAAAGTAGACTTTTTAACGAGTATTTTAAAAAAAAGTCGACCCTCTACGACTTTTTTTAACCGAGTTCTGCCATTTTAAAGATCTTCCTATGTTTTAGTCAAATACCGCCAACATCAGCATTACCCGAAGCGTACCGCGAGGAGGTTGTTGTTCGAACTTACGCATCATTGTGACCCTGAAAAGGTCCGATTGTGTGAACCGTTTCTTACATTAGGGACCCCGCGGCTCGTCACTTCCGCAGTATTTTTTGACTCCAAATTTTTATTTGCTATGTACTCTGTATAGCAAAATTAATGCTGGATGAGCTTTCGCCTTAACTTTTGACCAGTATCCTGTGTAATTTTAAATAAAGTTACACTTTTCATGGGTTAATTTAAAAAAAATAATGAATAGCAATGTGGTTTCTTTGTTTATGAGGTTTTAAGATAGCTTTCGGGGCACGAATTTGTTTTAAATGTAACCTGATAATTTAGTAGTAGTTGCTATTAGGATTCATGCTATCCTGAAAGAACACATAATCCCTACAAAACAAAAAAGATTATCTCAATACAATGAAAATTGATTAAATTACAAGCATTTGAAACATGGCCATTTTTCGAATGTTTGTAATTCGATCAATTTTCATCGCATTGAGATAATTTTTTTTTGTTTTGTAGGGGCTCTAGATCGCGGGGTTCCTAATGTAAGAAACGGTTCACACAATCGGCCCTTTTCAGGGTCACAATGATGCGTAAGTCCGACCAACAATCTCCTCGCGGTACGCATCGGGTAATGCTGATGTTGGCGGTATTTGACTAAAACATAGGAAGGTCTTTAAAATGGCATAACTCGGTCAAAAAAAGTCGTAGAGGGTCGACTTTTTTTTAAAATACTCGTTAAAAAGTCTACTTTAATGTGGTATTTGTTGTTTTTTGAAAAAAAAATTTTGGTAATGCAGGTAAACGTGCAAACTATTGCGTTGTTTAAGAAAAAGAAGTTGGTAGGCCTGATTAAGACATAGCAATGTGGCATTATCTCGCAGCTAGTAGGCATTTTTTTTTTACTCAAAGTTCACATAATTCCCTACAAACCAAAAAAAAAAGATCTCAATACGATGAAAATTGACCGAGCTACAAGCATTTAAAAAATGGCAATTTTTCTGTGAAAAATCTTGTTGCGATAATTTTGATGCGGAGTGTATAATGGTACCGATATTAAGGATAATAATAAATAAATATAATAACTTTTTTATTTAAATAGTTGTACAACGTTTCGTCTGCATGGTTTGCAAACCTTTTCAGGTACTGTAATTGTTTATTGACAATGATCTTCATTGAATAGATCGGTAATCTACAATAGAGGATAAAATTAACGAAATAAACGTACCTAAACAGAATGTTACAATATACCGGTCGTCTCGGGGAAGATTTTCCTACTATTACGGGTTTTCCTCTTGCCCCAGGTGAATGTGTGATGGTACGGGGAAAAACTATTAAAAAAGTACATATATTAAATGCAAACAGTGATATTATGTAATAACTATATTTTATCTTATATAAATAACCATTTTGTTTTTAATGTTTATGCACTGCGTATACGTATATTACTCAGTCATTTATGTAATATTCGTATTTTAATAGTATGATTAATCCATATCCCGTATAATTATTTTTGTATAGTTTTTTATTATTTTGTTCATAACATATTATTTAAAAACAAACTTTTTATTAATTTTAAACATGATTTACTCTAATCTAATGTGTTACACTTTATTTGTTTTTTATTTGTTTATTTGTTTTCATTATACATACCTTTCTTTCACTTAAATGAAATATTAAGTGCATTATCTTACAAAAATTAATGCCCATTAATGTATTATATTATCGCAATAAAACATGCAATATATTGTGCACGAGAATTCCCCTAAAGCTCTAGTAACGAAAGGGTTAAACAACTTGAAACTTGTTGCTGCGTTGGTTGATACCCTACGGTATACTGCAATGTCGTTTTACATGCAAGTACTTAAATTATTAATAGATCCGCATTGAAATAATATATAATTAGGCTAGTTTGTTACACAGATACATATATATAATTAAAACTTTTATTTGATACCCATCCGCATAATTTTTAAAAGTCCATCGATATAGGTATATGTAGAAGATTTCCACTCGAGTTCCTCTTGATCCAACCATTATAAGAAAATAAGCTAGCTAACATAATGCATATCAAACTCTTGACGAAATCAAATATCGCATATACGTGACTTTGTATTACAGCTAAGAAGTCTCCCCATCTTGTAGCAACCCCAGTTGTAAGAACGAAAAATCGGTGCGCGGAAAATATAAGCTCAGAGTTAAAGGATGAAGCGTTCAGGCCAACTCGAAAGGACAAAAAAAAGTTTCGAAAGTGACGAGGAAAAGGGTTAAGGGAGAACTTGGGAAAGAAGAATGAAGGAAGGGTGCAATAAAATCGAGCACGGCCACCCGCGGCTCTAAGAGGTGGGGAGATGAAGTAAGGGCGCGAGATCTCATTTTCGTTTGCGCGCCGCAAAGCTAATTAATTTTCAGCGACGGATTCCGTGTGACATTGCGTGACTTATGTCTCAGCGTAAAAAACATCTTCAAGCTGTATCGAGTTCGCTTTTTTCTATTAGTATACTCATCAAGAAAAATAATGTGTACATGTACAATTTGAAACGGAATGAATTTGTACTTTAACAGGAAATATAATAAGTTTCATATTTATGGTAAGAGTAGTATAGAGTTAGATTAAATTTCCATTATTTGTTATTTATCTTTTTCATCAACTTCTGTATAACTATCCCTGTTTGTTATTTAATTAATGTAATAAACTACTTTTTATGATTATATCTATAATATTTTTTTACTATATATACACTGATATCGAAGACGCGCGACATATAATGCCGATAAGATCAAGGCTTGACTTGATTGAGTCCCGAATATATATGTAATTCTTTAAAATCTTGTAAAAATATTTTAAATCTATAAAGTTTGTGGGTTAATAAAAATATTATTAGATTCCCTAGTAGGAATGAAAGCATTAATGAAACGTTTTTTTTTGACCAAAAATTGGCCATTTGGTCAAAAATGGCCAATAATTTTACAATTAATGGACAAAAAATATTTTCAATTAACCTTAAAATGCTCAATTTCCACTAGGGATATTATAAACAAATTTAATATTTTGTTAATTATAAACAATAAGTAATGAGAATCTATTTACTTTAGGTATATTATATTATTACTGCGTTTAAAATCAACGAAATTTAATAGTTTATTCTTTTCTATAAACATTTTGGATTCACATGAGTAATATAGATCATTAATCTTTACAAAGGAACTTGCTAATAACACAGGTGTTGCGTGTCAGTGAAGATTATCATAGGTTTTCCTTCGAAATTATATTACGCTTTGATTAACAAACAAGTATAACAATATTAGGAAACAAAATTAATTACGCATCGCCTATATTAAAACTTAATTTACTATTTCAAAAATAGATAAAACACGTGAAAATTATCTAGTCCATTGTGTACTTTAAAATAATATTGATCGCATAAAATTCTTGTAAATAGCCCAAACAATGTCAATCGTTGCTTTTGAATGAGTGACGTCGATGATGGATTATAAATCGTTTATAAATTTAGTAAGTACAGGATTCAAAAGAAATGAAGGTGATAGTATATACACGTTAAGTAACTCGAAATTGAACAAAGTCGGTCAATTAGTAGAAACGTTAAATCTTTTTCCATTTTCTAGTTTGCAAAGTAGGTACAGGTACTTTCAGTACTTGGAGTTTAATTCATTTGCCGGTGGCTGCTCGACACGAACGTATAATTTATAAGTATGTACGTGCAAGTCCGCGTGTGGTGCGGTTCGACATGCGAATGCGGCAAGAATCCGAACTGTTCCGCATCCATATTGGCCTGAGTACTTACTCCTTTTTTGTCTCTCTCTCTCTCTCTCTCTCTCCCTCATTTTTAAGTAAGGTGGGAGGTAAGCTAGTGATAGAGTCACGAAGGGAACAGGGGTAGAAGCAGACAAGGGGTGAAGCGACCAAGAAAGAAGGAACGAGGGAGAAAGCGGGTTGCTAAAGAAAATTAAGCAGGGCCCGGTAATTTGAGGTATTGATTTTTATAGTCTCTCTCCTCGCAGCAGGGTATACATTAAAGCCCCTTTAGCTCTCGCTCTCACTCTTTTCCTTCAACAAACTCGTTCTCTCTCTCTTTCTCTCTTTCTTCCTCGCGCTTAGTCGACCGAGTGAAAGAAGCCCGGACCGGAGCAACCCTTGTACTTTGCAGTCTTAGTGGATCGCCCTTCTCTCCTTTCGCCTTGTCTCGCGATTTCCATCTCCCTCTCCCTCTTCCTCTCCCTCGACCTCTCTCTTCCTCCCACCCACTCTTACTTTCTCTCTTCTTTTCGTCCCTCACTCCCTCACCATACTACTGCGTCTCGTTCCATCCGCAAGGAGAGACTCGCGCACGAACACGAACGAACACGGCTGTGTCTGGCGATCAAACACCCCTTACTGCTCTTCTTCTGACTTGCCTATACATTCAATGAGTGGTGGGGGGAGGAGGGGTTCGCGGCCTTTGTCACATCCTCACCGTCCTTTTTCTTCCAGCTAAGCATTCCCGAACTTTTCTCGAGATACGAAATTAAAGTCACTTTCGATTTCTCTTGAGGATTAGAGAATTCTCGCATATTTTTACATAGGATGAGGTCGCCAGTGCCCCCTCGACCGCAGTCAGGGTCAACGAAAATACTACCCCATTATAATTTCTTATTCACCCTTTTCATCGGTGAATTAGATCAGCTATTTTTTAATTACTCGTTAGTTATTTTTAATTGTATATTTTACTATAATATATGGCAAATATATGGCAAATATATGACAAAATATTAAAAAAGCATATGCCATTTGATAAAATTGCGTATACAGAATCCAATTAATGTTGAATTTTCAGATGTATTACTACTATACTAATTTTATATTAAGTTTAACTCATCTATCAAAATCCTTATCAGTGTATCGAGCTGTTTCGTAAAAGTGTGTCACTTTTTTTTAAGTTGAACTACAAATAATACAATTAATTATTTATGATTTATGTGCAATAAACTGAAGTTAAATTTATCAATAATTTTGTACGCTACATTTCTTGAAAAATAAGATTGTATCGTTAAATGTCTACGTGTATTTACAATGTATGTATATATAAACTTAGTATGGGATGAAAATGGTTGATAATACAATTGTAGTTGTATCAAGTGAATGTCAAATATCGGTATCACGCATATCGCAAATTAGGTAGCATTGTAAAGGAAATAAAAAAAAACATAAGTTTACTTGGGTAATGTCATGCTACATTGACCGCATATAGGATATATAAATGCCGTAAAAATGGAAGTACAGTACAAACTGTCAGGTAACACGATAGAATGCACACGCGAAAGAGCAAGCTCAGTTACAGTTTGCACGTACGTATCGTAAAAACCTTTTTTTTCGGAAGGCGGATGAGAGGGCAGAGATTGAAGGGGCTAAAAAGAAATAAAAAGACTCATCGATCGGTTTCATGTGGCACGCACGCGTTCTACACTTTTTTCCTCTCTTCCTTTTATATTTTCACTCTATTCTTCCGTATACGTGTATATACATATATATCCTTTATCCCAAACCTGAGTTTCGCTCTCGTTTTACCTATGCGTTCTTCCTTATTCTCTTTCCACTGCTCTGCTCTTCCTCGATGTATGTAATATCCGTCATTGTAAGTACGTCCGCGCAACTCGGCAGTTTCGCAGTTTCGGCGCATTATACTCTGGGATTTAAAAAGTCGCATGATACTTATGGCCGCGCGGCACGAAACGCGTTCATTACTTGCAATTGTCGGAAATCGTCAAATCGCAGGCGCGCGCACGGCACGATGCTTATATTCCCTTGCGCGGAAAATCGTTCCTTCCGCTCTCGTGTTGCAGAAAAACATTTTTTTTTTACATAATACTATATTTATACGGCAACCTCTCATTTGCGTACAATAATTGACATTTTTTAAACTTTACAAATTGTTTACTGCGTTTCCTCGAAAATGTAACGGTGAAGAATTGTGCAGTGATGCGATTTACATATATTACATAATATGTCTGTTTAAATAGACCTAAAGTAACGAATTCAACTACAGTGATTGTAATATCAATAAATGTATTTAGTAGCTAAAATAATTAGCTATATGCACTCCTGATACAAAGTTGACGATGTATAATTTGGTTGGATACACTACGTAATAGTTGTTTTAATCGTTATACTGAACCTAACCTCAGCGTGCTATTAAGTACGATTAACTCGGTTAGCTTGGTGAATGTGCATTAGTATTTACGATGGATCAATTAACACAAAAACATAGTCAAAAAGTTCAAGGACGTTAAACAGGAAAAACATTGGAATTATTTTAAGGTTAAGTCTGGAATAGAATGACAAAAATTACCAATTATCAAATTATTTATTTATTTACATAAACTTATGTGTAATTTAACTTATTTGTAACATAACTTTGGTAAAGCAGAATTATAAGAAATACTTTAGAATAATCATTAAAAAAATTATTCATCTGCTTTTTAATCTTCTAACGTTCTACTATAAAACAATCAAAAGTGCTTGAAAGATTAAGAAATATTTTAACCTTCGGCATAATAAATTATATTAATTGTTTATATTATATTTTTTCTTTTTAAATTTTAACTCAGGTTTGTCTCTTTAAACAATTTGATAATGTTATATTGGCGACGATATCTGCTAAACTATACTCGACAGATACGACCGAGAGAAGAGCGCGAAATTCTTTCACTTTCACAAGTGAAATTATAGGTACCTGCGTGAGTCTTCATAAACACATCAAAGTAACATAAAGCATACACAATCTCATAATCTATGCATTTAGTCAAATTAAAAAGTCCCTCGATAAATACTGT
The DNA here is from genome assembly GCA_026168455.1 of Theocolax elegans. Lineage (NCBI taxonomy): Eukaryota > Metazoa > Arthropoda > Insecta > Hymenoptera > Cerocephalidae > Theocolax > Theocolax elegans. Next base: position 29,430,191 of record CM047426.1, read on the forward strand.
TTATAAAATAGTAATTTTTAACAACAGTAGTAATTTATATAGCTATAATACCGTCAAATGTTTACCATCGCTCAATAAATATAATTACTTATACCGAACTATTTAAATAAATTAATCAGTACATCCCCGCGTGGTTCTTTTAATATGTATCTATTTATCTCAACAGCATATAATTAACGATGAAATACCAAAAATGGTAAATGCACCGGTGAGTAAAAAAGTAAAGAGAAATAATAAGACAGGGTGGTTGCCTTGGTGAATTGCTGCACATCGAGGGCGTCGCTCGAGGTTAGGGCACGGAGCCAAGAAAACAACGGTCGCGACTGGATCACGGGCACTGTATGGCATCTACGCGGTGCGACGATGCATATAACTGTGCATAAATGTTACCCTTCTGGTGAACGTCTATATACGTGCAGGGTAAGTATATGTGTGTACGCGGGACGAGCTCGTGACTTACTAGCAAAATCATCTTTTTTCTCCATTACACTGTGATGCCTTCTTATTGTTCTCCAGGCAAGCATATGTGTATATATATGTATATACATATATACGTATGTACCTTACACGTATGTACCTTATACGTCGGCTACCTACAGCATCGATAAATTTTTTGTATCAGGCACACCATGTAATCACATCGGACGGATGCAGTTTTAATATTTTATTTCAGCCCTTTCGTGACTAATCAACTGTATTTCTTGCAAATAAGTTTCAATATATATATTATAAAATAAAGCACAATAACGTTTAACAGTGACTTGAAAGATACGTGAACAAATCAATCACTTATATAATCATTTATTTTTAGTAAAAAAAAGTCTTTAATATGCATAGAGCTGTCTATACACTTTCATACGTAGCTTGTATTTTTTAATAAAACGATACTCCACTATTTAATTTATTTTAATTTTAATCAATAAATATACGATTATAAGTCTATTATACATCATAGTTTTATTAAATGTGAAAAACCTATGTGAATAATGAATGTGTGTGTGTAAGAAAGAGAATTTTTATCACGCGTCTAGATGTAACAATTACTAAGAGTAAATACTATTTATTATTAAATAAATAATTAAAAGATTCATCGATATGTCAGTAAAAGATTAGAATCACGCATTAGAAGAAATTGAACCCACACACGTTGATGAGTAAATCGCGAATGTACATATAAAAACAAACAGACGCCCGTACGTCAGTAGAAATTGTTGTATTTTCTCCCCCGGGGAAATCGCCGAGACAATACACAGTGAGAGTATATACACGATGTACATATATATGTTGGTATATATGTTGGTATATGTGTATCTGCACACACACACATATGTAGAAAAACGGCTGTAACGACGGGCTCTCTCGCGGCTAAATTTTCTCCCTTTCGGTGCTTGTACGGAGAACGAGTTCGTGCCTCGATACGTGGAGAAAAATGTTCCAGCGGGCGCGAGACAGAGGAGGGTAAACGTCAAGTATTGCACCGAACGAACGCGAGAAAGAGAGAGGAAGAAAAAGGAGGAGGAAGGAGAGACCGAGCCCGGGAAGAGGAGCGCAAATGAAGAAGGAAGACAAAACAAAGGAGGTGGAGGATGAGAAGAGAAAGAAGAGGCACAAGCGAGCGAGTCTGAAGAGCGAGCAGCTCCGTTCCCAGTTCATATATGAGCGTCGATTTCGCGGTCCGCTGAATCGCGTGAGTGGCTAGTTCTCTCTCTCTCTCTCTCTCTCTCTCTCCCTCTCCCTCTCTCTCTCTTTCTCTTTCTCTCAGGTTTGCCTGACGCTTAAACCCGGTCTCGAGACACGGGACCGATATAGTGTTGGAACTACGACCTCTCTCTCTCCCACCCAAGTCTATTCGAACTTCACTCTTGGGTTCGCTCAATGGTTAATAAATAACTTCCTTTGAATCTATTTTCCATCTTCAATTTTACTACATGCTTTCCTTGTTTTTAATTTGTATATGCAAAAATAATTATATTTAATGTTTGAACTAAAGTTCAATATTGTTATTCTTAAATGTGCACACATGTGCGCAGTATTTTATATCAAAGATATATATGCAAACGTCTGATGTACCTAGTTTTATCATGCACTTCGTATAGACTATATATTAACATAAATGTAAATAAAATATAAAATTTCAATTTAATAATAATATTATGAAGTCGTATGGTGAAATTGATGAGATAATATAACATTAGTTTAAAAGGATTAATCTATTTCGGTAATCATTTTATATCGCGCATCGTCTTTAGTTATCAGTTTACAACGTTATCGTGAGTCGACTTCTTGGCTTGCCGCTCCTTCTCACGAAACCTCAAACATTTGTGTTCCGTATATACCCAGCGACAAGTCAGTCGGGACATTTTCACCGAGTCAGAGCGAGGCGATACTCCAAGAGCGAAAAGCGGCAGCCCCTTGTGAACATAATCTCCTTGCCGTGTTATATACCTTCACACCGATCTTCACCGAAAAATCATTCTTTATACGGGAAAATCTACCCTCGACAATATGCCCTTGTTATAAAATCACGTCATTTTTCGAAAATTATTATATAATTAAAAAAAAATTGCTAACGTTCATAGATAGTTTGTCAGATGATTAATATATGCGTGCGTGCGTGTGTGTGTGTATATGTATATGTGTGCGTACATATATCATGTGTATACATACACGCACACTTGTCACATATATTTGGAGGGAGAGAGAAAGTCTATAATATATATATATACCGAAGTACGATGAGCCACATTTTACGTGAGCTTTTACCTTAAGATAGTTCCGCGCTGAGGTTCTTGGCCTTCCGCACCTGTTGCTTCGGCTCTGTATACTTTCTCTCTTCCTCTCACGATAACTCGTTCGTTCGCGTATACTTACTCGCTCGAGTTCTACCAAATCGAAGGCCTCGGAGCGACTCTAGTGATAACGTAAAATTGAAAGATTAAGTTTTCCAAGCAAAAAGGGAAACTGCCAACTCAAATCCACAGATTTTAGCTTTCAATCACTTTTTTTATTACATATGTATATATATCGTTTATTAACATATAAATCGTTTTGTATAAAAACAATTACATTATTGACTTTAAAGCATTTAATTTTGTATTATTTAATGTATTTTATTTTTGTGAATATGTATGCATCCTTTTAATACATGTGTAATTATACCGTATGTAAAATTAACTTTTCTATAAGTATATATCGACGCCTCGTACGAAGAAAAGCACAACTCAAAATTTCCTATTTAAAATAATATTACAAAATCTGAGTTGTACTTTTGTTCGTACGAGGCGTCGATACATTCTTCCAAAATTACAAAAAATTTAAATGCAAATTAGCTAATAACGCCCACACACGAAAATGTTAATAGAAAATGTAAGTTAATTTCAGAATAATAAGTAGTTACAAACGTAGTATTATTTATAAGAAAGAAATAGTACTATTTTCTATCTACAAGACGAACTGAGTAGGCGTCAGTCACTGAAAAGTTTAATTAGTATTAAGGAAAAATTACCAGTTGTAAAACAGCGCCCTATTAATGGAACAGTATAATATGTACATAATCACAATGAAGTAAGATTATAAAAAGTGAATATTTCACAATACGCACATATATCCTCTTTACGTGTCCGTGTTTATAAAACACCACCCAATTGTTGTTTCATATTTGGTGTATAATTTGCCGGTAGAGTCCAAATATAGAAACACTTCTTTATAAGAAGATATTTCATATTTACTTACATTTTTTAATCATTTTCTGGTATATGTAATTAATTAATAACTATTTCAATTTATTAAACTATCCTCTATTGGATAAGATTATCTAGTTAAATGTCGATTTGTATAGAAATTAATGTATCTAATCTGCAAATTTAAATTACTACTGTTTTATAATACGTAGAAATCGAACTGACCAGTTTTTATCTATTACCTATTTTTAGTGCTAAATCTATAGTAACCACTACAAAAAATATAATTAAAAAGAATTGCCTATGTAGAAACAAAATTATTAATTGTATTAATGAAATTAACATTCATTTGAATGTTAAATAACTCTGTCAAACCTGAATTGATTTAGAATTTTTTCATATGTTTATATATAATTGTATCTTCACAATTGTTTTTATGTATAGAATTGGTTTAATACCACCTTATTAATCTAAAAATACTGATTAAATAGTTTTTTTACTGTTTTTGATAATATATATTAAATTTTTTTAATTAAAATTTTTTTATCTATGTACATTACAATGTACGTTAGATTTGAAAGGGCCGATAATACTTTCGTACAAAATACAGCAATATTTCAAATGAGATTATGGTAAATTATAAAATATAATGCATGAGATATCAAATATATTTTCAAAAGAATTTTAATTACTTTTTTAGCAAAAAATATATGTATATCTAAGTTGTAAATTTGAAGAAAATTTATAGGATCATCGAGGTACCTCGGAAAATTGATGCCGCGCCTCAAAAGAACGATGTTACTGAGAGAGATCTTACAGCACACACATACATAAGACACATTAGACAAGCATCACATCCGTGTTTTCATGTCACGAGAGAAACGATGGTTACAATGCATTCGTCGCTAATGATTCAGCGATTGACGTAGTCGGTGGATTTGTCATTCCGTGATACCAATCTTCGAAATGTTCAGTCGACCCGACGTTGATGCACGATCGACGTAACTTTGCATCCATCATTAGCTTGTTTTTTTTTCTTTGGTGAGCTTAAGTCTGCAGTCTACCGGACACTCGGAAAAAATATAAGTGGTCTTGTATATTTTACAATATTGCACTATATGATGGGCAATATCGTTATTTTTTTTTTGTTATAATATTATTCATATTTAAAAAATTTTAATAATCATTGCACAAATATTCGTAATACATTTAATATTTAAACTTGATAAACATACTATTTTAAATACCTATATATTAATTCAATTACACAGTGAACTCTACATATCAACATATTAATAAATACACCATGTACTTATTCCGATTGTTAAGTTCCGATGTAGACACATCACTTATACCAAGACGTCCGATTAACGAAAGGTTTTAATTAGTGGTTGCAACATCCCTAGTAATCAAGACATCATCGTTAATAATGAAGATCTACGTGAACGGCGAACCTCAGTAAGAAAAGTTGGTTGTCAAAAATCATTAAAACAACAAGGCGAGTTGTTCTTTTATCCATGAAACGCGAGGCTTTACAAGTCTTTCTCCGGGTGTATAGCTGGGCAAAGTGCAGAACAAGAGATGAAGAGTGAGAGAGACGCAGAGGGAGGGGAAGCGCGAGGGGGGGGGGCAAAAAGATAGAGACGGGCAAGGAGGCAGGCAGGCAGGCAGGCAAAGTAAGCCCGACGGGCAGGTAGGTATAAGGTTCGTGCGCGCGTGGCGCGGAAAAAAGGCGTATATATGTTGGCCGCGGAAGTCGCGGAGGCAAGAATTGGCCATGGATCGAAGCGGAGTAGTCGGAGTAGTCGGGCTCTGCGATATATCGTGGGAAAGACTGCGCGCGGATGCTGGAAAAGTATATATACATACACCGGCCCGATAGTGAGAGGTTAGAGAGAAGACGTGGGAGGAGGAAATTCGTGGTGCCGGTTGTCGGAAACGAAAAAGAATCTCTTCTCCTTCGCAGACATCCGTGGATACTAGTCGCTACGGAGAGACTAAGAAAATTTACGTATATAGACTTGTACGTGTGCATGTGCATGTACTCGCTGGCGAATGGTGATGAGGAGAGAGGAAGAAAGACGCCTGGGACCCCTTTTAACAAAGGATCGGGACTCGGGAGAGATACCGAAGATCGCTCTACTTCCCCTCCCGCGATTCAAAGTGGGGTGCGCCCACCTCCCCATCCCCACCTCCACCTCCCTCGCATGTTTCTTTTCTCTACTCCTTTCCTCTTTCCTTTCCTCACCGACGATACGATGTATAGACAGTCGATCATCACTAGTCCGGGGATACGTCGGTGCGAACGCATATGCATCCAGCCCCAAATAACGAATGCGGACCGATTACCTTGAGGTCGCGAATTATCTTAGCTTTTATTAACTATTATTCCTATAGATCTATTTCCTTAGTCGTCAACTTTAATAAAATAAATAGTAGATGCAAAATGGTATTTAGGTAAAATCTTGGTTTAATGTGTTTATTATGTGCAGAAGAAGATTGAAACATCTTAATGATATTCTCTAATTGATTTAAGAACACATTTAATACAGTTTTATAAAGAGGCTAAAAATAAAGAAATCTTGTCTTAAATGCATCTTTAATAAGGTATACATAAAAAAACGCAATGCTTGTCAAACTTGTATATACTCATTGGTTTTCGACGGGAAACACGGTGAATTCCGCAGAAAAAGTCTTTCGAAAGCACTTGACCTTGGATCGCTTGGTTAATGAGAGTGGATCCGAGGTCGCACGCGACGACGGAGCGTTGCTCTCTCTCTCTCCTTCCCTCTCTCTCTCTCCTCTTTCTCTCTGATTTTCTCATCAATGTCCATTGGCAAATCGACTGGTTGTCCGAGCCGGAAACTCGCTCTCATCTATTGTACGGATGACTTCCGCTGCCTGAAGTGCGCTCCGATGCTTCCAGTCACTGAATTACGAAAATTCATCCAGTAATTTATTTTGTCATGTTTACATTAGCATTGTTTTGCGGTAAATTACTATTATCGTATTATCGAATAATGGCTTAGATCATCAACATAGTAAAATCAACATTTCAATTTCGACAATCATCTATTAAAATGATGATTTTAATTAAATCAGGTGATAACAAAGTAGTTTACTTTTTGTACTACTCGTTAATTATATATACATCACTTTTTTCGCACTATTTTTACTAATCATCCGAAAGGTTACGCGGATGTCTCATTGGTACACCTTTGCTACACAACGTAGAATCATTGAACACAAGTGCATGAAAAACAAATTGCGTTTTATTATTATCATATTCTTTATTTCATAATTCACTGTCGACACATTTACAGGGTTGTTAAAATAAACATCGCAACAGAGTACCTGCTATTTAATACTGTCGAGTTTTTCATAATGCCAAAATATATGTGTACACGTTCCTTAAATTAATGATGCAATAAAATAAGGGATTCTGGTTTTATTGGGTATATACCAAAATATTTTTACATAATCAGAAGCAATAACTCAGAGTTCAGTCAGTAAAGCAGTGCAGCGATAAAACTACGAAATTCACACCCCCGTTATCCGCAACGATGCATTACTTTCTGCGTTCGAATGCATTGAGCATAAGCAAACATTCTCCGTATCTGTACTGAATTAAGCACCGCGTCATTTGTCATAATATCTCTTTCTGTCTAGTTGTTTCTCTCTCACTCCCTCTATCTCTCTCTCTCTTACTCTCCCTATCTACCCATGACTGACTCGCAGAAGCTCGGTATCGGATCCGAATGTGGAAGGGGGGCTGAACTTGCGTATACATATTCTTCGATTAATAATTGCCACTGCAACGATCGCCGATCCGATGACCCTTTAAGCATCGTTTTGAGAGGGCTCGATCGAACTCCTACGAGCAACACATGGGAACTCTAAGATATTTAATATAATATGACACGAAGATCATCTATTAATCGAGGCCTTTACTACTTACAAATATTTTATTGATCGATGACCCAACAACTCGGGATTCCTGATTCAAAATCAACATTATCTACGAAGTTGAGTTATTTTCTTACAAATACGTTAGACAAATATTGACTTGATATAATTCCAGAGTAATCGGTACAAGTAATGTTATTTTGGTTACTAAATTTTATTAGACTAGTGATAGTAATTATTTAAATATGAAACAAACATCCATTGTTTGTTAATTACAATAAATGGAGGGAATACTGTAATCATAGAGAAATAAATACATATAATTATATTTTTATTATTTTTCAAATACTAAATAGATATATATGCATATATATAATTTATAATATGCGATGATTGCTTGGAAAAAGAATCAACTAACATTGGATGCACATGATTGAGAAAAGAGAAGATTTATACGTAAACACAGGATCGATATTGTAGCCTAAAGTTAAGCACTAGCTACCACTCGACTCGTCCTTTTTTTCTCATGTATCTTGTTACCTATAATAATCGTGTAATAACTGAAAATAACCGTTTGAGCGCACATAGTCAGATCGGCGAGCTGGACTATACACGAAAAAGTTCAACCAACGGCACGATCGAACGTGCCTTGTGCGAGTATACAACGATTGGCCTTACACTTACACACACTCTGACTCATTCTCTTCCCCTCTCTCTCTCTCTTTCTCTTATGAGCTCGCAGGATTTCGGTGAAGAAACCGAATGGCGCAGTATATATATATACCAGAACGTCACGCGTCGAAGCATCCGGGCTTTTTTTATCGACGCTCGTCTGATTGGTTCAGGTGCATTTCAACTAAAACTCGATCGAACGATCATTTGGCCAAAAAGTTACCGAGATATTATCGATCGATACACGTGCACGTTTTCCGATTGGAAATCAAAATTACGCCGGCGGTACTTTGATCATGTAACTCGGTTTATTAACCAAATGACCATCCGATTTTTGGTAGTTTATAAAATGTACATCGATTAGATGGTATTTAAATCGCAATTTTCAATTTATAATGCTTGATTATGAGCTATTTGTCGGAATCGGATATTTCTTTTTAAATGGTGCCTCGTTAGACATTTAAAATAAAATGTATTCCTGTTCCTAGGCATTATAAAGTTCTTTCGATTTGAAAATACATTTGCATTATAATCAATTTTTTACGTAACAGCTAATCGAACGTTGAAAATTTGTTTCATATACGATACTCATAATAATATTTATATAGAGAGGCAGTCAGTACCGACTAACTAATACATTTTAAAATAGTAATTAATTGTTATCGCAGTAAAGTTAGTTAAATATTAGCGGATCAAAGTTTACACAACTAAATAAATATATTTAACTGCAACTACTTACATTGTTAAATTAATGTCCTACGAAAGGTTTCATAATATAATTAATACATAATGAGCGAAGTAAAATAAGAGTAAGCGCACACTGTCGGTTCACCTCGGTTGAAGAACGGTCCACTAATGTAATTACAAAAAGAAACAAATAGAGATAATGGAAGACTGGTGCGAGAGATATGAAAAGGGTGATGAGAAAAAAACAGCATATTAAAACCTGTTGGGTTTGTTTCTTATCTCTACCATACGCCAAGAGAGAAAGAGAGAAATGAAGCGAGAAAGAGTACGTGTATGTATGTATGTATATATAGGGAAGAGCTCGAAGGTATACGATATAAGCGCGCGGGGGGTAACCTAACACCTCGAATTTCATGTGTGCGACCTGTGTCCGGGTCGTGAGGTGCGTGATGCTGCTTCGTGGAGCACAAGGTGCCTTCATTATAATTTTGAATGATTAATCTCACCGTTTATCATTTAGCCAGTCATCGGAGAATAATGTTGCTTTATCAAATCGATTTTCTACTCGCGCTCGACGAAAAATCTATGATTATTTATACCATAACGTGATACTAAATACTAATAAAAAATCTTAATATTACGTCAAAGTAATTTTTTTATATGTAATAAGCAACAATATTTTATGTGAATTGACTTTTATACCTAAAGTAGTTTGACATATTATTTAAAGTATCTACCATAAATTTAATAAAAATAAATACTATAAATAATAGATAAAAAGTAATCGTATCCGTTTTAAAGTAAAACAATTCGAAATTACTCTTGAAGCCCAAACTGTATTGTTGGTATTGGCTAATGGTACCAGTATGGGATCCAGCCATGTATACTATATATATCTCTTGTTACATATGGACTTGAATGCATATGTGCCCGACAGGCTTTGTTAACCCTCCAACTGTTGCACTCTCTCCGGTGAAATTCATGCCTTACATTTTTCTCATCCATCCCTCATCCTATCTCTTTTCTTCTTCTCCTACGCGCGCTCAAGCTATACCTCGATGAGATTTATGGGGTGAATTCTCGAACCTGAATTAGCGGTAATAGAGTTTTTTTACACTTTTTTACTCGAAAAATTTACGTTAAAATATTGCCAAATAGGGCATTTGTACATTTAAATGCTTCTTTTAGTTATCGTAAAATACTTTTACACTTAGAATGATGGTTTGTCTTCTTATAATTTTATGTATTTAAAATCAAGTGCATGTTTATGCCCATTAGTAAACTATAATATTAGGATATGAGCAATATCAAGGGATGCGTCTGTGTTCCCGGCACAAATACTAAGAGACGGACATAGCTCTATACATCCATTTACGCATTTGTAAGTATAAAGATTATGCAAATACGACATATGTCGATTTATCTTTATAAAATTTTATTATCATAGAAAAAAGATTGATTCAACTAATACGATATTGATGGAGCGAGAGAGAGACACACATTTATATCTATACGTTTTTCAGTGTTTTCTTATTGGTTGTCTTCTTCCCTTCTTCGACGAGAGAGGTTCTTTCGATATGAGAAACAAAAACATAAAGCTTGTACAAAAGAAAAAAATCTAATTATAAATATATTATAATTAAATATATATATAATATATAATTATATATTTATAATATATATTATATTAAATATATTTATAATATATACTATATAACGGTAATTCTTCTAGCGCATAATTACTGCGCAATTACCGTCAACCACCGAATTTGTCGCGACTTGAGCATACACGCGTACATGAACGCGCCCCCCCTGCGAAGATTCGGCAACAACGCGCGGCAATCGCTAGACCGCGCATGAGGAGTCAGATTCGTTCCCGGCCGCGACCGAGTAACAGCGGTAATCCGTGTACACGCGGAAAAAGACCCGCGACGAGAACAGAGCGAGTGAGTGTGTGTGAGTGTGACCCGCCTCCGAGTCCTACGAGAGACATCCTGAGGTCTATTGTCCGAGACCACCGTCGTCCCGAATGAACTTGCAAGTACGAGCGGAGTCAGTACCAACGAGCGTGCCCGAGTGAGTAACGTACCCTTGGCGATCGGCGCGAGGAACACTCGTGCGTCCTCTCGCAACGCGTTCCCGCGCATACTCAACAACCTCCTCGCGATTTAGCTCGCGGCTTAGATTACGCGAAATAGTAGATTAGGTTTTAAGTCTGTATCCGTTGTAAAAGTAAACTTTTATTAAAGAAGCAGTAAAAGAAAAGTCTTTGTCTTGTCGTGTATTTCCACCTACTGTTCCTGCTTACCCCGCCGCCGCCGCGGGCGCGTTGACCTTCAGTCAACGGGCATTACTGGCTTGCCGTGCCTTGCGCTCTCGAGCGAGCGCAAGTCCCAGGAGGATTTCCCCGAGTATATCTCGGTAGACGTAGTTCGCCGAGCGGTGCGAACTTCGTGTTGTGTACGGGTAATACGGCGTCGAGTGCGCTCCGCCGCAACGCAGGATCGCCGAGACGGTTTCTGCTGCCGTTCAGGTAATTAGCGCATAGTGCACACTGAGTGCAGTACATGTGTGAGATTTCCCCGTCACAGCTGGCGCCCAACTCCTGGTGTTCGGAATAGTAGGTTACGCGCAGAAAAACAATGGTTTTTCGCCGTTTGTTGTAAACGGGCGCGAGGAAACAGGAAAACTTTTTTTTTCTTTTCTTAGACTCTAATTTTTCGTGTATTAATAAATCTTTCGTCACGTGTTTGCAATGAATTTTAAGCGCAAATGTAGCGCACATATTAGATTGATGAATCTAATTTAAAATTAGCAAACAAGCGTGTATCGACGTTAGGACACCTCGAAGGTGAGATCGACGCGAGGAGGCACCCATCGCGCGATAGTAAACAGAGCGCATTGTTTACATTTTCACTGTGTATAAACGCAGAAATGCCGAAATTATATAGAAATATAATTTCAAACGCAATTCAAGATATTACTCGAGAATAATATCTTGAAATTCACACGCAAGAATTTTTCAATTTTTTTTGGTGTAATATTGAGACTAATTTTATTTTTTTTTAATATCAATTTAAAAACTGAAATTAACGCGAACTTTTTTTGTTATTGTTCATGAGTATTCTTGGCGTGGCGTTGATTTCGCAAGTGGTTTTTTTTTTTTTTACTGAGAAAAATAAATATTATCAAATTACTTGAAATTTTCATGGATTGTTTATCAAACCGAATTTAATTAATTTAATTTTTTTTTTCCAATTGCGAAAATAGAAATTTCTGCGTTACACCGCTGTGTCTGCGCAAGTGTGTAAGAGAATGCAACAATTTTTTTTATTTTTTTTACTTTGTAAACTTAATATTGTTTAATTTGCTATATTTATAAATTCATTACTTGCAAATCGTATGCACATTTTGATTTTTTATTGATAGCTCCTTTATTATTGAATATATAATAAATCCGGCCAAAATATATTTTTGGAATTTAAATATTCCAAAAGTATATTAGAACGAATCTCAGTGTGAGTGAGAACGCGCACACACAGTGGTAATTTTGCGTTATAAGCGCACTTGTAAAAAGTTAGTTTTACGTAGCGCATACGACATTTTGCGAAAATGTCAGAAAATACGCAATTACAACTTCAGCATTGGTGCTATGCTTTGTCTCCCGAGGATATAGAAGAAACCCTCACTGCACTCAACTTGAGTCACGCAGGGCTCAGGTTAGAGAAAGTTTCTCGTTTGCACAAGTGGTTACTAGGTTATTACTCGCAAGCAGACTTTGAATCTAGCGATTTACCTTACGAAGACGCTCGGGTTAAACGCGAAGAATTGAGACGCACGTTTATAAATCAAACGTGCGCAGAAAAATCAGGATCTACGATCTTGGAAGAAGGAGTAGATCATGACGCGCCTCACCCGATATCCCTAATTAATACAGATCCATTGATCCAAATTAGACAAATGGATCAACTTATCTCGCAAAATGAGCAAGCGATAGAAAGCACGAGCAGACAAACAGAAACTTCGCCACAAGAAGGAACGCTCACAGACACTGGTCAGATGAGCACAAATACTAATTTAGCACAAGCTGAAAGACAATCGTCCAACGAGTCCCAAAACTTTTCGACGAGAACGTTGCCGTCGGGAACAGAGTGCCAAGTACCGACGGATTTCATCCAATTTATAAATGTGTCTAACGAAAGATTTAACAAGTTAGAACAAAAGTTGGATAAATATAAAGAATTCGAGGATAAAATGGACGTAATGATGCACATGTTAACGCAATTAACTGTCCCCGTGCAAGCGAGTAGCACTAGGATAGGAACGCAATCTACGCAAATAACTGCGCCAATCGCAAACGCGCAGAACACAAATGCGGCTAATGCAACAGATAGGCGCGTAAATTTTCAAGATACCTTCAATATTTACGGACAGCCTCAATCCAGTAGCCCTAACAGAACTGGACAGATGAACGCTCACGGGATTAGTAACGTTTGGAGGGGGGGAAACCCTCTCGAAACCCAGTATCAAGAGGAATCATATCGCAATCGATCGAACGATTATGATTATCGATTCAACAGTACAAACCCCGGTAAGCGTGACGTTGGGCAAATCGTACGCAAATGGAATGTCCAATTTGCAGGCGAGCGCGAACAAAGTATTGAACTTTTCTTAACTCGAGTAGAAGAGTGTCGTGCGCTCGGGAATTTGTCAGACGCAGAGTTACTCTCCTCGTTATCCGAGTTGTTAACAGGAGTAGCTGCCACGTGGTATAGAAATCACAAAGAAAAATGGCAAACGTGGAGTGATTTTTGTGCCGATGCGAGGAAGTGGTACGGTAAAGCGCGAGGCTACCAACAGAGGTTAGTAGCCGAGGCAAATGCGCGCACGCAAGGGGCGCAAGAGCCAGTGCGCGATTACATAACTTGTTTACTGGGAATTATGCGTAAACAAGAACCGACTCCGAATCTAAGCGCGCAGTTGGATTTGTTGCACTATAACATGCTCCCGCGTATTAAGCGCTTAGTTCGTCGAGCAGATTTTGAGACGGTTGATGATCTACTTGAGCGTGCGGCTGAGGTAGAACTAGCGTTTGAGATGGAGCACACATATCGCTCACCTCCGTTACCGGAAACCACGATTTTACCGGAAATGGCTTACAAGCCTATTGCCAAAAAGGAAAATAAACCTAAAATAGCTGCCGTGGACTCAACGGAGACGTCCTACAGTTTCACGGAAATAGCAGCAATTATGACAAAAGCTTTGTCCGAATTTAAACGCAACGAAAGCGCAAATAATTCCAATAAGAACCAGCCCGGTAATCGAAACCCAAATCAGAGTCCGTCCCCCTCGCGCAAGAACAAGAAAGGTGGCCGTGGACGTACGCGTAGTCCACGCCAAAACCAGAACTCCAACAAGGATTCTGAAAAGAAGGGCGAAGAACAAAGGCTAGAAACCTCTCCAAAGACGGAAAGTAAGCCAAAACGTTGTTGCTACGTGTGCGGTGACCCCACTCACCTGGCATACCAATGCAGTAAACGCGCGACTTCGGGAAACGAGAGACGGGCGTCGTAGACGAGGTTACTACGCGTCCGATGCAAGTCGAAATGACCTCGCAAGAGACGGGATACAGTGCAACGAGCGCACCATTCCCTGGCGCAGGTTCAAGCGCACCATCAGTGAGTGACGCTGATGAGTCAAGCGATGTGAAAATCGGCGACTACGATTTGCCTCAGGTGTTGAGCAAATCGGAAACGAGTTCGAACTCAGACCATAACGCGAACGAAAATCGATGGTGGTTACAAGTAAACATCGGAGGATTTCGCGTAAGGTCGCTGTATGATCCAGGTGCGGCTCGTACAGTTATGGGAGCGCTAGGCTTGCAGATAGCCAGTGCTTGCGGGCGCACGCTCAGGCCGTGTCATGGTCGCGGAGCGCGCGTAGCCGATGGGCGCTATACGCCTATTACGGGCTACGTCGATTTGCCCTTCGAACTCGCAGGAGTGAAAAAAGAGGTCACTGTGGCGATTATGCCCAACCTCGATCACGACTGCTATATAGGCGTTAATTTTTGTCGCTTATTCGATACCGTGCACGATCCAAATGCTAATGTTTTGTATTTAAAGAAGGCAAAACAAAGAGTTAATCTCGAGGTAGCTGGCTTCAAACCATGGGGGCTTATAGAATTGTCTGCCGTTGGTCTTGCACGAATTCGAGACGCTGAACGCGAAGAGGTAGACCGACTTCTGAGTCATATACTTGCGTTTAGCGATGCGAAAATAGGGTGCACAAATCGTATTAAGCACGCGATCGAGGTCGAGTCTGCGAGACCGATAAAGCAAAAATATTACCCTATTTCACGCAAAATGGAGGAAGAAATGCACAAGCAAGTAACGGAGATGCTTGATGCACAAATTATTGAGTCCAGTACTAGCGGTTGGTCAAGTCCGGTGGTCATGGTACGCAAAGAAAATGGGACCTATAGATTTTGCGTAGATTTCCGAAAACTCAACTCCGTAACGAAACCTGATGCTTATCCGTTACCCTACATGGATAACATACTTCGTAAATTACAAAGTGCTAGATACATTAGCACGCTCGATCTCAGCAGTGCGTATCACCAAATACCACTAGAGGAAGCTTCGCGGCCCTTGACGGCTTTCACAGTACCAGGGCTTGGATTGTTTCAGTTCAAGCGCATGCCTTATGGCTTAGCGTATGCGCCCGCGACCTTTCAGCGAGTGATAGACTCAATCATTTCGCCTGAGCTCGAGCCGTGGTCCTTTTCGTACCTCGATGATATAATCATCGCAACGGAAACGTTCGGAGATCACCTCAAGATGCTTGAGAAAGTTCTTCGTAGGATACAAGAGGCAGGTTTCACGATTAACCGAGAAAAGAGTGTCTTTTGTCGAGAGGAAGTGAAGTACCTCGGCGTCTTGGTTAATCACGAGGGCTTTCGACCAGACCCAGAGAAGATTAGGCCGATAATAGAGTATCCGGCGCCGAAGAATCTTAAGCAGCTTAGACGCTTTCTGGGCATGGCATCGTGGTATCGAAAGTTTCTGACAAACTTTGCCACGATTGCAGAGCCGCTAACTCAACTCACCAAAAAGGGACGTAAATATGTATGGCTCGAGGAGCAGCAAGAAGCTTTTACGCAAATTAAAGCGCTCGTAGCTTCTGCCCCTATTTTGCAGCGCCCGAATTTCGAAGAGCAATTCGTTATTCAAACAGACGCGAGCGATACTGGTGTGGGTGCAGTACTATTACAGTTTATCGACGGAGAAGAGCGAGTACTAGAGTTCGCTAGCCGTACGATGATCCCCGCAGAGAGAAACTATAGCGTCACAGAAAGAGAATGTCTCGCTGTTGTGTGGGCGATTAAGAAGTTTCGGCCCTATATCGAAGGTTATAGCTTCAAGGTGCTGACCGACCATAGCAGTCTTCGATGGTTGTGCAATTTGCGCAATCCAACAGGAAGATTATCCCGTTGGGCGCTAGAATTGCAAGGCCACACTTTTGTAGTCGAACACCGAAAAGGAGCGCTAAATCATGTTCCCGATGCGCTTTCGCGCATGTTCGAGGACGAAGCGTTCGAAATCAGCGCAATTACTTGGGCGAGTGAAACGCAAGATGCGCAATACAAGCGTCTTTGCCACCAAGTAGAGCAGCGGCCGAGTAAGTTTCCGCGACATAAATTGACTGGTGGACAGCTGTACATTTACCGCCCTGACGAGATGTTACCTGCGATGATTAACGATGATGAAGCTTGGAAAATCTATGTTCCGATAGAAAAGCGCGAGTCGATAATGCGCGAGTGTCACGATGAGCCCACGGCCGGACACTTGGGGCGCGAAAAGACTTATGCGCGCGTCTCGTTATACTATTATTGGCCAGGCATGTATCGAGATGTCGAGGCCTACGTGAAAAAGTGCACCGTATGTCAGCAATGTAAAGTGGAACAAAAAGCACCGGCAGGGTTAATGGGCCGAAGGGTCATAGACCGCCCATGGCAAATCGTTGCTGCGGATATTATGGGTCCGTTTCCCCGCAGTAAACACGGCAAGGAGTATGTATTGGTTTTTCAAGATTTGTTTACTCGCTGGGCGGAGTGTATCGCTATACGTAGAGCGAACGCCCAATCAATCTTGAGAGAACTCAAAGAGCGCATTATTTTGCGATATGGTGTGCCGGAGGTATTTTTATCCGATAACGGCACAGAATTTAAAAACCGTGTCATAGATAATTATCTCCACGAGCAAGGAGTTTTGCACTCTACTACACCTCCGTATCACCCGCAGGCAAACCCAGTAGAGAGGGTCAATCGCTCTCTGAAGACGATGATAGTCTCATTTATCGAGGAGAGTCACTCGACTTGGGACGAGCATCTGAGCGAGCTGACATACGCGTTTAATACAGCGGTTCACAGTTCTATTGAGACGAGTCCAGCGTTGTTAAATTATGGACGCTACCCATCTTCACCCGGATCAGCGCGGCGAGAACAAGATTTAGCCGTAGTTGAGAAGGAACAGCGCAATGCGCTTGAAGTTTGGAAAAAGAGAATGCGTCTTCTAGCTGATGTAAGAGACACAGCAGCTGACAGCGCGAGAGACGCTCAGGACAGACAAGCGCGTTATTATGACGAAAGACGTAGACCTGTAGAGTTTAAAGTAGGAGACTCAGTTTGGCGAAGAAATCATGTACTTTCCTCAGCTGTCGAGGGCCGTGCCGCTAAACTTACACCGAAATTTGCTGGTCCCTACGTAATTACCGCCAAACTAGGTGAGAACACGTACAGACTACTTGACGGAGGTGGTCACGTCGTTGATTTGGTCCACGTGTCTCAATTAAAGCCACGAAGAGACGGCGAGACGCTTTCATCAAATGACAATGAAGTAGACGACATCGTAGACACTCAACCAACGTTGGAAGCGCGCGTAGAAGCAGCGATGAGCGACCCGCTGCAACAAGCGAGCGAAAGTCGCACTGTGAGTGCGCTACCAAATGTAAATCGTGGCGACACAGCGAGTGCGTCAAAGGGCGAGCGTAGCGTCAACGCGCAATCGGAAGCGCGATGTTCGGGAGACGCTAATATTGTAGACAAGCGTGCGACCCCGAAGCGTAGAGGTAGGCCCCGAAAAACCGCAATAGTCGTTGATAGGACAAACTCTACGCGCCCAAAACCCACGACTAGGACGGCGTCCGATAAGCCAACAGTCCCCGTGACAAGTAAGGGAGGTCGCGGTCGTCCTAAAGGTTCGCGAAATAAGGCCATTGCATTAGTTGATACGGATTTACCACGGAAGACGCGAAGCAAAACTTTGCGTGGCACTTCCCAATGATCCTCATTCAATCATCCTTTCCGTCTACTTTAGATTCACTACCTGAGTTAGCAATATTACTGCAGCGCGATATATAGTTTATTTTATATATAAATATTTAGGAGACCTTTAGTCTTCCCTGTGGAGTCTTAAAATTTATTTTATCTTTGCTCCTTGGATTGAGAGACCTTATGGTTTCCTACACCCTTTATGTGTCGCGTAAATCGGTTTGTAAGTATAGAGTCCCTTATCACGGAGATAATTGACGTCTGGGGGAGGGATATAACGGTAATTCTTCTAGCGCATAATTACTGCGCAATTACCGTCAACCACCGAATTTGTCGCGACTTGAGCATACACGCGTACATGAACGCGCCCCCCCTGCGAAGATTCGGCAACAACGCGCGGCAATCGCTAGACCGCGCATGAGGAGTCAGATTCGTTCCCGGCCGCGACCGAGTAACAGCGGTAATCCGTGTACACGCGGAAAAAGACCCGCGACGAGAACAGAGCGAGTGAGTGTGTGTGAGTGTGACCCGCCTCCGAGTCCTACGAGAGACATCCTGAGGTCTATTGTCCGAGACCACCGTCGTCCCGAATGAACTTGCAAGTACGAGCGGAGTCAGTACCAACGAGCGTGCCCGAGTGAGTAACGTACCCTTGGCGATCGGCGCGAGGAACACTCGTGCGTCCTCTCGCAACGCGTTCCCGCGCATACTCAACAACCTCCTCGCGATTTAGCTCGCGGCTTAGATTACGCGAAATAGTAGATTAGGTTTTAAGTCTGTATCCGTTGTAAAAGTAAACTTTTATTAAAGAAGCAGTAAAAGAAAAGTCTTTGTCTTGTCGTGTATTTCCACCTACTGTTCCTGCTTACCCCGCCGCCGCCGCGGGCGCGTTGACCTTCAGTCAACGGGCATTACTGGCTTGCCGTGCCTTGCGCTCTCGAGCGAGCGCAAGTCCCAGGAGGATTTCCCCGAGTATATCTCGGTAGACGTAGTTCGCCGAGCGGTGCGAACTTCGTGTTGTGTACGGGTAATACGGCGTCGAGTGCGCTCCGCCGCAACGCAGGATCGCCGAGACGGTTTCTGCTGCCGTTCAGGTAATTAGCGCATAGTGCACACTGAGTGCAGTACATGTGTGAGATTTCCCCGTCACAACTATAAATATCCAAATTAATTAATTGTATATCGTAATAAAATATCAAAATTTGATATGTCAGTGTATCTTTGTAAAACAAATCATACAAAATTACAATAAATACTTAACTAATCTTGGGCTTAAGAGGTAATGTTAGGCACTACTTACATAAATGCCACTTTATTACACAAGTCTTCAAACATGACTTTTAAAGAAGTAAGTCTTCTAGATGATAGTAGTATCATTTTCTAACTTATTTCTCATAAATAAATTTATCTAAAAAATGTCTAATATAAAGAAGATAAAGTTTAAGTAAACATTATAGAATGTCAAATAAACACCGATACTTACAGTTTTACAATTTTCATTATTGGCTAAGGAGTCAATTGTAAAAATTTAAAAATATTTTATTTAATAAACCTGAAAATAAATAAATGGAACACCTAAAATACTAATTATCTCGTGTAATATTTATTAATTTTGGAATTTAGAAAAATGATTGAAGTTATTAAAAACAGCAAAACACCTTCAAGCTAATGTATAAATTAGTATGAATAATCTATTAACAACATTTAAAATAGTGTTCGTATATAAGTTCATACTGTTTTAAATTACAAACAATTTTAATTTATTAATTACTGTTGTTTGATATTTCTTTTAATAAATAGATTTGAACCATATAATTTAGCTGCATATATTGACAATTAAAATACTTGAAGTGCCAATATATCAAAAGGGTATAAGTTAATTAAATTTTGATTATAAATTGTAATTGAAGTTTCAGATACAAGTCCTTCAAGTATATTAACTGTTAGCTTCTATATATATATAGATCAATTTTATGTTTCCAAAATGTTTGATATGAAAAATAACTGATGGTAAATAATAAATCAAAATTACTTTGGAATTAGAAAAAGTAAGTAAAAAGGATTAATAAAGACGATTTCAGTACTTTCATGACTGTAAGGAAACATTTGCTGAGTAAATTTTAAAATTGTGATCGGAACATCTCCATACTTACGAATATATAAATATTTTTTACGGTATTTTGTTATTATAATAATTCTATGTTTCTAATAATAAATAATCGTACTAAAAAATGATATACACTACCGCTCAAAAGTTTGGGTTCACCTAAATAAAAATTGACCCAACTTCAAAGCTTCATAACTTTGGTGCATATAATGCTACAAAAACCTGTTACATACCGTTCGAAAGGTAATTTAAAAAGCTTTAAAAGGACTTGGTGCAAAAATCTAATTTTTAATTTTTTACTTGCGCAAAAAACCAAAGTTTAAAACTGAAAAACTAAAAAAACAAGTCTCTTTATAAATGCCTGCATTTTTCAAGAAAAAGTGTATTTTTAAATGTTATACAATGTAAATTAAAGCATTTTTTAAGAGCTTTCGGATGCTTTTTATAAATTTATCCTAGCATCATTTTTAAGGAAGTTACGACAGTTTTTATGCACACAAGCGTTTTTATTACTTTTTTTAATATCATAGCGGTTTTAAATATTATTGGATCACTCCAAAGAAACAAATAATGTGTTTCTAAATGATAAAAAAGTTTTCAAATTTTTAATATATTTTTAAATGAAGATATTTTTAGTGTTTTTTATTCATATATTAGGTAACTATATAAAGATATTCAGAAAAAAATAACAAAATGTAAGTAAGTTTAAATAGGCAAATTAATTATATTTATATATATACATACATTTAAATTTTAATATCATTAATATAACCATCTTGACTATTGACATCTCTAAATGTGTTATGCACTTAAAACGTGTGTGCTTAATTTTTATATAAAAACCTATAATTTGTTTATTTGGTATTTTCCAATATTTAAAAAAAAGTAATAAAAACGCTTGTGTGCATAAAAACTGTCGTAACTTCCTTAAAAATGATGCTAGGATAAATTTATAAAAAGCATCCGAAAGCTCTTAAAAAATGCTTTAATTTACATTGTATAACATTTAAAAATACACTTTTTCTTGAAAAATGCAGGCATTTATAAAGAGACTTGTTTTTTTAGTTTTTCAGTTTTAAACTTTGGTTTTTTGCGCAAGTAAAAAATTAAAAATTAGATTTTTGCACCAAGTCCTTTTAAAGCTTTTTAAATTACCTTTCGAACGGTATGTAACAGGTTTTTGTAGCATTATATGCACCAAAGTTATGAAGCTTTGAAGTTGGGTCAATTTTTATTTAGGTGAACCCAAACTTTTGAGCGGTAGTGTATAATGTTTATTTATGATAATCGTTGAAACTTTTTGATACTATAGTGTGGAAGTGTCGATTTTCAAATAAGTGAAAGTTTTATCGCTCAAGCGAAACCAGGGTGATACTCGCACGAGTTGAAAATTATCTTTCATACGTGTATCGAACAAAATTTTTTAATATGCGATTTTACGTATATACAGTACAAAATTTTTTTTTCAACCTTTTTTTACTATTTCCTTTAATCCTTTAATCTATTAATGGGCAAAGTGACCAAAATTTTATCAATTTTTTAATCTATTAAATTCCATTAAAAAATCAAATATATTTGTAAATTTTATATCCAAAGGTTTTTGGGGTTGCTTTTCCCAAACCATCAGATTTATGAAAAAGTTAGTTCCAACCTAAAATTTTTAATGTTTTTAAAAATAATGCAATGTTTATACTTGTTCATTTTTAGGCATAATCATTGCACGAGAGTGCCTTATATTTTCACCATCGCGAAAAACACCATAAATAATTGTTTATTTATACATAAAAACCTTTTTCGTCCAGAAAACAATAAGTAATCGAATAACTCGATTAACTTCGATTTGGCTGAAATTTCTATGATATCTTCTACATAAATAGAGAAGTAAACGTTTGGATCTATTTACAATATCATCTAGTTTCAATTTTGGACAAAATTAGTCGAATAGGTCTTGAACGGTAGCACTTTAAAATGGTGCTAAAACGTTTTTCTGCGGACTATATAAAAAAATAAATAATCTAAAATATAAATACAGAAAATGCATAAATATAAAATGTGTGATAATCTTTGTATTAAACGCATGAAAGTGTCAAAATAGTGCAAAAAACCCGTTTTTTTCTGTATTATAAAGACAAATATTAATTGTACTGTAAAAGTTTAAATGTAAAAATTTTTTATATTTCAATAAGATAATACTTTTTCATATACAACATTTTTTGATTAAATGAATTTTTTAAAGTTAAGTACAAAAAAACGGATGTAGAAGCCTAAAATGTACAATAAAAGACGCTTTTTAGATATTAACTAACTAAATATTGATTTTGCGTACAAATTTTACATGTAAGAAATGATCATCACAATGACAGTAAACTTTTTTGTATTGAACATTTCTCACTCACATTGATATTTTTTCTGAGATATGAAAAAACGGTTAAAAAAGCGTAAAATGTGCAAAAAAGACGGTTTTTAGACCTTATCTAAATAAATATCGATTATACGTACAAATTTTAAAGGAAACAAATATTTATCACAATAAAAGAAAATTTTGTTTACCTTTTAATCGTTTTTGAAAATGTATATGTACGTACTATTAGGTAAGTAAACAAGCCAATTGAAAAATTCAGTCAATTTTTTACCCATTTAGCTAAAATTTATTCTTATAGTAACTTCTAAATATTATAGTCGTTTATTTTTTAAAATGCCTCGAATGTAAAAGCGTATAGCTTTTACATATTTTGGCCCTTCTAGTTTAAATCGTGAATTACTTCTTTATAACGGTGTAAAATAAAGTTGCAAAGTATTCAAATGTCGTCATATTAATGTCAAAAAAATTTTTTTTCATACTATATGATATTATAGTTTTTTTTTTAAACCGTTATAAATTTTAGGTTAGAATTTACAATAAAAATCGATTGCTTTTTTTAATAAAAAAATTTAACAGACTGAAAAAATTGAAAACCTTTATCACCTTGCTAGTTATTAGATTACTTAACTAGATTATTATAAGTTATAATTTCAGGTAATAAATTAATTTTAAAAGATCACTTATTTGAAGGTAATTTATTAGTTAATCCGCAGAATTGTCGGAGTAGGAACCAGAAATGTACTATGATATTCTAGGGAATTTAGTGTAAGTATGTGAATTTGCGTAGAGACAGTGCTTAGCCACCATTGACAGGTAGTACGATAATTACCGCGAACGGGTAAAAAAAGGTAATAGGCATATTAA
The DNA here is from genome assembly GCA_026168455.1 of Theocolax elegans. Lineage (NCBI taxonomy): Eukaryota > Metazoa > Arthropoda > Insecta > Hymenoptera > Cerocephalidae > Theocolax > Theocolax elegans. Next base: position 29,453,800 of record CM047426.1, read on the forward strand.
GAGTTGTAGTATCTGCAAACTTTCCGAGAAGTGCGTTGCTAATGCGCGCGCGCGCGTCACGCGTTATAAATTTAGTTGCCCCGAGACGTAAGTGTAATTGTACCTCGAGCATATTTGGCATGCAAAGTCACACGGAAACGTTGTCACGTCAACAAATTACTCCGAGCCAGTCTTGGTGAGTCTCAGCTACTAAAGATATTTCCTCTTTGCACGCAAATCCTAAAAAAAAGGTAGGGAGAAAGACTTATGTAAAGAAAATGTCTTGTTACGAACTTTAACGATCATCATGATAATTTCAACAAAACGATTCGGAAATAATTCTCACCGGACATTTCTTTTTACAGAATTGTATTGGTGTTAAATTAAACTGATTAACTTTTTTTTTTGAAACATCTAAAAATGTTACACAAATATATCGAACTGAGCGCATGTTTGAATACTGTTTTTGATAATTCAATTGTGAATCGGAAAAAATACATAAAAATTGCACACATACACGCACACACTGATTCAAAGAAGTTACGAAAAGTTATCGCTTAAGTTCAATTCCTGATTCTCGGAGACTTTCGACATTTTCAATCCAAGTTGCGAGTCTGTCGCTGTGAGATAAAAAAGTTTTCAAACCTAACTTTGGCTCCGTGATGAATCAAGTATAATTGCGACCTTTCATTCGCACTGGTAACACGTTAATCTTTTTAAGCTGGTTTTAATACTCTAAAGGATATAGAAAATGAATATTTTATGCACTGGACAATTAGTCCATTATTTGCTTAGTGTTATAAATATATTTTAAGTATGCCTGTCGACGATACAATAATGTTTACATTTAATAAATGTAGGATAAAATATAACAAGCTTATTTGATTTGAAAGTAACTGTGACAATTTCAATTTATGTACGCTGCTAAATTTTACTTTTTAGTTTCAAAAAATTTGTTCTTACCCTAGTAGAAATCTGACCATAAATGTAACGTTTTTTAAGCCAAAAAATGGCCAAGTGTCATAAAATACCCAATAAATTCCTAATTAATGGCAAAATTAGAGTTTTATTTATTCGTCAAATGTTAAATTTCTACTAGGGTAATACCATAATTTATTCCCAAATTTTTCATTATTATGATTTATTAATATTACTTTAATCGCTGCTTGAAACAACAATGGGATAATAATATATTAAAAAAACTAAAATCTATCCAAATGTGAGAGATAATAATAATCATAATTTTGCTTTGGCAAAGTTTACAAATAGAGTAAACATATAGTAAAATTCAGTCGATCAGGTTTTATTCAAGCGTAAAATATTAGCTACAAATATGTATAACAAATGATGTAATAAATAACTTTACATACGTATAGAAATATAATACTCACATATATAAATACGGTATACATGTATAAATCTTAGTGAAATTATATATCTTGGATCGTGAAAGGTAAACTTAAAAATGGAAAAGCGTGCATGAAATACGTACCACAGGTGGTTGCTCGAGGTGTGCGTGCTACAAATCCACGTGGCGCTTAAGTTGAATGCATTTTCCCCGAGACTGTATCGCAACGCATCCGACACCCTCTTACGCGCGTTTGTACCCGCGTAGTGTAATTACAGAAGGTACTTAACTCTCCAGCCTAAATAATGCGACGGAGACATTAACTGCTCACATAGGCAATTTACTGCGGCTATACCTTCAGACTTTGAAATAATTAATGCTTTTATTTTAACTATTCTTCGTATGCAAAGTGATATTCTCTCGGCGTATACTTTTCTATTCAATACTTCACACCTGTTTTTCTCTTAATTATCCTCGTTACATTAAATATCTTATATTTTATTTCACTATCGTGATGAATGGTTTAACGATTTTTTAAATACTCCTGTGTATTCCATATATAGAGAGTGTGTAAGTCAGTGACCGTTAAAGATCATTGTGCAAAACCGTGGGTACTTACGTACCTGGACATTTAATTTATTTTACTTGTAGTATAATAAAATAATGTATTATTAAATGAATGTACACTTTTATTTTAGTGATTAATTTATGAATTATTTACGCAAGGGTTAAAACATTTATTTTATTTTATTTAGAAATTGAATAAAATATTTGTATTTTTATTATTATTTAGTTTGAGATAAGTGTTCTGTAGGCAAAAATGTTTATATCTGCATTAATAAATAATACCTTAACACTTATTTGCTCGATGATGTTCTAATGAATTTCATACACCCTCATCAGGCTATATAATATATTCTGTCATTTAATAAACAATTAAATGGTTTTAATAATTACAAAATATTGGAAAGATTCTATCTACAAAGCCGCATAATGATTTAAGATGTTGACCAAAAAGGACGTTGCATTCATACATATATGTACGTGTTAGGACAGTTTTAAACAGTTACATTTTATTTCTATGTAATAAATAATTTGATCAAATAGATGGAGAGAGTCAGTTGAATTTGTTTTACAGAAACGAGAGACTCGCATCCGGAGAGGAAATCATATGGTCACGTGGCAGAGGTGTTTTTTATGATATAAAGCATCGCATCCTCAATTGAAAATCGAAATCAACCAACACATGTACACGCCGGACGGACGTCACGCGCGTACGCGGCGGGTGTTTCAGAATTGCACTGTGTCTGCTTTTCTCACGCGCGTAGAGGTATAGCAACGGTATATAAAGCCAATTGCAATATACATCGGTAAGGCAGTGGCCGCGAACCGGCACAGTCATTACATTACATCTGTAACATCGTACGTTGATACGCCTGATTTCAGCTTCATGTTCCGCTAATAAATTTGTTCTTTACTCAGGCTCGATCTCTAAATCGCGGCATCTCAAACTCAAACAAACATCATTTTAAGCAATACATGTTTTTAATTGCTGATCAATAATTCGACACTCGTACAGAATATTACTATCTGAAAGTCATTGAAAATGAATTTGGAAAACATTTTGATGCAGAATATTTGTTCGTTTTGGCCCTGGTTTGAACAGGCGTGTTTCCTATACTTTCTATTCAAGTGTACAACGGGTCATCTCGATTAATGTACACGGATTTATCTCCTATAAGTCATCGTATAAGTCGCTTGTTAATTCTATTAGATTTTTAATTGTAATCGATCTCTTTATTATTTTTCTTTTTCACCATTTAATTATATACATAATTATAGACATGATAAACGATGTTTAATTTTCTTTTCAAGATTAATTTAATTATTAAATTTATTTTTTTATTATATATATATATTTAGATTGGAATACATTTTATTTCAATGAATAATAAGAATTCATTGATTGAATAGCTAAAAGCAAATATCTCCATTGTCTGATGTGTACGAGATACTGATCAAATTGCATTATTTAGATAATTATCGAATGGCGTGCTAGCGCCTTGAGGCAAGTACGAGCCTCCCGATGTTGTTCAGCGCAACCTTATATACATATTAAATTTAAAATTTTAATTTTTCAGACATTTATTACATTAACGTAATGTAGATGCACCGTGGCATTATGATTTAAATTCTGTACAATTTTTACAGAAGGATCAAGCCGTTTGCGAGAAACATTCGTTCGATCGGTAAAGTGTGATCTCGTACCCGGCGGTCCTTGGTTTGATCTCGGTCTTTGCCGATTGAAACAAGTATCACTATAGAGAATCCTATTTTCAACAAGTGATTTTTCCTCAAATACATCACATGATCTTCGTTGCTGATTAACACCAACTTGGGAACTAAAAGAGTGACGTTAAAATAATTTTAAAAATATATATTTATATGCAGTTACCAGTTATAGGAAAACGATGTGGCCTTTGAAAAACGAATTTATTTAAAAATGAAGAAAATATGATTCTTTAGCCCTAATAAGAAGAGCCAAGTGTCTCAAGGTTTTGCCCCATGGGCCATAAAAAATATATTTGGCATTTTTTTAAAAATCTAGGAGATAAGGACTTTACACCAATTTAAATAACTGAAGTTCTAGTGAACATATAATTATTTTCCAAAAGCGAAAAGACAGCTGGCATCAAGAGCTATTGTTTGAATAGCTTAAAATGTTGAATAGCATAAATCTCTTTTCAACAAATAGAAGAAAAAAATATCAATGTCAAAATTTTGAATGAAATTAAAATTATCATCCACTCTGCAATCTAGATCTTGCCCTTGTCCCTACACATATGTAAAAAGTAAATTCAATAACGTACGATCATTACAGACTCACACACGTTGCACTACATGCGATAGGGAAAATTCAAGTTTAGAGCGCAGATTGGAGATGGAGACGTATGATTTTTACCTCCGAGCTTCGGATGGTCGAACGTAAAAAAGAAAAGAGACATGAGGAGAAAGAAGAGCACGCAAGTCGCGCACGCGCAGGTATTCGATAGTACTGACGCGCGCGCGCGAGAGAGAGATAATGACATGCCTGTCTCTTCTCGGCTAATTCGAACCTTTGAGATACCGGCATTACTTAACCCCGGTCTTTCCTCTTGCTCTCTGTCCGTCTCCCTTTTTTTTCTCTGTTTTTTTTTTCTCTCATTTACTACAACGGACCTTCATTTACACGAATGATTCAACTTTTTACTTAACTCGTAAACACGTTTAACGCTATTAGGACACTATTATTTTAACTATTACAGGGATTCTTGATAGGCTGGTTGAGAATGAGCGTAAGAAGTCTTAATTTAAAAGACAAACTATCAGTCGATGTCTTTTCTAAGCTAATTTCAATTAGATTATGGCTATTATATAACACAAGGAAACCAAAATTATTGTTTGTATATATGTATATATATTTAATATAAAACTACATTATTAGGTTCATTATTGTTCGTAATTTAAATTTGTATATAGTGTGCTTTACTTCTTTTTGAAGTAATAACAATTAAGCGTCCGAGACTTTTAATTGGCTGCCGTTTTTAATTAAATAATTTATACATCCTACGTCGTTATAATTTTAATTTGTGAAACATGGGTATTTGCGTTATCAAAAACTGCACTGACTAAACATTGTAATCGGCTAGAAAAAATCTTACACTATCATTTCCTTCGTTTCGTAGACACAAACAGTTTCGAAAAGAAGATCTCCGCAACCCATTAATTCGACAAAACGTACACTTTAATTTTAATTTTAATTTAGTTTCACAAATACGTTTGTCTATAGCGTGACACTCGTATTTCACAATAACAATAATTTAATATAGCGAATGTGTAATCGAAAAAATTAACAGTTATTTAAGATCTGTGAGCAATGAGTATATAAGCAGTTCCAATATGTATACTGCATGAAGTCAACGTATGAAGGCGATTACGTCACAGCGAGACAGACATAGAGAAAGAGAGGGGGTGGGGTGGGGGATTAAACGAAAAGACTGTAAAGTGTGGAAATTCGAAGCCAGTGATTACCCCACGCAGCAGCAGTCTAAGGTGTATCCTCTCGGTTGTATTATTTACGTAAAACGACTCGAAAGCGCGCAAGGCAGGTTGCACGAAGTTATTTGTCGAGTCACGTTCCAAACTGATGATCCGTAATACACCGGGATGCGCTCGCGCTCGCGAACAAGAAGATCAAGTAGAAGAAGACGACGACGAAGAAGAAGTAGAAGAAGGAGAAGAAGCAGATGAAGAAGGAGACGAAGGAGAAGAAGAAGAAGAAGGAGAAGAAGAAGAAGCGTAGCTCACGTGTACGTATATGCAAGTATGTGGTGCAGTCTAAGCAACGCTTCTTCTCTCTCTCTCTCTCTCTCTCTCTCTCTCTCTCGCTCACTCCACCTTCTCGGTAAAACGGAGGTTAAAAATGATCGGCCATTCGCATTCTTCGCCGCGGCTGTTTCGCTTCGCTCAAAATGTTAAGAAGCGCGAGAGGCGCGTATACATTCTCTCTATACCGTACACTGAGCACAGCTCGTGTCTATAACTATGTATGCATGCGTATACATAGATATACATACGATATACATACGATATACATACATATACACAGATTGGCGCGGGCTATGCGTGAGTGTGAAAACTCAACTCGATGGAGAGAATTGAGATGCGCGGTCCGTAACGATTCTCGCGGAGACGATTCCGGAAACTCGCGATTGGTCAATTTTTCCTTTTTTTTTCGACCGAGGCTTTAAAATTAATTTACCTGCCGAGAGAGCTGGTACACTCTATATTATACATGTAGATACTCTCACGCGATTTACTTTCGACCTGGATTACGCCGACGTGCATCGATAATTTTTCGAAACTATATATATAGGTGTATGTTTATGTGTGCACAAGATAAAAGATTTTGCATTTTACTGCTTTGCCCGACGTATAATGCTACTCTCGGGAATCTCATTGAACTGAATGTATAGTATAATAATCTGCCTTTTCTTCTTTCAAGAGGCCTTTGTATTTATTTCTCGTAAATCACCAATATGCTTAATCAACTATATATATCTTAAATTAGTCAATTCTTAGTCAATAATATAATCGATTCAAATTTTACTTTAACTATTTTCAAAATGTACACGATATACCGATGTTTTATATATTACAAAAACGTACAAGCATAAGTATATATTAATGATGTGTTCAATGTATCTACAATAAATAGTGTATCGATATTTTCTCACTTTGAAATAAGTAGATGCTTCCTAATAAAAAACAGCGATCGAATGTGTTAGAAAGAAAAACGAAATATAGAGTAGTTATGTGAAAGAGCGACAAGTCACTTAGACTAATTGATAATCGTCGAAATATAAACTGCGTAACCACTCGCGTAATATCGAAACTTCTATTTTACTTGATAATAAGTTAAGGATACCGTTGCTCTCGTATTACCCCAGACTCGTATCTCGGATATCGATGTAGTCGGATCGTCCGATTGATCGATCGATCACATTACGCTACACACCGTCCCATTCGGAAAAACAGCTCGAAATTTTTTCGTGTACATAATTCGTTTCCAATAGAGGGCCTTAATGGGATTGAGGTCTGGTGGCGATACGCGCGTGGCCTTTGCGTCGGTAAATACAGCAGCCCCCTTTTGCCGCACTCGGCGGTCTCGTGTGGGAGAGAAGATGGGAAGCGCTCGATGATCCGTCCTAAGGCGTGATTCCATTTCAATATCTGGTCTGCGGTCTCGGTCTGGACGTTATACATGTGTACCTGTGCCGACGCTCCCGACGCTGCTGTCGAACGCTTACGCAAGCGGCCTTTCAATCGTATATATCAAAGAGCAACGGGGGAGAGCGCCCCGAGAGAAATCATTCTCCGCGAGGGGAAAAAATGATCGCTCACCGAGCTGCACCGATTCTTTCAACTTTCGACACATCAATGAATTGTATGGGAATTCAGGTGGAGCGCGCATGTGTATACGTTGCTTTTTCTTATTATACTTTCTGCTTCTTCCGCTCTTTCCTTTTCGTCCTTTCATACGGATATTCGCTTCCTAGTATTCAAATCCCATTGTTTCAAGATAATACGATGCAACTTTAGGCTCTTTGTGTGGACACCTAGTTTTTTTCTTTTTTATAGCATCGAGCATTTGGATACCGAATCAACAATGTTTTATTGTTCTAATATCATTATACAGATGTATTATATTATTGGTTACGTTTACTTATCAATTTTTCTCATATTTTTGTTCAAATTCAATTTAATTCAAAATCTAAATAACTATTATTTCATATATTATTAATATTAATAAATAATAAAAAAAAAACTCTGTTCTCTTCTCTCAGAATACTTTTTTATAGTTATTAATGATATAATTTGTTCCGAGAAAAAAGAAGAAGAATAAGGTGCAAATAACTTTAGTTTGATTTTACAAGTGCTCGTTGTATTATGTAACATTTGCGAGAAACTAATATAATCGTAGGCGCGCAGAAAGTATAGTCTTGAAAAAATTAAGAAAATTGCGCTGCTCGCGGATACAGTGTGAAGTCGGTAAATGCATGTTTACTTCGGCGATGATGCGATGACGAGCATGATGGCGTAATAAACTTCCCTCTAATAGAATAATTTGCCATTACTTTGTGATAAGCGGCCGAGACCAATTGCTTTAGTTCTAGTCTATGCTGCGCTTCTCTCCCTCCTCTCAAGCGACTGGATGATATGGCTTGTAGGTTTCAAGATCTTACTATGAACCGGCAAATGTATCCTCTCGGAAACATGAAACCTCTCGACTCACACATACCAAACATCAGTATCTATATTTTGGACATCGCATCACATGACATAAATTTTATTAAGTAATTTCGTTTGAAAGTTGGGGTTATGGATATGGGTGATTTCACATCAACTGATCGGATCAAGGTTTTAAAATGAACCAAATTTTAGGTGAAGAATTTTCCAGATTGCTGAAATAAATTTTAAGTTACTGAAAATAAATTGTTCAAAAGTTATTCAAACTTCGATTTTAAATAGTAAATTTTTCCAATAGCTATTTTTGGAGCTACTTATCTCAAAATTTATCAACTTTTATTATGTAACATTAAATATAACTTTTCCAGCAAATATTTTGTAGAATCTAATCATCGGAGTCAAATTTAAAGTTTATAACTTTAACTTTAAAGTTTATGCAATTTTTTTCACAAGGGGTCAAAAAATTATGACCGGCAGTGTATTTTTGTGATTAGAAGATTGTCGTCTCAAATAGGGTTCAATAGGAAATCTACTTGATATTACACGATTCTTCTATAACCTATTTGAGACAACAATCCGCTAATGACAAGAATACATTTTTGTGAGTGCAGAAAAAAATAATATTTCACTACAAAATAACTTTAGAATTTTGACAATTTTATATCAATATTATTATATTGCTTAATTAGCACTTAAAATTGATAGATACCTTTATTATTCGTTAAAAACTAAAGCCACGTAAGATTCACAACATAAAATTAGTTAAAATACATTTTTTGATCATTATTGAGCCTAAAAACATTTAATCATCTTATCACTCCGTGCAGAAAGTGCGACTTGCCAGTTGCCACGCGCTCAACAAAACATACGTGTTCAAAATCGAGCTTCTACGCCTCGTATAAAAAAATACCGTACGATAGTGCGGGTGCCTCGCTTCGTTCGAGTGTGTACATGACGCAAAATAAAACTCTACTTTCCCGCATTAGTATCGTAATGTACTATTATCATATTTGATCAATCAATATTTTATTATATTTTTATATATTATATACAATATATATACTTTAATTAAGTTTAAGTTTCAAAGTATTTATTAGTTCATAGTAATGAAGACGTTTAAAAATTAAAATTAATAAAAATTAATATTCTTATACAGTAATGTTGTATTGTAAAATTAGTTTTTTGTATTGCAATGTAATAATGCATACATAATATTTAATAATTCTTAATATCTTAGTGCGCTTTCAAAATAACTTTTCATATATATTTGATATAATTTCCACTATTTTGACTATTTTGCAATTCTTTGAAATTGAATAACTTATTACCAATTATAGGTTAATTACAACCTGGAAACTATTAAAAAGCTTTTGACACAAGGTATTTTCAGACTTTTAGATGAAAAACTGAATTTTTATATACCTATTACTATTAATTGGTTTTTATATACCTAATACTGTATATTATAATTTTGGTAATTGAAAATTAATATAAATTAATTAAAATTAGTTATATCATTCACATTAGACAGTTCAATGTAATAGTTAATAACACGCTTCTATATATAAGATACTATAGGTGTAAATTATTAAGTTGGATTATTTTAACTACCTGGTGTGAATGTGTGCGGCAATAAATGTTTATAGAAAGTATAGAGTATATAGTATATAGTTGTTGTTAACTTATTTCTCTAGAGATATATTCTTATAGTTTATAGTCTAAACTTTAAAGTGTCAAAAGTGGTGAAAACACAAAAGGTCGCTAGATACGATAGATCAAAAACTCGCTGATTAGATATTTTATTTGTATGAAATACTTACATGGAATGCTGGACAGTTACATTCCTTGGTTCACATACACCAAATAGAATAGAGAACGATGGTATCTGAAGCGCGTGCGTACGATTCTTGTATTCTTGTACCAACGAAGAATCGCCGCTGATCTCTCGATCTCGATGATCGCAGGGTAAGATTAATCTTTTCGATGACGTCTGCGATCGACGTGATCAATGACCCCTGATCGATCTATTATCCTCGTGGCTCAATTAACTCGAGTGCTGCTGATATTTGCTAACCCGTTTGTACTATTGTATTACATACGAGAAGCGACAGGTTTAAACAAACACCTCGTGTCGTAAAAAATAAATGATTGCTACGTAGAGGTAAAAGAGATGCAATTCAAATTCGAGCCATTCAATGAAACCTTTATTCAACTATGATTACCTTATATGTCATGTGTCACAGTTTTAATACATAATTCAAACGTTGATTGACTGGCTGTATTTCGCCAGTACAAAAGAAATACTTATCGCATACAGTTTATACATCCTCATATAGGTTAAATCATTATTGTACGAGTGACATTTATATTTTTAGAGGAAAATATATTCTTATTAAATGAATTAAATTGCTCGTACTTATTGCAATATCAATGCTGTTTCTTTGGATAAAAAATCTAACTAGTTTGGTCATGAATTTAATTAATCAAGATAAGCAAAATAAATACTTACGATGAATTTAAGTACATAAATAGATTTTGATGGTAAAAAACTTAATCCATATTAACAGAAAATGATTGAAAATAATTTTAAATTAATTATCAAGAATGACATTGTAATTTTGTCATTTTGAAAAGAATTTAATATACCCATGTATATTAAAATATTAATGTTAAAATAAAAGAATTTAACGATTAATTTATGAAAAAAGGATTAAGTGACTTGTAGCGAGCATAAAATTTTATCGACACTATAATATTTCGCATAGTAAAGTTCGGAGTACAATGCAAGCAAATTAACTGGTTATTTCACACTCACTGAAACAAGGTAGCGAGGAAGTATTAAAAAAATGAAACTTAATTCGTTGTAGGAGGTATCGGTATACTACTGCGTAATGCACGTAAATGTTCATGCAAAGGGCTTGACTACGCATCGTTGAACTCGTGGTGCATCGGTGTGATCCGCACAGATGGTTAAAATCGTCGCTTCTACTTTTCTCTTTCTATAGGTGGATGTGTGGGTGCGTGTGTGTTGGTTTGAAGGAAGGCAACGATTAGCTCCTCTGCCGATGGTATAAGCGAACGCGTTTCATGGGTCTGCATTATTTGCGGCATAGAGGACTCGCGCGTGTGACGGAAGCGAGATCGTGACCGTGATAGCATTTTAGTTTTAGAAAGTGCTTGCGAAAGCATTCGCTCGCGTTATTTTTTATGACCACCTCGTTTGGTGTGCACTACTAAACTTTGTAAACGCGATGTCGCCTTGCACGGCGTTCGCTCCTCCCATTGTCTTTACTTCTTTGTACGCGACTATTAACTCGATCGTGTGCACTTGGTTCAAATGCAGATCACTATATTCTTATTATTCTTTACAATGTATCAATTAAATATATATCAATCACGTTTCTTCCGAGTGTCGTTTATTTAAATATAAATAATGGTGATGAGAGATTCAATTGATTTTATTAATCGTTATCTAGGAATATTATTATTCACCGCGGTTTTACTATATTTAATAAAAAAATAATTAAACCTATAAACAAAGAAAATCTTAAACGTTTAACAATATTTCTTGTATACATTTGATGATACTTTCTGTAGAAAGATTGCCAAGTCTATCAATGTTTTCTAGAGTAAATTTTCTACTCGAATGAAATTCGAATAAGCTACATTTTATTCGCTGTTATATATTGCTATTATTTTATTTCCGAATAAAATGTATACGTTCATTTAAAAGTAATGTATTATACTTGATATAAAGTCAAGATTTTATTGAAAAATATTAATATTTAAGTAAAATATTGGCCGAAATTAAATAAAACAAATAATATTTCTATAGTTAACAGATTTTACTACTAGTATGTCGAAATAATTGAAGTGAATAAAATATCTGTGCAAAAAATGAAAATATGAATGCATAGTGCCAAATTATGTTTAATTAAAAACAATCAAAAAAAATATAACGGAAAATACAAAGGTAAGTACACACATCCGTTCCGAGGTGTTGGATGTATCCGTCACTTTTTGAAGCAGGGGCATAATTTGCACGACCGCATATGTACCTTGACGATACGTAACAACACACACCTTACACTCAGAAAATTATGTACACTGTTAGACTCTTCGGCTATCTTTGTCTCGAAAATGAGATGCCGCATAGGGGCAGCGCCTCATTTTAGTTTATGAAGCGAGGCGGATATTCCATCTCTGTTGCACCCTCGTTCTTTCATTGTCTTCTTTTACTTTTTTCACTCTCTCTCTCTCCCTCTCTCTCTCTTTCTCTATCTGTTGTCTTGAAACAGTTAAGTCCGGCACTCGGCGTGCACAGTGCCATCGCGCCAGGAAACATGTGAAATTGCGCCTACAAATTGTTCTTGTAACTCCGTTTCTGTCTTACTTCCGTTTTTTCGCGCTTAAACGTTATTCCGCGTACAGTGATTATTTTCCCGAGAAACGCTATTGAGAAAGGAAGGGAGAGAGGTGCTTTGCCTACGGCTTCTACCTACTCTTTCGCCTCCTTTGAGCGACTTTTTTCGGATGAATTACAAACAAATTGCAGTCTTCTTTCGATAAAACGTAGTCTCTTTTTATGGAGCACAAGAATGCGGGCAACGAGAGACGTCGATAATGCTCAACCAGTCGAATGATGAATTGACCATTGTACACTTTTTTGCTTTATGCTTTTAGACCGAGTAAAGAGATTCCCAATGGATACGCGCAAAATACTTTATTGGGTGAAAGTACATATTTTTCATTTTCAACAGATTTTTTTATACTATCCTTGACATAAAATTTTTTATTTTTCAATTACACCAAGTGTTTTGTACAGTAATAAAAGTAAATTATTAAGGTAGATTATAACCAATTTAAAGCAACAGGTGAAAAATATAATATAAAAATAGTCTATTTATTAAAAAAAGTATTCTCGACGCAATATTTTTCATAACTGATAATTGATTTATATTTGTCGGATAAAAGTTTCATTATATTGAGTTGAACTCATGGTTAAATTGAGAGTTTAATATTTGTTTGTCGATCTGAAGGGGGCTAAAGTTAGAAAAGTGAAAATCCAAATTTCTAATTAGATTAATTTATTAAATAAAATTCACCAATTTAATAATTATTTTACAATATAATATTATATTATATACTATATAATCATTGTATACCTTCTGAACTTTAAATCGTTAAATCACGTTTAACGTATCAAAAATAAATTAAAAACTAGATATGACAACGTAACTTAGTCAGTTAAAGTAGAATAAGCGAACCGAGAATATGAAGAAGGCGAGTGCGGCTTTAAATACAGCTGATATTGGAAAATATAAATAAATACTCAAACTAGGATTTTAAATTTCTAATAAAATTAAATAATGTCTGTTCAATACATAAATGTATTTTTTTTGTTATTGTTGCCGATAGACAAGAATTGAGAGTTTTCACGAGTTAGTTTCGTATAAAGATTGCACTCTCTATGAACTCGTAAAATTGTATTAGTCTATAGCGATGGGTGAGATTTAAAGGTCGTTAAAAATACGCACTAGTGAACATATAAAGAACAAAAATTGAAGAATTCGTTTTTATCCAATAGCAATATAATAATAATCATGAAATCGTAAATAATTTAATAATATAAATAAATAATAAAATAATAAATCGAAAAAAACGAAAACGTTAAAATAATTAATCAAAAATTAATTTATAATAACAGACGGATTTCTTTATACATATATTGAACGGATATTATTTTCCTATGATACGAAATTTAAATTTATATTAATACGAAAATCAGGTGTATCAAATGCCTTCTTTATATTTTTGGTCCGCTTACTGTACTTTAACTGACTAGTTATGTTGTCCTATCTGATCTTTGGTGTATTTTTGATGCGTTAAACTGATTTAACGATTTAAAATTAAGGTATAAACTTTGTGTTGTGTTTTTCTATATATTACAATTATTATTTATAAATAATATATTATATGATATGATATTCTAATATAATTATGTTAAATTTGAGAATTTTATTTAATATCTTATGTATGATGTGGATTTTAGATTCTGCAGATCGGCAAACAAATATTAATCAGTTATAAAAATATCAAGATTTGTTATTATAAGAAACTAACTACTGTAAAAAATGATTAAATTTACATGTTACAATTTACTTTTGCATTGTAGAGTATTTCTTTGAAATAGTTAATATAATAGCAGAAAATATGTTTCCATAAGTTAAACACTTCGACAAATTTTCCATTTTTACAGTTATCATGTTCATTAGTCTATGAATAATACAATTTATGAGCTAGTACTGTTACCAATTACCAGAAGATTACATTTCTTACGCAGGAGGTGTACAGTGAAACACTACAATATAAAGTCTCGAACATAGCTGGAAATCTAGGTTGTATTAATTAGACGCTCCCTTCATTAGTAAACCTTTCATTTACTTAATCTACTTTCGCAGAAATTTCTTAATTCCTAGAAGTTACATTTAATTAATAGATGCACCTGGATGGATGTATCCTAACATACACACACATCCATATATATAAAGAATAACTATGACGAAACTCTCAGTTTCCTTTCGCTTTTATTGAACGCATGTAATAAACCGTCAAAAGTGAAGTGAAATATCAATTTTACTAATGCATTTACGACAAATTTTAATTGACGTTCGAATGTAACTTGTATAAGTTCAGAAGAATAATTTTTTATATAAACTTGAACAATATTGTAGTGCGATCGATAATTTATTATCTTTTATTAGTTGTCTACTTACATCACGTTGCGAGAATTATAACGGGTGTTACTCTAGCTTATTCTCCCACTAAAATTACATTTGTGAAAAAACAAATACGCGTGTGATTAAATAAATGTGATACATTTACTATCATTGACACGTATAGGTATATCCCGCAACTAAAAGAACAACAGATATATATTTCCAAATGGGCTGGTGGTGAGGCATTTGAAAGACCGTATATATAGCTATATAAATGCGGAGTGATGTTTACTATACCGTGCACCGGCCTTTCAGGAGGTCAAATCAATTCTGCTTGACCTCGCGTTTCCTTCCTTCCTTCTTCCCATTCGCTCTCGCGTAAATGCGCCTTTCATCCTAATTCAACTGGAGAAAGCAATGGAAGGAATCGAACTTGGACTTCGATCGGATAATTTTAACCTCTTACGGAGTATATTTTTTATCTTCGACAAGTACAAACAACTTAACAATCTTAATGGCTTACTTTTTTTATTGGTTGTATTTTATGCGTTTTATACACCTATAATATATTTTTAATGATTCATATTTACCTACTGCAGATATTTAGCCATTTTTGTACATTGGCTCGGATGAATCTTATTATATTATTTAAATAAATTACGTTATACGTATACCACATACTGTCAATAATGTACTCCATATATTGTTGATATTTAAATAATGGTCATCAAAAATTAAAGAAAAAGAAGATGAAGATTTTCCTCACTAGGAAGCGTAAGGTTATTAAGAGTTAAGCGTCGTTACAGGTAGGATGGCTTTAGAAACAAACTCGCGTGCAGTTCGAAGGCTCGGTCGTCTTCCTTTTACAAGAAGCAAGTTCCTCCTCAGAGGTGTGCCTTACGTCAAAAGAAATTAGAGCCAGGTTAAAAGCAAAACTGACAGGATAGGCCGTCACAGGAAAAAATTTCAACTGTCGTCGAAGTAGAGATTCTCATGTTCCCTTTAGTAACACGACTTTTAATTGTTTCATTACTGACAAAAATAGTCAAGAACTCGTATTATAAATGTAACAGTATATTTATTCCTTTTGTTTTTTGGACTGTATTATCATGTATACAAATTGTATTAACAATAACAAAATGTATGTCTTTCTGTTCAGGTTTGGTCTTCAGTGCGTGTATATGTGTGTGTGTGTGTGTGCGCGTGTGTGTGCGTTTGTGCTCGTGCGCGTGTATGTGTTACAATTACTTTTTATACGTAAATATAAATCTATGCATGAATCTATATAAGTATGTATGTCCACTAAGGTAAGAAAATTTAAATTATATTTAGAAACGTGCGTATGTTAAGTTGAATAATTTGCAAAAGTTAAATTGCAGTCATAATGTACGTTATATAAGGGTGTACTGATCGAAGTAGATTAAAACGCTGTCTTCACTCACACATGCCGTACCTACAAAATTACGAAAATGGGTGTATTAGTAAATACCTTGGGCAATTATCACAAAATTGCTTGTAATTACGAAAGCATGTGATTTTTCGCCATAGTGACATCATGCCACCACATTCCTGAACCCTCAACGTTATATAAAAACGCAATTTTCAATTAATACGGTGTGTTTTTACAGGCTTAATCATGGTGGCTAAAAAATCAGCCGCAACAATGCGCCATAGCGACAACCCACGACGCGACGTAATGTAGACATAGGCGCATCACGCGGCGGGCCGCGCTGATGTTTCATTGTCTTTAATTTTTAGAAAAATGTCACTCGACTTTGTACAGAACCGTCATTTAGGAGACATTTCCTCTACCCGTGCGGCTCATCATTCAATTTTTCGCTCGCGCATCGCGGGTGCACAATGCCATGAATCATCCCCTCCTCTCGCGTATATACCATCCTGGTAATTCGCGAGGAAGAAAACGTGTATTTAAGGAAAACAGCATTTCTCCAGGGCTTTTGCAGGTTATTTTTGCCTCCTCCTCCTCCTCCTCCTCCTGCTCACCACTCCCCTCCTCCGGCCGTCGTAGCCCCTCGGTCACCCGCCTCCCCTCGATCCGAGTCGCCGTACCGCACGGAGCTTCCTCCATTGTAATCAGTGTGCGAGAAAGAACCACGAGGAGAATGATAAGAGTCGACTGGAGCGCGATGCACGCTTTTTATGCGTTTGTAAAGACGATTCCATTTGGTCGCGCGCTTGGCACTCGGATGCAATTACGCCGACGGCGGCGAGTCCGACCTCGAGAATATAAGAAGATGAATGCGGCCGTAGGTAGTTTCTCTTCAAGTTTAAACGAAAAGCAGTTAGGGCTGTCACGTGTTGCGGTTTCGAGACGGGCGGCGTCGGCGACGACGGCACGGTTCTGGAAATTGATGCCCGGGTACCGGAGATGCGAAAACCTGCGAATAGAACCTTCGCCCTCGCGTCTACAGGGACTAGAAATGTCGTACCCGCACGTTCCACTGTGGACCGATCGAAAAATATTTCAATTTCGATGACGTCTGTATCTTTAGTTGCACTAAGCGACAGTTGTATCACCTTCGACTCGACTATTTCTATAGTCTCTTTGTATATACATACACGTATAGGACATAGATGGTTCTCTTTGGTTATGCGACTATAGCCCAATGAATTTCAAAATTCTAACAATCGCAAATTTTTCTGCATTTCAGCATCGATGCTGCAATATCACGAAGGAGGTAAGAAGGTAGGGATTTAACTACTTGTTTATTTTATAAGAGTTCTTACCAATGTTAAATAAACCCTACAATCTTTAATACTTACGAGCTAAATATTGGTTTACTTTTATCACTTACAAATTTTTGTTGCGTAACTTTGCGAGGTACATTTGTCTTTCATGCAATAATCGCACCTTGCTCAAACAAAAATTAATGTATATTTTTTTTTTTTTTTATTATTTTAACGTCGCTCTTTTTATGCTCCCAATTAATGTATATTACAGTAAGACGTTTTTTAATCACCAATTCATTCAAGCTAGTTCGTTACACATTATTACAATTGTTATTACAATCGTCTTCTTCATGTATAGCTACACATAACCATACACCTCTGTGAAAAATGATTGATTACGCATTTACCGCGCTTATACTTTTCAAATTTAATTTATATATCTCTTTCTTCAAATCAGTCTTGTTCTTTTACTTTTAATATTTCAATTTCAACTACAAATATTTTACCGATTATATTTTATACATATGATTATACATGCGTATGCGTGTGTGTGTGCGCGCGCGTGTGTGTGTGTAACACACGTCAAATTAACAATACAAACTAATTGCATCAGTACATTAGAAAGTAGTATAATTACATGATACGACTAATTGTAACACAGCTGGGTGTGGTTCCTATTCTGTGTATCGCACACTTTGTAGTACAAGTAAGTGATACGTTTAACTATAAGACAATCACTCTTTCTCTCTCGCTTCCTGCCTCCCCCCCCTCTCTCTCTTTTTCTCTCCCTGTCTGTGTCTTTGTTTCTATTTATTCGTTACTGCACTTCTTCGTTCCTCTTATCATTCTCTGATAATAACATTTATTTAATTCGATTGTTTTTACGGCAAACATACTAATTGTGTAGATATTAACGTACGTCGTACCGAAAAATTGTATTATATATCTAATAAACTAAAGTATAAATTTACAAACATTAGTGTAAAAAGAGGTCAAAGTAATTTAACAATATGACGGGATTGTAATAATAATTATTACGTTTGAGATTGAGGGAAATTTAATAACGCTTTCATTTTCGCGTTAATAGGCTGATAAATCGTTAACTATATACAATTTATATATCTGTCTATTTTCTTTAGGTAATTTGTAAATTCCCTCTGCTTGTTTGCTCATATTCATTCATCTATATCTACACTTGTTGGTCAAATGAATGTCTCGGGTATACATACACACGCGCGTGTTTGCGTGTTTTCGCGTGGGTGTGTGGGTGTGTGTGTGAACGCGCGCGCGTATAAGTCGTGATGACCACGTGCAGGATGTAAGGGGGTTGGCGCAGTTGCCGAGGTGCTGTGTGTGCAGTGTGTAGAGGCACCGAAGCAAATAAAGGAAAGATAGTTGGTGGGGGCTCGTTCGTCGTCACGAGCTGCGGTCGACAGTAAGGACGCCGCCGTCTCATCTCGGCGCGGCCAATCAGCCTCGTAATCACTGAGCTGAACGCTCGTCCATTCGTTTCCTTCTTGTATACACATACCTATACACTACCCCGTTTCCGTCTTTGTCTCGCTCTCTCGCTCTCTCTCGCTCTCTTTCTCTCTCTCTCTCGCTCGTCTAATTCTGGCGACTTTGGTACACCGTCTTTGAGATTGGTACAGGTCTCTCTACGTTTACATGTACAATTACGGTTCGTGTGTGCTCTTAAACAGTGGTTCGACATAGATGTGTATATATTACTAAAATTAAGAAGATTGGCGAATTTTGAGCGTATTATTTATTAGAAAATTGATCGATAGGTAATAGAGTATACACTGTATTGAATTTAATACAGATCATTATTGCAAATTTCAAATTTAACCAATGTTGAATAGAAAATTTTTAAAATGCATTTTTACTTACACTGTAATTACTTATATAATCCATAAGTACATTAAATTATATATAATAGTAAAACTATTATATGGTACGTGTAAAGTATTTTTTCTTTGTAGAAGTGTATATGAAGTAATCCATCAAGAATCTTTAATGTCCCGTAGATTACCTTTTTTGTTAACGAGTACTACTACATTGAATACATAAAACAGTATAATTGCTTAATCCACGAGGGATAAACAAAATTGCAGAAGTATCTTAAATACATGAACATTACGATTTCATTGAAGCACCCGCGAGAAGACGAGCTAGGAAAAGACTGATTTTCTCAAACGTAAACTTTGCATTAGCTTTAGAAATTATAACCGGTGGTTTGCGCGTGATTTATTAGAAACTTCTTATAAATCAGCGTAAAACGCAGACTGGAATTCGTATAGGTATGTATATAGTTCTACTGTTTACGTCTCGGTTCCTACCTAGTATAAAAAAAACCGACTATCGTCTTGGATCATTCTGCTCGCTCATCCGGTAGATATACCTCCACCCCATAGAAAATCTGTGTGTGCGTGTGTGTGTGTGTGTATTTGTATACGTACGTAGAACTATGAGTGTACTAGACTTTTTGCCTTACGGACGCGTGAGCATTATTTTCGCTCGTCGGCGTTCTGTCGTCAAGCTACCGAGGATTGTTGCCGAACGGGTTCTCGAGACCGTGACAAGTGTACGAACAATCGTTCTCTATAACTGTTTGTACGTAACGAAATAAATCTTATTTCGCTCCTGGCACAAATGCGACTGCGTATTTGCCGACGATAACGAGTTTTAGTTAACACTCGTGATTTGTGAGATTTGAGAGCCGCTCCATGGTTGAAAATTATCTCTTGTTTGTCTCAAACATGCGTGCACCACATACCTAGAGCACTTGTATTATTTAACTTGTACCCATTTATGTATACCTATTTTACCAGGTATCTATACTCCAAAATTCTATACATTCATTTTTATAATATTTAATTTATCTCTTTATATGTATTAATTGCACTCCTGATATGTACAAAATATCATTTCTATATATTTATTAGAACACAATGATTTCACTAATTTATATGTAGGTACTTAATACGTTTGAAAACAATTGTCTAAAAAAGTTGGTAGCAAATTTGAGAATGCCTCTTATAGTGATATGAATTGTCAAGTAAATGTGGGTCAACTTGCTAGAAAAAAAATGGTCTGTCTACATAGTTACTGCATTACTACGTAGACACGCCTTAATTGCTTATAAAATTTACGATTTCTGAGGCAAGACGAATGTGCAAAGCTATACATATATATTAAGATTCTAGCGCGTGAATAATTTGAAGTAATATAGGTAAGATCAAGATAAACATATGCAAAGAATAGAACAGATTTCTTTATCTATTCAATAGAACGATATTTGCTTTTCACTGTATCGCTGAGAAAAACCTGTATCCATTAATTTTATCTAATATCGCTTAAGAAACGTATGAATATTGTTATGTATGTACAGATCGACAGATTAATACCTGAAATTGATTAAATCAAAAATGAAAAGAGATTTACTA
Organism: Theocolax elegans; assembly: GCA_026168455.1. Classification (NCBI taxonomy): domain Eukaryota; kingdom Metazoa; phylum Arthropoda; class Insecta; order Hymenoptera; family Cerocephalidae; genus Theocolax; species Theocolax elegans. The sequence continues at coordinate 29,474,775 of CM047426.1, forward strand.
TTATTTTTTGAGTTTATTTTCTGTAATTAGTATAATAACGTACGTTCTTTCTCCCTATTCATAATAGTGATAACAGTTGGTTACATAGAAATTTTTTTTTAAATTTATGATAGTCTTGTATTTTTTAAAGCAATGTACATTTGTCAATATGAATAATTTTATTCAGTATCAACTGTCAAATTTGCGAATAGTAAAATAGTTAATTTGATGAATATAATCACTTAATTCTTAAACATATTATCGATTTTAGTATTAAAACATAAATCCACAAATTTCCAAAAGAATGATTGTATTCTCTATTGTACAATGAACATAATTTAAAAATATTATTTCGAAACACACCAAATTTATTTCAAGTAAAATAATGAATGGAATAACTCCACCACTCGTATAGAGCGTTAATTTAGAGTGCGCAATACATTTTTAAAATAATCCAGGTGATAATTGATGGGACTATCAAAAATTAGATTAAGGTCCAACAATCGTAAATCAGTGTAAACGTGATATTCGTATTGCTATATATATTGTCACGGGCACTACCGTGCGACTTAGGAGTAAGTATGTAAGCATGAGAAGGATAGAGTGAGCGATAAGACGCGTCGACTAATCTAAGCAGTGCATGTTGTATCGCGAATTTCAGCTACTCAATGATTAGAGTACGAGATTCGTAATCAGAGGTCCATGTCTTCAAATCCTGTCGTCCCCCTTTTTTTCGCTCTCTGCCTTTTTCGTATGTTACGATATACCTATATATATAGCAATGTAATATATAGCGAAAGCCTAATGTAATGCACATGCGGTGTTTCATACGTCGTGCATGTATGTATACGTGAGAGAACTGCCCGCATGAAAAAAAAAATTGAGGCGAAGAGAAAGAATCACGATGGGCATATAAAAGGGAGCTCTAGGTACAACAAGAGGATAAGGAAAGGAAAAAAGGTTGATTATGGTGCGCGAAGGTAGGGCATGACTCCGCGGGGCATACACACACGTATCTACGTGCTTTTGCATGGGCGCACGTATACATAAAAGCTCAGCGTTTCGTCTTCCCGCCACACGCGGCTGCTAAGGTAACTTTTGTAAATCTGTGTATGTGCAGTACATGCATAGCGTGCCTGGCACGATTGCGAATACGCTCGCTGCCCGCGAGGAACACAATCGTCTTTACCTTTTGTTTCTTTCGGTTTAGTGATCTCATTTCGTGATTCTTACTTTAGGTTGATGCAATTAATTTATACGACTTTGTAAAATAAGTCTATCCATTACACGTTAATATGATTTTGTTTATGCAATTTCACAAAAATCATTCAATTTTTTTTTCTTTTTAATTTGTTTCAGAATAGTGAGTATTATAGGTATATTTTTTTAGACATAATGAATATATGATTGTATCAAATAAATACATTTTTTATTTTATTGAATGTTACGAAATTTTGCATTTACTTAGTGGCCTTCAAGCCTACCAATTATCGTATATTTATATGAGGTCGCTAAGATAATAAGCAAACAATTGGTAATAAATATAATAGAATTACCTTCATATAATTATAAATTCTAAGACTCATTTAAGTTTTAATTACCATCTCTATAATTTATTAGTTTTTAAATATATTGTTTATAAATTATTATTTATCTCTTTATTTGAAATTAATATATCTAAATAAATAAAATATTATAAATATGACATATGAATATGATGTCTCCCGTATACTTATCAGCAACATTATTTCAATTGGTAAATATTTTAAAAAATTAGAAACTTTATAATTAAACTCTGATAGCCATATTAATCATTATGAAAAAAATTTAAATCTCTAACAAAAAGGATTTTTATAAACTTTCTTTAGATCTTTTAACATTGATTCAATCATAATCCATGTATAATAACACATTTTGATTTCCGTGTTAAATTTGGAAAAAGTGATTTTATGATTATGAACGATATTGTACATTAAAAAGTCATATATGTTAACATAATCATTTCAATGTAAATAAAAAATATTGTGCATTACTTTTCAAATCATTGTGATCACCATAAATCTTGTAATAATTTCTTTACTTGAGTTTTGCAGTAAGTTTTTATTAAATGTGATATACAATAAATTATTGAAATTCGAAGTAACGTTTGAATTTTGTATCAAAAGAAAAATGAACAAAAGAGTATACACGTATAGAATATTATTTTTGAGCCTTCAAGAGACAATGCACGTCACAAATTTCTTAATCGCTTCCAATCTGTCTTCAGATTATATAACAGTGCCGTTGGGCATTTATAAACTATAAAACACTTAGTTCACCTTACGAAGCGCCGTCACTCAAAAGTGCAGCCAAGTTGTGCACGTGTACATAGGTACTATACTCGGAAGCAAAAGAAAATTGACGCCGTGTCTTGCAGGTTACCCTTGCGATTCGGGTCAGTGGTTGCGCGCGAACTTTAACGAGCGGCTCAGAACTCAATGGGAAATCTTTATCTCACCCATATATATATACGATCTTGCATTCAACCATTCAACAGCCTTCACCTTTATAAAGTGCTCGCAAAATATCGGAAGCATTGTGTCGATTGTTTGCCAGGTTGTTATTTCATAATTAGTAGTATAAAAAAAATTGGTTGAATTTTAATTTAAGAAACATATTGTTATCCTCGGTATATTGTATCTACAAATCAGCAATTACTCATGCAGAAAGTTCATGAATATTTTCAACGAATATAAAAAATCGTAACACATTGAAAACGTATATAACGCAAAACACTTCGACTATTTTAAAACGTGTTTTCGAAAATTAGTATCCGCTGTTGCCAAAAATAAAAGTGGCAATATATTAATAAAATGACAGGGAATAAAGCAGTAGAAGTAAAAAGATATCTCCGTTTAAAGTTCTTGATCATCAGTTGCATCGACTAAAACGATAAGGAGAGTGGCGCAGACCTTGGCAAGGCCGTTTTAAATCAAGTCCAACTGGTAGTAAGGCTCGTAGAAAGACCAAAGTAGCAGTAGGTACACCTACTTAGTCCGCGCGCTGTGCCCACGGAGACTTTAACGCGCGACACGTCGTCGTAGTCCTCCTCCACCTCGATTCTCCCCCTCCCGTCGGTCTCCCCCCAGGTCCCGGTCTTTCTCTCCCCGTCGTCGCGTTCCTCTTCCCCCACTCTGAGCATCACTCCTCCCTACTAGTAGCTTCCGAGCAAGGCAGAGAGAGAAAGACAGAGAGTGAGTGCCCGAGAGTGCGCGCTACCTCCCGTTGATTCACCCGCCCCTTTTTCTCATTCGTGACACTTTTTTCTTCTCCACTTGTCGCGCGAGCAGGCGCGCCGCCACCGCCTCGATTCCGCAGTTTTGGAAAGTCGTGGACAGATGCGCGAGCGGTGCACGCGGTAGCTAGCCTGCTCCTTCGTTTCTTTCTTTTTTTTCTCCTCTATCGGGAGATTCGACTTTCGTTAATTACTCGCTCATAGGTACCGCCGACACCTATACCTTTATGTATTTTGAGACAACATTGCGGTGGATTTCTAAGAAATGCTATTCATCGTGGTATACTTACGTTTTAGATTGGGCATTTACAAATAATGTGCCAGGCGTCAATATACCTGACACATACATTTTTTATAATTTAAACAATATATTAATATCATATTAGATAGAAAATATACTTGAAAAAATATTTTTTAAACATTAAGGTACCGATAAAAATTTAGGGTAGTGATAATATTTAAAAGAGTATAACTTTTATACCCAACGTAAATAACATTTGATTTTGTACATTCAATCATTTTAAATTATCAGTGTTTAAATTATTTTATTCTTTCTAAGAATTTAATCTGTAGTACATGACTCTTTCATATCGACATAAGTTTATAATGTATAAATTATTATTGTATTTTTGAGAATTTAATATAACTAATGAATTTAAAAGAAAAAAAAACTAATGAATTTATGAAACGACTCATTATTATTGTTATGTGTAAACTTATTATTGCAGTTTTCAGAAAAGGAAGCTTTGATTAGATAATTAATTAAATATACGTAGTTTATAATGTACAATTTACAACAGATACATACTATAATAAAGAAGAGTGAAATTGATAATTTTGATATTTTTAACTATATTTATACCATACTATACTATACATTTGTTATTTTATAGAGTTATTATGTACGTACATTTTTAAATTTATTGAACATTTTTATTAAAATAGTATTAGATGGACGATTTAATATTAATTGAAGTAAAAATATTAAACATATAATGATCCTTGAAGTTATCTAAACGTCTTCAATGACATAATACAATTAAAAAGTTATTAAATCAAAATCTTAAAAATCGAATTAACTACAAATTAGTTAATTCTTACATTTTAATTAATTCATATATATATATATATATATATATATTATACAATATTAAGTTTTAGTCCAAAGAAAAATGTAATATTAATGTGTTGATTAAATTAAGGAATAAATTATATTACCGAGAAAACCAATGATTGAATAATCAACGATAGTTTCAGAATTTGATGATCAGTAGAAGATGAACTACATTTCAAACAAATGTTTTAATCATGAGTGATATATTTGACTTAATATCAGTAAGGTCAGAAAATTGAATGTTAGTATAACGCAATAAAAGTATAAATATGTTATAGTTCGTAATAGGAAAAAAAAACCGTGACAGGCTACAGTTTGGTAAGCATTAGAAATTTATTTATTCCGAATCGAACATTTTTTTTTCTCGCTGTCTCGGAAAATGAGTTTAACACAGCTATAAAGCAAGATTATTTATTGAAGGATATCTGTGTTGTGACTGCGCAGGGAGTGTTACACCAATTGATCACACTATATATCCAAGATAGTATAATGTAGAATCACAGTTACTCAAGACACCTTTTTACTTGGAAAGTTTAGATGAAAAAAGGACATCTTAGTTGTAATTATGCTTGCTGAAAACGGTAAAAGTATAAGAGAGAGCCTCGTCCGGCTTAGTTACCGCGGCGCTACGCCCGGTGCGGTTTTTTATCGGTTCCGGGCTCGGTCAGGTGGACATACTGATTTCTCTGTCATCACATCATCTCGTCCGGAACACCGATTATATATATATATATATATAAAGATATATATATGTGTATGTATATACATACACACACACATAAACACACACAGACACATGTGTGTATGTTTGTATGTGTTTTGAAAGAAAAAGACAAACGCGAACAGAGGGAGTAAGAGAGCGAGAGAGAGAGAGAGAGAGAATGAGAGTCGCTTTGACTTGGCCTGGCAACAGCTGTCGTCGTCCGTCGTCATACTCGTCGAGCCTTAGAAGTTAATTGTTCAGAAACGATCTCGAACGTAAAAACCGTGAGCCCATGAGAACACTCGATTTCACGTAAAAATCGACCGGCAACATTATATTAAATGAAGCCGTTCCCCGCGATATCTCGCTGTAATTTCATCTACTTATAATGTTTTTCATTTTACGTTCATCTATCCCAAACATTCAATTTTATTACTATAACCAGGTTTTACGTGGGTACATCCTGTCCAATAAAACCTGTGTTATCGTATAAAAACATTCGATTCCTTCATCGCATATCAATTACTTATCATTCTATACACTTTTTCCGATCAACTTTATTTTAATCATTTAGAAAATTCTTGCTTACTTCTTACTTCTGTTAGTAATATTTTTAACCGTAGTTTTTTAACTTTATTCAATCGCGGTTCCATCGATGCAGATACAGTTCTTCAATAATTTAATATCACCTCATGATAATATTTCCGTCTTCGATAATTAGTACGCTAACATTTCTTATTTTAGAGAGATCAATATTTACTTTTCATTTTGACAAATAAAAAATGTTCTATATGCAAGATATATCGGTAGGTATATATATGCGTACATATGTATCACTATATATATAAACAATAAATGTCCATTGGTTATAAATAAATTTCGTCTCATGCATGAATAGTTCAAAAATCCCTGGTCTAAGATAGGTTTAAAAAGAAAGTGGAACGTCTAACCGAATGCCAGATTCTCTATGGACGCATGCATATGTATGCCTGCGTTTGCATTTCCTGTTCCTCATATAAGTAAAAACTATGCACTTTTCTTTTACTAGCGCAGTTTTTATTACTTGGAATAGGGTACATCGAGATTTCTCGGTATACTTTTCATCTGGTTTCCCACGATGTACTTTATGCAGCTTCTAATATATTTAAAAAAACTTGTAAATGCATCCTGAATGTGCAAGGACTGTTGTTCAAAACATTTTTTGTGTTAAACTTGGCAATGTAAAACAATGTTAAATTAGGAATCGAAATTGTTTTTTTAAAAAACAAACACATAATTAGTTATGAACGAAATCATCCGATTTGAAAAAGTATTAATAACGCTCAGATAATGAAAAATGATTTAATCAAAACACTTGTATATAATTTATTATTATTTTTTATCAAGTACCGCCGAGTGCTACACGAGAAAATAATGTAATGAATTGATATAGTATATAAGTAAAATGTGAAATGTTAATTACGATAAGGGAATATTTACGCGAAAAAAGAAACTTGCACGAGTGTTGTGTAAGAGCGGCAGGCTCGTAAATAAACAATGACAAAGTGTCAGTGTCATGAATCGCAAGCAGAGACGAACTGGAAGGATCGTAAGGACCGAAAGGGTTAATTGAAGCTGATTAAGGCTAATTTCACTGGGGTGTACCGCCCCTTTGAGGAGTGGGAGCTGAGAAAAGGACGTCGAAAGATAGGTCGAGAGAGGCGACCGATCGAGTGCGAAGAGCGAGTAGAGTACGAGAGAGAAGAGAGAAGAGGGAAGAGGGAAGAGAGAGGAAGGAGGCGGCGGGGGGTGGGGGAGGGGGAGAGAGGGAAGAGGAGCTTAGAGAAGTTTAAAAAACGAGCGCATTGCGTCCTCGAGCGAGCTCGCGCCGATACTGGGGCTCGCGAGCGCCTAGTAGTATAAACGCAGCGTGGGCATGGCGCGGAGGGACTTTATGAGCAATCAGCCTCGCTATTCCCCGCAAATTGTTTGTTCCTCAAACCCATTTAGCTCCATTCCGTGAAATTCTGCTCGAATAATCACAGCTTCGATGCCCGCCAATTACCGTTTTTCTTCCTCGACGACGACGCATACACACAATGCACGTCCCTCATATTTCCCGGAATTTGCGTATACGTGTACTCGCCACTGATTTTCCAGCATTTCCAACTCGTGCTCGTGAATCGATATTGCAACGAGATGATTCGGTTCAACAAAACTCGCCTTGCGTTCCGCAATCGAGCGTCTTGGTAGTTATTATTAATGCACGGTTACCCGCAGCAGCTACTCTGTTTTCGCAAAAATCTTTTGCTCCTTTTTTTTTAAACGCTATACCATTGTATTTACGTCCCGGTTTCAAATTGATCGAAAATTGTTAATGCCTTCGTATATACCGTACACCGTACAGTGAGAAGCTTCGATGTTAATTGTTTCATTTCCAAGCAAGAGCAAACATATAAATTTTGAATCGCCAGAAACAATATCGTAATCCGAATTATTTTCATAATGTCACGAGAGCATAGGTTCTTTGTACTAAACTTTCAGTTCTCCTTTTATTACCCAGTTAAATAACAATATTTTACCAGCTCAATCTTATATATAGATACGTCGTGTTTTATTATACAAGGGATTTTCAAATTTTCAAACTTATTCGATAATAAATTTAAATTGAATATTATACGTGTCGTGATTGTTTAACTGTACTGTTACCAGGGTTATCACAGAAATATCTCAGAAAAATAATTAATTTATTGCAATTTATAGTATTTTAACTTTGAGCTTCACAATATTAATGAAGTCGTAATAAAAATTGCACCATATAATTATAACGATTTTCAAAATCTTAACAGAAGGATTGATGAAATATATATTACTATTATGCATAAGTGCAATTGAGAATTTCTTATTTACATATATTATTTATTAATGAACATACATTAATTAATCTTTCTGTACGTTGAGAACGACGAGCAGTGTATTCATCAAGTGTCGAGATTCTTATTTATTTGGTATTCAATAATTTTATGTTTTTTAGATTGTTGTACATATAAAGAAAAAGAAAGTAGCAGAGGAGAATCCCAACGTTACATATACAATTCTATTAAAGAGGAGACTAAAAATGAAGCGATTAAGAAAATATAATATTACATATTTTCATTATTTTTTGAAGAAGAAATTTATAAATCTACAGAAAATTATTATTGTTACTTCAAACCAGTGCCATAATTATTATAAATTGGATTGTTCTTATTATGAAAGATAACTAACTATTCTCTAATAAATAATTGATGATTTTCGTAAAAAAAAATAAAAGCGTTTGCAGTACATTTCTCTTAAAATCCTTTGTGGAATGGAAAGGTACAACTCAAATCTTTAAATTAACGTAATTTCAGCGCCACAAGTTTTCGTAGCTTTATCACCAAACATTAAAAAAAAGAATTTTTTACATTTTACAAAAAAGTAACGGTCCTGGATTTAAATGTGTCTTAATCACAAGATAATGTTATATACTTTCTTAATTGTCTATGCAGATTTTATTAAAAAAAAGTATTGCCAAAGCAAGGTTTGAAACGTAAGTTCTGTCATATAGTAGACTTCACACCCGCGTAAAAATATAAACTATTGCCACTATATTGCAGAGCTATGGGCAATAGTTATTGCAAACATATTGCCAATATGTTGCCGCGACAATTGGCAATGTATTGCCAACATACCGCCAAAAAGCACTCTCCCATATCTTTGCCAAATATTGGCAATAGTTACTATTTTATCATTTGTAAACTATTGCCAATATGTTGGCCATACCTCATAAATTACAAAAAAAAATAAAAAAAAAAATATTAGCTTGCCGCGGGATTCGAACCTTCGATCTTTAGATCCGAATGCTGGATCTTTACCACTGAGCCATTTTGCTATTTTGTTATTAAGAGTTAATTTCAGGCTATAAAGAACAGTTGAATTCATAAAATTTTGGACTTAGAAATTTTTTAACCACACTTTCAACTGTTCTTTATAGCCTGAAATTAACTCTTAATAACAAAATAGCAAAATGGCTCAGTGGTAAAGATCCAGCATTCGGATCTAAAGATCGAAGGTTCGAATCCCGCGGCAAGCTAATATTTTTTTTTTTATTTTTTTTTGTAATTTATGAGGTATGGCCAACATATTGGCAATAGTTTACAAATGATAAAATAGTAACTATTGCCAATATTTGGCAAAGATATGGGAGAGTGTTTTTTGGCGGTATGTTGGCAATACATTGCCAATTGTCGCGACAACATATTGGCAATATGTTTGCAATAACTATTGCCCATAGCTCTGCAATATAGTGGCAATAGTTTATATTTTTACGCGGGCAGTTAAACTCTCCCCTTACGAGCTTTCACACGAAATTCACTTTTTTGTAGTGCGAAGAATTATGCGTTTTATAAAAGTTTTTTTATGAAATTAATAACTAAATTCTTAAAATTAATATAATTTCCAAACCAGCGCAATAAGTTTTCGAGACTTTATTATTCAAAATTCAAAAATTAGTATCTTTTATATACTGTCTTTATTTTTTCTACAAAATATTTTTTAATATTAATTAATTTAAAATTAATTCATAATATAGAAAGGGGAGAGTTATTTTAGTAATTTATTTACACTTGTAATGGCGGTATAATTCAATACTTATAAGTGAAAGTAGCTCAAATATTATCACTAAAACTTCTTTATTAAAAATTGAAGTATATATGGCAAGTAAAAGATTATCCTAACTCTATTATTTTGAATATCTACTTTGTATTACAGGATATTGTATTAAACAAATCCAATTTTAAAAATAACACTTCAACCGTTATTATTGTAGTTGCCATCATTTAATTATGTACACTCGAATGAAAATAAAATAAAAGTGGCGCAGTGTTTATACCAGATTATAGTTGAGTAAGACATTAAAGCTAGCGCTTTATCTATGTATTATATATGTCAGAGAATTTCTAATTTTTGCTAATAATTAGAAAATTATGGTGATTTTTAACACCATAGTGTTATATTGTACAGTATTACAAATAAAATTTGTTGAATAGTGTGAAGGATTACGATTTCACACTATTCTTCATTATTACTCAACGGATTATGCTTTGCTGCTAAAAACCCTAAAAATTGTTTAAAATATTGATAAAAATTATAAACGGTCAGAAAAAACACTAAAGTTTCCACGGAGCGCTGTTGTGCGATAGTAATCAATAGTATATATGTATAACAGAATATTCAATTTATTTTTATTCAAGTTAATTAATAAAATTATTGTATACAGTGAATAGAAGAAATAGGAATATTATCGGTGCAGTGGTATTGACTGCTCACTACGTCTTGATTGGAAAGAGTTAATTACTATTACACCATACGTTTTCGTCTCTTTCTCATAGTAAACGTTGACGACACAGTTTATAATACTTAAATGTATAGAGATTGTACGAAAATATATGCTTTCAGGCCTGCGATGGCTCGGTCAGTAGGGCGTCGGGCTCGTAATCTGGAGGTCCCAGGTTCGATTCCCGGCCCCGGCCGATTGATACAAGCACCGCAGGGGAATGTATTTTCAACAACGTGCTTTCTTCACCAAGACATCGTATGACCTCCGTCGCTGATCAGCACCGATTTGGAAGCATAAAAAGAGGGACGTTAAAATAATAAAAAAAAATATATGCCGAACGATGTGTGTTTATAACTAAATATAATGCTTACGTATTATATACACGTCTTCTATACTGCTCGTTGGGACTCCTGTGACTGATTATTTTTAATGTCGCGTAGAATACCCGAGGGAGAAGAATTAGACACAACAAATTCATCGGAAATTGTACATATTTTTGTACGAATTAATGAATATTTCGGTTGAAAAAATTTTTAAATGTACATTTAACAGTATTGATACGTGTTATATTAATGTATAAGCACCAGCAAGCTCTTGTCAATAGAGCGTCACTTAAGTGATTTGTTAATATAAAAATTATTAAAGGGTGTCCTGTTAACATCTCTTTTGATGCCTCCTATGTAAATGTATACATTTTTATTTCGTTTTCATATATAGTTATATCAAAAATTGGACAATGAATATACCAAAATCCATATCACGTTAAAACCATATCATGATAATTTAATTCCAGCGGAAATGTACCAGAATATAACGATTACTTTTACTATGGGGCAAATGGATATATTTAGTCTAGACTGAATTTTGAATTATAAATCACAATCTCCTAGGATTTTCTAAAATTATAAACTTACAATTTGTTACGTTATTCTGATTAACTTTCTAGATAAATATATTAATTCAATGAAAAGAACCTGCGAGAAGCTAAATAAATATTATTTCTTATTATAACAGTAAGAGGAAAATACATAAGTAATCTGATTTAGGTGTATATTTTATTACTTCTATTTTTCCCCAACGTGGGGGAGGGGAGGGGGGTAATATAATAATTAATTAGATAAATTATCGACTTTTTCAATTTTAAATAATAATAATCATTACTTTTTAAGCAATACTGATTTCTTTAAATTTAGTCCTAAAACAAAATTACGCGAAACAATTGTTAACAGGAACGTACATTGGTCATGTTGTACAGCAGCAAATGTTAATAGGTTTTTAAAAAAATGAATTTCGGATTAATTAAGAAGGGCTGTACAAAATTTCAAATAATAGTTCTAAAATTATGTATGACACAGTTTTATAAGTATGTAGAAAGGATATCTGAGTGTTGTAACGTGATCTATGTTGAGTATGAAGTGGGGATGTGTGAGTTTTCGAGAATTCGAATTATTCGGCCCAATAACTCGACTTCACGATCTCGAATCGAGTCGTGCAACGAAGGTAAATCGAGTACTTCATAATCAAGTGACTCAAATAGTCCGAGCTGCTCGAAAAGACTGAGTTACTCAAAAGTACCAAGTTATTCAAATCATCAGAGAAAGGAGAAAAAAGTTTATTCGATACGAGTTAGACGAGTAGCTCGAATCGTACAAATAGTTCCAGTTGAGCGATATACTATCGTCGATAGTTTGTCTTTTCGAGTATAGCTCATTCAATTTTACGAGTTATAATAGTTCGAGTACTTCGTTCGAACTCGGTATATGGAAAAACTCGACTTGCATCGAGTCGATTTTTCGAATACTCGCACATGTCTAGTATTAAGCAATTATTTGAGTTTTTCTATGATGAAATATAAAAAAAAAATCCAAACGTAAAACATCATTGATTTGTTGCGTAAATCATGAGAAATTATAATAAATCTATAAATAGAAAAGATTAAGGTATGAGTATAGTAGTTCCCGAGTCAGATTGCGTTCGCGCGGTGCGAAGTTAAAATGATCGAGGAACGCATTGTAATTTCCACATGTACCCAGGAATTCACAAAGAAATGGAGGATGGAATCGAATATAAGACGAGGATAAGACAAGAAACTCTCGCGGCTCCTCGGAGTTTCCACGAATTTGCGCGAGAGCGCTCATTTTGATGTATATAAGAAACAAAGTGTAGCATCCTATGGATGCAGCGAGGCACCTCGATCTATACCTCTTGCTCTCGGTTGCACTAACTTTGTGGGAACCCATCGCACGCCACGACACACCGTGCTCCCTAGACCACGAAGTGAAAGGCCCCATGCCGGCAGCGGTGAGCAACTCTGACGGGCCTCGAAAAATCCATTTGAAGTGCATAACGCGGGCGCGCATACTTGTGAAAGTTACCTTGCAACGCGCGACGCGTGTCTTTCCACATATTACATCTTTCCGATCGATTATCTATATTGCTAATCGTATTTCTTCTATTGTTACACGATTCGAATCGATAATAAACTGAGACTACAGATTTTTAGGTGGCAATTGCGATGATGGTTTACACGTGTTTTCTCCAATGTATTCACAGTTTACACATACTTAGCGATTACGTGCATTTCGTAACCCATTCTATGTGTTGCAGTCTACAAATGTGTTTACGTTCTTTTAGTTAAAAATCTCTCAGTAAGAATTATTGGGATACGAATCTATATTTTTAATAAAAGGTTTAATTTTTATGGAAATGGAAATTATATTACCTTCTGTAAAATAAATAATTATTAAAGGATTATATATGCGGTGGGTTCAACTGTTTCAAAAAAATGTGAAAATTTTAATTAGATATATTGAAATATTTATATTATTTATTCTATTCGGAAACTTATTGGACCTTATTATTTTAATTTATATATTAATTACAATGCGTGCAACTAAAGAAACTGTCTAAATAAACCGATAATTTTCCATGTAAAACTATAGTTTGAGATTTAGACTGCCGAAAAGGATTAATATAGACTTTACCCATGTTCTAAGAGATTTGGAGGCCAAAATGTTAAGTCACTTATATAGTTTTGTCAATGAGACTATTTGGAAAATTATACGTTCGTTCGTCACACATTGCTTTAGATCTTCATAAATGCCTAAGTAGATATATCTAGTATCATACACAACATTAAACTAAATGGATATACATAGTTTATGATGTGCAATTTGTACGAGGGTTTTGCAGGAACGTACAATCGATTGCACTTTGAACGGAACTTTAATACATCATTGAAACATCTGTTGCATCGCAAACATTAAACAATTAAAAATTTAAATAAAATAAAATTGGTTAATTTTACTTACATCACATTGGCAATTAGTGGAAAGGTCTTCAAAATACTTTCTGATAATTCATATGTCTCCATGCATTAAAGTAATACATAACATTTTACACTTCAACGAAGATTTGAATTTTAATCATTCTCTTTCAGATCATATGTTTTTCTCTTGTAAAATCTGTATTAATATTTTAAAGAAAGAAATATATTTGTATTATAATACCATTTTAATCCATAATAAATGTAAGCAAGTTTAATGTGAGATTTAATAGTAACTGTGAATATGTGAATAGATTCGTAAGCAGTATTTAAAGTAAAAGTTAATTTTTTAGGAATCATTGATTGTAACGGTGTGCAGCGTTTTACTATACAGTAGTCGACCGCAAGATAACTACAGAAGGATACAAAGGATTATTCAATCAGTGTTGTACAAATTTTTCGAACGCGGCATCTTCGGATTGACGAACGATAATAAAAAAAGAACGAGTAAAAAATGTTTTAGTTCGATAATATTATAATATTTGCGTAGAGTTTCCCCCCCTTAGACAAACGAAATACCTTTCAGCAAATTCGTTCAACATTCCTCGCACGCTTCCACCAAAGTACAAAGGAAAATTTCTAAAACAGCATTAACGAAAATTGAGTATAAAGTGCACATCGATTACAGCCTGAGATAATCAAGCCTGAGCGCATGTATATATATACAGAAGCAGGAGCGCGTGTAAAAGGAAAAAAAAAATCACAAAGGCACTTCACCGGGACGAGATATAGAGAAGGCATGCGCGCGTTCCACACGTCGTATAACGCACGGGCCTGTAGAGCGCGCGGCTACATAGTTAAAGCCACGAGCTCGCCCGTAAAACCTATCAAAGCCTGAAAAAATGCAAATATCGTGCGAAGCAGGTAAGAACAGCGGGCAGAGAGCGGGAGAGAGAGAGAGAAGGTCGGAGGAAAAAAAATAATTTTATCGCCTACGCCACGGTGGTAGAGAGTCCGGAGAGCGAACCTCGCGTGTACCGCGTTCATCGAGCAAATCCGCCGGTAGCACTTATACGCATGTACGGACATATGTACATTCGTATGCGGGACTCCGGCAGCGTTATACGGCCTCGGGAGGTAATCGGCCATAAACCGCGGGCAACTGCACGCCGGTTCTGTTCTCTCTCGGTCGCTCAGTTGCTCGTTCTCCATATTTCTGCACCTGCAGTCAATCTTCTTTGTCTATCGGAATGGTCGCGGGTCTTTCGGGTAAAAGTAAAAGGTTGCGCGTGTGATGGAGCGTTCGAAGGCTTCGCGTTTCTTCGCTCTGACTTTTCCTACTAGATAGCGCATAAAGTTGAACGAGCGCGGGAGATAGCCAACCGCTCCTGTGCCTATATACGCTGCACACGTATATGCGCGCTCGCACTTGCGAACTCGCGGGACATCTGAATTTCAAATTTCCCGCTCGAGCGAAAAACACCCAGGCGATATACGAGAGTCAGAGACGAGGAACGATCCTGCGAGTCAGCCGGTCATAAGCCGGAAAAGCACGATAAGTCATACATTTCATGGCGGTTTCTTATACTTTTAGTGCGATTCTTCAAGAACTGTG
The DNA here is from genome assembly GCA_026168455.1 of Theocolax elegans. Taxonomy (NCBI): domain Eukaryota; kingdom Metazoa; phylum Arthropoda; class Insecta; order Hymenoptera; family Cerocephalidae; genus Theocolax; species Theocolax elegans. The sequence goes on from CM047426.1 coordinate 29,490,063, forward strand.
GGATAACCGTTTTCACCTACCATACACATGCTCTCAACCTCTCTTTCTCGATACCTATTATTTCGCATCTCTCTCCCTCTCCCTCTCCCTCTCCCTCTCCCTCTCCCCCACCCCCTCTATCTCTATCTATCCCTTTATTTTTGTCCTTCACACGGGATATTCAAGATTGATTGCTCCTAGATTACCCACTTTTTACTTTGATCCTGATAGTCATGATCAACTTTTACTGAATTACTTAATTCTTCAATATTAACAAACTAGTATATACAATTTGAATGATGAACTTCTATAGCTAATAGAATATTATTTCTAATTTTAAAAAAACGTTTTGACACAATTAATCATTTTGAACTTCTCCAAATTATTCTCCTTAACGTCTTAATTTCTTACCGTTTTTACATTTTTCAAAAGTACCACTACTTAGATTTTTTAACCACTAAAAAGTCTGATTAGTTACATACATCTCCATGAGCGTCCCCAAGCTATGGACATCACTGCCTCCTGAAATACATCTAAGCACTAGTGCACCTGTATTTAAATTAAAACTTCATAACTTAAATAATATTAATTGTGTATAATTGTATAATATCAAAATTGTTAAATTGTTATCTTTATCTTTACTCACATGTTATATATCTCTATATGAATGTACAATAAAAAATCAAAGGCATTATAATTTCTATAAATTTAACTGTAATTATGCATTAAAATGTTGGGGAAAGTTGTAAAGAATATTATAATAAGTATTGTACTTTTACAAATATAATATTACAAGCATAGTAATTATTTAATTAACAAAGTATTGACAATGTAATATTCAAATATGTATAAAAATCTACGAAGCTGTAACAATCTAATAATTATCTAATATTTCTATATTTCACAATTTAAAACAATTCAGAATAAAATTAAAATAATATTTTCGCAATAGAATTTATATAGGAATTTGTGTATACATTTTGAGCATTAATACGGTTTGAAAGTTTTTATGGAGCATTTATTTTCTATATTTAATTATAGTAAGTATTTCAAATTTTTCAATATTACATTTGAATGGTTAACATTTATAGAAATGATATAAGTAATAATGTTAAAGTAACTTTCGAGTAAAAATGCATTTACAACATTTACATACATATTATAAAGATATAAAAAATCATAATTTTGTATGAGGTTCGTATCAATTCATTATATAAATAAACATTAGCATTTGTAATCAGTCGTAAACTACCACTGCTTTGGTTAATATACATATTCTAACTACTATTGAATAAATAAAGATGTGAATATTTCAAGTGTATATTTAAAATTATAATATAAAAAGAGACGAGAAAATTATGTTTAATAATATTTTGTGTACGTATTGATACTAATTAAAAAAACTTTTAGCAAACAGGTACGATTTTAAAGTGACCCAAACACGTAAATTTATTCCATAGTTCGAGATCATAACAAATTATTAGGAATTTTAACGAAACTTTACTTGTAATTAATTCATTAACTTTATAAGCTAAAAATCTATCTGCTATTTCAAATAAGAATCTTTAGTCGATTTTCAAAGCACATCATTTTTTGCATTTATGTATGCTAATCCGATATCTCTTTTCGCGAAACATTCTAATATGTTCAAAAAGATTGTGAAATTTCAATGAAAAAATAGCCTCGGGCCGGGCTTGAACCAGGAACTCCATAGTCTATCCAAGACCAGCTCCTTACCAATTTCGCCACGAAGACCTTAGCTATCCTCTTCATGGAAATTTCAATTAATATGCGATTTTCAATCCAAATGTATCATGGGTCATCAGTTATTATTTCTACCATAAATTTGGAATGGATTGATGTATTTAACTATTTTTTTATTTGAATCCGTGTAAATTGAGAATATGATTGACTATATCTGAAGTTCAGTTAATTATAATATAGCTATTTTCATCAAACTTACTTATCTTATTTTGTAATAAGAATTTAAAGTTTACCATTTGTATGCATATAAATGATGATGATACACAATAGTCAATAATTATTAAATTTAAATTTAATTATCCGTTTAAGCATTGTTACATAACTTTTTAAATTATCTAAATTTAAAAATGATGGGTATACATTATATTTGAAAAATGTATCCTACAATTATAATATCCAGTATAGCATCGAATCGTTTGTTTACCTAACAAGTAATCTGAGGGATCTAAAATTCAAATGTCTACCCGCAAAATCACTGTAGAATTGTTTTAAAAAGTTAGAAATAAGAAGAAGAAGAAGAAGGAGACGAAGGAGAAGAAGAAGCAGAAGAAAAATAAGAAGAAACGAAAGAGAAGGAAGAAGCGTAAGAAAAACGCGAGCGGTAAAGCCAAGGCAAGCCGAAACAAAAGAAAACAGCCCTCGAGATAAAGTACCACGTCTTCGATAATTTTAATTAGATTCATAAACTCTCGCCGATGAGAAATAAAGGAAAACGGAGAAAAACATCCATGCTTTGGTCGTTGCAGAGTTCGCCGCCGAAACTCAGATTGCATCGACTCGAATTTAATGAAGATAGGCGATTCTCTCTACTTTCAATTAAATATAAAAGTATACATACAAGCTGCAAGGGTGGAGGAAGGAGGGGGGAGGGAGGGGGATGAAGAAATAAGGCCAAGGAGGCGATTGTAGTATAGTAGTGCTGCGCATCTTTTCCTCTGTTGAGCAATGGTCCTCGAATCCTCCTCCCAATACGGAGGTTTCCAATTTTTTCTTGCTCCGGAGTTTCATTCTCATCTCCGATACCCTTTTTTATATAACCTCGGAAAGCTAACAATTTGAATCGAAGAAATCGAGTCGACAAAAATACTGGAGGAAAGACAACGCCCTTACTCGTGTACGACATCGTGGTAAAGATGAGACTTCTGTGTAAGAAGAAGGCTCCCAAGAAAGAGTAAGGGAGATACGGCTACGGTCGACTACATGTACACATATACATAAATACATACATACATTACACGCGCATGCATCTAAATATATCTATATAAGTGCGATGCGAAGGTGGTCCAAAAAGGAGAAGCTGATGTAGATGAGGAGGCCACGCGCGCGGAGAGAATTTCTCTCTCTCTCTCGCTCTCTCTCTTTCGCGTGCGCGCGCTCACGCTCTTTCTCTCAGGAGGGTGGTAGGTGGGTAGGATGGTGGGTGGGTGGGTGTGTATATAAGCACAAGAAAGCGCGGGTCGATTAAAAGTAGCGAGGGTGTTTCTCCTCTCGTTACCGAGAGGAGCTGCGGGAGAAGGAAGGACACAGGTACACATACACGGGATCGATGTGTACGTGCCTGGGGTTGTGTATGTGGGTGGGTGCCTGCGCGCATACATCCTTGAGCGAAAAGAGACGAGGGGGAGGAAAAACAGAAGAAAGGGTGTTGCGGGGCGGAGGGCCGGGGCGAGGAGTGAGGAGTGAGGAGCGAGGGGCGAGGATCGAGGGGCGAGGGGCGAGGATCGAGGGGCGAGGGGCGAGGAGGGTACGGAGGGTACGGAGGGTGCGGAGGGTGCGGAGGGTCGGGGGCAAAGCGGGTGGGAATGAAGAAAGCGCGAGAAAGAGATGAAACGAAGTAGCTGGGAAAGGGACGGGGCGAGTTCGCGAGGGTGGAAGAGCAAGAGGGATAAAAGGAGGATGAAAAGGAGGTGGGAGTGAGCGAGTGTAACAAACGTGCGCGCGAGAGAGGCAAAGAGTCCGCATCCAATCTTTAAGGGGTGAGGCTCGCGACGTCTTAGCTCTCCTTCTTCGTCTGCGTGTGCAACCGTATTTGTGTGGGTGTATGCGTCCCGGCGCTATTTATACGTGAACTCGGAGAGACAAAGTACATTTAAATGCTGAATTTTCATTAAAAAAGCTTCTCCTTCAAGGAGCAATTGAACAATATTCTTTGTTCTACCAAGAAATACCTTTTCATAATCATTACTACTACACGAAATTCTACTCGTAGATAGTATACATTATCGATTCTATTTGTATTAGAGTCTCTTTTTTGTTTTATTATTTATTTAGTTTCAGCAATTTATTTTAATTATATATCTACAGATTATATTAAAGTTAATGAGAAGCTTACTCGAAGACTTAGAAACAGATGAATCAAGACAATCGATCAATTCTAATTATTTACATCCTTTTGAACATTTATACACAGTCGATATTTCGAAAATTCGACATAAATTATTATTTTCTCTTGATATGTTATTCAGAAGCTTTATTTAGAGAAATTTATTTACTTATTTGTAACTTTGAGTTAACATTTAAGATACATTATATCATTAACGGCAGTACCTATATCTTAGTTTTTATAAAACAATTAATAATAGGAAACTATAAAATTAATATTATGTTTCAATAGAGTAAATCGTAAATTTCATGTATGAAAAATTAATCTTTTAATATTTATCGTTAATACTTACAGTAATTTTTAATGCAATGTCTTTTATCATATATTCCAATATACAATATTCAATTTTTATTTATTTATATATTTTAGAGTTAGATTCAACTTTTGTAGTACGATACAAAGTAGATATTATTTATAGCTTGCTGCATCGCCGCAAAACCTGCAGAGGAAAATTATATTTCCTGTTCGCAGGTCCGGATAACAATAATATAATACAAAATAAGAAATACCGGTTAGTTTTGCTGTAGTTTCTACAGCATGAAATTTCCAGCCACACTAAACTATACAAAAACCCGATTCATTCATAAGGATGGTACAAGACAAATCGGACTTCCAGACATGAATCGTATCATCCTTAATAGCTTCATTCGTACTTATATTGGCTTACGGGAGTCCACTTACTATCTTCGCTCCAATTATTATTAACGTATAATGTACTATGTACAAAGTGTTATACAATATCTTTAACATTTGAATATAATTTTTAACATATAATAATTGTACTTAAAAATATTTAAAAATACGTTAGATATTGTATCAATTTGTGTAGTTCCTAGCATGTATCTTACACTTTATATCTTGCACTTTTCACATTTTTTAGTTTTTATAATTTAATACTTGTGTCCTTGCTATTCAGTTTACCAAAATCTTACCGAGACGAATCTTGCAGTCGTAACTTTTCGTTGTTGCACTCTTGTTCCTCGCATATACTAATATATAAACCTAATTTGTTACTATTTATTTGATAAACGTTATAATTTAAATATAATTTTAAAATTGCATTCTACTCTATCTCTAATACACAAATACATCTTACAATAATTCTTAAACAATTGTACTGTTCGTTATTTTTTTCCAAATTTTACTCTTTTACTTTCCAAGGTTATATGAAAGCCTAGCCGAATCCGTTGCAGAGGTAGGTTATTGTTTTCGCAAGATAATACATCTTAAAGTAAAAAAACTTCTTGATTCCTAATGTATGATATCAATTAACTAAACAATTATTTTCGTACTTTAAAAGTTATATAACGCTGAAGAGTTTTTCTTTTTAAAATATATTTAATTATTGATGAGTAATCAGCATGTAACGGGAAATTATATTGAATTAAAAATCTAGAATAATTCATACGGGTAGTTTGAAACATACAAAAGGGCTTGATTTTTGTTAGATTGTTTAGATTTTTTAAGAAAAAATAATTTTTAAAATAATAATTGAGTAAACAATTTCTGGTTAGTAATTATTAGTCAAAAAAGGCATAAAAGTTTAATCCAAATATCGTAATCAAATTATGGATATAAAAATGTGGAAAAATTTTGATATATTATTTAAAACATGCTTAAAAGTCTGCATTCAGGATTTTTAAAAAAATTTATTCATTTGTTTATTAAAAAAAATTACCATTACCTGAGTCCGACATCTGCTTAAAACTAGAGATTTCTAAAAATTCTTACACGGTAACTAAAAGAAAAATAAACTATAATTATGAAAATTTTTTAACATATTACGCTTTTAGTCACAAATTACTATATCATATGAAATATCAGATCATTGTTCGTCATTATAAGACATTACATTATGTAATATTATAATGCATTATTATTAGTCATCTAGCAATCAATCCATCTATTTTGTAACTTTCAAAAATAAAGCAAGTTAATTAAGTATATAGATTTTATACACTATTTAATTGATTACAAAATAATACACTAAATCAATTTACTTCTATATTTTTAAGATATACGTTTGAAATAAAAATAGGATTAGAGATGTAATTTTTTACTACCACTAATTGATTGATCTTTTAAATAAAATTATATAATTATAGATTAGTTATTTGAGATTAAATTATTAAAATTTTTGTTTAACAGCTGATGTAACCATTTGAAGAATTAAAATATTTGGTAATAGAAAAAATTGAATTAATTTATTATTTACCAGAAGTTGAAATCAAACGAAATACATTTTATAACCAATCAGTTACAATATTAATACTGCAAGATGAAAATACAAGAGGTAGGAAATTTTTGCGTCTTGCCTGTGTTCTCGTATACGTATAGATGCATGTGTATGTGTGTGTGTGTGTGTGTGTATATACGTTTCCAGGCTCGTGAACCCTCGTGAAGAGGCTCGAGAATCTCAACCTTTATTTGGATGTAAGTAAGGAAAAGGGTTGAAGCAGAAGAGTACCGGTTGCGCGAGTGCCTCTGGACCCACGGAGTCTTGGGTGCTCGCTTGCTTATGTAGGTATACTTATACGTAAGGCTTCGAGAACTCCGGCTCTTTTACTCCCTTCGGAGTACCGGGCGTTTTCTCCTTGCCGGCGTCGGCCGAAGGAGGGTGCATTTTTAAAAGGGCCGGCAGCATACCCCCGAAAAACCAAGCCTTCTATCCTCGGTATTCCAAGTCTCATCTCTCTGCTCTATCTCACTCTTTTCGAGCTTGTTCTTGAGCGTTGTTTTGCAAAGACCTAGAGGACCGGAAAAAATCGAAAGCCCACTAGAGGGAGGTACGCGTACCAAGCCCTTTTGCCTCTGTTTAAACTTGTTCAATGATTAATGTATCGTAAACTTTTGTTGGATTCTTGCGGTTTTTAATGGCGTTTCCCATTCAATTTTCAACTTCTGGAGTTTTCAAGTTACGCGCACCCACTGAAATTACAGTAGGGAAAATCTCGCATTTTGACTCGTTGTAGGGTTTCCTTGTTTCATGTATTTGCAATACACTTTTTTCGATTGCTCAAATGATAATACTTATTTTTCTATGATTCGTATAGTTATTTTTTAACGTGATTTTAGCCATCGAGAAATTACAATTTTATGCTTCGCAGTAAGGACGTAAAATTCAACTTTATATGCTGGTGAATTTACGATGTAATACATGTCTATAATGATATTCTATACAATACTATCTGTTAAGATAGCGCAGTGCCAACACTAATTTTAAGTGAATAAGAAATAATTAAATCATTATAGATATAATTGTTTATTAATGAATTTCAATAAATTAAACTTTATTTTAAATTAGTATTTTCGAAACAATTTATTTATGGCACAGTGTACCTTTATATATCTATATATTAATCTCCTTACACTTTGTCACACGGTCATAAACTTCTCTAAATTACAAATTAATAACACCGAGAACAACACAATTTTAAAAATGTCCTCTAATATATACGAAGCTAAAGTTAAAAAGCTTTTAACAGATTTTAGTAATGAAGCAAGAGCAGCGTTTACAACAAACGTTTATAAATAAATAATTATCCTTAGGAGCCGGTAACGTGAAATTCAAAATAACGTATCTATTTAATTTCGTTACGTACACAGCTTCATTTACACATTTGTTGTAATATGTAAATTTTAAAGGAACATATGTTATTGACGCTACATAAAAAATAACTATTTTAAAGATATTTTCAACTTGTTCAACATATCTGTAAATTTGTAGAATCACAATGATTAACATAATAGGAAGCTAAAGATCTAAGACTAAGCATTAGTCGCGAGCACTTCCGACGATTAGATTGAATCATTTGATGTTTTGCTTGACTTGTTTAATATAATTGACGCATTTGTATTTGATGCTCCTGCGTAATAATATTTACAATAAGCGTATATATTGTATCGACCAAAAATAAAAATAAATCAATATATCAACGCGAATACACCGAAAGATGTGAAACAATACCTCAGATCATTATTGTCCAATAATAATCTCATTATTCACAACTGTTGTCTTGTTTAATCGAAAGTCCTCGGGTGAGTAAACAAGATAACTGCATGCATTTACCGGGTAAGCGCGTATATGCGTAAAGGCATCATCTGCATTTTTTTACTCCATGTAAAGCAATCTCAATCAAAGTCGATTAGCAGGTGAAACAAACTGAATGTAGATTGTCGAAACGCGTGATCGAGGAAATAATCAATTCGGTTAACGCATGGGACCGCAGGTTTTCGTGTGCCGAGTCGTGCGCGTGTACAACGCAGGAATAAAGAACGAAAGCGCGTCACGCGTTTAATGTCGAGAACGAGGCGGCCGGGATATACCACCGATCCATTCCACTCACTCGAATTAAACTTTAATTTAACGCATCAGAACTCGCGGTCTTTCCCTCCGGGTGCGGCATCTCGAATCATCCCCGAAAACCTTCGGCGGCGCTAATCGTCGGGGGAGGATAAAGTTTTACGCGCTACGACACGCACACCTGCCGATGTGGGAGGACATCACCTGTGCGTCTTCGACCAGCAAATCCAATTCCCGCGGAAACGAAATTTAATGACGCCAAAGGCACTCTTGAGGTTGCGCCCTCAATAAAAGGTGAATCTTTACCTTTTTTTTCCTTTTCTTGCGCTTTACAAATCGGTAATACTGCCTATATACGAGATGTAGCATAAGCTGGCTTGTGGGTTGAAACGCTTCGGAGAGCTCTAACTCTACTGATACGCGTGGCTTCTCGATCAAATTTCTCTTTTCTCCTTTTGCAGTTTTCAATATCGATTGCCTTTTATGACGCAACTCACCGTCGATTCTTTTTTTTCTTTACATAAGTGTTTTATCCAAGTGATTCAAATTCAATTACGCATCTGCGGCTAAAGACATTGGTTTTTGATCAAACAAATTTCATTTCCACTTTATATCTGTCTCTTATAGAAATCTAAATTTATGCTTAACTCTATAACTACATGATATTTTTAATTTATTATACTATAATAAAAATGTTATTTTATAGAATGTTCTTAACTTGTTCAAATTCATTATGCTAACTAGATGTTACTTAATTTTCTTCTTGACTGTTATCCGTTTTAATTCAAATAAATTATGAAGTTTAATTTATATATATATTACGATAAGAAACATACTGTTTAGTTCTACTGTAATAAAAAAAGTTTTTTACAAAATATACATGCCATGTCAGTTTATGAAAACTTTTCATACTATACAAATGTTTCTAAATATGTATGATAATGTAGAGCTAATAATAAAACTTAAGCCAATTAAGTAAATTGAGTGTTCGCACAATAAGAGCATAAGTATACTAAAATAGTTACTAGTCATCTGAATTGATCACTGTAAATTTGATATGGCTTTGTCTTTTACTATTTGATTATTAGCTAGAACATTGATTAGCTTCCCGAATTTTACTGATCATGAAACACTAAACTGTATCTATGTGCATTTCCGGAAATAAGATACGTGACGAGTCAGTTTTAAGGTAAACTTTGATTAAAATATGTAGAATTGTAAATTCCTCCATATGAAGGTATCAGCGAGCTCCCTCCACGTCTCTTTCGTTCGGACCACAAATCACTGGTCTAGACGGCCTAGAGAGATCATTACGATGGAAGATAATTAATTCAAGAAATAGTCGAATTATTTTATATCGACGCCTATGTAGAGCAATAGTTCGATCTGAACAACCGATCGTTCCAAACGCTTTTCAATTATCCATATAATATTTTTAAGTTTTTTCTTTACAGTCAACTAAGTAATTATAATGTTGATCCAATTTTATTGTTATTCAATTTAAAATATAATTATATAATCTTAGAGAATACATTTAAATGAATATATAATTTTTCGTAAAGCGAAAATAAAATTAATAATGTTGCCTACATCAGAATGTGTAGCTAATATTTTATAACTCAATTGTTCCTATCATTAATACATTGTTTTAAAATTAAATTATATTTAATAATTGTAGATGTATTCTACCCTGATTAAAGGTAGATGGTTAAATAATATTTATGTAATTATCTCAATACATTATGCAGGTTTTATTGATTAATGATGTAGGAGACAAAATAACTTAATAATTTCTTTACATACGAGGGTAATAAAAATCACTTTTTCATTGAAGGCAGTACAGTACAGAAAATATTTTCATTGAGTGTATTGGTGAAATATTTAAATGAATTCGTGTTAGTTGTCTGCAAAGTGTATAAGGTTAAAGGAAGAAAATATAATAAATATAAATAAGTAATTATTAATTTCCAAAATATGCATATAGTAATATAAATCATATACTTAAAGTTTCAAAAAATAAAATAAATATGTTTGCTCATAAACAGTTTCATTTAAAAAAATGACTACGTATAAAAATTTGTGTTCAAATTATATATAAATTTTATGTTCCTTGGTAGCAATCGAATCATAAATGTAACGTTTATGTAATAAAACATTGATAATAAGCCCAATTAATGGCAAAATTAGAGTTTTATTTAACCCTCAAATGTTAATTTCAATATATAAAATTATATCGAGCTTTGCGAACCAATATGCTTCATTAAGCGAGGCTTATAATACTCTTCCGACCACTATGTTGGTGGAAGTCCCAGAGTAAGCATTTCCAAAAAATAAAAAAAATTATAAATTGGCGTTTTGATCACGGCTCTCTTGCTTTGGTCTCCTCAGTAAGGAGCTGGAGGCCTTTGTTTAAACGCCCGTCGCAGATGGAAAACTACGTCAAATGCATGTTAATGCGGCTATACTTATGCCTTGTGCTAGACTGTTTCTCTAACGAGTAGAGAGATCAGTCGAATCCCCCTGGTGGTAAGAACTTCCACCAACCAGAGCGTAACGTGTTTTCACCAGAAGTCGCAAGTTTTAACAAAATAAAAAATGTATCGTTCGCTAAAGATTATTTCAATATATAAAATTTATCGTACTTTGCGAACCAACATGCTTATAATACTTTTTGTCTACTAATGTTCTTTAAATGTTAAATTTCCACTAGGGTTGTATACAACCAATTTTGTATATACAATAAATTGTATAAAATTCGTTATTATTTGTCACAAACATACAAATTAGATAAAAGATAGAATTGCAATGAAGGTAAATACGCTGCATACACTAGAATTATTTTTTACAAGAAATTATATATACTATAATTTTTTAAGTACATAAATTTGTAACATATATGTACACTAGCAAGCAAAACAAATGCCAATTAGCTCAATAAACAACGTTGTCGTTCAATCTATTATATCAAGATAATATTCTCATCATTACTAACTGTCTTATCTGTACGAAAGATCGAGTAGTAAGCCTATAGAATAAGACCGACTCTATCATTACTTGGATATTAATAAAATTTAAAATCATTGGATAGCGCGCGTCGTGGTCATTTAAAAAAGAAAGTCGATCGACCAATATACATATATATTGTATACACACATAAACTCATTTCTTTTGAAACACATATATCTATTATACTCGCGACAGCCGAGTGACAGCCGTTAAAAGAGCCACTAACTTCAACTTCAAGATGTAGAATGCTTTGTATGCGTTTGCGCGCATATGCGCATACATGAAAACACATACACACACGCACATACCCACGCACACGCAGAGATCAAAGATAGAATCAGCCGACGGACGATGAAACGAGGGATCGGCCACAAGAGTTAAAGAGGACGGCATATCTACATACAACTATACGTACGTATATACAGTACGAGAGTGAGTGTGAGCGCTGTAAGAGAGGAAACGGAGAGAACCCGGGTGATCGGTGAATCCGTATATGTACAGGTCAGCGAGCGCCTACGTAGCATGACTCGATCTACCAAGACGACCTGCTGGTTATATTGGAATGCTATCGGCGAATTCGACTTTAAACGAATTATGATAAGTAACAAGTTAACAATTTTCTTTCAACTTCTGTTAAATTCGTGGCACTTTATTTTTAAATCTAATGCTATCTAAAAGCTAACGTAAGATTTAACGTAAAAAGTAATTAATGAATAATTGTCTAAATTTCCAGTCATTTTACTATACTACCAAAATGGATTAGACTATTTCAATATTAACTTTGATTAATTTGAGTTAAATATATATGAATTTTTATTATTTGAAGAAAATAGTTTATATATAATACGAAAATTGATATAAAATATGGCTGTAATCTCGTAATATTTTTGTGTTGAATTTCTATATTAGGATGAAATATGGTTCAAAATAGGTGTCGAGCACCGCGAGTCTAACACTTATGTATACAAAAGGCGACTGTTAATAGTATTTTTTAATTTTTTTATAGACAATACAAACTGTCTTCGCTAATAGATAGTGAAATTATTTAATTTGACATTATTTAACGTAGTGAATATTTACTATTGAATTGTTCAATATTTAGTTTTCTATGTAATAATCATCCGAATTAAATCAGTGCGAAATATAAACAATTTTAAAAACGTGGAATAATTTTGTTAGAATTACTTAAATTTAATATAATTTTGAAAAAGTTACGCGCCAACGTTCCAGCGGTTTTCAAATAGAGTTGTTCAGTCAAATTTATACTAATTTATTGTTGCTCCTGCCTCTAAACCAGTCATTTCTAAGATTAATTCGCATTTTTAATTTACGATTTTGATTTTTCGAACCATTTTTATATGTAATTTAAATAGTTAGGAAATAGACACAAATTATACGTGAGATTTGTAAATTTGAACCATTTCGGATCACCGCAAACAATTCGTAAATTCACATAATGCATATATCAACTAGTTCAAGTTAAACGAAAAGTGAAAATAAAGTTTTATTTAATAGTTGTAACAATATAAGAACGATAAATATTCAATGGCTTGAACAAACTAAATAACTCATTTAATAGCTTATTTTGTTTACCTTTTCTAGTAAGAGTTAATATAATTTATAATTTTTTTAGCGTTGTAACAAAAAAAATTGTAATTAGTACTTTTTAAAATTAATTGATAATTAACCCTTAACTACCACATTTCACTAGAATAACTGTCGGTCACACTGGAGTATTTCGTACCCCACTGTAAGAAAATTGTATTGTGAAGCAGCTATTGACTTTTTAGGCACGACCGCTACGCGGGAAAGCCTTATATTTTCATCATCGCAAAATGTGTGACGTATCAAAATATACTAGATAATGGCTTATAAGAGTTTATGCGCGTTAGACCTCATTTAAGGATCTCCCTAAAATGTATGTATGGATGTGTATATGTTTCTAAGATAACTCAGTCAATTTTTGACCAATTTAGCTGAAATTTAAAGGGTAACTTCCTTATAATGCAATTATATAATAGTCTTATTTCCAGAAATATTGCTTCAACTGTTAAATACGTTTTTTTCGCAATAAAACTAAAAGTATTGCTTGTACACAAAAATATTAAATACACGAAGTGTTCGTTGCAAAATACAAAAATTTTTTCTATGGGACATTTTACGCTCAGAACAGTACTTTTTAATTTAAACGTAAAAAAATGTTATTATTACAATAGTAGTTTAAATGGATGAATAGTTCATATTCGTACTATAAAACTTTTTCATATCAAACTCTTTACGCTTAAATAATAATAGTAAACATACAAGTAGTACCAACGTCAACAGTTGGAATAATATGTAAAATGTACAAATAAAAAACGCTCTTTTAACCCGAACTTAATCACTTTTAATCTTATATAGGTATACAAATCTTAAATGTAAAAAATGTTCACTACATCAAAATAATTTTTTTTCTATTGAATATTTTTTACTTATATAATCGTCAAGTTAGATAAACAAAAATAAATAAAAAAGAAACCTAATTCGATATATAAATCTTCCATAAGTGTTTCCCTACTAAGATGATAAGTACATACTTTAAAGTCATGTTTTTATTATTATCTCTTATGATGTGTATTACATTTTGCATTAGGCCAAAAATACCGAGAGTATTTTAAAATTAAGAGTTTTTAAGGTATGATCCTTACTGACGAGTCCAAACTAAAGATCAAGGACGAAACGTCTTTAAATTTTGTTTAATTTTTTAAAAAGGCCATTTTCTGAGAAATTCCACCAACCATAGTGGATAAAGAGAAAAATGAGCCTGCTTTATGTCAAAAGTAAAGCTTTAGTTTTATACATTACAAAAATACCGAGTTTTGAGAAAATTCATAAAAGTTGAATTATTGAGTCAGGTATTTTACTCTATACCCACATATGGTGCGAACGAGAAGCCCGAGCTTTACGTGGTCGTGTCTTATGTGTAAAAAGCTTACGCGAAGCATTCGATCTGGAGCTCTGGAGCGGTGAATCACGGCGGCCTTAAGTCCGTAAGTGGCGAGGAGGTTTAATTTAAAAAAATGTATTTATTAGAAAAAATGATATTTAGTATGAAAATTTTTTTTGACAGGTGTCATGCATACCCCAGTGTGGCAGCTAAGGGTTAACCCTAATAATCATAATAGTCTAATTGAACACTACTATACCTACCGATTCGGATGTGTTATAAGTAGCTATGCGCATTTGTATAATTTGTTTTCGAAAGTAATAACGAATGAAAAGAAAATGCGTCAAATAAAATTAGAGGAGCACAACCATACAACGATTCGCAATGACGCGCGATCTCGAGTTCATAAAACACGTTAATCAGACGATCAATACTCATACGCATGTATATACAAATACAAAAACACACGCACGCTCGCATACACTTATATAGATATATGTTTGTAACGTCGAGAGGGAGAGAGAGAGAGAGAGAGACATCGAAGCGGAGCGCTTATCAAATCATTAATTAAGATCAAGTCGGCGAATTAAATAAGTCTTAAGCCTTTCTCCCCCTTTCCCAGAGGGCCGGTTTTATTTAGCCTCGTAATTGTCGATCGAGTCTATATGACGTGCCTTTTCGCGCGTGATTGGTCAAGTTATATATAGATCTAGATATCCCCCGATTTATACTTGGAGAAAGAGGTGAGATGAAAGAGAGAGCGAAATGTTCGGATGCCGGTGCCGCCTTGAGTGGAAAAAGTGCGGGCAGGGCGCAGGGAGAGATAGAGATTTTGAGGTGATCCACACCGAGTCCGAAGCTCTCGATAGCAATACGTATTACAGAACGGACAACGATCGTTAGCGAGTTTCTCGCGTAGTCATCCTCGATCCTCGATCCTCGATCCTCGATCCTCGATCCTCGCCTCCTTTTCTGAAACCGCGATCTGAGATTGCGCGTATATGTTATGTGTGTACGGGTACGTGTGTGCACACTCCCGCTAGCAAGAAAGTGAGAAAGAGCCGCGAGTATGTAGGTACGACCGCGCATCACTCGCTTTGTACGACACGAGTCGAATCAAGATAGCCAAAGGGCCAAAGCGTCCGGGGCGCGTTCCCCAAGATAATCTTATGGAAACACGGGTACAGTAACGCCTTTGCGCGCCTTCTCATTGTTCCCATTACCGATTCACCTTGATTACTTATGTATATACGTGTACGCGTGCAGCCATACGTATATACCTACGTCTATACCTCTACTTTTTACACTCGGTCATCCACTCACTTTTTATCATTCCTTTCCTCTCCCCGATGATATACCTGCTTTTGTACTTTTACTTGGTATTATACATACGCGTGCGCGTGTGTGCATGCGTGTGTGCGTGTGCGCGTGTGTGCGTAATGTAATTGTATTCAACTAAATTAATTGAAAATATTTCGTACTAAACCTTTTCTCACTATGATGATTAGCGATAGTTGTGTATTCATCTCAATTACCTACACATTTTTAAAATACAATATTATTTATTTACAATGTGTTTGTCATTACGTTTTATTACTTATTACAACTTTATTAATAATGTTCGCTGCTTCATCGTTGTCCAGTACTGTAACGTGATTTTCTTCCACATAGTGCACTTTTACCAGTCCAATTGTCGCCTGTACATGTTAAAAAGTTGATTAAAACTATTCTTTAGCTTGATTAATTACCAGAAATATAATATCAAAAGTGATTATTAATTAGACTCAATTGTCATGATCGAGGTATTGATTGAAAAGTTGCACGAAATATATTAATGATACGATTATCTGTAGTATGATACATGACGCGATATTTCATTGTTACAATCTTAACAGAAAAGACGTTTACAAATGTAGTGCCAAAATACAATAATAATAAATTAGTATTGCAGTGATTTGTGATCTAAATAGTATAAATAACTCATTTCCATACAACTTGTATAACTTATATTAAAAATACTTTGTCAAGAAAATCATTTGTAATTATACGTATTATAATACTAAAGTTCTGTAAAAAAACTGCTAGTGTTGGTCTCTTGTATTGAAATGTAACTGTAGCTGATTATTTCGAGAATCATTTTAATTGTTAACACCATACAGTTAACTATTGCATGTTCGTACACATATGTAAGATACATAATTTTCTATAATCTACTACTAAAAGCTGATACACGTGAACTTTTCGTTCACAAATCGACAACAGAAACGATCAAAACGCAATTTTGTTATTATATAGTCGTAATTTTATATCCATACTTCATAAATAAAGAATTCGAGTACTCCATATTACCGTCAAATAATCATAACTAAAAACTTCACCATTTTTGTCCAATTAAAGTCGAAAAACACCACATTTCGCCAACTTTTAGCCAAAATATGGTAGAATTCTTATCAGATAATGACGTTTGACAGTTTTAATAGTGTCTTGTACTTTTGTACAATATAAATCTACAAAATAGCGGCATTTTAAAATGAATTCAAATTATCCTCATCAAATTTTTTCGAATGTACAAGTAAATTTATTAATTCCATCTATTTGTGATTCTTAATTTTGGTAGAAATTACTGTATTTAATTATTACTTATATCATTTTCATTAATTAAAGAGTTCTTACCTTAGAAAGACCATAATATTCGTGTGAAAATTTAACAAGCGATTATGTTGGTTCGATTGAAGTAATCGGTGTTTTAATAGGTGATAATTGTAACATATCGTAAATGTATGATAGACTTCAGTTGGTACTAAATTGATGTGCAAAGAGCTTTTATGTTTCTTGTGATTGCTTCCAATGCTTTCGTAGGACAACATTCTATTAAAGTTTTAAGTTTCTCCTCCTAGTTTGCACACTTTTGTAACCTGTTAGAAAGCTATTCGAATAACAAATTTATACATTTATCAGTAGCTATAGACTAAACGTAAAATTGGTATTAGTATATTCGTAAGTACCTAATAATTTCACTTTTTTAAAAATTAAAACTAAATTTAGAATACGAATCTATATGATATATTTACTTCTTTTTGAATAAAACTACTATTTTTATTATTAAATACACAATATATTTCCCAAGTAGTAACTTCCGAGTTTAACTCACTAGTACTAATTATTAGACCATTACACTAGGTAGAATTTAGAAGAAAAACTTTTTAAGAATTATGAAACACTTAAATTAATCGAAAGTTTTGAAACGTAACGTGATGTAAGATTGTATGGTACTCTTAGATTTATAACAAACGCTTGTATATTCTTGTTTTCGAAGAATTAAATAAATTTTCAATTAAATTAACTATGTTTTTAATAGATTTTTAAGAGATTTTACTAATATTTTTGTCAAGTTTTGGTGATTTATTGATATAACCGTTGACAAGTTACATTTTATTTACAAACTTTGTTAGTACGCACATTTACTAATAAATTTACAGAGCAACTACGAATTTCTTATATCAAATTTTTTTAATTATTATCGATCTTTTTAATTCGTTAAGGGGGCAAATTTGAGTTAAAATTGGAAAAAGATATTTAATTTTAACAATTAATAATTTTTTTTATAACAATTGAAAACATTTCTTAATTTTTTAAACAAATTATATTATTTTTAACTTTTTTTAAAAATTTTTTGACCAATGCACCGTCTCTGAGAATTAGTTGGCCGGCCTGTCCTCGTGCTTCCTCACTAGCTCAATTGCAATTAGGCACTGAAAGAATATCCTACTACAGTAAATTTTGCTTTCCATTAATGTTAAGTAGATACTATAAAATATAGTACATAAATATACCGGCAAAACATAAAATCTACTGTCTCCTCAATCGTTCCATGAATAATTTTCTTTCCTAATTGCAGACTAAATGTCGGGATTTTTAGCTTTTTTGACATTGCTAAATAAATTGATGAAACACCTTCTACTCCTGGAATTAGAAAGACTGTACTTCCACAAATTTTTCTTCACTATTGAATCTGAAGCATAATACGTCAGACATCAAACTATGGTTATTGTGTATCCGGATGAATAACAACATGTCATCTAAATTTTTTATTGTGTTCAATACTTTGTTCTGTATAACTTTTTCTGTATTTGATATTTCTTGAAGTTTAAGGAAATGTAATTCTCGAATATCTAACGCAGTGAGGAAAATCCCAAATCACGCTCTAAAGTTTGCTCGATTTTTATACATATCATTGAATCCATTCCAAAATTCGTTAGTGGAGTAGTGATACTAATACCTTCTAAATCTTTGAGACCTACTATTTTAAAATAATAGTTATTTATGCACTTAGGGAGTAAAATAGACATTTATTCCCGGCATGAAAGTTGCTGACCGAGCTTTAACGAAGGCAGTAATTCATCCAAGGGAATAATCGATACAAATAGTGTAAAACATTCCCTTGAAATGTATTACACTATTTGTATGGATAATTTTATAAATTAAATTTTTTTTTTTTAATTGCAATAGAAAGTAAAGATAGGAAATATTATTAATATACTTTATAACAAAATTATTTGTCTAATTCAAGCTTTTCTTAACATATTAATATGCATTTATGTTGTTATTTAAAATTTTCGTGCTCAAATTACTCAAATTTAATATGTCGTTATTAATTTAAGTGTATTTTGAGTAAGTTTGAGTAATTTGAGCACGAAAATTTTAAATGAAACTGTAGAATATGATTTTTTGGCTCAAATAAAGTCCTTATGTCTTAGAGTTATGTTCTATTGGTTCTGGAGGTAAGGATATTCGACTTTTTTTAAAAAAATCTAGGTAAAAGATTTTTCCGTCAATTGAAATGACTTCAGATTTATTCAACGTACAAACCTTGCACATTAATTGTTAGTTTTCACAAATTCGCTCCATTACCTAAATTATTCATTAAAGATAACATTGAATACTTAAATATGTGTATGTGTAAAATTTAATTGTGTAATTTGCAAAGGTGTATGCGTGTGTAAATAGAATCTATCATTACTTTACAGACTCACATCACTAAAATATACTACTTTTATTTAATTCTACAACATTTACATAAAAGCTAGGTATATACAACTTTTTTAAACAGTATGTATTAAATTAAATTTATTATTATTGAAATTAACTTACTGAATTAGCCATTCCATAATTTGATTGTCCCGCATTTCCTCTACCGGAAAATATTGATGAGAATATAACAAAATCAACATAATTTTCTTGATAAGAAATCTGAATTTTTTGCTGCCCAGGCCTTTGTTCGTAATAAGAGTTCAAATGACTCTGATGGTTCATTTTCCCACAATGCATCTTTTAATGACACGGCTAAATGGAATATACTGCTTATCGGTGCTATAGAAGCTACAATATCTATAAATGTTTACATTCTTCAAAATTTGAAGCATCCTTGCAGGAAATTACAATTACATTAACACCGTATCTTTTCCAGGTTGTTATTCACAGTTGTTGATAGCCATATTTAACTCCATATCAATATGTAAGTATCAAGTTTTTGGCGCCTCGTAAAACCAACCAATCCGCTAGTGTTAGAATAATCAAATAATCAGCTTTCTGTTCAATTTAATGTAATATTTATGCAAAACTATTACCTAATTGAAATCCAAAGCCTTCGAGACCACTAGTAATTATATACTAGTACATTTTTATAAACATTCTTTTTCTTTACTAATGCTAATAATAACTTTACCAATGTGCTTGCCTACCGCCATAAATCGAAAAGTATCTACTACATTGTCTTTTATTATTATTATTATTATTACATTTCATGAATAATCAGGAATAAAAAATTTTTACTTAACTTTAAACCTATTAAACCTATTAAACTATTAAACCTTAACTTCTCTTCTTCAGATTTTTTGAAAAGATTATCTAGCATAACCCCTTTAAAACTGATCTCTTGCAAAAATGTTTCAGTACCTATTGGAGTATCTACAATCAAATCAAACTTTCTAATTTCTAGAAAACATCCACTTTTTGCTAAACAAGAAATCAAAACTTACAATTTTTCTTCGACAAGATTATTTAGAATAATATGAACACCCTTTCCGTTAGTTTTTTGTATCATTTGCGCGAAACTAGTATCACAGTAACAACGAATATAATTATGTTTTATTTGTGGATAATGTTCAAGTATAAATTATATTTTTTCAGGTGTCCCAACACTGGTAAAAATTTCACATCCTTCGTAAAGTGCCAAATTAATAGCAGCTTGACCCACACCTCCGGATCCAGCATGGATTAATACTGAATCAGTATTTTCCATATTACCTGAAGAAAAAGAAAATACGCGTAATAAAACATATACATTACTAGTAATAATCACGAAATTTCACCAAATATATGTATAATGCAAATAGGTTGTACTCTATGCACATAGTCTGGTATTCCCATCTTCAAATGTCCTTTTCTCAGAAATTTCCCAAGTAAGGTTTGGATCGGCAATGCAGAAATTTGTTAATGCGTAGTTTTCAGTTATACCCATAACTCGTTTACCTAATGCATTAATACCACAGTATTCCATGTCGATAGCATTATCTCGCAAAGATACCTTACCTATTTTAATATTATTATTAACTTTTCCAGTAGTTAACATGACATCTCTGTGAATTGGAAGATTTTAAATGTAGATAATATTCTTAAAATTTAATAAATAATATTGTAACATTGTATAAATAAATTAAATACTTGAAATTTAACGGAGAATAAATAACGTGAACAAGATTATCGTTTTTCACGTCAGGTTGAATTGGTTCTCCAACCCATCTTAGCGAACTTAAATCAACCCTGACTAACTCTTTTACTAAAGCATGGTAAACTGGTTTAGGTTCAACTAATGGCAATGGTAAATATGAGTAACTTTCCCAGCCATATTTTTGTAAAACATTAGGGGAAGTCCGTACTTGATAGCTCTACAAAATCGCCACTCGAAAATTTGCAAGCAGAATTGGCACTGCCTTCAGATAGGCTGAGTTCATATTCGACAATAATTATGGACACTTAAAGAATATAAAGTTAATTAAGTACGAATCAATGCTCAGATGCCGAAGTCGTTTCGTACTTCCCGCGTAAAAGTGAGAAAGTTTGGGCCAAACTTCGCCCAAGTTTATGTTTGTATAAACTTGGGGCAAGTTTAGGCAATGAGACTATGCCAAACTTGACAACTCACGCATTCCAAGTTTGGGAGAAGTTTGCAAAAGTTATGCCAAACTTCCTACAAAGTTCTTATAAATTATTTTGTTATTGGCTGAAATATGGGACAGATTTGTCCAAAGTATGGCGCAAGTGTAGGATTACTTTTGATACACTTTATTTTTAGGTTATATTTATTATAATATTTGAAAAGAAAAGAAATTAAAAATAATTTAATATTATCCGATTTACACCTGAAAGAAAATTCATACATATTTTTCCAAAAGATTCCAAGGTCCTCGGTGAATTTCATCCTCTTCATCTAAGTCGTCGCAGCACGTCATTTCATGTCGACGTTGAGGGTTAGACTGATACATCGGCGTCAAGAAAAATTTCATAGTGACCAATAAACAAGAAGTCATTTGTTTGCTGATCGTCAAACAAATTTTACAAACGTCCCCTTAGTAACCAGCAATCTGAATTTTCTGTCAGGTGTAAATCGGGTAATATTAAATTGTTTTTAATTTCTTTTCTTTTCAAATTTAATAATTAATATAACCTAATTCAAGTGTAGCAAAAGTAATCCTACACTTGCGCCATACATTGGACAAATTTGTCCCATATTTCAGCCAATAACAAAATAATTTATAAGAACTTTGTAGGAAGTTTGGCATAACTTTTGCAAACTTCTCCCAAACTTGGAATGCGTGAGATGTCAAGTTTGGCATAGTCTCATTGCCTAAACTTGCCCCAAGTTTATACAAACATAAACTTGGGCGAAGTTTGGCCCAAACTTTTTCATTTTTACGCGGGTTATCACTATTCGTCGAAAATACTGATTTTTGATCAGCTAAGCAATATGTAATCAATCATTACATCAATAGCTATAACACTTAACTCTGATTTTATGTGGTAAAAACTCTATTTTCTTTAAATGTCCATAATTATTGATATACTGACATATTCATAATATGAATTCAACCAGTCTGACGGCAGCGCCACTTCTGCTCGCAAATTTTCGGGGGGAGGATCTATGAAGCTATCGGTACGGACTCCTCTTAAATATCAAATTTTTTTTCAGTTGTTTTACATATAATTCATTGTTTAATGAAAATTTAAGTTCTTCTGGCGATCTTGAATTAAAATTCCTCTAATCATATATAAATATGATATGTCATTTATATATGACATATTATATAAATATGAGCTATAGATTGTCTGAACTACTATTTTCAAACTCTTCTTCACCAACAAAAATAACCTTCGTTGATTCATATGATTCAACCAACAATCGAACTCCCTATTATGTAGGTACAAAACTAATTCTACTATTGAATTGTTTAGTGTTTTTTATTAGAATAAACACCGACACGGTGGCGTACGATCACGAAAGTTATAGCAGCACTGAGTGGGGTTGGCACTTGGATGGGTGACACCATTCTTGTGCGGCTTTCGGGATCGGTTAGGTGTTTTTCCAAAATTCACAACGTGAGCGGAAGGTGTGGAAATTTCGGTTTCGGTGTTTTGGGCCTACGAAAGGTGACCTAAACATCTAAACAGAATGTTTCAATACACCGGCCGTCTCGGGGAAGGTTTTCCTACAAGGTTTTCCCTTCCTCACGGGCATAACCCCGGGCGAATGCGAGACGGTGGGGACCGGGATGGGAAAAATTGGAATGTTTTCACCCCCACACATAGGTGGTAGAGGTGTCCCTGTAAAAACCCGTTTAATGGGTATACGGGGTGATGAGCAAATATAATAAAAAAAATAATAAAAAAAATATTAGAATAAACATTTCAGTTCCTGATAGTTTTTCTAAGACTATATGTAGTCATGACTTACTGCTAGACTAGTAAAATTTTTAGTTGTTTTCACATTTTCTCGGGCTAATATAAAACCTCCCGTACTTAATGTTTGGATTAATAATAATAATGTATCCTCACAATTATTTGTTAGTAGATTGTAACCGATAGTTAAAAGAGCCCTTGCGTCACAGAAATTTTTATTTAAATCTTGTGTGATAGTGTCTTTTGGCAATTCATAATGTAATATTGCATCCGTACATAACAATATATAATTTAATAAATAAATTTGTGTATTAATTTTAAGGTAGCTCTATAGTTACACGAATGTTCTAAAAATTGTTTAATAGTAAATGAAATAGTTAAATTAAACTTTTCTTAACGTACCAGCAAAATTTCAATACCAGTTATCGTGTAATTTTTTCCGTAAAATTGATTCAAAATTTACTGTTTTAACATAAGCTCATACGTCAGTACTCTTTCGATGCCGTTGAAACTAAGTTATTTTAGTTGATAACGAACCACCATCGGTATGAAAAACATTTAATCATATTTTAATATATACTATTAAGAAATACAAAAATATATAGGGGTTATTGTGTAAAATTTTTATTTATCCTTATTTAAGGTTAAATGTTTAAAATTAATGAGGGTAACCTTTACTTACAAATTTTTATTCACAAAAATTTAAATAAAACAAATTATTTATTGTAGCAAAAGTCGTTAAAATATTTTAAAATAAAGTTTAGTTACTAAAAATTACATTTTAAATGTGTTGAATAAAAAATTTTGGCTAATCTCTCAGTTGACTAGTAAGTAACTATAGAGCTACATTAAAGAAGGATTTATAACATTTTAGCGGCATATAAATAAAAACCTGTTTCTTCCATTTCTACCGTAATTCGTAATTTGCACCCTCTTTTAAAATTTGCGTTTTGATTCACAATTATATCCAATTTAACTTTCCCGTTAGTTACGGAGCCCACATATATATTTCGATTATTGTATTTTTAACTCATTTATATCATGTGGATATTTGGAAAAGTGTATGTTGTTATACTTGATTAATATTTATTTTACCTTTAAACAATTTTGCATCTGTATTTAAAACATTACATTAAATTTTAGATCTGTTATTATTATTTACTTCAAATTTAAAATTTTCATTTGTTTTATCAGTAATCAGTAAACTAATACACATTCTTTTAAGTTATATTCACAACATGTTTTTACGCACGGAAAAAATACATATTATTATATTAAATATATATTATGTATACTTGAAAAATCATAAATTTGAAATTTATATATATTACATAAATATTCCGCCACCGCCGAGTCTAAGATTATAGGATTGGAGGCTACCCTTTATATATATATATATATATATATATATATATATATATATATATATATATATATATATATATATATATGGGTGGTTCTCTGTGAAATCGATGATGAAAAAAATTAATATTATTAAAAGGAATCGATGTCGAGGGTCAGTTTTTTAAATAAATAAACACTATTTATTTAAATTTAGTTGTACAACGTTTCGTCTGCGTGGTTTGCAGACCTCTTCAGGTACTATAAATTTATTGAGCACAAAATAACAATTTTAATAATTACAAATTAACGGACGAAATATTGAATAAATTAACGGAAGAAAATATTACCATTGATACACTGAAACGTAGATGTAATAAGCCCAGAAAGGCGTCGTCGAATAACAAGAGTATGCGAAATCGAGCGAATTTATACAAAACAAAACAAGTGTCTGCGAGTATATGTGTATGTATGTTTACAAATTAAAAGTCAATTTCTTAGAAATACTCGGATATAAATAGTCTCTTTAAATCACATCATAATACTTTTATATTGTCGGTTTAAATATTGTACGTCTTCTTTTCTATTGATAGTCGAATTATAATAATTAATGTGTAACATTTCTGAAATAATTCGTTTTTTGTAGGATGACTCTCTATCTAATATTTTTACATTGTTCCAATCGAACTCATGATCCGCATTTTTAACAATATGTGCAGTAACAACAGCTTCCGGATTTTTATTTTTCTGGTGTTCTTTAATTCTGTTTTTTAGGCAGCGTTTAGTTTCTCCGATGTAAGTTGCCGGGCATTTTTTACAATTAAATTTGTATACTACCCCTGTCATATCCCATTTTTCAGTTGAGTCTTTGCCTAATTTTATTATATTATTAAATTTGTGATTAATTAATGGAATTGTGTTAATGTTAAATTTTTTTAACATGTTTGAACATTTATTAAAAAACTCTTGATTATAAGGTAATGATATAGTGCAAATTGGAAGCTGTTTTCTTGTTTCGCTTGTGCCTGTGAATTTAATTTACGTAGTCTGTTTTTAATTGCCAAATTCGTGAAATTATCGGGATAGTTATTCGTTTTTAATAAGTTTCTAACAATCATTATATTTTGTTTGTGAAATTGTTGATGAGATAAGATAATTGCTCTAAATTATAATTATGTTTCGTTTTTGTTGAATAGTATGATTTGATTCAAAATTTAGTATACGATTAGAATTTGTTGATTTTTTAAACCAATTGGTTATAATTTTATTGGTCAGTTTAATCAATGTAAGATCCAAAAAATTTAATGCAGTTATTTTCTTCCATTTCATGTGTAAATTTTAAATATTACTGTAGTTGTTGAAAAACTTGTAAAACCGTATTATGTGTTCTTTTTGTATAAATAAAAGTATGTCATCTACGTATCGATAGTAAATTAATGGGGAACAATTGTGTTTCTCTTTTAATTCTTTAAGGCAATGAGTCTCTAAATCGTCCATTACTAAATCAGCAAAATAATGGTGATATAGGAGAGCCTTGGAGAACCGAATAAAGTGCTAAAATGTCAACTTTGACTCTCTGTAACTTAAAATAATGGCCCAGAAAAAATCTGAAAAATTCAGGAGAACTACTGGATACTTTTAAAACATATTCCCACAGTTATGCAATATTATTTTTTAATCTTCGATGTCACAGATAAGAACCACCCATATATTCATAATATTCCGCCACCGCCGAGTCTAAGATTATGGGATTGGAGGCTACCCTTTATATATATATATGGGTGGTTCTCTGTGACATGAGATGAAAAAAATAAATATTGCTATAACTGTGGGAATATGTTTAGAGGTATCCAGTAGTTCTCCTGAATTTTTTCAGATTTTTTCTGGGCCATTATTTTAAGTTACAGAGAGTCAAAGTTGACATTTTAGCACTTTTTGCATTAATGCCCATTTTTATGAATTTTAGCTCCCAAGGGATGCATTTTTCACTAAAAACATAAGTATGCTTTTTTTGTAAAATTTTCCGAACTTTTCATTAAAATACTTTTAAAGACTAAATGTATGCTGTCACCTCTTGTAAGCCATTTAAACCTTAAATAGTGAAAATCAGCAATTCTGCTCCGGACTCTGGTAACCTAATACTGTCTAAAAAATGTCTTTTATAGTCAGAAACTGCCTAAAAATTTCCAGAGTGGGTCTAAATCATTAAGATTACTTATGGTCAAAAGATCCGGGAAAAGTGCCCGAAATATTAATAGAAATGTATATTTGTTGCCTATAAGATGAATCTATTAGCATGATCATTGCAAAAAAATTTGTGCACTTACCTTGGAGTGGTAGAAAAGTATCTTCACTTGTTTCAGTATCCATCTAATCCCCTGTAAGCTGCTAAAAATACAAATATTATTATACAAATGTAAAAAAGTTAATTTTTAAACATTTATAATGCTGATTTTAGTGTTTACATCCCTTACAAAATTATAATACTAATCTGAAGGATTACTATAATATATAAACATCATTATTACAATAACGAATATAACGTATTATTTTGGAACTTTATATTTTTAAGTTCATTATATACAATTTTGGCTAAATAATAAGTTGGAGAATTCACGGTAGAAATTATTGGTCTAAGTGGAACATTATTTTTGTGTATTTTAGGTAATCCATAAGCTTTAGCTAAATTAGTATTAGTTTGAGTTAACTGATTATTATGAAATTCCTTATAGAGATATTTATTATCATTAAGATTTTTTAACATAGAATGAACTTCTAACTGTAGTTTCCTGAGTGGATTCTTTTTTAAGATTGTATATGTATTAGTATCATTCAGTAAATCATTCATTTTTTGGAAATATTCAGTTTTGTTTAAACATACTGTTACATTACCTTTGTCTGCATTAGTAAAAAATATGTCTGGATTATCCTTTAAGAAAATTTTTGTAGCTTTTAAATTGTCTGTAAATTCACGTTCTTTAACCGATAAATGAGTTTGTTTTTTTGTAACAAATTTAATGCTTTCAACAACAATGTCTCTTATCTCATTTTTTGATTCTGTATTAATTTCTATTTTATCCAAACTGTGTTCTACATTTTTTATAGTTGAAATAATATCACTATTGGAAAATTGTGATAATGTATTAAATTTTGGACCAAGCGAAACAATTTTTACTACATTATCTGGAATTTCTGTCGTAGTTAAATTTCTAATCCATTCATGTTTACTGTTATCATATTCCGAAGACTTTTTAATTTTAATTAATTTATACAATTTATTCTCGTGAATTTTAGTGATGCTATTGTAAATTCTTAAACTTTTTTCTTCGGTAAATTGAAAAAAACGGTCTAAAATATTTTTCACAGGCACAAGCGAAACAAGAAAACAGCTTCCAATTTGCACTATATCATTACCTTATAATCAAGAGTTTTTTAATAAATGTTCAAACATGTTAAAAAAATTTAACATTAACACAATTCCATTAATTAATCACAAATTTAATAATATAATAAAATTAGGCAAAGACTCAACTGAAAAATGGGATATGACAGGGGTAGTATACAAATTTAATTGTAAAAAATGCCCGGCAACTTACATCGGAGAAACTAAACGCTGCCTAAAAAACAGAATTAAAGAACACCAGAAAAATAAAAATCCGGAAGCTGTTGTTACTGCACATATTGTTAAAAATGCGGATCATGAGTTCGATTGGAACAATGTAAAAATATTAGATAGAGAGTCATCCTACAAAAAACGAATTATTTCAGAAATGTTACACATTAATTATTATAATTCGACTATCAATAGAAAAGAAGACGTACAATATTTAAACCGACAATATAAAAGTATTATGATGTGATTTAAAGAGACTATTTATATCCGAGTATTTCTAAGAAATTGACTTTTAATTTGTAAACATACATACACATATACTCGCAGACACTTGTTTTGTTTTGTATAAATTCGCTCGATTTCGCATACTCTTGTTATTCGACGACGCCTTTCTGGGCTTATTACATCTACGTTTCAGTGTATCAATGGTAATATTTTCTTCCGTTAATTTATTCAATATTTCGTCCGTTAATTTGTAATTATTAAAATTGTTATTTTGTGCTCAATAAATTTATAGTACCTGAAGAGGTCTGCAAACCACGCAGACGAAACGTTGTACAACTAAATTTAAATAAATAGTGTTTATTTATTTAAAAAACTGACCCTCGACATCGATTCCTTTTAATAATTAACAATGGAGGGTGAAATCAACAAGTTAAAAATTAATATTGTTGTAACTGTGGGATTATGTTTTAGTGGTATCCAGTAGTTCTTCAGAATTTTTTCAGATTAATTTGGGAACATTATTTTAAGTTACAGAGAGTCAAAATTGACATTTTAGCACTTTTTTGCATTAAATGCCCATTTTCATGAATTTGTAGCTCCCAGGGGGTGCATTTTTCACTATAAACATAAATATGTCTTTTTTGTAAAATTTTCTGAATTTTTCATTAAAAATACTTTTAAAGTCATAAATGTATGCTGTCACACTCTTGTAAGCCATTTAAACCTTAAATAGTGAAAATCAGCAATTCTGCTCCGCGGACTCTGGAAACCTAATGCTGTCTAAAAGATGTCCTTTTATAGTCAGAAACTGCCTATAAATTTCCAGAGAGGTTCTAAACCATGAAGACCTCTTTTGATCAAAATATCTGGGAAAAATGCCCCAAATATTCATATAAATGTATTTTTGTTGCCTACAACGATGAATGTGTTAACAAGATCATTACAAAAACATTCATGCAGTTACCTTATAGTGGTAAAAAAACATCTACACCTTTTCAGTATCAAACTAATCTCCTGTAAGCCGTTAAAATAAAAGTTTTATAATACAATTATAAACAATTAATATTTAAACATTTATAATGCTGGATTTTTACCATAAAAGTATTAACATTACTATTATTATGATAACAGAAGATACATATATATTTCTTACAAAAAAGTATCTTAATAAATGAATCGTGAGATTATAATGATTAATATGATTGATTTACAGTGACAAGTTTGTGAAATTCAATTAATGTGTTAGTGAATAATAATAATAATGTTGATACTTTTATAATAATCCTCCAGATTAGTATCATAATTCTTATTGTGGTTGTAAAACTAAAAATCCAGCATTATAAATATTTAAATATTAATTGTTTATAATTATATTATAATATTTGTATTTTAACGGCTTACAGGAAATTAGTTTAATACTAAGAAAGGTGTAAATTTTTTTACCACTCCAAGGTAAGTGCATGAAAGTTTTTGTAATTATCTTAACAGATTTATAGTTGTAGGCAACAAATATACACGAAGAAAAATTTCTGATAAATTTTACCCTGCTGTTCTAGTAAAACTGGGACGAAAGACACAGCAGGGTAAAAAATACCCACTTTTCAAATAAATTTTAACTGATCAGCAGGATAAAATTTATCAAAAATTTTTCTCCGTATACATTTATAAAAATCTGAAAAAATTCAGGAGAGCCACTGGATATATCCAGTAGTTATTATTATATATATAATATATACAACATATATTAAAAGTACAAAATATTAATGACATAGAACTTTTGGGCGATGATCCTTCGTCATTAACGGGATGTCGGACCTAAACTACAGGAATCTGCACTTTTCAACCCAAAAATTATATCTAAAATATTGCATTAAAAATCTGAAAAAATTCATACGGACAGCTGAAAACATAAGGAAGGGCTTGATGTTTTGATTTTTCAACCAAAAAGCATTTTTTAAATAATAATTGAATCAACAATGTTTGGTCGGTAATTATTAATCCAAAAAAGCATAATCTTTTAACCCAAACATCGTGACCAGAGTATGGATTTAAAAATCTGGAAAAATTTGGGTATATTATTTAAAACATACCTAAGGGCTTGACGTTCAGCGTTTTTTAAAAACTTTATTCATTTATTTATAAAAAACAGTACAGAATGACCATTTTCTGGGTCTGACATCCCCTTAAATTAATTAATTTTAGGAGGTGAAGTTCTATTTAGATCCGTTTAAAATAATCCAAAATTTTAATAAGTAGTTACTAAATACTACAATTTAGTAAGTAAATGCACTTTACGATTTTTGGTAAGTTAACTTTTCATTAACCTATATAGTTATTAAAATATAAATTTAAGCTTTATAAGAATTCATATAGTTTAAAATTTACACTTAATATTTAATATGTATCCATTTTTTTTATTATTTTTATTCTTATTTCATTACACTAAATTTTGGTAAAAATTTTTATTTATAAATTATAATCATATTTAAAAAAACTAAATTTTTGGTATAAAACCCAACGCACTATAACAATACCTTCAAGGTGGTGTATAAATCTTTTTAATTTCTAAGGTGTCCATGCTAGTGAAAAAATAAAATAATTTAATTATGATTATACGTATAATGGAAACATTATTTTAAATACATTAATTACGAAAAACCTTTTTCGAAATTAAAAA
Source organism: Theocolax elegans (assembly GCA_026168455.1). Lineage (NCBI taxonomy): Eukaryota > Metazoa > Arthropoda > Insecta > Hymenoptera > Cerocephalidae > Theocolax > Theocolax elegans. The sequence continues at coordinate 29,521,235 of CM047426.1, forward strand.
TAAGAGGATGGCGCGCGAAGCGCGCAGGGAGCGAAGCCCCCCTAGTATTAATATATATATATATATATATATATATATATATATATATATATATATAATTGATAATTACTAGGGTACGGTGCAATAGCTATCAATATCACATGCTAGTAACATATCAATTTACTCTAGTTTTTTTGTAGCTCTCCGTATAGTTCATCCACTCTGTAATTTACAGGGTCAAAAAAGTATATTTAAAGAAGGTCCATGATGTTTCCTGACATGGTAGCTGGGAGTAAAACCACTATTTCACATTTTTCATGATTTCTATATAACGCTGAATATGTGTGGTACGCTCGATGATCTTGGACAATTTTTCTTCTTAAACTTCATGCAATTTGCAGAAAAAAAGGCTTTCGTGATTTTTACATTAATTTAGTCAACATTGAGATATAAAAATAGGTTAAAAGTTAAGAAAAAATCAAAAAAATCTCAAAATTACCATTTTGGACCTAGAATATCTCTAAAACTATTAAGTTTTAGCCTCTTAAAATTTAGACCATCATCCAAAACATGTAGGAGAAGGTACTCTTAATGATACAGAAAAAAAATTTTTTTGTCTATCGATTTTACAGAGAATCGCGCATATATATTAATAAATATTTAAAAAAAATAATATTTAATAATAAATATATATCGCGTTAATAATTGCAGTATTTTCTAAGTGATTTCAGACAATAACAAAATATATATGCAAAATAGAATAGAGTTGGGATAATCTCTTACTTCACAATTAATACACATTATAACAATATACTATTTTACCCTGACAATAAGTTTATATTAGCAAAGAAAATAATTTTTAATAGTTAACAATTCTTATCATCACAGTTCTTTCATCCAGGGTTGCTTATATTATATCTAAGATTATAGTGGTACTTTAATTAGAATATTGTTATATATTTCTATAACAGCTCTTTATCTATGTTAATTTTTTTTTCTTAATCAAGAATTCCGTTTAGCATACTCATCACAAAAATATTCACCTCAACATATTCCACATATTGATCTAATAGTATAAAGTTTTATGCAAATTTAATTATAAAAAAGAAACCTAAAAAATTGTAGTAACATTAACAGTTACTGAAAATATCTACACATATATCTAACAATCTTAGTTCTAAAAACATAATTCTGACGAAGCTCATGCTCGCTAAAAAGAGAGGCATACCCTGCTAATCCATGACGTACTCAATAGCAATCCTAATAGAATTTTAGTTTTTAGTTAATGAATATTGATTAGGTTTATCTGGTTTTAGTTGAAAATAAGCTAAAAATTATTTGATCTCAGATATTCAAATCAATTATCACTACTAACTAAAATCTGTAAAAATAACTAAAATCCCATCGAACACACATTGTGAAGCCGATAAAGTCAAGAGTAAGGGAATGTGTGTGTGTGTGTGAGAGAGAGAGAGGGAGAGAGAGGGAGAGAGAGAGGAGAAAAGGATAGAAGGAGAGTGACGAGGGATCGCATCAGTGGCTTTTGTATATAGAGAGATAGAGCAAAACGGCAGCGCCGTTCGTCACGATACGTAGAGCGCCTACACAAGAGAAGCGACGAACTACCGTTTTAGTTTTTCTGCTCCCGCGTGAAAAGACCCGACGTCCGACAGCGAGAATGAAGAGTAAGAGAGATCCGCCCGCGCCGCGCCTTCCCACACTCGGCGCGCACGAGCTCGCATTAACGCCGGCAACACGGGATCCACAGACCTGAGATGCGAGACTGATGCGTGTCCGAACGAGCCATCGGTAACGCTAGATGTGTTCGCGCCTCCGATCCACGATACTCTCTTTCACATCCCATTATCTCGGCGCGGACTTTTTTCTAACGTCTCATCCTCTTCCTTCTCGTCTCATCGTTTCGCCTCACTTGGCTCTATATCCACCACTCCGCGTGCCGGAGATTCGCGCGAAAGTGCGAGGATCTTCGTTTACTTTCATGCTCTTTTTTCATCCTCAATGATCGACTTCCTATGTGAATGTACGCTTTCCTTTTTTTTACTTGTATTGCCACTGATGGAACTTATGGTCGATAGATCGAACTCGCCGCCTTTTTCCTCCCTTTTTTATATTCCTCGTCATTAAGATATCTATTGCTATTACTAAACACATTGTCCACTTCCATATACCAATATATAATTATCTTAATACAACTAACTACTTTTCGTTAGTAAAAGGTATTTATTATATGTCTTATATAGTCTTCAAAAATTTAATCTATTTTAGCCAATTGCAAAGATTAATTTTTATTAGTATTTCTTTTTAATTATCTTTTAATTTAAATAATCCTATCAATGTCAAAATAATTCAAATAAAATTTTGTAAGGAAGACATAGGACAATATTTTTTACCATTTTTATAACTTAATTATTAAAATATAATTAAACATAATTTCACTCGACTTTGTATACCACTTTACTATGTAATAATAGTTGATGCATGATAAAAAAATGCATAAATTTTCTTTTAATAGGATTTATTTTATACAGTGAACTAATTAATCCATTTGATAATTTTAATCATTTGTGTTGCTTGCATCTCAAAGGGTACTCTGAATCTTGGATTACTTATACCTATACATCGAATATAAAAAAAATATTAATTGAAGAAACACACATTACTTTCTAAGAGTCTTTAGCGTTACTACTACTTCTCAGAAAAAAGTGATTTTTCCTTTAAAAGCAGGAAAATTACTTTTTAGAGGTGAACAGCTCAACGCACAGTTCCTTCAAAATGAGAAGTAAAACCTTGGAGTAAAACAAAAAAAGCGGCAGTCGTTTGGTTTTATTACAGAAAATCACACCAGGATCCAGTGCGCATATATACCTATAACCTTTACGCACGAGTCCCGCCTTTCATTTTCATTTTCGCATTCTTCGGAGGGAGAGAGAAAGCTAGCCCCCCAAGCCAAGCGAGCGCTGAACCACCCCGCGCAAATTAAAAAGATTCTAGCGTTTTCGCCGAGCGCCCTTGTAACCTGCCCTTGCTTACAGATTTGTACATATATATCGCACCGCACGCCCGCACACGTAAGTATATATACGCACGAAGGCGAAGAAGTCGAGGAAATTCCTTCCGCTCTTGTAACCCTTTGATCTTCCCTTCGGTCGAACGCAAATGCCTCTCTCTCTCTCTCTCTCTCTCGGAAAGCTAGCTCCCTCCTCCCAGCGCGTGTATATAAAGTACCTATGGCTAACTCTCTCTCTCTCCATCTCGCTCCATCTCGCTACCTCTCCCTAGCCCCCGCTTTCCTGAGGGTGAGCGAGCAACTCCTACTTTTTCTTCCTCTGACCCTCCTTATAGAAACTCTCGTAGACCGGGAGTGAAAGCCCCGAGTTTTCTCGTATTCGTATTAAGAACTTTGCTGGGGCTGCCCGCTAATTATCGCGAGAGACCGATGCCGGCCTAATTATCGCAAGCGAAGAGGAAGCACAACCGCAAATTTTTCACCGCAAAAACTGTACGCTCGTCTCGTCGCTTTTCAACCCCCTCTCGGCCCTCCTCCTCGACGCTTTGCCCACGAGGCTATATACCACGGAGCAAAATTGCATATAAAAGATCTTTGCCGCTCGCGGAGAACGAATTTCTTTCCCCAAGACTTTTCGGACTTATATACACTTCTCGCGCGTTCTGGTTTCTTTCCACCCTCAACCCTCCTCCTCGCCTTCCTCTTCCACCTTCGCTTCTCTTATGTTTTATTTCCTTTCTTGATCCTTCTGTTTCTCTTCTGCCTATTCGGGATCCTTTTCACTTTTGAAGAATAAGATCTTTTGGGTATCGTTCGTTCTTACTTCCACTTTTTTTTCCGCGCAGCTCCTTCGTCTCGAGATCCTTTCTTCGACTTGTTTCTTTGTTTGAAAAACTTTCGTCCCGCGCGGGTCAATTATGTTTGTTCGCGATTTCGTATTTTCACATTTTTCATCCTCGACGGCCCGCGAGTTTCGACTTTTATCTTGCCGGGTGTTGTATGAATGGGTGGGCTTGGCTTGCTTACGAATCGCCTCGGTACTGTTAATTGGTTCGGCTGAATTATTTTTTCTCGGTCGTTAGCGGGTATGAATGCTCCGAGATCAATTAGTTGGCGAGTTCGAGAGTTTTGCTTATCGATGCTACGATCTCGATTTTTTCCCTTTTTTCCTCCTATCGCAGTTCTTTAATCTTATACGTATATACATACTTTATTCCGCCTTTTATTCTTATCCTATAGATGTAAATCGAAAAAATTCAAATAAATATCTAGTCGATTGATTCTTTACAAATTACTTTCCCAATATCATCAACTTGAAATATTAATGAACTTTCAGAGCTGATAATTATGGAACGCGAATTTAAATAATTAATGATAGATTAATGTTACATTAGAACATCTATAGCACTTTATCTACATTTGGATTCTACATAGTAAGAGAATAATAGAAAACTGAGATTAATGCTACTATGAGTTAATCGAAGTAACCGAAGAAATTCTCGTTAAAAGTATGTACTTAAATAAGTGTTTGCCAAAATTATGTAAATTATTTGACGTAAGTACCTGTGAGCAGCTGCAATTTTACTTTTGTCAATGTTTTTTTTCTGAAAGTTGTAAGTAATACTTCACGGTTTTATCACTGGTATAAATAATAACACGTTGAAAATATCACTCGCAACATTGTATAAAATTCATTATTAAATATGTAATAGCTCAAAATATTTCGACATATAATAAAAAAGCGAGTAGCGGTACTAAATAATGCATTTAAAAACTAAATTGTTTTATCTAATCCTAATTGTATTATGGTCTAAATAAGAGTAATAAATCAATAAACTAGTTAAATAAACTGCGATGAAAACTATTTCAAGGCGTTTAAAAAATGAAGGAAAACAGAAACGATTGGTGATGTCAAAGTTATCACCTCGCAGCGGTAGAAGAATCTGTATGAACATTCTCCCGCGGGGTCATGAACGAGGAATGGTATGAGTGTGTGGGTGCGTATGCATACATACACCTTGTGTGCTTTTGAATGCATCGCTCATCCGGAGTTCTACCGCTACCCTTGTGATCGAGCAGTTTTTCGTGTACCTCCTCTCGCTCGAGGACGAGAGAATTTCACACTTGGCGTGTGTGTTCTGCACGCCTCCGAACAACGTGACGAATGACCCGCTCCCTCCATCTGACCGACGATGCCGATGGAGTCGACGGATTTGCTTGAGAGAACGTCCGATAAAAAAGCGCTGATAGATGCGAGGAGCCGAGGGAGACCACCGTTCTCCTCTCTTGCGGTGGATACTCGCTCTCGCTCTATCTTTAGTATTTATTGGCTGCCCTCCTACTTTCTCTTTATATTGCGCTTCTCTTCTTGCGGCTCTCTCGTGAGCACGTTGTCTCCTTTTTATCTCCATCTTTATCCTGCCGCGTCAGTTCCGCCCACGTCTCGGTTCGACACCTTTGAATCGAGCCGGACTTATACGTGTGACCGTGTGTGACCGAGCGCGAATTTTCGAAAATATATCTCTACCTTTTATTTTTTTACACTTTCTTCGCTACTCTAGAGAGTGTGAACCTGCGTGCTGGAATAACACATACCAATCTTGTAAACAGTCGTCTCACGTCTAGCTCTTTCGAAATAAATTGAACATTGATTAATTACTTGTTGGGTATACAATGTAATCACACGTTCATTTCGCTTTGGTGTGCAGTTAATAGAAGATGTCAATAGAAAGTGCAGTACAATAAAGTTAAATCAAATTTAAAGAATGTAGATATATTTAAACGATTCAATTCCAATGTAACGTGAAGGAATATATTAAAATGACGCAATAGTAATATTGTGAAAGTCACCCTGTAGCATACGTAAATGGTTCCGGATAAAATCTTAATCAATACTATATAATACGATAGATCATATTTATGATATTTTATGTTTTTCTTCTAAATTATTTTCTTTTTAAAGTTTTATAATTTATTAGGTATTTAAAAAATAGTAATATATTTATATTAATCTGTCACATTAGTTTATTTTTAATAATATTATTATGTTAATCCTATGTTATCATATGAGCTCTATTTTTCTAAAATTTAATTTTCTTCGCTACTCACTATTTGCAGTTGGTTTTTGTAAAAAACCGTCTAAAAAGAATAAATTTTACTTCTACAATTTATTAAAACTTACTTTATTATTTTTACATTAAAATTTATTTATAAAAATCTTGAATCTATAATATATCATAATTAAATGTTACGAATGACAGCTATAAATCTGAGTTTACATTTGTTTAGTTTTTAAAAAAAATTATTTCTTAATTTACATACCGTATATATGGGTATCTTATCATATATCTTGGTTTAAAATGCAAATTTATTGTTGATTCCACTTTTAATTGTTAATAATTAAACGTTTTTTCATTAGTAAGTGTTTTAGAAGGTAATCTCGAATTATCATAAACTGAATTACAAATTTAATAATTACGGATGTAGCTAGTTGTTTAGACGCTAATTTTTAATTGTTCTTATTGCTTAAAATGTTTAAATTCAGGACTTTCGCAGTTATATCTTTCTACAACAACAGTTTAATATATTATTGTTTTTTCTTATTTAAGTTATTAATCTAAAAAAATGTTTATAATCTTATCAAAATTTAATTGTGTGAACATATAGTATTCAAAAAGTACTATCAGAGAATAACTTATATATATATCATTATATTTTGAATAATCAGACTATAATGACAATAAACTTTCATTCTTACACGTGTGTAGTAATTTGTGAAACAGTACATATAATTACAAAATAAAAAAATGCTATCATATATTTGTAATATTACTTTTCAATTGAGGATGAGTTTCATTTACAGCGATCGAAGAGGTGGCCAACAAAAGACACAAAGCACGATGATTCTTAATTTTAGTAGCATTTTTAGTGAAATAATGCGTGTATCCTACGTCAATGACGTCTTTACATAAAACAGTTTTTCTTCCCCTTAACCGAGTGTAACATAGTAGGCGCGACTCTAAAAGGGAAAGTAAATACATTATACCGTTGAACCGAAAAATTGAAAAGAAAAAAAAAAGGAAAATTTAGAGAACAGGATGGAGAAGCCGACCGAAAAAGGGCATCCCGTATAAGCGTTAGAATCGCGAGGCGCCGGGTAACACGTGGAAAAGCTTTTCACTCCGTGTAATTCGATTTCTCGACTGCAGGTGCATCTGCACTGTTTCACCTAAGAAAAGCAGGAAATGAAAAATTTTTCACTGCAAGCTACGTTCTAGCAGTCGAGGGTGTTTGCCTTAGTCTTTGTAAAATGCGAAGGAACTCTCGTTCTTCCTACATTTACAAAAATGGTCCGTAAGACACAAAAAATCAGAAGATACAAGTAGATATAAAGAATAGATAGAAATACAGAAAGGTAAAAAAAAAAAATAATAAAGTATAAAGGTAAAGTCGGGGCGCGTATATGAAACGCGATGGTAACCCTCCTCTAAATATATAGTCTTGCGTGTCCGTATGAATAGTATACAAAGATGAGCGCGAGCCCGAAGAGCTGGTTCATGGAACAATGGGATGGTAGTGCCAGTGGCCGTGGTTGAGGGAATTACGAGTCGAGCAAAGGAACAATACATCGAGGAATGGAGAAAAACTGCATATAAAAACTCTGTATTAACTTCCGCAGACCAAACTAAATGTTATTAATACTTAGGAGATCCGTACATGTTATGCTATTTATATTAAGAGCTAATTAAGAAGTACAGTATCCGTAATTTATAAGAATTATTCTGCTAAAAGTAATAATCTGTTTGAAAATGGAGAAACGGTTAATTATCTCGCACCGTATAAAGAATTATATTCTTGCTTCGTCACCTAATTTTTATTAATGATATAAAGTAACGAAATTTGCTATTAAACTGTTATTAACATTTTTTAATAACATTGTTAAACAATAATAAAGCACATTGTTTGTATGAAATATATGCAACGATATGTATGTATTAAAAGCTAGAATAATTGTTTAACCTCCTTCTTCCTCTTTGAACGTATTGATTAACACGCAATTTAACGGAAAATCCATCTAAATTCCCATCGAGATTAACGCGAAGTTGAAAGAAAAGGAGTTGATACATCGAGAAAGAGTAGCCAGGAAAAAGGGTAAAAGGAAGAAGAGCTCCAGAGAGCAAGAAGGGATTCTCGGAGTCATCTAGTCATGGTATCTGCAGCAAAGGCACGCGGTTGCTTCCTGTCCGGTCTCGGAACTCCTGGGATCTTCTGACGCTCTCCATCCTGTGTCTTCTTCGTGTGTACGTGTGTATGTCTAAGGCAAAGTGAGAGCGAGAAAGAGAAGGCACGAGGGAGGAGGAGGGAGGACGGAGGGAGGAGGGGGGAAGAGAGATAGAGAGAGAGAGGCTCAGAGGTCTCTCTTCCGATGAACGGAACGGCGACAAACGCCGGAAGATCGCCTCCGGAGGAGAAAAAAGCCCCAAGGGAGAAAAGAGAGAAAAAAAGACCGAGGGATCGATGAGTATAGAGAGATCGCAGCAAAACAAAAGCCATCGGAAAGTGGAGACCGGGAACCGAGGGAAAGAAGGGAAAGAAGGGATAGACAAGACACACCGACTTCTCCTCCTCCTGCTCTCTGTGAGCAGAGTGAAATTGTTATGACATAATTAGGCCGAAGTTAGAGCCCTCGAGACTGAAAACTGCACCCCGCGCTGCAGCTCACCTCTCCATTCACTGGACTTTAATATTCTTCGTGGAACCGAACCCGAAGGAGAGAAAGAGGGACTGCGCGCGCGTACGCCGCGAGCCCGTCCATCCATTCCTTTCCTTCTATCTTCCCACTACCGGTATCTGTGCTATGCCGCGCCTTTACTCCATATACTTGCTGTACTTCGCAAATGTCTTTTTGACTCCTTTTCGCCAAACTTTTTGTCTCTCCTACATAGCACACTATGTATATATAAATACCAACCCGGATGCGAAAAGATCTTGGTCGTTTAGAAAATTGACGTCGAACGGTGTGCTATGTATATGATATATATATATGTATATATACGTAGGAGGAAAAGCGGCCCGGCTTTTACCCGAATTTCGGCCTGGTTAGGAGCTTGAATAAAAACGGGCATCGACTACGTGGATTACAAAGAATGAATGGCTCCTGGCTTTCACTAGCAACCCACAAATGCTCGACTCGAGGATTTGGATAAAGGTTCTTCGTGACGATTTATACCTATAATTTACCATGAATAAATAATAGACCTCTTTATTTAAACACACACGCACACACTTTTCTCTAAATATCGACCGCAGAGTATCAAGAACTTCATTGATAATACAGTCCTTTGATTTTCATTCAATATTTCTTGAATACTTGTAGCATTATTCATTTGACTTAATCCCTACTATGGAGAGACGATATTTATTTAGCTAAACGAGATGGTTCAATAATACATTTGTTTTTTAATATAAAATCTCTTTATTTTCAGATTTTGTTGCATAACTCGATATTGAGGCAACAAATTTTGTATAATACTGAATGAAAATAATTGGTTGATATCAAATAATTTAAAATCTTAAAATGTTTTCTATTACATTGGGGTAACTTAATTTTTAAATAATTTTAGTATAACAAACTTAAAAAGTATCTACCGATTGAATTGTCGATAACTGATTTTTCTCGAATATAACCGGCATTTAATGAATTCGCGTGATTGACTCCGAGGAATCACAAATATCTAGTTATATACTAAACTACGTGGAATTTTCTTGAATCGGATTGAAAATATATATATACCTATTTTTAAATGTGTTTTTCCGTTTATAGCATGGTAGTTGACGCGAAAAATAAGGCGAAATTTAATTACAGCATCTGCTTTTGATATTACCGATTTCCGTTCGACAGGGACAGTTTTTGGAATATTCAATTACAGATTTCTTATACTTCGCGGAGTATCGAAATTTAGTGAATACTAATACAATTGTTAACGGATCGTTCGATGTGGGTTTTTAAATATCATATTTATACATTTGGGTTCAATCGAATAAAGACAAGATTTACATTATTATCTTTGTAACACACATTTTTCCGGAATTAATACATTAAAACTCTGGATTACTCTTCACGTACTACATGTATAACTTGCGTACGTACAGGTATCGATAAATACATTTATAGATGAAAATATGAAACTCCCAGAAAACTGAAAGTAAAATAAAATTGAATACTTACATGACCAACGAAAAAGAAATAAAAACAAAGATTTTTCTATACTTAAAACCTTTTACTCTTTACAAATTAAATTTATCGTTTTACATTGTTAAATTTAATTATATATGAAGATATGAAATATAAATCCTGCCACTAATTACTTGTACCAATGTAATGTGTAATGTTGTTCTGATAAAGACAAATGATCTTTATCAGAATGAATAAAAAGTATTAAATATATATATACCTATATTTAATTAAAGTAAAATTAAAACAATAGTAAAATATATAGGAGGAATAAAAGAGAATCTCTTCCTGCTTACAAGATAAATAGTAGTTGGTTTGGTGACAAGTGACTTTCCCATCAGACAAATCGCACCCACATAAGTGTCGCCCTCCTGGTTGCACTTGTTTTAATAGCGTAGTACCTGGCATTGAATCGTCCGTATCACGTAAGACCGGAAGTGAATCGCGATGCTGCGCTTTCTTGTCCTGTCACTTCAAACGGTCTCCTTCTCCTATTTGCGCCCGTGTCAATGACTTTCTACTTCCGGGATCGTCGAATTCACCTTACCTCTTCGTGCGCTCGCGTCTTCATACGAATCTCTTTTCTCGTCATCGTATTACGGTGGATTTGCGCCTATAAAAATAGTTCACAGGTGTGGATACCGCTAATTTTCAATTACACAATAATTTTAGCTTCGTAGAAACCTTTCAACCGCAGAATTAAACCAGAAAAACGTATGAATGTAATTGTTTGGCAATGATTACGATAGATTTGGAATATTTCACACCGGAAGACTAAATTAACCATTATAATAGGGATAAGATCATTTCTTTTTCATCTTACCAAAGGCAATTTTGTTATCCTCTATTTATATAATTTTATACGAGATGTACAAATTTATTAAATAATTCACATTAAAATGGGAAAATTGTAATTTGGAGTAATACATCTTTAATTTGACTTTGTTTGTGTTGGGTATTAAAAATTATATACAATTTAATATACTTATTTGACTACCGGCGCTCTTTGATTATCAAATTTAGGAGTTGAGACAATTAAATGTGCTCTAAGTTTTATAGCACTCGATATTACTTACTTATGTTTCATTTATGTAAAAACTTGATTGAAATGTGGAAAATAAATATATATTCTATTATCACAATAAATTTATAAACAACATAATTATTTTCATTGACTGTACCTATATAAAACGTATGACAACTACATTAATTACGTACAGTTCTAACAAAATTATATCGATATAATTCTTGAATGTCTTTGCTTCTAAAAAGTCTAACTAATTAACAATTATTAAATATTAAATAATGAACAAATTAAATAAGATAAGAAAAAGGAAGATTCGAGATTACATATGTACATTGTAACGAATGAACGGGGTGGTGTGCCATCCGCTTTACTCATGAAGATACTCATACGATGTAAGCGAAGGAAAGCAAGACACCCAGAGAAGACAGGGCCATGAATGAGACTATTTCGGCATCCGCTGAATTAGTAAAGCGATCGCTGACTCTCCCTGACAGCACCGTCGCACACCTAGGTCATTCTTGATTCCAATCTTAGCCCGGGTGAATGAGTTGGCTCCGCGTCTTTATATTTCATGCTGCGGCGAGAGAACAATTTTAGTGAGGGCTGGCAAGAAAGGTAGAACAAGATCGAAACTACTAAGAAAAGAAAACTCAGGATATTAGACATTTATTTAGGCTAATTTAATAGCTCATCGGTTAGCGTATTTTTAATGTTTTATGGCTGATTTCGAAGATTTCGAGTATTCCAAGTTATAATTTTTTTTCACTCGTAAGATCTGATTACAGATAAACTATAGATTCTAGTTGTTCATTTGAATATAAAGTTGTTGGATTTTTTATCGACCGAATTATTCAGTCATGATTAAGAGTCTTAAATTTTATATTTCTATATTGCATTCTCTCTTGCTTATTTTATTCCGAATGTAATTTATAGGTAGGTTAATAAAATGTAAACTCTAGTCAATTTAGTCAAATTTAATATTTAATCGATTTTTTAAAATATTGTTCATAAGATTTTATTTAAAATTTTTAACAAATAAATTAATTATTGAACATTTTATGAAATTATATATTAATATGTAGATTAGGTATTGTATCGATAATTGATGAACACATTGTATTGTTTACATTACATTGCAACTTTTCTATGGAAATTCTCCATCCTCTTCAGGCATTACCTTTATTACACATATTTTACATTAGATTAGAATAACAAGATTGAATATACATATATTATAATTATTACATTGGTAATGGTTTCAACTGCGTGGACGACATTAATATAACTAAAGAATACATATATTAATATGCTTAAAAATTTGGGTTACATATTAGTTTTATTTTTACGCTAAATGAGTACGTAGCATTTTATTAATTGTTTGCTTCTTATATAAATAATTCATGAATAGTCCGATAAATGAGAAAAATCAAAGATTATACATTTTTTTAGATTCTCCAAAGTTATCTTAATGTTATTGATAAAAAAACATTTACAAGAACATCTAATTTTTGAGGAACATAGGTGTGTGTGTGTGCGTGCGCGGTTGCGTCTATGTGCGTGTACATCAGTAAAATACGGCACTCACGTCCGTTTCTCGAAAAATGTCGTGGTTCGAGGGGAATCATGTAGCGACCTTCTTTTTTTCAGTTGTATCGCATCAGAGTATATATCGGTCCGTGTACGCGAGCACGCTTGGTGAGGGTCAGTGTGCGTTACGTATATACAGGAGAATCTCTAGCCCACTGGTTTTATGGTCCCGTAATGGGCCCCTTAGCTTTTACCGAGATGAACGAGAGAAGATCTCGCACGCGGCAATTCTCACATGTATATATATAGAGAAAGAGAGAGAGAGAGAGAGAGAGAGAGGAGCGCGAGCGTAAAGCTCAAGCGAAAGGAGTTTCGTTCCAGTTTCCTGGTAGTACGAGGAGGAACGGAGAAAATAAGAAATTGGCCGAAGGGACAGGGAGGAAAAAATGTTTCATTCGACTTTGCGATAATTGCAGACTCCGCGCGGATAGAGTAAAGGGACACAGAAAGGGGCCCTACTCGATGGCGCCTTGGCTTTCCTTCGGCAGGAAGAGAAAAAGAGAGAAAGAAAGAAGGAGAAGACTTGGTACTGGAAAGTCCAACAAGGAGAAAAGGGGACGAACGGGGGATCCCTTTCTCAGAATGCAAGTATGACTTATATATTTGCGCACGAGAATGACTGACTGAACCCCTTTTTTATACTTCATCTCGGAGCGCGCGTACTCTTGGGTGACGCTAGAAACACACTCGGGGATTTCTCATTATTGCTTCGCGAAATGAGAGGAAGGTATACACCTCCAAGGAACGGACACTTTTTCCAATACCAGTATCGATACTTCGAAATAAATCTGCGATACGCGCGGCAAACAAATAATTTACTCGACGTCCCGCTTGGAAACTAGTGTATATACGGGACTTTGATTATTTCGGATCTTAATTCATCTGGTTGATAGACAGGTATTGACCTTTTACGTTTCCGAGACTTTTAATCAATGTTTTTTAAATGTAAGACGGAATATAAGTGCATTTTTATAGTTATCATTTGGCGCAAGGTGCGGCAAAATATCACCAATTTGACGTGGTTGCAACGAAATTCAACAGAGTTCACCGTGGATACTTGTTCCAAGAAATCTAACGGATTATCTAATTAATGTGAATTGTACAAGTAAGTACCGCGAAATAGTATTTTTTTAACTTTCAAAATTTTATTCTAATTTTCCGCGACTGAAACGTCACGTTTAATTATTCAAAATAATTAGTAAAGGACAAAGAAACTGATTATATAAATAGTCGAGAGAATATAAAACGAACACAGAACTTGTGAAACTATACTCAAATTTCTTTTTAACATTTATTCGCCCAAGTATATATATATATATACAAATGCATATGTGAATATAAATCGGCACCGAACAATTGGACGCATTACATAATAAAAGATAATGCGTAAATTACAGAAAAACTTAAAACGTACTTTAATTAACCGTAGTTTTCTCTCCATCAGGCTCACTTTTCACCGGCAGCGTAATGAGGCTCAGTATTTTTCGATAATCTCTTGCAAATGTACGTGTATGTATAATATATGTGTATATATATATACGTACACAAACAATCATATAGACACACACACACAGAGAGATATTGTGACTGCGCAATGGCCGGTGGTTTTCTTGAGCTTCAACACGAAAACGCACGGGCGTCGAATGCAAAGTGAATATACGTACGTGTATGTGTGCATGCATTGCGCAAGCACCTGTTATGTGTGGTACATGTATATATATGTATGTATATACGGTTTCGAAGGACACAAGGAAAAAGTAAAAGACCGAGAGAGGAAGAGAGATAGAGTGATGTGGGGAGAAAAAAGAAGCGAAGAGAAACAGTGGAAAGGAGAAAAGATCCGGCAAATCGCTCGAAAATCATTTTCTCTCGCGTAGCTAACTGCTTAGCGCACGCTCCCTTTCTCGATTTCTTAGTGTTGGTTACTCGGTCTCGATATACACAAGACTGAAAGGTGTTACATACTTTATCTGTGAGACTCAGCACATCTGCTTTCTCACGATGCAAGGCTTTTATACGCCAGTTCTGCATAGCGATCGTTATACTTATATATTATGCATTTTATACCTTTTTCTATCCACCTTGCATTGTACTTTTTTAATTTACATGTGTCGTTATCTACCATATTTTTAATTGTATATTATAACACTTATCACTTGACGTGTTATTATCATCAACTATACCTAACTTTGTATTTTACCTACCAAATCATTTTATTTTTATTAACTGATACGACGACGTTTAGCAAATGTATACGACACATCGTAATTATACATTGACGTAATTCATAGTTTTGTTTCCCTCTTAAAAAAATGTAGTTTCAAAATATTTCACTTTTTTCCGCGATAAATGTTGACTTGTTTTTATTCATTAGCCATGAATTTGTTAAGGGCAGAAGCAACGTTTAATATAAAGAATTACCAATCATTTACAGATAGAAAACTACCAAAACTATTATTCAAATAAATGTCTACCATTTTGGATATTATGTTGAAAATGAACTATAGGTTTGTTGACAATACTTATTGTATGAGAATTGTTAACGTTATCATAGCATCTTGCCGTTACTAAATTTTTGTATATGTCATGTATTAACTAATATGATTAGGATAAAAACTATTATACTTTCAATGATAATACTCAAAATATTTAACTCATTCGAACTAAATTTTTGAATAATAATAATAGTTATGCACCTAATTTTTTAAAATGTCAATTATCAATATAGAAATATCTATATATACGTATACGTAAAGGAAACATAAAAATATAAAACCATAATGTAATTGTAAAAAAGTGTTTAAGACAATACTTAATCAATAGTGCTACAGTAATTCGATTTTTCATTCATTATAATCATAAAAAATGATTAAGCTTATGAAGATGCATTAGATTTCTTTACACGAAAATTGTGTAAGAAAATCAATTGGGACAAAATACGGAATTGGAGGAGCTGTTAGTCTGTTAGCAATTTCTAGTTTCAGGACTTAAGAGGTCAGTAACACAATAATGTGCGCGCGCGTTCACACACACACACACACTCGCACACATGTACATACTTTTTGTTACCTAATATCTGAAAGGAACGGTTTCACGGAACGTTATCAGACAAAATATGTCGATTGAAGAATAATCGCAAGAGTAAAATGAATCCCTACTCCATTATTCATGCGCAGGCATAAATAAAGTCATGCATTTCTTCAAAGAAAAGTAGAGAAAATCGAAGAGCAAAAAAATTTACGAGGAGACGTGCGGGCAGAATTTCGAGGAACGAACATATAGATTCAAGTGTACTTATATATATATATATATATATACAAAGTCGAAAGCGCTACGCTGCGCGGTTCGGTTTAATAGACATTGACATTTCTTGCGACAGGAAGAGGGGACCCCGTAGAGCAGTAAATAGGCCGAGCGTTAGTTCCCGCACAACCAAACTCTGCGCTTCTTACGTTTGGCATCGCGCGAAACGCTTCGGTTCCGGTTCACCGTTCACGTACTTGATTGTATATAGGTATATATAGGTATATATAGGTATATATAGGTATATATATATATAGAGGATAGATCTTCTATATACGCATAGGACGCTAACGGGACACTTGAGTCGGTTCTTTTTCTTATATACACCTCCCCTTGCCGCCCCGGAAAATTTTACGGCCGAATCGTAAAGCCCGGCTCGTGGGTCTTCGATCATCGTAATTACGAGAGAGTAGAAACGGATAATGCAGGACAGCGTGCTCGAATACAATTTTCCTTGCGAACGCTAGCAGTGAACATATTAAACATTTGATCATTGTATGCATCCTCTCGCTGTTTTGTGACCATATATTTGAGCGTGTATGTGTGATGTATATTATACGTTAAATTATTAACGTAGTTTTGTTGTTATCTGTTTACTAACGGATTAAGATCAGGGAAAGTATATATAATTTAATTAATGGTATTGCGATTGAAATATCACTGTACTCTTCAAGTAATTTTCAGTATATGTATAACATTTTTTTTCTGTAGGATTTATATATTTTGAGCCATACGGTCATGAAAATTGGATATAATAATATAAAATATGACAAAATTTGTGTTTTAGGTAATTCTCTTTGCGTATCTAAGTTACAGATCTAAACATTTATCTACATATATTCTAAATAAGAAAAGGTGTCTTATCCCAGTATATCAACGTTTTTGAAATGTTCATCTGTTGATTTGAGTTGAAATGTCGCATGTATACGTATATATCTGTTAATTGTATTGTATACGCGATCGAGGAATATAAAGTGTGACAAAACGGGGATAGCGAGGTACTCGGGGTTAACGTGTGTGTGAAGTAAGAACGCACTATCCCGAGAAGTGATCTAACCTGTAATTACACAACCTTCCTCTTGCTAAAAATTTGCTTCTCTTTCTCTCTTGGGTTATTCGCTTATAACATCTCATTCTATGCTGTAACGTAATAGCCGCAAAGTATGCTACAATTATTTATTTTAAAAGGGACCTCTCTCGCGAGAGTTCTCTATATTGTGCTGTATGAGCTCGGTTTAATTGTGGTGTGTAAAGCCACGTATAATTGACGCTGCCACGCCGAGGTAAGTAATCACGCGCTGACCAGATAAATATGTATCTAATTTAACCAATTCAAATTTTCTTCTTGGAAAATTATTAATTTTCTACGAGTATTCGCTCGTGTTGCACACTTGACTTTTTCCAGCCTTGTATATCTTTAAAAGTTTGTACGATGTGCTATTCCAAACTATTTTCACGGATTAAGCACTTTTTATATGTTCCTTGTGATATACAGCTATCTCCCCTGGAATACTTTATCGAAACGACCCAATATATATTCTAAAGCTATTTTAAATTATTTGGATTTTATTATTAATATGCTTTTGGCAGTACATCAATGTACTTTTTTCTAAGAAGAATCAACTATTTGATTACTAATAATACATTCTATTAAAAAGAAACAAAAACCTCGTGAGTAATATATAAATAGTGCGAGAATATACGTTTACGACAAAGTGTTGGAACCCACATTATTTTACACTCGTTATTAAATCTGAATAATATATATGTAACAACTGCTATCAGAACATTCGAAGTGAGCATAAAAAATTATTGAAAAATCATGTTTACTACCTTGGGCTGTATATCGTTTAATTCTAAATATAACATGACATTCGATTTCTCACATGTGAAACGATACCCATTGTGTTCCCATAACGGCAAAGCAGTATTATTGCGTGAGATCGATTGCTTCGCTCCTCCATCCAACAGTTTTATAGTACACGTATATATATGTGTATATATATATATATAGACGGTTTGTGAAAAAGTTTGGTCCTCCCACCTTCGTATTGCAGTGGTAGCCTATACGAATGGCACATGCGATCGACTTTCATAGAACAATAGTTAGACGCGAGCCGCGGCTTTATAGGAAACGATAACCACTTCCTAAGTGATCTTTTACGAGCTCGCATGTCCCGGCTACATCGCTACGGCTAATTGGCCTGGCCAGAACAGGATAGAAAGAATGGTGATCCAGCAGCACTGTAATCGACGGAAAAAAGACTTTTTCCCCTTGTCGGATTTGTACATCAGTACTGATCTTCTTTTCTCGCTCCAGGTCCGCTTCAGCTTGAAACACAAAATGATCGATTTACGCGAGTTAGCTGCAAAATCCCATTTTATCTATATATATATATATAGAAATAAGGAGTACAAGTTGTTACAATGATTTCGTAATGTGTATCGTTTCATCGAATTTCATCGTATTTCACCGAATTGCCAAATGACTTAATTTGAGCGAAACTATTATTATATTGCGCTCGATTGTCGATGAAAAGCCGGAAACAACGGGAATTCCGTTTCCTACTGTTATCAGTTCATTAAAATCGACATTAAATTTTTCTTCGATACGTCAAAGTAAATATACCTCGAAAATTTTTCAATTAAAGTTTCTTTGCAAATATTCCTATATTCATAAAATATATTTTTCGATGTATAGTTTTACAATGCACCAATAGAGTCCCGTTAAATCTTATTACATTGATACGTATATGGCGAAATGGTCATTATTCAAGAATTCGTATATACGCGTAGAGGCGATGAACGTCTGTCGCATAGTTGTACGTTAAGTTTTGATTCATAACCTTGAAAATAATAATACATAATTTACATGATGAAATGCAAACGATTATCGTAAAAATATAAAGGAGACGCTACATATCCGAAACTTGTGCATACTTAGTTTCTTGAACCACTGAATGGTATGCACAGGAAAGAAGTGACCGTGACGGCACGGTAAGCATTACAGCACACTTCAATAATATTTGCACAATGTATTTGCACAAAGTATTTGCTACGAATTCGTATTTTAACCGTGTAATCGAAATACCTATAGTATTGCACACACACACGCACATATATATATATATACATACCACAATCTCAGGAATTAGGTAGACTCGTTGCAACATAAATAATGTATATTTTTATATCCTCTAATCAGTTAAAATTAGTGTAATTAGTTCCAAAGACAATAAATAATAATTCAACTTATATACTTGATTTACGTATAGGTGTATATAAATGTAAAGAATAACAAGCGATACCACTATTTTTCATTAAAAAGCAATCACTTACGAGAGGCAAACTACGGAAAAGTAACTCTACCCACAAAGACAATGAGAAGGTAGAAGGTTAAAGCAAAGATACGGAAAAGCTCGATGAGGGTATAAAGTTAGATAAAGAAAGCGAGCCGGACCTCCTGGTTCGTATATACTCCTCTGCACGAATCCTTTTCTTGGATGTATGCACATGTGTGCGAAGCCTGAAGTGAATGCACACACAGCCACCCACACACACACACAGGCACACAGGCACACAGGGTGAGAGAGGCGGAAGAGAGACATAGGTGTGCGCACACATGGACGCGGGAGAATCGAATCTCGCGCGCGTACAGAAGAGCTCCACACAGTCGATTGACCAGTATCAAGAGAAGAAGGCGGCGGGGGGCTTAGTCATGCAGTCGAGCGCGTTCCCAGGCGCGCAACTCGAACTCTTCGGACGAGACGAATAGCTCCGAGACAGAGTGGAATCAAGCGCGAGGAGTCTCGTGCCTTTTCTCTCTCTCTCTCTCTCTCTCTTACTCTCTCTCGTCTCCCCTCCTTTCCCCCCGGAGTCTGGCTGATAGCCCGACCGGTCGAGGATAAATAAAAGAGCCCGGGAGGAGACGGACAGCGGAGATAAGAGATAAGATACGGGAAAGCGTGCTACATGGAAAAAAGAAAACACGTTTCAACCAGGGGTACAGGGGGACCTGCAAAAATAAATACAACAGCTCTCGATACACGAGCCAAGACCCATGGTTTGCCCGTCAGGAGAAACGAGAGGAAATCCCTTTTGAAATGTCCATGTTGATTTCTTGACTGCTAATGGGTTTATTAAATTCCTCTTTTAGACGGATATCGATTCTGTTTACATCATGGATTATCTTGTTCATTTGTTATACTTATACCTTAGTGCGTTACTTAATAACCTCTTGAATATAAATGCCACAATATACTGATAAATAAATATAGATAAATGATTCAGTTGAATGTAAAAACGACACAATGAAATGAGACCTCGTGAAAAAGTATCCTTTGGTATATATGTAATCTAGATCCAGTCGCAGCGCCAATCAAGTAAAACCTTTATACACAATATACTTTGTTATCCTTTATATACAGATATTTAAAAATTCAAAATAAACACGGAAAATACATTTCCCATTACTAAACATTGTTACGGATTAATAGGAAATACATACATTTTATTAAAATTTAATATACTTTTCGTGTTGGATTTTTTACCATTCTCGGTAATATATTGTTGTATCGGAATTTGTAATTATTTAAATAGGTTATTTATTAAGGTAATCTACTGCATTTAGTGTAGAACGTTAAATAAAGCAATTGTCTCGTATTGATAAGAAATGACGTGTTGTAGTCTGCACAATGTTGTATTGTTAGTTGTGAATTTCGAAGAAGGGGCGAAATCTTATCGAGCCTGTATCGAAGTTAGTCGAAGCGTACAGGTAACTCGAGCACACGAAGGCCAATGTCAAAACGAGAAAGAAGATAAAAAGGTGCGAGGGAAACCCGAACGAGCATATAA
This sequence comes from Theocolax elegans, assembly GCA_026168455.1. Lineage (NCBI taxonomy): Eukaryota > Metazoa > Arthropoda > Insecta > Hymenoptera > Cerocephalidae > Theocolax > Theocolax elegans. The sequence continues at coordinate 29,542,247 of CM047426.1, forward strand.
ATGCACGCGAGCTCGAGTTTTATCTCAAGGACGAGGGTGCGAAAGATACGTCCAAGATTGCGTTCGAGATTTGAGAGAAAAGAAACCGGTGCATCGAAAGACGGGGAAGAGTAACCGGGTGCCGGAAGCGAACAGGTGACTGGTAGTTCCACATCATCGAGTTCTGTTCCGGCCCATGAGCTCAGAAGATCGAGGCTACTTCGATATACTGTACGGTTTCGGAGCTGCGTGTGCGATCCACCATCCTCTACTTTCCTCACATTCTCATACACGGGTTGTTATCCTCCTCCACGAATGTATATACATATATACATATATATATATATATATAAGTCTCAGCTTGCTTCTCGCTACTTTGCTTCTCGGTCCAAGAGATGCACGTGCCTTATTATTATGCTTTTCTTTTTTCTCGGTGGGTAAACCTTAGCTTTAGCCTTAACTCGCCGCGGTCTTTAAATTTACATAAATTCTGATTTATTCCGGCAACCATAATGATGACTCGGTCTCGCGCGCGCTTCGAGCCTCTCGCGGAAATCAATAGCTATACGCGTATTGCTCTCGCCCGAAATGTTTTTAGCTGTTAGTTTAACTGAAAATTACGGGGCCTCGTTACGATGCACGTGGCAACCGGTATCTTAATTCGAGCTAAGTTATTATCGCGGAATCTCGAGGGCTCTCTATCTCTACCGGTCTGACCGATCGGTGCGCGCGCGCCACACCGCTTTTAAATTGCTGATTTTCAGCTTGTCAAACACTAATTGTTGACTCCTCTTATGTTACAACGAAAAATCAATTACTCGTAGAAAGATAAACTGCTGCTTTCTTGTTATTCAAGTCAATCATTCTTATGCCATCAACGCATATATGTTAATCATTCGATTAAATCGATTTTCGAAAAATTATAAATTATTTGCACTGAAAATTAAATGTACGTATAAAATTACTTTAATAATGAAAATTACAAACATTTTTGTTGCGCTTATTCTTGTTTGAACTCTATAAAAACATAAATTTATTTACTGTTACGTATAATGAAACTATGTTAATCCGTTGTACTTAATTATTATTCTACGTATACGAAAAGTTATGGCAAGATATTGATATTTTTACAATGTATAATCTTTTTGTAATTTATATTATTCATATTTACTAAATGTCAATATCGTTGTATTTATAATATTTTAAAGCATCGAAAAACACTTGTATATCGAAACGTGGGACTGATGTACATATATAATAAAAATACTCGTGATATCAATTAAATATTAAATTAATATGGATTTATTAAAGTCGTTTTATAATAAAAAATGATAAAATGAACGAGCTAGTTGTCTCGCAGATAAGGGTAGAACGATCGAAACGTATAAAATAATAGTTGCAAACGAAATTCATTGCGACGATCAATCTATGAAAAATGTTAAATGCGTAAGCTACTATGACAAAGTAGTAATATGACTAACAGAAAAACTAGTAAACAAGATGACCGAGATAAGGTTGATAATCATGTTGTCGGATTCTTTTGTACGTGAAGGCGCTTTCGTTTATAAAGATCACTTGAAGTGACTAGTGCCATTACTGCAGGGGATAATGAAGAAACTTTGCGCGTGGCGCGCACTGAGTTCTATTCCCCCGTTTCTATCGTCCCTTTATAACCGCGTGCACCTGTATCCATCGGCCAAGCCAATCCTGCGTATAATAGTGTTACTAAGTAATAGATGTCAGATAACTACGCCCCATAACGCGCGATGATGCGGCACTTCCATCCTCTTGATACATTGTATTTGTATACACACGTGAATACGTACACACATACATACATACATACACATATTCTTTGAGCGCTTATTAACCAATCGATTACGGCCTTTTCATATTACAATTTCATTTTTTATTTCTCCGATATGCCATCGTATTTCTTCAGATTTCTGCCGATTCATATACACATAATACGTATACACACGATTTACACGAGATAATACTATTCGAATTACGTTACTCCGTAAAATATATGTGACGCGTTAAATATAGAGTAGTACATTTAATTGTAATAAAAAGTTATACGTGCAGTTGCTATACGCGTGTGATTGTATGAGTATATATACACACACACACACACATTTATTTATCGCATTGAAATGATTGCGAGAAAGGATATCTATACGAATTAGAAACCAGCGTAATAAGCAGCTATGACATGCAAGTATTTACCGCTCAAAATAATATGTATTTGTTAAACAATGTACAATAGCATGTGTATTCAAAACATTACATACTGCATTTTTGCGTTTTCGCGTTTTATTACGTCTTGTATAGCCATTTCTCGATTATGAAATATGTTTACGTTGCACGCGCCAACTATCAAAAGAAATGTGGTATAAAAAGCATTATCGAAATGTACGTGAAATCGAATGGTGATCGTAAATATCCAGTTGAAGCTTTACCAAAAAAATATTAATTTTTAAAAAAGTTAATATTTTTCATCTTTTTAGGATTAAAGTTAGCGCACAGAATGTTGGCGCATAATGTACATAAAGACACTGGGATCGAATAATAAAGAAAAGTGTATTACCCATCAGGCGATTTTATTGCAGTCAGTTATATATAACTGGAATCTATTACCGATGCATCACATAAATAACGGGGTTTTATTACCCTTTACGTTTTATTCTCTCCCACACCTTGGCCCGAGTTAGTTTACCTGTTCGATACCAGGCCACCATTTCCATGATTCCCTCGAAAATTGTCGAAATCCTAACGGGGTCTCCCTCTGGTTACGAAATGTCGAAATGTCATCGAGTGATGCAAGTTACATCGAACGTTATTACGTCGAACCAATAACTTCGTGCAACGCATATCATCGAATGTTTGACTCGCGTGATTTCCCACGGCTCTGGCCACACGAGCTTTCGATATAATTCCACCGAAAGACGGAGGATCAAGAAGCCGGGAGGGCCCCACTCGTTAATTCCCGAATTATGCGGCCCGTGACGTGGCATTATACATCTCATTGATTTGCATCAAATTGACGACGGGCTAAAGTCAACAAAACGCGACTGCTCCTTTCGAACAGTCGAGTCGACACGGATATGCACACACGTATATACACGTGTGTGTCTGGGTATATGCATTACCTTTTTTCTCTTTCTCCCGCGAAGCGATTTATCGTCTCCATCTCTCCCGATTTCGCATCGGTGCTCATCTCGCGTTGCGCAATTTCGCTCGCGCGAGCGAGGTACACCATCGCATGTACAAGCGAATCGGCCACCGATTTGCTTGCCTCGAAACCTTTCTACCGCGCAAGCGAGAGAGAGAGAGATGATTGATGTGGGAGCGGTTCAAGCCTCATTGTTGGCCGCTTCAAAATCTTTCTTGGATTTTTCGCTTATGCACTGGGGCGGTGAACGATGACAAAAGACCTGACGATTTGATTAAGATTCGCCGCAGCCTGAGCCGCGTTAGTTTACACGAGAGTCACGAGAATAAGAGTTAGATCTTTATTTGTCCTCTATTACATAGCTCATCTCACGTTTTTTCTCCGATATTCTTTTGTGCACCCTGCCGTTACTTTCGTTGCACCGACGACTCCAAAAACGTTGCTTCGCATAAATCCATAAATCATTAATAACACTCGTTTACTGCTTGTTTTGGCAACCTGGCATGGAAATAATTAATAGTTTTGCAAATTACTTTAACTCTACGAGCTCGCCGAATATTACTTGAAAAATGTACTTATTTTTACCAATACTTATAATTAATGATATATTTTTATACTTTAGTCCTAGTATATTACTCAGCAAGAGCAGAAACTCGAAGTTTCGTGCACTGTGTACATATGAGGTCTACGCACACGCACTGCAAGTACTGCTATTATCTGCTCGTGTTAAGTATACATTTTTCTTCATCGCTACAAGTCGAAAGTGCATTGGAAAAACTTAAAATAAATGCAGATAATTAGCCAGCTGTTCTTGCTGCTAACTGCTGAGCAGTACAATGTAGAAAGCGATATCAGCCGTAATATATTTACGTGCACTATCTTAACCTTAATTGTTTTATGCTCTGTGGCGACAAGGTAAACATCCCGATTAATAAACACCTCGAAGAATGTGTACCCTTGTTTGAACACTCGAATAATAATGTTTAATAAATCGTCTATGTTTACACGCCTAATTAAAAATATTCTATTAAACTGTTAAATATATTTACATTATTTAAGTACCAAAATTAATATTAATATAAGAGAACCAAAATATTCTAAATTAATATTTAATTTCACCATTCGTCGTATTGAATAAATCGTTGTAATCTAATAAAAAAATTGTCTTATTTGCTCAAAGTGTTTTAAGTTTTATTCATTAAAAAGAATACTGTTTAACATGAAATTTATTGTATATAATAGTTTTTGATTCGTAGATTTTTAGTGTAATTTTCATTAAATTATTAATTGTTCCATTGGACGTGCATACATATTGCATCTATCTATTAAACGGAGCAAACGCTTCATTTAAGTAACTTGTATGTCTTTAAACGTATGCTTTTGATATTTTAGCGTAATAAAATAATGTACATAATTAAAAGGATTATTTTTCAATTTCTTGAAAATGTTAATTAAATAATATATAATGATAATAAAAAAATGTTGAATCCATATACTTTGTATATTTGTGGCGTTTATTTTATATTAGCAAATATTTTTATTAATAAACCAATATAAGTACTTATCATTGCTAATACTTACCCTTTCAACTACACTTTAGGATTAACTTTTATATTTTATTAGGAGAAACAGATTTCATTCTTAGATTTAAATTTATTAACTAGATTTCTGTAGTTCAATTCGTGATACACCATGCAAAACAAAGAGTTTCGTGTAAATTGACAATACGGAATTTTCAATGCAATCTAATAAATACTGAATTTATTTTAAAAATTATTTAAACAACCTATCTGTCACTTTCATGGATTAGTGTACAATTGTTCTATGATTAGGAGAGGACGGGGTTAATCTGCCCGTTTTTTTTTCTGCAATTTTTTCTCAGCGAATTTTGATTCTTTTTACACTCTGTCTGGACAGAAAACAAGTTCAACATACTAACTATTTACCTGGTTTTTACCAAATGTAAAAATTTAAAAATAAAAGATCTTCGCTGGAGGTGAAAAAAAATCGTTTTGGGCAATATAGCCTCGTGGCTGGGGCTAATTTGTTCAATTCTTGGGGCTAAGTTACCATATCTTTTAACGTGAGTTTTCCAAACTTATAAAATTTTTTATCTAGCTTCTCAATTTTACATAGTTTACAGTATTTTAGCATACAATGACTTAATAACAAATTAACTCTTTTTTTCATTTAAAATTGCTCTAAATAATATCCATTTAATCTCGCATTAGGCTTTAATTTTTTTCGGTCGATTTTAAAAATATTTTCTTTTCCAACGTCTAAATTTGGACTTTTCCGTAAATTTTCAGTTTTTAAAAGAATACTGTCCTCTGAAAAGTTCTTGCAGATATATTACGTATTTAGCTAGAGATACTCAAAAGTATGCGTAATCCACTCATTTGAACGCAAAGTTAACGAAACGATACATTAACACACTTCAACACTTGCCGTGTTCAAAAAGTTATTGTCTGGAAAAGGTTCTCTATCTAAATTTACTTAATTCATGTATTTCAGGTAGGGTAAACTAGCCGCACGGTTTTGAGCAACTTAGCACCAAATGGTACAAATTACTTTAAATGCACGTAACTCTGTTAATAATTAACTGTCAGAGACCAGTCGCACATCAAAATGTTCGTCTGAAAGTATAAAATTGAACTGCTACCGCCGCGCATCGCAATACTCTTATTTCGCTCGCGAAATGTATTTCTGCACGAGTAAAAAGATCCCAATGCAAAGTGTAAAAACAGTTTTTTGGTACTAACTTTTCGAGTACTTTGAAATTTACAAATGTTTTCTAGGGCACAATTTTAAAAAGCGCATTCTGCATGAAAATATTCCAAAAGGTTAAATTAGCCCCATGGTCAACTTAGCCCCTTCCTCCCCTACTTGTAACAGGGACACGATTATTATACGAGAAAGAAGCTAGCATCCAAAGCTATTATTTGAACTTTTGTTTGTTTAAATAGCTTAAACTGTTGAAAGTTATGTTTATTTGAAACATAGATACAAATTTACATTAGTTTTTATAGAAACTGTTACATTAATCTTATATCTTATTTTCCTGACAATACTTTGATCAAACATCTTTTGAAAAATTAAAGCTATATAAAAATCCAAGCTGTTAATACCAGTATTTTTATCGTTCCTAGAGATTAAATAAATCTTGAGTTATTTTAATTGTCGTAAAGTACTTTTTTCCCTGGATATTTAAAATATATCGAATATTTTTATTCCTAGGGCTCGTTGGACAGAACCCTGAAACACGGGTCTTCTTATTTGGACCTGGGAATCATATTTCACAGTTTCAGATAAATTCGTTTCTCAAAGGTCATGAACTCTCCTTGTCAGTGTATGAAATTAGTTACAGGATTCCAAATGTTAAAATTAATTATAAATTAAAAGCATTTTAATTAGTTAACTGAATTTTTTATTCAATATAATCATTGAACAGTTGGTTCAATTTTATTGTATCTCTAAAATTTTTTATTAAATTTAAATAGTATATATCGTACACATACTGTTATATTGTACGTGAAAAACTAAAAAAAGAAACTTAGTCATTTTTAACATCTTAAAATTTAAATTACCCTTATAATCAATCGTTAATACATGTTGCTTTCTATATTTGGAGGTCATTATGGTGTAATGTCATTATAATTTTTTAAACTTAATTTGATGAATTTTTTAACAAATAGCTGATTATTTAATTCAGTAAATGGTCTTAAAAAGCATATACATATGGAATACAAATTCTAAATTTAGTTGTTTTCTTTTAATCTATATAGTAGATGAGTGAATTTCATGATTAATAGGTAAAAAAAAGTCGTGACTTTAAGAATTAAATTAATATTAGGTAAGTTATTTGGACATGGGACCGCTTGGACAGTTAAGAATCGAACACATTACATAAACAACCATTATGTCGTTACGGGCGAATAAATTAATTGGATAAATAATAAATTTAAAAATACATTTGTATATCTTGCTCGTTATTGGCGCATTTGATGTCGGAGAGGCAACTTTTATGGGTCACTTTATCCCCTACTGATACACTAAACGTCTAACCCACTGACCTTTGTATACAACCGACGTTCAAATAAAAGCTTGTTAAAGGCAACCAAACATCTTGCTTTTACTGTCAATTCTCAAATTTCTGTAAACGTCAGAGTACATAATTAGTTTAAAATACGCGATACCTCAAAGCAGAGCAATTATTTATTTAATTATTATTATGATTACTTATTATTATCGAATTTTCATTCATTATTAGAAGCATTTTTTGGTTACAGTTATCTCCCGTGAATTAACAAATAATTTCGAGTAATCCTAAAATATATAAATAATATGATTATTCTTATGAAAATATCTGTACGTTTGGTATACGAAGAATGCATCTTGTATAGATTGGAATACGTATTTATTACTACCACGATGTCGAAGCACACCGATATAGAATATGGATGGCAATAATAGAAAAGGGAGAAGTAAAATTTCAGGGCAATTTGAAACATATAAAAATAATTAATGCCATAAAAGAATAAGAGTAAGAGTAAGTTAAATTTCCATGACGGGGAAGAGCATTCGTAATAACCAATATATCGCGAATCAGTTGATTATCTAATCAGTACGGATGAGCCTCGCAATGCGGAAAAGCTGGAGCCTCCCGATTTGCTACAACGGAAAAGGGATTCGAAAGCGGGTGCGTTTACGCGCGCATTCGTATACATGTATATATAAATGCGCTCTCATGTTCGCTGAGCGTTTTATGAATAAATGGCCGGCGCGCGTATAGAATGAATAAATCACGAGTACCGGGTACATGGAGCAGCAGCAGCAAAATCCGCTCCCGGTAACGTTGGTGCGACTGCATTTTTCAGTCACCGTGAGGACGAGCCAAAGGAAGCAAAATTGCGTACCAAGCCGAAGATAAAAAAAATTATTGGAACTTCTTATACCTGTCCGGCTACGTAGTTATATATATATTTGTTCTGCGTAATATCTTGGCTTCCCGATTATCCGCGGAATATATCAACCGCTCCATGATCTTTGTTTCTTACAGACCCGATGAGTTTCCGTGGAAAGAGTCTCCTTCGACGAACGAACGCGCTACGCCCACTTCGTAACCAAGACTTTTTATACACTTTTTTTACTTCCTGCCATTATGATTATGATTCGATGATTTTGTAGGGAGCGCTACATCGGAAAGTCGCAACGGGGGTGGATGTGCTTTAATTCATTTAATTATCCAGCACTAGGTTATTTTTACGAATACGCTAAGGAATTAAAAAAAAATTATCTTAAACCGGTGGTAACGCAAAATGTTACTATTATTGATTAATTATCGATCAGATTATATTGAGATATTCATAAACTTTAAACTGAAAATATATATAACAATATAATGTAAAATAGAATTAATGTTTTATGTTAATTATTTTTATTTTAATACATAACTGTTTAAAAATGTCAAATTTCAGTAATATTTGTAAGGACATTAAAATTATTTATTAGCACATAAGCGATGCCAATCACGTAGTTAACGTTATTCGATTTTAAATATACCTCTTTTACACATACATCATAAGTGAATTCAGCTATCAATATCTGTAAAATTAGAAGACATATCTAGAATTGAATATTTAATCCAATATTTTAATAATTCAGTTCAGTCATTATTTCATGAATTAACATATTGACGATAAAATCAACAACTTCAAGTCCATTCCCTTCAATTATTGGGTTTTAAAATTTAATTAATGCCTCTTCAATTTCTAGATATTTAGATAATGAAATTATATTTTACTATGGAAAGTATGTGTATATCTTTTCTCTCACGGTATGCGTATTTTATATTAATTTATGACTTTTATTTATTTGTATTTATTGTTAATAAAAATTGTATCAAAGTTCGACTATCAATTACGAATTAGTATAATTATCGATTAAATTTTAATTACCGAATGCTTCCCTTTAATATTATTCTACATTATTTTACTTTTTTAAACAATCAGTAGTTAATTAAACAGTAGGAGTTGATAAAATATGTAGAACTGCAGGTCTTGCATATCGAATTAGAAAATACAATTAAATGTTATTTATGCGTAAATATGGGGGAAGTTTGAGGATATATAGATATAGATGTATAATTTAAAAATAGAAAAATAATATCAAGGAAATAGTAGAAATGTAACGTAAGAGAAATAGGAAGGATCGGATGAATAATAAAGATCGAGTGGAAGGCCTGTCTGAATCGGGGCGCGGTGATACCACGCATACACAATACGTCCGGCTGGCTCTTTCTCTGAGTCTCCGAGTCTCCGAGTCTCCGAGTCTCCCGCATCCCGGTATTCTCGGGTAAAAATAAAAGAAGGAGAAGCAAATCCAAAAGTATAATGAAGAGTAAGGCAGTAGCGGTACGAAATGAAGTTGTTTCGTAAGTGCCAGTGCTGGCTAGAAGGAGACGCTCATCTCGCGGGTGAGCCGCGCGAGCGCGCGCGCGCTACATCCCTTCGTTTACTAATTCCCGCTGCGTAGGGAGATAAAGCTAGAGCGCTGGCTGGTGGTCGTGTAACGAGCGTCGCTCCGGAGACTTAAAACGGAAACGAGGATAGGATAAAATTTCTCTCTTTCTCTTGCTTTTGCTCCTGCTCCTACTCCTGCTCCTGCTCTTGCTCTTGCTCTTGCTCTTGGTATAAGTCGGTATGACGTTAAAAGAAGAGGAGGAGATGACAAGTAGTCGCTCGGATAACGAGTGCGAGTGCGAGTGCGAGTGCGAGAAGGAAAAGGTGGTCCGTCTCTAGCGTTAACCCCCTCTGCCTACCAATTGCGCTAGAGCCATCAGTCCCCTCGTCCTTTTTCCACCCCCCGGTTGCCCTCCGGTACCCCCCGAATCTCCACGGTTCCCGGTGAGTCTGAAAAAGAGTATTTAAAGTGACGTCACGGTGAGACCTGGAGCGAGCGAACGAGCGCGCGCCAAAGACGGAAGGAATGAGCGAGACGGACGACTCGTTTCTTCTCCGTTTAACGAAAAGAGAGAAGTAGGAAAGGAGATGCTTTAACACGCTCAATATAAATACTTGAGAGGGGGATGAGGGACGCGCGAGTAGAGCTTGCGGGGAAGAAAAAGGGTTGCTTCTCTCCTCTACCTCTCTCTCTCTCTCTCTCTCTCTCTCTCTCTCTTCCTCGCTCTCTCTCTCTCTCGTTTCCTCGCTCTCAACTCCTAACACGTATACGTTCGTGTGCGTGGGTGTGTAAATGAGGGTGTGTGTGCAGGTTGCTAGGAGAGGGGGCACCGAGAGAAATAGACGAAGACAAAGAGGAGGAGAAGAAAATCGAAGGAGGGTGAGGAAAGAGGCGAGGGCGGAAGGCGAGTCTGGAAAACTCACCCCTTTTCTTGCTTACCCTCGCTCGCTGTTTAATTGCATCTTACTTTCGAATTTTCCGCGTGGCGCTATCGATCGAGACACGCGGAGGGCGAAAAAGGCGCCGTAGGGTAGGGGTTCGTTTGCGTCTTATCTCCAAAGGCACCGGTGAACTCCCTCCTCAGCTTTTTCTTCCTTCTCTACCGCACTCTTCTCTTTCCTTCGCTTCTCTGCCCTTCTCTTCTTTTACTTTACTCTTCTCTACTCTTCTCTACTCTTCTCTGCTCTGCTCCACTCTTCTCTTCACCCGTACGGGCTATTTAAAACTACGCACGCCAACCGATCCCGAGGTTCTATACGCGGGGTGAAACTTTCGCTCGCTCGCTCGCTCGCCCTGAATTTAATGGGTTTCCAACGCTCCAGGCTTATATCCGATCAACCATTTTTTTGGATTTTCTCAAACTCCGCGAATTGCGACATTCACGCGAATTAGCTTATACAATTCGATCGATAAATCTTTTTTATTGATGATGATCTATATACTTTTTTCTATCAATATGCAATACTTGAAATATCATAATTATTAAATGTATATACTTGATTTTCTTTACTAAATGCGTAACCCTGTACCACAATTAAGTCAATGTGCTCCTTCATTTCTAATTACCTCTTAACTGTAAATCTAAGTTTAATTAATTGAATATTTCGTATATTTGTAGACTGTCAAATTTAAATATTTGCACTTATAATTAAATTAATAACGGTAAGCAATTATTACTAATTACGCATGACAATACATTGATTTTATGGTACAATTAATGCAATAGTTTTCAATAGTCAAAATTTGTGTTTAAGAGCAAAATAAATGTAAATATGCTAGTTTTCAAAAAGGCTAGATATATTATATATATACTTTTAATAATTTGTTCGAGAAATGCCGCGGTGATCAAAGAAATTCTCTTGTTCACACACATATCTATCGCAAATATGTTGTTTGAACAAATTTTTATCCAAAGATGTTACATTCGTTGTTACTTTAGTTCAAATTCACTAAATACCTGGAATTTAATTTTAAGGATATAACTAGGGCTTACCGATAAATTTTGCATGAGTACATAAAATATAAAGATTATATATGTTTCTTTGAAAATAAACAAGATTACTCATAGACACCGCACAATCAACCACAATTTTTACCACAAAACAATTAGCTTTTTGAATTCCAATTAAAGATAAAAAAAATGTAAAGTTACCCGTTACCATTTAAAAGAAAAATGGCACACTCTTCTTTTAAAAAAATTAACGTAAGAGCGTAAAAAGTTTTACTGCGTAAGGAGGCTAAAAAGGAAAGCGAAAAAAAAGAAAAAGAAGATAGAGAGATGCAAGTGTATGTGTGCGCGCTCGTGCGCCCTGGAGGTAAGGAGGGAATTAGAGGGACCAAGGGAGAAGGAAAATGAGCGCGGAAGAAACGAGGGGGTGAGAAGGAACGATGGAGCAAGGGAAGAGGTAGGGAAACCAGGGCCGACTTAACCAATTTCAAGAGGCACGTACGACGCGAATCCCATGAGCGAGTGTATGTATATATATATATATATAGAAAGAGAGAGACCGAGAGTGAGAGAGAGAGAGAGAGAGAGTGAGTACGTGGAAGTAGAGGATGGTATAGGGATGTGTTTGTTTTTCCGCGCTTTGCTACGCTTGGGCGCGCCGAGACTCTTTATACGGTCGAGGGATATTAAGGAGGGAAAACGCGAAATCGAGCTGATCTTATTTCGAGTCCTGCGTACATTCTCATTCGTACGTGTGCAAATAAAGTACTTCCACTTTTTTTTAATACAAATTACTGAGATTATTCTATTTCTTTTTTAAATTACCAACGAGGTGTAATTACACATCTAGAGTAATATGGGATTGACTTTAGTCACGTACACCTACGTCTATTTAAAATCTATTAGAAATAATACATAATTTCATTAAACATTGTCCTCATCGTTTTTATAACTTTTTAAATGTACTTTTCCGACGTCATATACTCATATAAATAATGTCATTTAATTGCATTCACCTAAGATTCCTTCACGTTGATCATTCGTTATTCTTATTATTTAGTTTACTTTAAAATAATATAAATCCGAAGGATACATTTTTATTTATATCAGTATCGGTTAATTATACTTTTTTTCAAGTCCACCGTGCATGGCAAGTATTCTACAGTTTTAATCGTAAAAAACCGTATTAGTTTTCTACTCATACTTTGTAAAATTTTTGACATAACTACAACGGTAAGAAAGTATACTGCATGGAAATGATAAATTATCGATAATTAATGGCAATGATATAAGGGCTCAATTAAATCTATTTGCACATTATATACTCACAACAATATTTAAAATTCATTAACATACTTGTATCAAATTAATTAATGTTTTGCTAACAATATATCTCCTTTATAGAAGATTCAGACAGTATAGATGTATGTGGAGATAAGTTTATAATGAATAATTAAATTTTGCTTGTTTAAAAAAGTCAATATATCATTATTTTTTGTAAAACGACATTTCTTTTTTTGCGTATTTGAAAGTTAAATAAAATACTGTTGTAATAAGTGCTTATTTAATTATTTACAATATGGTGCAAGCACACATGTATGTAATTATCATTATTCTTTAATACATTAATGCACAGCTTATTGTAGTTCTTGAAAAACCAAACTGCACTTATTTATTATAACAATGTGAAATAAAAAAATGTTCGTATTAAAACAGTTATAAAATTTTATTTGCTTAAAGTTGGAAAAATCTATAATCGAGCATCTAATATTACAACTTTGCAAATTATAGAATGTCGCGACAATGGAAAAAATTTTTCCATACACCCTGGTTGTTGGGTTCGTTATTGTCATTTCAGGTATTGTTTTAACGGCTCGATAAACCAACTTTCACGGGTCCACGAATCGCACAGCGAATAAGCTTTTTTTTTTCTTGTGCACGAACGAACCCTTAATAATGTACACGTGCTGATGAGCAAAAACAATAGGATGCATCTACCTCTCTTTTTTATCAATATTCCTTAGACTTTAAGATTTCTACATTGAATATTTTTGAAGCAGCTCGTCAAATTGACGATTCGATGGAAAATTATGCCTTACTTACTTTTAAAAGGTTTTATTTCTAAAGGTTGAAATATTCATATTTCATTGGATCATTCAAGCACAATTTTTGTTTATGAAAGATGTAAATAATAACTGCAAAAAGAAAGAATAGCACTATATTTTATTTTATAAACAAAAATACCTTATATACATTTTAGCTCCTTGGATGAATGACAATAAACATTTTCTTAAGAACATTTCTTCATTTACATAAATATAAATTTTCACACACGATATGCAAGTTTTACTATAACAATTATTAACTCCATGTAAATATATATTTTATGAAAATATCTTACGCGTGCTAAGCTCTTAATTTCACATGTAGTGTAAGTGGAAGAATAAGAACTTTATGATTAACTTGACAGTGTTGTTTTAAATTTTACATATTTACATGGAGTTAATAATTGTTACTAAAACTTTATACTTATATCTATTATTTAAACAAATTTTAGTGAATCATCATAAAATTTATCCAGTTAAATATTGTAAAACTCGATGTATACTTTTTCGATTTGTATAAATACAAACATGCATTAGCAATATTTATAAGTGATAATACACAAAAGTGTTTCATATCAAGACTAAGAAATATAAATGGGTAATCGTTAGGTAATGCAATCGAATTACGCATATTGAAGGTAATAGTTTAATATATTTAGGGTGCAATATATTCGTAGACGGACATGCGTGAAGGTAAATCGGAATAAATATATTCAAATTTGTGTCCACGAAAGTATAAAAAGGCAATAGGCATACGTATAAACACACACACACACACATGGTAAGGAGGCGCGACGCATTACGAGATTGCGCACAAGCCGACATAGTACGGACATTAATTCCCGAAGGACTTCTTTCAAGGGCTTCCGAGACGATGTAGCTAGGAATCTTGTTTTTGCCATGTACAAGTCCCTCGTCCCCAAAAAGAAAAAAAATTGCCTAAAGTTTGTAATTAGAAAGCATCAGAAATTTCACGGACGTCTCCCGGTTTTCACCCCTTATATTTTTAATCAATCCGTCACTGGGTGCCGCGGATGGGGTAAGAGACCGAGAGCGGAGAAAGAAAGAGGGAGAGTCCTGCCGAGGGGGTGGATGGGTGGGTGGTTTCTTCCTTAGTTCCCTTCCTCGCGCTCGTATTTAAAACCTCGAGGCTGATGAACGCTCCTCGACCTGTATACAAGTGTGTGTTCGTGTGTGTGTGCGCGCGCGCGCGTGTATGCGCACACCCATATATATATATATATGAACGAATACACATGGATCTATATAGGTATGTAAAGTATAAGGAAGAAAGGGAGAAAGCAAGAGAGTGAGAGGCGCAGGGTAGGGCCGTGATAGCGTCTCCTCAACCTCCTCCCTTTTCTCTTTCTCGCTCTTTCCTTGGGAGCCTGGGGTTTGGCTTCTCCGCGACGAGCCATCCACCCCCGACCAATCTTTCTCTCTTTCTCTCCTTTTCCTGAGCTTGGCCTCGCTCTCGCTTCATGGCACGTATATATATACAAGGGCTCTCTCGTATCTCACAACCACGCGCGACCGTCGTTAAGACCGTGCGATTGCGCTATGTATGGATGTCTCTACGTGGGTGTGTGTGTGTGTGTGTGTGTGGGGGGTGATGCGCGCGCGGATTCTCTGCTTCGAGAGAAGGATGGTCTATACAATATATACAGTTATATACTCGAAGCGAACCTGGCTTGACGAATGCCTTTAATCACCAATTGTTTCTACCGAACGCGAGAGATAGATCCGTTTTATTGCTCCAAAGTTCCTGGATACAATTATGTGCACCCGGAAAAAATTTCGGTTTGCTTTTGTACTTAATGGTACGTGCGAGCCTCCTTCTTAATTACTTTAATATTTACCTACTTTTTTTTGGACTATATATTTATAAACAAGCTCACGATTTAAAGATTTAGGAGTATCTCATAAATCAGGATGGACTCGTTAAGTCAAAAAAAAACTCCAATTTTCTATAGATGAAGTAATAAGGCAGTAGGATTGATAGGTGGAATAGATAAATAGCTATTATTTCATAAGTGATAATACAAATAAAAAATTGTTTTCACTTACTGAAAATTTTATTGATGTTATTAAACGAATTTTATATCTTAATCATTAGTTATTTTAGCCAGTCAAAATCTATTACTAAATGTAGTTAATACTAGAAATATGTTTTAAATGGTACTGGACAAAATGTAACTAATGTAGCTTGTAACCAATACAAAAAAATTAATTATTTTTCTATGCTGATTAACCAAATTGATTTTATTTAATCGTGAATTTCACTTTGTTACAGAATCCCATACAAATTGTAAGTAAAAAATAGTAATAATAATAGTAATAATAATAATAGTATTAATAATAAAGAGTACAATAGGCCTGCTTTATTCTAAAGTAAAGTATTTAGTTCGGAGAGACCGATATTATATACACGCATATACATATTAACGAACGATAAATTCATTTTGTTTCAAATAATAATAGTATTAATAATAAAGTTTTATAAATAGATAGATGATAACTATATATAATACAATACATGAGTTCTGGTAGCTTCCTCTGTGTTTAATTTCGAAACTGTTCTATCTTTATCCACAGATTTTGAAATACATAAAAAATAGATTTATTTACTGTCGTTCTATAGTATGACACATCATAAGAACAACTTTTAAAATATATGTGGTTTAATTATACATTGAGTTCTTCGTTATTCAATATTCAAATTTAATTTAATGTAAAATTACGTTTTACATTACACAAATAATAGATTGTAATAATAATTTAATATACTTTTATTTCTAAAATACGTAATAAGGATGTACATTATAATCTAAAAATAAAAAAGCAGAAACATAACATGTAATTTGATTTCAGGATATTTTCCAAACAATGATTTGTATGCAGATGTATTTGTTGTATTCTACGTTGTGATATATCCGATTATCTAAATATACCAAAGTCTGTTGGCTGACAAGGCAAGTGTTTCAATTATGTTTCATAACCCAACAAAGTCTATATATGTCCACATCTTTGTCGTCGTATACGTTACTTTCTTGAAGACCTAGTTTATGCAAGCGATGGAGATTTAAGGACCATGCTGAGACAGAATTAGCTTCCGTTGAAATGTGCAATTGTATAAAACAATTATTGCACGCAACTTCATTTACTTTTATTGACGTGTGTAAAGTATTCCTTTATCTAATTAAATTTTTAATTTAACCATTATTAAAAATGTATAGTGTCAAGTTCTTAATAAATTAACAAAATATTTAAGAACATAATGAATATAATACTGTATAATAATAGTTTGAATAAAAAATACTAACAATAATGCGTAGTTACTTTCTAGAGTTCTGTGCATCTTTAAACCAAGAACATTAAATCACTTAAGACTTATAGTCCATTAGAATCGTATTTTGGCCTTATGAATAGGTCTCTTGCTTTTTTAATCCAAGCCTTTTTAGCATTTCTACTCGAGTAATAAAACAATTAAATTAGTCTTTCATTTTGATTTGTTTATCGTTCTATGTCGTACAAAATTAATAAGGATAGAAAAATTCCATATTACTCAATTAGTGTTAGGTTTTATTGCAATATTTAATATTATTATAGCACAACTTACTGTACATACATTTGGATAATTGTTTTGATAAAACGTAACCAAAATCGCGATAAGTGTACATATAACCTTACGTTATACTATGATATATATAATAATATTTAATATACCATTTTTCTTAATGTAGATTAGACTTATTTTAAACAATGAGATGAGTGCGAGTATTACAAAATTCAATATTTCCGGTACGTAGTTCTAAGGGTCTCAAAATAACTAAATTGACGTACGAACTTGTTACCGACGCCGAACTAAAATTATAATTTCAAATGGTCAACCAGGCTACGTAAATATATATACCACCAGGTCAGGGAACGTCGATCATTATTCATCCGGGGCGCGGAAAAAATCACGCATGCGGTCGGGTCAATTAACGTTGAGCGAGTAAGTAAGCTCACGTCCATACTTACCATTAGTGCGCACACACAGAAAAATCGATTTCGTTGCTACTGCCGATGTCATCAGACACTGATTAGAATTAGGGGTGGAAGAGGAAACGCTGGCATACGACACGGACATAAAAGCTCGCTTCGGTATTCTTAATACGTTATGGTAGATGCGTGCAACCCCTCCTGTACAGGGTGCTTTTACATTCTTTCTTTTTCTTTCTTTCACTGGGCTCGCGTGCGTGACTCGCTCCTACCTCGCGTGCGTGGATTTTCTTCCGTAGCGAATATTCACCTTCGATTCTTCCGCCTTAAAGGTTGACGAGTCGAGCTTTTTGAATTCAAGACGTCGGAAGACTGGCGTTTTTTTCTTCCGCTTTTGTACTGGCTAACGATGTAGTTCAGACGAGCATGCGAAATAAAATTAAAGAACCTTTACCTTCCTTACGACCAACTATTTAAGTTTTTCGTTATCATTATATTTTGGTTGTGTACTATCCTCCTTTAAAACAAAATTCAGAGTTTACTTTATGCATCACAAACGTTTTCTTAACATTTTTCTTATTTGTTATATTTACATCACTTCCAACATTATTATTTCAACATCGACTTATTTCATTAACTCTAATATTAATACAAAATAAAATAATAATACACGTGAAAATGAAGCATATTTTTCGAAAGCGTAACAAAGCATACAATAATTAAAATTACTGTGGTCATTAGAATTTATAACAATATTACAGGGTTACAATTTAGGGTTTTTCTGTCCCCTACTATCTTATGTAAATGAAGTCATACTATGCGAGTGCAATGAAGAAAAAGTACCTTTATCTGGCAACCCTGCAATATTATTAATTAGTAATTCTTGTGTAGCTGCGATCGATGATTCAACCTCTTTATTTTAAAATAATCTATGATTTCAAAACGTTTGTAATATCTATAACGACCTTATATGATTTTCATTTCACTTTTGATTGTTGTACTAGAATTCTATTATTAAATCTATACTTATTTTTCATATCTACTTTGATTTAAATGTATCACCGCTTTGGGTAGAAATTGAACAGACTTGTATCTATGTTATCGTCAATTTACTATAAAATAGCTATAATGTTGTCAACTACTAGGATTATAAAATTATTATTATAAAATTATTATAATATTATACGGATAGTCTTCCACAAAATTATGCTTCAGAAGCAAAAACTATTAAATAATCGAAAGATGACCTAAAATTGCGGAGTTCTTCCATTTTTTGAAAATAATAAAAAATTACCTAGAAAAATAGAGCAATATGCGAGACATAAAGTCAATCTTTACATTAAGTATAAGTTTAAATAACCTTTGTACTAAATAATTTAATTCGTCAATTGCTCAAATGATCAAAACGTAGCTATTCGAAAATGTTATAATTTAAAAAGTAATTAATAATTTAAATCTACTTTTGTTTAAGTGATATATCTGACATTATCAGTATTAATATACAGTTTTCTTTTTACATTATTATAACATTAAATTTTAAATTCCAAAAATATGAATATTTATACTCATTCTAAAAAGCAAAATTGTATTTTTTCATTTGATTTTAGTGTAGTTTGTACTCATTTCTTTTATTTTTCTTATGCTCTTTCTCTTCAATATTCCTAGTCATTCACTTAAGCTTTACATTCGACTATTTCAACTGCCTTGTTCGCGTTTCACGCATATGCGTGACTCGAAGTCAATTCAATAGATTGACATTTAAGATCTAATTTTGATGAATTAAATGTTCACGTTCGATATAAAACAGTTATTTTGTAGAATATAAATAAAAAGAAAATTATATTATAATATATTGTTGTTCAATCGTTTACATAAAATTCATACATCTTTTATCTGATCATAAATGTGAATTGCTGATTCTTTTCATCATCATCATCATTAAAGTTGTTACAATTAAATGTTACATAAAATTAATTATATGTTTCATTGCTCAATAATTTAAAGGGATATATGTAAATCAAATTGCAGAGAAAAATCTGAAAAAATTCATAGATAGTATTGGTGTTAAATAAAATAACATGACAGAAAGGTTTTTACGAAATATTTAATTATTAATTAATGGTATATAAATAACAATTTTTAAATGGTAACATATGGTTAAAAACAATGATTCAAGGCTGCTCTAAAATTTTGCTAATTTATTGATAAGAAAACTTGAAAAAATTTACAGATTATCGTCAAAGAAAACATAACACCGTTATCAGAGCGTTGTTTCGATAAGTTGAATTCCTGGTTTAAAAAAAAATAATTTTTTGGTTTTTTGGTTTTATATCTCGTTAAATACGTTATGAATAACTCATATGACTAAACATACTTAATAATACTTTTATACATTAATGTTTATAGTGTATAAATATTTCTATACGAATATATAATACAAATACGTGTTAAATAAGTTGAACGATCCAAAATTATTATCAAGAATTAAAAAAGTGAGTCACGAAATATAACATTACTATACAATAATTCAATAATTAAAAATACGATGTAATGATATTATATAACTATAGTGGAAATTAAAATTGTCTGAAGAAGACATATTGATTTCATGTAACAGTATTAGATCTTAACAATAGAATCGGTATTCAAAGTTTGGACCAATGATTAGTCAAAGAAAGTGATAAAATGAGTCGATAATTAATGATATATGGAAGATATTGATACGATTTAGAAACCAGAATAGGACCGTATAGAGACAATTAGAATCTGCAGTTCGGTTGCTTTTAATACCTGCAATTATTATAAATGAATAAGGCTTACCTTCTACTCTGACTCGCGTAAACAATTGGATTAGTATCGAAAATTGATATAATTTGTGACTATACTTTTTGATTATAAGAACTAAATTAACTTTCATTAGTTTGTATCCGCACACATAGTCATATATAAACCATACATAATCATTGTACGATAAGTGTGCATACATATATGTAACTAACTGCATGATTATATAGAGAATTATCAATGCGTTTTAATGGTTTGAAACCATGTTTCATAACTGTTCTTAAGTCCTACTCAGTCACTCTAAAGCCAAACTTTGAATAACGTACACAATGTGTATCGACAGAAAGCTCCAATATGTATGAAATTAATAAATTTAATTTTAGATTAACAATTTAAAACAACGCTTTAAAAAATAGTTAACCGCAATCAAATATTAATGATACATAAAACTTGTCACTTAGCGATTGTACGTTATTATTTAATTATACTTGAGTACCCAAAACCATGTACAACACGATACTCTTCACAGATTCTAGATTTGGTAGAGATAAAAGAAACTAAACGATCCGAAAACAAAAGAAACACACAAACACGCACGCACCTATACCACAGGTAAAATCCATCCAACCCATGCCCTGCCGTAAGCCATCGAATAATTGAATTATCCCGCAGCGCTAATCGGCCACCTTGTCGAAGCGACCGAACCAAACCTCTGCGCTTTAATTGACTCGTAGTTATCAATGAGAGGCAGAAATTCAGAGAGACAGAGAGAGATAGTTTTTAGTCGGCGCCCATCCATTCATTCTGTGTAAGGATAACGGGCCGTAAAACCACGTCGCCGCGACAATGTGATCAAAATTTGATCTATGTTATATGTATATACGTATACACACACACACACACACATCACACGCGCACGTGCACTCGCACGCACGCACGCACACACACACGCACGCACACACACATGCACACACGCACGCACACATACACACACACGCAGATACGCACATATATATATATACATACACAGACACACACACAAGTGAAAATTGTTTGGACCACACGTGTAGAAAAATATACGCGTATAACGATGATCGCTTCCGTCGGACAATGGAGGACAAAGAGATAGAAGACTATGGACCGCGTACATAGACGGTCGGAGCTCGGTGATGCATGACAGAGACCGCAGTCCACATCCGGTTGCCGCCGGTGGATTCGGAGGCCGTGCCGGTACTCTCTCATCTCCTCGAGCGCAATACTTTTCATTGGCCTTCCACTTTATTTCTTCGAGTTCCTCCCATTTTTTAGTATTGCCCTTCGTTTCCTTGCTCTCTTTTTCTTATCTTCTTGCGTATATATACTTAACGGATATGGGAAGAATTTCATACGTACATTGGTCCAGACGAGTTTCGCAACGATTAACCTGTGGTTGCAGTTTTACGCTTCCTTTCCTATATTGCTCAAAATTTCAGCGAAAGTGGATTTTTTCTTTTATAATACTTTATATATCTGTCAAATCGAGCGACCAA
The DNA here is from genome assembly GCA_026168455.1 of Theocolax elegans. Classification (NCBI taxonomy): domain Eukaryota; kingdom Metazoa; phylum Arthropoda; class Insecta; order Hymenoptera; family Cerocephalidae; genus Theocolax; species Theocolax elegans. The sequence continues at coordinate 29,564,213 of CM047426.1, forward strand.
AACATTTTCTTTCTTATAAATTTGAGAAAACCGTTTTTTTACACATTTTTCAGAATGGTGTAAATTACTAGAAGTTAAAATTTAATAGTTTTAGAGACATTCGATGTCAAAAATGGATAATTCAAACTACAAGAAAATTGTGAAATGATGTTTTTGATCTAAGCTACCCCATCAGGAAAAATTTTGGAAGTAGCTTTAAATGTATACTTTGTAAAATATGTCAGTTACAGAATGGACGAACAAATTTGAAAAAAATGCAAAGAAATGTTAAATAATTTAATATCAAACAGTTTGAAGATTCGGTACATTCTACACTATTAAATTTCATTGAAAGTTTTGATATTGTCCAAAACAAAATAATAAAAACAATAACATTACTAACGTAAACCATATTTATCATTATTTAAGTAACCTCGATCACTAATAAAACAATATATATATATCATTATATTTACTTAATGACGTTCCCACGAGGTAGAGTTACAGGAATAATTTTAATAGTTTTTACATTTAAAGCCCCATGAAAGAAACTGCCAGTATTGTTTTCACGGAGCTTTACTCTTCTAATAATAATTATTTTTTCACTTTAGGTAATCTAACACAAAGGGTCAGGATTTAATACAAAACGTATTCACTTACTTTCATACTATCTATCGGTGTGCCGTTGTCATCGATGACTTGTAGATTTTCGTACATGCATCATCAGGAGGCATTCCAAGGAAATTTCTTTTTACAGAGATGTCGAAAAAATTTGATGCTGATAGTTGACGGCCAGTGAATTTAGCTTTTATGTAATATATATCTCATATCACCCTTCGTGCTCCACTTTGTTTGAAACTCTTTGTCACCTTCTAACGATGGCCCAATATAAAAAGAGAGATTTTCAGTTTTGAGCAAATGTACTAACCCCCTATCCGCGTCTTACATCGTTCCTTTCAAGTGGCTCGATAAGAATATACCACTCGCTTCAGCATAAGCAATATATAGATTTGTAAATTAATTATGAAAGTGTCCCCAGTTCTATTCCCGGTCTTTGCCCATTGATACAATCACCACCAGTGAATTCATTTTCAACAAAAGCTTTCTTCTCAAATCGAGAGCATAAAAAGAGCAACGATAAAATAATAATAAAAAATAAATTATTGCATTTTAGAAATTATAGTTATAAAAATTGATGTGTTTAGTGAATATATTCGTCAATATTGAATGAAGTAATGAGCAAAATACTTACAAGAAATTGACAAGACCTCATATAAGCATACTTGTAAGTTTATATTGTATATAATCTTGTTAATATTATATTGTTATTTTACATTTTAATAATCTTTTTACTTTTTTGTTGTAATGTAGATGGTTAAAAATGATCAATCAGTAGGGCACGGTGTAAAATACCTGTCAAATAACATGATATTCAATATTTTATGATATATTGATTCATTTTACATTTTGTTGCAGTTTCCCTAATTCTTGGTCCACTATGTAAATGACACATTTTTAAAACTCTTTTGAATGATATTAGCATGTAACTTCCTCGTATAAAACTTATTTATGGTTTTATATAACTTTTCTTCATACTAGTATGTAAAATATATTGTAATCAATTAATAATTACAGATTTCTTAGCATAACCATATTGTGAATTCAAACATCATTTCAGAGTTGAAACAATTATTCTTTTACCTGTTTATGTCTTACTTATTCATTAACAATGATTAAAAGACAAAAAAGCTCACAATTTTTTTTTTTAAATTGTCTATTTTTGCGATAAAACAAAAACAATTGAAAATAATTAAACAAACTTTGTGCGAAAAAATAAAAAAATCCATACTCTACAAATAATATAATGTTCATAATATTAAAAGAAATTAAATATAAGTAAAAAATTCACTTACTCCAAATGTATACAAATTTATCTCATCATGTATATCGAAAACTCGCTAATTAAGTAAACTTATATTTTAACTTGATCCCTCAATATTTTTCTAGAAGCTACTGAAAAAAAAATTAAAAAAATGAGATTTTAAACACTTGAATCGAATGTTTCCAACTGAGATATGAACACTTAAAAAAACGATAAAAAATTTCTAACTAAAATATCTTCGAAACTATTTGTCCTATGAAATCAGCCAAAGAATTCATTCAAAATAATATTAAAATCTATAACTTTGCTAAAAATTTGTATTCAAACAATAAAAAATTAAATATTTTTTACTATTCATTCTACGAGGAAGCAAATTGTATGCTTGGAGCTACTTTTATGTTTTTCTTGAGGGGTAGCTTGGAGTAAAACACTTTTTCTCAATTTTTAAGATTTATTTTTAATGCTAAATTGTAATGGCACGCCTAATGAAGTTGGACAATATTTTTTTTAAACATTATGTAATTTGCAGAAAAAAAAATGTTTAGGTGCTTTTACATTGAATTAGCCATTTTTGAGTTGTAAAAGGATAAAATAGATAAAAATCTAGAAAATGTTATAGTAACCATTTTTGACTTGGAATATTTCTAATATTATTAAATTTTAATCTTTAAAAATTAACGCTAATATCCAAAATGTGTAGATGAAAGTTTTCCCTTTTTATAAAACAAAATATATGTTGATCATTCGATTTGACAGAGAAATAGTTTATTATTATATGTAATTATTATTAATAAATAAGTTTGAAAAAATATATTTAAAATTATTACTCATGTAAATCAAGGATATTAGTAATGGTATGAAATAATAATAATTAATTTAATTATATAGGCGTAGACGTAGATTTTAGATTGATATATTATCGGGAATCGTTTAAATATGTCTTCAAATATCTTCGTTTTAATTAAAAATTATACATACTCGCATGTACACACAGACACACACACACATACTTACATAGATATATATATATTAGTGCAATAAAACATTTTGTTACTCTACATTTAATATCTTGTGTTTTCTACTTTTAAGAAAGCTTAAACATAAATTATTTTACTTTCACTTTATGTAAGAGGTTATTGCCGCTACAGCAAAAATTAACACTTAAAAATAATTCAATCATTTTAAATGTGATGAGTTTTACTTTTCTTACAAAAGTTTTTTTATTCCGCTAGCTAACGCTCGACTTTGTTTCAATAACTTTAAACATATATATCTCATTTAATATATATAAAGCAAAATTTTTTATTTTATCTAAATAAAATAATATTATCAATAAGTATAAAATAATATTTATCAATAAGTACACCGTTTATCAGTTTATTTTATTTATTAGTTTATTTATTAGGTCCCGCTCCTATCCTCTTCATATATGCAGTAGCGTGTAACATTATCTTTAAATATTGAGAATTCTATCATACGTACGTTAAGTAAAAATTCAAATAGTATAATTATACTAATAACATTCACTGATGGGTTATGCAAAATTCAAATAAAATTTAATTAAATTAAAATACCCTATAAATACGTAGAACATATACCTTGTAAATGATATGATTGTTTAATCCATAATATTGGTCCAAAATAATTTAAATAAATAAAATGACAAATATAATGAGTCTATTTTGGAGCAAGTAAAATATTGTATTTAAAGCGATACCATTCGTCCTAAATAAATTGAATACATTAAAGAATAGCGTATAATGTATAAATGGTATAGCGAGTGGTTTTCGCGTGCTAAGCTGCTAAGCGATGAAGAGAGTTATCGAGTGGAAATGAAAGATTCGGCGACTCTGAACATTTTCACAAAACAATCGTCTTTTCCATTTAGCCAGAGCGCGACTCAAGGAGCTCGCCAAACAACCAAAGAGACCGCGAACCGTCGGACAGTCCTATCTTTGCCAGTACCGCTTTCCGATTTGCTCTCTCTCTCTCTCTCTCCTTCCCTCCTTCGCTCTCTTACTCTCCCTCTCTCACTCTCTCTCTCTCCCTCTTTTTCTCTCTAGCTATCTCTATCTCTGTATCTCTCCCTCTGTCCGTTTCTTACCCGTTCCTCGTTCTCTAGTCGTGTGTCTCTTTCTCATTCAGTAGGCAATACTATTCCTCCGTTTCTCATTGTCGGCTACCTTCTGTCCATCTCTCTCTGACCCTCTTCTATCTGCGTCTCGGTGAGGCAAGGCTACCAACATTACGGTACAATCGGCGGTTAAGCTGGGCATTGATTTTGCGTATACAGTTCCGCGCGTCATTTGTGTGCGACGTGCTCCTTCCTCCTTGAACGAACACAGATTTGCTTCGAGATATATACAGGCCAGTACCTACCGTGAATGCTCAGTGTACAGGGTGCGACAACAATTTTCAACCCTCGCTTCAAATACATCCATATTATTAACAACAATTCTATTGCAATTTTATTTGAATTTAAAGAAGATTTATTGTAATTCTTGAGTTGTTTGTATATGGTATTTTTTGTTTGTTTTTGTACTGTAGTACATAGTACCTATTCGAGATTTGCACACTCATTCCTTTTTTCCATATTTTATTATAAAAACTACTCTTGCATCCGTAATTTTAATTTTTTTATTTATATGCCATTACTTAGTAGATAATTATTTATTTCGATAATTTATAATTCGAGCAGCATGAACTACAATTACTACTGCCACAATTACATTGCATAGGTGTACGGACATAAAGGTTTTAGTAAAAATTATGTTATTTGTAGTAATCGAAAGATAGACTTGAAATTATAAAAATTATTATATTTTTCGGAAAATATTACTACAGATCTATTAATATGTATTATAGTGACTTCACCAATAAATAATGGAATAGGGCCATTTAATGAACGGCTCACGTAATATTTTCTTTTACTTAGTTAAAAATAATTAATGTGAATAATTAATTATTAACTACAATTATTTTTGGGCTTCGAGATCATGAAAACATATTTGCGTATCTAAAAATGTGTAAATTATATTGTATCACAGATATTTGCTACAAAATTTTCATTCGTTGGTCTCTGTTCACATATTGGTGCAGCCACCCTTATGTTTGGTCAATTATCCTATTAAAATAGTAATTTTTATACTTTGTCAAGTCTATCTCTTGATTACTCAATAACATTGTCATTTTTGCTAGAATCTTTTTCTTCGTGTGGTTGAGATAGTTTCCATATTCTATAAAAAGAATGTTTTAATACATCGGACGGTTTAGAAAAGGATTTCAGAAAGGTATTTGTCCCCTTGAGATTAGATTTTTTTTCCACTGTTGATAGCTGGTTGAAGCAATAGAGAAAAAAGAAAGAACAAGTGAAGCTGAAAATAAATGTGTAACGCATAAGTGAAAGTTCTGGAAGTTTATGACTTAGGTAGACATTATCAGAATTTAAAAAAACACATTTGATATTACTGTTAAAAACGAATTTAAAATTAACAAGTTTTAATTATGCTAGTAAAAATAATAATGCGTTATATATTTTTCAAATATTTACACTTCTTTCTTTTCTTTTTCTACATTAGTAATATCGTACATTAATCAAACTATTTATTTTAAATATAATTATTCTCTAAATTGCAAAATAAAGTTACAAAAACAATTATTTTCATATTAATAACGGTGTAATAATAAATTTTCATTATAAGAAATTATAACAAGTAAAATATCATTTTCAGGTAGTTAAAATCTCTTTTATGTTTTGAGAGATATTTAGAAAAATGGTAATCTTTCAACAATTAATCGAATTACAGCATTTTACTCCGGGTAAATCTAAAGCATACATAATTACATTGACTAAGAATCTACATTACTTTTTTTATTAAATAATAATGGAAGTCTAAGATCATCATAGGAAAATAATAGGACATTAAAAGTAATTATAGCCTGAGCGTCCACTCTGCCTTATCGTAGATACTTTTAACCAAGACTCCGTTAATAATACAAATACTATTTGTGCATCTAAAAAAGTTTAATGGTTGCATAATATATTGCAAGTTCTTGACCTTCAATGTGAAACATATTTGTCCGAATAGTAAAGAATGAAATGAATATTATCTAGTAAAAGTAAAATCTATGATATGAAACTATATTTATCATTAGTGACCAGCGATCTAAAATTATTAGAATGAGAAAGTAATTTAGGTAATAAAAAAAAAACTTAATTGAATTAAAGTTAAACCGCATCTAGTACCAGACTCTCTTAGAATTCGATCGTTAGCGTCCTCTCAACAATCTCAAACCTCTTAGATCCTTAGATTCATAGTATATAGCCAGAGATTTCGCGAGCGATCGCGTCAAGAGCGCGCACATATCGACGGGGACGGGAATCGCGGTGGCTGGGCCAAGACGCACGTCCAACTGTAAGCCGAGAGAGGGTGAGAGCGGACGAGAGAGGGCGAGAGAGGGCGAGAGAGGGCGAGAGAGGGTTAAGAACGAGAGAGCCAGAGAAACAGTACGAGGCAACGGTCGTGCTCGCGTGTACCCCCCGGAAACCCACACTCGGGCCGGGTGTTTCGAGATCTAGCGAGGCGGACAGCTCAAGAAGAAGACGGGGCGGCTGGAGATACGATTCCCATGGTGTTGGTGCGCTAGATGCCGCGTGTACATAGGCCCCGGCGGTCTTAGCGGTATCTCGGCTCCTTCGCCGCTCTCTCGTGTCCGCCGGTGGGGAACAGGAGGACGGGGGAGGCAGCTGCCGCGCGGCTAAATACCTCAGGATTGTTACTATTGCCGCCCTTTCCACTCGCGGGTGGGAGACGCCGACTCCTTCGCCTCCCTCACTCCTACCCTCTTCCTTACGGGTTTTCTGATGGTGTGGAATGGGTTAATGCTATTGATTCACGTGCACAAGGCGAGCTTCTACCTCCTTCTCTCATTCTGTCGCTCGCTCTCGCTCTTCCTTTGCGTCTCTCCTTCTCTCAAACCAACAGAGCAACAGACAGAGGAAGAGAGAGAGAGAGAGAGAGTGAGAGAGAGAGAGAGGCGAAAGAGAAACGGAGCGGCCACTGTTTGACAGTAACGGATCTTGCTGCGCCGTTTCTCGAGTGCACGGGAAAGAGAGGGAGAAGGGTGTGGGAGGCGCGACCATCCTACCGTCCGCCACCCGCCACCCGCCACCCGCCACCCTCTACTCACTCCTTTCCGAGAAGGGGGGAAAATGCAGATTCGTCCCGCGCAAATCTTACCTCCCCCCTAGTTCTCCGTCTCTTCCTGTGGGATTGTCTCCTTCCCTTTCGGGTTGTTTATATACGTCTTTGTCTTCGTTGGGGATGAGATTCGATGCGACTCTCGAAACGGCTCGGTCTCACCCCCTCAATCGCTTCTGAGGAATTTAATTTTTACCCCGATTCACCCGACACGCGACATTCTAAGAAAAGGCTTTTGACAGATCCTTGCTTCTCCTATTAGATCTTCCTCTTTTCTCTTCTCTTTGATTCTCTTCTATTTGGAGGTCAATTTGTCGAGATCTGACCAAGCAAACTATAAGGTTTGACTTAATTGATGTGTGAATTCCCCGAACCTATCGATAGCTCGATCCATCATTTAATGTCTGTTAAATATGTAATTCTACATCATCATGTACATTAAATTATTAATAATTTTAATATTATATACAAGTATCAATGATTGAAAGCTCTTCAATTTTTACATAAATATATTGTAATCTACTTACATAAAATTAATAACAATTGAATTATTTATTTATCTATTCTGCTAAACCTAGAAAACACTTACAATAGTGAAGGTACGCTGGATAAAACTGAGTGTGATATTACTGCCTAGACTACGAGATGCTACACTAACTGGCGACCAACCTATAGCCCAGGCCTGGATGCTTTATCAGCTGATGGATAATATCTGTTATATACGCAGTGCCATTTAGACAGGGCCTCATTGCATAGATAGGAGGTTCTGAGGAAGTCCTAAAAATTAAAGTACGGACAGAAAAAGAAAAGAAATAGTTTCGATTGCACCAGTAATAGCAGCTGTTATAAGGGTGTCTCAACTGTTCTCGGGAGTAAAGGTGGTTGGTTTAGTTCCGGTCTTTGAACCTCCTACAGACAGCAAATTTCGGTATGATGAAGTGGTTTCGAAAGAGATCTACAGGCGACTGGTGGGTCTACACCGTCAGGGAGTCACATTGGCGGAAGTCTTGCAACCATTCAAATACTGTAGCTGTACTGTAGCCACTGGCTGCTTCTGGGGAATGTGTCTGTAAAGAGATTGAAAAGACTCGGAATTGAACTAAACAGGGACTCAAGACTAGGAAACTACAGGTGGTATGAGCAGATTAAATGAATTGGTGCAGATGGTATAAATACACTTAACTTGAAGCTAGTGATAGAGGCTATAAGATTAACAATAATGAAGGCATTTATGAAGATAAAACCCCTTATCTTACATATTAATATACGATTGGTAATAACTCACGAGATAGGAGTCTATCAATGGAAAATGTAAATACACTGTTCCACATTGAGCTTACAGCTTCACTTGTTTTTGCTGCTTAAGCAATGGAGCTAGGAGTAGTCAAAAGAATAATAATTACCATTAGACAGTAGATAAATAATGAAAAAACTTAATGAAGCAGTTACAAATTCAAAGGTGATAAAGGCATGTATTGCTGGCATGAAAGTAGCAGATAACCTGGTAAAAGTGGCTAAAAAAGAACCAGTTGAATGAAAACAAACAGCTTCACGCAAGACTGCAGTACGAAAAAGTCGAAATATGTAAACGTGCTAAATTATTTATTAATCGAAAATAAATATGAAATAGCTCTCGGACTTCAGACATCTGAATAAGAAGGAAAGCAAGTATTTTAAGGAAATAGCCACACCACGTGAAGATGATAGATAATACAACAAAGGATTAACAAAATGTCCGTTATAAATAAAATGAAAAAGAGAGATAATAAAACTTCGGAGTACATATTACGTATATGCAAAGCCTTACAGACCGACAGTAAGACATGTAGTAACTGACCGAATGTTTCAGAAATTAACGAACCTACGGATAAGAAGCTTGCTAATATTTAAGCTACACCTTATACACATCTTAATATGTATCATTTGCTTTGAAAAAAGGATATAAAAATCCCCATCCGAACTAGAGTTTTTCAAATGGGAATTTCTTTTTCCTTTACACTTTCTCCCCCATAAATAAGTGTCGTCGCTGTCAATTTTTAAAGTTACGTAATTTTTTTCCCAAACAAATACGATATGTCTATGGTCGTATGCAGGATCTCAGAAGGATATAAAAATTCCTAGCCGATGGATTATATTTAAGAAAAGTATATTTTTCAAATCAGATTTTTCATACTTTATACATTTTTACCCTAATGAACGTGACCTACGGCTTCTTTATGACTCGATTTTTTAAGCAAATATTACATGTCTATGGTCGACTGTAAGGTTCCAGCAGAGTAAAACTTTATTGGCAGTATGTTTATGTTTTTGATGCGATTTTTCACAATTCCATTTCATTCATTTCTTGAAAGAACAAAAACTTTGCGCGGTCTATGTACTTAATAGTACTTTTTGCATCAAGGGCGCAAAATGAAATTTCGCGCCTTGAGTGGTGATAGCAGTGCACGAGGGCCGGCGAAGCCGGCCCGAGTGTGAACTATCACCACGAAATCGCGAAATTTGCGCTCGAGATCCAAACAATATTTTTTGATGCAGTAGGTGCAAAATGCCACACTCTATAATAAATGTAATAAAACAAAATTTACATGAAATGATCATAAAGATGTAGAAATTGCACGAGGGGAAGAGGGCGGGGAGCGGGTCCAGGGCCGCAGGCCCTGGTGGGGTCGAGGGGCGAAGCCCCCGTGGGGGGTTGGGGGGGCGAAGCCCCCCCCTGTACTAAACAATTATGAAAAATCTTTTTAAAAAAACACTAAAAATAAGAAAAACTCACAATATCATAAAGGAAATTAAAATATTTATTTAAAATACTTTATATATGCTAAAAGATAAATGAAATAAATTGATAATAATAAAATTACGTAATCGAATTTAATAACAAAATATTTTTGTCCAAATTTTGTATTTAAAAACTGTAAATTTATAATTTAAATAATTTTTATTTCGGGGCGCAAAATTACTTTTGTGCATCCGTGACCGAGAAATGAGTATTTTGCGCCCGCAAAACAAAGCGCAAAATACGCATTTTGCGCCTACTGCATCAAAAAAAATTTTTCGATAGTGAGGGAAATAGTAAAGCTTTTGTCTTTGCTTTTTGGCCGAAAGGAATCTATCTCCTTTTACCTAAATCAAGACAGGTCGCTAGATTTTAAAGGCTGTGACGCCACCATTTGTCGGAAAATTGCAAATAATTATACGCGAATATGAAACGCTCAAACCACCGCATGAGATATAACAGGTCGACAGGATGAGAGCATTATTTGTTACTGCCTCAAAATAGGACATATTAACGTTAACCACCTAAAAACGCATTTTAGTGAAATCGAGTTGCAATGTAAACTTTCCATTCAGATATCGATTTAGATTCGCAACTAAATATTACTAATTGCAAGCTTCATAGGTTAGATAGAATTGGTAAGAAGGGTGCCGGCGTGGCGTTGGCATTTACTTTAAAAACTTTATCTACTGTAATATTATTTATAACTCTCATATTTCTTATTATTAAAAATAAAGTTTTTACACGAACACTCTTATTTGTCGTTATTTGTCATCACCTCACGCTTCCTTTCCTACCACCTTTTTCGACCATATTATTCAGCTTCAATATGTATTCGATTATTTTGTAATTACTTGTGATTAAATTGTAACATGCTGACTATAAATGCTACTTCTTACCATTTTATATACAACTACAGATTCTGCTTCAATTCAACTTGTACGATCTTAACCAACTCATCATAGTACGACAGAATGGCTCATAAAAAAATTGAATTTTAATTGTTGATATTTTGCGCAACCTAAAACTAGAACTACTTCAAAAAGTACATATCTACTTCATGTTTGGGAATATTCAAAGAAATGCGCAGGTGACGACATATCTCCTGAAATTAGGATGGCTTTCAGTTTAGAAACGTAAAGCACATTTATTTATCTCTTTAGCTTACAAAATATTAGCTTATAAACCCCCTGTTTATCGATACTGAGAAATATTTTTTCGTGCAATAATACTAAATACCGACTGCGTGAGACTCGTCAGAGCATGTTTGGATATTAATTACCCCACAGTACCAGTTTCGTATATTAGTAACGACAGTGCCAGTTAAGGGTTAAATAAATTAATTCTTCTTTATCATCATCATCAGAAATATATCGCATAAAGTTGTATTTTACCAATGTTAATTAATCAATATCGTATATGCATTGTTGCACCGCCATCAATTTTTCATAACTTTTACAAAATCGTCAAAAATACCCTTGAAACGATGATTGTTTATAATCACAAGTCGATGGTAATGCGAATCATCTTTTTTCTTCGGTCATCTAGATAAATATTAGAATGCACGTCAAAAATTTACGATTTTCCATCATTTTCAATCATAATTTACAAATTTTATTCGAACATCGAATGACAAGTACGATGAACTTAGCAAAGTTTTTCTTAATATTGATTGGTAGGTTTCAAAACAATTAGTATTATTACCTAATGATCAAGCATTACCAATTTATAAGTCAAAATTTTATGCAGTTTTTCTGAAAATTTATAATATAAAATAGATTGGCACACCAGGATAATTTTATTTAATTTATAAATTACTTGTCACTTTTCAATCACTTATAAAAAATAAATAAACTCTATTGTCATGTCAGATTGATTTATATAGTGATTTAAATTACTGAACTCTTTTTATGCCGTAAATAAAAAATGTTTTACTATATGTCACAGATTAAAACATTTGTAACTCCTTTTTTTATAAGTTACTTGTTTGAATGTCTAATAATTTATCTCGTTACGGCTTGTTTTGTATACGAATTTTTAAAATTTAGTAATTTTATTTAATGTTCGTACTGTACTATTAGTAGAATGAGTACATTTTGCCATATTAATTATTAAAATAGTTAATTTAATACTAATTCATGGTCATTCTTTAATTAATTATGTAATACTAGATATTATGAATCGTATTAGAATCTACATAAAAGCCGAATTCTATATTTATAACAAAAATACAATAATCGAGGGGATATAAATTACATTAGAATAATCGATTCTCATTCACTACAGAAGGAAACTGAATGATCATTCAAAAATTCCACGTCAATTAAGAAAAAATAAGAGATCGATGAAGAAGTGAAAATATCTTGAATAGATTCACCAGTGGCAAAATTTAATTAGCTCACTTTAATAGTGAATATTCTATCACGTCAACCTAATTTGCAAAGCAATATCTTAATTTTTTTGATTTTATGTGTTGGTAAGAGCATTAAAAACATAGAAAATTATATACGTCATATGATTGTTTATATAATTATAGTTTTGTAATTTTCCATTGTAATTAGAAATAGTTAATAAACGTTACATTCGTTAAACTAGAATTATATGTCTAAAATTGTTTCACGGTAAATATTTCTCGGTGTAAAATGCTTTTTGTTAAAGTCACCCGTAAAAAAAGTTAACGTATAATCTTGCAGCATTATTAAAAGTCAGTGGAAGATACAAGAGTATCTTATTCGTCTTCTTCGAATCCATGAACGATGGGACATATTTTATCCACGTCTGTTATCGCGATAATGAAGTAAAATGACTTTTGCTGAAACGATCTATACACGATACGAAGAGGAGTCTGTGTAACTGAATACCTTCCAAGTGTGTCACGGATCGTATTTTCTTGAAAGTTTCCGAAGCGATACAGAGTCCCGCCTTGAAAGATCGGAAAATCCAAAAAAATAGACAACAACCTTGCTCCTCCGCGCACTTTGCTCGGTGTATAAAGTATATATGCCAATGGTTCACGTAATCCATCCGGAGACAATAAAATCATTTTCAATCGCTTATTAGCTACAGAGTTATGTTTCCTTATTCACAACAATGCATTCGTAGTTTCCCCATTTATGTCGCAAAAAAGTTAATTATATAGTTTCGTTCGTTTTTCAATATGCCATTAATTTTGAAATGCTCACCAAGTCCACTTTTAGAAATTCTAGATCACGAACATATCGAGCGACGTAAGAAACAACGAATCATGTGGAATATTTTTTACACGAAGGATGGCCATAACCAATGCTTAACGTGCATTTACTACTGTTCTTTTCCTATTATAATAAAACTTAAATATAAAAAGATGACAAAAGGGATTATTTTTTTTTATTATTATTTTAACGCCGGTTTTTCTATACTGACAACTTGGTGCTAATCAGCGTCGGAGGTCGTATACGATGTCTTTGTTAAGAAAGCACTTGCTGAAAATGTACTCCCCAGTGGTGGTTGTATCAATTGACAGAAACCGGAATTATAACGAGGGTGTGCATATACATATACGTATAAATAAAATTAGGTTTTTTATTTTAAAGAACCATCTTAAAAAATAACAAATTTATTTCTATTAATTCTAGTAGAGAATCTATAAAAAGTTATTTAGCTTATTAAGAAGAATAGCTTGTTGATTCAAAATAATCAATTAATATTGAATATTTATTTATTATGTGTTATCCGTGTAAATCCTGAAGTAGACAATTTTGGTGGGATCGCTAAATGCCGCCCCCTTGGTACCGAAATTCAAGGGTCTACCGCTTCGGACTTTCCTTCGTCGTCGACAATGAAGTCTTGCAGTATACGAAGTAACAGAAACAGACGAAGAGATGGAGAAAGAGGAGGATGAAGCGCAACAAGAGAGATAGAGCAAGACAATAAGCACGAGAAGGAGAGAGAGAGAGAGAGTGGGAGGGAGAGAGAGAGGGAGGACAGAATCGCCGCATGCAACTTCGCAATTCATCAACGCGCGCGCAGTATCGTTTGAGGAATCGATTCGTTGGTTCTGTGGACACGACTTGTAGCCTGGTGTCCGCGAAACGGTGATTCTCAAGACAAAAACGCCTTTAGTCGTACATAAGATACTCCATTCCATTTCCAAATTACAACGTTTATTTCTCACCAAAATCTAATGCAGTATTCATCAGAGTATTTTCGTTCTTATGAGACTAATGATTATTTACAGGTGCATCATAGTTCTTTCAATTTAGTACGCTAATTTTGTCATTGTCAACTATATATATTATGTATTAGATTTATGAAAAATTAATCTAATCGAACAAAATTGACCATTTCAAATTGTCATATGTTATATAGTAGGTTATTTTTCTATATGAAAAGTATAATTATTAGAAATATATAATTAAATGTATAATACTTTAATTTATTATATAATATATAATATACAATATAATTAATTATTTTATTGTTGAACTTAAGAAATCATAACGTTATTTTATCATAACGTTATTATATTCATTATTTCTATGTTGCTGCTTCTAAATTTAAATAGTTAATTTAAAAGTGTTTTTGACGTAAAACACAAGTAACATTTGATGGAAAAAAGTACAATTAGTAAAACGCAGGGCACATGAATAATGTTTGCATAAATGTATGCTACATTCTAAAACTAAAAATAAAGCATTGCAGAATGCGTATGCGTGTATGTTTGACTCTGTATGAGTGTGTGCATTTAGTTCCGTCAAAAAAAAAGAGATAAATCCATAAGAAATGCTCGCCTGTGAAGATTCTAAAAGGAAGCCGCGCGATTAAACGTTGTGCGACGGGGATGCGCGCGATAGTAACGACTATCGTACGTTGGGGTGAGTGCCGGTTCTCCCCGAAGCCAAGCCCGTTCTCTCGTTCCCTCGTTCTCTCGTTCGTAGCACCTGATCTCTCTCGCGCGATTCTCGAGGAGCCGACGAAGATGACGACTTTCTTGGTAACGAACTATGTCACGTACTTTCCTTCTCGCACTCTCGTCGTTTATCTCCTGTTGTCTTTCCTCGAAGCGATCTCCGTCATCCACCCACCACGGGACGCAAAAAATTAAAAACAAACAGCCGAGACGTCGGCCGAAGTATTGTCCAATTACAATAATGAGACGATCCTCGTTACGGCAACTCGAGAGAGCGCCAACGACGATGCCGATGAAAAATGAAACTTCGGAGAAGCTATATCTCTACGCCGGATCTTTTCCTTCGCTCATCCTCTATATCCTATCTCTTCCGTTCTTTCTCTTTTTTTATGTGCTACCCTCGTAGAAACGAGCATCTACATTATTGCACTATGTGTGCGAATTCAATATGCGAATACGTGTACATACTTGTATTTATCGTCTCTTTTCCTATAATTCATACACGCACGCACTCACACCCACACCCACACCCACACATACATACTGCCGCACGGACGCGTGAGCACGCCATAGAGAGATATTTGTGATTTCTTTTCTGCAAATATGGATTGTATCTTAAGGATGTATTTTCTCGAGCAATTATATCAAAGCTTCGTGTTAGCTGCCGATAAACCTGCTTTTTCACTTGTTTCAAGTTCTTGAAAAGGAGACGAATGCAAAGATGTGATTAAAAGTGAAAATCAAATAAAATCAAGTTTCACTTCCATTTTAAATTTTATTTTTCTTCCAAAGACGGTGTATACTTCAAATAATTGATGCAGTTCGACAAATAGAATTTATAGATATATCTACCGATGTAAACCCATCATTTGCATTACAATTATCTTTCCAAATAATTACGAGGATCAAACCTTTCTTGTTTGTTTCTAATTTTACGCATCGTATAAAAATAATAATACATAAAAACCGTGACGTATTATTCGATTATTTATAACAAATGTCTATAAATGTAATTCATATATTTTGTAAAACGTTAATGTATATTTTTTACAAATTCATATAATAATGAATTTGATATATTTAGATTTCATATTTTTAAGAATTAAGGTATCTCTACTTCTCTTAGGCTGATTAACATTTACCACCCAGATATTGCAAGCTCACCTCTCCTTCTTCAAGATTAATCATTTAAGAATGTTAATTAGCGATCGATAAAACTATAAATATATTTTTCTTTGTATCATTTAACTAGATTAATAATTAATTTATTTAACTTATTTTAATGAAATGTATTTGCCTATCACTGTTAGAAGCAACGCAAGATGCAATATAAGGCGTCGCTATATACGTGATATTAATAAGTGTTTTATTAAAAAAGCTATAAAACAATAATATTAATAATAAAAAAATTAATATTTAAAATGTGTTCAGGCTTACTTTCAATCATATTCCCAGTTGCAAGAATCATGTATTAATTACTCAATAAAGAAAGAGTGTCTGGTTAGAAAACGAGATGTTTGCAGTGATGTATAATATAATAAATATGTACAATTAATTGTAATTATTAATAATATCTATATAATAGAGACGTGTAAAGCATAATCAGTATTGTGGTTTTCATA
Organism: Theocolax elegans; assembly: GCA_026168455.1. Lineage (NCBI taxonomy): Eukaryota > Metazoa > Arthropoda > Insecta > Hymenoptera > Cerocephalidae > Theocolax > Theocolax elegans. The sequence goes on from CM047426.1 coordinate 29,580,561, forward strand.
ATAATTTACTGTTACACCGTCAAAAAAGTAATCATTTTTTGGTACCTAATAAAAGAAAGAATTTAAATAAGATTTGATTCTTTGCATGGAGAAAAAACGTGTAGCTTTCATACAGAAATATTCAATTAATAATTTACAAAATGGTACGGTAAAGAGTATAAAATCGTGGTCGTACTACGATCACGATTTCATGCTACGAAATTTAACATATGCAAGATTAAAACGTAACACTTCACAACCTGAACGCGCAACTGAGAAGTTAAACTTTACGCACACTACTGCATAAATTTATATTATATTCGATATACGTGCGTAAATGTACTATTTGCTTTATAGATAGTGTTAGAAATCGATAGCTCACATATTTTTACAACAATAATCTACATTATTTAGTTAGCGATTAATAATTCCGGATACTGAGTGTGTCAGTTACACTGCTATATATAACATGAATTTCAGGTTTTCTCGTATTTCACTTTGTACGAAGATTGACAAAATTTTTAATATATATTATTGATGAATATGAAAATTAAATGAGTTGCTATGAAATTTGGGAAAAATTGAAGATTTTTATGTGCTATACTACAATTAGACTAGTAAACTTATAAAATCGAAATTCGTGAAATGTAATGAGAACATTGTATTGTTTGTTTAATGATAATTTGAGTGTCGTCTAATTTTATATATACTTTTAATCCCACAAATCTGACAAGAAGTCACATTTTCTATTTAGTTTAAGGAAGATATTAACCCCGATCGAAGATATAAATGATCCCCCCAATCTCATAGAAATCCCCGCGCCGAAAAGGAGTTCCATTGTAAGGGTGAACAATGCGGAAGGAGCGTACATTGGCACATAGATAATTTGACGATCGAGGCACATGAACGTTAAGACGAAGCCTGCGCTCTCGTGTTCGCATCTCGATGCAAGTGTAAAAGCGAAAAGAGGAAAGAGGAAAGAGGAAGGAAGGGGAGGCGCGGCAGTGTCCGGTCGGGGTCGGAAGTATTGGGGAGATAGAGAAGTATAGGTGATGGGTGAGAATACGGTGAATAGGTGTAAGCGAAAGCCGGGCCGGGGCAGATGTGTACGCGTGCGGGTGGACCGGAGGCCCCGTCCACGGAGAAACTAGGCGCATTAATACGCGTGCAGAGAGAGTCTTGGCCGTTTGGCAGTAAGGCAACGAGCTTGCGCGTACCTACGTCGTTCGAGGAGGAGTAGTGGAGAGCGAGCCAAGAGGAAGAGGAAGAGGAAGCGGGAGCTCGGGGTGTACGTGTGTACAGGGAGTGTGTGCGTCTCCCTCGCTCCCGTTTGCTCGGCTATTACGGGCGCGCGCGATGCTTTACCTAGTAGTGCGATTGGAGGGTATACGGAGGGAAGATGTGCCGCCCCTCTGCGGCTGGACACGAGCTACCCGCGCCTTGGTGGGGGGTAAGAAACTGTGAAATATCGATTAAGTTTGCCAGTAAGACAAGGAACGTCCAGAGGGTGGCGGTGGCGGTGGCGCTGCCGCCGTAGCCGCCGTAGCCGCCGCTAGGCGAAACTACAGCTCGAGAAGGATGTGGGATGGCTCTGGACAAGGCGCGCCTAGAGGGAGAACCGGGCGAAAGAGAGTGGGGAAGGTGATATGTGCATTGTATCGGGGAATTAACGGCGAGACCCCTCCTTACTCGCCACCACCCCGCTACCTCCCTGCCTCCCTGCCTCTCTGCCTCTCTGCCTCTCTGCCTGGTGGCTGCATCCTCCGTGCAACAATCACCGGTGCGCTGGTGTGCTGCTGTTGTACACCGGTTGCGCGCCCCTCAGCCTCCCTCGCCACCTGTATCGCGCATTCTCCCCGTCCTTTACCCTTATCTGACCCTCTCGCTCAGGGGGAGGGTTCGCGCTCTCTTTCACCCCCGCGGGCTCTCATTTCGAACTCTCGATCGCCTTATATACCCAATGCGCCGTCTCTCTCTCTCTCCCTCTGTCTCCCTCTCTCTCCCTCTCTCATCTACATCTGCACCTCTCGCTCTATTCACACACACAGACACACACAAACGCACGCGCATCCCTCTCTCTTTCTCGCGATATTTCAGGGTACCAGCTTCTCTATCTCCTTCCAACATCTCGGGAGACTGATATTCCGTGTTTCCGCCACACGTCCCAGATCTCGCACCCCTTAGCTCGTCCGTGCAGCTTCGCTCCTTTCTTACTACTTCGTCGTTCCTCTACGACCACTGAGTCTTGTCCGCTCCTAGATATACACCACCTGAGATGCCCAAGCCTCGTGCTTCTTCCTTACGATGGAATGCGTAAACCATGCGACTAATAAAAGAGGGTACCGGCGGTATGTAGATCACTGGTAATTCTTGTTTATATATTTATTATTTTTACCGACATTCTTTATCTTTATACATTTATTTATTTATTTTATAAATTTTTTAGTTACATGACATGATGATTACCGGTCACACTGACACTCGCAAATTAAAGTAGCAACCTATGTAACTCAAATTATTTTTAACAATTACTTGCACCACAAACATATTTGAAGAGTGATTCACAATATTTACTATTGAATTTCCAATTTAATAATATTACATTTATAACTGTGGCAATGCATGACTATTTGCTAACGATAAAACTTTATCAACATGAAAATGTGATTCAGTATTCATTTTTATAACAACATATTACACTTCATATAATGAAAAAAAAACGTTTATGCCAAAGTCATACCAAATTTAATATCCTAAATTATTCCTAAAAGCATAATAAAACCTATAATAAGAACTATTAATGTCGTGCAAAATAATATTTTTCGTAGATCAACAAGATGAAATTAATTGATCCTTTTAATAAAATGGTATAAACATAAGTTACAGTACGAATTAAATTAAATTCGTGTTAATAAAAGGGGAAAAAAAATCGGTTTGTTATAAAATTAAATTATCGTTTTAAAATTTTTTATTATAATAATGTATTATTCATATGTTTCACAAAAAATTAAATTAATAAAATCGATACGTAAAACTTTTTAATAGAGTTCTAATTGCAGCTCTGATATAATCTGAGAAAGTTAAATCGTTAATAACTTACCAGATAGCAAAGTAATTATTAACTGAATAATATCATTTATAAAAATGACGAAATATAAATCTTAATTGTTGATTTGTTCGAAGGTATATTGATTCGACGCTTCGATGATTATTGATTGATTTTTTTAAAAAGTACTTTGTATAATATAATATGTGCCGTAGGCACTGAGCATAAATATAATAGTATGTAAAACTTAGCTTAAGTATGCAAGAAACTAAAAGGAAATTGTAAAGAGTAATTATGAAACTTTATTACTCCTTATACTTAGAACGCATTGCTGGTTCGAACAGAAGAAACTTACATTCAGTGTAACACATACATTTTTAATATCAAGAATTATTAATACATATTATTTCAATTTTTTTTAAAATTCATTATCGTTATGTTATTTTTACACGACTTACATACCGCAATTATTTACAAAAAGTATTATTCATTTATAAATAGTATATTAATACAAATCATTGTTAAAGATAAAAACCAAATCTTTAAACGCTCATAGAAATATCAATGAAAAATTAAGTAAAACTCCGAAATTGACCTAACAGGCACTTTACAAGTTGAGAAGCGCACTTTCGCTTTCGTGGCCCGATCGTACGCTAAACTTGGGATACGAAACGCTCAAGTTCTTGCCGTCGAACCTCCTAATTTCACAACTGTTAAAACGTGAACGTTCAAATCTCAGCTTTTGAAGCCTTTTCCGTAAAATTACCTAAAAATTTTAAATCGAGATTTGACGTGACATAAGCAACAATATTTACTTATATAATATAACACTTCATAAGCGAATAAAGAATCCAATGTAGTTGTTTTAATTTTTGTTTTTAATAATTGACGTGTTCTAGTTGGAAGGTAGAAGTAAGTAGCTCTTTAAATTGTAAGCATCATTTTACGGTCAATTAATACATAACATATCAAGAATTTTTTATTTTTCTTGAAAAAAGAGTTATTCAAATTGTGCTATAATAAAAAAAACATGTGAAGAATACGCATTATAATTGAATAAATCAATGCACGCAACGATTGAAACGAAAGACATATTTCAAAATAAGACGTTTTGAAAAGGAAGAAGGATCAGATTTACGTGCGGGAGTACAAATCGAATAGGATCAGGGTAAAACAAACAGACATGCTATTGACTCGTGGTGCTTGCACACTGTTAATAAATTCACCGCACGCGGAGGGAAAAATGTGCGTAAACAGCATGCGAAACCGCCCTCCCAATCATCGTCATCGAAAAGCAATAGAAATTTTCGAGAGCGTGAAAAGGAGCAGAGTGTGCTAGGAATGGAGGAGAGAAAAAGGGAAAGGGAAAGGTGCCCCTAATCCGCGCGGCAACGCGAATGGGATTCGGAAATCGACGATAAAACTGATGTAAACAGCCACTTTCCGTGCTCCCTCGGTCTTTCCTCCTTTCGCATCGCTCCCCGGAGAAAACTCGCCCGAAGGGGAAGCATAATCTGGCCTTTGTCGCCGCAGTTTCGAGTGCGCCACTCTCTTCTGCCGCACATAATATGTATATAGCTACGTACGTATGTAAGGAGAGAGTGAGAGAGAGTAAGAGAGAGAGGGAGAAGTGCGTGCGCTCCAAATGGATGTGGTGCAGCAGCCCGGCTTGCACGCGGGGTGCATGCGAATGGAGCCCGAGGAAACGAAGGGGAGCGGCAAAACCCATAAACAGCTTGTTGCTTCCGCGAAACTGCCGACGAGCAACGATGTATACGGTGGCGCACCCTCACCGACTCTCCTCCTCTGGATCTTCTGGCTTCTTCTTCTCGCGCCACCGCGGCAACCCGTCTATTGCATTTTTATCCCTGTTTTCTCTCTGTATTATACACGCTACTTTTGACCCCTCGTCGTAAGCTTGCCTACTTCGAGTCGCCGGAGACTCGAGCGCACCGATTCTAGTGCACTCGGCGCACTGGGGAAAACGATAAGGATATCCCTCGAGGACTTTTAAGAAACCAAAATGGGCCTTCGGTTCTCTCAACCACTTATCCTTTTCACTCTCTCAGTTTTCATTTTTCCTATTTTGCATTTCGACTAATCAATTTTGTTTATTTAATCATTTAACATATACATGGCACCTTCAAACATCTACATTAATTTTACGTGTGTTAAATTTTATAATTATTGTCTATCTTGTTATTTATATTGCTATAATATTGTATATTGGTTCGGTAAGGAAGTCGTCTCATAAATTTGAATTTTAGTTAACTAAAAATACAATAACTATTTTGTTCGTGATAAGGCAATATAATGATATCATTTGCAAATATATTACCAAAACTTGCGATTAATAAGATCTACAATAATAGGTATTTAACTTGTATTACACTAAATCTTAGGGATTCTAGTCTAACCATTGAACTGTTTGGATGTGTTTCGCAAGTTTTGCGCTTATCGCAATTTCAATTAAATTTTCAACTTTGCGATATTGCGATAAAATAAAAATTATTACAAATACATAGTCGATATTATTTTAACTATAATGGTAAATAATGACAAAATTTTCATACTTTATTAACCTAAATTGGAAATGTGTATATGCATATTATTCTATATGTAAACTCAAACTCTATAATATAGAAATTAATTTGTAACTCAACAATTTTTCGAGTATATCATGCGCACATTTTATTCTTGATTAAACGTATACACTCTGCGACATATCATATTTTTATCAATATTGATTCTTCAACTTTTGTAAACATTTATTTTTCTAACGATGAATTTTTTATTCATTCTATATAAAGCATGTTTTATGCATGTTCTAAGAGTGAAAAAGATATCTAAGATCCTGTTGTTTAACCTTATAATATTAATTCAAACAATTTTAATTCCAATTATTTTGATTATATTCATTTATTTCTTGTATAAGATAATATTTACGAAAAAAAAAAATTTATTAATAACAATAGAGTAAAAAAATATGATTTTCAAGTGTAATATATCCTCAATTGGTATCTTTGTTGAATATTTACGCAATTTGCTGAATGTAAACTAGCTAAGCCACTGCCTGTGCAACCATTCGTTCTCGCAAAAGCTTGAAACTCGAAGTCACCGAGTATACGTCCGATAACAAGACGTCAAGATTAGGAGATTGGCTAAAGGCGTCTTAATTGGAACTAATCCACGCAAAACCTTGAGACAGTCGTAAAGACCATCCTAATCGTTGTGCCAAAGGCGTTATGACAATATCCTTATAAATAAAAAAATTATTTAATTCAACGAGTATATTCATATCATTTAATATTACTTATTAAACCTTCCCTATATAAAGGCAATCGTTACATTATAATATATATTTTACTTCGAAATTTACATTATAGATTAAACTCTAGCGTACGGTGAAGTTTAACAAAATCTTTCCTTAATTGTATTAAAATAAGGTAATTAATGAAATGATCGATAAGATATTTACATTTTGCATATACTTATTAATTTCGTGTGGTTATTTTTAAATGTTGTGCACGGTAGATGCCCATGAAAGTGTCGTTTAAAGGTCTGTCAATAAAGGTTAATCGAAGAGATTCGTTGAAATGAATACAGTCCCATACATGCCAAGCTGTATTGAATGGCATTGATAGAGAAAATACGTTATTAGTAAATACGGTTCAATTATTAAGATAGCTAGTCGCACACACAAACTCACATGCAGAGAAAGGATGTCTAAGATGTTTGCTCACGCTCGCTTGCATATTACCAAAGTATACGGGGAGCTACATTCACAACGGGAGGGGGTAATAATTATTGAAAATATGTCGCGGTGCCAGGTACACTGGCGGAGAAGACAATAGTTGCCGAGAGCGTATAGCTACGCCTACAACACCTGTCATTAACAGTCGTTATTAACGCGCCGTTACTCTTCGCTTACTCGCCACCGTTGCCGGGAGCGAGAGACGCAGAGACACAGACAGGGACAAAGAAAGACAGAGACAGAGAGAGAGAGAGAGAGATGTGCACCACACGCACACACACATAAGGAAAGTTTTTAAGAGAGAACCAAGAGTTGATGATGAGAGAACGAGAGAAGGAGACTAAGAATCGAAAAAAATGAAATAGAAGAAGAATAAGAAGAAGAATAAGAAGAAGAAAACTCAAGCTCGGTGATCTCAATCAGGTGTTGAGAGCAAAACGCGTGTAATAGAGTCAACGCCGGTGAGAAGGTGGTTATATAACTTCTATACGCTTCGTGGATATAGTATGCAAAAAGAACTGTAACGCGGAAGAACTTCAAAGGCAGTGTTTCACGAGGCTGTAAATGTTCCAGGACTTTGTTGGGCGATTGGTGTCACTTTTACAAAGATCTACGCGTATATATGTGCGCGCAGATATATATTCGAATCATACCGAATCGTACACTTTCCCAACTCTTATCTTATCATTTTACAGATAATGCCAATTGAGAAATTTACTTGTACGTGATACGGTAAATCATTGTCTGAAATACATCCTTATTACAAAAATATTCTTTTTAAAAAACGAACGCAAGATTAATATAATAAAATTTTAATTATTGTATAAGACTTTATTTATAAAATGATGCGTATGCGATAAAAAAATTAATTTCGTGTAATATTTAATAAAAAGAGTAGTATAATTTCGAACACCACTGCAATCGAGAGACAGTGAGAAAGAGAGAGAGAAGGTAGTCGCGGTTGCAGAGTACAATATAAATAAAACAATCGGGTTTTTGGGGATGATGTATAAAGCATAAACATCGAACCGCAAGGTCAATTACAAGGCTCCTTGCGAATCCCGATCAGTTCCTTTGAGCTAGTCCACGAGTCCATCCTTCATAAAATCCCCATGAAATCCCATCTATATCTCGGGCAATACCTTTACATACGGAATAATAGCGGGGAACGGCGATTCGCAAGGGGAGATCCTTCTCTTCTCTCCTTCTTGAGTTCTCCTTATCGTATCCTAGGTTGCGCGTTCCTCATCCTTGCATAAAGAGAGAAGGATGGAGGGAGAGAGAGAGAGAGAGAGAGAGAGAGAGAGGGGGAGAGAGGAAGACGGCGGAGGAGGGTGAAGTGAAGTGAGGGGCGGAGAAGGAGCTAGGAGGAAGCTGACCGAATGTAAGGACGGACGATCCGAACTTATTGCCCGCGACGCTCGTCGAGGTTCGTCTGTAGGTTCGTCCGTTCCGTTCTCTTGTCGTTAGGGAAGCGTGTGGCCAAGGGGTCGCGGGGGGGTGCAGATGTGCGCATGCAGACCGGACGAGGATGGGTGTTGGGTGTCGGGTGGTACAGCCAGTACGAGCCCGAAGGGAAGCACAGGACCGAGGACTGGCCGCGTTGCGCAACTAACTCGGGAGCACAGAGAGGGAGAGCGGAGTAGAGAACGACACTCGTATATCTATGTATACATGTATAAATGGAGGATGGAAGGAGGAGGAGGAGGGGGGAGGCGAGGGCCGGGGACCGGGGACCGGGAAAGGGGGTACGTGTGGGGTATTGACTAGCGAGACCCTCGAGGTCCTCCTCTCTCTTGGCGCCTTGCGGCTAAGACGCGGAGGTGAGACCGGAGACAGAGAGAGATTACACGGGGGTTTGCTTCTCCGCGCGCGCGAGAGATACACGGAGGAGAGGAAACAAGACGGAGGGAACATTGGCAAAGGTGGTCGGGGTTTTGAGAAGGAGGCGAGGAGGGGGAGCCCGAAGCCGGCAGGACTACTACGTAAGACTGATATGGATTGTAGATTATTCTGGACCTCGGGGTGCGGCTTGGCCAAGGGTTAGTATCTCGAAACCCTTGCCACCGTTCGCCGCAGCCAGCCGGTGCAACCCTCGAGAGGAGCCCGCTACCCGCTACTACGTACCTACATCTACGTACGTCTATACGTAGACACGTACTCACCCACCTCCACAGTCACACGGGCTCTTCGTGTACACGCATAGTTCTCGCCCTCTCTCCTTGGGAGGTTCCTTTGCCCGGTTCGTCCATCTCCGCCCGCCGCTTCGCTACCCCGCACCCCCTCGCACCCCCTCGTAACCCCCCCCGCAACCCCTCGCGACTCCTTTGCTCCGCAGAGGGAGGGCGAAGAGGGATAAGCCTCGTTCCGGCGCGCGGTTAGGCCTGCGGCCGGCTACATGCCTTCTGATAATCCGCCGAGCGAGGCGTACCCGCGAATTTCGGCGATTTCGATCCAATCTCGAGAAACCGGATGCCAGGATTCGTCTTGGAATACGGGTAGGCCGCGAGCTCTATCCATCTCTCCGTCTCTCGCAACCTCGCCTTTTCTATCTACCTATCTGCACTCGCGTGCGGTGTGCCTGCATCCGACTCTCCTTCTCCCGCTGTTGCTGCCCCTCCTGCTCTCCTCCTGCTCTCCTCCTGCTCATCCTGCTCCTGCTCCTGCTCCTGCTCCTGTTGCTGTTGCTGTTGCTGTTGCCTTTAGGCTTTGCCTCGCGGGAATGTCGAGGGAGCTACGTTCTAACGCTGACGTGCACGAGATTATTATTAATCGCGAGAATGGCGTTGGGTCAGTACCATTGCATAGATTTATTCGATTTGAATTTTCAGATTTTCGTTACCTCAATTACTCTGCAATCATATTTATAAATAATCTGCTTGTTAACTCTATCGCTACAATTCACTAAAATTACACATTTCAATTTATTTCTTTGTTTCATTTTACAAGTGTATAAAGAACTTTTGTTTTCATAAGAGTTACACAAATACCTCATGCATTGACGTTCTATACGTGTAACGGAATATTATTTTGATTTATAAAGAGATACATCTATATACTATCTTTGTATTTTGAATTATCTGAATACAGTTGCGTAAATAAGAAAAAATTTAGTATTATCAATTAATCTTTTTATCAAGTTCAAATTAATATTATTTTATAATTCAACACTTCTATTGTAACAATACATTATGAATTACAAAAGTCTTAGATTTATATACATTATAGGTCTTAACGTAAAACGGCAGAAACGCAACATAGGAATCAATTTCTAAATTAAGAAATATAATTTATTATGAACAAGTGAGATCCTTAAAATTTAAATTAAGGTATTTGAATAAAAGTATTATAGCGAAATTCCACTTGTATATCATATAGTGTAATGATTAAAAAATGAAAATGTATTATGTAAATTTTATATAATACAAAAATATAATGCTAATAATATTTCTTTCGTCATTTCGAATAAAAGTAATGTATTATTCAGTAAAATACATTTTCAAGTATATGATTTTAAAAATTTTGATAATTTTTTTCTCCGCTAATTTATGCATTGACTGCAAATTAAAATGGACGTACAAATCAAGTTATATATATTCATTCAAAATTACTTTGTAAGGGAAAAAAGTAATATTAACTAGTTAAGTAATATTAACATATCAAATGGCTGTGACTAAATTAATTATAAAAAATATTAATAGGTTTGTTATTAGTGCTCAGTAAATCCAAGGATACTTTTTTAAATATAAGAGAGGTGGTGCACGAGACAGTATAAAACGGTACTAATTATTACATTATTTAGAAACCTGCAAATAACGTCTCGCTTCTTTTTATTGTCTTACATTATGTAAGACACAATCTTTTTAACTGTTTTTGCTAGTAAATAAATTTTTGTTTGAATATAAATATATAGGTATACGGGCGGTTCTCTGTCAAATCGAGTAACTAAAAATATGTTTTTCTTATACACTTGTGAAAACTGATTTGATAAAATCTGTAATTGTGTTTTACAATATAAAAGTTTCATTTTAATTATATAATTAATCGGACGTTTTGATATTCGAGTTATGTATATTTTTATTGTTTAAGTTATCATTTAATTTTAATTTTTATATAGACAAATTAAATTACAAATTAAAGTATATATACATATATGTATATAGACATTTCTCTATGAAATTAAGAGGCAAAATATTTTGATGCTATACATATTTAAGAAAATATATTCCTTCATATTTTGGATGTTTACCTTCAGAGATTAAAATTTAATAGTCTAAGATATTTAAGATAAAAAATTGTCATTATGATCATTTTTAAGCTTCTATAACTAAAAAATGTCGAATCCAATAGAATATTTTTTTGCTTCAAATTTTCTTAAGATCATTGAACATGCATACGATTACAATGAATTATTATAGATAAATCCTGAAAATTATGAAATGGTGGTTTTGTTCCAAGCTATCATGAAATATAGAATATTACATGTTATTTAACACGTATTGTCACCGTACCCTACTGATTAACAATAAAATAATAATATAATGTTAACAAGATTATACAACATCCACTTACAAGTATATGTTGTATAATCAAGCTTGTTAATACACTATACGAGATTTTGTTCATTACTTAATTCAATATTGGATCAAATATTTATTAACACACATGTATTAGTTGATAAAATTAAGACAATTGTTTAAAAACACCTATTGAAGTGTAATAATAATTAATTTAGAAAGCTGCTAATAAAAACTTGATTTAAAAAAATGCATAAAGTAATACACTGGATTCACTATACTGACAACTCAATTCAGTTAAAATAATGATATAATGTATTGCTTAATTAGTGATCTAGATTACTAAAATTTGCACAAAAAATTATGAAATGAAGCAATGCTTTGTAATTATTTACACCTCATTATCAGATCAAAAATATTTGGAGAAACAAAAAAATTACCTAGAAAAGAAGTCAGAAGTATCAAACCAGAGATGTACAACATTTTTTTGAAAATAGGCTGTTTTGGTACTTTTTAAAATTTTAAAAACGTCTAGTTAATTTAAATTTATATTTCGTAAGTTTAAACTTGGCAAAATTCATTTTTTAATGTACTTTAAACAAACAAAATTTTCAAGTGCGCGCGGTCTTGTTGAAATTATCATGAGAAGAGCGTCAGAAAGGAGATAACTTAGGCCCGGTCAGGTTCGATATTTTGATAAGGCACTTGTCAAGCATGTGACAAAGGCACCGTAGCATGGAGTTATGAACAAGTCTTTACTATTTACTTTTCATCTTAAAAATGAATACATTGATAGGTAAAACTTGACCAAGCTATATTAAAGATGCTCATAAAAAATTAAAACTATACATAACCCATAATAGTACATAAGCATAAAATACGGCTATATTATCCTTTACAACTCAGGATGTTCATGGCACGAGTTAAAAGCAAGTTCCGTAACTCATTTCTTTAAAAAGTCGTTTTTTACTTGTTGCAACCTCAAAACAAAGTAAATTTTTTGAGGTTAGAGTATTGTCAAATTATTTATTTTCTTATGTGCATTGTTTATAATTATTTTTAAATACTTGTACAATTCAGATTAGTGTATTTCAATTTTTGGTTTCGTTTAATAATATTGAGTTATCGCAATATTAATTGTCCTTTTAAACACTTAATTTTCTCCTTCATATTTATTTAAGTGACTGTAATCTTTATAAATATATAACATAAATCATCAAATGTATGGCAACTTATACATGTTTGTTCAATAATATGAAAGTAGTATTCAATTTACGTTAGTGATTAATTTCATACTACATTAAATCACCAAAAATGCATGTATTATACGCAATAAAAAAAATTATTTTTTAATAATTTAATATAAATTGACATAGGTTTGTCACGAATTTTAACAAATGGGTCTGCAAAACTTTAGATTATGTTTCCGACAAAAAACTACTCCAAGCCTGGCATTTCATTCAATACCCACTATTATGCCAAGATTTTGGAAGAATATATTTTCTTATGTTCTTCGCGTGGAATTTGTTTTACGTGACAATAAAGAAAATCATCTAACTACATATAAATTCCCAATTATAACATATTGATGTGTAAAAAAGCAAATCTATTAATATGGATATAAATTCCTGTTTATTATATATTCCGTTAATGAAAATTTGTCAACCACATTTAACGACTAAATAGTCAATCGTCCATTGAAACGCCGAGATTAATGACAATCAATATAAAACTGAAGCGTGTATGTTCTAATGAATGAGAAAGAGATGTGTAAGAGATTTCTATAATTAAAGATATTAATGTGACCTAATGAGAGCCAAAAATAACTGCGATAACTTAACAATTAAATAATTAATACTCGACTGGATGTGAAATTGAATTAGTGAAGTACATGTTTAACATATTCAATGTCTGTGTTGCGACTGAGATCAGACATTGAACGCTTATTAAATTTTATACTTCATTCAAGATATGCCAGTCTAAAGGACTAATATATAGTATTATTTTGTCATAGATGGTGGAGCATGGTTATTTCTGATCGGAAACGTCACGTCTTCACGAGCAATGTGATTTACATTGGCTGGAATTTATTCCAAATTAGTCTGTTTTGAGAAACTTTATCGTTTTAAGTTTGGAATTGTCTTTACTTCTTAATAGTCTCCATTGTAAAATATCTCTTGGTACTGAAAGAACCAAAACGATCAACCAAGGTATTCTTTCATTCCACTTACTGTAAATAGATTTTTATTAAGTTTACGTAATTCTGTCAAACATCACAGAAATCTAAATGGCACTAAAAATATTATTTAAAAGCATCTAATTAATTAATTTTTCGATGGATCTTATGTTCTTGATGGATGATAATGTTAGATAATTTTTTAGTTACATTAGTTTCTCCTGGTTGCATACAGATTATATATTTCATGTAAAAGATATGTATTTAATTATAAATCAAAACTTTGGACTATGATACTTACTTTCTCAACAAAATTTTATTTCGAACTGTCACTTTTTTTGACTCATAAAATATCGTCGTCATATAAACTAAAAATGTGTAATACACAATTAAATTAGGCGTACTACATTTTATATACTTGCTACATTAAACATCCGTTAAAATATAAAATATAATTCTGATGTGATATTAGTAGTTTAATCTTACAAATGATTATTTAATAATTTATGTGACATGACTGCGTCATTGTTATACCTGGAATATATTTAAGAAATTGATCTAGTACAATGATGAACAAAGCCTTAAAACTAAATATAATAGAAATAAAGGTAATTTAGGGTATAACTCCAAGCTTTTTCATTGCATGCTTATTTTGACAGTGTATGCGCGCGCGTAGAATTATTCATTACTTACTAAATAAATTCAGTTACAAATCAGAAATTCGCTATATAAAGCAACTGAAATAATAGAAAATTATGAATTTAACTTAATTGCATATTTAAAATGTTTTTAGTCATATTTTATTCGAATTGAAGTAATTTCATAAACATGTTCGTTTATTATGTAGTAGATAGTGAATAAAGAATGATTTGAAACTCGACTAAAACATATCAAATATCAAAATATTAGAACAATTCGATATGTTTTAGTCGATGCTAAACCGATGAAGATTATTCTGGTGCAACATAGTAAATAAAGTAGTACATTTTAATCGAATTCTGCGAAGAGTGTGAATGGTAAATTGAATTTCATTTAAGTTGCTGCGGTTGAATCTAATAAAAAAATTACATCTTGAAATCCGTGCTATCAATTGAAGGATCGTTTCGGTGGTATTCCATTTTTAAAACCCGAGAAAATTGTTTCCTCCCTTGTTCATTCATACACTAACTAGCTGACACGACTTTCGTCAATGAAGATTCTAAATCGAAATGTTTGGGCGTCCAGGTGCAGTCGCGTTTTGAGGGCACGAATAAGAATAGCTCGCGCTCGCGTTCTAATACATGTACCCTGCACCACACACACACACACACACACACAATCACACACGCGCGCACGCGCGAGCGTACTATATAGATAGACAGGAAAAGACGAATCGAGTTATCTAAGATAATCGAAGGACCGACGGCGCGCACGTGCATTATGGAGAAGTTTCCTTCGCTCGAGGACGTTAGGCGTGGATATATTCCAAAGGTATAACAAGGACACCTGCTGCAACCGAGATATTTATTATGATAGAATCTCTCTCTCCTCTCTCTCTCTCGCTATCTCTTTCGCTCTCTGCAGTACATTGCTATTTCTGCACCTCCATTCATCTAACGCGGAGACCAATGCTCCTTTAAAAAAGAATCCACCTGTCATGACTTCATCAGATTTTCATTTCTTACACATCCTTCTCTCATTGTTATCTATTTATTGGCGAATATGACGATAATTTAACTAAAATTTAACCATTCCTCTAAACACATTTATTATTATTTTTCATGTTCATCATTAAACTGATAACTAGAAGTATACTAAATTACCGTTAAAAAAAATTATGGTTTTAACAAATCAAGATTGACATTTCCTTTTCCGAACACTAAAAAAGGATGTTAAACTAAGTTGCTCCATTACTTTTATACGCATTATTTATAATATCCAATCCATTTATAAATGACCTTTTATAATGTTAGTTTTATTAATATCATCCTACAATGTGCTAATTCAGTCATGTTAATTTAAGAATTATTACTTCATACCTCGTATAGGTTACTAATCAAAAATATTATTGTAGCCAAATCGATATCAGAATTTTATAAAATATATAAGTATCAATGTATTTTATAATATAGTGTTAATTATTAAATAAAGACATTAATTGTATTTGTTACGTTTACATATTTAAATAATATGTGCAATAATATCTCGTCAAATGTTACGAATTATAAAGAAATAAAAAAAATTATACCATAAGAGAGAAGTTTTTAAAAAATTTTCTTTCCTGATCAGTTAAAATATTAACTAACTGTTTTAAATTATTTAAATGATTCAATATCTAATCAATATTTTAATTCGAATATTCATGTAATTAAATGTCTTATTTATACATATACTACTTTCTTGCAGCTATTTTATATGTATCTGTGACTTGTTTAATCATTAATTTTAAATAGTTGCAATTTTTGTACTATAATCCCTAGTAGAATTTTGAGCATAATTGAAACGGTTTTTAAGCCAGAAAATGACGAATTAGCAAAAAATGCTCAAAATATGATCCTAATATGATCAAATTTCAAATTTTGTCTAACCTTAAAATGCTCAATTTCTACTAGGGATATTATTTTCTTCCAATGAATTTTCGTATATAAATTGTGATAGTTTTGACACATTGACAATGTTTTGCAACTAAATAAATATATCACGTATAAAATAAATAATGTTATAAGCATGTGCTTTGAGGGATAAAATAGCGTTTTAAGTAAAATTTTAGAAATCAAATCATAGTGTATACAATTACGTAGAGCTATAGTATATTCAATATGATGGTATAACATGTGAAAGTTTACGTGATCCTATTTATAGAATTTTAATGAAAATTTAGTGTAAAGAGTAACTAGTCTTAAACATCTAAATATAACTTATATATTATTTTAACAATAATATGATTTACACTATCATTCATGAATGATTACTTTAGTTATATATAAGTTAAATTTGTATAATGCCAAACGTATAGACGAGATAAGTAACTTTCGAAGTTATATTTGGTAACGTAAATAAATAATTGTAAACTTTGTTAATATGTTAAATTAACATGTATTTAAAAAATCATTAGACTACTCATATCGAATAAATATAGAAGAGCAACATCACTGTTTAGATATGAATATATTAATAATATGTTGGAAAGCAATTAGTGTAATTAGGAAACAGGTGTAGGAAGCAATGACAGGTAGATGAAGCTTACATAGACAAGTGACATTTCTCCAATAACGAACGGTATACGTCTTTAGTTTTGCATTATACATACACAAGTTTTCGCATATTAACCGAATCGAGATTTCAAGAGAAGCTTCGCCACGCAGTTATATGTCAAGTGAGAGAGAAAAATTTTACACGTGAGTGTGCAGGACTCATTTCAAGAAAATCGTCTCTGTTCCGTTTGGGGACAGCTTTTCCAGGAAGCAATATACCATTTTACAATATTACCTGCCCCCGTAAGCACCTTATAGCTAGTGACAGATGAAAATGGATTAAGGACGTCCGGCGCTTTGTCACAACCTACGCCAAAGGCCGGTTCTTGCATTTTTTTTAAACGTGCACACGTATTTCTTTCATTTTGGTTGCTACTTTTTTTTAAGTTTTATGATCTTCATGAGGTTTCTTAGTTTAGTGTAGGGAAGAGGTAATTTTTTCGAACGAAGGGTGCTATACTCATCCTTATTTGGGTTAAGGTAATAAAACTGTGAAACTGGAAGCTCGGTACTCCCTTCAGTTCAACTAATACTTTGTTTCCATGATCATGAAATAACTAAAAGTGCAAACCGTCACGTGGTTTTTAACATTTATTTATGAGAATCTAGTCGATTTATAGTTGCGCATCAATTTACTTCAAAAAAGCTTGTACGCGTAAACGAAATTAATTATTTTATACTTATAGCCTGACATTAATAAACAATTAAAATAAAAAAAGCTTGGCAGCTATTAAAAAAATGTTCGTTTCCTTGCAGATGAAAATTTAAAGTTGATAATGAAGAAATAAAACCAAATAAAGTTTAACAATCCTTACAAAAACTATTCGGTGCTAATTTTCATAGCGAAAATCACTAGTAATAACCGAATCCCATAATATCAAATGCATTTACAAGTTATCATTAATTTCTTCGTGAAACTGTAAAAGTCGCAAAAAACAACAATACCGCACCAGTCGCTAAATCATTTGCCATTCCACCTGTGCAAAATCGCGACATTAAAAATTAACGCATTCCAAAGATCTCGTCTTTCACACTTTTTTCACGACAAACGGAAATTTTTATCGTGGTCCCTGTCGGCGCGTAACGCCAAAATGATGACGCGCCTATGGGTATATATATATAAGCGTGTATATATAGGTATTATGCGCAAAGAGCGAAAAAGCCATTGTTCGTACCCGCGCGCCAGGAGAGAGAACCGAGAAGTTGCCTTTTTAGATTCGATGTCGAGCTTGCGGGAGTTCCACGTGTCTCTAGGGAAAATCGCTTCCCTTGAATATGTATATACGTATACATATACACGCTAATTAAACGCAGTACGGTAACAAGTTCGTACAGTATAGACGCACGCATATAATGAGAGCCCGTCGACGAGGTGTACATGACGGACGTTTTGTCGTCCTTCCTGAAAACTCACTCAGATGCGCAATGATATGTGTTAGATGTTTCTTTTACAATTATATCTATTTACCTTGTAGAAATATTTAATATTATTACAGATAAAAAGTATACATGTCTCTGATATATCTTTTTTTTTATTTAACATCATATTTATAATTACATATTAGTAATTGAGCCTTACATGACTCTAAATTTTTATATTACACTTTTTTAAAAAGCTAATAATGTGCTTATACGCGAAAATAAGTACATGCGCGTAAGCTGTACTTACCATTATTAGGCGTAACACCAATACTAATTAAAGTTCAAATTGCACTCTCCAATTAAAAATTTTAATCTATTTTCATATACGCGGAAGCAATAAAGTTTGTTTACATAATTGAAGATTTTTTAGCACATAAAAAATCGTTTACAAATACATTTTAAATATTGATTATCATCTTTATTATTTTGCACCAACGGTACTCTTTGTAATTCAGCCAAATATGTCGAAGAAACATATAATAATCACTTGAGCTTACTTGAACATTTTTTTGTAGCATAATATTTGCAACAAATAGTGATTGAATATTTTACATCTAACGTGATCGAGTGTATATATATATATATATAGAAACATAGAGAGAGAAAGAGAGAGAGAGAGAGTTTGGGAGAGCGAAAATAGCAGTGCAGTAAGAATAAAGTGATAAAAGTTTAAAAAAGGTTGAGATAAAAAAATGAACCGAGCGGTTCTTAAATCAATTTCCGAAACGTATTTACAATCGTTTTGAGTAAAATAAAGTAAGCCCCTTCTATCGGCGCATCGTTCATATCGTAAAGGCAAGTTCCCTTAAGTTTTTGGAATCAAGAGATAGCGCACTCGAAAAAAGTACTCCCCATAAATATCGCACAACTATAAAAGTAAAAATGGGAAGAAATAAAGGGAAAGAAGAAACAAGGTTATACAAAATGGTACATAAGGAAAGCTCTCGAAATGCAATAATGACAAAGGAGGGCCTGAAACGAGAGCGCGTTATACGCGAGGTCGCGACACATCCGCATTACCGAAAATGAGCAGTTGTCGAGTCGAGTTGCATTCTTCGGAGAGGAGATGTGAGGAGAGGAGAGGAGTGGAGTGGAGAGGAGAGGGTTTGTTTGAAAACGACACGAAGACGCGGGCTTACTTGTCTTGGTTTATTATATTCTCGAGCGATTGTCTTGGTTTTTCATCTCTCGGTCGCTCGGTCGCTCGGTCGCTCGGTTTCGCGCATCCCTCGCAATCATCCACACGCCCTTGCGGTGCCAAGAGGACCGCCGGCAATCTCTCCCGTTTAACGACAAAACCATATTTTGCGGGCATGCACACACCTACGTACAGGTATATAGAGGAACAGTAAGGGCTGTACCAGACCTTCAGAGAACGCGGCTGGTGGACGCCGTATTCTCGGAATCTCTCTCTCTCTCTCTCGCTCTCTCTCTCTTCGTCTCTCCGTCTTCGGTTGCACTCGTGTGCGAGGGCCAGTTAGCCAACCTTCCCTGAACTGCAGCTCCCTCGTCACTTTATGTCTCATAATTATTAGCCCTCGGTACTTATTCTCGGTGAAGGAAAAATGCAACCTCTACCATCACCCGTTCTCGCACACACGAACATCCACAAACGTACACAACCCACACATACACACCCATATAGGACGACCTTGAGCCTGCCTGGCGTCCTCGCATATATGCCGGTGTGGGTGCACCTGCATGAAGCGCATCTCCCGATTTCTCTTTTTTTACCGCGATATCCTACCTCCAACAACCAGGGATAAACACATAATGCGCGCGCTCTCGTAAGGAGTTTACGCGTTCCTCGAAAAACTCGTGCAAGGCCACGAGCCGTTCAAACATCATATATATATATATATAGGTAAATGCGACGTGCCAAATGAAATTGTCGAATCGCATCGGTTTGCAAAAACTCCAACGAAATCCACACAGCCGTCTTACATTTTATGAAACGTTGAACGTTACAAATTACTAATTTTTTTTTTCTTATTATTTATTTTTACTTACACGTGTACAAATGTGTATAAACGAACACAAATAAATAATTTATAATAATACATTGCGAGGCGACAATCAATTCGTGCCTTAATTATTTCGTTGTAATGTGCTTAATAATTCAAAGCAAATACCTACTTAAACATTAAGCACGTTTCAACTATACGTATAAAATTATCACTTATTCTTTTATTCCAAGTTTGAAAAATTAATAATTCCCAGTCTTACGTTTGAGTTCGATATTCCATCTATTGCATTTTAATATCCGTTGCCAATAATTTTTTGGGTAATAAAATTTAATAATCATAAAATTATATACGAATATATTTGTACAATGTAATTAATAATATAATGATCAAGCGAAGGAAGGTCATATATTTTTCCAGAAAGGTAAATCTCATAAAATAAACTACGTCATAATATATATTTAAAGTGAAAATTGAAGTATTAAAAATTTTTTGTACCATTTTTCTGTATAAATATGTAACATAATTTATTTAATGATTCGATATATTTTCACATTGATTATTTCCAATCAATGTTTTAAGTGTGCGCTATTCTTATTAAATAAATACAATATATTGCTTACGGTTGACCTATAAAAGTATCATATTTACACGAAATAACATTTTTGACTATCTATCCAATCACTGAAACTAATTTAATAAAATAATTTTTTAGCTTTTAAAAAATTCAAAACTCGAACCTGATGCGATGCATGAAAATACATTAAACTTAGTAAACCTTTTTATAAATTATTAATTATTATATATAATTTCTTTAATAATAAGTTTCTATATATTTATACACCATATTTTCAATATTGATATAAAAGATATTCATCAACATAATTAAAATGATAATTATAATAAAGATAACGATTTAAATAAATATACAGTAATATATTTTAATATTTTGTATTTATTAAATAAAAATATTAGTTGTCGGAATAACATTTACTAGAACGCTTAACGTACAAAAAATGACTAGAAATTAGTTCCTAATCTTAATTATTAAATAGAAAAGGATTGTCAGCGTGAAAGGGGGAAAACGTTATAAGTAAAAAATAAGGTGAAACAAAGGAATATAAAGGTAAAAGAGAGGGAAAAGAAAAGAGAGAAAGAGAGTTCGTGGTCGATAAGTAATGAACGCGAGTGAGAGGGAGAGCAGAGAATGTATTTGAACTCTTGTATTTTCTAATTGGTTTTTTGTCGCGCCTCCGTGGAAAGGCTTGAGGGCCGTGCGCTTATGCCCGAGATGAAGAAGTAGACGTTTCCGATGAAAGGCACCGACCGTCCTGAACTCTTACCGCAAAAATGGAAACAATTGCACTGACCTTAAGTGGTCATTGTATTCGAGTATACTTTTTACACAAGTGGTACCCGGATTTATCTTTAAAATATAAATATATATGTATTTTTATATTGATTTTCGTTGATTGTATCAGGTAAATTAATGATAAATTGATTATTAATAAATCATCTAATCGTCATAATAATCAAAATATGATGAATTAAATTACTTTTGAAGTAAATTAGGGTTATTTGTTTACATAATGCACAAATCGTAATATTTAGTGTAAATAACAAAAACTTTTCATGAAGTGTTATCACAACGTAATATAGTTAATTTATACAGAAACGGCGCCTCGTTCACGTTAGAAATATCTTGACTAGTTGAGATAGGTGAAACATGTTGACAATCTGCAGATGAGAGATGGAAAAGAGAGAAAGATGTATGTACTGAAAAGAAAGGAAATCCGCACAAAACGAAACTTAAAGAGCGAGAAAAAAGGCAAAGACGTGGGTGAAGAAAGAACCCCCCATCGAGCTGATGGGTTTAGTTTAGGGTGATCTAGCGCGACACAGGAGGATTATAAAATTAGCAGTCCTAATACAGGATACATGGTCCGCGTGCGTAACAGGGTCCCTCCCGCTCTCGAGCTTCTCTTTTGTCGGATGCAGGTAGATGTCCCGATGGAGAAGGTCGAGTGTGTCACCTCGGGGGGTGCTAGTCCGCCGCGTATATGTATGTACGTGCACTTATGAGTCCCAAACACCTGACCTATCCCCTCCCTCCGCCCCTCACTCCCTCTTCGCCCCCCCTCCCCCCTCTCACTCTTCTCTTCACTTCTCTTCTCTTCTCAACAGTCCTACATTCAGCTAAATACTTTTCCTATAAATGCGGAGCGCTTATGTTGTTATGTACTCACTATAGACTAGCCTATATTACAACGATCTTCCGAAAAAGGCGCGTTCTTTTTCAAAAGCATGTATTCGAATAAATTGGGCTTGAAGTTGCCGAGTGACATTTTTTTCCGTTTCTTTTCACGAGACTTAGTAGATGAATGATGTTATTACTTCCGTATATTATCTTGAAGGTAAGTGGAAATTGCTAGATGTATACAAGTGAACCGAACCATACGCTTCAAAACTATTTATCTTTCTAAATAGCATTATATTTTTCGACACTTTCTTAAAAATGATAACTCTTTGTCAGCAGTAATCATATACATTTATTATGCTTTCTCTTAATAATTTTTATATAATAAGATAGAAGTATAGATTTTGTAAATTGGGTGTTTATTACATTCTAAGGCATGAAATGTAGAATTGTTTTATACATTTATATTTTACAATCAATTGTATTAACAACTAGTAAGGTGCAGACTGTATTTTAGCTAAACATTATGTATCAATAAAGATACTTTTAATAGCGCTTTCAAAATAGTGGTTAAAGCTATCAGGACTTTTGAATAATTCAAAATCGATTTTTAACCCCATAATCTGAACACTCGTACATAAAAACAGATTGTAAGCTACTTTACGTTGACCTACTATTGGTATATATTTAATGTATAATTATTCATTTATCAATAGTATACTGTATCTGTGATATAACTATAGCAAATATAACAATAAACTTTATCCTCGATCGTTAATTTACTTGATTTAATTATTAAAATAATTAAAGAAATTAATAACATCAAATATAATAATATTAAAAAATATAAATTGTTAAACTGGAGCGATACAATTAACACGATTACCAGAGTAAGAAATGAGATAAAACCAGTCTGCCTTTGCACGTTTATAATTTTGCATCCACTAGTTTTTGGACTCCGCTGGTGGTATAAACGACGCCAACTAGATATTACGGTAATTGGATTAAAAAAAAAGGCCGCAAGAATCAAGGAAATAGTTAAATTTTGGCGTTGCGACGACTCGAAAAGTATATGGCTCGGAGAAGGAGCGCGGATAGGACGCACACACCTCAGCTCGACCTTCCTACCGAGATTGCGTCGCGCGCACATAAGCGCACCGCACGAAGGCCGGTTCCTCGCATGTGGTAAGAGCCGACCCTAACTAAAGGCCGAATGCCGCCGTTACTAAAGTACCGTATGCGAGAGGACAAATTTTCTACCTGTCTTACGGCGTCTCATAATATACTAAAAGAATCTTTTCTCTCTTTCTCTCTTTATATTTTGTTGACCAAGTAGCGAAAAAATAGGTGGGAGGGTCGAGGCAAGGACAGCGAGTGGTCATACACGCGAATATCGTATACCTGGGTATAATTTATGAAAACAACTCGCAAAGTGCATAACCATAGACTGAGAAAGATGCAGGAGCGCGCGTTTATAAGACTCGGTCTGTGCGCGCGGTATTCTATATATATGTGTTGTGGGTGTGCGTATACGTATGTACACGTACATGTATTCATATACATCCATACCTACGCGCACACACACCCACACACATATGTATGTATATACATATAAATATATATATATCTGTATATGTATGTACATACACACACACACACAAAGATACATATACATTCGACGCGAGCGTTCGCTCAGCGTCGTGAACTTTAACGAGACGCTCGCTCGCGCGCCTCTAAACTCTCTGGGTACTTTACGGAAACTCGGCAAATTTAACCTCGGACCCCCGGCATACACGCGCCTTTCCTTCGTGTATAGTGTATACCGCGAGCGAGCGAACGCCAAGCGACTTAGGCAGCTCCAAAGCACTCGGTAGTTATCGCGCCAGCCATGTACGTACCTTCCAATACGAGTGGTCAAGATTGTTAGATTCTCTCGGGACGTGATGTGCGAACTTCTCAAAGAGAGATCTGCCTTAACTTGGATAAACCTAATAAAATGTTCTAGGTTTCTAATCGTTATGACCGTATAGTTTTATATAACAATAACCAACATCTTCCAACGTTAATCCAACATATTTTTATGCGATATACAAATACTTTTTAATCATATGTTCCATTGAATACTCGTTATAGACAATGTACTTAAAAGAACAATATTATTATATTTTACAAAAAAACATATTATTCATCATAACGTAAATATTTTAACATTTTTTTTATTAAATAATAATGTTATATACAAATATTGAACGATCGTGGCATAAATAGTACTTTTAAAAAATGTAAGACATATTAAGTTAATTTTACAATAACAATATTTAAAAGATAATCTTATTTTATTATAAGAAAACAAATTACAATTCATTGAGGAATTGCTTTTAATTTGTTAAAGTTGGATTATAAAATCAGATTAACTTACAATAATATATAGAAAATTGGTTTATGCCAAAATTGTGTACTTGTTAAACCCGTTATATTAAATTTTTATAAATGCGTGTCTCGAGTATATGTATACAATTACAAATTATAAAGTCGGTAAGTATAATACGTGATACATACAAATAAATTAATACGTATACCATCGAAAAAGTAAAGATAAATAAACGAAGAAAGTAGGGTGAATAAAAAGGCGAGAACGCAAACACCGAGCGGTATTTTGATTCTCGGCAGCTCATTACGCGTCGCCACACACGAACCCCCAGGAATAAAGGAAGCCAACGAAAAAGGAAAACGCGAGGTATTAGGAAAAACAAAGAGAGCCGCACGGTGCGCATCTTTTGAAGGCATGCTCGCGTGGCACGCATCACGACTCGCACCCCCGGAATAGGCGGTACGGTTCTCTTATCGGTTGGAGTCTTGGTCTTTTTCTCTCTCTTGCTCTTCTCTTTCTCTTTCGCTCTCTTTGGTGCAGAAGCAATTTTCTCGTTGCATCCCCGCAAGCTATAGACCCTCGGCGATGTTAACCCGTACAAGGTACACACTTTTACGGTGTGCGATAGCGCCACACCCTCTGTCGATCTCTTTTCCTCTCACCCTCACCCTCTCTCTCCCACCCTCTCTCTCTCTCTCTCTCTCGCTCTCTCTCGCTCTCTCTGCTATAGGAGGCAACGTCATCCGCCGCGCACTAATCTCTCGCAGATCTTCCTCGGAATCTCATTAGAAATTCATAACCGTCGTCGACTTGCACCTTTCCCTCGCTTAGAGAAAGAGGGCCGTACACGATTCCACGGGGGTAACAGAGGGAACGGAAAAAAGGAAACACCATGATACGAAAGAAATAAGCAGGCAAAATACATTAAAAATTAATTACTCCGCTGATGGAAGGTAGAAGTGCCTAGGCCATCCTGTATATAACAGCTGACTGACGTATATAGGTGTATATGTATACAGGTATATGTATGTGTGTGTGTGTGTGTGCACCTCTCTCTCTCTCTCTATATATATATATATAAATGCTTCGATCCGTGCAATAGCCACCTCTCTCTCCCTCTCTCATTCTCGATGTTCCATGGTTCTTAGACTTTTTTTATCGCGCTTTCTTTGTCTTTCGCGCGTCCATCTTGGAAAACGAAAAAGTAATTCAAGCCTACGGACGGGAAAATCAATGGCCATGAGCGTCGAACGACCTTAGGGTGATTCAATTATGTTGGTCTTAATCTTCAGCTATATTGCTGTTAAGCATCGAGGGATGAGATTTATGAGTTTTTTCCCCTGTTTGCCGGATATACTAAGTAAAACACAGTGTAAACCTTGCGTTTATTGATCTGAGAAACGTGTTTTCGACTGCATTGTCAAGAAAGATATCTTATAACATTTCACAGATTCATATTTCATGCACTTCAAAATACTAGACGTTTATCTGACTTGTATAAATTTTATTAGAGAATGCATAAGTTAATTTACTTATAACAATCGATACGGTTTTTTAAAGGATCAAGCATAATTGCATATTTAATGCATTCTTCTAAATCTGCTTAAATTTCAAATATATTTATACACTTGGTTGGATCATGGTTCAAAATGCGAATCGTTCAATCTATCAAATGACCGAATGACTTTGCCTACCTGTTGCTAAGACTTACTTCAATCAGTGTTATGCTACAATTTAAATAATTTATATTCTTTTTCAATTATATGATTATATATTTTTATAATAATCATAATTTTAACGTCCCATCGAGTAATATAAGTAAAAAGTAAAAGCAATTAACTTTTGTATCTATAGTAATTAAATAAATTCTTTTAATTGACGTATGGGTTAGAATAATTTTTTGATCAATTGCTTGCTTAAATCCAAAAATAAATCATACAATTATACGTATATGTGTAAAATAATCGCGTAATCTACATCCTATTATGTTAAAGTAATATAAATAATGTTGAGTAAAGTTAAATGATAAGCAACAAATTTAACGAAAGATACGATGAAGAAAGTAAGTGACAAAATGATAATTGCCTAAAATTTAATAAGCAAAGATGAATACAAAAAAATGAAACTCCTCAGCCAGCTCTTCACCGCAAACTCGATTTTCACTCATCATGGGGGCAGATTTAAACCGAGAGGTAAGCTTGCTATTATTTCTTTTTTTAAAATTAACTGCAGCCTACTTATTTTAATATCAGTTCGTTAGTGTTTCACGCGGGTTGTAGCGAATTGCGGAGAGACCGAGATAAATAGATAAATAGATAAATAGATTGAGGCCTCGATATCGGATTTACTCTTCGCCCGGCGGACGCAAGACGTTTTCTGCGACTTTTCTCATCCTCTCTCTCTCTCTCTCTCTCTCTCTCTTCCACTCACTCTCTTCCTTTCCCTCATCTGTGCACTTTATTACTTGTACATAAAATCTCCACCTTTTACTCTACTGGTATTTAATCTCCAATGTCGCCTCCACCCCCTCTTTTTTCTCTTTCGTACTCGTGACCGCTGTCACTGTTACCTTTTTTCAACAATTTTTTCTAGCATCTCCTTTTATCTCCCTCATTTTCCACTTCTTTTACTTTTCATTTGTCTTCGTTTTCAAATTTTTTCATTTTTATCGATTATATATTATTTTTTATTTTCGAAGTCTATATCTTTTTATTATTTATATATGTTCATAAATTTTTCTTGTTTACTATCTATTTCCTTTACATATTATTAAAAATTATATAAAAACATTTATTGCAAAAGTAAACTTCAAGAAAAGAGTAAAATACTTTTAAGGTAACTTTATTAATCTGACGTTAAAAAGTAACTATTTAGCTTATCACATGCGACCTAAAGGTTCCAATGACTTTC
This sequence comes from Theocolax elegans, assembly GCA_026168455.1. Taxonomy (NCBI): domain Eukaryota; kingdom Metazoa; phylum Arthropoda; class Insecta; order Hymenoptera; family Cerocephalidae; genus Theocolax; species Theocolax elegans. The sequence goes on from CM047426.1 coordinate 29,608,130, forward strand.
TGCTCCATTTCGCATTTGCTCTAAATAGCCTCAGCATTTTGCATCGGAGTCGATGCAACGCGTTCAAATTCCTTTACATTTTGCATTTTAATGTATGTTTGCTTTCCATAATATGAGGAAAATATCTTATTTTCAGCTTGATCGCTCAAAAAAAGTCATAGATATTTTAGTAACCTAATTATATTCGCTTCAGATAATTCATAAATACATTTTATTTTTGTGCTCTCAATAAACAAAATAGACTTTTCCCACAATACTGTTCCGTAACAACGTTGGACGCTTTCTTATTTTTAATGTCGACTTGTGTATATTTTTCATTATTTACATTTACATTTTTATGTAAAATTCTGAGATATTAGGTTTCCTTGTAATAAGTGCGAAGTTTCATTAATTTTTTTAATTAAGTATTTCGTAAAGTACGATTCGAAATTTTTTTGTTAATAACTAAAAAAAAAGTCTATCCATCGCTTATCAAGAATGTCGCAAAATACTTTTTTCAGCAATCTTTCCTCCATCCGACTTTCTCATTTTTTCTTCCATAGTAATTCCATTTGACTCCCCGCCTCTCGGTATCGTGCGCCTCGCGCTACGCGGAGGTCGTATCCGTCTATCCTCGTCGTCAGCTCGTTCACGTCCGTCACGACCTTCGAGCGCGAGATGCAGGACTCGCCAGGACTCTCCGAGTAATTAACTGCTTAACGAAGTAAACACGACGCCATTTTAGCCGTTGCGCGACCTCGCTTTTCACCAAAGCTCCCCACGCGAACCTCCTGATGTCGCGACTTGTCGACGTAGCTCTATCTCCGGCTTCCTCCTCCTCCCTCCCCCTCCCCCTCCACCTCTTCCTCCTCCTCCTTCTCTTCGTTCTCTTCGTATCTTTTTTCTATTCACCTCCTCTAATTTTTTTCGCCTTGCCCGGTTTTTAACTCACTTGCGACATCCTTCACTTTTATCTCGTGCGCGAAGCATTTCTTAATCTCCGCGCGAGTCTCGCCTATAGTGGGTTGAATATATATCGCGGGAAACTCGACGATTCTATTTGCGTCCTTAAATTGATTCGTCGCTCTCGCGAATGAAGAGTTTGAGCAAGGAATGATTAGAAGGGGAGGGAGTCTGAAGGAGGGCAGGAGGAGTGGCTTTCTTAATGTGGGACGTCGCTCTGATTCGTTCAACTCTTCTCCAGCTACGTGTTTTTAAATTAAGATGTGAGATATTGCAGTCTAACCTTCTAGATTACCAATAATTGCATATGATACGTTTGCGAAAATTTGCGCTAACTATTATAAGGGACATGATCAATTGAAATACTTTACTGTTCGTCTACTACAATACATACCGATAACATATGAGTATCTCATTGCATACATATTTCACTTATCTCATTGTAAGTGTTTATAAAGAATTTCCATAATTTTATCAAACGTGTGTTTTCGATCCTAAATTTATCGTTATTAAATTAAGTGATAAGCAAAATGCTTACAAATGATTGACAAGGCCCGAATAAGCACACTTGTGAGTTTATGTCGTATAATCTTGATAATATTACACGGAGGGAAAAGTTGAATACAAATTATATATGTTCTGGGTAAAATGCTGATGTTCACCTATTTTTACTTATTTTTATTTTTGTCTAGAATATTATACAGAAAATGAGAATTGCATTCAAACTTTTACCATACCTGGTAGTAATTTTTCCCAAACGGCGATGCTTCAAACACGTGTTTTGTTTTAAAATTTTTATTATATATTGACACTACAATATTTGACCAAAACCTTTTGGTACTTTCTATAAAACCTTTTTCTCGGTGTATATTATTATTTTACATTTTATTACTTACTTTTTTAATTACTTTTTATTTGTAAGAATGTAGACAGTAAAAAATTGTCAATCATCAGTAGAATATGATACAGTACAATACCTGTCAAATAACATGTAACATTCTACATTTCATGATATAGTACAATTTATTCTACATTTATTTGCAGTTTCCCTAATTTTTGGTATTTGAAGGTACTTCTACGATTTTTTTCTGATATGGTACCGAATCATCCATCAATATATAGGTACCTTTAATATCATAATTGAAAATTAAAATTTTATAAGGACTTAAACAATATAATGCTATATAATTCAAATAGTAACACATCGAAATAATTAATAATAAAATTAAATATTTAAATTGTAAATGACAATTATAAATTCTAATATTTTAATTTTTAATCATTAATTGACATCATATAATTATAACCCCTTTACCAACTCTATTGTCCAGTTTAACACAGTTCTGAAAATTCAAATTTTATGTATTTTAAATACGAAAGATGCATATCAATACAAATACTGAAGTCGTTGAGATATTATGAAACTTTTCACCAATTTTATGTGTATTTACGCCTTATAAGAACGTCTCCATCGTCAATCCTACTTTTCCGTCATGCATGCACGAAAGATGCATATACCACCCCAATATAACAGTTCCCACAAAATAATATCCATAAAGATCATTTTTTCATCGAATGAACGGGTATCGTCGTCTAAAATTTTTTTCGATGATAATGTGTATTTTATAAAAAAAAATATGCTCCTTTACCAAACTTCTCCTTCCCCTTCATGCAATTCATTCAATTCACTGTATATTTATATATTTTTATAAATTGAATTCATTCCATAAAAAGATGTAATAATTTATGAAAATATGATGTATATATGTACAACGGGCGAACGAATATTATAATTGTTTTGACTTTAAAGTCTTTCAAAATTAAAAAGAAAGTCTTTTGCATGTTATAATTGTCTGAAATTGTTCGTTCTATTGTTACTAAAAAAACTTTACGTTATAAGGGGACCAGATTGATTATAAAATGTTAATTATTTTATGTAGATAAATATTTTAAATATATTTCTCAATTAATATTATATGAAAATTCATCACCAAGTTAAATACCTTTAAATACAATATATACATCCCTTGTTAGATAAGTGTCTATTAATGTATTATAAATCGATAGCAGTCTTATTTCGTTTTAACGTATGTGTAAGCTTAAAATTGTTAATTGAAAAGATAGCTTAGTATCACCAAGTACATTTTATATATTTACAAATTCAAACGCTCCAATTGTTTTTCAATGCTACTTATCACTATATAAATTACATAATAGATTACAAGATTATAAAAATATAGATGTGTCTTATAAAATTCAGAATATTTATTCTATAAGTATGTGCATTCAAGCACTTGAATCCATATATATACTTTTGGTATAGCAATTAAATTGTTGAAATTGTTTTGCTCGTATACTAATAGACAATACCACTAGTGATATTTAGAAAAATGTTTCAATGGTATACGAAAAGTTAGTAAGCCGGAAATTTGGAGATTACACCGTCATTTTAGTTTCATCGCAAGATTATAACGGTCCATAGATCCGGGTATATATATACACTTACACTTATATTATAGACTGAGTTTACCCGAGTTTTGGTAATGTGTTGACATTCCTTTGACAAGTATAGCCACTTACTTATTACCCAAATTTGTGAATAGATATATTTGAATTAAAAGTGCAGTGGGTACAGAAAATCATCTACAAAGATTCAATAGTTTTTTTAAAATTATTCTCGGGTTTCTTCGTCGTTTTTTGGCGAATAACGTTCGAATATTGCTACCAGATCAATGCACATATTTACGTACAAATATATCTGGTAAAATGTTCAAAATTTGGATTTAACGATCATAAAATTGATGTGCTCGAGAAAATAAAAAGAAAATTGGGAGAAACAGATATGATCATAGAGTCAAGTCATGGTAACAATCAAACCGAACGTCGAAACAAGCCAAGAAAATTGATCAATCCCGTATAATTGAAAAGTCCCGATAACAGGAACTCTACATACGCGTGTGAGTATATATGCGCTGGTTGAAGTTTCAACTTCTCGAGAAGAAAAAAAAATCGGCAATAAAATTACCGAGTGCGCAAACAAGGCTCGGGATCTCGTGGGCGCTAGCACGATTCTACAACGTGTGTTTTGCCTATTCGATCCTGCATCACGCTCGATGTGTCCCGCCTCGAAAGGTATATAACGAACGTTCATTGGGGCACACGTCACGGAAAAGATGCCAGGACGCGGGGAAACACCGTTCAAGGTACCGTGTGACCCTTATATACTCTCAACAATTTTAGCTCGCGTTCGAGTAAAAGAAAGGAGATGTACTTTAATTGCCATGTTTAATCGAATTTTAAATAGACATTCTATTTTTTATAATGATTTACACGTTGATTATACGTTTATTTAGTACCTGTTGCTTCAAGTAAACGTATTGTAATACACGAACGTTTAATACATTTGATAGAATTTTACATGTATCAATTGTTCAAGTATTTTTAATAAACTTAATTTCTTACTAATGTGTTGAACGTGTGCATATTTTTATAGAAAATAGATATTTAAATGTGGATAACTTGATCCAATATTACAACGACTTAAACAAAAATGGATTTGCACTGAGGAAGACATTTTTTTTTGTACCAGAAATAATTCTGGTATGTCGTAGGTAACAGTTTCTATTAAAAAAAATAAAAAAATTGAATCTCATTGTAAGTTATAATCAAATTATGCCAAATTTTTGTGTGATTGTAACATCTTTAATCTTTGATACGGACTTCCGTCCATTATCTATGCAATTAACGAATAAGTGTGATAATATTTGTTTAAATTTGGAACTATTTCAATATCTGTTAACAGGGTTTGACGTGTCAATCAACTTGTATTTCCTATTCTGTTGTCTATATTAAAATAATAATACATAAATTATTCGTCAAAAGAAGAAATCAATAATACCAAAAGATGTTCAATTTCTAGATGATTGTATATATACACGACTTATAATACATCTGCATGGTTTTGGTTATTTAAGATACACTAAAAATGGTTATATGCAAACAGTCTTCTACTAAAGCTATACAACAGTTATCAGAGAAAATCATACAAGCCTAGTTCAGTTTAATAAAATTTAAAAAATTACAAGTATTGCTTTTGCGGAAGATTTAAATACAAATGTCTTATAATACAAATGGTATTATGATAGTAGCTTCCTTAATGAAAGTAAATTAAACAATATAAGATTTTGTGGAAATCTATACCTTGTACTTATATGCTTATGATACAAATTCATAAAGCAATGCAGTAATAGAAATTTTCCTTAATATAAAAGGGTGTTACGTGCAAATAATACTATACCAATATAGTTTTATCTATGCAACTATATAAGAAACTAGATTATTTTTTTTTTAACAATTGCTTTATTAACTAAAAATAGTTATTTAGCATACATAATAATTAACATATTAAGTACTTACTGTACTATGATACATATATATATATATATATATGGGGTATTCCACGTGAAGTGGTCCGATCAAAATTTTAAAATGCACCAAATTTGGGTACACTTTGCAAATGTTTTTCAGAATACAGAAAAAAATTTTTAGGTACTGGAATCTATTTGCTCAAAAGTTATTCTAACCTCAAAAAGTGAATTTTTCCATATTTTTTTCAACACCAGCTGGGTTTACCGCTATTTAACTCAAAATCTATCAACTTTTACTATAGAACATTATATGTAACATTCGTTGCTAATTATATCTAGAATTTATTCTTCTGGGTTAGAATTTCGAATCTCAAGGTCAATGTTACATAAACTACATGTTAATATTCAACTTAAAAAAAGTGCAAGTGCGCCACCTTTGATTTTTTCATCCAAAAGTCTAAAAGAAAGCTTGGAGCAATACCTTTCAAATGGTCTGTAGCATTTTTATGGCCTCTAATTCTGTAAAAAGTTATGACAATTTAAAGAAAGAGAAAAAATTCACAAAAATTAACATGGTAATTCCCATTTAAATTTTTAAAAATTTTTGTGTGATTGTAACATCTTTAATCTTTGATACGGACTTCCGTCCATTATCTATGCAATTAACGAATAAGTGTGATAATATTTGTTTAAATTTGGAACTATTTCAATATCTGTTAACAGGGTTTGACGTGTCAATCAACTTGTATTTCCTATTCTGTTGTCTATATTAAAATAATAATACATAAATTATTCGTCAAAAGAAGAAATCAATAATACCAAAAGATGTTCAATTTCTAGATGATTGTATATATAAACGACTTATAATACATCTGCATGGTTTTGGTTATTTAAGATACACTAAAAAGGGTTATATGCAAACAGTCTTCTACTAAAGCTATACAACATATAGCTATACAAGCCTAGTTCAGTTTAATAAAATTTAAAAAATTACAAGTATTGCTTTTGCGGAAGATTTAAATACAAATGTCTTATAATACAAATGGTATTATGATAGTAGCTTCCTTAATGAAAGTAAATTAAACAATATAAAATTTTGTGGAAATCTATACCTTGTACTTATATGCTTATGATACAAATTCATAAAGCAATGCAGTAATAGAAATTTTCCTTAATATAAAAGGGTGTTACGTGCAAATAATACTATACCAATATAGTTTTATCTATGCAACTATATAAGAAACTAGATTATTTTTTTTTTAACAATTGCTTTATTAACTAAAAATAGTTATTTAGCATACATAATAATTAACATATTAAGTACTTACTGTACTATGATACATATATATATATATATATATCAACACCAGCTGGGTTTACCGCTATTTAACTCAAAATCTATCAACTTTTACTATAGAACATTATATGTAACATTCGTTGCTAATTATATCTAGAATTTATTCTTCTGGGTTAGAATTTCGAATCTCAAGGTCAATGTTACATAAACTACATGTTAATATTCAACTTAAAAAAGTGCAAGTGCGCCACCTTTGATTTTTTCATCCAAAAGTCTAAAAGAAAGCTTGGAGCAATACCTTTCAAATGGTCTGTAGCATTTTTATGGCCTCTAATTCTGTAAAAAGTTATGACAATTTAAAGAAAGAGAAAAAATTCACAAAAATTAACATGGTAATTCCCATTTAAATTTTTAAAAAAATTTCGTGTTTCTTTAAATTGTCATAACTTTTTACAGAATTGGAGGCCATAAAAATGCTACAGACCATTTGAAAGGTATTGCTCCAAGCTTTCTTTTAGACTTTTGGATGAAAAATCAAAGGTGGCGCACTTACACTTTTTTTAATATATATATATATACAGAGTTTTGAATATTATATTTCTAAATACATTTTTCAAAAAATTACATAATGTTTTGTATACAAATGGGTTTTCACTGGCGAGTAGTGGCCTTATTCTTATTGGCAGTGTGATATTCATTTTTTTTAAATCAATTATGAGTTTTAGTCTTTCGGAGTTGTATACATTGCATTGCCAGAGTATATGTTCCAGATCTTGGTCTTGTGTGTTACATGGGCATATAGGATTGTTTATAATATTGACTCTATTTAGGGATGCTGCGAGGTTGTAGTGATTTGCACGACATCTGTTTATTGTGACAATATTTTTTCTCTTTAGATTATGTTTATAAAACCATGGCTTATTTTTATCAGTATTATAATATAAAAAATATTCTTTTCCTTTTACTAGGCCTTGTTCTTTAATTCTCTCTTTTGTATGTTGGATGCATAATTTTTTGAATTTTTGTCTTAAGTCTGTAAAAGGTACGTAAATGTTCGGGCATGGTTGATTGTTTGTTGCATTTTTTCCGAGCAAGTCTGCTTGTTCATTCCCTCTGATTCCCATGTGAGCTGGTATCCAAATGATTTTAATTTTATTTTCATTATTTCGGTTTATTTTTTTAAAATCTAAAATTTTTTTTTTAATCTCAAATATGTATGTATTAGTTTTAATTTCAAACCTTAGTTGCTTTAATTTTTGTAGGATGCTTAGGGAATCGGAGAGAATGATTACATCTTTATCTTTAATTTGTAAAGCCGTATATTTACAGCATCGTTTAAAGAAACTAGATTATATGGCCATCATTATCGACAAAGATTTGCATAATATCCTTTCATAGATATTTCAGATCTATATGAAACATAGATAGATTGTAGTTTGCGATATGAATTTTACACCAGGCCATTATTAAATAACCATATATTTTTATTGTATTAAATATCTTCTACATGAAATAAAATTAGATTCTGTAGCACATTTACTTCAGGAAAAAATTAATATTTTAGTTTATATCTTCACTGTCGATTTAAAGTTATAGATTTTTTTCTTTTGCAATTTTCATAAGAATCTGCATATATGTTACTTTCTATCGATACAAATTATTATTAATATGACACATAAATATTTCTGTAACCTCACCGGTAATTATATGTTTCTTAAAGACATATATCACCTTTTTCAATAAGATATAATAAATAAACAGATCACGATAATAAAATAATAAAATCAGTAATATATATTAAAATATCGGTATAAAATTCATAAAATAACTTTTGGACAAACATTTTCTGGTATTCTTTTGATATACCTATACGTTAAGCAAATTCTAGTTGTCACATTTTTTATCGATAGTGTAGTATACTTGTTTCTAGACAATTGTGATGTCCCTTTCGGTGTCCACTGACTAGTGCGCTTAATTGTAACTCCACTGATCATTCTATCTAAAACGTAAATACCTTTATATTTATAGGTTGTTTTACCGGACAGTCACTCAGAATTTTTAACTAAACAAACGTTGAAATGAAAACTCAACATAAGGCTCGAATGCCGATGAGCATAGATGGAGCAGCAATCTGTACATATACACACAACTCGACCGGGTTCGTTCGCTCTCAGTGAGTACAGATCGAGTAAGGATCGTGCGACCCGGACCCCTCGACGACCTAGCAACTCGAACTCTCGCGTTCTCTCTCTCCCGCTCTCTCTCTCGCTTTTCTCCGCGCAAAAAAGGGCCTGCGGAGGGATCGGATCCTCTCCTCCCTCGCAGGCGCATCGTCGATACCTCACGAGCCGCGAGCGGCGGTTGCAGCTTCACGTGCCGCGAAGATGTGATCCACGCCTGTGATGTAACCGCCATAGATTGTCTTATTTCACTCATCCGTCTAGTCGGGACTTGGTTGAACCGTGAAATTTCGTGCCTTCGATGAGATTGCTTTGACGCCGATATGCATAGGACGACCGCGCCGACCAACGCGTTGTGCAAATGTTGAATATCTCTACTAAATTTTTATTCGTTTCCTGTTCTGGAGTCGTTCGTCATCGTGACACAAACGATCGAGTCCCATCTACTTTTTCTCTATAGCGATACAAAAATAAGCGCAAGATATCTAAGTGATTCTTTTCACGTATATATAAACGTTATCGTTTTGAGCGCACCTCCTAGACAAGTGTTAATATAGATAAAACGTCTAAATTTATGCCATAAAAAAGAAACTGTTTTTGTCTTAAGCCTTTTTTATGTAAATCGTTTTATTAATATGTATTATCAAACATTTTTAATTGTGTACAGTTATTATATCGATTATCAATATTTTTGTCAGGTATAATTTGGTAGTGTCATCATTGAGATGAGTACGTTTACCCGAACTCATTAAATTTAATTTGCAGAGAAGACTGTACAAACTTCAAGATTTCTTTAAATATATTTTCTAAAAGTAACGTTTGTTTGCAGCATGCATATTTATAAATGATTATTTTTAGTCGGCTACGAAGGTAAAGAATTTATTATAACATTATATAAGATAAAATAGTAGCAGGACTGCACTTTAAGTCAATATTGAAGAATTTGAGGAGTTATTGCATATTTTGAGATTCAAGATTCAGAGAAAGCAAAAAAGTCATTCACTAACAAATGTAAATATAGAAGAGATTACGTACTCTTGTTCCATTAATAGATATTTTTAAGCCAGATGAATCATCGGGTTAAGAAGCTATTAGTTAGATTTCACCGTAAAACCCAATAAATATTTGCAGATATGTGAGTAAATGTATTAGGATATGTTGAGGATGTGTTGGATCAAATTGTGTTTGAAATAATATTCGAGATATATGAGAAATCGATCGAGCGATCCAAGTCATTTGTTTCATTGGGTATATCTTGAAAAGAAAAAAAAAGGTACGGTTATCGCAAGAACGAGGACGAGGTTATTTGTTAGGGAGCGCATCAACGATCCCGCAGCATAAACGAAAAGTAAGCGATTAATTTTGAAAGCCCGCAAATCTAAAATTAAGATAAATAAAATATATAAACAGTATCGCGAGAGACGTCGGAAGTTCAAAGTTCGTGCGGGCATCACTCTAAACGCTATATCCGCGCAAAGGTAGTTGTACGTATAGGTGAATACATACATATGGATATACCGTGTGCATAGGCCGATCTCCTGGAGGTTCGAACCGGGTATCGAAACCTCTCTATCACTCTATCTTCCTTACCGTCTCTCTTTATCTCCCCCACTATCCCGAGTCTTTCTTTCTCTCTCCGTTTAGACGTCGGTCTTTCTCGAGCGATCCACTACTAAATTTCCTCTCGCATGGATTGGCACACGTACATACAGAAGTGGAGAAGCTCCTCCGCGAGCCGAGCCACAAGTGAGTGAGTGAGTGAGTGAGTGAGTGAGTCGTGCATCTCTCCCACAATTAGTCGAGATCCATTTTATTCCCCCCCGGGAGAATTTATCGTCCGGGGTGACTTTATAGATCAGAGTGGGCTCCAAAGTGAGGGAGGGAAGGGAGAGGCAGAGAAAGAGAGAGAGAGAGAGAGAGAGAGAGAGAGAGAGAGACAACGAATGTCTATGGGCTCGCGTTCGCGCGCATCCTCCTTGTCTATACGCTGGGCTCGCGCGCGAGTTTGTTTATGACCGAGCGAGGAGATCGTTTCGCGAAGATTGAGACGCTATTCACCACCGTCGTGCGGATAGCCGATATCTTCGCGAGAGCCGTCGAGATACGGTTTCGTGCCCGGCCTCTCTCGACCGTTCGAACCCCGTTTTCTCGTTTATTTTTGCACGGCCCGTCTCTTCGGTATATACGATGTATCCTCATCGCCATCAAGCCCACCGAGCCCACCGAGCCCACCAAACCGACAACCGTGAATCGCGCGAGCTTCTTATATGAGGCCTCTCGCTCACCTCCTCGTTTATTCGCGCCCGAGCTCGATGACTTATTGACGCTACTTATATTTATATACCTTGTGCAACTTTTTGGCACTCGCGCCCTGGGATGCTTCTCTTCATCTACTGCCGTTAAAGACCCCTATTATTTTATGCTTCATTCATCCATTTTTCATCATTCCTACCATTTTTATTTTTCTACAACTTTACTCCTTCTCGTGTCGACGTATAATTATTTTATTTTTAATGCTCTAACATACACATATTACCCTTACGCCTATTGACTGTATGCCTTTATCTATATTAAATAATTTGTACTATATTTATATATTGTGAGTACATTTCTCACTGTTGTTTTTTTTTTGATTTATTAAACATAATTTTATTTCTTAAGTAATCTGATAACTTTAACGAAATAAAAAAGCTGACGAAACACCAAAATACGTTGAAATTGTTCTCAAATAAGCGATAAAATTATGGTTGAACTTTGAATATAAAATCATATTTTATAAAGAGTGGTATTTTTCACGCGAATCATACAATTTCTTTTAAGCAGAGGGTGTATATGAGATTTTTGGAAAACGAAAAATAAAATCGCATTTTACGGATATTGGATTAAAAAAGTCTAAATTAGCAGGTATTATAACTACTTAACATTCTTATTATTGATCGAATGTACTTATACAATAATTTATCACTTGCCTTATTTAATAACTCATAACCTTTCTACACTGAGCAGAATATTTTAGCAAAAAACATTAATAAATGAACAGTATTAAATTAGTCATACATTTTCTGAGTTTAATATATGTATTAAAAAGTTTTTAATAGCAAATCGTTACTTTTATTTAAAAATAATTCATTTTTATAGTTAAAACTGTTTCTTATTTTTAGTTTACTAACAAGGGTCATATCTATTGACAATTTTTTCAAAACCTATATGTAAAAGAACATCAAATATTATTCAAAATGTATATTTTCTATCTGTTGAAAAACATTGTAAAAAAGTAAAACATTTATTTAATTTTAACAAAAACTGTTATTGCAACATTAAAATGATATCTAAATTGATGTATTTTAAACATTAATTATATATCTATATATATATATATATATATACCATAAAAATATATTGAAAGTACAATATACTCGTAATGTATAATACATAATATTGTATATCAATGTCGTGAATTGTAAAATCATATTCAGTAGCCTCTTTAAAAAAATTTAGTATAAAAGTAAAATAAGAGTTGCAACACTTATTTGAAATGAATAAAGGAAGTTGCGGGGAGAAAATTATGAGGGTAATTTTCATACTATGGAAACATTTATCAGACAATTATAAGTTTAACTTAGTTTTCGATGTTCCTTAACATATATAAATTTTAAAAAGATTGGCGAGATACGCCATGATAGATTCTTTTATAACTGATACTGTTTACCGTCTGAATTAAAAATAATGGAGCATTTTTATATACATTTATAAAAACTATATATTGTTTGTATATACATTTAATGAATAATGTCGTAAACACGAAACGTCAAGAATATGAGGATTAAAAAATGTAAGCCAAAGAATAACAATTGCTTTTTAAGTATAGATATATATGTTATCTACTCGCGCGGTACGTTAAATTTGAAAAACTGTGAAACAACTCTCATATTTACCAATCATTACATAATTAACGTAAAATTCAAATCAACTAATTAATCGTTAATTAATGAAAAGAAATTAAAGCAATAGTGTACGTTTTTTTCATGCAATTTAATAAATGAATATATTAATGGAAATGGTTAAGACACGCAAACGAGACTCCCGTACCTTAAACGAAATCTATTTTTGCTTATATATCTGAATAAATTTATAACGACCCTGGAGAAGACGTCGGCTGTCCGTAGCAGCGATTCGTACGCGAGTCTCGTATACTGTGTAAAAGGGGATATCCTCTTATAAGAGAAAGAGAGAGGGAGTACGCCCGCGTACACATTGACATGTGAATTGAGATCCTTCGAGTCGCCCCTCGCCGTCCCCCAATAATTTAATATACCGCGAGAACGAATACAGACCTCATGCGTTGTTTAGTTCAATGGGGCGGGAGCTTGAATAACCGACCAAGGAACTTCTTAAGGATTAAGAATTTAGCGCATATTATCTCAATATGTGTTCCTTCGCCGTTATTCACATAACACTAATAAAATAAGAAATATTTTGATTTCTTTATTACCCTATTCACGTCAAGTATAGAAAATTTTACAAAGGCAATTGTTCTACTATTATTATAACATTATAAAATAACTTATTTTTTTCATATTTATAAATATTGTTACAATGATCAAGCAGTTTTTTTCTACATTTATATTTGTAAATCGCTATTGTTACTTGTGAATTTCGGTAAATAGGGTAGATGTGTCTTTTTTGGCCAGTGCACCACTTTTGGGCATATTTTTTAAATTACATTTTTTAGCTATTAATTTATGTATTATAATAAATAAATCAAGTATATAGAGAGTAATTAATAAAATTCAATTAAATTAATTTGAAGACGAAATAATTATTAAATAAATATATAAACAAAAATAGTGTTAAAACAAGTGCCCCCAAAAAGTCAAAAAGTGTCCAAAACCGGTGTCAAAAAGTGTCCAAAACCATTTACCCTATTTGAAAATTTAATCAATCTGTTTATTTACTAAATATATTCATCCTGTCGAATATCGTTACCATACAAAAAAGTAAATCACGCGAGGAAAGGAATAAAAAACAATTTTACACTTTTTATTAAATATTAAAAAATATATCTCGTGACGTGCGCGTACAAAAAGCTAACCTAAACTCTTTGCTAAAAGACATCTCGTACCTAAGTCGACCAAACAGCTATATACATCTTTTTTATATAATAACAATCTATATTTACATTTCGATACTATCTGAGAATTACAATACTGTTAAGTAGTATATTACGAATTTTGTAATATTACAATTCATTTAAATAAATTATAGTATTTAAACCTTCAGTAATCTTGCTTTAATTAACATATATACGTTTAATAAGTTGCAGTATAAAATTTATGACAAGATTAAGCTTTTCACAAAATTTATATTATTTAATAATGTTTTCAAAAAATTAATATACTTATGTAAATTAATTTTTATATAGTTTTATTTACTTTTAAATTTACGTTGATTACTTTAAATTGGAAACTTAATCTTTATCTAAACTAAACAAACAACTGTTATCTTGTTATAGTAATAAATATTCATAGCTTTCATTAGTTAAATCTTTCCGGTTCTAATGAAATACTATTGTTCAATAACTTTAATGTAATTTAGTCTATGAAGATCTACTTTGATAATAATTAGTAAATTTTCTAATACTGAGTCAATGGATAATCAATTAAGCAATTAAGATCAATTAATTGTCGACGAATCTACTTAATGATATCTATATTATAAAGGTACTTGTAATAATAATCATTTGACATCAGTAAACCTTCATTCTACACTATATTAAATTATCAATTTCTATTTGTTTTCAATTTCATTATAATAGTAATGTTATATTTCAACAGTATTTTGGAATAATTTCACTGCAACGTAATTCTATCGTTCTAAGGATTAATACAACGTTGAAATTAATTATGCATCACGGACAAAATTTTAAAATACCTATTGTATAACGTATACTTCCGTATCAAACAAAAAAATTGTAGATACTTTTTTTAATTTAAAATTTTGTTTAATTATTTTTTTTAAATTAGTGTTACGATTAAAATGATCTGAAACTCTGTTTATTTTCTCAAATTATCAAGCCGAATTGTTAAGAAAAATATTTAATTGCAATATTATAGTACCTAGGTGAAGAAAATAGTTGGTTCAGAAGCTCCTGTTGCTAAAGTAATAGAAATTAACGTACGACATAAGTAGAACCAAGTTGGGTATCATGAAATTGCACCACTTAGGAAGCGATTTAGAACGTCTAGTCTGTTATACCTCATGTTTCCTTATGGTTTGTACGACTTTAGTTTACATATTTAGGTCATCCCTTACTATTATAATAATTAAGTAAATAGAAACATAGTTTTAAAAAACTGTTTACATCTATAGATTTATTTAATTTATGTAATTAAACAAATCAATATTATTATGCTTTTTCGTTTTACATATATTTATTTTTTTTAATCTAAATAATAATTTAGTTAAATACATAAGTAAAAAGGATATTATACTTTAAAAAGAAATCGAACAATTATTTAACATTAATAGGTGTTC
The DNA here is from genome assembly GCA_026168455.1 of Theocolax elegans. Taxonomy (NCBI): domain Eukaryota; kingdom Metazoa; phylum Arthropoda; class Insecta; order Hymenoptera; family Cerocephalidae; genus Theocolax; species Theocolax elegans. The sequence goes on from CM047426.1 coordinate 29,623,450, forward strand.
GCATATTTTTGTTGAATGGGGAGATGCAGTATACCTAGGTAGAATAGTACGAGAGAAAAAAAGATAGAACAAAGCGAGTAAAGGCGAAAAAAAGGATTGGTAAACGCAATGTGGAGCAAGCTCGTGAAGCGCGTAGTTCTTGTTCGATATATATATATCCATCGGAAAGATAAAATTTTGCCGGAGGGGAGAACGAGCAAACGCGACACAATCGAAAAAGACGTCCTACTTTCGATAGTCTTGGATCTTTCCCGTGCAACGAGTGACACATCGCGAAAGTTTCCGTTCGGCGCTCTCGGTTCAAGTTCGTAACTTCGGCGGTTATTGATGATCTACTTGAATAAACACGCTTCCCACCCATAAGCCCAGGCTCGCTAATAAGTGCTGCAATGGACGGATGGCCGGATGTGACGCGTCCAGGCAAAAACCGCCGACAGTTACACTACTTTTTCTAGCCTTTTCTCCCCTTCTTTCTCTTTCCCGGCGCGTATATACCATCCCATTCTATACCTATCGCCAGTGCTCTAACACCTCGCCGTTCCCTCTTTCACGCCTCTTTGTGTATACTTTTTCCTTCTCTCACGCTCGATCGCCGTGTTTCCCCCTTTGTCTTTCCCGCTTCATTTCTTTCTTCCCTGCTCGCTCTCTCGCTCTCTCACTCCAACTCTTCCTTTATGGACCACGAAGAGTTCCGTAAAACAACCAATTCTTTTTTTCGAAGCCAGTCTCAACATTTTTGCTGCCTACGCTCGTGTGATTTTCTTTAAAACAGGAATGCACACTACCACTTTTTTCTCCACTTTTTTACATTTACTTCATTTTCACATCTTTTCCATAAGTAATATTAGTAACTATATTTATCTATCTACACTACATACTGCATATTACATCTCCTGTTAATAAAAAATGTTTCGAATATCATTTCGAAAACGAAATATTAATAAATATTATCAACTGTTATTTTCATTTAGAAGAAACATTTATTTTTTGTCATTTTAATATATATATATATATAATTTTCAATCATAAATATGTCATTTATAATATTCGTGTAATGTTATTTTTGTAATACGAATTACGACCCTATAAATGATTACCTTAGGAAAAACATATTTCAATAATTGAAATGATATGTGCTTGATACAAAGATTTTTTTATTACGCGTTATGGAACAGCTTTTATCTAGTTTTTTAAGTTTTAATAATAATTGTAGACAAATCTTTATAAAAATTTTTAAAAGTTTGAGTAAAAATGTATTTCTACAAATGCACTATGATACAAGAAATTTGAAGCGCAATAAAAGTGAAGTCAATTATTTTTTGTTTTCCACTGAAATTAATGTAAAGTGTACGAATGCAATTTATATCCTTGTACTCACAATATAGTGTATAGTTTAAATATGTTTTATAATTTTATATATAAATATGTTCAAAGTAATAAATAATTGAAAATTAATTATATAATTAAAACATATTATTATTCTGTTGCTTACTCTATATCATTTTGTACATTTTGTAGTTTTACTTGAAACATTAAGTAAAAAAATTGTACTTTTAGTGCACCGCATTATTCGTATAGGGTAATGACCTGGAAAGCTCTACCGTGAAGCCCGCGATTTTTAATAAAGAGAAATTGACGAAGTAGTAAAAGTGAAAAGAACATTCATAAATCGTCGCGAGGCTATGCGACGTTCTTCTCCAAAAGACAAGCAACAGGCCATAATTTTGCGCATTTCCCCATTTAAATCGCGAATCACGATTGGCTCATTACTAACTCCACAAATCGATTCTCGTGCTTCTCCCACCCTCGGTCCATGAGTCGCGGATTACGAAACCAACTTTTCAGTTTTCACGTTCCGTTCCCTCGTCACCGCTACCGCGTTTTGCACGTATTATGTATACGTTGTCTTGTGACTTTCCTTGGCTTGCTACTAATTTAACGCTCTACCGTATAAGTGCATATGACTTTTTCACCAAAGTATAATATTATACTGCTTTTAATCGTTTTAAAGTATTAGACGTCAGCAAGAACTGTTCTGATTTAATTCGATGCATATACAGGCACTTGCGTGTCGTACAATTTAATTTACATAAATGTATTTTGTTTATTCGATTATTCAAATATTTATTCATTTTATATTACATTTTTAAGTATAATTTTTAATTTTCCATTAACAGTTTTGTTAGATAAGAGATACACTATTTTGAAAAACGAATTTCATTGAAGTTACAGCTGTACTGTTTTTAACTGCTTTTTTAACACTTAAAAATCAAATCGATTTTACTGATAGTTTAATCGAATGAGTTGTCAATTCTCACGTGTACCACTAGATATATAATCAACGCTTGTGAAAGCAACAATATGAGGGAGCACTTCCTGTATATAAAGGCTTATACGCCTATATGATGCGTCAAGCGTGATCGCACCCTTTGATTAATCATTCTAGATTACTACATTCTTATAAATTTTCAAGAACTCTTTTTCTCACACATTACTCAATCAATGAAAATCTAAAAAAGAATCTGTTTAATAATTTAATTCGTTTCCTCATTCGTCATACATAAGAAAAAATCAGTAACTTTCACTTCGTATGTAGAATTCAATTATTTCATTAAAACCGATAGGTATACTGTACGTATAACGACAGATTCAAAGACTGACGTAACATACATAAATGAGTAGCCCATCAGGTGGAATAATTTCTCGCATTTATGAGGTATAAAATAAAAAGATAGATTATAATAAAAAATAGCCCTTGCCGAGGTTGAAATTTCGAAATATTTTTTAAGATTTTTTCCGTTACTGATGAACATATTAAAAAGTTTCGCGAAAAGGGATACCGGATTGGCATACACAAATACGAAAATTGTCGCAGTTTGGAGATATCGACTAAAATTCTTATTCGAAAAAGATACATTATTCGTGATAGTCTCGCGAGCGCGGCAACTCCTAGTCTTAGATTCTCCCACTTAGCGAACTGAAACCAAGAGGGAGGTTGACTAAAAGTAATGTCGCAGACAACGTCTTCGTCGGGGTCGCCGGATCATTATTATGCTAATCTATCGACCAGTAAATGTCTTTAGAGAAAGTTAACGATCTGGGTCCCGTACCAGCTTATAATTGAAACTCATTTAACGGGCAATAATTGCTTCGGCTTATTCCTTCCGCGAACTCACTTCCTACGTTCGTCAATCGTATACTTTTTTTTCGCGACTCGTGGCAACTCGCGAATCAGTAAGATCACGAGCTACACAAATCAACCGAGAGTTTTCAAGAGTGAATTCGCATGAAAGCGTGAACTTTTATACCAGTATCTTATCAAGGGGTTACGAGGTCTACGAGCGGGAAATAATAATAAATACTTTGAATACCTATAGGTATGGATAAGGTGAAATTAATTAACAAGGATTTTATTTATAAACTTTAATATAATTATTTCTTCAATCGATACATTGAAACTGCAGGTAATAATGTATGAAAACGTAGAAATTATAATTTTTCAAAATTATTAATATACTATGTGCATATATTAATAGATTATCTGAAAGTGCTATTTAATGTATTAATTATAATTTATACATAAAAGGCAATAAATTCGTGATCCTCATCAATTAGTAATTAGTTTATTGTCACTAGCAAAATTTTAGTAAGTTTAAGATAATTGATTCGTTAATTGATTGATTAAGTTGATTAATATATTCAATTTCAGCAGAGATATTATATAATAATAATCCCTATATAAAACTAAATGGATGTTGTCACGGGCGTCTCCGCGCGACTTAGGTGTATGAGAAGGATAGAGAGAGCGATAAGGTGTCTCGACTAATGTAAGCGTTGCATAGCAGCGCGGACGTTAGCTCGATGGTCAGAGTACGAGATTCGTAATCCAAGGTCCGTGTCTTCGAATCCCGTCGTCCGCCTTTTTTAGCTCCTCGCCTTTTTAATCCGTAACAATGTAAAACATAACATGCAACAATATATATACAAATAACAAGATATAGAGTATGCTGGGTAACATTTTAATTGTGTGGTATAGTAATTTTCATTGATATGCAATGAGCAATTGTATTCTAAAGTATGTGTATTACAATTTTAATTTATTAAGATAAACTAAAATAAATAACATTGCATTAGAGATACTTCCATTTGAACTCTTTATTTGAATTTTAACAAATTCTGTTAGATATTTGAAAACTTGCTTCTTACTTACTTGTTAAACGGAAAGTTGTAATGTGTCAATAATAGTCACAAATAATTTCAGACAACTTTTATATATTCTTACACTTAATTGTAGTTTACCAAAGGTGGTTTAGATAATTCATAATTATCACTAATTCTTCCTGTTTTAAGAGTTTATCAAATTGTAAATGAATATATCTTACAATTATTATATAATTAACTAATACAACAGCTTTGTCAATTTAAAACAGTAAGCTAAAAATGTATCATTTTATAAATGACAATTTCTAAAAGTGGTTGACAATGAATATTGTTTGATATTCCCGTTCTGTAAATGTAAGTAACGACAAAGTACACATTATAAAAATACTCAATTGTTGAAAAATAATATCTCTGCAAAAATTTTATCAGATTACACGACAGATCTATCTTGTTACAGTAATGGGTACGCTTAAAAAGACTATTCCAACTATACATTTTGTTGTCAAAAAATAATTAAGTCAATACTAGGAGAGAACAGTACCATAAAAAGTGAGAATAAGACTGAAATATTTACGTTGGATAGTAATGTTTCCTAGGCGAGGGAGCGTCGGGTATGTATCGTTTTTTTTAATTGTTACCATGCTGGTGTTATAATTTTATGCACTTATTAAGACATTTTATTTTAACTATTTTTCTGTGTAACTTTATTTCTGTTTAAAAATCGCATTCGTCATTTAGTATTTAATACGTATTTATAATTAAAATGTATGGAATTGGGTATTAGCATTAATGGACATGTATTAATCAATACATTTAATCAGATATGTATGCGTATAGTAATGTTATATTTTGGATTTAAACTTTGGAAAAATTTTAATCATTCGAAGCCAAACGAATAGACTATGTATTTCCTTAGAAGCGTGTAATTGTACGTGTGTGCGCGCGCGCGCGTTTGTGTGTGTGTATTATACGTAATCTAGCACTCCTCTCGATTGTTCGTCTTTCTCGCTCTCTTTCTCTCACTCCGCAGCATTTCCCTTTTTTTCTTTGTGCGTTTCTCAGCGGTTCCCTGGGGCGCCCCCCTACTCGCATATACCCGCGCGTTCATTCGCATTCTTCTTACTTTCCGTCTCGCTTCCACGGCTAGTCTCTCCCTTTTTCTCATCTCGTCTTAAGAGTCGTACACCCGGTCTTGCGCGCCTCGGCCTTACCTCCCCCAGCGATCGCTCGGGTGGGTGAGCGCGCGCAGGCACGAGGGATATATTCGTAAGAATTAAAGCGCCGGGAATTAACATTCCGGGAAGGTTCGCGACGAGGAACGACGGGATGAGAGAGAAAGAACCGTGCGTGTCACCCTCACTCGCGAAACAACGGCGAAGGCATTACCACCCCTCGCCGCCGTCTTTTCCTTTTCTTATTTCTACTTCGTCTTTGAGTAATACTTCTACCATTTCTTTCTCCGTAACTCTCTTCTTCTTCTTCTTCTTCTGCTTCTTCTACGTTTTCTTCCTCTTCCTCTTCTTCTTTGCCCACATCTCATTCTTCCCCTTTCCCCTTTCTTACTTTATACCCCCTCGAGACTTAGCTACAGTCAACGGTCTTATTACGACCAATCCTTGATCGATAAAACATTAAACTCTTACGAAATTTACGAAATTTTATGAGTAATTTTAATTTACACATAACAATTCTTATCTTAGTGATTGAATGTATTTATATTTGAATGTGCCCGTAGTTAAGAAACAGTTGACAGATTTGAAAGGAAAATGTCTTTGTAAACTTGCCACTTAATTAAATATTCATCAATCACTAAATACTTTTACAATATGACAATATTATAAATTATTCAAATTTTCAATATTGGTAATTAAGCATTTAAAATGTTGACATAATCGATCTAAATATTGAATTAATAAATATTTTTTTCATTAGAGTGATATTTCATATAAAATTATTACGAAATTGTTACATTTGCCACAACTTTTATTTTAAACTGCCTGGTTAACTAGTACTACTATTTGCTAAAGTAAGATAAATTAACTATATATAACATCATATTTTTTTATAAAACAATTGATATGCATAAATAAACGTTTAATTGTAATAATATACTCTTTTGATCAATTAAATATATATATATAAAATAATTTGATAATTATTACTAGTCTAGTAATTTGAATAAAACACAATTAATTTACAGCTAAGAAACAAGCAAAGAACTTTTTTAAATTAACGCAGTAATAAATATAAAATATCAAGTGCTTTATTTATTTATTAGCATTGAATTGTAACAGTAATTAATAAATATATATGTAATTTTAATCTGTTTATAACGATAATTAAGAATGGGAGAATAAATATTCCATCTTAATCAAATATATTTTCACGCAAACCACCTAAAAAGTTCACTTTATCGATTTCGAATGGGGTGGTAAAATTGTATTTTATTCCCTATGGAGCAAAACTATTACTTGCACTCCTGACAGTCATTTTTTACTCTTGCATGGTAGTCACTTTTTAGTCCTCGAATTCGAGTTGATGTTAATATAAAAATAGTAACCGACACAGTTTTAGTTAAGATTTACAATTTTTTGAACACATGGAACCAGAAAAATATAATAAGAGCAGTAAAATTTAAATTGATATACAAAGAAAAAAAATATTAAATTATCGTCGCTGTGAATTAAAGTGACCTTTGTCAGGATGATTCGGGTGAAAAATTATATATACACGATGGATTAACAGGCGATTGATGAATTTCCTTAGATGAAGTAGTAAAATAAATACCTTTTTTACTCCCTTAGTAAATAAATAAATAAATAAATAAACTATAATAGCATGAAATCAATTAAAAGTTAATTAGTTTAAATGTTTATCCATAATCCATAATAATAATGAGTATGAAATAATGTTCTCGAAAGAGAAATAAAAGTTGTTCATTAATCGTCTGGGTGAAATTCTCGTTCCGTATTCCTATGTTATTCGATTAAAATCTGCGCGCACGATGGAAACGCGCATTCCACATACTCGGTTCTCCCTCGTCGAGTCTGGGTGGGAGGAAAGCGAAATTTGCCTACGCGACTTTTCGCGTGCTCGTGTGAGTGTACGTGTATAAAACCGAGACGTCGACATCAAGGCGGAAGCGAGAAAGAAGCCAGCAAATAAGGGAACACGGAAAGAGAGAGAAAAGGCGTCTTGGTCGTTGTCGTTGTAGTCGTAATCGTAGTCGCAGGGGAGGCGAAACTCTCTGACGAGGAGGGGAGGAGACGGGTTGGGTGGGTAGGGTGTACGGCAAGCGCGCGCGCGGCTGTCTTATTCTTTCCACTCATTAAGGTGGATCGATGTGCGAGTGGATGCGCCGCAGCTAGTGGTGGGGGGAGCCTCAAACACACCAACGGCCGCGTACCGCTCTATACGTGTACTATACCTCTGGACGAGCGAGGATATATGCACATCGAGCGACATCCTCCTTCCCCTGGCAACCTAACTCCCTCATCCCGTGCTACTACGACACATTTTCCAACGGTGGTTCCACCTTTCTTTTCGGCGCTCCTTTTACCTTACGCACGCGCTTTTTTTCTACAGCCTCGTGCAGTGCCCGGGCGTCGTGCTCTTTTTATTGGGACGAGCCGGGTGAGCGCGCGGCTATGCGCCACCCCTCCCCACGCGCTTCTTATTGTCTTCAACTCTCGTATTTTTTTGACGGATGAGCGACGTTCGTTTGCGACTACCGAAGACTACGCCGAAGCGTACATGAGGAGAACATCATCTTCCTGAGTAATATTCTGCGTTTTCAAGCCGAACATATTCTTTCTTTTCTATTTTTTTTATCTACCCGAGAGCTCCCACCCTACTCACCCTCTCTCCGTCTTTATCTTTTTTTTTTCTTTTTCTTTATTCTTTCGGAGACTAGTTTTACAGTTGCAGTTGATTAATTTCTTACTTTTATTGCCATCCAAATAACTTCTTGTCTAATTAGCGCCTTCATTTTTTTTAATCGACATTTTTTTATTTAATAATGTATATTGTCAACGACCACTAACTAAATGTTAAAACTTTCGAGTGAATCCATTTATCATATAATTGCTTATAATTCGATAAAGATTTGCTTTTTTACTTATTTTTACATTTTTGTATTCAAATTTACTATTTCTATCAATAGCAGGATAATCATAATTTGAGACGTGTTTTACAAATTAATTAAATCATTTTCCTATAGAATATCAAACCAAAAATATCTCTGAAATTAACATTAATAGGCTATGCACGTATATCCTTTAGAATATAACATAAATAATGTTTCAAATACTTATGTTCAAACAAAATTAGTGCAAAAAATATTGTACTGATATATTATCATATCAAACTTGGATATATACCAAAATATAATTTTCAACTTATACAAAATATTAAACATATTTTCGAATTGAAAAGTATATAGGTCATTACAACTTGGAATGACGTTCCCTCAAAAATAGATATGCTTTAGATTCACTGTGGACAATTGAACTATAGTTATACAGTTTTGAGTGTCTTCTAACCTAAGTATATTCACAATTTTCGAATATTTATTCATGTAATAAATTTCGGTGTAAGAAAATCAGAATTAATATGTTTGACTAACTGCAATCATAATGTCATTAAAGTAATAAAAACTCATATGATAATGTATGATGTGTTTTATATACTGTATATTGATATTAAAATTATTATTTCATTAATATTCGATCGAGAAGTTCTATTTTTAAATATAACTTATGTAAGGAAGCTCAAGCCATAGTAGATCGAAGTAAATAATATATATTCTAAACTGTTTTCAGTATGACCAACACGTTGTGTATAACGGACAAAAATACATCTACATCATACATACAAACATCCTTGACTAGTTAAATTATCTGTTTCTCGTGAATCTGTATACAATTGCAGGACAAGTTCGAATTTTTTATATATAGGTATATATATATATATACTATTGTGCAAGTTTCTTCGAGCGAAAAAATACTCCTTTGGAGAAAAAACTGAGTGAATCGGTATCGAGTCAGAATTTCATTCAAATCAACTTATAAATCGTTCATAATAAGTGAAATTATGACCTTATACATAACTTAAATTTTCTATTTTAAGTAAAAAATACTTAACACCAAATCGTAGTGACTCATTTACGAAGCTTTTGGTGACTCAACATTCTAACAAGATATAAATCCACGTACTCGTGCAGAGCAAATTCAATTAATTCAGATGTATACGTGAAGCTTATAAGATATACATTTAATTGTGAAGGAATATAAGAGGAGGCTTCATGCGCACCGTATTTCGATACATATTGCCGTCCACACACGGGTGCGTTCATGCGACTCGCTCGGGTGCCAAAGAAACCTCGCGAGACGACAGAGCACGTGCTCGAGCTCACGTGGCGAGCGCGCGCGATCATCCCCCTCTCCGAGTGTGCGCGCCCGCCAGAGGGAGGCCGAGCGCGCCGACGCCGACAGGCCGTGGCTGACCACGCAGTGGACCAACCCCATTCCATCAGTGGCCGCGCTGCGGGAAAATCAGCCCACCCTCGCCAGCTGGCTGGTTAAACGGACTGGAGTCCTCTCGGGGCACGTGGCCGAGTGGTCACTACTTTTTCCGCCACGATTACACAGACGACATGTGCTGCCGACCCGTACGATCACGATACGCACACGCTTTACATCGTTGGACTCTCTAAAGTCATTTAAATTCAACTTTGTTTTTACATTAAACGTATACATTTCCGAATGAATCACCATTCGTAATATTTATTCATACCTATGTATAATATTCTTTATTACGTATCGCACAAGAACTCTTATTGCACGCAATTGTAGAAGCACTATTGAGTAACATTTCTTATAAACCTCACTACTATCTGTCGCTGTTGAAACTATCTAAACTGATTCGAACATCCAGCAAGTGTTCTCCACTTTTACTCGGTCAATAAAAAGTTCGAAAACCATTCTTGACGTTTAGTACATGTCTTCGACCTATATAACAATTAAATTACAAGTTACAAAGTATTATACTGATATACCAGAGAATTTATAAGCAGTAATTTTATACTTGATATTTTTTAAAAGGTATCGGAGTCAAATATGTCTTAAAATGAAAATTGGGCTGAACAATACCGGCGCTTGAAACATCATACCCGCGCAACGTCACCGCGGTTTTTAGCACCCTCCTCTCTCCCTAAGCGGAAGCATATTAACCGAATTCGCGACACTCAAGTCGGCATAAAGAAGAAAAGATGTCGAAAAAAAAGGTTCAAAACAAAAAGACCAAGGAAAACGATCTGCAAAACGTTCCCCCACACAGAAGAAAAGGCCGAAGGGAGAGAAAGAACGGTGGTGCACTCGAAGGATTCGGATTTTGCTCTTTTCACTCATTACATGGGCAACTTCATCGTTGGAAACCGCTTGAGCGCGCTTTAGAATTTGTTGCGAGAAGCTTTACTACCGTTTGCGGGGTTCTTCGTTACTTCGGTACAAAAAACGAAGTCAACCCTCCGCATCATTTTTTTCTTTCACGTACAACGAAAATCGCGACTGCATGCCCCTCCATCGGAATCGTCCCACCCCCACGGGCCACGTATGAGCGCTCGGCAGTTAGTTGGAATAACAAACGTTTCCCCTACCCTCGCAGCCACCCTTGGCGTTTCCATGTGTATATGCAGTTTCCCTCTCCGTCGTCTGGGTCGTTTTTCCTCTCTCTCTCTCTCTCTCTCTCTCTTCGACTGCATACAAATCGCGAAAAGAGAGGAGCTAGAATGAACCACGCCCTCTCTTAAGCATTGGGGGGCGCGGGGTGAAAGAGAGCCGCGGAAAGGAACGAAATGAGTGAACGAAGGAGACAGACCAAGGGGATTCTCACCACATCGGTGTTGCCTCGGTAAATTACTAACTTCTCTGGTATTTTACGTATATACTCCTGCACCATGTAAGTGAGCGCGCGTGCATGTGAAACCAAGTAATTTGTTGGTTTAAAAATAGCTTCACCGAAAATAACATGTAAATCACGAATGCGCACAAGAATTACTTGCTATACCGTCGTTTGCTTCCGTAATTTACGATGTTTACTCATCAATCTATATAAAATTAAATGTTTTCATTTTCGTTGCAGATTAAAATGTGCGTTTCGAAAGTCATTAAAATAATTTTAATAAACTGCATTTAACAAAGAAAAGTACATTCCGTAATAAAATAAATTTGCTAATAATAGTTATTTTTACTATAGAAGTTAATTAGATAATCAATAATAATACAATTAAAGTTGTCTAATGAAATTTTGTATTGAAAGGGTGGAAGTGATGTACGTTAAATTAAGCAGTTAAGCAGTACATATTCATATTTAAGAAAGAAGTTGATACGGTCTAATAATTTCAATACAACATATCTCAATCAAATTTTTTAAATAATGTATTTCACACTTACAATGGCATCACCGCCAGAGGAAAAAAAACGGATACGTCTGGAAATTATAACAGAAAAATATTGGAAAAGGGAGTTTATTAAATAAAAGTGCGCATCTGACAACAACGCTCTGGAAGATATTAAAGTAATTAGCTTATCAATAGTCGCAACCGAGAGCCGCCGCAATGTCTCTCCTCGAGAGTATTGAGTGCGTAATTTACAAGTAGTCGCGGCATATATAAAACCTTTGGCGAGACTGTGTACGTGCGACGCTCGTACGATCGTAGATCGCTCGAGTCACTCTAGTCTTTCCAACCCCTTTAATTCTCCGTTTCAGCTCGGTCCCCTCCACGACTCGGGCCTCCCTAATGACGCAAGCAAAGCAAAACAAAGAAAGGTTTATAGACCGCGTGCGCGAGCTCAAACGACCTACGACGGAGCCGCCTGACTCGCTCACATGCGCGCAAATGAAATCGATTAAAATGCTGGGCGCACAACTTGTACCCCGGGAGAGGGAGAACCCGGGGCGAAGAAGCCAGAAGAAGAAGAAGGCGGCGGCGGTGGCGGCGGCAACGGCGGCGGCGGCAGTGGTGGCGGCAGCGGCGGAAGGAGGAAGATGATGAGTGAAGGAGCAAGACGCCGCGAGAACTCGCGCTTTTACCCCCCTCCTCCTCTTGTACGTGTGCGCGCGTGGATTTGCGTGTGGGTGTGCATGTACGCGCTAGCAGCCCCTTTCACGGCGCGTATATCGCTCGTTCGCTCCGTGCTTTTTCTCTTGCACTGCACTCGCGTCCTCTTGCGCGGGCATACATCTACACGCCCAACGAGCGAACAATCCTCTCGGTATGTGTGAGCTGCGTCTATATGTTTTTCCGCTAAACTGTGGCGGTGGGAGTTCCGTTACAGGTAAACACCGGCGAAAGCTTTATAAGCGCGTAATCCAAGGGAGGGAAAAAGGCACACACTCGCCACCTCCGCCGCCTCCGTTGAGACTTTGTATATGCATGAGTAGTTCGACTCTCCCTCTCTCTCTCTCTCTCTCTCTCTCCCGCTTCGGCCTCCAACTTTCTTTTCGCATTGTGGAAAAGGGGCGGCTCGTAGAGAGTATAAATGAGTGCGATCACGGGACTCGCAGGCTTTCTAAAAACAGTGGCTCCTTTATACCACCCCTAGTTGTCTTCCATTCGTTTCATTCGCCACCAACCTCCCTCACCCTCCCCCACACTGTACAGTTTCCATCTCACTCGTCTCGCCGATATTCACCTCCCGGCAGTCTCGTACGTCTCTCACGGACTAAGATTCCTTTTCCCTCTTTGCGCCCTCCTTATACTTACCGATTTCCACAGGCTCGTTCGCCCCTTTCCCTTTGAATCTTCTCTTATCGCTCGATCCCCTGGCTCTCTTCTTTATTCACCTCTTTTTGCCTTTTCTTTATTTATCCTCTTTGTCTATCACTCACCGATCTCTTTCCTTTCCCTTGCAATTTTTCTCGCGCAAGCTTGTTATATGTATGTGTACGTATATGGGAGATTCTTTGTCAAACTCAGCAACGAAATAAATTTTCCTATTATGAGAAAACCTTCTCCGATACATTTTTAATGATTCTGTACATTTTTAAAGATTAGAATGTAATAGTTTTGGAGATGCTTCAAGTTAAAAATAGTAATGTTGACGTTCAACCTCTTATAACTTAAAAATAGGTAATCCAATGTAACAGCACCTATATAGCTTTTTCCAAATTACTATTATTAAAAAAAATATATGTCCAACATCACTGAAAAAGTGTTTTTGCTGCAAGCTAGCTCATCAGGAAAAATCTTGAAAGTAGCTTCAAATATACTTTTTATAATGTGTCAGTTACAAAGTGGACCAACAATTAGGGAAACTGTACAAAAATCTATAATAAATTGAATTTAATAGATCGAATAGAACCTTATATCAACAGTTAATCAGATTTAATTAAAAATTAATTATACATTTACTGAAAATTTAGCCGCATGTAATTAATTACTTATTTAAAATATACCCTTAATATAAAATGCAATTGAAAGCTAAAATGATGTAGATACAGTTAGAAAACAACAAGCTCAAATCCATGGATTAGTTCTACGGTTATTGAAGAAATAAAATTTGAAAGCAAACTTAAACAAGAAATAAATGTAATTCATATTCGTATGTTTTAGGCCGACGTTTCATCCATGTATCATAAAGTTGCAGGGATTTTTTAATTAATTTTAAATAAATGCAATTAACTTTCGAAATAAAGCCCATTCAACCACACCTCAAGAGGTTTTTGTATACCTTCACTCATGGAATCACTATACCAAGTTTGATTAAAATCCATATAAATATTTTTAAACAATCTACATAATTTTATCAACTAATTCATCTGTTTTAATGAATACATTCGTCAATACTGACAAAAGTAATGAGTAATATACATACAAATGATTGGTCAGACCTTATATAAACACACTTGTAAATTTATGTTGTATAATCTTTTTGAAATATTATATTACTATGTTTTATTTAATCTCGAGGACGTGATTTTTATTTATACCTAACTTTCCTTATTCATAAGCAAATTTTTAATTTACTTTCCTTCATGTACCATATCTGTTTTCAATTGATAATAATTGATAGTACCTTGATAATATGTACATATAATAACATTTGTATGAATAATAGTAAAGAATAACGATCAGGAATAATGAAAAAGAGTTTTTAAATCGCAACAATATATCACGTGAATCAATTAATATAAAGATTATTCAAAATGCCATCTTTATCACGAATATCGGCAGTGCATAAATATTTATTTTATTTGTAAAATAATAATACTGATCATTAAAGTACATCGCGACATTCTTCTGTAACAAAGACGTTGAATAACTTAGTCCACTTCAATGAGAAAGAGAGAAGGAGAGAGAGAGAGAGAGAGTGCACTTTCCTACCCCCGTTTACCCATTCTCACCCTCATATACATCCATCTCGTTCTCCGATCCCTCAATTCACCATTTTTCCATATCTCCCTTATATACTCGCGAATCTCGGGACGGAAGTAGGTATACGAATTTTGAAGAGTGCGCGGCAAACGCCAAACAAAGAACACTCGCATATAGGTACTGCTAAATCCACGACTGGCATTCGTAAATATTCAACGGACCGAACCGCAGAGAGTATCGGTGTTGGGACCCTCGAATATATGAAAATATATACCGTCGATTGAAAATTTTCGTACAAAGTATATAAATAGAATGAGCCACGAATGTTACTCTGTGAGATATGCAAAGTAAGCTCAGTCTATTAAAGAATACTTGGACCTCATATTTCTCAACAACCGGGACGCGTTTATACCTTATGCGCAGTTGAGACGCGCTCTCCACCTACTTGCTCCCCTCGCAACATCGTCGTCTTCGGTTTTTTTACTTGTGTACGTTCGGTTGTTGGGATGAGCTCGAGGGGTATTCGGAGGGAGCGAAATGTATAAGAGTAGTCTTCGTGAACGAATTTTCATTAACGCAGCTGATTAGTAACGATGAGCACTTGCGACAACGCCGCGTTTTCTCTCTACAGTCTCATACTTCTTCACCAGCAATCATTTTTTCTATAGAAATTTTATTTTACCTGCCTTTTCGACATGAGAGTCAACCTCTGGATTTTAACTTTATGATTAATGGCTTTTTAAATTACTAATTAACATTTTATTCAATTTTTTTTTCTTATACAAATTTAAATATGTGCAATTTTTTTAAATAAAAGGTATTTAATACAACTATAAACTCGTAGGCAGTAGGTACACGGTACGCTTTTTTATACGTAAGTAACATAAAGGTAATGGTTATCTTTTAAAATTAATGTAATTACAACTTACTTAGTCAGTCTTAAAGTAATAAATATTTTATAGCGACGAGTTGTCTAAACAATTGTCCGCAAATTGACTTATATGAATATTTCTTCTAAAACAGTTAATATTTATTTTATTCAGAAAATATATTCTATCGATCAAAATAATGATATTATTTTTTATACATAAAATTTTTTTACAGGTTTAAATTAATTGCCTCATTGCGTCTTTGATAATTAATATTACAAACGTTTTCTATGCTTTCAATTTGTTAATGATAGAAAGTGTAAATTTTCATATGAAGTTAAATATGTCACACACGCACACACACACACACGCACACACACGCACGCACACACATACGCAGGCATATAGGCATATAGGTATATATATATATGTGCGTGTGCGTGTGTGTGTGTGTCAGTACACAGAATTTAATATGTTAATCTTAACAATGAAAATATTGAATAAATTAATCTCCTTAAAGTACGTCAAAGTGAAATGAAAATGGCAATCTTAAAAAATCTCGTAGTTCTATCGGTGGGTGTTACGAAATGGGTAGTGAAGGGAATCGAAGATCGAGAGTAGCAGAATGTTCGATTTACTAGACGCCTACACCGGTAACGCGGCAAAACGAATCTCCTCGCAAGAAAAATGCAATCTTCTTTCGAACGACTTCCGTCTACCAAGACGATTCATACACGTTCTTTTCCTAAAACTGTTATGAGCTTTGATAAAAAAAAACCCTCTACTACCATAGCTTTACCTACGCTGATTTCATCGTAAATTATTTAAATATGACTTTCGGATCAAACCTTAATTTTATTATACATAAGCAGCAAATTTTTATTTATTTGAGGTAAATCACTATGCATCATGATAAATATTTGAATCTGACACTTACTTTTTATTAAAATTGTTGTCAAAAGTTACATAATCTCGTCAACTTTTTACCTTTGATAGAAAGGTAATTTTTATTATCTCTTCTCTTCGTGCCTATATTTTAAATATTCTTTTATATTTTTTAATGTAAAACAAGCTTTGTTTACGTTTGTCTTAATATATGAAAAAATATGTTATAGTCCTAATTATTAAAATTATATTTTTTTAAACTGTTAAAGGATCTTTTTATGTACATATAAATAAATTTATAAAAATTCGCGTATGTAGTATTAATCTTGCATAATTATAGAATTTATATGAAAACAGGTTGAGAATTCACTGTGAATGATGCACGCAAGCACACGCATTAGACACAGCATACTTTATTAATTCTAATGATTAATCAACATTATGTAAAAAAAATATTTGATTGCATCAATATTAAATCTATTGAAATAAAAAATATTTTCTTTCATTTGTCCATTAGTTTATATAAATATAACCTTCGAGATAACCAGCGATAATTATTTAACATCTGCTCCTAAACATATATTTTCACAAATGCAATCATCCTTGCTGACACTAATCGTCTTGCCTTCAATAAATCCGAGAACAATTAATTATCAATTAACGACATTAATGTTCCTCAAAAAGACAAATTCACTCTGCCGCGAAAAAACGCGCATCCACAATAATCGCACGAAGCTCCGACTAAAAGAATAGGAGAAGTACCTAAAGCAAAAAAAAAAGGACCGAGTGAAAAGACGGCGAGAGAAAAAAAGAAATAATAATCCAAGACGCTAATGGACATAAAGAAAATGCTGAAATCGTAAGATCGAAGCCTAGAAAAGCGTCGGACTGCTTTTGTTCCTTGCTTAACGATTTGCGAGGCTGTAAAAGTGTGAGCGAGTGAGATAAAGGAAAGTAAGGGAGTAAGAGAGAGTGTGAGAGAGAAAGGCAGCGGGAGAGAGAGAGAGAGAGAGAGAGAGAGAGAGGTGGAAGGAAGAAAGGCGCGGGGAAAAGGACCGGAGCAGTCGATCTGCATATTTGAAGTACAGTCACCCTCGGTCTTAATGTCTCTCTGTCCTTCTTTCTTTAACTTTCTCTCCCTCTCTCACTCACTCACTCTCTCTCTCTCTCTCTCTCTCTCTCTCTCTCTCTCGATCTCTCTCCCTCTGTCGATCTGCCGGTGGCAATGTGTAAGACTCGATCTACCCATCTCTCTCTGTTTCTCTCTGTCTTTCTTTCTCTTCACCCACGAGTTTCCAATCCACACATACGCAGCTCAGGGAAAGAAAACGGCCGCCCACACCCACGCGTCCGTACACAAACAAAGAGCGTTCGCTCGCGCCCGCGCAAACTAAGAGCGTATACTTCTTCTTCATTTAGGTAGTGGGGTGTCGGAGGGGTAGCAAGAGCGCGAAGACGCTGGAGAAAAGAGAGACGAGGCGAGTCGCGCACTTTGGAAAGAGAGGCGCTAGTCGCCGAGAAAAAGAGAGGATGAGACCAAGACGAAGGAAGATAAAAGACACGAACGGCTTCCTCCCTCGAGCAGCTCGGGGGATGCTCTCGTGTGCGTGGGAGGAAGGGGGTGAATGAAGAGAGAGAGGGAGAGACAGAGGCAGAGGGAGAGAGAGAGAGAGAGAGAGAGAGAGAAAGAGAGCCTGGAACGTGGGGATTGGAGGGTGTAGCTAAGACGCCGGGCTCCCAAGTAATTATAAAATGCAATCAATACTTTACATATTTTTCACGCAGCGCGCCAGAGGGCGAGCTCTCTGAGCCCTGCCGCTCCGTACTACGCCCCCCTACCCCCGGCCCCCTCGCCATGCCCCCCGCTCTCGCCCCGCGCCAACGTCGTCGTACCCAACCCCCTGCCTCCTCTCCCCGTGCCACCCTCGCCACCCCGCATCCTCACCCCCTTCCCCGTCGTTTTAGCCTCGGTACCACGTGACGCTGAGCTCGCTACGCTTTTTCAACCCCTCGTTCGTCTTATGCCATATATACGTGCCTCTCTACGCGAGAGCGAGCATATAAGCGCACCGGGAGAGCGACTAAGAAAATAAAGGAGACGAATCTAATTAAAGCCCGTCATTTTTCATGATCAACCGGCGAGAAGAGAGAGGGACGCTGATCTTTCTCTCCGCTCTCGCTATCTCCTTTTTTAACTTTTTTTTTTGTTACTAGTGCTCCTTGAGCTTTGTCTTTTTCTGCCCTATCTCGCTCGGGGTGCGTGCAAGCCTCTGTACTTCTTTTTTTTCGCGCGCCTCGGCGGAAAGGGTGAGCGGGCGAGATTACGAATTCGATGAATCAACTTTTTTTTACGATCATACGAGCCGGCTGGGTAGAAATTGTAATTTGTGCGATTGCGCAACCGGCTGAGTTTAATTCGTGACGAATATTTAAATTTACGCGTGTCGTATATTTTATATGCCAACGCTCTGCGCTTTACGTTTTGTTCTTACATTTACTTGCTTTGTACTCTTTGACGTCCAGCGAAAAATATATTCTATATATAAAATGTGCGGCGTTTTATTTTTTTATTGTTATATAATAGACAAGGTGCAGCTGTTGATGACATTAACGTAATGATTTTAATGTCACACTACTCGTCCAATACATTCTTATTTTTACAAGGTCAAAAATAATTGTAATTAATTAATATAATTAAATATCGAATATATTTATTTCATAACTATACAATACGTCGAATGGAAAATCGATTAAAATCATAAACTAAAAATGTACGTGCAACTTTCTAGTTCGTATAACAATAAATATAAACGTTATAATTACATACAATGTTATAGTACTAATATTACTTTTTATCCTCAGCACTTTTCACAATATTCATCCTCTTGTACTAACCCATAAAAAAAGATTCCCTTTATATTGGTGCCTAATCTAAGACCATACAAATTGTTTCAACCTTAGAGTGTAGAGTATTTGACAATTAATTAAAATGGTGTGTTTATAAAATGTTTGATGTTTGCAAAAAATACAATAGTAATCACTGGTATATATATATATATATTGTTACGTGGGTTGGCATGTGTGTACGTGACAACATATACACACGAGTGTATGTAAGTCAACCTACCTAAAATTAAATGTAAAGGAATGAAAATAGAGAGTGTTAAAAAATAATACTCGATATCATAGTATAACTTTAATAAAAACAGTTGTGCAAGATACTGTGTAAAATTAATGATAATTAATTATATAGGAATGAAAATTGTTATACACAGACTTTCTTATTTTTGTCAAAAATTAAGAAAAAATTGACTATCAAAATTGGATGAAATTTTGTTGATCAAAATAGTCAATGTGTTATTATTGATTGATTCTAACGTTCATAAATATACCTATAAAGAACGGCGTCCATTGTAATGAATAAAATTTGTTTCGTAACTCATTTCCATCTCGTTACTAAACGTGGCATCGACAAACGTTATCTAAGGTTTGTGCACTCTCGAATAATCGACGCTCTTTGGACTATAAAGAAGCGACAACGAGAACGACGACGAGGACGACGACGAAGACGACGTGTTATTTGCCTTTTTTTACGATTACCTGGCTTTTGACCCGCTTCTGAAGTTAATCTTGCTCCCTACCGACGGTGAAACCACCCCTCTCCATCGTTGGTGAGAAAAGAGATAAAAAGATAAAAAGATAAAGAGAGAAAGAGAGGAGGGAAGAAAGAGACAAAGAGAGAAAGAGAGAGGGGTAAGGGGTTAAAAGCCTGAAGTGGTTGGCCTGCTTTGCCCTCCGCGGGAGACTTGCGTCGGCATGCGCACCCACGCGTCCTTCCTTTTGATTAACGTGGCACCGCGATGTATACATACATATATGGTGCGGGTAGGTGCCTCCACCGAGTGGTCCTCTTCAAACCGAAAGAGACTGTCTTGGTCCTTGTATTCTCGTTTCACTTTACCTCCTCAAAATTTACCTCCGCTCTTTCTTTCAAAAGCGTAAGTAGATACCGAGTGTCCATGTATACATACATAAATGAATACGGCTCACACAAGCGCACGCAAGCGCACACGTTGACGTAAGATTTACATATATATACATATAGGTATACAAGCGGGGCTGTGGCACGCCAAAGAATTTGAAAGGGGTGGACCTAGCCGCGAGGTTAAAGTTTCCTTGTAAATTATTGATGGTGGTGTGTTTCTTTGATCGGATGGGATTTTATGGCGTAAGGGTTTAACTACTTAGTTATTCCAAAGTCTTACAAAATAAGTACTGCGAAGAGTAGTTCCAGCGGATACATCGATTCACTAAAATACCTATACCGAAGGAAATTATTTTTTTATGATATTTCCTAGAAATATAATGTACGCAGGTGTATAAATTATAGTACCCAAAATAATAATATATCACTTGTACCTTAATTATTTATTATAAGCTTTGTTTATCGGATCATTGTTTTCGCGTAACGAAATTCTAGGCATATGTAAAAGCTAAAATGACAAGTCATTCTCATCACTCCCTTTATAAGAATCGAGACATCGGTAATCCCGAGATTAACGAATCGATTTGTCTTCGTTTTAAATTCCAAGTTGAATGTAATTCCGTGATAATATATACCTTAGCTCTTCATTCAATGAAATTAATTAAAAACTTTACTCATTATACTTGTACTATACTTGTCAAGGTTTTTATCCGCCAGAATTTTTTTCCATACTGAATAATTCGAAAAATAAATAACCATAGGTATATACAAAGTGGATTGCGATTCACTGAACTGGGTATAGGCTTAGCCGTATTAAGTAACGACGAATGAATGTAAAATATAAGCGAATGTGGCTATCTCGGTAGTCGTAGCCAAACATACGAGTTTTCGATAATATACATATACCTATAATAAAGGAGACGCAGAGGGTTGACAGTCCTAGCGATCGAATTAGAAAAAGAAGGATAATAAGAATATGAAGAGAGGAAATACTGTAGGTTCGAGGCAAAGAGAAGCACATAGAAAAAGGTTCTCCAACACTCTCGCGTGTAAAAAGTACGTGCAAGTGTGCGGGTGAACTCGGGACGGCCAGATTTTAACGATTCTTCCGCCGCGGAGTCTTAAGAGAAAGAATGGGGCGGGGGTTGAAATGAGTGGGGAACGAGCGAGTGAGCGAGCGAGCGTGCGAGTTCGGGAAGGAGAGAGTGAGCGAGAGTGAGCGAGAGGGAGAGAGAGAGAGAGAGAACGTCGCGCTACACGATGGATAAGAGAGCGAGCGCGCGGGAGTTGAAGGGGGTCGTTCTCTCCCAGGATGCGGAGGGTTGCAAAGCCTCGAGGTAAGGAAGAAGTAGAAGAAGAAGAAGAAGCCGAAGAAGAAGAAGGATGCGGGACGCTGGATGGGAGACGAGCGAGACGAGCGAGGCGAGGGAGGTGAGGGAGCTGAGGGAGCTGTGGGTGGTGGGAAGGGGGTAGATGAGGAAACGGCGGCCGAGCGACGAGCAAAATGAAGAAATTCTATCTACATTTCCAACCCTTCATGCAGAGCAGCGTCTTACTCCGTACACATCTTTCCTTATTCCTTGTCTTACTCGGCGCACCCTCTGCCTCCCCCTCCCCCCCCCCCTCCACAACCCACCCCATCCCACCGCCTTCTCGCGGGCTCTCCTTCCTCTTCTTCGCCTCGGAGATTCATTCCTTCTTTCTATTGGCGAGAGAAGGAGAGTGAGAGAAAGAAAGAGAGAAGGAAAGCCGGCAGCAACCACCCGACTGAGACAATACGACCGAGCTCCTACTCCTTTTCAACTGGCACCCACTACCACCACCGTTCTGGCCACCGACATCAACTTGTACTCTCTCACTCTCTCTCTCCCTCTCTCTATCTCTCTCGCCTCCAACTTGCGTGTATACTCGCTCTCGCGCCGTTCGCGGGGTGCAGCTCGACTCACTGCGCACCACTTCTTTCCCTTTTCTTAAATACAAAAGCGAAAATTTTGCTTATTAGAATATTTCCCAAGCTCCTTTCGGTACACTCGAGTAAGCCTCGCCGAGCAGGAGCGACAGAGAACCTACCTCCTCTTTCTTCACGTAACGGTCCAAACCCTCGTCTTTTTCCATCTCTCTCTCTCTTTCTCTCTCTCTCTCTATCTCCCTCTCTCTCGCTCTCTCGTATGCCTTCCACTACCGCCACGAAAGCGTCTGGACCATTACTGTGATTATATGAGCCAAGACTTTAATTATTTTTATAGTTTCCCTAAGATTCCCTCAAAAGAGAGTGTGCTATAATAAATGCGGCGTTCCTGTGTGATCGTTACGGCCCTTTTTTGGGGACGGCCTGATGTGCTATATTGTGATTTTTACTTTGAGTGCGCACGCTGCTCCTTTATGAAGAAAAAAGAAAAGCCTTTCAAGACTAGTATTAAGATAATGCGGTTTTCTGTTTTTTAACGTTTTTTCTTTCGTTTCAATGTGACACATGATATTAAGAATCTCTCTTTTTTCATACTAAATTTACTGTTTTCATTCAAATAAAATACACGTATTATTCACTTTACAACAATAAATTGGACTAATAAAGTTATTCCGTGAATTAAATTAAACAATTAAATAATTCAGTATTTTTACCTGATCCACGCACTTACGAAAATGTATTTATATAAATAAGAAATAATTTAGAAAAATGTAACGTGTTGCATAACCAAAATCTTGATCCAAAATATCAACTGTATCTAGTTTCTCACGTATACTTAAATTTTGTTAGCTTTCAATATTGGGAAAATTTTAAATATGAATTTTCTTTTGTAAATTGACACACTTCTAATTACTAAATTAAAGAAATCAATGTAAATTTAATGTTTGGTTATGACATTAATTTTGAGTTACTGTAAGAAAAGCAGATATAGATTTTATATTAATGTTAATACATCTCAATCCATAATTTACCTTCGAGCTTCTTTGGTATGTTTATTTTCTAGATCGAAACGTCATATATTTTATCAATTAATAAAATCTAGATACAACTTATTAAAACTGCGATTATTAAATACGTTATATTTCTACCTGGAACTGCCGTCAATAAGTACAATAAGTTTATGTAAATGATAAAATAAGAGGAAAAGAAATATATGAATATCGGGTATAATAGAAAGCCGTTACAAAAATGTTGTAATTATTAAGTGCAACCTTAACAAGAGCATTAATACCGTAAATCTCTTTTCGATCAAATAATACTTTGCACATATTTGATTTTGGTATTCCAATGTTAACCTTATTAACACTTTTATCATTAAAGTCCGTTATAATTATAGTAATTGCAAGAAAAATTTATCAACATAAAAAAGTATGAAGTTTATAATTCGAATTTGAAACTAATATATTCACAAAAAAGTTAAAAAATTCAATTCGGATTTGCATCAAAAGTAAGAAGTCGCTACTAAAATAACATTACATGAGAAAAAAGTGCTGTAAAGACAAAATTCATTATGACTTATTTTTAACTCCATCGTATATTGTGAAGATTATTACAATAAGACTTTTATAACCAGAGGAATTTAATTTATGTTAGAAACAATAATAATGAACTTTAAAAATTAGTATTTCTTTTTATATTTGTACTAGTAAGTGAAACTAAGAACAAGGCACGTACGTTTATATTTGTATTTATAAAATTTATTGTAAAATAAGAGTGTGAGATTGAAACAAAAGGGATGGAAGAAAAACAGAGAAAATTCAGAATCGCGAGTGAGAGAGAGGGGGGGGGGGGAGAGTGAGGAAAAGAGTAAAAGTACAAAACAAAAAGTTCCATACGACACGTAATTACAGCGTGTAATTACGTAATGCCAGGAGGTTGTCGGCGTGATTTCGTCGCGCCCGCCTTCTCCCGCTCTCTCACCCTCTCACTCTGTTTCTCTCTTTGCCCCTATTTCTCTCTTCCTCACCTTTCTGTTTCTCCATCTCCTTTCAGTATTAATCCTCGAACGTATCACGCGTTACTCGCGAGTGCAAGCGACCCGACTGAGAATAATTTGACGAAAACTGCACTCTCCTCTTACATATGTGTACGTACACGTATACGCGCCCACACACGTGCCGCGAAAGCCTCGAGAAGCCTGCAATCTTTTTTGTTTGTTTTCTTTCGTACATATTTTTAAGCTCAACAACGCGCACTATTTCAGCATTCGTTTAATAATATTAAAGTTAATTAACAAGATCTCAGTTTTCGGGTTTGTTTAGCCAATACTCGACGCTCACGGTTGTTTAAGTAATTCGTAAAATTAATTTGGTGCGCTAAGCGTACCTGCCGTCGTTTACTTTATTTTCCCTCTGAATTCATGTACGTGCAATTGCTGAATTTGCAGTTTAGAGCGAGCTTGTAATTTTTATAAAACTAAAGTTAGTCATATTTCGCTTATACGATTTGACTTTCAGGATATAAACGTATACTCTAATCTTAGAAATGAATGATTATATTAATAAAATTAAAGCTAAATTCTATTTTAATGAGATAGTATGTACATTTAACATAGATCGGTCTTCTAATTTATA
Source organism: Theocolax elegans (assembly GCA_026168455.1). NCBI lineage: Eukaryota > Metazoa > Arthropoda > Insecta > Hymenoptera > Cerocephalidae > Theocolax > Theocolax elegans. Next base: position 29,648,267 of record CM047426.1, read on the forward strand.
AACGTACTATCCACGTAGCAATTTGTAAATGAGAAATATGATCACCATGTACTCGGTGTATACAAAATATTCCTACACTGAATTTTAAGAGTTAGAACAATGGAAATACAAGTTAGATATAGGTATATACCATTAATATTCAAATCGGATGAATTTTGATTTTTAACTTGTAAATTGCAGTATAGAATCGAGTAGACAAGTTTAACGTATAGACTATATAAAGTCCTCGTAAAACGCACAGCCGCCCAACTCGATTCGCAATTAACGACTTTAGCCCTCGACACAACATTCTAGGGTTCGTCACCCCAACCGTTTCCCGTAGTTCTATATACTTCTTAAAGGCGTGCGCCAACTCACTGACAAATATCTAATGCACGCACACGCATACATTTTCCTGATTCTAACTCGTTTAAAAGTCTGTGGGCTAAAGAGTACACCGACACGCAAAACCTCGGAGACGATACACGGGGGCTCGCCCGCACACACGCGCACGCACATTACTCTCGTCTGCACAGACAATTAAAAGTTGAACAAACGGTCGACACACGCACACACACACACACACGACCATACATGGTTAAATAAAAGACAGGCGCGTACCGTCGCACAAATGGACTTGTACTTAAATATAAGTGTAAGACACACAACGCCGAGTCTCGAGAAAGGGAGAAAACCGAGAGACAGTCGTAATCGCGAATCGAGTTATGACATCGCGTATAAGTGTTCGTCGCGTATCTGCGCTCTTTCCGAAGGAAGAGAAAATCTCGAGTTGCTTAGCGATACGTTTCGGTGAGCGCGAAGAGAAGTATGCGTGCAGCAAGTATGTAAGATTGGAGAAGGGAGGAAAAGAGATGAGAATAAGGGTAGTGGGCCTGGGGGTAGAAAAGGGGTAAGATGCGTTTGTTCCACACGAGCTATTGTTCCCAAGGACTACCATTCTATTGTTTGTTATGTGCTCTGTCCTCGCGTCTCCTTACTCTTCTTCTTCTTCTCCTTATTTCTCTTGGGCCTTCGCAATCATACCCAGAGACGAGCCACGCATCCACCCTCGCGACCTTTCTCTTTTATACGGTGTATGTGTGTGCTTTCTCTACCCGGACAACTTCTAGCCACCCTCCTTTCCTATCTGATTCCCCACTGCGAAATTTTACCTCCGCGACGTTTTATAATTAAAGGGAAGTAAGCGTTTTTCTCGTTTCTTTATTAGTCTCTTGCTTCGCCCTTCCTCCCTCCAGACCCCATTCTCTTTTATTCCTTTCCCTTACTTCTTTCTTCTCTCACTCTTTCTCTCTCTCTCTCTCTCTCTCTCTCTCTCTCTCTCTCTCTCGCTTTTTTTAGTTTTTCTAATAATTACATGTTTTCACCACAGCACTTTTTTTACTCGGTTGCAAGGTGCGTAATTAAGAAATTCTGAGCCGGATGAAATGTCTTTTAAATAAGTAATAAATTAAATTGATTCTTGTTTTATGAGTAACCCTTGTTTCAATTATTATTAATAATTCAATAATTAACGAACTATTGATAGTTCAATATTTAATTGACCATTTTTTCTAAGTAATATTTTAATTTATTTATACTCTTAACATAAGATTCACCAATGATATGTTGCATTATTTGTTACACGTAATTATTAAAAATTTTATTATCCTTACCAGCCCACTGTAGATGCACCCTATCCTGTTGATTAATACATATTATTACATACATTTCGACTACTAATCGAGTGAAACTCATATCTGATCCCATCCCTACATTGCAAAAATTATTATGTACGAAAATTTTAAGTAAATTTTAATCTATTTACTTTCAATACATACTATACATGATATAATATACATGTAATCAAAATTGTAATTAAGAAATCAACTATAAAATGATTATACTCAACATTAAATGAATTGAAAAGACAAAGGCAAGTATAATCTTACGGAGAGATACGCTACCCCCGTCGGTTAAGAAAGACAATACATCTTGCGTGCGATGTGAGAAACTATAAAAATCGATTAAACTCTCACCTCCGGTCCTCGTTCTTGGGTAATGAAACAAGGGAAAAAATGAAGAAGGAATGGAATAATATCGTTGAGCTCAACGCTGGTCAAACGTATTAGAATAGAAAGAAAAGGGTGAAACCGAGGGAAAGAGAGAGAGAGAGACACTGCGAGAGCAAGGTGAGGGGAGGGGATGTCTAGAATCCACTGTTGCGTCGCTATCTCCTCCCCTCTTCTTGTCCCCATCTTTTTTCCTATCCCCTTTGCACTTTTCAATACCTAACCCACTGACTCCTATAATTTCGCATTTTTTATTTATATTGCTCCGCATATTTTGCTTCTTAATTTTAAGATAGTCTCTTGAATAAGAAACATCTAAGTAATATTATATGATAACAACATTAGTAATCTACCATAATTGTATTAGTACCAGAATCCCCAAAATATTATAAATTTTTAATTATCTTTTTACAATTATTAATTCTACATTGTTATATTTTACTTACATTTGTTTCTACATTTATTAAATGCTAATAATTAATTTGCAATTTATTTATTATTAATTAGTATATTATTCAAAAGAGCTACTAACAGTTTATCTTTAAAAGATAAAAACTAAACAAAAGTGATCATGTGCCTTTATTAGAAATACCTTATACAACAAAAAGTGTAAAAATAAGGTAGTATCGATATACGCTTGACTCTTGAAATTTTGACAATGCATCCTTTAAAAAGGCCTCCATCATCTCGAGGCTTATAATAGACGAAGAAAATAAGAAGAAGTAAAAAGAGCTTAAAAAATGGAGCCTATGATCTTCTTCACAAGAGTTAAAAAAGGCGACGAAAAACACGTCGCGTCGATTGTGCTATCGCGAGAAGAGTGTCGTAGAGAATTGCAGGCAGGCAATGACAGGTCGACTGGCTGGTCCTCCATCGAATGCTATCTATCAGGCTATGAGTACTACGAGAGCTAGATGTCGTCAACCTTGTTCCTGTAAATGTATATAGTTATATAAAGTTGGATTTTTGGGACAAGCGAAAGAGTGTCTCTATCTTCCCGTTCAAGTGCGTACTCAGCTCGCCATGGCCCTCTCCTAAATAGCTGGCTTGTTAAATTCATCTTTTCTTGTCCTGAATGAGACAGCGAGGAGAAAAAAGAATGTCGCTTGGATTTAAGAATCAGGAGTATGAGCAACTTGGGCTGAGTAAATCTCAAACAAAAGAATTTTACGTATGCATTGTATATCAAGGAATTTTCCTAAAAGATGATAAAATTAATATCTTATTTTATTACTATGTATAGGAACAGTTAAGTGTAGAATATATTTGTGAGAATATATTAAAATATCAGTATTTATGTTTTTCACATTAATTTTTATTATAATCGCTAAATCTCAAATTTAAAAATAATCTCAATGTGATGTGAAAAACGAATCCGAACATATAATGGGATTTACAGACGCATATATATATATATATATATATATATATATATATATATATATATATATATATATAATATATCAGGAAAAAGATAAAGGTATAGAGATCATATCACTGTCCAAACAAACTTGTCCAAAAGTTATTCTAGCAGCAGATTTTATGATCCTAAAATAACAATAAAATTATCATAATATGCATACATTAATATTTTACAATTAAACTATTATAATCATAAACAATTATTATTATTATATTAGAGACTGGAGTATAACATAAAAATGATCAAATTTATTTAATTCTGAAAAAATATTACGTTAATTTCTTTCGTCTCTTACTGGAAGAGTGTTAGATCTACGGTTAACGGATTTTAGCCAAACTCTAGGTTGCGTTTTCCTCTATTTGTTTCCGCAAAATAAGTTTCATGTTATATATACGTTATAAGGAATTAAAGTGGAAGAAATTATATTTATTAATTTTTCTTTAATTGTCTCCAATTTTGATAAATTTGAGCGTGTTAGTCCAAAAATCTGGATTTCTTTATATTATAAAACACAATCTAGAATTTGGTTAACATCCGTCACCCGAAGGTGTAATCGTTTTCTAGTTAGACATTATCTATACATTGATCAACGAAGTTATGTGAATATTCCTGTCTATGTCGTCTTTGTTGATTCTATATCTGATCTTTGTTTTTATTTTCACTGACAATATGCTTTTAAAAGATTCAAACTTTTCAATTGATTATTCATGTACGTATTTCTCTATTAATTAAATTATTACAGATTACGAAAAAGAAACGAAATATGAACATATTATTATAATAATAAATAACATTATATACGTATACGTGTCCACGCTCGTACGTACAAATCGATATTTATTTATTAAAATGAGGCTTTTAATTAAAAATCAAAATTTATAATTAATATTAATGCATATATATTGATACAATGATCATATTTGATTATAAAATATATCACCGTAAAATTGATTGATGAATTGTCATTTGAAAATGGTGAACTTGGTAGGAAAATACAGTTTCTGCACTTATTTTATAATTTTTTAATCATCATATTTGAATGAATGTTAATTTAATTAAAAGCGAATACAATTACAGAGAGCAAATACTATATGCATTGCGAAACACTTAAAAGCATTGAAAAGAAAAGGTATAGACTCATTTAAAAAATTAACCGTATTTTACATGCGGCTATGCCACTAGGCCAACAAAGTAAAAAGTAAAGAAAGAGAAGAAGTGTATAAGATGATGACGGAGGGAAGTAATCAAGTAAAATGGATGACGATGACAAAGTCAAGGGGGAGCAAAGAGGGTCGAAAAGTAAGAGAGAAAACCGAAGGGGGAAAGGGTTGTGCGAGGTTACCAGGGGGAGGGTGGCCTCAAGTGTAAAAGATTATCAGGAGCGCGCGCTACCAAACAAAGAAAGACGGAGTTATAACGAAGAAAAGGAAAAGTTCCCTTCATCTCTCTTCCTCCAGGTTTAAAAAGCGCGAGGAGGAGCATCGACGCGAAGATGTAAAGTAGAGAGTGGGACCGGAAGCAACAACATAGCATCAGTAGCAGCAACCCACTTCTCCGCGGGTAGCTGGGTGGTGTATGGGTATACATATAGGTATACATGTGCGCACCCAGAAAACTAGTGGCCGGGGGAAAACTGGTACGAAGGCACGAAATGAGGGTTCCTGAGTTTTTGCCAGGCGATCAATAAAAGTCTCGGTGCTTTCTCTCCCGCGAGTCTCTCGTTTCCCCGTTTCCCTCTCTCGCACCATCGGTGGCTAATCCATTCCTCCTGCTCGGTTCTTACGTAAACACACGTAAGCAAAGCCTCGGCGTACGTATATAACCAAGTGGTTTGTATATTTCGGGGTTTGCGCCGGTGCGTGGCATTAATTCTCTACAGCGCTCCGAAATCTTCGCGTCTTTCGTCTTTCCTTCCCCGATGAATCTCCCCTTTTGAGTTTCTTTGAGTGAGGAATCGCGCCCGCCGCCAAGACGGAGAGAAAGAGACGGAGAAAGAGGCAGAAAGAGAGGCAGGCTTTCCCTTCGCGCCTATCACCTCGCGACTCATCAGCGGCTGAGACGACTACAGCCGATTGGAAAGAGCCAAGTCCCTTCGGAGGTCTTTCGAGGAGAAGCTTTTCCAGATAGATTCTGCTACGGAACCCGAAAGTCTTTCGACTTTGTCTTCGCGTAATTGTCGGACGATCTTTTTAACAAAAGTACGAGTATATTCAAATCCTCGTTTGCAAACATTTGGGTTATTACGTGACTTGGCTATGGTTAAAAAAATTGATTGTTTTACTTAATTTAAATTGTATTGTACTACCGCTTTCTTAGCATTAACTCCACACTTATAATTAATAATTAATATTTTTTAATAAAATTAAAGATACGTCACAAAATATGTTTATTTAAAATTTTGAATTTTTAAATCATCAGTAAATAATTATTAAAATATTTATAAATTTTATACATAATATTATACAGACGTAGAAATTACAATATCAAACATAAAAAATAAATTAGAAATAAATTATAAAACTGATAACGTTATACCAAATAAGTTCTTGGTTCACCTTTACAGAATCAATTAATTCATAACAAATTAAAATTCGAGATTTAAATATAACGCTTATGTATCACAAATTGAAGTATAAATAACAGAGAATAAGCGCAGAACAATACCATAAAAGAGCTAATAAAATGAATAAACGAAAAAAAAATCTTGAGGCAAGTCAGTAAAGCACTATATCTATATGTACGTGAATATGTATCTTATATTCGAGAACGTTAAAGATTCCGGCTGTACATCATCGTGGCGTAAGATCCGAGAGATCCATAATTATCGCACGCGCGGGAGAGAGAGAGAGAGAGAGAGAGACATAGAGAGAGAGACCCGGTTGGCGGGTCGCAAATCCCAAACTCTTGCCAACTTTCTTCTTGCGCGGGTATAAGTACTCGGCGTCGCGGCGCTCCGATCAACACTCACCTCTCGTACTCTTTCTCTCTCTTCTCGACTTCCGAGTGCCTGGAGCCAAACGCCATGGAAACCCACGCGTGTATGTAAGCGCCCGCGTAAGTTGGTACGTTTCTGCGAATTTAAATTAAATACGATCGGATAGGACGTTAATATGCCCCAGACATATTCAGAAAATTTCGTGCGAGCTTCACGCGATAATGGCTTTCACTCGTGTTATGAAAAGAGCTTTCGTAATTAAGGTTAAATTTTCTCCCGTGATGAAATATACCCGTCAAATGTGGGGACCTGTTTGTTTTTCTTATATGTCGATATACCTCTATATATATTAAATAATATATATGCAAATGTATATTCATTTATATACACTATTAGAAGTAGAAGTGATGTAAATAAAAAATTTACTATTTAGATTATTCGAAACATTATATCTATGACCATCATTCGTGATATTTGATTTACCAGAAGCTTTTTTATTTTTATTCTAATGTTATATTAATCACATTAGTCGAAAATAGATACATTTAATTTTATCTCAAGATTGCAATGAAAATCACAAGATTTATACTTCAGTCAATTATACTTGCTAAAATTACATTTTGAGTAGTATCGAAAATAAAGTTGTCACATAATAGCAGCGTGATACATAAAATTAGTGGATAATATTGAGAATCAGTCTGAGAATAAAATCCGAAAAAATTAAGAACTTATAAATTAATGAAAATGTTATTAATCTGCACGGAATTTAAACTTCAGTTACTAAAAACAGAAATGTAAAAATATCCTTATCATTAATATATATCATTCAAATATTTACGTAGGTATGTACACAATTTTATAAATAAAAAAAGCACAATATAGAAATTAAACTTTTTCAGATTAGTTAATATCATCTTTTAGACATTAATTACTGATTAATTGGATATTTTTAGTTAAACGTGTAGTTTGTGGTCAAAAGACGCTTTATAATGCTTAGATTTCTAGTAAGAATATCTTCTATCATAATTGTCGAAACATCATAATTATCAAAAGCATTATTGAAGATACCAATATTATTGCAAATTCTATTTTATTACCCCTAAATAAAACCGTATATTAATTTAATAATTTTATTACACTGATTCGTATGTTTATACAATTGTTTTATAATCATATAGGTTAAATTATAAATATATTTATTGCGTAAAATATGAGCTAAATTTATAATTACTTCATTAATATTGATATAAATGTACCTATAGGTTTATTAAGTATATAATTAACAAATGAGTCATATCGTTTTTACAGTATATACAATGTTTATTAAATTATATTAGCGTTTCTTATGTTAGAACTAAATAAGTGAATTTTCTCTTGTCATATAGGAACCAATATCTTTTTTTAACTATGTTTGACAATACTTTTTTTTTTATAAATATTGGATTACTTTATTATATTAAAGTGTTCATTTACATTTGACTATATATATATGCTTGATGAGTATACATATTTATTAAGTATTATTTTATCAGTATTTTTAATGTTTTGCAACCTTGTGGGCCTAGTAAATTTAATATATTATTATACAAAATTAATATTTATAAGAATAATTCATTTAAATCTTAAGCTTATGTAAAAAAATATAGTATTGAAGATAATCTGAATTTAAAGATTACGAGAAGGCGTTTAATGTATCCTTTTGATAAGACTTTAATTTATTAAATCATCGCAGACAAGTTATATAAATTTACTACTCTCCTCAAAATTCAGTATTTAAAGAAGCTAATATAGCTAATTAAAATAGCTTTGTAATCTAATTATTGCCTTTGGTCGTAAAATTAAAAGCCGATTATCAGAGAAGAATATGCAGAGACGAAATATCTTTTGGTAACAAAAGAATCGCATTTTTGAGCATTAACATTGATACATTCCTCGTTTCCGTTTGTACTTGCAAGTGCATTGTATACTATTCAAGCGTCTGATGAATAATTAATGATAATTCATTAAATATCTGAATACATAATATCTATACCTCCCATTGCAATAGTAAACGTAATTTACCAAAAATGAATGAGCGTAGTACGGTAGTACGGAGCCTATAGACTTAATTCCGCGAGCGTAAAAATGAATGTGTAAAGAGAAATGTTTATTTATGCTTTTGAATGAAAAAAATGAAAAAATGAAAAAAAATGAAAAAAAAGGAAAAAATTGAAACGAGAACGAAATAATTAATACTTTGGAGAGTTCCAGCCAATAGAGCTCACGACGCGAGCCACCTTTCTCCTTTTCCTTGAAATAACTTCTTATTTACTTAAACTTTGAGGTAATCTGACGAAGAGGAAGACTAAGCGGACGTTCTTTAGGCAAATCAAAATAAATATGCGAGCGCAAAAGTTGTGTGCTACGTTGGTGGTAGTAGTGGTGGGTACTTTTTATTCACGAGTCCTCCTCTTCGTCGGTGGGTCCTTTGAGCGAAAATTTCAATTTAAATCGCCTGAATGGCATTGTTAATAATTCATGGCCAGCGCGCCCGAAACATATACAATTTATTTAAGACCTTTGAAACACAGAGAGTAAGAGAGAGAACGAGGGGGTGGGGGGTAGCGGAGAGCGGAAAGCGGAGGAGGTGGAGGAGGACGAGGACGAGGACGAGGACGGGGTCGGGGAGGAGGTGGAGGAGGAGGAGGGGAGGGGAGGGGGGCACGAGCGAGAACGAAGAGTGAAGAGGAATGAGTCTGACTTATGTACAGGCACCAGTAATATTCAATCCGTGTGGAGGAGTCGCCCAGGTTGTATTCGTCCTCGTCGTCGTTGTTGCTGCTGCCGCCGTTATTATCGTTGTCAAACATTCTATCTAACCGCACGCCGCGACGACCGCTGCTACCAAGTACCTACGAGTGGAATATTTCTTTTGTGATTTTCTTTCGGTCTTTCCTTTTAGTTCCCTTTTTTACTTTTTTGAAAGAATGCTTCAACACACGTTGATTCTTTTCTCGCTAACTCGGAGACAGCTCGCAATACAAGAGAGTGTAATCCACTCTTTTTCTCCCTCTGTCATCACTGCAAAACTTTTATTCGACACGTCTCTTTATATTCTAAGTAGTTATACTTTTGCAAGTGTTTACGTTGATTACACTCGAAAGACTTATGTTTTATTTAAACATCATGCACGATGATTGTATATTAATGACAACTTTTTTTGTATGTATGTATATATAATATATATGGAATATTCCACGTGAAGTGGTCCGATCAAAATTTTAAAATGCACCAAATTTTATGTTTTTCAGCAAACAGAAAAAAATTTTAGTTACTGGAATTTATTTGTTCAAAAGTTATTCTAACCTCAAAACGTTAAATTTTTCAAGTCTTTCTTAACGCAGGCTGTGTTTGCTGCTATTCATATCCATATCTATCAACTTTTACTATAGAATATTATATGTAACATTCGTTGCTAATTATTTCTAGAATTTATCCTTCTGGGTTACAATTTCTAATTTCAAGGTCAATGTCACATGAACTACATGTCAATATTCAACTTGAAAAAAGTGTAAGTGCGCCACGATTGATTTTTTCATCCAAAAGTCTAAAAAATAACTTGAAACAATACCTTTCAAATGGTCTGTAGCCTATTAGTGATTTCATAAGTTAACTTTTATAATAAATTATATTTTTAAGATTGTTATCCGGGTTATAGTTTGATATTTATATTAGGTTTGTAATGAGATGTTCGAAGATGCATTATCAAACACCCGAATCCTTGATAATGTAACACAGTAACATGTTGTGACAATTACTTTCAAAAGTATAATCAAATATTTGTTGATGTAAGCATGCATCAAACGTATAACCGTTTAACAATTAACTATCCAATAAATCATTAAAATGTCAATAGAATTATGTAAGTAAACAACTGTTCATTATTTACATAAAAATAATTTATAATATAGATAAATATCAATGTTCTAAGGTTACTCCATCAATTATAAAATATTGCTTATTCGAAGCATATCGCATTTCTATCACGATAAATTATTTTATTTAATAAACAATGAATAAATAATTGTACAATTAAAAAACTAGGAGTTATGAATTCTTTATACTGGAAGGATATCGGATTACTAATTCTAATCTCAATTAAATCGACAGATGCAAAAATAGCGATAAAAAATAATAAAAAGACCGAGAAGGAAATAAGTTGTGATTTTGCTGTGATGTATTAATTTATTGCAGGTGAGCCAGTAAGTCTTGCGTGCAAGAATACATAAGCGAATAGTACGGTGCGTCCAAGATGCGCATACGTGTGTAGATGCATACTAAAGGGATCCCGGAAAGTTCCGCGTTGAATAGGCCAGCATTGTGCATGTGCAGGCATGCATGGATGCCGCGCGCGAGGCAAGAACGAAAGAAAAAGAGAGAGCGCGGGAGAGAGAGAGAGGAGGAATGGGGGAGGGGGGGGGGGGGTACGGCAGCAAAGGGAGGGCGAGGAGGTAGATCCACGAAGTCGAATATAAAGATTTGCGAAGATGATGTATGTTCCGTTTCTCCGCGAAGGGTAATTGCTCGAACACGCCGAGAGCGCTCGAGTGCGCGAACTCTCCTATGTCGGATATATATACGTGTAGAAATACCTATACATAACTCTACATACACATAACGCGTTTCGGACTCTCGTTTCTCTAACTCGGATGCTGCTGATCTGATTTCGTTTTATTTCTCTTGAACCGGCGCTCCGTTATACTGGGAGGCTGGGACGAGTTCCTACTTGGCGTTTTTCCTTCGTCCGGCTCTGTGTCCCTCTTTGTCCCTCTTTCTCTTCTTATCCCTTTTTTTCGTTTCCTCGGGCTATTTAGTTATGTTCGGACTCGTGTACGGATAGCCACGGTGTGCAAGATCTCGAGCACTCACGAAAAACTCAACGGCAACTTTCTTGCGGAAAGTCGCGCGGCGTTAAACAAGCGTAATTGACTTTTTGCGGATGCGCATAGGTGCTTCGAAATTCATCTGGTTTTATCGCTTTCTTGAAAGCGGCGGTTAAACATTTTACTGCCTGATTTTCGCCGCTTTTCTTTTTGTTGACAAAATCTCGTTCTATATATGTGATACTTAGAATCGCTAAACGTCTTTAAAAATATTAGACCGTTTGATTGTAATGCAATTTTTTATTTTATCCCACATTTTATTATACACTATTGAATTTATAATAAATATATTTTTTTAATCGTAATGTAATACATTTTAATATAGGTATAAATAATATTAATAAACACTGTAAAATTGAGTAAGTTATATATAAATAAAATATTATGTTCTAGCTCATGTTCTGCAAATAAATACATAATTCTAAACAAAATGAATATTTGCAGTAAGTATATTAGTATAGGTATATAGTAACATTTGGAATATATGGGTTATTCGAAAGAGCAACCGATAAAATTTCTCGGTCTCTTAATCAAAAGTACACGTTCACTTTGTGAAAAATGATTGCGCAACCGCATCACTCGCGAGGATGATGATGCATTTGCGTTGTAGCCCAAAAGGACTCTGACACGTAATCGTATAACTAAATAATACACCTCACCGAGACAAAGGAATATAATAATTAAACTGTAGACCCGTGGCGTTATCCTCTCAAATCGATCGAACAATATGTGCCGTGGTACGAGGCCCCACGTAAAATGAGCCGTATATCTCAAGGTGCTATCGCTCGCGAAAAGTGCCCCACGGACTGGGTTGTATATGTAAAGTGAATGTACATGAGATGAAAGTTAAAGCATGCCTGCATCTCGGGCACGCGTACATAAGAAAACTGCATCGCTTGTCTCATACCGCGCATATTCCGAAGGCTGCTGCTGCTGCTGCTCCTGCTGGTGGTGGTGCTGCTGCTGGTGTTGTCGATGCGCTCTGCTTAACTCCTCTCGCAGCTCGCTTAAACTCAATGACTATGCGCCTCCACCTATTCGTGTCTTCTTATTGCTATTCCTATCTTTCGAACATTTTCTTCAAATGGTCACGCATCGTCTACTTCTCTATTTCGTGCTACAGTCGATCGTTCGCGATATTTAAAATACGATAAATGGATTTAACTTCTTTGTCTTCCATGTTCACTGTTACAATAATTATTCAATGACATGCTTACACAAGTTTTAATAATATATATGACAGAACCTGTTAAATTACGTTAAACATTTTGTTGTCTTCGTATATACCTTTTTCGAATAACGACTACTCGATTTTTAAGCAAAAATATTGAATAACAACTATTTGCATTTTTAACGCTAGGCTATTTACATATACATTCATATGGACTTGTACCGCTATGGGTACTATATGTACTAAGCTCCTACGATAGTTTTAACAAAACTTGTATTTTCAAATAAAAATTACCAAGCATTCAACCAAAGAGTTTTAGGGACGTTTTAACGACGCGTAAATTCCTCATGCGTGACACATTGCTATGGAAATCTATACACGTAGAGCAAAATCGTGATGCTTAAACCCATAGTCGGTAAAGAAAAAACAAGGAGGGTAGGTTATAAACCGCGGACACGCGGCGATACGAATAGCGAGGGGTGGATTCGATAGAACACGGTGCGTCTTTCTTGAATATCGTTACCAGCTTGACGATTGTTCAAGTCGTTGAGCTTATCGTTGCGCACACGCATACATACACTTTCTTTTTTTCCCAACGCTCTTTATCTTTTCCTTCCACTCGCTCGGGCTACGTAGCGGGCCAATCGTACTAATTAATGTGATGGTTTGTGATACACGACAGTCGACGATGGTACAGTCGAGAAAAGGCATAAGCACGCTAGTCATTTTTTTTCTCTTCTTACGTTGACATCATTTACCTCACTTCTCTTCGGCTTTCTTTCGTTTCTACAATGTATGCGTGTATAGCTCTTTCGTTTTTTACGTACTCGCACTTCCTTCTGACTTCATTGTATACCGCTGCCTTCTATCACGTAATCTGTAAGGTGCAATCTTTATAATTAAGGGGATGAACCGGGAATGAAACGAGAAGAAAAAAGGACTTGCGAGGGAGATGTTTCCCTGTTATTTGTATTAGGGCTGTCAGTGGATTACGCAAATCGAAACTTCAAGAGTATTGTTTTAAGATTAAAAAAGGGGCTCCGCTTGGTGTTATATTAGCTATGTCGAGTGAATGCCTACTTCCAGGAATATTCACGCTTTTGTTATAATTATTTCTATTAACAGTTCTAAGTTTTTCTAGAGAAATATTATTCTGAAATAACATTATTCTTATTATAAATTGAAATAAAATGTTGCCACATAGTTTACATTACAATTAATTGCTTGGTTGCCATTTTTTGACTTTATACAACAGTTCATTCGATTCGAAATATAAATTTAAAATTATCAAATGAAAATATATTCTTAAATTTAATCGTTAAAAATGATTAGAAAATGTTATTAAGAAGTACAAAATATTGATTTTACATTAACAGTTTGAAAACATGAGATATATTAATTACTGAGTTAAAGTGTATTGTAATGAAACAACGAATCAAAAATGAATTTTAAAATTATAAAAATTGAATGGTTGGTGTATCGAGAAATACTGTAGATATATTGAGTACTCAAGATTTAAAATCATTTGTATTATAAGAAACCCCATTGTGAATTAATTAAACAGATATACCGTGGGTGTTCCTCGTATATTAGAGCTCCATTTAAAAAAAAAGCTGAGTCACTTGGATATCATTGATAATTGTTGAATCATGTGGTATTCAATTTACACATGTGATTCTTAACATTTGATTGATTCGTTTTATATTTTAATGGATGGCATGTCAGTTTTTGGCCTTACACTGAAATACAATACATCGTTAATCAATTTAAAACTTCTACAAGCGGATAAACATCACAATAATTGAAATTAATTTGATGTGCTAATATAGATACTGGTGTAAATAAGCACTTTTTTACAAGAATATTCTACTTGCATTTTGAATAAATAACTGTTACAATGTTCTTACTGTATCTTCAATTAATTGGATTGAGTAATATAATCGAAGTATATCTTTTATATCTATGTTACTATAAAATATGGCGATTGCAAATATAAAAAATAATAATAGTTTGAGTGGTTAATTAAGTTAATCGAAAATAGTGAGCTAACCAATTAAATTAAGATAAATAAATGAATTTTCCATAAAAAAAAGCGTGTAATATGCGCGCGATATACAATTTAGGGTAATACACAACAAAGAGGTAATAAAGATTTATAACAAGGAGAGTAAGCGTAACAACAGTTTACCATGTAATTTAGCTTTTGGATGAAGTTAAACTGTTACAAAATAGAAAACTAATCACTCTCGAGTGGCAAGGCCGGTGTAAAAGCTAAGTAAGATTTCGGTTTAAATTCGCGGGCCCTTAAAAGTTAAGACAATCGTGCCTTAAAATTAAGGAAAATCCAAGTTAATCTTAATTAAAAGCCGCGTGGGCGTTTGTTTAAAGATAACTAATTGCGCAGTAAAGAGCCCCAGAGTGAGCGTCACTCGGGGAATCGTTTGGTTTGAACAGTAACGACGAGCGCAGGAAGAAACAACGCGAAGGAACGGAACGCGTAAGCGGACGCTCTTGCAATGTATATAAAAAGACAGGATCGAAATTAACGCAATTTTCCCGCGTGAAACGAGAAGTTCGAGTACGTGCACTGGTCCGCACGAGCGCCCTCGTCATTTAATCAGAAAGACGGTTTTTCACATGGCGTCTTACCGAGGGTACGAAGACACCAGGGCAATACATAAAGATACGAGGCACGACAATAATTAAACTCGAAAGGAGGAGGCAGTAGTGGAAGGTAAAAAGAAGAAAAAGAAGACCCGAAAGAGTAGGAGCGACGAGGAGCGACGAGGAAGCAGAGGACGTAGGTAAGTATAGGTAGGTTTAAGATATAGAGGAAGTAAAGGAAACGAATACAAAGAGCAGGGGAAGAGGAGGGAAGGGTAGAGAAGGGAAGAGAAGGGAAGAGAAGGGAAGAGAAGGCAGCTCGCGAGGGCGTAATAATAAAAGGGGCGAACGAGGGGCAGAGAAAAAGCGCGCAGGGCAAGAAAAGGTGGGGAAAATCCTGATATGCGAGTCACGGAGTAAGAATCGAGCGCTTTCGCGACGCTTGGCGTCGCAACGTTGTCTCACGCGTCCCGCCGCTTTCTTAATTATCATCTGTCTATCTCACGGTGCCGCGGAAGGGGCTCGATCCGGTGGGGGTATACACCGCTCCCGGCCTCCGAATCCCGACTCCCCCCGAGTAGCTAAAGGGAAAGGACTTTGAGGTGGGGGTGGTTAACTACGAGGACGAAGCACTAGACGAAGAAAAGAATATAGCATCGGAGGAACGGGAGAGACGGAGACGGAGAGGGAGAGGGAGTGAGAGAGGGCGACCGGAGAGATAAAGCGCGCGAAAAAGCGAGAGAGGAACGTATATATACGTATATACATACATAAAAGTACAACTGGGAGGTGGAGAGAGAGGAAAAGAAGGAGGTGGAGGTAAAGAAGGGGGACCGGCCGAGAAAGAGAACGAGAAAGAGAGAGAGAGAGAGAGAGAGAGAGAGAGAGAGGGAGAGAGACGGAGCGGGAGGTGGGGGGAGAGAGTAGACCGCCTGGTCGAGGAGGAAAAGAGAGAAAAGGCGCGCCGCCACCACCGGCCGGCGGACCGAGAGGAAGAGAGAAAAGCTTATATAGGGGGGCCGCTTCTTACACTCCGCCCAGCATCCAAGATGGCGTTGCCGGCAGAGTCGCCTCATCATTAAAATCAATAATTAAAAAATATATTCGCGCAGGGCGAGCGCGAGACGCGAGACGCGAGGCGCAAGACGCGAGGCACTAGGCGCTAGGCGCCGTCTTTAAACACGGGGAAACGGACCGGAGAAATAAACGGAGAACGCCACAATGAGAGTCACTGCGCGGTTCAACTAGGCAGGGTAGATTCTTATGTGCCAGTGCACCGCGGTACCAACCTGCACCTGGTGGTGTTCCCGCGATACCGAGCGCGATAGCATCGCCCGCCGACGAGCTTGCTAACTTCGTTTCTTTCACTTGGTTCCTCTGCTTTTCTGCACCTCCTCCTTTTACATTTTTCCTTTTTTTATTCCTTCTCTTTTCATTATTATACCTTCCCCCCCCCCCCTCCTCCCCCACCAAGAGCTGTCGTGCGCCGGCTCGAGTTTTTACTTTCTCAACTGCCGGGCTATTTTCGGCTCTTCCTTGGTAACGCTCCATTCGCGATAATTAATCGCACCTCTAATCCCATAGAAATTAGACAACTCCTGGTACAAGCCTCTGATAATCCACATGCTAAAGGATCCACGTTCTATTTTAATATGACGTCACGTCTTTCGTTCGATGAGACTTTTGATACCTAAGCTACTTGACGTACCTTTCCAAGTAACGCGAGTATACTACCGCAAAAGTTCTTCTACATGATATTAAACTTTGGAATCTATATTACTTAAAAATGTAGTCATTTCTTTTCATTTCAAAAACCATAGTCATGTAAACATTACAAATTCAAAATGATCCATTTTTATCCTGTGGCTTAAGAACTGCAACTATATAAACTTGTAACAGTCTAGATATTATTTTTTTATATATATAAAATCGATGTCCATTTTCTTAATATATTAACTTAGATTCAAGTAAAAAAGAATTTTGTATTAATATATGTGTGTGTATATATATACATATATATCAACAGATCATTAGCTACAAAAAATGATTTTTTTAATAAGTCGTAAAATTAATAATTTACCGAAACATACTCTGAAATGTAGATGAGTGGCAATCAAGGTGAGGAAAAATCATCTGTTAAAGATATCAGAAGATGCAAATTTAACAATCAGCACTCTCATTAATATAAACTTTAAGTAAAGCTTATATTTCATATAACATAGATTGATGTATAGGTATATGCTATGTATAATTATTACAATAAGCAATTTATATGTAAAACCACAACTCACTATATTTAGACTATTATTAAACAGAATATGAAAATAAATAAGTTATACTTATTACTTATATATTATAAAAAAAATAAATAACAAATTATTTATTAGAAAGGTTGATAATTAAATTAATTAATTTAATATTATTCAGACATGATTTACAACAATTTAATGTAGAAATTACCATGCATACATATATTTGTTAAGATTATAAAAATTTCGTAGTTCTGTCTTAAAAATACTATACTGTGTCTTTTAAATAGTTATGTATAAAAATGTTACTAACAATTTATGTATAAAAATATTATCTTATATTTGCGCTGTAAAATAACTTAAAAATATCTTAAAATATTATAGCACGTACAATTAAAAGTGCCGATATTTTTTAGTACCTTTTTGTATCTATTTCAGCTTGTATTATCTTAAGAAAGTTTTTTTTTCAACATGAATAAATAAATACTAGAGGTCGTCGATGGATGTAATTTAAAATAATACCAATCGTACGACTTTTAATTGATGCGAGGAATATAAAATGTTAAAGGATCATAATCTCGATCGAAACTTTTACTATACTTTCGATTACAAGACTCTTGTTTTGCTGCACCTGGATAACGCTGTTTATTATAAAGTAAAATATACTGATATTATTTATATATAATTTTACAAGTACCACCGACCGTCAGGTGCAGTCTATAAGTATTGTTTGATTTTCATTTTTATCTTATTACAAAATACTACTTTATATACGAAAAGAGAAGAATGTATTGTCGCGTGTGTTGAGAACTAAAAACCTAGAATTAATAGATAATTAATAGTTACACATATGTATATAAGAACACGTGGGTGCGAACGCACAAGTATAAGTTTGTATTGCCGAAGAAATTTTCCGAAGATTATTATATAATGCGGTAAGTATTGACAAAGTCCGTGCAACAATTGTTGACAAAGCGGTTGTAGATGGTTGTTGGCTCGTTCTCACGTATGCCTTAACAACACTTACGGTCAATTGAGCGTAGAGCCTCAGAGCGGCGCTTAATCATCCTTTTCCGTCCTTGCAGCAGCAACAAAACCCAGTTGCAAATTTTTATCTCGTACGCATCGTTATTATAACCGGCATGTCGCGCGCAAAAATTTTCCACTTTTTCCCGCAGTAAACATGTGCCGATGTGTCACACGATCCTCGAGGTGCGCACACCTCGTATTCTTGGAAAAGTTCAAGAATCGTCTATTGTCTCGTCGTCGCAATAAAATCCTCGTGTTTCGCACAATTAGACCAAAGTTCTGACGTGTCCCATCACCAATTTACCACGGAAAAACTCGGCTCGTCACCGCGAGATACGTCCATAAATATATATGTATATATCTACGTAGTTATCATACTGCACGGTCGAAATGCGCGACACTTATAAAGTGCACAGGTGCCAGATGTGCAGGTGTATGTATATGCATGCCTCCCTCGAAGGTCGAGCCGAGGGAAGGATTTGGGTCTCCGTCGCACTTGCCACTCGTCCTCCCACTATGTACTTCTATCTCTCTCTCTCTCTTGCTCGCTCTTCCTCTCTTTCCCTTTCTCGTTTTCTCGGCTAATGGGCCCAGGTAAATAACGAGGCTCGTGGGTCGCCGAGGATTAGGAGACACCGACGAGTATATGACATTTGTCCCCTCTCTCTCCTTATAGCAGCTCACCACTCCCGGATGACCATAAATTTCATATATATGTATATATATACACACACCAAGCGCGTACATACGCGTGTGCGTAAGGACGAAATACGTGCCTCACGCGCCATCCTCCTGTTTAACTTTGGCTCTCTTTACTAAGAGAGAGAGAGAAAGAGAGAGTGAAAACAGCCTATTCAAAACTTGGGAGGTGCATCGTAAATGAAACTTTGACGTACTTCTCTTGGTCCTTCTGTATATGCGAGAAAATATATTACTTTACGGTATTCTATGCTTCCAACTTTTTTTTCATCCACTTTACAATAATCAAGCAGGTGTGAGAGTTTATTCCGGCAAAAACGAATTTTTGTTTGATTGCCGATCGCCAAAATGTAAAGTCAAGATATGACGATAAACCTTTCGTTTTTTCGTTGACGTCGGTAGCTCCACGATGACAATCATGTTAAAATATTATATATATATAGACAAGTGGATTCATCGGAAAATAAAAGTTTAAAGAACAATCGTTCTTTCGTTGGTTTTGAAGCAGTGGCTATTTCTGCAACCTAGGTGGTTCGATAATCTGCTATTATACAAAGGCTTTTCTTTGAATTATGCACAAAGAGAGGAATCGACTACCTGAAAAATCCTTTGACACGGCACGCTTTGCGTTAGGCGTTAACCGAAAAAGATTTCTTCGCACTGCAGGTTCAACATATTTGGACGTTTCTATTTTGTCGAAATTAGAAAATAAAGTAATCACAAAGGTGCTCTAGTCATCCATTCCTAAACCTCTGTTTATTTTTCACTAATTCTCATATTCCTACCGATCGTTCCATACAAATACAACCATCCTTTAACTATTTACACTTTATGGTTTTCGTTTTCAGTAATTTTGTTACATTGATATTTTTTGCACATATTCTGTAATACAATAAATATGCATATAACATTATAATGTCGAAAATACTTAAACTAATACTTTTATAATTAACTCCATGAAAGATAATTATATTTTAAAATAAGTAAAATATCTCCATATTTATTTAATTCCTTCATTTTCATCAGAATATTGTGTAAAGAAATTATTATATAAAATTTCACACATTATTTGGAATAAAAATAATATAAAAACAAATTTTGCATTGAAAAAATTAATGTATAGAGCATTTAGCTAATTATATTATGATCTAGAATATTTTGTCTCAATTTAGACAAAAAAAAACTATATAAACTTATAATTAAATTATATTTTTTTAATTTTTTCATTTAAATTAATAGTTTTAATTACAATTTTTTATTATCTATATTTACCTTAATTACTTTACTTTGAAGTAACTTAAATAAATATTATAACTATAGATCAGATATATACAAGTTATTCATACTTTGAACTATTTTTACACTGTAATCTACCATGGAAATTCATACATGATACGTAAAAAATTGGAAATTTAATTACGTAAAATACCTACATCCAGATTGATTACACTATGTATATGTATAGTTAAAATATTTGTCAGAATATTAAATCGTACTAATTTAAACAATAAATGTTTAAATTTATCCGTAACAAAGATAATTTAAATACCGTATATATGTGCAAATTTGATTAAGAAGTTATATTTTTTGTCCCTTACCTCCCTTGGAAAAGAAAGTTCTTTTTATATCACGTATCATTATATAAAATATAACAATGTTTTTGTGCTTGTGATCAATTAAATATAATCATAGACAGAGAGGATTCGATAAATGTCAACGACTAAATAATTACGCATCACATCCTCGGTGTGACTTTGTTCCAAAACGAAGTCGAACCGATAAATCAAGTGTGGAATACGCGCAATACGCGATCCGTCGGTTCTACCTGTTACCGTCGCTTCAAATTAATTAAACCTACTTGGCTATCGTGACCAAGCATCATAATTGTGGTTTCTCACGGTAATCGAAGGAAAGTCTAGAGATAAAAGAAAGAAAGGTCCAGTCTGGCTGCTCATAAACCACACCCTTGTAACGATCGATGGGAAGTCAAATCGGCTAGAATCGTTGTAGAATAATCAATCGAAAAAGGTGATAAAATGAGCGCGAAAACGGACGTTATTAACTATACGACAGATAAGCTGTCCTGTCCAGGAATAGGTACATATATTAGAGGACTTGACCCAGGGCACGATGAAAAAAGAAAAAAGAGCCGCAGTCAAATCGGTCCGGGAAAACAGTTTTGTCGAGCAAACTAGGGTTGGTGACAATCGTAAAGAGATCCATCTAATGTGTCCGAATATTGTATCGAAGAGAAGAGAGAAGAGGAGAGGGTACTCTTTTGGTCATGCTCGTCTTCTGGATATAGTCATTGGGCTCTCTTGCAGAGGAAAAGAGAAAGGACGAAGAAGCGCGCTTAGTCGGCGACGAGATGTGGTATATACAGTGGGAGCGGGAGGGGGAAAAGATCGGGAGAAGAAAGAAGAGAGAGGGTCCGGTGGGCTGGTACCCAAGGTTATGGAGGTGGCCAAAGAGGTGGGACTCTACGCTCGCCCTCTTCCATTCTTCTCTCTCTCTCTTTCACTCTCTCGGTCTCTCTCCCTCTCACTCTCACACTCGCTGTCTCGCTCTGGCTCGGTGCGATTCCGTCTCAAGAGCACGCTTAGGCAGTCACTACGCGACCGTAACGCTAACCGGCCAACTTGAGCGCGCGTGCCCTCTCGCTTCAATCGGGGGCTCACCTCTCCCTTTCCCGTGTGGAGTGACCGCACGAGGAGCTTCCGCTGCAGTTGACCGACACCATGTGACACGAACCTCAACCAAATCGAACCAAGAGAGGAGAAAGAGATCGCGGTAAACAGCGGAAGTTCCTCTGAAACGAGAGTAAATCACGAGGTGCTGGCAAGTGCACCGCGCGCGATCTCCGAGTGTCGTAACAAGTGCTGCCAGTGGGGAAGCTTGATAACAGGTGATACGGGGCTCGAACGTGGGTCGCGTTGAACTACCGTGGTTACGCGAGTGAAATACCGATTCTATCAATTCGTGCCCGCGCCTACGAACCTCTATATATCTATATCTACATACAAATATATATATATATATATATATATACATTCGTATTTATATATATATACAATATATACATATATATAGAGAGAGAGAAGGAGCGATACCGAAATATCCTTATACATACGCGCGCGTACATATGTGTAAATATATGTATACACAGGAGGATACACGCGCTCGGGGGATTTCGATGCGTTTTCGACGAAAAAGTGTGGTTATTCGACTGTGGTGAATCACTATGCGAAGGAGCATTATCACCATATGAGATTTCGGACAGGATTTTAGATCAAAACGAAACTTACAATTACGCCTATATTTCGTACAGGTAAGATTGCTTACTGCCGATATTACGATGGATGGTCGGTTCGCTACGAACGAGACAAATTCTATTCGACGTTTTAGAAATACCTATGATATTCGCATAAATCTATTTAAAAAACCCCTTTCCGTTAAGCTGAACATGTGTTGCTTAAAATAATATCTCACCGTTCTAATGAAATGGTTTATTTTTCTTTTAACTCAATATCTTTTTCGTTTAGATATATATACCTTCTTTAATTTGTCCAGGTGATTATATTAATCGAGGACCATTATCTTACTGGTAGCATTACCAATATTTGTATAACACACTCAATCTATTATACGCAAACAAGTCGTTGTATTAAAACTATAATTTATCATTATTTTATTATATTAGAGTAAAAATCATAAAAAAACTGTTGTTTTTATCTAATTTATTAAATATTAATTACAAGATAACACTAACAAATAGATTTTTATTTTTGCATACTTTATAAACGTTGCTAGAAGTCCAAGTATTATGTGTTAATAATTGAGTATATTGAATAATTATTCAAGTAGAATGTAAGATTATTCCAAATAGTTTTCACAATTTCCATAAGTTAATAATCTATAAGTGTAATAGGACATGTAAGTTCTAAATACACAAAGTAAATATCAACTTTGACGTATTTACTAATATGTGCCAAGTAATTATTATTGAGAAGTGATTCAGTCATAAATACTAGAAAAATAGTCAATAGTATACATGTGACGTAATTATAATTTTATGTCAAATTCATTAGTTATATTGACTTTAAAAGATGTCACTATTAATATAAATTAATCTTTTACTTATATTGATATTTCATCTATTGGAATTTATTGATATATTATCAAAATTTTCATTGAATCTATTAATTTAAAAATTTCTTTTATTTTAACTTGAATGTATATACACACAGTCTATAATTTCATAAATACTATAACAAATATTTTCAGTGCAATATTTTTTAAATATCAATTTTTAAAATAATTAACCAAATGTACTTTTTGGACGAATCATTTTTCATTGTTCTTAGATAGAAAATTAGTGAAGTTATGAAATTGAGAGAAATATATTTTTAAATTAATATTCAATTGAAATAATTAAGAATTTACTTAAATTAAATTAATTTTTAGATAAAATAATTAAATTTACTTACATCCACGAATAAATTATTTAGTTTAATTGAATACTTATATTTAAATAAAATGAAAAATAGTTAAATATATATACAAAAAAAATTTCAATAAAATTACTAAATTTTTTTTATTATCTACTTTTTTTATGAAATTAGATTGTATTGCATTTATTTGATCTTGTACTTGATTACACGTAAATGTACGATTTTTAAATTATAAATTAAACATAATTTGTGAATGTAATTTATTATGAAATTACTGTTACAACTGTTTTTCGTATATTTATTTATTGCTATTATTGAAATTAATTAATCTACCGTCATATATGATTTAAAAAAAGAACATATTTTTTTATTAATACAAATAAAATGGTTTATTCATTAATCACTTAACATAAATATTTAAATTTATATCAAATAATCCAAAATACATTGAATCAAATCAATAGCGAACACTGCACCTTTTTATAATTACATATATCAGAGGTGTACATCGGAATATGTATCACGGAACAGTGTTGAATCCACGTGGATTATATATTTAGATAATGTTCTTGGGTCTCGATGCCATAGTGTCCTTGAAGCTATTTTGCGTTCCCCTCAAGAAAGCCCGAAGCGAGCACAATATCGTTGTCGGGACGACATGCGTGGGCATTTAAAAGCCATCGTTCCCCTCGACACCCTTGCGCGTGCAATCTCAACCCTCTTTTTCGTTACCATACGAGCCTGTACACGTACGACCTTTGTGCATATAAACGCGAATTGGAGGTGAGAGACCGCCATTGGATATTCAACCTGAATCAAAGCGAACCTTGCAATTACATATCCTCTAAATATTTCAAAGGAAGGAAAACGTACCACTAGGAATAGATCTACGCAATGATGAAACTTGTTTTCTTATTGCCGAAGAACGAACGGAGTTTCGTGAGAGTTTCAAAACAGTAAACCTGTTTAATCTACCTACTTTAGGTTAATATCAAAAAAGTTATTGCGGTCTTACAAGTGCTCGCAATTAACAGCATGACCTGCACTGATGATTGATATCAATGAGCGCTAAAATGCAAAATAATCGGTACAACTTTTATTAAAAATTGTTATCAATTTGTCCTTTTGCAAATTTATTATACTGCGCTATTTTATTTTCCGCGACAATCTTTTGTGTGTCGTTAAAGAAGAATGCACGTAATATTTGACACCTGAGTTCTTCACGTTTCTAACTCTAATACATCTTGTTTTATGTGCTGGGAACATCATTATTCATTGTAATGAAGCAACTAGTCACTACAAATTATAGCATATATATTGTGCTTTATTTGACGACCTCGGTTTCAATGGCAACAGTTTTATGGAAAATATTCTTTTTGCAGTTTTATACCAGTGCCGACAAATTCTAACTATCATGTTTTACCGTGAGATGAATATAATCTCTTTATAGATAACCACTCTCCCTAAAATAAATGGAGACGATTTTTAAAGCAGGATTTAAGCATTTCTAATAAATCGGTAGAATATGACCAGTTATGACTTATAATGTGGCTATTTCTAACCTCAATTAACCTACGTGAAATGTTTAATTGAAAACGTAACTTGACAAAGGCTTAACATTTGTTAATTTAAAGAAGATTTGATTTAAATACTTACTCCAGATTATAATTGTTTCAATCGTTAATCCGTAGCTAATTTACCTAATACTCGTATAATTACTGAAAAAACAATTGGTACATACTAAATAACGTGCGAATGAAATACTAAATTCAAGATCCAATCATGCGTAAATGTATGAAAACACAGAGGAGATCGATTCGTCACCGATCGTGAAGAGAAAAAAAGCAAATCCAAACCCTCTTTGTCTCGCCTCTGGTGAATCTCTAAAGCAAGTTTAGCCAAGAGAATAGGAGAAAAAAGGAAGCATAAATCAGAGAGAAAATTTTGGCCGACGAAACGCCTATAAAATTTGCATACATGCAAGCGCATGCATGCGCGGTAAACGCCACGCGATCCATGCAGATAGCCCAAAGACGGGGAGCCCTCGAAGAGGACGGGAAACCGCGAGGAGCGGAGAGGAGAGGAGAGGTGAGGAGCGAGGGAGGGAGGGAGGGAAAGAGAGAGAGAGAGAGAGAGAGAAGGCGCGCGGACTCGCGCAACCCCCGATCCGAGGAAGGGTAGTTCGCGGTCCGCGGAAGGAGGTACGGTGGGCGTACGGCGAAAAACACGTCGCGCGACAGAGATAGAGCAAAAGAGAGAGAGAGAGGGAGTGAGGGAGAGATAGAGAGAGAGGGCGCTCGGTTGGTAGAGGGGAGAGAGAGGCGTCGCGGCGCCGTCGAGGGAGGGAAGAGACACGAAGCGAGCGAGAGAGAAAGATAGACCGCGTGATGCCGGGGGTCTCGACACGCTTAAGGAGCTCCACAGAGGGGGGAGCGGAGAACGGGAGAGCGTGGAGTCGGGTAGGGGCGAGGGGCGAGGGGCGAGGGGTGGAGGAGGGAGGAGGGAGGGGGGGGTACCCGAGGAGGGGCGCCTAACGTCACCGGCGCATTCACTCACCGGCCGTCGCCGACTAAGGCCGCACACGCAACCCTCCATGCACGGTTAGTTCTCTCTCGTCAACTCGAGAACGTCTTCAGTCCCCCACCTCTTTTCGTTTTCCAAAATTCCAAAGGCCACTCCTCGATATTTCGGCATCCCGCCCTCCTCGCTTACCCCAACAAACAGTTCGCGCGTGATCTCGGAGCGCCATGTGCCTTGGATCAGAGACGATCATAAACCGATCTTGAACTCGTTGCGCAACGTACTCTGGAACGTGAAGTGATACCTGCCTGCTCAGGAACGTGTGCGAGTGTTCGTTTATCTCGGTTATCGTTTTATCCGCGTTACGTTATACGTTATTGCATCGTTTTATTTTAGTTGTTATGCTTTTACTGGTAATTGGTGATCTCAAAGAAAAAAAAGTGATAATATTGAAGCACAGTCGGACCGGGAGTATTCCTCGTGAGGTGTGAGGATGATACATGCGCTACTTATGTGTTTATCGATGCAGCTGATTACAGTGAGTTCGGGTTATTTGCACACTTGACGCGCAATTTATATACCTTCGCCGAATGGGACATTGCCTCTAGATTATATCTATCTATGTATGTATCTTGGAAATTTGTCTCAATGGAAATTCATAGCCCTCGATCGGTTGATTGTTTTGATTATTCCCTGTTTACGTTGCATCGTATCTACTATTCCATTCTACCTTGTTGTAAATGGTCGAACATTGATAACATTAATTTCTTTGACTCCCGGTATGTAAACTACTAGTTTTAATCATTCATTATTCGTACATGTTTTTCTTTGCTATTTCATTCAACTAGTCTTATTATATTAAATACTCGTATCATTCCTTATTGATGCTTTTGCGCTGATAGTATGATTAATAAACGTATAATTAGTTGTTAAATGCTACATACGTGTTCATTAAATATGCACAAAATCAGTGCTTTTCTAATTAATATTAAAAAATATTTGTAAACCGCACGCGCTCTTCGATTAAATTTATAAATATTGTATAATAATAATAATAACTAGACAATGAATTATTGAATAAAGTACAAAACTTACATTTATTTGCGATTGGAAATTGTGATTAATTGCTTCTGTTAATACCATCCATTCTATTACAATTTAGTATGTACATGACAAGCCTGCTTTAATGTGTTATCTTACAGATTGCATATATTTTTTACACGCGTTACGCCATAATTAAATATTTTTTACAACGTTAGTGAATAAATGTAATCTTAATTAACGATTGTACATTTTATTAATTGGCATTACCTAGTTTATTCAAAATCTGCGGTATATTAATTAAATAAGTAAATGAATTAAAGAACTTACAACAGTGAAAATGAACGACACGTAATACAGATCCAATGTATAAAGGAAACTATTTTCGATGCGAGGGAAAAGATCAGCTGATCATCCGTAAGGGGAGTGTGTAGGTGAAGCTCCTTCACACGGACGCACACATACGTATGCTGGGGCTGGTTTTCGTTTTCGCGCGCACTTGAACGTGATCCGGACGCTCCACGTGACACGCGTGGGCGCCTTTTTCCCTGTCGAATGTATCGCGTTTCCTACGGAAAAAGGGCAAATCGTAAAAAAACCGAGTAGGTATCATAGTAGGTGGATCATATTTCCCGATCTCGACGAGCATTGTCTCATTTGACGCAAGTGATTTTCGCGAGTTGTAGCTATCGAAGGGTCGAGATGACATTGTCTGTATTCGGAGATATACACTGCGGAAAGATGAAATTAATGCACGAGCAGTCTTTTATTATGACGGAGATATTGCCGCGAGAAAAATTCGAAATATCGCGTTTCACATATCGACTATATCGCTTTTTTATACCTTTAACCCATGTCAAGAGGCTATGTTATCAGTTGAATTTAAGATATCCTTACCCAATATGTATTATTTAGATCGTATATTATATATATATATGTATATATAAATATTTGTTTATTAATTATAGTTATCGTTTTATAACTTAATTAAATGTATACATATGCATAGTTTCTCGTTACGTTTTAATTTTCAGCTTGACAATATTGGTTTAAGCATGAAAATTTAATCAAAAGCAGACGAGCGTATAGTCCTAGTCAGACGCGGCACATCGAATAAAAGATAGCTATAAAATCCATTAATTAAAAAAATATGCGTTAAATAATTTTGACCAAGCGTATGTACGGAACGAGCCGTAATATATCGAAAAATCCGAACAAAGTGACGTGTTTTTTCTCCCCAAATCGCAGGTGAAACTTTTATTCGGTTCATGTTTATCTATTATCTGAGCAGGCTGGCGTTAACGAGCGCGGAACTTCATTAAATTCGTCGAAAAAGAGAAGGAAAATTCTCTGCGTACTCGCGTCTCTGCCCCTCTCTATCTCTCTTTCTCTCTCACTCCACCCACCTCCTGCCGCCCTCCGATTGAATTTGCAATGCCCAAAGGCTTTAACTCGAACGAAAATTCCTGCGCACTCTCAAAAGCTCACTCGTTCCCTCACTACGAAAGCTCGCAATTGAGGCTCGGCTTACGAAATTAACGACGGTATGCTCACTTTTAAGGCTCGACCTTATGTGCGTCATGCGCGCGACAAACAAGTACAGGGGCTCGTTTGACTCCTCGCGGCTTTTTTCCTCCTCTGACGCGCGTATACGTACACGTGTCAGTTTGACAACAAAGTTCGCCGAGTGAGTCCGGCGCGCGAGGATCAGCTCGACTGGTTTGTCGAACGCCTCGGGCTTCTACCGGTAATTTTTTTTCATCCGAAAAAAATGGATCTTTACAGGTCGAAGCCATAAATTTTCAATTTTTCTTTTCATATTTTGATTCGTGCAACTTTATTTTTTATGTCACCGTCAATCGTTAAATTCAGGGCTCCTTCGATAGAAACGCTATTATCGCTGCATAAAAACATGACTGTAAATGATATTTGCATATTTGTCTAGTTGTCATATTTGATAATATTTGTAAATATATATTAGAAATCTTTTATTGTTATAATTTAATTACTGATATACAGTTTCAACTATAGATGTTTTAACTAATTCAAAAAGTAATATTTTTAATTTACTATATTTTGTGATTTACGATAATAAGTATATATAAATATTTTTTTTAATTTACAAAGAAACACGGTATTTGATTACGCTGAACTTAATGAATGCATGTATGCTGCTGAATTGGAGGAATGTATCGCGAAATTCGTTGATAGAGGAATAAGAAGTCTGTGAGTGAGAAGTCGATAGGATTTTTCGAAGAACGACAGTTAACTTGTGGAAATAGGTTGTTTAACAAATTGGACGTTTACATAAATTACGGCACCGGCTAAATTGCATTTGCGACATACGTAGGATAGAAGTATAGGCGTGTGAAAGAAATTCCTTTGCGCCGCATAAAGCGTTTCGCGAAAATGTCAAACGTATACGGAATATTTCGCTAAATATTCAAAATATGTCTTACGCTATGTTGTAATTTAAATTGTAAATATCGCGCAATGAAATTTTATCTCCTTGAGTGTAATTTAACGGATTATCTTTAGTTTTATCAATTTCAATTGTATTTAAACTATTTCTCGATTCGCGTAGTATAAAAAAAACATAAATATAGGCTGTTTGCAGCGATTCAAAAAAAGAAAAAAAGAAAGCTATATAACTTATCAAATCTAACGTAATGAAATATGTCGACGATTATCTTATCGTATATTCTGAAAATCGTGGAGTTTGCGAACTTGTCCGCGAGAACGATTGCTCAAGTTTTGCCACGATGAAACGACGGCGGCGGCTGCGATCGACGCTCAACTCCTCTCCCGTTGCAGAAGCAATATTTCCCCCTATATACCAGCGAGGGGATACGCGTTCTCGCTTTCACTCTACGTGTACTTTCGAGCGACGATTCGCGCTCCCGCGAAAATTGACACTTTCCGCGCCTGTAATTACGATCCGTTAAATCATTAAAGCAATAGTCGCTCGTAACGCGTGCGCTCCAGTCTATTGTTGCAAAGCAATGCGCACGTGTGCGAAAACCGCTTCTACGTTTCCTGTTAAAGGTTTTACGCGTTTCTCTGGCCTAACGCATTTCTCTGGTGCAAGGAAACGTTATCCTGAATATTGATTATCGAATGATTCAGCTGAACTATATTTAGGATTTCATTTTTCCTTTGTTCAAGCAATTCCTAGTATCTTCCCTTAATTTTACAATATTGCGTCAAGAATATAGTGTAACTTTAACCTCTATACTCATAACAGTATTTAGTACAAATATTTATACAACAATTTTTGAAAAGGATAATAATTTCGTAATTAAAACGATTATTGGATTTTTTCACTTCTTGTTTAACTTAGATCAAAGTTGATTAATTAATATTTTATAGTTGGTTGATCCATTTAATTAAACTACACTTATACATTCGTCTTTAAAATTTTCTGTATTTTTGAAATATTCATAATTACTCTTAGAAAAACCTTAAATTCTAGTATCCAAATTGCCAAGTCCTTTAATCATCATCCCTGCCTGAATAATATAAATATACTATTACTTGCCATTACTTTAATTTTTGAACCTGAAATCACCACTGAATCTTATAAGTATTATATACACAAAAGATTGTTCGAAAAATACGAATGAGAACAACAAACTTGATTACAGAAAATCAGCGAAGATCGTGAACGAGCTGAAGAGGAAAAATCAGAAGAAGCTAAAAGCGCGTAGCTTTGGCTTATAAATCCGGTCAGTTGCATGGAAGTGCAAAGGGGGAGCGAGATAAAGGGTAACGCGAGGACAGGTGGCGGAGTACGGAGGTGGTATCGCGGCTAGCAGCGCGCGCACCTAGTGGAGCTACAACGAGCATCAGGACGCCAGGGGCGGTTGAACGATGTCGAGTGCTGCGGAGAGTCCGGACGGGATGGCCCTCCAGTCCCACTACTCGCTCAGATGGAACAATCACCAGACGCACATATTGCAGGCGTTTGAGGCTCTCCTACACGCCGAAATACTCGTCGACGTGACCCTCGTGTGCGCCGAGACAAGCCTCAGGGCTCATAAGGTCGTTCTTAGCGTATGCAGGTAAGCTACCATTTATTTCCTTCTGTTTCCCTCGACTTATTTACATATATCTTACATTTTCCTATTGTGACAAGGGAACCGAATTGTATTCAACTAGTTTCTTTCCAATGGCTATCTTAATACCATAAACATTTTCTATACATTCATATATTTTTTCAGATATCACATGGTATACATTGTACATTTTTTATTGCTTTTTTTCTTTTTTATAAGATTGATTTTTACAAATTTGAAACATTTCCTATTTGAAATAAAATACTTATTTGAAATAAGAATTTTACTGTTTCAAAGTATATAACATAATTGAATAAGTAAACATGAGTAATATATATATGTTATGTATATTTAAAATATAATGCATGTTTTCAATCATTATTATTTCATTGTTTAACATAAAACATAACACAGAAAAATATTGTTACCGAAAGTGTAACTCTGTATTCTAGTACCCAAATATGAAAAAATCCATATAAAATTCAATCTCATAGCCTGTTTGACGAAAGTTATACGCACTTAATGAAAAATTGTGAAAAAATATGCTTCAGTTAAATCGCTGATACTCAGAAACAATTACAGGTAGACACTCAAAATTAGATTTTTTAAAACTTTGAGATCAAATAGATACGACTAAAAAAAAGAAGCTCCAATCTCTTAATTTAGTCAAACGTTATGGAAGAAAAAAAATTTATGAACTTTTCAGACAAAAAAAACTAGAAAATAGTTCTCAAAGTTATTACAGAATTCGTAACCTGGAGGGTGATACTTCTCCTTGTTAGTATGTAATGCACGAGTAATATTTTTATATAAACTGCATATTTAACATGAATCTCACACGGAGAGAATTTTTTTATAACTTTTTCTGCGAAAACACGGTAAACTTGGAATATTTGATTAACAACTTAAAATTTAGACAGCACGGTAAAAATTATAACAATTTTTCATTACAAATATTATGATTTTTTTGGTTAATATTTCTCGGATAACTAATCAAATATCCCAGGTTTAGTGTATCATCGCGATAATTTTTATTAAACAATTCTCTCCTACATTTCTTCTGTTTTTAAGTTTAATATAACTATTTAAAATAAAAATGATGAAGCTCATATTAAAAGTAAATTAAACGGAATTTTGTTGACAGCCCCTTTTTTGAGCGGATCTTCGCAGAGCATCCGTGCAAGCATCCTGTGATCGTACTAAAGGATTTCCCAGGCCGTGAGATTGCAGCCCTCATCGACTTTATGTACCGAGGCGAAGTACGCGTAGGCCGCGAAGACCTTCCAGGGCTGATGCACGCAGCCGAAAGTCTACAAATCAGGGGTTTGGCCTCCTCGGAACCGCGACCGGCCAGTCCTCCCGAGACCCCAACCACCGACCTGCTCATGGGTGAACCCTCAACGCCCGAGGGTGCCAGGCAATCGATGCTCATGGACGGTGTCACCCACGATGAGGACGACGAGAACGCGTCGGATAACGGCGTTGTTCCAAGTATCAATGCCGCAACGACGATACCCCTGATACCCAGGGACTCTATCTTCCCCAGGGACCACAGACTGCCGCACATGAGTCACCTCAATTTTAACCTCAGGGAGCTCCGAGAAACGTGCAGTTCGCCCCTGATGCCCAGACGGAAGCAGGCTAGGCCAAGGAGAAGATCGGGCGAGATGGTGCCTCAGGATCTCAGCAGGCCGCACCCACCGCCTAGCTTGAGTCCGCCCAGTGCGGGTCTCAATCTCACCAGTAACGGTCAGCAGCAACAGCAGCACCACCATCACCAGCAACAACAACAGCAGCAACAACAGCAGCAGCAGCAACAACAACAACAGCAACAACAATCACAGCAGCAACAGCAACAGCAGCAGCAACAAACTGAACAGCAACAGCAACGGCAACAGCAGCCGCCACGACAGCGCTCGCCGTCGAGTCACCATCCTCAGCAGAGTCCACCAGAAGAGATGGCGGAAAATCTATCGATGAAGAGAGAACCCAAACGCTCGCTCTCGCCGTCAACCTCGGTCGAACAAATGGTCAAATCCGAGAGTGAAGCGGCCAGCAGTCCAAGAGGCTCGCCCCAAACGGGTACCAGCCTCCACCCGGACGCATCGTTCTCGGATTTGCCCGCGGCCGGTCTCACAGCCATGTCAGCGATGTCGCTGACCCCACCCCACCATCACAGTAGTGAGTACCTGACGAGTCTCGGACAGTTCGCGGCGCAGTGGCTGCCGCCGAACCACCAGAATCACATGACCAGTGGTAGCGCGCATCCTCGACACCCGCGCGACGAAAGCCCGCACGGCAAGCCACCTGGGAGTGGCTACCCTTACCAACAGAGCGAGTCACCTCTCGCGCCCAGATCCGCGTTCCCCATTGACGGAATGACGCCTCTGGGCGGTGCCGCGGGGCTTTTTCCGCACGGCGGGCCACTCGATCTCCACGACAGCTTCAAACCCGAGAGCTTTCACGGGCTGTTCGTAGGCGCGAGCCTCGGTCACCACCACCCCACCAAGAAGTCGAAGAAGCACAGGGGCGACGGTCTGCCTCGGCGCTGGAGCGATCACTCCAGAGGTTTACCGGTGTGTCGGCCCAAGGGCCAGCACAGCGCTCCGAGGGGAGGACCACCTCGTTCCTGGACGAACGCTGACCTGACCGAGGCGCTCACCATGGTCTGGAACAAGAAGATGACGACGTCGCAAGCGAGCCGCGTCTACGGGATACCGTACAACAGTCTCCTCATGTACGTCAGGGGCAAGTACGGAAAGAGTCTGAAGCTCGAGCAGCTGAGGAGGGACTGCACCGCGGGCGAGGTAATGAACTCGCTGAACAACAATGTCAAGCCGATCGAGCCACCGCCGAGCTCGAGGTTACCGGGGCTGACGGGGCTGCCGCATCCTGGCGAGACCGAGGCTAATTTCGCGCACCACCCGCTGCTGAGTGGTGGCCTCGCCCAGGGCTTCTTCCCCGATTTCGCCAACTTCCCGGTCCCGGTAAACATGGTCCACCTGCTCCCGCCCAGTGAGCAGAAGGCGTTCGAGCCCCCCACGAATCCTCAGCCGGGGAACAATAGCGCGAGCAACGGACACCCCGCGATCCGCGCTGAGGATGTGATGATGAGCAGGAGCAGGAGTCCCTCGCCGATCAACGTCGCCGGGGCTGGGCTGCACGAAGGCATGATGCCACCTTCGGCCCAATCCGCTCCTGCGTTACTGCAACAGAATGGATCCGACTGAGGGACAACCAAGCCGAAGAAGAGGAGGAGAAAGAAGTGCTTCGACTCCG
Source organism: Theocolax elegans (assembly GCA_026168455.1). Lineage (NCBI taxonomy): Eukaryota > Metazoa > Arthropoda > Insecta > Hymenoptera > Cerocephalidae > Theocolax > Theocolax elegans. Next base: position 29,682,693 of record CM047426.1, read on the forward strand.
CCGGCTCTTCTCTCACAAGACTGAAATCGCACCGCCAGGGTAACAAGCACGACGACGTTCTTTCACCCGAGACCCTGCTTTATTATTACTATTGATATTAGTTGTCGCTGTCGACTATTCACGTTGATACACCTGTTTATTATGTATTTCGTAAAACTTTCGTTACTGCGTATGTTGCCGTGTTAATCTTTATATTCTGTATTTTTCCAAGTAGCCCTCGAAGATTGCGTTCCGCTTCGTCGGTCACTCGGCGGCTCACGGTATTCGTTTATTCGCGGCAGGCCACGTCGCGTTTCTCTCCGGCACTCGCGGAAATCGTCTCGCGTCGAGCGCACGCGTATCTTAGTCTTTGACGAAGCAATCGAATTATACTCGAGACATTTTTTTAAATTTTATACAGTTTCTTACAGCTGCGATAACAACGCGAGACTATTTCCATGTAGCGAGGAGGAGCGCGACGTTGCCATTACCGTGTCGTTTACGAGATTCGAACGTTATTTTCCCGAAATTTAGCTATTCGTCTCGATTACTATCTTTTATTTACCTTTTTAGTTTAACGCTCGCTAAGAGTCGTACGAAGCTCACACATCTCGCCCCGTCGTTCTTCTCCGTCGACTGCGTAATATATATATATAAAAGCGGTGCGAGGGTAGCTCCGATACCGAAACTTTCGTTATCCGTTTTGACTTGCAATCCTCTATTGAGGTCATCTCTCTCTCTGACTGACGTGTTTTTTACTAGGTTTTGACCGTGATACACGTGTTGTTTTAATCTTGTGCACCTCAGCATCATCGCTATTTTTTTAACACTTTTTACCGGTGCGAAAGTTTCGACGGAGCCTTTCTCGTGCCTTTTGAGCAAATCATGCCGCCAACAACACATCGCACACTAAGCAGCTTCACTACATTAAACAATAAGACAGTTCCTGCTATGCTGAACCGATACCAAATAGTACACCCGTTAAACTATCGAGGAGAATGTAATATGTGAATAAAAAGGAATAGGGCCGAGGCGAAACACATGGTCTCGTTCTACCAACACTTTCTACGAGACTCGCAAAATGTCCCGATGAAGTTTCGTTTGTTTTTTGCGCTCGACCATGAATTGTATAATTTTTCATTGTTATTCTATTATTTGCGCTTATGACGGATTAGTGCAAAACTTCATTTTTGCCAGACGAACTGCATTACACGATCGGTCCATTTTTTTCACTCCCATTTCTGTGTTTTAACAGTCGTGTTTTAAATTAATTATGGAAAATTTATGAACCGATAGTGGTAACATCAAATTTTCTTTATATCTTAGGAATCATCGCATGTTTCACTTCATCTTTGCCGTGAAAAATATAATCAATTTTTTGTTGCATAAGAAAAGTGAGAGAGCATGTTTAGAAAAGATAAAATAATTAATTTCGCGTTTGCAATGGAAGTAAAAAAATCCGATATCGATGTAACATAGTTGGCCAGGTTAGTAATTGTGTAAATGGTAATTATCTAATACTTGAAATATTAGAATCAAATTTATTAGTGTCAAAGGAAAAACTGTTTGACTCCAGTAAGCGAATGTTCTAAAATTAATTGTGATTTTCGTTAATTTCAATTCGTGCTTGACGTGCAATATATAATATACGAAAGAAATAAAATTCTAGAAAAGAACGGTCAAGGGCTCGTAATAAAGTACCGAAAAACATCATTTTTTTCATCTTTATTTGACTGAGGGACTGGTGCAATATTGGCGTGGGCTAAGAACGAGATGCGCGCTGTAAATAAATAGTTACAACTAAATCCACTTTTGTTTTCTCCATCAACAAATACTTAAACGCTTTTGTTCTCTTTCGAACGTAAATGTGAGCGCATCGCGCGCGCGCGGTCAAAAATCGCCGGAATAAAAAAATCCAAAAATCGTGCTAATGAATTTTGAAAGAAAAGCCAAATGATAAAAGAAAGCGAATGAATAAAATATTGCAAACGATTTTACACATTCGTAAGAAAACAGAATATCAAGATATTTTCGCAAGCTCTGAAGCCGCAAACTCGTAAAATTTTCTTTTCCAACTGCCAAGAAAAGAGTAAAACCGAGAACGCGGCCGAGAGAGACTTTGTAAATCGCACTATAGACCAGAATTTTCGACAACAATATTTCGATAACCAGACGGAAGCGCAGGGTAACTAACACATCAGGGATAGCCACTGACAAATCTACGATAGGTAAAAAAAAAAGAAAAAATGCTACATATTAAACTATAAAGGTAAAAAATAATAATAATTCATTAAACGAAGAGAAAAAAAGAGAGGGAGAGAGAGTATAAAGCGCGTACAGTTATATTTCATTTTTAAAAGATAAAAGAAATACAAAAATTATAGAATCGAAAACATGAAGGTATAAGAAAACAATGAGGGGAGTAACAATATCGCGAAACGCAGAAGAGGCGTGAAATAAAATAAGACGAATTTTTTTTCAATGTTCATTTTTTTAATGAGATACGAGATGATGTGAGTAAATAAAAAGTGCTTAGTGGAAATAAGGGGGGCGCGAAAGCGAAACGTCGCACCGCAAATAATGTACGAAAGATATTAAAATGAAAGGCCATTAAAGGAATCTCGCGTCTGTGCACAAATATATTTATATGAGCTTTGATCTATTATTGTAGTACACTGGTAATTTTTTTAATATGTTAAAGTGTATCACAGCTTTTTAAAATAATATTATTAATGAAGTTCGTATATATAACTTTGAGTTATTTTTACATTCGTTAAAATAAATTATTTAAAAAACTTAGTGATTATTGTACAAATAATAAAAAAAAAATTATCTACCAAAAAATAACACTGATTAATGTATTAAAAATATTAACCGAAACTATTTTAAAATGGCCGAAGCTCGTTAGTGGTTAAAAAATAAAGGATAAAACAAGAGGAATAATAAAAAAAAAGATATCGGTACAATAAGACATTAAATGAATTCGTAGTGACCACAGGCTTTCAAGCCCCCGAAAAGATACAGTCTGTATAATACAAACTAATATTATTATTGATTATTATTGCGGATATATATGAAAAAAATAAATAAATATTATTCTATATACAGGGTGTTTCAAAAGAGTTTATAAACTATGCTAACGACGGCACGTGTCGCACGCCTCCGCTTCGATTTTGCTTTTTCTAATTAAATGTTTTCATCCCCTCCCGTTTTTACGAGTTGCCTTTGATCGTGTTTTGGTACTACGTGCAGAACAAGAGAAGCATGTTGAAAAATGCGCTTCCCTCAATTCAGAATTTCATTAAAACTGGGTGAATTAGCTATGGAAAGGACAGTAGGAATAGATAAAACTAATTTTCAACCTTCATTTTATCAATCACCAAAAGGTTACTATGACCTTTCCATACTTTATTTGTACAAAACGTTTTTTTGTAAAATACTTTGGCGAAATCATAACGAATACGTAAATATATGTATAAATAATTTATAAATAAATCAGGGATGATAAACTTTAAATTTTAAATATTCGACAATTATAAATAATTGTAATAATTTTAGGGTATTTTATTTCTTACGAGTCACTCAAAAGTGAATATTTTTATTGATCTCAAAGATACGAAAATCACTCATGTATGTTAGAAATTAGTAAATTTACATGTATATTTATTATTATTTACTGCATAAACTTAATAGTTTAATTTTTAAATTTTATATTTAAAATATAATACAAAATACGTGGGCATTAAATAAACGATATTTAATATTAATTCGTGTAAAATAATATTATACAAATAAAAATTTATATTCTTTTATAAATTGATAAAAATTGTACAAAATTATTATATCCAAATCATAATTCCGCAAAATTGTAATTCGAATAAATCGCAAATTAATTTGTGACGAAATAACAGGAAAAAGGTATGAAATTCAATTAACCGTAATGATACTCGACACCGATAAAATTGAACTTGTCGCGATTCCTTTTGTAACGCACGTGGCAATATACTGCCACGAGCGATCAGCTGATCGATTTTCCGTCATCATTTCCCTTTTCAAGAGGCGCGAGCGTCGAAGCGCGTTGCGCGGGCGTGCGACTCTCAACTTTCGTCGCTTCGATGGGTTTCAATAATTTTTAAATCCCCTCTGTCAAAAAAATATGAATGCAAGCCAGAAAGAGTGAACAAAAGTGACGAAAAAATACATTTTAATCGTGTAACCAAGCAAACGATACAACAACAGAGCGGCAACAAGACACACACATTACGTGCTGCGCACCTACTCCGACACACGCACCCACACACACACACACACACACAATAAACATAAACACGCACACGCACGTGCAGATAATACGCAAACACAAAGACAGACACGAACTCGAACTTACACTCGTCGAATACGCTCGTGTGATCGATATACGGGGGTAACCATAGACGCATAATGTGATAGAAGGCACCATGTGCAAATTTCAGTATTATTTTGCAGTTATAAAGGAAGAATGTTCACGAATGAGTGAGGGTTAAGTCAGTTTGGGCATTCTCTGATAAGATTTTGGCTTCCCGGGGGGCACACTGTTCGACCATTCTCGTGAGACTCGTTTCTAAAAAGCATGTACTGCTTTATAAGAATTGAAAAAATTGCAGGGGCTTCCTTCGGTCGGGCGAAATCAACCCCAAGTTAGAGCTGAGAAGTGATAAGGTTCATTTATTACCCAATTTTTTATACGAAAGTAGTATTCATATTTAGTTATCAATCCAACTAAATAAATAGTATATAATACATCCGTAATAAAATTTTAGAATCATTATTATTTCAAGTACAAAATTAAAATAGCTTCTCAGAAAAACTAAGGGATTAATCAGGAGAATGAAATAAAATAGTGGTGAGGTAGGAAACAAGTATCGTTCGCGAAAAATTATATAAATAATAAATTGAGTGTAATTATTGTAAGAAGAGACCATCGAGTGTCCATCCGCTATACGTATGAATGAAAGTACGAATCGGCAATAGAGCGAATGAGAAATACACAAAAACGCGCGATTAATAATTTGAGAAAATGGATCTTAAGTAATGTATGTTCACGATTTTTAAGACAGACGCGCCTTATGCGACAGAAAAGAAAGATAAAAAAAAACGCGAGCGATTGGTTACTTTATTATTAAACGACGATGATTATTATGAAGTATAAATATTATATATATATATATAAATACATATATGTAGAAATGTTAGTTCAATTTCGAGGAAAAAGGGCGAGCAGAATAATAAATTAAAAGGAAAAATGAAGTAAAACGAAATCGGTCAGTGCGAAGCGGGGGTTGACCGATACGATAATCGTAGCGAGTAAAATGCAATGAAATTTGTTGTTGAACCTTTTTTAAAGAAATAAAATTAATTCGACGTGAAAAATCGCAGAAATGGAGAAAACAGTAACGCGTAAACATATAATTATACGAGAATAATAAATCAAGAACGTATAATTCGAAATTCGATTTAAAAAATTTATGGGGTATCAATTATATATAGGTATATATATAATCTTGAAGGCAGAATAAAAAGAAGGTTGTATTCGAGAGTTCAATTGTAGAGTCGATATCTAATACAAACTGAATTTAAAATGAAATAAATAATAATAATAAATAAACGATCGTCGTTATGTCATCATCGTCATCGTCATGCTCGTTGTCTTCGTTGTCGAGATTTCCGGATTAATAATACGCAGATATAAGTATGTGCTGTACGTGAAACTGCTCGGGGCAAAACATTTTTTTTAACCGAAACCAAATTTATTTAGTATATAATTGCAACAATGAAAAGAATGAAACAAAAAAGATTGCCTCGACTTTCGCCATAAGCATATAACCCACTTTTTTCAATAAATAAACGAACAATCGATGTGCACAACATAGAAGTGTAATTTAGCGTCGTAATCGTCACAAACATATCACACTTGCAGTTAATCGCAAAAAGGAACAAATTTTTGTACGATTGTACGATTGCTATAAAATCCACTTCGATGATGTATTCTATATTATTTTTATAGTGTTACTATAGTTTAAATTATTATGACTATGATTATTCTTATTACTGTCTTTATTAATATTATTAATATTAATATTATTCACGTTTATTATTACACGATTATAATTGATATTATTATCTTTATTACTGATACTCGAATAATACACAGAGAGATAATATTTGTAAAAAGTATCTAAATGATTTGGATAAAAATTGTAGTGCCAGGTTGGTGAAAATTCTGAAACGAAACTCGTGCTCGAAACTAGCAAGGTTAAAGTTTCAATTTCATTTTCAATTTCTACTAAACGAATGTTAGCGTTGTACCCTAAACATTTGGATAATTTTTATTAATTATTCTTTCCGTGTAACTGAACGCAATTGACGCGTTGTACCGTCACACACAGTATACTTGCAATAGGTTATAACAAATATGGCAATGTGGTGGCACTTGGTGGATGCCGTTGACATGTAGTAATCGCAACGCTTTTGACATTGAGAAAAATTTGCTCTATTATAATTGCCAACATAATTATCGTTATGCTGTACCGACGATAGAACTATATACCCATGCTCATGTACGCGTATACGTATGAGTGTGTGTGTGTGCGCGTGTGCGTGCATGTACTCTCACACACACAGGTAAACGTACGTATACAGCATATACTTGTGTAAATTTTGACCAACAAAATAGTTTTCCAATATATACATATATACATATATATATATCCCTATTTACACAGTACGTTTTTTACACAAAGAATACTTTAATAGATATAACAGATATAGCTCTTCGTGATTCTGGGAATCGGGAAGGAAGCAAACCGAAATAGCCAAATTGTGATATTTTGTTGGCCAAAATGTCGTCTGCGAATGTTGTCTCTATGCAAAAGTGATAAGTCGTTTGAAGCGATAAAAACGAGCATCCATCAGTAGCGTCATCTACACTTTTCCGGGACTCTTGTGTACACTCATAGATATATATGTGCATATATATATGGCGTATGGGTATGCGCGAGAGAACCGCCATCCTAAGTTCCTAACGACACGAGGATGAGATAGTATGATTATCCGACGAAGTATTATCTTAGTTGTTCAAGTACGAAATACGAATGCGAACACAGTGAGAAATAGGAGAGGAGAGAAAGAGACGCCTATAACATGAGAGTATTGTTTTTAATTTTTCAGTGCATTGTAAATAGAATCGGGACGCGCAATCGGTTATTTATTGCGTATTAAATAGACAGATATATACATATATATTTATCTACATGTGAATTTCGTATGACGTTCTTCGGATACAACCTTTGATCGACGAGTGTGTGTGCGTGCGTGCGTGCGTGCGCGTGTGTGATAGAGTGGTATGCGTCGTAATTGATTTGCGAATGTACGCGAGAGTGCGAATGAACGAAAATAAGAAAACCCGAGAGAATACATTACAAAGAGAACTGCGAGATATGGATAATAGACAATTTAAATAATAATAATAAATAATAAATAATGAATAATAATAATAAACAATTAAAATAATAATAATAAAAATAAAAATAATATAAATATACGATGAATATGAGACAAAAGAAACCAAGCGATTTTCGCGTTACGAACGCGCAAGCGCGCCAAGGTTTCTTTTTCGGACGACCCGCCAAGCGCGTCTTGTAGTTGCCGGCGCGTCTCTAAGATGGCACGACCGCATCGAGCCGATAAACTAGGAAAACGTGACCCATTGTTACCGACGAGCGTCGATAAATCATCGATTGTCGGGAATCGACCGACTGACAATCCTTCGGGGATTTTGGCATTTATTGTAGCGCGAAAATCGCCTAACCGGACTTGTGTGCATATATAAGAACTCGGAATAATATGATGAAAATACCGAAATCTCACGTCTAAAGATGAAGAAATAGTTACTTATGCATCGGTTGTGCAGTCACGTAGTTCCTAAGTCGCCCTAGCCTCGCCTCAAGCGCAGAAAATTTATAATTTTATTCACTGATCGTCTTGATGTTTTACTCTTTGGAAATTGCTAAGAATATGATTTTTTGATCTTTTATTTTATAATGACGCTCAATAATAATATTTATTTATTATTATTATGTAAAAGAACATGTTGTCAAATACCTGTTGACACGAGTTATCTTTCATTAATGAATATATATTCACGTTACTATTAATTATTGAAAGTGCTTTGATTTTTATTATTTATTTGTACACCATTCTTTTTATTCTGTTTGTTTAAAGAGTAACCAATAATCCAATAAAGTAATTTCCAATTGGTAAGACGATAAAGCATTGATCCTTTGTATGTGAGCGAATGAGACACACAGTATACCCCACTGCAAAATAATAATATACGATATATTTATACTGATTACATGTACCATAAACGAATGATAATACTACTTATATTATACAGAGCCACCGTCACCCAGTATATTTTTTACAGGTTTACATTGTATTACAGTTTATATAATATTTGATATACAATAACAATTACCTACCACAGAAGCTAACGGGCTTGCCTCCGTGGCTCCTACTCTATACGATATATTGCAACGTCTTACAACTAAACCGAGCGTTCGCGAATTCGTGATCGAGCTGATAACGAGCTCATCTAGTTTTCATTTATATTTACTGCTTTATTTCATCGAAATGTTAAATTCAATATCTGGGGCATTTATTTCAATTTGTTCGTTTGCTCACCGCCAATTTTCCACAAAGACTGATAACGTTTGAGTTACAATTAACATTTTAATCATTTGATGAGAAAATAACGTTGTTGGGAATTTCAAAGACGACGTTGAAACCGTTTAGAACAATTAAGAATCTTGGTTGAATAACATTGCGCTCGGGTATACGAAACCTGATTCGCGAACGCTCGCGTCGCCGATGATTAAACACGATGGATGCTAGATACATGTGATACGTTTTACTGCTGGTTACTACAGAGACTTCCTAAGCCCGACGCGGACGCACCCGTTGGGCGCCACTAGTTCACTCACGCACACACAGACTTTTCACGTTTTAAAATAAACAAAGAACGATAAAGGAAAAAAGATGATGAAGTAATAATAATAATAACGATAATTATAATTATAATAACAATACAAATACAAATAATAATAATAATTAATAATAATAATAATAAATAATAATAATAGTAAAATAATAATATGATTACGATGGATCCATTGGTTGAGCATGAGTAAATAATTGCGTGCTGATGAAATTTATAAGACGAACAAAATAATAAAGTCACCTCGAGGTGTAACCGGCGCACACGCGGTGAAGCACGAATGAACGTGAGGATGCGAATACAGTGTGCCGATCATTCTATTTTATTTATCATTATATCATTTGTTTCGTTTCCGTACCTCAATTTACTATACCTCGAGATATTTCCAAATGATATTAGGCAGAAGAAACGTATGCGAACGAGGCTAGGACGAGGCTAGCTACCTTAAAAATTCTCCTTCCCTTCCCCCCATTCCTTCTTGACCTCACCCCGTGCAACACACTACAAACACAAATGATCATTCACACATTACTACAAATGACGAAAATAATGCAAATGAAAATTGAATCTTGTGAAAGGTTATAGGGTACGAAAGTGTATGTTTGAGTCAAAAAGCGTATATATATATAAAAGTATAAGCGATGCCAGAATGGCACATTTTTGGGGATAAAATTTGACTTTCGATTAAAACAAAAGTAATAACATTTATGCGAAACAATTCAAGGAAAAAAAAGAACATTTATTCATTAGTATCGACTCAGCCAAATCGATTAATCACCCGCCCGCCCTTGTAATGAGAAATACTAATATTAACCCCAATAAACTGTACATACAATTGTATATTTATCTGTTCATTCAATTTCTTATTTCATATACCTTCTGCACAATTTATTTCCCTAATTCCCTCATTTCCTTATTCAATTATTTTGATTAAGTGTATTTTATCTACTGATATACACTCGAAAATTTACCTTTTATTTTATTAAATTTTATACTCATTCTTATTTGTATGTAAAAATTTTATAAATATTTTTCAAATTTTTGATAAAAATAACAAATTTTTAACTTATATTAGATAAAATAATATTTTATAACTATGCTATGATTGATTCAATAGGTCAGATTTTATATAATTGAATTTGCAACCGGATATTTATGAAATTGTTGCATACAATAGATAGGAAGGTGTCAAATTTCTTAAAAGTTTTTCTCTAGCTAATCATGTACAATTAATGTTAGATTATCGGATAACACTAAAAGAACGTTAGGTACGAGATAATTTGTATCTTTTTTCATACTCAAAGAACGAGAAGGTGGGTATTTAATTTTTCGTTTTGCGGCTTGAGTCATTATCCGAAGTGACGTGAAAAGAGTAGTGCTTTCTCGAGGTGTCGAAACATGTGGGTAAACGAGGCTCTCTTCGAGCGACATTCATAGACGAATTCGAAGCCCTCGTCGGTGATCAAGGCGACAAAAGAGCTTCTGCGGTCTCTCGAATTCGCACTTGTAAGTTTTCGCGCGATATCCTTTTGATCCATATACCCTTGGATTTTGTGTGCGAACCTACGTGTATCAGCCGACACTGCAGCGTCTCGCACATGAATTCCTGATTGTGGAATCCTTTTATTCTATAGTTTTTTTTTACATTTTTTTATTTTACCCAATTCAAGATAAAGTTACGCACGAACCTGTCTTGATAGACACAGGCAATACAATATTTTATTCTATGTTGATTTTACAAATCGCACAAACTTATTCTTAAAACTGGAGGGGCCAAAATATGTAAAAGCTATACGCTTTTACTTTCCAGACACGATTGTTAAATATTTAAAAAAATAAATGAATATAGTATTTAGATGTTACTATAAAAATAAAATTAAGCTAAATAGGTAAAAAATCGACTGAATTTTTCGATTGACTTGTTTACATACGTATAATACATACATATAAGCACACATACATATTCAAAAACAATTTAAAGGTACCTAAACAAAAGTTTTCTTTCATGATAAACATTTTTTACCTTTAATTTGTACGTATAATTGATATTTATTTAGATACGGTCTAAAACCGTCTTTTTTGTACATTTTACGCTTTTTTTAACCATTTTTTTCATTTATCAGGAAAAATATCAATGTGAGTAAGAAGTGTCTAAGACAAAAATTTTTTCTTTTATTGTGATGAAAAATTGTACGTAAAATCAATACTTATCTAGTTAATGTTTAAAAAGCTTCTTTTATTGTACATTTTAGGCTCTTTCAACTGTTTTTTTGTACTTGTAAAAAAGTTTTATCTAATTGAGATGAAGATATTTACATTCAAATTTTTACAATACAGTTCATATTTGTCTTTATAAAGTAGAAAAACGGTTTTTTGCACTATTTTGACACTTTTATGCGTTTAACTTGCCAGTATTTAGTTGTACATAAAAAACTACAATACAAAAATTATCACATATTTTATATTTAAACATTTTCTATATTTGTATTTCAGATTATTTACCTTTTTATATAATGTTGTACAAAAACGCTTTAGCGCCATTTTAAAAAGTGCTAGTGTTCAAGACATATTCGACCAATTTGGTCCAAAATAGGAACGTTTACTTCTCTATTTATGTAGAAGATATAAAAATTTCAGCCAAATCGGTTAAAAATTGGCTGAGTTATTCGATTAATTGGACTACATACATACGTACACACATACATACTTTTTCAAAAACTTTTAAAATGGTTTATTTTCTGGACGAAAAATGTTTTTATGTATAAATAGACAATTATTTGTGGTATTACATTTTTCGCGATGGTAAAAGTATAAGGCACTCTCGTGCCTAAAAACTGTTATATTCCAAATGCAATATTTATTGTATATTTTTTTTTAAATTATGGTGTAACGGTCGTATGCTACACTTTCTTGCATGTGAATGTTTTTCGATGTAAGTGTATAATAATATACGTATTGTCAAACTGCCGGTTAATCTTTTTTTATTCAACAGAGTTATGTAGCTAAACATTTTGTTTCCACGATTTAGTTACGGTTCAAATTTGAACGGTTACTTTCATAAGTATTTCTTTTGCGCATTTTTTAATTTGAATGATGGGCCACAGTATTGGATGAATAATGGATAAATAATAATAATGGATATTTTTGTATTCGTATTATTCATTTTGTGATGTTTGTTATATTTACTTATTATTACTTTTGTCTTTGACATATTTTTTATTTTATTTAATTTATTTTTTGTACTTCCAAAAATAAACTGAAATATAATTTTTTCAACAACGGGCCGAAACTGTCACTTTCGCTCCCGGCGCCCGAATCGCGAAGTTGCAATTTCGGCCTCGTTGTTGAAAAAAATAGTATACACACCACGGGAGGTAAAATGGCGACCCAATAGCACACGTTTGCCACCCTCGTCTTCGGCTCGGGGGGCAATTTACGTGTACTATACTTTACCTCCCTAGATGTGTAATATACTATTTACAATTTTACTTTTTGCTATATATAATAAGTGAATAATTTTTCTTTTAAATACAACAACTGCATTTTCTTATTTTTTATCAATTATTTGGTTTTTATATTGCCCAAATTGTAAACTTTTTTTTCTTGTAAATCAAATAATTTTATACTTTGTGTTAAAAACTCGCCAATGGATTTAGATGAGGCACATGACACAAATGTTTTAATTTTTAATTGTTTACTACATACAGTATATATATATATATATTCCTACTGTGATGCTGAGGAAGCTGTAGCTAAGTAAAAATATTCCAAAATTTTAACATGAATGTAAAGTTAATTAGCACATTATTGCATTCAAAACTCTAGGTAAAAAAAATTATATACAATAAATTTATTTCGTATATAATTAATTTTAATAACTTATTGTGTCATATTTTTTCATGCAAATCAAATGTTTTTCTATATAAGTGTATGATAATATACGTGTTTTTCTTTTTTTTATTCAACAGAGTTATGTAGCTGAATATTTTGTTTCCACGATTTAGTTGCGGTTCAAATTTGAACGGTTACTTTCATATACGTACCTTCTGCGTATTTTTTAATTTGTATGATGGACCGCAATATTGGATGAATAATGGATAAGTAATATTAATGTATACTTTTGTATTCGTATTAGTTATTTTTGATAATTGTTTTATTTACTTATTATTACTTTTGTCTTTGGCATATTTTTGACTTCATCAAAATATTCATTTCATCAAAAATAAACTAAATAATAATTTTACAGTTTTACTTTTTGCTATGTGCAAAAAGTAAACAATTTTCTTTAAAATACAACGTCTGCATCATGTTATTTTTTCTCGATTGTACATATATCTCATAAATTAAAAAATGTATTTACAACCAATAATTTTTATTATTATTTGGTTTTTATATTGTCCAAATTGTAAACTTTTTTTCTTGTAAGTTAAATAATTTTATTGTTTGTACTTTAAAAACTTGCCAATGGATTTAGTTGAGATATATGATAAACAAATTTTAACTTCTAATTGGTCAATATAGGCTATGTGAATCGCAAATAGTACTAAATCACTTTCTTAGTAGTGCAAATATGGGCACTTTTTTCAAAAGCGAACATACGCTTTTACAAAGTGGATGTTCACTTTTGTCAAACAACTGCTTTTTGAGAAAGTGTATATTTCCATTGGAAAAAGTAACAATTCTCTTTTAAAAAGTACGTATAAACTTTTTTGCTAGTTAAAAATCACTTTGTCGCAGTAACCGGATTTTCACTATAGCAAAGTGATTATTAACTATTTGCAATTTAGAGAGATATTCTTATAAGCAGAAACTACGAATTAAACTTATATTTCATATTTAAAATATGTAGCTGAGTAAAAGTATTCCAAAATATGAAGACAAATAGGAAGTTAATTTATCACATCGCATTCACAACTTCAGGTATAAAGGTAGTTTTTATTTACCCATAATCAATTATTATAACTTTAATTTTTTAATAAAATCATTCTTTTTTAATTTTAGATATTACATCACGGGAAAGAAATCTATCGTATGGGCCCTGCTACTATTCTTCAGGTTTACAGCCCGATTCATAGATGTTTATGTCGTACAGTATTTAGATGGCAAAAGTGTACACCATTTTATTGCAGCAAGTCTTATTCAAGTCAATGATTAGTCTAGTTATAAACTTGAATCTTGATCCGTAAGTTTACTAATTTATATTATACCTACATGACTTGATATTAGTTAAAATATTTGTTATATATATAATTTTTAATGTTCAAATTTAAATTAATTAATAATATTTTGTTATATTTCTTTTTCTACGTATAGTAATACAATATTTATATTGCAATTATAGTAAATAGACTATTTCAAATTACAAAAATTTCTATTAATTATTCTGCTCTTGTCATGATTAAACTTATATTGATTTATGTTTATTCTGTTTAGTCTAACTAATACAAGTGGATCTGTTACTATTGCATTTAACACTGATAATGCAACAAAGAGGCACGAGTTAATCAATGAAGGAGGAGTTGCTGGTCAAGCTGCTTTAATTAGCAAGATTTGAGTAATTGATAACAAACACTCAAAAATTAAATACGTAAATTCTAATAATATATTATTTAAATATTTAAATACAAACTTCGAAAATTTCATATTCTTAACTTCATTTTAAGTAATATATACATAACAAAGCTTTATTCTATTATTACTTGTTACAGCTATACTAACTGTAAGAAGAAAAACTTACTATTGCAAATTAAAATAATTATAACTCTTTAAATGAGAAATCATCAGGTTCTATCAAATGAGTGAAGAAACGAAAACTATATACGACGGCTGTGAGTTGTGAATATTGCAGTAGTCCATCGAACGAAGACCAATACTTTGATAGAATACAAAAACTTTAAATTGCTCACTGGATGATGAATCTGACTTGTTTACAAATATAACTTTACAAATATTTAAATAATATTTTAAATAAATGAGGCCTGTGATGGCTCGGTCGGTAGGGCGTTGGGCTCATAATCTGGAGGTCCCAGGTTCAATTCCCGGCCCCGGCCGATTGATACAAGCACCACTGGCGAATGTATTTTCAAAAAGTGCTTTCTTCACCATGACCTCCGTCGCTGATTAGCACCGGTTTGGGAGCATAAAAAGAGCGATGTTAAAATAATAAAAAAAAAAAAAATATTTTAAATGACTACAGTAAATCGATATATTGGATGACTGAAATATCGACTAAGGTCTCAAAAGCGTTTTTTCAAGTCAATAAAATTTGTAGTGTCCAATTTTTATTAAAATTTCTTCTAATTTTTAATTCGGCTATAAAGAAAGAGGCATTTGGACAAGATATTAATAGGATTGCATATGCCGATAATTTCATGGTAATAATAAGATCAATATTGACTAACAATATGGCACGCAATTAGAGAGAAGATCGCAGAAGGTGTGTAACATGGTGGTGAACTGGTACAGCGATAACCGTTTAATAGTATCGGTGAGTAAAACGAGTATGCTGGTCCTTAAAGGAAATCTTATCACACGCCAACCCAGAATTCATGTACATGGAACTGCGATAGATACGACCAGTTCAGTCAGATATCTGGGCATTCACTTGGGCTGAGAAATCCACAGCCAGGCATATTGAAGTCACAAGAGACCGATGCAAAATGATTATGGATATGCTCTCTAAATTATCAACATCTACCTGGGGACATAAAGCTATGAAGGTACTGTATAAAGAAGTTTTCCTTGCGGTCATGTCCTATGCGGTTGGCGAATGGGGGCAGAGAATAAATAAACAGCTTGAGAAAAGCATGCTACAAACGCAGAGCTCAGAATAACCAGAGCATACCGCACGACATCAAATTGCAGCGCTTCAGATCATTGCTGAAATACTTCCTATCGATCTGGAGTTAGTGGAAAAGTACCATCACTATAAGATAAGGAAAGGAGTCCAAACACTGCACAAGAACTTAGAGTATAATACGGTTGAAGAAGTTATACAAGCTAAGATAAATCTGCGCGACGCTATCATGGATGAATGGCAGCGGAGGTGGAGATTTACGTCGGACGGGCGAGCCACCTACGAATATATACCGGATGTAAAAGAGCGAATGATGAGCGATTGGATAAAACTCGGACACTATGCAGCAGAGGCTCTTACTGTACACGGTAATTTCTAGGTGTATCTACACAGGTTTGAATTTTGGCTGATAGTCTACAATAAGAACTAAATCTCCCACGCCTAGGGATCCTTCTTCGTTGTCCAGTTTTGCCGCGCTAAAATAGTTGGCAAATATTTTCTGAGCCACCGTTTTCATGTCGCCTCAACAAATCGTTGCGCTATTTTTCCTATCTCGCCTGAACTCAATGGGATTGTTTCCGAAGACTTACCTATTAGGAAGTTGTTGGGTGTCAACGCTTCCATATCTCGAGGATCAACGGGCACATGAACCAAAGGTCGCGAATTGTTCGAATGTTCTATTTCGATAAAAATCGTATATAACACTTCTTCTGAAGGAGCTTGGTCCTTTAACACAGTACTTAGGGCTATCTTTACTGAGCGTACCAAGCGTTCCCACGCTCCTCCCATGTGTGCTGCGTCCGGTGTCTCGCCTACGTCCGATTTTTACCTGCATCGGTCCAAAATAGTCGACCCCACAGTGACTATATGGTCTTTGCTTGAACGGAGCCATTAGAGGGTCCGTGGGTTTCGCTCGAAGTAATTTGCATTTTATGCATGTCCTAACAATGGAACGTAGAGCATTTCTCAAGCCCACAATGTAATAAGTCAGACGCAGTTCATTTATCACCGTTTCGCTGCTAGCATGAAAATATTTGCAATGGTACTCGGTTATAAGAGCTCTAGCGGCTGAATGTTTGCTATCGAGAATAATTGGCTGATTATTAAATTCGACATGGTTTATTTTAGTCTCGCGTCCACTGACTCTCATAATATCCTCATCATCTAAATGTGGGCACAACGAAGCTAACTTACTACACTTATCTACGCCTCCAACGCTCTTTAAAGTACGAATTTCTTTACCGAAAGATTTACTTTGAATTACGCGATACCAATATTTTTCTGATATCGCGATACTATCAATAGTGATCTCAACTCTCCATATCTTTATCCAACGATCTATGCACGTTTAAAGTCTTCGCGCTACAATTACCAAACCGCTCCATCCTAATAATCTCATTGGTAAAGAGAGAACCTGCGTCTGCGTGGTTACCATATAGGTAACAGACTTACAGGCTTCTAACTTATCTATATTGCCTTTTTCTGTATAACTCAAATGCCTTTCCATAGGCCACACAGACTCAGGTCCTGATAAAAAAATCCGGTCCGCGAAACCATTGATCGTTTATTATTTTATTAACGTTTAACCATCGCGTTGCCACATCTGCGGGGTTTTTTCCGGACGGAACCCAACACCATTCGTTAGCTTGAATCATTTCACGTATCTCGTCTAATCTGTGCGCGACGAATACTAATCGTGAGCGCAATTCCCCCCTAATCCACCTAATTACCGTCTCCGAATCAGACCAAAGATTTCGACGTTGAATCTCGATACAAAGTTCATCCATTACAATTTTTGCTAGTCTGGTACCTAATAAAGCCGCCTGCATTTTAAGGCGCGGAATCGATAGGGGTATCATCGGAGCTATACGCGAACGTGCCATAATCAACGATACGTAAGTTGGCTCATATATCTAATGTTATTCTATCTAATGCTATCTAATGCTATTCTCATATATCGTATGCCCGTTTGATAAATCGGACGCAGTTTCACAATTGAAAATACGCACCGGTGAAACTATTTAATCTTAGATTACCTTTAGCATTCCCTAATTCTCGTATTTTTCAGTTCTCCTAACTTAACAATATTTTTGACTTTATTTTTCGGTATGCTTCTAATTTAACGCCTATTGTTTTTCTCACGTGTTTGACACCCCCCCCCCCTTTTTATCCGATTTAGTACTACGACTTTTAAATACTACTGCCGTCGCTCTGCTTGCGGAAAGTGCTTGTGTCTGCTAACTCGCAAATCAGAAATAATGAATACGCAATTTCATAATTATTCTAAGAATAAAACCGATGGACTAATGAATGTAAACGTTAATTTTGTTAACAAGTATTATCAAATAAATAATAAATAATAAAGTTTCCTATTTGAAAAAATTCGCTGACTTAGAATAATAAATTTAAAATCATCAATCATATTTAAAATCGATATGCTGCGACAGTGCAAGTAAAATTTGTATGTTCTGAGAGTGCGATGATTTGTAAAAATCATAAAATACCTTCAAATAATTATTCTAAAATTACGTTACAGTGTTGATAAAATGGATAATTACCCATTGATAATTGATAATTAAGTTATAATTATGATAAATCTAATTGATAACTAAATTTCAATTTTTAATTACATTATATAGAATTGATAATTAGATTTTTATTTTTAATTAGATTATATCTAATTAATAATTAAATTTTCGTTGTCAATCAATGAAACATTTTTATTTTCATTTATGTAATTAATAATGAAATTATGATTTTCAATTAGATATAATCTAATTGATAATTAAATATTAATTTTTAATTACATTGTATATAATTGATAATTACATTTTCAATACAATTAAATAAATTCTTATTGATAATTGAATTTCTATTTTTATTTATGTAATTGATAATTAAATTTTTCGTTAGTTAAGCAGCACTGAGTGCAGTTCGCACTTGGATGGTTGACACCATTCTTGTGCGGCTTTCGGGATCGGTTAGGTGTTTTTCCACACTTCACAACGTGAGCGGAAAGTGTGGAACATTCGGTTTCGGTGTTTGGGCCTACGCGAGGTGACCTGAACATCTAAACAGAATGTTTCAATACACCGGCCGTCTCGGAGAAGGTTTTCCTACAAGGTTTTCCCTTCCTCACGGGCATAACCCCGGGCGAATGCGAGATGGTGGGGACCGGGATGGGAAAAACTGGAATGTCTTCACCCCCACACATAGGTGGTAGGGGTGTCCCTGTAAAAACCCGTTTAATAATGGGTATACGGGGTGATGATCAAAGAGAATAAAAACAAAAAAAAATAAATAAATAAAAAAAATAAAAAAAAAAATTAAATTTTTCGTTTTCAATTAGAGTTAAACTAATTAATAATTAAATTTTCATTTTCTATTGAATAAAATTTTATTGATAATTACATTTTCATTTTTAATTATAATATATTTAATTTTTTCTTTACTATAATTAAAATGTTTCCTCAAAAAGTTTTCGGCTTCCAGCGTCCGGCGTACGGCGTCCGGTGTCTGTGATTCGGCCGTGTTATTATACACATATATGTCATAAAATAAGTTGATATAATAATAAGGTGAAGGGGTTAAGGTGAAGGCAGGGGGTAGTGCGAAAGGGGCATGGGGGTAAACTTTTTTTTTTAATTAAGGTAAAAGGGTGAATGTGTTAAGATGGGGGTGGGTAGGAGGGGGGATGTGGGAATAGGAAAGGAGCGGATTTTGTTTTTATCGTTGAATTAATTAAGGTAGATTACATCTAATTGACAATCAAAATTTCATTATTAATTAAATAAATGAAAATAAAAATGTAATTATCAATGAGAATTTCATTAATTGACAACGAAAATTTAATTAATAATTAGATATAATCTAATTAAAAATGAAAATCTAATTATTAATTACATATAATGTAATTATAATTGAAATTTAATTATCATTTAGATTGTATTTAATTGAAAACGAAATTTTAATTATTAATTGCATAAATAAAAATAGAAATTTAATTAACAATTAGATTATATCTAATTGAAAATAAAAATGTAATTATCAATGAGAATTTCATTAATTGACAACGAAAATTTAATTAATAATTAGATTAGATATAATCTAATTAAAAATGAAAACTAATTATCAATTAGATATAATGTAATTAAAAATGGAAATATAATTATGAATTAAATATAATATAATTAAAAATTAAAATTTAATTATCAATTACAATGGAATTTCCATTAAATTTTAGTTAACTATTTGCAACACTGCATATTTATCGTGGGTTCAAGAGCAGATAGAAAGATATGGTGCAAAAGGATTAATATGTAATGTTACAATAATTTCGGAGAAGCAAATAGTTTTTCCTATTATTATTATTATTATTATCGTTATAATCAAATTCTATACCTCAGAAGGGAAATTTCTCGTAGTTTCCTCATACACGTTTATCAAAAGGTTGAATAATCATATGATCCTCGAGACACACTCGGTGGTAATGCGTTAGAAGACGAGATGCTGGGCAATCTTTCATTTAGCAGACAATCGGCGATCACTCGTGACTTCGTCACCGGTCAAACAACGTTTGCTCTATGGACAAACTTGTGACACTCCCGGACAGAGAAATGGACACCCCAAGTGAGTGAAACGCGGACAATTACCGTATACTTGAACTGCAAGCAAGGATGACAACCTTGTTTACGTATTTCTTTTAGTCAATATTAATTAAGACCGCGGAATTTCGTAGCACGATCTACACTCTAACCCTAAAGTTGAAAATCTGGAAGTAGAAAGATTAAAAGCTACATTTTAAACAGTACAAATAAATTGCGCATTTCAACTTTAAAAGGATTAAAATGCATGTGTAATCTTTATGATGCGTAACAGTCGTTAATATTTGTAAAAGATTAATTTTATGATTTTTAATACTTGCCAAAGATTCAAAAGTACTTTTTTAACTTAAGGGGGTTCCATACTCAATTTTTGATGATTAATTAATAAAAAGTAGAACAGTCTGTGAAAAAAATAAGGAGAAGAGGCGCCTTCGTTTATTGACAATCTAACTGTGTGCTGAATTTTAGATTAAAATATTATTGCGTTTTTCGAGAAAAAGTCTTACCAAAAATATCAAATCTTTTCAACTCGTTGAGGTTAGGTTCACATTTTTGGTAAGACTTTTCTCAAAAATGCAATATAATTTAATCTGAAAATTCAGCACACAATTAGATTATTGACAAACGAAGGCGCCTCTTCTCTTATTTTTCACATACTGTTTTATTTATAAATTTTATACTAATAATCGCTATTGCCGATAAGGTAGAGAGGATAAATATGACTATGGCAACCCCGTTAATAAAATAGAAAAACTCTTTCGAAATTCTAAAAGATGAATTTCAAAAGTCAAAAGGTTAAAATTACAAAATTATAAATCTTTAGGATAATCAGAGAGGTTTTTCACTTCTATAAAGTTGAAAACGTGCATTTTAATCTTCAGTAAAGATTAAAATCCAAAATTAATCTTTTTTAAAATTCTAACGGCTTTTACACGTCAAAAAGATAAAATGTACATTTTAATGTTTTCTAAAGTTGAAATTATGCAATTAATGATGTAAAGTTTAAAATGTATAATTATCTGTTTCAGGTGTTTTTACCTTTTAATCGTTTGATACAGTTTAAAACGTACATTTTATTCTTTTTACTTCCAGATTTTAAACTTTAGGATTTAGAGTGTAGTCGCCAGCAGTACATTACGCGTAATTATATCGTGATAATATCTCAATTATATCCTAAGTCAAAGATCTCTCATCGGTCAACGATGCAATACTACTCGATTTGCAAGGTGTAGATTATTATTAGAACTGCAAACACTACTGAACTCAGAAACAAATGCAGTTTACCTGAAAAAAGTGAAAAAATTTTTTAGACCTGTGACATTTTGAAGGGAAATTTCTCGTAGTTTCCTCATACACGTTTATCAAAAGGTTGAATAATCATATGATCCTCGAGACACACTCGGTGGTAATGCGTTAGAAGACGAGATGCTGGGCAATTTTTCATTTAGCAGACACTCGGCGATCACTCGTGACTTCGTCGCCGGTCAAACAACGTTCGCTCTATGGACAAACTTGTGACACTCCCGGACAGAGAAATGGACACCCCAAGTGAGTAAAACGCGGACAATTACCGTATAGTTGAACTGCAAGCAAGGATGACAACCTTGTTTACGTATTTCCTTTAGTCAATATTAATTAAGACCGCGGAATTTCGTAGCACGATCTACACTCTAAACCCTAAAGTTGAAAATCTGGAAGTAGAAAGATTAAAAGCTACATTTTAAACAGTACAAATAAATTGCGCATTTCAACTTTAATAAGGATTAAAATGCATGTGTTAATCTTTATGATGCGTAACAGTCGTTAATATTTGTAAAAGATTAATTTTATGATTTTTAATACTTGCCAAAGATTCAAAAGTACTTTTTAACTTAAGGGGGTTCCATACTCAATTTTTGATGATTAATTAATAAAAAAGTAGAACAGTCTGTGAAAAAATAAGAGAAGAGGCGCCTTCGTTTATTGACAATCTAACTGTGTGCTGAATTTTAGATTAAAATATTATTGCGTTTTCGAGAAAAGTCTTACCAAAATATCAAATCTTTTCAACTCGTTGAGGTTAGGTTCACATTTTTGGTAAGACTTTTCTCAAAAATGCAATATAATTTTAATCTGAAATTCAGCACACAATTAGATTATTGACAAACGAAGGCGCCTCTTCTCTTATTTTTCACATACTGTTTATTTATAAATTTTTACTAATAATCGCTATTGCCGATAAGGTAGAGAGGATAAATATTGACTATGGCACCCCGTTAATAAAAATAGAAAAACTCTTTCGAAATTCTAAAAGATGAATTTCAAAAGTCAAAAGGTTAAAATTACAAAATTATAAATCTTTAGGATAATCAGAGAGGTTTTTCACTTCTATAAAGTTGAAAACGTGCATTTTAATCTTCAGTAAAGATTAAAATCCAAAATTAATCTTTTTTAAAATTCTAACGGCTTTTACACGTCAAAAAGATAAAATGTACATTTTAATGTTTTCTAAAGTTGAAATTATGCAATTAATGATGTAAAGTTTAAAATGTATAATTATCTGTTTCAGGTGTTTTTACCTTTTAATCGTTTGATACAGTTTAAAACGTACATTTTATTCTTTTTACTTCCAGATTTTAAACTTTAGGATTTAGAGTGTAGTCGCCAGCAGTACATTACGCGTAATTATATCGTGATAATATCTCAATTATATCCTAAGTCAAAGATCTCTCATCGGTCAACGATGCAATACTACTCGATTTGCAAGGTGTAGATTATTATTAGAACTGCAAACACTACTGAACTCAGAAACAAATGCAGTTTACCTGAAAAAAGTGAAAAAATTTTTTAGACCTGTGACATTTTGACGGGAAATATCCGACTATTTAACTATCACGTCGTCATTTCGGAGAGCACTTTCAAGACATTATCGCAACCTCACATAACAGGGCGTAAAAGGTGGCATATGCGTGTACGCAGTGCCGAAAATTAAAGTCAAAGCGATACGTTGCCTAGTCCATCAAAAGTTTCAAACCGCCATGAGATATTTTTGTACAAATATGAATATCTCTGTATAAGTACTTACATTGGCAGAGAGTATGCGGTATTGTTTCAGCTGTGTAGATACTTACGCGCATTGACCACAGGTTTTTTCCTTGACGATTCATGAAACGGAGACGATTCGAGCCCTTTACAACATCTAGATTTTCCTATCCGAATTATAACGGATCAAGAACTGTCAATTCTAAGCACAGCGGCTGAAAATACAAATAAATCCAAAGATAACGTGGAAAATTGAAAATTTATTTAACGTTGTCGAAGCTAGCGAGCGTCTGAATATATTTTGTGAAAACGAATCTTATATTTTTGTCACGCTACTGTCTTCGCCACTGATATTCATCTTTTTTTTACAAATCTTGTTAATATGTTTACAGATGCGATATTTATTTACTTAACGCCGCAATTGCTAGAACATCACTTTCAATCGAATGGAAACAAAAGTCCCTGTAGGATAAAGGTCACACTATGTCTAGCGAATTTTCTTTCTGATAACAATTAGCTGGTTTTTTACGCGCCGTGCTATCGCTAATAAACAATGTCACATGTGCGTGCACGCATGCGTCTACGTGCTCTGCTATATTCAAAAAGGTTGTAGCGTAATTTGTGTTTATACTGAATATCCGTACTTTTCGAAGTGTCATGCTATTAATTGCATGTTTTTTCGCTTTTATTTACATTTTTTTCTTCGGTAAAGAGTTAAAAATCGGGATCTTAGAACCGCAGGTTATTTTTTTTAAGGTTGTTTTATCCATCGTGTAGAGTAAATAGGTAGGTTTAACTTCGTGTTTAGTTTCGGTTAAAATCGTCATTCGGAGTTATCCTTAATTCATTAATTCTCTTAACCTATTTGAAAATTATAATTATAGTGAAATAATCATCGACGTGAGAATTTGATATACTTTACGAGGCATCGGGTTTTTTTCGAACGCGAATTTCCAATTTCGTTTTTTACGAATAATTTACTACATATTGCGACATAGAAATTTTAATACACTACGATCTTCTTCTATAACCTTAACGCGACCTTAGATATATACCCTTTATGTCGACCTTAAAGACAATTTTATGTGAATAAAATCTTACAAGTATTTCTGGTAAAGATCATAAGTCGTAATAGGATTATAATTTTTCTAATAAATGCCGCAAGTTAATTTTTTTAATTGCATACAGCGGTTTTAAAGCGGTGTATCAACTATCAATGTTCAGAACATTCATACTTTTCCAAATCAAAACAGTTATATAATTCGAAGTATTTTTTAGAATTTCCAAAGTTTTTTCAAATTACGGATAGAATACGTACACTGAGAAAAGTGTTATAAGAAAATTTATTATAAATTTAGCAAAATTACTATAATGCATGATACTGGTTAGACATACTTCTTTTAAACCAATTTTTATAATGAACTTATTAATTATTAATATTCTTTACAATTTTTATATTAACTAATTATAAATTGTATTACAGCATATAATTCAAATACTATGTACATAACAAGAAATATTTTTATTAAATTTAAAAAAAAATATATGTAATTTTTATTTGAATATAATATAAAATTTATTTTGTAACCTAATAAAAATTTTTAATAACGGATCAAGAACTGTCAATTCTAAGCACAGCGGCTGAAAATACAAATAAATCCAAAGATAACGTGGAAAATTGAAAATTTATTTAATGTTGTCGAAGCTAGCGAGCGTCTGAATATATTTTGTGAAAACGAATCTTATATTTTTGTCACGCTACTGTCTTCGCCACTGATATTCATCTTTTTTTTACAAATCTTGTTTATATGTTTACAGATGCGTAGATTTATTTACTTAACGCCGCAATTGCTAGAACATTCACTTTCAATCGAATGGAAACAAAAGTCCTGTAGGATAAAGGTCACACTATAGTCTAGCGAATTTTCTTTCTGATAACAATTAGCTGGTTTTTTACGCGCCGTGCTATCGCTAATAAACAATGTCACATGTGCGTGCCCAATTGTCGTTTTTTACGAAAATTTACTACCATATTGCGGACATAGAAATTTTAATACACTACGATCTCTTCTATAACCTTACGCGACCTTAGATATATACCCTTTATGTCGACCTTAAAGACAATTTTATGTGAATAAAATCTTACAAGTTATTTCTGGTAAAGATCATAAGTCGTAATAGGATTATAATTTTTTCTAATAAATGCCGCAAGTTAATTTTTTTTAATTGCATACAGCGGTTTTAAAGCGGTGTATCAACTATCAATGTTCAGAACATTCATACTTTTCCAAATCAAAACAGTGATATAATTCGAAGTATTTTTTAGAATTTCCAAAGTTTTTTTCAAATTACGGATAGAATACGTACACTGAGAAAAGTGTTATAAGAAAATTTATTATAAATTTAGCAAAATTACTTATAATGCATGATACTGGTTAGACATACTTCTTTTAAACCAATTTTTATAATGAACTTATTAATTATTAATATATTCTTTACAATTTTATAAATGTATTACAGCATATAATTCAAATACTATGTACATAACAAGAAATATTTTTATTAAATTTAAAAAAAAATATATGTAATTTTTATTTGAATATAATATAAAATTTATTTTGTAACCTAATAAAAATTTTTAATAATGTATTAAAAAATGTTTTTTTCTACAAATAGCAACTAATGGTAATAATTTTTAATACAGAACATAATAAAAATTATTATAAGCAATAATATACTTTGATCTGAATTACCATAGCAACGATTCGCGCTTAAAGTGTCATAGACATTAACCAAAAAAATGCATAACGCGATCGCATTTAGTATATTATTATCTTGTGTATAAATGTGATTATCAGATTTAGCGAAGTATTTATTCTATTAACTTTATTTTTGATCGTGCTAAAATATTATGAATAACGCAAGTGATGTCGTGGTAAGGTACTTAAGATTTGCTGTAATTATTATGATTATATACAAAGTGTTGAATGTTGATTATATGAAAGTGACATTTACAGCGCGAATTGGAAGCAATAGATTCGCTTGCAAATAATAACGATACCGATAGTACTGCAAGAAGTAAATGTAAATATTCCTACTACACAAAATTTTATCAGCACAGCAAGTATCAAAAAATTAATAGCATACATTTATTAATAATATCGATTTGAATAAATTTTTACTGTTTAGGGGTTAGAGGATTATTTAAAAAAAGAATACAGGGAAGGAAATTCTAAAGGCTTATAAAGAGAGCCATAAAAATAATCTACCGCTGCGATCAAATATACGGGCTAAACTTGATAGGTTAGTTATTGCCCGAGAGAAAGATTTCGCATTAATAAATATAAGTGAAGATCAATGTTTGGCAAAGTTTGAGTAAGTACCTATCAACAAATTTTTATTTAATCAATAAATTTAATTAAAACACACCTTAAATATCTTAGAATTACGAAGCAACGTTTAGAAATTCTGTCGAACGAAATTGCACATATTTTCAAATGTGAATGTTGAGCACCATATTTTACTCCTTTTGTACAACAAGGAAAACAGTGTATTCTCGCAAACGGTAAGCTGTGGCATCATTACAATTATACAAATCAGTGTTTAAAAAAAGCCCATTTATTAGTAAAAAAGACAAATACATCGGAAATCTCACATTCAGAAGATTTGGATCCTATCAACAGTAAAGAAATTTATATTTTTGTGTCATGATTTTCGTTTTTACCAAGTAACAACATTAATTGAATTAATATTTATTTATTCTTTAGATGATGCTAACATTGTTTATAGCACTGCGTGTCGTAAATCCCCACTTACCACACGCTTTTCTGTGGCGTAAATCGCATTTTCTGGCACAATATACAAATGAAAATTCAACCAAAGACGCATACTTCATATTGGTGGTGAAGCATTGTCATAACCTTTTCGAACACAAAAATAATTTAATGCTATTGTATTATAAACATTCATCGCTATATTAAAGAGCTAAGAAATTTAAATAAAATATTGTATAACAATATATACCAATATTGTAACCTATAGGTTAAATATCGTATGATTTAATTAACGACTTTATTTTAAACATATATACATAGTTATATATAGATTATTATTATAATTCTTTTTATTAAATAGAAATGCGTAATTTCGATACAATTGTAATTTTTAAATGTATGACTTAATTACTTACATTTATGATACATTAAGAAAAGTTTTTTTACGCTTCCGATTAATATAATTAAATTGGAAATCTTAGTTTAATTTATAATTTAAGAATATTTAACAATGTTTTTAAATTTGATATGTAAATAATTGCAGTGTATATTGCAATATATATTTTTTTCACTAAGCTATACGTAAATATAATGCTTATTACATTCCAAATTCAAACCATACATAACAAACAGGTTTTCATTAAAATTACTGATTTAACGAAATTCGATGATTAATTGAAGCCGATTAATATCAAACGCGGTTCCGTTTATAAGTTCATACTAAGTTGAAGTGTTAAAAAATAATTATTCATAGAAATAAGGCTAATCAAATACAATTGTTTGTTTGGACGATTGAGAATAATTTTACGGAGCCCCCCCCCCCCCGAACCCCCCCTCCTTGCGCTCCACCTAAGCGCACTTTTAGAATTTTAACTCGTTTTATTCCCTAAATTCATATCAGTGTATATTATCTATAAAAACATTGTCAAGATTTAATACAAAAAAAAACAATAGTACCACAATTATTACATGCTGCGCTCGGGCGCCAACTTCACGCCGTGCTGGAATTGGCCACTTACCACACTAGTATCGTAATGTACTATTGGTTTCCCATTCATCTGGGGCCGTGGGATGATGTAAAAAACCGTTAGCATGCAACTTTTGATCTTCGAACATGACTTTTGTTGCAGTCGAACACAACTATCCACGAATACATTGAACGATTTGCATGTTAGAAAGTTCAAAGAGTAACTGAGTTGGTAAATTAATTCTTGTATAGGTTATTCTATGATATAATCATTTATACATCGTTAAACATGTGTTTAGATATCCAGTGATTATCTGTGCATGTTTCCTGGGAAACAATTTATTGATTCCAAAAATTGGAAGAAAATAAAATCATTTTTAATAAACTGTTTGCTGTCATTCAGTACCATTAAGACGCTTGAGTATTCTATTCTACTTGGGATTTTGAAATCTGGTGAATTGAGTTCAGGTTAGGAAAAACGTTAATTTTGTCGTGTTGGTTTAAAAAAACTTGATTTTTCGGTTATGATAAATTTTAAGAAACAAAATATGTTATTTTATTCTGTAAAATATTAGTTTTATTAAAAATAATTCATTCACAATCTTGTGCAAATAATCTGATTTTGTATATAATCTACTGTCATTAACAAGTTTCTAATTTATAATTTACAGAAAAAGAAGATTTTCTTGTATTTTATTTGCTCACATATCTTAT
Source organism: Theocolax elegans (assembly GCA_026168455.1). NCBI lineage: Eukaryota > Metazoa > Arthropoda > Insecta > Hymenoptera > Cerocephalidae > Theocolax > Theocolax elegans. Next base: position 29,711,581 of record CM047426.1, read on the forward strand.
TTTACTTAAAAAAATGGAAGAAGGAATAAAGACGCATAACCTCGAAGGTTATCAATAGAAGAACGTCGTGAATCGTTAATATTGAGAGTAGAAGTAATTTCTTGATCTTTTAAAATTATAAATTCTTTAAGTTTGAATTTGTTCTATATATAAACAAAATAAATCATATATTAAATGTTAAATTAAATTTTTTAGCAGGCAGCGAATGATCTGCAACTGAGACTATTGCAGCTTAAAGAGCAGTACATTCAAGACGGAATCACATTTCAACCAATAGTTGTAGCAGTTGGTACAGCTTTAAGAATAGAAAAATACTACGTTGTTATCAACGAAAAGCTATTTAATGTCGAATCCCCACTAGCTGCTATTGAATTAGCCTTAAAACTATTCTTTGTGTTAGATTGCGAATATCCAGTAAACTCAAAAACCATTTGGCTTTTCTTGCAAAGAATATTATTTAATATAAAGTTGTCTAGGGATATAGTGACTATTGATTGTAACGTTATATTAGGTCAAATTAACACTATCTTAAGTCAAGAAGATCAAACTAAGTGTACAATTAAAATAGATTTATTTACTTGCGATCATTGCAAATATTTAACTGAAAGTTATAAGCTTTTGCTCGATCACATATGCCATAATCACAGATCATCAAATAACTTTCATTGCTTTTTTAAAAATTGTACTAGAAAGTACTCTTTGTACGCGTCTTTTCGAAAACATGTATTAAAAAAACACGATATAGTCACCGAAATTGATACATATGAAGTAAATTTAATAAATGACGAGTACATTACTGAAATTCAGAATGCCCCTTACCAAAATAATCAAAATACGTATCCTGATGATGATAATGACAGTTATTCTAATGATGCTGAGATTCACGATTTTAGTAGTGAAAATGATCAATACGAATATAATATTAACTTAATCACAAATAATTCGTTTAAGAAAACCATACGAGATGTTGTAATAACATATAGTGCAAATTTTCTCAATTTAAAAAAAATTTCTCGCAAGTATGTGAATAGGATAATTAATGATACAAAAAATTTTATAACCAAAATTTCTGAAATACTAAGAAAAGAAATTCACAAGAATAAATTATCAAACGCCAATCAAGTAATAAATGACTTTTAATTGCTTAAACATAATCGACACAGAATCTAAACGTTTTTTTCTTTACAAAAATTTAGGAACATATATTGAACCTGAAAGCTACAATATTGGAGAACGCGAAAATTATAAAAAAGTTAATTATGTTCAAACAATAGTTCACACTCCTGTTGATGCTCAGTCCATACCTTTAAGGTTGGTTTTAAAAAATTTTTTCGAGTTACCTGATGTATATGCCGAAATGTTGCAGTATATGGAAACATTAAAATCACATGATAAAATAATTACAAATATCGTGCAAGGGACTTTTTGGAAAAAAACGATTATTATCTTTCGGAAATAAAACTGTACTCCCACTCCTAATGTACTTTGATGATTGTGAGAACAATAATCCCCTTGGTTCTTATAAAGCTATATCGAAAACTGGAGCAGTCTACATTAGTGTATCCTAACTCCCGCCTCAATACCAAGCGAAAATTAAAAATATATTTTTATTGATATTATTCAATACTATTGATCGAAAAATTTAAAAAAATTCAATAATATTTGCAGAAGTAGTTGAAGAATTAAATTTTTTAAATAATACTGGAATTGAAATAGAATTAGCGGAAGGTCGGGTAAAAGTTTATTTCGAATTAGTTCTCTTTGTAGGTGACAATTTGGAAATTCATTCCATTCTTGGTTTGACCGAAAGTTTCAAAGCCAATTCTTTTTGTCAGCATTGTTTAGTGCATCAATTAGAAAAAGAAACAATATTTAGTGAGGATCAATGCAATCTTCGAACAGTTGAAAATTATGATTTCTTCTAAATGACCCAAAAATATCAGGCATCAAAGAAAATTGCGTTCTTCACAATATCAATAACTTTCACTTATCGAAAAATATTTCTGTTGATGTGATGCACGATATTTAGGAGGTAATTTGTCGATACGATATTGCATTGATTCTGCGCTATTTTATTTATGATGAAAATTTATTTAATTATGAAGAATTTAACATGAGTTTGCGTGGATTTGATTATGGATCTGGGTACAATATAAATAAACCTCCAGAACTAATTGAATCATCAATAAAAAATGGTTACATAACGATAACATCTTCTGAAATGTTATGCTTAGTTTTAAATTCAAATTTGATCATAGGTCTTTTAATACCGACGAATAATGATTATTGACAAATGTTCTTACTATTAAGAGAAATAGTAACAATAACGTCAAGTGATAAGCTGCATTCACAAACATACCAATTGTTACGTACAATTATTTACGAGTACTTGTCATTATTCACAACATTATTTCCAAATGAATTTAAACCTAAGCACCATTTTCTGGTGCACTATCCACGATGTATGATGTTGCTTGGACCATTATGGAAATTATGTTGTCTGCGTTTCGAAAGCAAAAATCAGGAAGGAAAAGGTTGCTCTAAAGTTACTACTAGTAGAGTTAATATAAATAAAACAATCGCGATTATTCATCAATTGCATTTAAATTATAGGTTACTTTCAAAAAAAGCAAATAAATCAATGTTTAAATCGAAAAATCATAAATCTACACCTTCTCAAGCGTTACCAAATTACCAGAATTATTTTCATTTAATTAATAAATTTGATGTCGTAAGCGTTAAATCTGTTAATTTCTATGACAAAGTCTTAAAAAAAAATAGTATTCTAATTCAAAGCACCTCTTCCGGTCTGTTATTCCAAATAGTTTGGGAATAGTATATTACGATACGAAGCAGGCGATTCACGCACGAGTCGCATTTGCCGCCCGAGCGAAGCGAGGGTGGTAAAAAGACGAGTTCTTGTATCGCCTGAGCACACTCGTATCGTATGATATTTTTTAACACGATGTGAGCAAAACATAAATGATTAAATTAAACCGTGAATGAACCAAAGCGATTCGCATACTGCGTGCGCGAAGCACTTAGCTATGCTTCGCGTACGCATTCAAGAGTGCGTGAATCAGGTGCTTCGCACACGCAAAGCAAGCATGAGACACCGTGTTTCGCGCACGGAGTGTTAAAAATAATATTTGAAAATTCAAATTACGTTTTCATAACAAAGAATTAAAAGATTGTTTTTGTAACTCGCATTTACAAGCATTCAAAGTTTATAATAAGAATGACTTTACCTGGGAAAAATTGTATGAAGATGATGAAAATAATTGTACCATTGCAAATATGATTGTTATGAACGATGGTTATTCGTATGTATCTAAAATATGGTTATAAAGCAGTGAATAAAATTTGTAATAATAACAATGCATATGTGTATTCCTTTACATTTAACATAATCATATATTATTTTTAATTTAAAGATTTATTATGTAAAATACAATTTTAATATTGTAGAGAACAAAAATAATAATTATGTAATTTAAAAAAATAAATTTTACTTTTTAACCAAATAAATTTTGAAGTTATGTAAAATAAACTTTACTTTCGAATATAATAAATTTTACTATGTAACATTGTGAATATTCAAATTTACACATTTTGCTACGTAACATAGTAATTTTTAATATATTGAAAGTATGTCTCGCCGTTGCTATGCATTATAGTAATTTTTGATAAGGTTATAATAATTTTTCCTATAATACTTTTCTCAGTGTACATGACATAAAAAATAATAATATGAAAAATTTCGAATGTTTTTTAATATTCTTAAATATCCATAAATCGACTAATCTAAGGGACATAACAATGCATTTATAGAAGTATCTGCTACTGACGTATCTCCGACGTAATAAATAGATATCAGTCATCTTGGCCGATCAATAATTTAGAAGCCGCATTCTCGTAAGGTTGAACAAATACACTTGCATGTTTCGCGATTTTACGTACTAAATTTCCCGATATTGATTGAGATATCATTTTTAAACTCAGCACGGCGATAGCGCCTTTTATTACATACTTATCAAAATCACCTAAAATGAAATTAATACTTTTGTGCCCCAAATTGATAACTTTATTAATTTTAATACTTTCTAAAAACAATCGTAAATTATCCCATTTATGTCCAACAAATTTGTTATCTACATTAATATTAACGTCGACGCGTCATCGAGTAAAGTGAATGTTTTGCTAGTAGAAACGCTCCTATTATTTCAATTGATATGATATACTGAAAAGGTTATTCGCAGCAAATCTTTTGTGATCATTTTTTAATTCAGATCTTTAGGTATTATGTAAAAGCGTGTGATGTAGACGCGAGCATTGCGTAATTACTATTCTAGTTTTATAATTTGTTACTAAATAACGTTGGTCAAAACACTTAAAATGTAAACGAAACTTTCTTATTAAGTATCATTTTGTTTGTAAAGATTTTCGTGTAAACGACAAACAGACAGTCGATTTATGATTCTTAAGGTGATAGATTGTGTATCAGCGTTGTTCTGCGTGTCTTTTTCGCGTTCGTCTCCAAAACAAATAAATTTTTGCCGTTTTTATGTGCAACGTTTTTTTATTGTCAGTGTCTTCCGTTTTGCTTAACCCTTCGATTTCATATTTAAAAAATAATTTTGGACTGATTGATCAGCATTACGATACAACAAATTTGTTTCTCCAAGTCGGTCAATTCATTATTAAAGAGATGTCAAACTCGTTATGTTACCACTCGAGTCGTTTATCAACTGAGATGTATTATTTTTACATAAATTAATTGTCTATATTAAAGTTTAAGTGAAAACATGAACACATTACCCTTTGTAATTAAATAATCTGCAATTGTCCAAATTTTCAAGGTGATTGGTGATTGGATCTTGAAAATTTGAATAATCACAGATAATCTTATTACAAATGTAATGTTTTTTCGATTTTCCTTATATTTTAATGGAAAATATTAATTTTTGTAAAAACAGTATTACTCAGTCGATAAATAGCTCGTATGATGTTATAATAAATTTCACATCTCTTAACGTTAAACGCGTCAGTATTGTGCTAATATTTTAATATTGCAGGTATTGGCTGTCGACATTCTTAAAAATTTCTGGGCTGTACGAGTAGTCGATTATATTTAATTATAAAAACATAAAACACTTACTGTCACGGTCACTATCACTGACACGATCTCGCGAACTTCTCCGCGCATTAAACGCATTAAAAAATCGGGTTGTTTTGTCGGTTACTATAACCTAATTTGGATGTCGATTCGCATGATTGTTAAAAATGTAATCATTCAAGCACGTAGTCGCAAATGTAGGTAACGATTAATGTTGTACCGCGAAAATTAGTTAAAGTTGATCTTAAAACATCGGTGACACGCATTATTGGCTCCGCGTAAAATAATACATTAAACACAAAATTATGACAATTGGCACTCATCTCTTTACTTGCAGACTTTGTCAAATTGTCAATGCCACAGCTCGTAGGTGCATCCGGCATAGAGAAGTGGTTTACGTCGACTATCTTCTTGTAGTGAAGCGCCGCCGTCGTGAAGTATTGTCGTTGGGAAGTGTCATCGTCGGTACTAGATGCAAATGTCCTTTTCTCGTTTAGGGCCAGGATGCGATCATCGATGATGCTAAGCTTCTTTTGGTTTGTCCTCTTCTTCTTGACTGACAATAACCTCTAATGAATTTGGGATCCTCAAATTCTTCGAGTCGTTCTTGTTGATTTAATTTGTATGGATCTGGTTCCTTTATTGGCGGCCCGCAAGTTTTTTGAAGCACGATCTTTAGAGACTTCATTTTTCTTCGTAAGTGTTCCTCACTTTCCTACCAGATGAATATTGTCCCGGGTTTCGGCACCAAATGTTTAAGGTACAAATGAACTACAAAAATAACGTGGCAAAATTGAACATTGAGTAAATCTTGATCTCAAGGCTAGCAAGCGCCTGAATACATTTAGTGAAAGCGTATCTCGTATTATATATGTATATGTCGCGCTACTTTTGACGCTGAAATTCAATTTTTTTTATAAATTTTGTTTTTAAGCATCAAAAATCAATACTTGAATCCAATTTAGTATATAGTCAAAATTATTTTATAGAAAATAAGAAAAAAAATAAGAGAAGAAAACTAAATTAGGACTTGAATGTATATATATTTATCCGAAACTATACTTCTTATCCAAAAAGAACATTTGGACAAATGGTACTTTAGTAACATAAGATATTGGATTATTATAAGTGGATGTGTATCGTGATACTTATGTCTACATGATATTTATGTAGACACATAATATACGTAATATTACTATACTTTGACTACTTTAGTAAAAAAAAAAGATAGTGTATATAAAATATTATTCATTGGTTTTAAAAGCAAGTTGAGAACCATTAGTGTCTATGTAAGTCTGTATACACATAAATAAATATTACAGTATAATTGTCCGTATGATACCATATTTATTTATTTATAAATAGATTTTAATTTTAATTTTAATATAATTCAACTATTTCTGTTACTTGCAGGGGTGCCATAATCAATATTTATCCTCCCTACCTTATCCGCAAATGCGATTGTTGGTTTTCGATAAAAGTCTTACACAATTTGAACCTGATCTCATAGCGAGGTGGAAAGCAATAATATTTTAATCTGAAATTCAGACTGAATATAAATTTAGACTGAAATTACCGTCACATACCCGATTGTTGATCAATTAAGGTAAATCTGTACGTTCATAGAATAATTTTATGTTAAAAAAGCTAATAATTGTATATATTTAGACGGATACAGAAAGTATAAGTATTAAACTTCCTTTTAGCCATCTCAGAAAAATAAAATAGGTGCTATTTTTAAAGTAAGCAACAATCTAAGAAAAAAAAGCGGGAAGTACCAATTTCTGATCAGTAAATTTTCGGTACATATACCACTTTCTATTTAAGTCTACTAAACAATTATTGATTGTTTAACCTTCAAATTGTAAGTAGCAACGTTTAGATTTATGTAAATCTTATTATTTTATTGAAATAATACACTGATCAGAAATTGGTTCATGATCAACAATTGGGTATGTGACGGTATATCGGACAAATGAAATGAAATTTGGCCAAGTGTACCATAACCGAAGTATTAGGCAGATAAAAAAAATACCGAATGTGTAGTATCGCCTGAAGCTAATCCACGTTCTAGTTGATGCGAAACCTGTCATTGGATTTGTGAAGAAGTACAACAGTGCAATGAAGAAGACCAACAACAACCACGACAGCGATATCAACTACCAACGATGGGGAATAGAACCAACCTTTTGGTATCAAAAACAGGCTAAAGCGTCCATTTCCTCAACAAATATCAAGCAGGATTTTCATAATACACGTTGTCGCACATTTTTCGACAGGTAATACCTTTTTTTTTATTGTTATTATTTCATAATTTTAATATAATATAAAATCAACACCTTTTTTATCACTGGCGCAGGGGGTCCTGTAGCGGCAACGCTTAATATGCTACCTTCAAATATACATCACAATTATCTTTGAATCTCTACGTTTATTATTTTTTTCAGATTTATTAGATTTCTTTCCATTGTTCTAATATGTTGTTCATTTTCTCTGAAACCTCACGTTTCTATATTCTTCAAGCCTGCAAAAGCAATTGAAACCATTCAGGACCTCATGCCTCAACCTGACGAAAACTCGAAGTATTCAACTTGGATTTTACCTAACTCCTCTCGGGAGACATATGAATGCTTTTTCTTACGCGCTTCCATTGTTTTATTATATTTTTCCACTAGTCATTTTTGTCTTCCTATCTAAAGAGATTGACAGAGGGAAACCGACACATAATCTCGATGCGTTAAACACCTCGGCCCACGATCGACAAGCTCGCTGCTTCGAGACGCTGAGTTCACAGCACACGTGTTATTACAATCGAGTCAACGTATGTATATTATTGTTATTCATGGTTATACATTCTGTAACAAATAATTATTACTATACAGTTCCGAAGTAATGCTTTTATCGTACATTACCAAAAATTAAATATTAACAAAATTATTTGCATGCGTTTTCCAATAACCCTTATTTTAACTATAATGCAATGTTATTTATATACTAAATTAGAAGAAATCAAAGTTGAACTTAAAGTCAATAAAGTAAAAATATAATAGTTTTAGTCACACTTTAATTACATTGAAAACTGAAGTCATATAACTATTTGTATTTAATAAAAATAACTATTGTATATAATTTATTATTATCGTTTAATTAAGGAGATAGCATACTCGGTGGGTTACCGACTGAGTAAAAAAGGATAATTATTAAATTCTAGGTCAAAACAATTAGGACACTCTAAAAAATTTGTGCACTGAAAAGTTTGGTCAAATCATACATTTTCGGTGCAGAAATTTTTTAAGGTGTCCTTATTGTATTGACCTGGAAATTTATAGAATAATTTATTATTTAATTATCTAGAGCTTCTGTATTTAGATTTTTCAAAAAATTACATAATTCTTAAGATAAATTTCATAATTATCTTTTTTTGCTCGGTCGGTAACCCACCGGGTATATCACCTCCTTAAGTACATAACGGACCTATATTGCAGAGATCTACCTTTTCCAACTCAAGAATTATTTTTAAATAAAAAATCTATAAAAATTCATGAATATATTTTACAACATAACAAAGATTCTAACCATGAAACTTCTTCAAAAAATTAATTTTTTAAATTAATTTTAAGTAAATATAACTTGGTTGATAAACTAATAAGCATGCTATTCCCAATACAAAAATTGTATTTATATTAACAAGCTAATAATCTAAAAAAGTCGTACGCATTATTTAAAACAAATACAATACATTAACATATAAGATGTGCCCGCTAGGCTCCCGACCCCGAGCAGAAAACAATAATGATTATTATATTGATTTAAAAAAATATACAATTTTATGTAAAACCTAAATAAAAAAACACTAGATAATTAAATAATATCTCATTCTACACAGTTGCAAGTTGATACAACAAGAACACCTTAAAATCGTACATTTTTTTACATCTTTATACACTGCTTCTGTATTCCAATGATACAAAAAATTGCATATTTTTTAAAATAAATGTAATAATTATCTCTTTCTACCACCTCAAAGTAATGGATTTGATGTCAATAATTCATTATAAGCAATGGAGCTTTTATTTGCAGAAGCAATAATTGGTAAACCTTTATTTCAATCAAATAAAAAGTTAATAATTTATCTTTTATTTTACATAGATAAACTGCTAATATAGCAGTATCAAAGATATATATCAAAATAATGTAAGTTATATATCCATAATGTAAGTATCAAAACCACACGTGTGTATTGCAAAAGCTGTGTATATTGCACATAATGAAAAAAAAAATATAACCCAATACATAATGAAAAAAGCGAAATAAAGGAAAGTAGAAACATAAAGTTCGAATGACTCGGGGCTCTCGTACAAACATTCTATTTTTACGAGAGCTTATATACCTCGCACGAGAGAGAAAACTAAAAGTTCATCGCGTGCGTCATGTGTGACGTCGATGAAGAGACCCAGCCCCCCATTCCGGCGAACGGGGACCGATAAAACAAAAGGAAATAGGTAGCGAACTCTCGAGTGCAAAACGAAAGAAAGAAACTATGCGTGTAGGAATATAAATAAGCTAAAAACCCGGAGAGGAAGAGAGATAGAGAATGTAAAATACAATATATATATAAAACAAAATGTAAAATAAAAAAAAAGATTAAATAGATGAGGAAAGTTACACGGTTGAAATAAAAACTAATGTTTTCGTGTGATATAGTAGGAGCGTAGCAGGTTGCGCACGCGCTTACTATCGTTAATTTGAGGGAGGGGCCCAAAGGACCACTGATTAAATATCCACTTCTAACACAAGTCCGAGCACCCGGCACACCGATATACGTACCGATAGGTAGAGATATGGGAAGAGGGATCGAGATTCGAGTATCGAGAACTCGCGCGCGCGCGCGCGCTGGAGGGGCAGAGAAATATAGCTGCGTATATACGATTGGCTTCGTGATAAATATCTCCTTCCCTATCATCATACGCAATGAAATAAGAATCCCCTTTTAAAACTATACGCCAATGACTTGCGAGCGAAACGCGCGAGCATGCCACGGAACCGCAGATATATCCGCGAATCATGGTGCTGCGAGTGCGCAAACCCTCCCTTCCCCCTTTCACTCTCTCTCTCTCTCTCTCTCTCTCTCTCTCTTTCTCTCTCAATTTTTATCGGTATCTGTTATATTCCTCTCACTCGAACTTATTTGTTTTTCTTTTTTTTTTACTTCATATAGGCGTTTGAGTTTTACTTGAGGGTCCACCTCTCGTTTCACGTAATAAGCCTCAATTTTATTCTTCGAGAAACAAAGCTCGTTTTTACCTCATCTCGATCGCATGTGAACAGGTCATAATGTCCCGCAAACTTCTACCGGTTCTCTTCCTATCACTATATACTTTCTTTTCTCCGTATTTAGCGCTCAAATTCAATTATTCTTATGGAGGTACATGCCTTCAACTCGGGTTTATTGATGTTCTTCAACTATATGTGATTCTAGTGATTGCTGTAGATCCCAATTGCATTGGTCCATCTATGCGTCCACGTATTATTTTCTTAGAGGATGAGAGCCAACCACGCAGTAATATGCCGGAAACGGGCTCGTAACCATGCGAGAATATTAAGCTTATTTCGAGATATCGTGCATTATTTTTTTCTTTTTTTGCTGGCATAAAGAAAGAAGAGCATTCACAACTATTCGGTTTTTCTTATTTTTGCATTTATGGGTTTTATACATTTGTACCTATTATACATAAGCAATATTATCAGACTTTTAAATCTGTACAATTTTATCAATCAATTTATAACATCAACATTTTTTATATAAACAAATACTTGTATTTAATTATTTATTAAATACTATAATATAACTAAATGTACATAAATATGGGCGGTTTTCTATCAAATTTTTTTCTTATTAATTTGAGAAAACCTTTTGATATACATATTTCGGATGTTGGTGTAAATTTTTAACTTTTTATAAATCAAAAATAGTTAATCCAATTTATCAACGCTTAGATATTTTTTTAAACATTGCATAATCTTGTAATGAATAATATCTAACATTATTATCATATATCATTACAATTAGACATGAACAATAAGTCTTGAAAATTGCGTAAAAGTCTTTCTTTTATATTTGAAAAATGAAAAACTTGATCTTTTCGAGCTAGTACTTTTTTATTATTGCCAACGTTTCGACTGTCTCACACCTTTGTACGGTCATCTTCAGGGCTCTGATAAACAATAATTTAACAAAAATAACAACTATCCACTTGTAATAAACATAGTAAAACATAAGAATTTACACAATAAAATCTCAATCTCACCTTACACTAAGCTATAATCTAATTCTACTCTGTATCGTAGAAGAGTCAAAATCACATTGGTATTAAGCTAGTGTCAATGTTTGAACGGAGTCGTGAGCAACACAATTTGTATACGAACATATACATAATATATGTGTGGGCTTCTCCTTCCACCCGTCCTTTATACAAAATTCGCTAATAATACAATACATATCAAAAGTAAACGAAACATCGATTAAAAATTAAATTTTAAATAGAGAAATTATTTAGCTGTTGTATATAAATGTTTTTTAGGTAAAAAATGTCTTGTTTTCTATTTATACTTTTTTATTTTATATACCATCGTCAGGAAAAATTATATAAATAGCAGCAAATATATACTTTTTCGATACGCCGTGCGCGGAGACGCGATTTTACGCATGCTCCGGAAAACTGGCGTGGTGAAATCTCGCTCCGCACAGATTGTATCAAAAAATATAGTTCGATACAAGTGCGTTAATGTGAGTTGATCCTCGTATGGCCTTTCACCCTCGCTTTGCTCGGGCGCAAACCTCCATACGAGGATCAAATCACATTTACGCACTAATATCGAAATGTACTATTGCTTCCTCATACAGAAGTACAATTTTTTGATTTGTTAAAAACATGTTAAAAGTATAATAAGTATTTCAAAAATTTATTTTTGTAAATTTTGTATCTTACAGATGATTCTTTTTATTTGATTGGACTAATGTACTTTATCTTTCTCTCGATTCGAGGTTTTCAAAATATTCCTATTAGTTTTTAAGTTATTAAAAAAGAGATTATTGTTCATTTTCTTATATATTTGAAATTAATCCAGAAAATGATCTGGAAAAGATTATGGTGATAAAAAATAATAGTAGATATATGTTATAAAAATTTGAAGTTATTATATAAATAAATTTTCGAGAAAAATAGAAACGAAAAAAATTGAGTTTAGAGCATTATATATTTATGGACGAAATTTTTGATTGCTCATATTTCTGAATCTAGTTGGTCAAATAAGTTGAAAGAAATCGTGGTAATAGAACACAATAGCGGCTAAAAATTTCAGAAAATTTCATTACATAAATTTTAAGAAAAATAATAATCTGAAAAGCTACTTTTCTGAACAATTTGTATTTTTTAGTAAAACATACTTTGAAATAATAGCATCTGCAGCTAGATTAAAACTTTTCACAAACATTTTCGGAGGTATTTGCAATATCTACATTTTATACTTTTGGTGCAGAAAACTTGGTTAATGCATTAATCTGTCCAAAAATAGATGGAACATTGAAATGAGAACATTGAAATCAAATGATTAGTTTATCTTTATTTTTTAAAATCGTATTATTCAAATTCTGATATCTTCAATCATATCCACGCCTTGTACGAAGAAAAGCACAACTCAGACTTTATAATGTTATTTTAAATTCGAAAATCTGTATTGTACTTTTCTTCGTACGAGGTGTCGATATATTATTATGAGCATTTTTTTATTTATTATTTTTTTATCGTTTTAACTTCGCTCTCTTTTATGCTTCCAACTTGGTGCTAATCAGCGACCGAGGTCATACGATATCTTTATTAAGAAAGCACTTGGTGAAAATACAATACAATCCCCAGTCGTGCTTTTCGATTAGAAATGAAAATCAAGCGATTATCTGGCCCTTACTAGTAGCCTGCTAATCATCATTAAGACCTTAAAAGATGCGTAAGAAAGGATTGGTAGGGGATGAAAAGCTGATCAGGACCACCGAAATGGACTTTATTTACGATTCACCATCAGACGTCAGTTTAGCTAGAGTCAAGCAGTTTTGACAATGTTAAATATTTAAGTATCAAATAATATGATGATAAATTGATTGTTTTGCAAGTTAAAATGTAGTTTATTTATTTTTCAAGAAATGGTTATTATGGTAAAAATGGAGTATATGTTAAATTTTACACTTTACAAGACAAAAAATTTACAAAAATTAACATGGTAATTTCCATTTCAATTTTTTAAAAAATTTCGTGTTTCTTTAAATTATTATAACTTTTTACAGAATTGAAGGCCATAAAATTGCTAAAGATTATTTGGAAGGTACTGCTTCAAGCTTTTTCTTAGACTTTTGGATAAAGAAATTAATTGGGGCTTACTTACACTTTTTTCAAGTTGACTTTTGACATGTAGTTTATGTAACCTTGACCTTGAGATTAGAAATTCTAACCCAGAAGGATAAATTCTAGACATAATCAGCAACGAGTGTTAGATGTAATGTTCTATAGTAAAAATTGATATATTTTGAGTTAAATAGCGATAAACCCAGCTGGTGTTGAAAAAAACTTGGAAAAATTCACTTTTTGACGTTAGCTTAACTTTTGAGCAAATAGATTCCAGCACCTAGAATTTTTTTTCTGTATTCTAAAAAACATTTCCAATGTGTACCCACAAATTAGTGCATTTTAAAATTTTGATTGGACCACTTCACGTAGAATATCCCATATATATTTTATATATACCTATAAAAAATAATAACTAAAGAATAATATTACTACCTCAAAAATCATATTTATCATTATTTCAGAAACCTTAATTAATATAATTAATTTTCTTTTTAAACTTTATGTAATTTGCAAAAAAGGTATTTAGATGTTGTTATATTGGGTTAGCCATTTTTGAATTCTAAACTCAAATTTAAAAATAGATATAAAGTTTAAAGTTGTCAAAATTACCATTTTTTATTTCGATTATCTCTAAAACTATTAAATATCTAAAGTGTATAGAAGAAGGTTTTCTCAAATTTATAAGGTATAAAATTTTTCTGTTAAATCGAGCGTAATAATCTACTAAATCATGTATATGATTTATTAAAATATCCTTTTAACATGTTTATAATATTTATTAAAATAGCCATTCCGCGCATATAATACATATACGCCGCATATATTTTAAGAGTGCATTTAGAGCTGTTATTACGCACTGCATATTTTCCATATTTAATTCACATATTACAATATTATAATTTATTACAACTGTATTTTAATTTGTCGAATATATTAAATAGAAAAAAATGAACTATTATTAATTTGTATAGAGTTAAGAACTATTGTATTATAATGTTATTGTAATTATAACGTTATATATTATTGAAATATCAAATTAAGAAAAATCAATAAAAATAACCGGTAAGCCGCCTTAATATTTATGAAGTTTCACTGAAAAGCAAAATCGGGGTGGTCTTCTTCACTCACCTTGATTACTATACATTAAAAACAACCTACCAATAAAAGCTTTTAATATTCGTTACTCGAAGGCCAGCTACTTTTCTTGTTAGCATAATAAACAAATACATTTAGTAAAACACCGTAAAATATTTAAAAAACAATCCAATTCAAGCATCAGTTAAATTTATTTTAAAAACAATATAATGTCTTGGTATATGTGTATATACATGTATATATATCCACTTTGCCTTTTAAAATGTTCACAATTAACTTTTATTATGATTATTTTTGAATAATTATATTATGACTCGATATACACAGTAATGATCGAACGCTTTTTGGGCTAAACAAGGGTACATAAAATATGTCGAAAGAGTGTTGCGAAATTCAGAAGCGATTGGTAGGTATGCCGAGTATCCTGCAATTTGCATCTCATAATTAATCGGGGTCCCGCAACCAGATCATAAAGCATTCGCACAAAGGAGCTTCGCCTTCCGTTGTAGCTAAATGTGTATTAGTAAAGTGTACCCATATACAACATGATTGAAACTACACTCATTAAATCGTACGTTGAAAAATCTGTTATTCATAAAGTAAATAGTTGTTCGATAAACAGTCGTTAAAATCATATCACCGATTTAATTATTTCAAATGTAGTACAATACATGGCAATATTTTAATGTAAATACCTTATTTCTTAACTCGACATATATTTGATACAAATGTAAAGTAATTTATCATGCTTCCTGAAAGCTTTAATATGTTAAAGGCTAAAAAGTTATGTATAATAAAACAAAATGACCTGATAGATTAATGGATTGAAAAAAAATGTCAGTATTGTTATTAAGTAAATGCTAATTTTTATAGTTTTATCGCATTATTTTATTTGGAAGGAATTTGTAATAGCAGGCAAAATTTTGCAGGACCTTAACTGTATTTCCATCAGGGGAGCTAACTAAATAACGATCGATCGATCGTTCGAGATACGTGTGCATGTGTATGTATATATTAGGTGTGCGTGCGTATATATGTGTGTGAAGAGAGAGAGAGAGAGAGAGACATGAAAAGAGAAAAGGTAGACAATACCTAGCGAAGGAGGCTGGGCGTTTATAGATGCCCTTGCTTTTCACTAAAACGTTGTATCCGTCGACTCGGCGCCTGAAAAGAGCCGCCGCCAATTGCCAGAGGCGAGGGACCCAGGCGGTTACGCGTCTCCCAAATCGACCTGAAGATGTTCCGATCAATTATACTCGTTTTCATTGTATAATAAATGTGTCAGATCATCAGAGAATATATCCCGTGTGTGTGTGCGCGCGTGTCTGTGAAAATGCACTTATATCTCACGCACATATAATACATATATAATTAGATCTGCTAATAATTCTTTATTGGTAATAACCAAAATAAATTATTGTAACATTATTTTGGTACATTCTATTTAGGCATGAAAAAATGTGTAAAATATCAATACTATAAATAATATTTGTAATAAAACGCAACAATGTATATAATATCGTAGTTGATAACCCAATTGGCTTTCAAACTATTAAATCTTTGAGAACTAAATATATCAAGAAAAAAGATTGATTCACTTTCTTCTTGTAGCGTTCTCCATATTTTATTGTTTCTTTTTCACGAGTTAAAGACACAGTGACAGTAGAACAAAGAGTTTTGTCGCTTTTAAGGATACGATGGGTATTTGTTTATTGTTTGAAGGGTCTGCATGAGATTTAAATCGTTTTTGCCGACGGTGAATCACGAGCTGAAACTTTTTAAGAGTTTTTTGCATTTCTCGAACGAAAAAAAGGAATTCCTCCTTCGTTGAATCCTTTCCTCGTACTATATGTCTTAATTTAGAAGTTGCATACGGTTAGTTGCAAGTAGCGATTTTATGTTATACAAAAAGATAGTTAATGTTAACATTATTGTAAAATTATTATTTTATATAAAATAATGAGGAATGCAATGTAAAAAATATTAACTTTTTTTATAAGTTATATAAGTTTATTATTATCATGTATTGAATCTAAAAGGTATATAGATACGATACAAACATTGTAATAGTCAACTACTTTTTAATAAATAATTACGAAGTTTAAAAAATTTGACCTACAGGAAAATCTTATATTTCATGGGATTGTCATCAGATTCTATACATAAGTGGACGTACAGTTATAAGAACAGAACGAGACAATATTAGAAGCTCGGTCACAGTAACATTTATCTCTGTGACTCTGTACACGCGCGTAGACTTTTTTCATCCGACGGGCTCTTTTTGCAGATGTAATATGCGTATATAGACCATGGGTAAACGAAGAAAAAGGAATATACGAGAGAGAGAGAGAGAGTCGGGAAGAAAGGAGAAGAAACAGAAGACGAGAGTCGGAGCATTCCCCTCTTAGTTGCTCGATGGTCGTGGACCCCCGAAACTCGGCAGAGTAAAGCAAAGCCGCGCGAGATCGAGCGAGAGGGAGAAAAAAGGAGTTCTCTCTCGCTCTCTCTCTCTCCCTCTCTCTCCCTCTCTCGCTCTCAGCTGAGAGACAGAAGGAGAGAACTGCTCGCTCGAGTTCCGCGAATCCGCGTAATCGATTCCGTCATGTCGCGGGACCACCCGTAAGGACCTAATAAATAAGTAATACGTTGGTTCAAAGGAACGTTCTCTCGAAAGAAAGAGTTCGCGAGCGAGCAAAAGAGCGAGCAAAGAAGTAAGAGAGTGAGAGAGAGAGAGAGAGAGAGAGAGAGAGAGAGAGAGAGAGAGAGAGAGATGGACGTATACGGGCTGTTGGTAGATGTATCAAGAGCGCGGAGGTGGACGAACAGGAAGAGAGAAAGAGAGGGAGAGAGAAAACGAACACGTTTGGATGGGACGTCGTTTGGGCTACCGTAGAACCAAAGGGGGAACAGTTGCTGGTTCTTCGTGTTCAACCATAACTTACGACCTGGGAATAATGAAATCGTCGCTGATGATTTTGCCATCCTGCCATAAGATTCGCGATTTTTCTTAAGATCTGTGCAACGATCATCCTTTTTTCGAATTAACAATGTCCATTATATAGAGATGTGAATCATCTTACTATAATGAATGAATAATCCTATAATCGGCTCACACAGTTTATAACATTTTTATGGACATTATCAATACCGTTTAAAAGTTATAGATATCGAAAATACTTAGCATAGTATAAATAATTTACAAAAATGAGATGGCTAAGAGTAATCAACATGATGAAAATATAACTTGCAGGATTTAAATTATTTAATTAGTAAGGCTTTATAATAATTTGTCTTGGTCCCAACACTTCAGTATAATCATTTATTTTGTAGAAATAATACACGTACCTTATGTCAAAGTTTACAATTAGAGGTCATAGCACTAGAGTCACCAAGTGATCAATTTAGCGCTTAATCATTTCACAGCGTTCTATTAATTACAACAGGGTAAATAGAAGTAAATGAATGGCAGCTATAAAGGCCTCACAAAATAGACATACCGAAAGAAAAGCTCCCCAGACCCAAAACAAATTCAACAAACTGTCTTGCCAAGTCAGGGCTATTCGCGCTGGCAATTGTGAAGCGTTACGTTTTTGTCGGATCGTTTGCTTCCTCTTGTACTTACGCACACGCATCCATGAAACCAAACTGTTTCAAACCTAAGCTCATTCAAATATCTTCACCTATCGATCCATTTAAATTCATTGTTTATTTTAGTATATCCTCCTTATTAATTTTATAACTTCTAAATTTTTGTCTACTTAAAACTTAAATATTAATAATGTAGTTTATATTTGTGCTACTAATCCTGATTGTTCATAAAATTATTTGAAAATTAAACTTTGCCGTAAGATTATACAAAATTCTGTAAAATCTTAAAAAATACCGAATAATGTAAAAAAATAATGCATCGAAACGTAGGTAATGTACAGGTAGGGATAACATATTAAATTTTAGTTTGTAAAGAAAAAAGTCCGACTGATGAATTAACACGAAATATTCCGTATGCTCGGGTCCGAGTTCACCGGTTCAAATTGCGTTGCAGGAGGCGAGACAAGTATGTGTGTATATATATATATATATGCACGCGTGAACGACTGTGTAAGCCAGAGAGAAAGAGACTAAGAGAGAAAAAGACCAAGTCAGAAAGAGAGTAAGAGAGAGAGAGAGAGAGAGAAAGAGAGGAGTTCGACACCTGAGTAGCCAAGGAAGATCCAACGCGTTTGAATGAGCAAGATTTAGACGCGGGTAGCTGTTATGGAACGATACCTATACCTTCGAGTAACACTTAGAAGGTGTCGGCCAGCCCGAAAGAGTTACCAAGGGATATTTATACATATATGTATAGAGAGAAAGAAAGAGAGGTAGAATGACAAAGGAATGGTGAAAGTTAGAGGTCAATACCGAAATTTGTTCTCGATGCGGTGCTTGTAAGGGTCTTCGTACGCACAGAGTCGGTGAGCGAAAAGGCGTCAGCCTTTCGGGGCTTTCGTAAATGATACTTGACCGCATCCTACCCTTCTTGCTGTATGCATGTGGCTACGTGTGTGCATTTGTATATGTGTGTGTGTGTGTGTGTGTCTGTATGTGTGTGGATAGGTAACTGCATCTGCAAGTGCAACCCTTTTATCCTACCGCACGTGGCCCATATTGTAATCATTTTTAATAAAAAAATTAGACAAAATTGCTTACTATTGCATAATATAAAATTAATAAACGTGTTTTCCTATTAAAATGTTGTAAAAACTCTGACATTTCGGTTGTCGCAAGAGAACTTTTCGCATAAAGATAATGTCTATCGGAGGAATATTTGGAAGGTTTTATTGCAATAAATGGATTTCTGGACCTTTCACGGGAATTTTTAACACAACATAAATTACACATACGTAACTCAATTGATAACTTTATTTTTATGCAATTTTATAATAACTATTTATTTATATATATTTAAAGATATATATGTACCCACTTATAAAATATTTTTCATATAATATAATTTTAATTGAGGAAAAATAAAAATTGTATAAGATAATTAAAAATTTAATCATATTTAATGCGATCCAATGGTGTTAGAGACAAAATGATATTTTAGGCCGGATGTAAGCGTGACAAAAGTAAGCGAAAAATATGCCGAGTTAGAAATTGGACCTCGAGCCCGGGAACTGCCGACAAATTTCCTCAGACTCCGTACTATTGCTGTGCATTCTTTACCGTTTAAGTATATCTTTAGGAAGAAAGAGAGGCGGGCGTGTGACCTACACGATGACGGCATAAGCTCCAATGATTATTTTTTGCTACTCAGCTAATATCTTGTTATCTCGTAAAATATAATCTTGGTTATCATTCTTATCAATGAATATAATGACAGCTGGTTTATTATTACAATGCGAGTAGATAAAAATGGTAACAACAGATTATTTTGTAACTTTGATTATACAGTATACACATGCAATTACAAAATATTTAATATAAGTAAATTAAATGCACGTATTATTGATGAGTAAGTGTGCAGCCTTTTAAATTATTAATTTTTATACATATATATATCGTCTTTTTAAAAACATTTGTTTTTACTTTTAACAGTGAAAACAATTATTGTTTTATTTTTCATAAGATATATTTGTACACTTCAAACTTAATGCAGTGACCTACACTGAGAGAAAGAAATATTTGTGAGAAAGTAATCGTGCATTTGTTGCTATAAATTGACATTGACTTGTCATAAAATGATATTTTTATTAAGTATTAAGGCTCAGTTCTTAACTATTAAGATTTTACGTTAATAGAAACGAATGAAAGTTTAACTGTTAAGAACTGATTGAAATAATACTTAACTGTAAAGAAATATTCATTTGCCCATATTTAAGTCATCAGATCTTAAGAGTTAAGAAACGTCATTTGTCTCAACTATTCCTTTCTCTCAGTGTACAATATACATCATTGTATTAAACGTACAGTAAATGATTACAAATCGCCAAGTTCAAATTTAAATACTTTGATAAAAACTTATCGGTATCTGTTAATCAAGAAACTTTCCCTTACATTAAATTAGAGAAATATGCACATTTAACCATAAGTGGGAAGTGGACACAAGATGAAGCTAAAAAAAAAGTCTAGTTCTAAGCAATAAATTTAGTCGGTCTTGGAAAACATTTACTACAGTGATCGCAAGGAAGCGCACGCAGTTGACCAAGAAGTTTATGAAATTTTTCGTAAAAGGAAAGTAAGAGGAAAAATTCCGTAAGTGGGAAGACGAGGGATGTGTACAAACGCGTTCAGGTTGATATACTCACCAAGGACTTATGCGAAGAACCGTCGCCATAAGTTTTCCCGATTCAACGGCAATTTGCTCGCAAAGCCGTCTCGCGAGACGCGCGCATCGGAACAAACGAGTTTATCCGTTGCCCTCCCATAGAGAGTTTGCGTCAACTTTCTAAATAAGTGCTATATCTATTTATCAGGTGCAACCCAGGGACGTGTTCCACGATTCAAGAAAAGGAGCCCATTACGAGATGTATCTTTTTCTCTTATCGCGTGATCGCAATATTTATTCGAATCGACAGAAAAATTACAAATAATTACTACTTAAGCTTAAATGACCTTCGTTTCACTGTACTCGGGTACTTATACTTGTCTGACGTATTATGCTATACAAAAACATCATTATTTATTGTTGTTGTTTCTTTCATTTTATCCCAAGATTTCAGCTTTTTTTCATTACACCTTTATAATTATTTTATTGCATTCGCTCATTCGTTCACGTATTAATGTAAATATGTAACATTTTTCTAAATTATTAAATTACAGAGCAATTCTTTTATCCTTTTTCTTTTAATTAGTTTTACGGTCTATTTGATTTTTTAATATAATTAACATTAATGGTAAGTAGTAATATTAAATCGATCATAGTAATATTCTATTTGTAAAATATTGGCGAAAAAGAAAATTATTCACGCGCACGTGTAACAAACTCGTAAGGCTTGTGTAACCGAATCGTTTGTAGTAATTATATGGAACATTCCCGCAAGACGCAGTGATTTAATGAGATTAAAAGTATAAAATAGCTGGTGAAAAGTCGATAGGTGGTGTGTATACATACATGTAAAAAATGAGGTGTAGGAAACCATCGAACCGCGGAGACTCGAACGATCAAGTGCATGTCAAAAAGTTATAAAAATTGAGTATGGGTTGCACGGGATTTTTCAAAGATCGATCAAGAGCGAGAGATATCAAGAGCGTAGATATTGCGGCTCGATGAGAATTTACATATTGGATGGTATATAAGAAATGGGGTAGGTGGGTAGGGGAGGGAAGAGAATAAAAAGGAGGCTCGTTTAGACCGGCAAAGTATAGAGTGCGCGGGCGCCCCCTTGTTTTGGTGGTTGGCGCTTGGCGCTCGTTTTTAAACGATTTCTTAATTAAACGTTCTCTTTGCGGCGAAGTCGGCGGCGCGGTGAGAGCCCGAGGAATCAACCCGGGAGCATATAACAAGCTCCAACCGAAATTCCAAAGTGGCCCAACCGGTGAATGGGAAATCCGCCCTTTACTTCGCACTAAATCGTCCAGCAGTCGACGCGGCTTCTAATGGAAGTTTATGTCTGCGAGCGAGAGGGTCCTCCCTCGATATATATGCGTGCATGCCGAAGGAGTCGGTGCACTCACGACCGTCGACGACGGCGACGAGGAACCGCTACCATATAGCCGCCGAGAGAGAGAGAGAGAGAGAGAGAGAGAGGGAGACAGAGGCCTCTTAACCAAAGAAACAAATTTTCGGGTTCGAAATTCTCGTATATACACGCGCTCTCGCGCTCTCGGGCATGTAACGAAACTATATGTCAGAGGTAGGCTACGCCCCGACTCACTCGCAAGATATGCGTATATACCGGCACCCTTTTGTTTTTGACAAGAGAAAGAGAGAGCTGCTTCGAACTTGAAATCCACAAACTTCTTTAGTTTTATTTGCATGCGGGCATTTACCGTTACCACGGCGTGCGAGAACCAACTTTTCAAAGAATCGAGGGCGGAAGCCCCATTTCTTATTCTTTGGATCGCCCTTAATTCGATGCTTCGGAACCTCCAGTTTTTAACTTCGGTCAAGCTTCGACGCTCTCCGACTCCGCGGCTATCTATGTAATTATATCATTTCCTCGGAATAGAGATTATTGGTTCGTCGGATTATGATATTGCACACGGATTATGAGATAGCTATAAAAATTAATTAGCGGATTCCCGCTCGAGTCGTCGTTACCTACTATACTACCTATGCACCTTCGATACACCGTATACCTATATTACGAGAATGGCCTCGTACACCTTTGATTATCACTTTAACCTCTAGAGCACCGGGGCAGACTTGTTTATTCCCTCATTTTGACTCATTTTCTTTTGCCCATTCGACTATTTTTTTCATCTAACCCTTCAATTTTCGTGTAACCGAAAACGTCAAGAATTGTTTTTCAGATTTTTTCTCTCCGCAACTTTACCCCTTTTTTTAACCGCAACCGCACTACTGATTCCACAATATTATTTAATATTTATGCAATAATATTTAATAAATACTTCACGTAGCCTCCTTCAAACTTTATAACAATTACCAAAACAAATTATCAAAATAATTTTTTCAAAAAATCTTTTATACAAACAATATTGTTTCGCCAAGTTATATAAAGTATATATGACAATTATATTTTTTGTATTTATTTATCGTTATATTTTAAAATAATTTATAGCAATGTATGTTATCGATCACTCATCTTTTTACTTATTACCGAGGATATAAATTGCAATTACTTGTTTACGATATTTGAAAAATATCACTACACTCTACGGAACAATTGTCGAAATATTTATTTCGAACGTTATTATTATCTTCTATTCAAAACGTCTCACCTAAATGGGATAATTTTCTTAACACGAGAAACATTCACATTCAAATTCATATATATTCTGAGAAACAACTATCGAATAACAACCGCATACTTAAATCTGTCTTTCAAACAACAATAACCATGCACACTTAGTTTTATACGAACTGTAAACACGTGTAATATCTACAATTACTTATTTTAATACGAAATATTATTATATTTTATTATGAAATAAATTAAGTTCTTATTCAATACCAGAAGTAAAATATGTAGATAGCAAAAAATAAATACATTAATTAATTTGAAGATAGAAAATGATTTATAAAAGATACAGAATTCACTTAACAGATAGAATATTTAAAACGCCTAAGCAACATGTGTTTTTGATATGTGTCGGCCAAAATTTATTACGCCTCTACACTTTTCCACCGGACACATTGTATCCAGATACATTATGTTTTTAAAATAATTCCTATTTTTTGCTGCTTTATAATATTCAATTTGCAATATTTTATTTTACTTAAACTTATACTATACGCGCGGTATTCGCATATTATTTAATTAATTACTACTAAAAGAAATTAAGACCTCCAAAATTGTTAGTGTATTATTCTATATCGTAGATATGACTTTTCTGTAAAAATAATATGAAAACTACAGTTGTAGACCCTATTTATTATATTGTATATTATATTGCCCTGAGATTGCACCTGAAGATTAAAATAATGTAAAATAAGATTAAGACAAAAATATATATTATTAAAAAAATAAGCCCTAACTTAATATTTAGAAAGTAATATCAAAATTAAAAATGAGAAGAAAGCAAGTTTTTTTATGGATCACAATAGCTTGAAGTTCTAGTTTTTCCCATGGTTTTCCAAATTATTCTTTACAAAAATAAAATCTCATGAGTAACAGAAAACGATATATAATACGTATTACAGTTTTCGGACGTTCACACACTTATGATGACCCACATTAACGAAAATGTAACAATAAAATTGAATATACTTTGTAAACTAAAACTTTTTTATAAGATTTTAACGATATTTCCAAGCACAACAATTTTCACATTATGTATGCCAATTCGGCATCTCTATTGGCGAAACATTTTAATATATTCGGAAATAACAGACAAAATCTTAAAAAGACATTTTAAATTTTAATAAAAAGCAACCTTGGCCCGGGCTCTATAAAAAGTTTATATTTGATCAAGTATATTTTACTATATTTATAAACTTGGATTCATGTGAGTATCTTATGGTTAACGAATAGTAAATAAGTTATTTGTATGTGAAGCTAAGCTTTTACTTCGTAGGCAAGATCATTACAGTGATGCTAAATAATAATACAAATTTTTAAAACTGTTTAGTAAGATAGTAAAGAATTTACTTTTAAACGTAAATTTATCTTTAATGTTTTTAATGGAATATTCAGAATCAGAAGTTGCATCCTTCTAGTTAACTTGTTCAAGTTAAAAAAAATTATTCAAATCATAAATTATCCAATAGCAATATGTTTTATAAATTTAGGACAAAAATTTCGCCCACATAAAGTTTTTAACGATACATTTCAAATTAATTTACAAAAGACGATGTAATGATATTTTAAAAAGTCAAATGATTTGAAAATTTTTTAGCGATATAGCTAAAAAAGTACCATATACTTGCCACATTATAAGAAGAATACGCTATAAATTTCAGCAAAACTGATAAAAAATTGGCCAAATTATCGCACAAACACTATTACATATTGTATACATACATATGTATACATTTTAGGTAGTACTTTAACGACTTTTGGAACATATATTTAACAATGGTGACGATAGTTCTAAAATTTTACATGATATTGATATCTTTTAAAAAATGTCAGAATGATGCGTTAGGACCTACAACTCTGACTGTCTTTACATTATTAGATTAAAAAGGATGTCTTAAATGTAGAGTGAATTCTAAAGATATTAGGAATTAAAGCATCTTCTAGTATTATAATTCATAAAAAGAGATTTGGTTATTCGAGGATCTGTTTGGTCCACTCTTATTAATATTATGTATTGGTAAATCAATGATTGTTTGAACCCATACATCATAAATACGATATATTATGGTAAAAAAATTGATTTAATTATAGATTGAGTGTTGATACCAACAACCTATTCACATAGAATAATGTATAAATATTATTTATTATCGGAAACAAGGATAGAGCGTAATCAATCGGCTGGTGGTATTTACGCACGACAAGGTCACGATGACCGGGGTCCTCGCACGCGGTCGGGCGGCCCTGATGTAGGGTATGAGCCGCGGCCGAGATTGCCCCCGTGGAGCTCCGGGGACTCGCGCATATGTAGAGACCCGGTTCCCACACCGCAGGCCATGATTTATCAGGCTGCCAAGCGGCAGACCCGCTGTCATCGTCTCTCTCTCGCGCGCGCGCACACACCAAACCTGCCTCCGCTCCGTCGATGGTTGGCGGATGTGCGCGGGCTCTCGTACCTATACCTACTGCCGTACACTGCTGGTCCGCAAACCGAGCAGGAGAACCAGCCGATTTCTCCTTCCTCACTCCTTCCTTTTTCTTTGGAATATTGAGCTCTTGGTCCTGCTTACCTCCCTAGTTCGTTGGCCAATTTCAACAAGGAGTTAACAAGACGAAGCTACCCATCTTTTTCATTTTATTATTATTCATAGTTCCTTTTACATATTCCTGCCACTATATTCTTTCTTCCTCCTCCTTTTTTTTATACCGAACGTGCTCACAAGTATTCTTTGATACGTTTATATCTTCTTATCCTTTTATATTCTAAAATGTATTTAATTAGCAAGCTGAATGAGCGCACAAAATTAGCTTGACCTCATTCAAAAATGTTTGATTTCTTTAAGCGATAATTATTCAATCAACGACATTTCATAGATTTTCGGATACACCCACCTCTGTTTAAACAATATCACTTATCTTTCGCATAATTTTACCGAATAGTAAATCAACAGTTACACAGGTCTTACTATTTCAAGTAACATTCTAGTTTTACTTATAGAATTGTAATGCCTGGAAGATTCTATAAAATTGATTTAGATTACTTAACTTATCTAAATTTATATTGAATTTATTAGAGTTTAATTATTCATTTACCACTTTTTTCCAAAATTTTACATTATGATTTCAATTCTATTTTACGTGAACTTAAATTGAAATCCAAGTAGAAACAGAAGGAATGGGAGTAGCATAATTAGCTGTATAACCATGACACCAATCGTGGAAATGGTGCTAAGTACCGATAAATTTAAACTCTACGTGAATAGACTTTTCATAAATATGGACAATAATCTACACAAACTAATTTTCACATGTTTCTTATAGATCGATTATATTTAAGAATAATCTTCTTCAACATCCTTGTAAATTAATATGTTAATTTGTCATTACTCAAATACTCTACATCAATATTACTAGCAATAGTCAATATAAATAATAACTGAGAGTATAAATCACAAAGTTTACAGATATTTTTGCTTTGACTTTTAAAAAAATTGTTACATTAATATAAAATCATAAAAATACCCTAAATGTTATATGTGAACACTTGTTCTTGATAACTTATAAACACATTTTAATCCATTAGAGGCATTTCATCAAACTTTATACAAAATGCTATTAAGTAACGATACTTTCAATATCGCAAGAGATACCTCTTTTGTTAAACATACACTTTTTATTTTAAACAGTGGAAGTCATTTCTAATAATATAGTTCAAATCTTAATCATTAAGCTATTTTTATATAAAGTCCTATAGAATTTATAAAAATATCGTTTTGTTGTAGATAGATTCTTGAATCAATTTATAAGAGAAATGTATAGATTGTTCAATTACAATGATTAACAAGTATAATAATAATTATAAATGTTTTAGACATAAATAAAATAATTAATTTTCATCAAATATATTCTATATGGGGTTTAATAAAAAAAATGTTATTTTGGATCATAATTATTTTATATCACAAATAAAGTAAAGTACCCATTACCGGAAAACTTATGGATACTCAACTAATATAAACACTGTTTTAAAAATTAGAAACAAAATATTTAAAAACTTGGTAATCTAAGCCAATAGGTAAATATTATTGATTTTTTATATTAAAAGCAGTGGTTCATCTACATATTTTAATTACTAAAGTATGTTATAAATGACAAAGAGAAAACCGCAATAGTGGGACATCCTATTCCGAAGAGGGCACAGTAGTGGGACAAGATTCGGACATGGTATTGGGACAATATTTTCAAATTTATCTCACCACTATGCTATGGCAATTGTAAAATACTACATTTAAAAAACAAAATAAACACTTTTTTATGCAAATACGTTAGTTTAAATTCAAATAAAATTCAAATCCATTAATACAAATTAATTAATATAAATTAAAATTCATTCATATAACAATCTTTTACTGACAGTTTATGGTATTAAATTCATCATCCCACAACTGCTGTAAATTTTTCGCTTGTCCCGATATTGTGTACTTTATTTTTGTATCAAACGTACTTATTAGCTATTCCCTAGTAGAAATATGGCAATTTTGAATGGTTTGAGGTTAAGAATAACCATGTTATAGATCATATTTACCCATTTTCTATCCATCTTTTAAAAACACCTAGTTTCTACTTTAAAAATCGTTTCCACTAGGGTTAGATTGCCGGAGTTCGAACCTTAACACCACCCTTTAAAATTAACTATATAAAAGTTCAACTTTGCAAAATTCGTTAAGAATTATATTCGTTTGTTGATTTATAGTGACCAATAATTCTAAAAACATAATCCTATAAAAATAATCAATAACACATCAAATTCCTTGACTGCTCTTGCCTATACGTATTAATTATTAATACAGATTGATAGTTTGTATCAAATGTAAAACATTAATTGTGCATGAAATTGTATAGAAACTGCACACGTCTAGTATTACATAAAATCCACCAGACGAAAGACAATTGAATCGACAACGCATTGAAATAAAATATGATAAAGAACTTTTCTTCTAAACTATCGTATCACAACTTTTTGTACTATAACTGTACCAAGTAGGATCATTTAATCAAAGTTCTGTACAGCGAAAGAGAAAACACAATTAAAAAAACAAAAGCAGGACCGCAATAACAAACCGTGCATGGGGAAAACTGACGGGACATCGGACGCTGCGCGTCTGACCACAACGCAACCTAACTACTTAATCAGACGCGTTGTTCTCTCGGGCGGCGACCGCACGCGGGAACCGCGCATTCTTTTGCAGAGGTTTCATTTGCTCAAGAAACTGAGAGGGGCGCTGGAAAGAGAAACGCTGACGGAAATAGCGCTATGCTGCACTCTTCTCTCTCTCTCTCTCTCTCTCTCTCCCTCTCTCTCTCTCTCTTTCTTACCCTCTCTCTCCCTCT
Source organism: Theocolax elegans (assembly GCA_026168455.1). Lineage (NCBI taxonomy): Eukaryota > Metazoa > Arthropoda > Insecta > Hymenoptera > Cerocephalidae > Theocolax > Theocolax elegans. Next base: position 29,740,488 of record CM047426.1, read on the forward strand.
CTCTCTTTCTCTCTCTCTCTGTCCTCTCCCTCTCTATCTGTATTTACCTCTCTCTCTCTCTCTCTATCATGGATCTCCTTTACATGAATGGGTGGGGGTATTCATTCTTCGAAATAAGCGCGATCCCGATGAATTTCCGACGACGGCTCGCGCATGATAAAAGAAACGACGTGAGACTAGTGCGACTCTCTACGAGAAAATCAATGCTCGCTGTGTCCCGTTCGCACTTTTTTCTCTCGCTGAATTTATTCAAAAAGTAGAACAATTATATACGTGCGTAGTATGAAATTTACGATTAGCACAGTAGAATGCAACTAATATTTTACCTCATATTTAAGTGCACTTACAGATATGCCTTATTAACATCTAGAGTTAAATATACTAAATATAAGTTTATTGAACTGGATAAGGGATAGTTAGCTAGATTTTGAAGAAAAATCACGAAAGAAATTTATCGTAAAATTGCGACATTTCGTGGACATCGGTACGTTTTACCTCGTCAGGCAATATAAACACAATAAAATTCGCTCATATCATGATTTATTCAAATATCAAACTAAGCAATGTAAGGAAATTTTATTATGTTCATATAATTTTGTAATAAAAAGTTGCTACTTTTGTGGTTTTTTTTCAACATCTGATCAACTAGCCCCCATCCAGTTCAATAAATTGATATTTAGAAAATCAACATGAAGGGTGAGACAACAGTTTTCTCTAGTGTAGAGTTGCATCTTAACCTGCGTAGGTATCATTATACAATATTTCCAATTAAACATATTTGTATCAATATATATGCACATGTTGTCGTTATTTATTATAAATAATGACATATGATCCCCAAAGAGCAATAAATTATTCTCGGAAAAAGATCTTGGTAAAACATTCAAAAGGTTGACTAGGGCACTCCGATTTATCGCTCGAGTCATCGCGTGATTCCGCACGATTAGCTTTGCGGCGCGCAAGAGGAATTTAGGTGAAACGCGTGACGGGCTTACGCGAGAAATTTGTATAATTTGACATGCACGCCCGGTACGGCTCTCGATTGTACCTATAAATGCGTTACTATTTATAGGCAATTTAATTTAACATTTTGTTCCAGCTATAGCTTAGAAACGATTATTACAATTTTATCTCTTACTTTTTGACCTTTGCTTGTTAAGAATAATGTCAAATATTTGTTGAATGTTTCATATTCCTTGGTATGTTTTATGAGAGACTGGAAAAATTTGATTATTTTCGCATTGTATAATTATAAAACGTTTGTAAAATTATTTTATAATAATAATTTATTGCTTACATATTATTTACATAATACAAATTATTAAAGCTTCATTCTCAATATTAATATTAGTATTAATTACTTAAATTGTAGAAATATATATCCAAAACTAATGTTTTAAGTATTTAAAAAAAATGTAAAAAAATTTAATTTGGGATAAAATATAGGAAAGTATATAGTAAAAGCGACTTTTTATGAAAAATTAATATTTTAATACAAATTTAATAAATAATAATTGGCCATTAATATTAAGTTTAAAAAAACAGTACTAACGATAATAAAAACACATAAATATATTGTAAATTGATACGAGATTATTAAAGCTAAATTTCTTAAGGATAATTCAGCTTAGAACATTAATTTTAATTTGTTAAAAGTTTACAGAAAATTAATTAAAAATGAATAAATATCTTATATGATAAAACAATCACAAGAAAACGAAACCATTTTAACATCAAAGTAAAGTTATGTATAGCCCATTACAAGGTTTTTAACACACCGAGATATCCTCGAGCAACAGCTGTTCGAACCTAAAATCATGTAAGCGCGCGAAATCTATTGTTGGCCGAAATTTCTTTCGGTAGCTCCTCTAATATTATCTTATTATATTGAAATTTATTAACCAATGAGAACCAAATATTTTTTCTGAAATCATTATTAAGTGCTAGCTGGGAACAAGAAAATTAATATGTTTTACATATTGATAAATAAAGGAAATATAAAATTGGGCATTATAAAATACGAAAGCTGCAAGTTAAAAACCCCAGAAAGAAAAAAATTAGATTAGTCATAACGAGAAAAAAAAGAGGAAAATAAATTTGTACTTGCAGAGAAAAATTAGTATTCAGTAAAAACTGTAATTTATACAACATATATAAATATACTGAGTTTCTAAATTTTGCATTTTTAAAATAAAAAGTTGATTATTTATTTAGCAACATTTTATACGTATATTATTATTCCTGTGATAATGTTGTATAAAATGATTATTATACCATAGAGTGTAGAATTATTATATAATAAGAGCATATATTATTAGTTGCTATAAATGTTTAGAAATGTAGCCGCATATCATAGTTTAATGAAAAATAGCAGATATTAAATTTAATCACGTTATAAAAATGAGGTCTTTTGCGGCCGGAAAATTCCATAGGTTATATTCACCTGATCTGACATATAATATCAGTCCAATGAAAGACTATCATAATTTGAATCTCTTAGGATCGGGGCGGAGCTCTTTCCTATACAGCAAAAGGAAGAAAACCCCCAATCGAACATTTCGAATAGTCATCGCGCAATTTTTCGCGATCAACGGCCCTAGAAGAAAAAAGAAAAAGGAAGTGGAATAAGAGGCGCCGATCTCTACATAGAGCGCGAGAAGAATAAGAGAGAACCGAAAGCGGGATAGCAACAGAGAAAGGAGAGAGAGAGAGAGAGAGATAGAGAAAGAGACGACGAAGACGACGACGACGACGACGAGAGAAAGGAAGAAAGGAAGAAAGAGAGAGAAAGTAAGAGTAATAAGAGAGAAAGAGAGAAGTAGGAGGTTCGAGATCCGCGCGAGTCGGGGTTGGTGCTTGCTCCTCGCTAGACATACGAGCGGCGCTCGTGTGTAAAAGAACAAGAGGAAGAAGCTCGAGAGAGGGAGACGGGCGACCATATACGAGAAAGAGAGAGGGGAGAGAACAAACCGGGGGTTTGTTCGGGGCCACGGGGCTCGCCGAGTGCCGACTCGTGACCGTGCCGGGCCACAGTCGAACTCGTTCTTCGCCGAGCGACGGACCGTTCGTTGATCCTGTATCGTATCAAATATACTCTATCAGTCTGTGATACTTGGGTGTTGCGTAGGTGTCGCGTGACAGCATACCGAAATCGAAAATGAGGGGGCTCCAGGCCCTAATCGCGGTGGTTCTGCTGATGACAACGTGCCGCGTCAACTCCGAAGAGACTCCCCTACAGCTGAGGATGGCCAGTATGACTGGTCACGGGAGTCCCCGACCTTTTGGTGCGGAAAGACCTTCGCGGGCCGAATTTTTCAACATTACCAAGGTTCTTCTTCCGGAATACCAGATCAGGGCTACCCTCAGGCCGGACAACGTGTCTCAGTGAGCGGTCTTTCGAATCCTCATATTCATTCCTATTTATCGCTTCTTTTCACGTACTTTTTCTCATTTTACCCGAGATTTTGCCTCTGCGATCCAAACTAAATATATTCAAACGTTTAATCCATTTATAATTAATTTGTGTACTATATGCTTTTCAAATGTTTTAAACATACAATAAAAGGAAATTTTTTAATTTATTTCATTTTTCTATTAAAATTATAAATGTAATTCATTATTAAACTATGGTAAATAAATTATTTTGTAAAGAATATTTAATAAAGATAAGGTCGGACGTTGCTAGTCACTAATTATGATCGAAGTTATTTAGTTTTTCGGACTCTGAATTATATACTTATATATTGCTGTGATATACAAAGTTTCATATAATTCAAGTGATTCTTAACTACTATGACTGAAATATATAAGTATTTCTTTTATAATTTATCATTCGTAAAATAGTTGAAAACCAAATAGAATTACTAAATTGCTGTACTTAATATTTGCAAATTCGTGCGTATGTATTACGATTATCTGTTTGTTTCAATATGTTGAATAATGGTAAATCATCCTTACATTGAAACCAACCGCTTACTGCGATCCGTATTATAGTAATGTGATACCATTACACCTATCCCATATATTGAACGAATATTTTAAAATGTATGATTTTACCTTTTTAAGAAACTTTTCAAAAATACATATTTCTATATTATTATCTACGTAACTATAATTTTAATTTGTAAATTAATAACCAACATAAATTAATAAACAACAACCTATTCGTTTTTGTTACTTTTTATTAATACTTCGTTACTGTATTGTTAATGAAAGTATAATATTGTTTTATAGTGAGAGATTTGAAGTGGAAGACATATACATATATGATCTATTTTTATACCGTATACACTATTCTAGATTTAATTCGTTTTTTTAATAGAGGCGCGCTTTGCCGAATCGTTCGTTCCGTTCGCCACAGATGCAAACTAGGGAAATATTTTTTTGATTTTCTCCGACATCTAAACAAAGTCCACGGGAACGTAAACGCTTCTACGTTTTTATAGCCCTCCTTCGTAGAATCACAATTTGTCCTTTATAACATGAATCGACACGTGCAAAAGTTTGGCAATAAGCAAAACGATTTGTGATTTCATATATCTTATAATAAAATGTATCTAACGTTAAATATCTCATACCGGCATGTACCAAATGAATTCATCTATGAATTTATGCGATCACCTTCCCTGCCGAATGCAAAAGTCGTATTTGCTGAAGGTGATTAACAAACCAAAAGTGAAAAACATTCGCAATCAGCAAAAATTAAGCGCGTAAGTGCGGGAAAATAATAATTTCTAACTTTCATCGTTTCCGTTCTTTGAAGTGTCCGCGTGGTCCAAAAGGTTTAGCGCAACACGAAACTGCGTACGCGCAGGAAAGTTTTCTTTTTCGAGGCGACGCGGACTTTGCATCTGGTAGTTCTCTAATTGCGCAGCCTCGAACCAGCTTTCAAAGGATCGTTTTTATAATGAAACTTTGTCGAGCGACAAGAGCCTGAATTTTAACTGCGCTCGAGTATATCGCGGTGACAGCGATACGTTGTGACGGGTTTGTTCGAGCGTGGGAGGTATGCGTGTTCCGTGTACAACCTTATTCTCGCCAACACTGACTTCGTTCAACGTTAAGGACATTAATCTATGATACACGATCTATCTTGTAAATATAGACGATTTGCACTAATTATATACTGAAATCGCTCCTTCTTCTCAATCATATTTTTATTATTATTTATACATTTACCTTCGCTTGATTAATTTACAAATTACTATCTCCGTACAATATGGATTAAAATTTAAGCTAGCCAAAATATAGACTTTTAAAAATATTTAAATTTTACATTACTGAACACAAGTAACAAATATGATGCCACAAATAATAATAAAATAATAATTAACTAAAATATATGTTAATTGTATAAATAGTAACTATTCTACTATTTTACTTAATTATGTCTACAATCTATACTTACTAATTAAATTATTAAATAATTATTACCGTAGAATTAAAAAGGAATAGTTAATTACATTGAAAAGCTTTGATTAACAAAATATTAGTATGCTGAATAAATAATTACATTACTAGTTTAGTTTATTATTTTAACAATTACAAAGAATAAATAATATTGGAAAAGTTCGAACTTTTTGAAAAACGTTTATACTTACCATAGAAAAAAAGAATGTTAGATTTTAACATAATAAATTATATAAAGATAATAATAACGATTAAATAAATAATATATTACATTTTCTTTTCTATTTTATTATTTTATATTATATATAAACGTATAATACTTGTAAATGATATACCTTTAAATTACTAAATAATTAACTCTTGTCGATCCGGCAAAATATATTTATTTTATAATTCACCTAACTGTACTATAATTGTAATATTAAACTCGATATTTTTCTTAAGACTTGAAAATTGCAGAACAATTTTCGTATTCAATATCAAAAAATATATTTTTTTCATACGCACTTGTAAAATATATTTTATATGCAACATTAATAGCAGCAAATAATTAAAAATAATTGTATTATTTATTATGGTATCAGCGTAATAACTTAAATAGGTTAATAATGGTTGTTCAATCCTTAAACAAAGTATTCAATCTTAACAGGCTATTATTACTATTACTACTAATATTTGAATTACTATTTGAAATCTGAAACTGCTTCCAATCCATTTCCTTAATTCTAATAATTAAATAGTTGTACGCAGTGAAAAAACTTCCGAGTTAATTAATTATTAAAATGCCATATTAAAAATTGTACGTGTAACACTATAAAAAAATTTGCCTGTGATTTAACGAAGGAAAGTCATGAAAATAAAACAAATTTTATATCGGAATATTTCTGAAGGAGCATTAGAATAAAAATTGCACCAACAATCCGGAAATATTTTCGCTAATATCATACAGGTAAAATAGCTTCATATCGTTAGCACTTGGTAGCGTCGAAAAGAAAACAGCGTCGCGACTAAAGCAAACACAAACCCGAGACTTCCTGCTAAGGTCCAAATTGCCGCGCGACGATAGATACCGGCATGTCAAGAGAGTTAAGCGCTCGTCGCTCGCGATCTCTTACTTTCCGCGCGGAAATAAAAAAGGGAGTTTTGGCGAGTTTCTGCGTTATCGTTTTTTATGCGACAAGACGACGTGTCATCTGTCCATCATCGCCGTCGTTCTCACCGTCTACGGGACTAAAGAGCCAAGGAACTGCGTCGCGACGCTACGCGTCATAAAGCCGACCGATCTGGATGAACCCTTTTCTACTCTTTCAGGCTAGTTGGATGTATTCATTAGTTTCTTAAAATGGAAATAGAAACTTTTTCTAAGTTAAATTATTAAATTTTTATATTCCAAAAATTGCTTATGGTTTTTAATCATTTTAACTTCCAATTTTCTACGATAATCATGTACTATATTTAATAAAATTACCAAAAAAACAATTTAATAAAAACGAATAATAAACAATATATTCTATTCTTGTTGCTAATAATGGAAAATAATTTTTAATTATTTATTTTACTTAATGAAAGTTTAATAGAGATATAATTATAAGTATACGGGTGTATTTAATAGCAGATAACGGACGTTATATGAAAATAAGGTACTCGGGTATCAACGGAAACTGGTAAATCAGCCAAAAACAAACTAAACGTTGATTCTGATCCGGCCAATTTGGAATCTTGCCTGCAAATTTAATTGCACCAATTAACGCCACATGTTATATTTAAAGTAAGCCTTCTTTAATTAAACAAATCATTTTCATATATATAAATAAATGTACATAAACATGTGTGAATAATTATCGACGAAATTAAAATTTTTCATTATTTAATAAAAAGCATATATAAAAAACAAATGATCATTGGCCAATAAATTGTAAGACAATATTTTAAAATATTTTGTAATAGTTATTATTAATAATAAGTAATTCGTGAATTATATCAAAACAGCACTTAATAACAAATTAAAGATTGTAAGTATATTCAAAGTATTAAATATTTAATTGGCAAATATTAAAAAGTTGATTCGAGTTGTAATCATGAACCGGTACAAATGCTTCGAATAAATATCCTAATTTACTACCTACTAATTAATTCAGTTAATTGAAAATTTTAAACGGCATTTAATCCAAGAATAATTTACGAAAAATTTAATGTTTGAGTGAGATAAAAACTACAATAACGTAGTATGTTAAAAAATTATAAAAAGATAAAAGAATACCCCACTTTAGACAGCAGTTTACTAAAAAGATAAATGTACTCCGACGTTAAAATAAAAATTCCCACAATCTGCAGTTGGAAGTATTTGCTAACTAGTAACCAACAATATTTTCGCAGTGAGGATATTATCTTTAAAAATAGTGAAATGTAGAAATGACGAGTGCAAGGAAGGTCGAGTAAGGCTCGGGCGAAAGTCTCTTTTATCGTATGAATGCAATGATTCACGCGTTGTACAAGCGTGCGGGCTACGCATCGTAAGCGCGTTGCCGGATATAGAATACTGGGGTCGACCCCAGACGCCGCGACGCCGGCATTGTGTCCCGACGCTAATTTTACAATGGTCCCCACGTAAGATATCGTGGCGCGTGCCACGCGACAACGACCGAGCAGAAAAAGCAGTTTGCACACGCGCACCCGGAACACGTGCGCCGTCGTCTCCGTCGTCGTCTGTCCTCGCGAAAAACGTCTCTCTCTAGAAATCCCTTCCACGATTCTATTTCGTTGAAACTGCTGAGCGAGACCGTCAAAGTCTCCGTAAATTACCTGCTTGGATTATGTGCCGCTTCAAAGTTTCCTATAGTGCTTCTTTTTATTAAAAAAAAACCTATAGCAAATCAATCGAATTAATTGGTGTGTAGTAAATTAGGACATTAAAAGGATGTAATTTTGCCAGTTCAATTTAATGGGATTTAATTAGTATTGCTATATAAAATTGTGTATTTGTTAAACTTTTTGATTTATTTACAAAATCCAATAAAATTCAAGTTTATAATAAAATATAAGTTTATAATAAGTTTATAATAAGTGTAAAGACAGAACAAATCTCCGGGATAAGAATTATAGTTCCAGCATAGTTACAATTGTCAATCTAACTCTTAATTCTTATTAAAATTATAGACAAGCATTATATAAACTCGAAAACGGAAACATTTTATTCCGAACATTTTTTCCGTATACCTAACCTATATACCTACAATTTCATATAATTAAAATTAAATTTTTGTTGTTTTTTAAATTATTATAACGTTGTCATTTACTATCATAATATTACGCAATATAGAATTAACAATTAAGTTATAAGGATAAGTTTTTCTTCGAACAAAAATAATAAAATTCCGAAAGAAACTAAGAAAATAATTTGAAAAGTAATAAATAGATTGAATACGTTTACATATAAAATCATTATAAAAAGGCAATTCGCAAGGACATTAACTTTGAGTACGCAATTAAAATTTTTATTATAGCCAGAGGATATAAGACTGACGAGTTAAAATCGTTCATCAAGAATCTTGATCGCCGACGTGTTACTCACTCGCTTTAATCCGTCAGTATCTCTATCATTAATACAGTCACATTTAAATTATAAGATAGTATTCAGCAATTTAACTTTGTGGTTTAATTTCAAATGTTCATAATCAATCGTGATGTACCTGAGAAACCTTAAATTCTGAAAATGTTTATAGCACGCTGTGGAATGTTGTTCGGAAATTGTCTACATGAATATTGATAACAATACAAAGAAGTAGAGTAAACAATTATATTTTTATTTAAATATAATATTAAATAAATTACTAATTCCTAATTCAAATTGTAGATGAAATTATTATAGAAACACGTAGTCAATGATTAAATATTATACTTAAACTAATAATAGTGAGACGTATTTTATATGATGAGTAAATATCATATTGAAAAAAAGGCAAATAATTAATAAAACGAATAATTGCATAAGACACGTAAGTGTAAATCGAATCGAAGGAGTGAGAGAAGTGAGATACCGCAACATATCAATTTTCTTGACAATTACATACCTGTAAACGCAAAATAAAGAAGCAACCGATTCCAGTTGAAACTAAGTATCAGAGTCAATGTAAGATCTATGTATCAATTACCAATTGCACGCATCACACCTTGGGTGTGAGAAAAAAATGTAGGGTTCATTTTCGCTGACCACAAAAGACGATGATCAAAAAGCTTGAGACAGGAAACAGTTGGAAGGGTAGATAGGGGAAGCTCGAAGTATACGAAAGATACGAGTCGGTATAAGAGGAAGATGCGAGTCGAGAAGTGCATTTTCTGTGTGGTAAAGAAAGCCAAGGAAAATAGTCGAGGCGTATCACTGGTATTCGTGGCCGAGCGTAAGTAGAATAAATGTCGTGCGTCGAACTGCACTAGTGGCCTTTAGTGACATTTATGGGGAACCGAGCAACCGCTTGTCGCCGGAGCGAAGTGGCAAAAACCGACAAGAATCGTGGAAAAGAGAGCCGGAGGCTCGTGGACGTTTCGCACGCTATACCCGCGCGTATATCCGCGTACATACGTCGTATACCAGAGTTTATTTATAAGCCAGCTCTAGCAAATGAGCTGCGTGTACAGCTGTCCTCGTCCCAGTCCGGATAAAACAGTTCAAGTTCTTACTCAACAATTGATATCGGTACGATTGGAACGTATATATTACATTTATGACAGTATTGATCGACATATCTGGTATCTCATTGATATAACCACTTATATATTATTTGCTGTAAGTCCCATTTTGAAAAGTTCGATGCCATAGCATGGTTTTCATACTTTCGATTAATTGATTTTATACCTATCGAGATCTACGTTATATACCTGATGCAATAAATTGTGCTTTGTTTCGATTAATGATTTCTCTATTGTTTTAAAATTCAGCTCGTTCAAAAATCGGAGTGGCGAGTCACATTGCCGCTTTTAAATTATCTCACACCGCCAGCTATGATGAAGTTTTGTATTTAAGCTCAACCGTGTAACCTACTCGACAATGCTCGTGTAAGTAAAAAATGTTGCCTCTTTGAAATGTAAAGAAACCCCGGGAAAGATAAAATAGTAAACTTCCTTGCAAAGTGAACGTTTTACATGTATTAAATTAAATGTTTATTTTGCCATAATTACCTGTAAAATTTACAACGGATTACTCGAATTACGATCGAGGAAAAATTTGAGTATCAAAACAATCCGATAGCGTACGTCCGTATTATTAACTTAACATCTCTTGAAACCTGAAATTATTTTAATAATTTGCGAAGGTTTCTTAAGAATTTTCACCAACTTTTGCTCCACCAAATTATTGAAATCGATTGTTTTTAAGTGATTGGTATTTTAAAGAAAAAATCACACGCATACTTAAATGTGAAGGACACGCGCGGTTATAAGTTGTTTGTACTCTGGAACCTCAACCTACCCATTAGTACGTAACTGATAATTTTGTTCAGGTTTTTATAAAAATTGGTCATATATATTCTTATACGCTCACTAATGTAAAACAATGTCCATTTATTTTTTTAATACATAAATGTCGTAGTTTATCCATACACTACATATATGGAATTCAAATATGTAGCACTTAAATCTGATATAAACCTTATTGTATGATTCGCCTTATAATTGCTATCACAGTGTCGATCGTTGTTTAATTTCAGCACAACCTTCAATGTTATTAAACTTTAAAACAATATTAAAATTGTCTAAGAGATAATTGAATACTTAATAATATCTTTAAAAATACATTTTTAGAAATAAGAACATGTTATTTAATAATTATTTAAGCACAATGGCAAAATAAGTAAATTCATTATTTAAGTACAGTAACGAAGATTGTTCATAGTAAGAAGGTAAAGTAGAGGAACGTAAGACAACCGATAAATCTATAGTTAAAATATTAAATAACAATGAAATAGTAACTAAGACGATGCAACTTTTTGCAAAATTATATCGAGTCAATTAACGAATCTTAACATCAAAATCAAAATTTGTAAAATTATAGAAAGAGTATATTATACATGGAAGTGTCAATGATTCAACGAAACCATAAAATTCGGGTAATTAAAAGTAATTTTAATTTATAGCTGTATTTGCCGAATAAGTAAAGAGCATCCCCAGTAAGGAACTCGAAGGAGAGAAATCGCGAGGAATCGCGCTCGAGTGGAGTTTCTCCTTTATTTCGCGCGAGCCACTTTCACCTCATGCGGCGTACCTATATCGACATTAACATCGTCAGATGAGATGAGTGCGGCTCGTCAATTCTTATAGCTGTCGTGCCGCGACGGTTATATGAGAAAATTTTAAATGTACAGTTCGTTCGGTATAAATTTTACGTAAATCATGGAATCCGCTTGTGTAACCAACACAGTGCAAATTTGTTGTGCGGGTATAGTAGTTTCATTTTATGTTCGTATACAGATATGCACGATACCGCGCATGGCATTGAAATATTTTCTTTAACGATCTTTAAAAAAACTGGTAATAAATATTGATCGAACAAGAAAACGGGTGCGTGATTGATTTTGATGCTTATTTTCTTTTTTTTTTTTTCTTTATGTAAATGTTCTTCGTTATTTATGGTACATTTGCTCTTATTTTAGTTATGAAACTTGCTAACGAGTATTTCGTACACCGAGCAAAGTTCAAGAATATAAAATTTCTATATGTAATTAGTGTATTTTCCTAGAAATTCTTGGGTATTTTAGATTCACTCCTGAAATGTTCGAAACTGATATACTATCCATTTGATACATTTTTTCAATAGTCATTAATGTAGGGTAAAGCTAGATCTAACTTCAAAGTTTTTAAGATACATTGGTAATGTGCATAAAAACATTTATAAAGTAGTTTTCCAATTATTTTTTCAGACGTTATGAGAAATTTTGCCTAGTGCTAAAGATACGTGCAGAAAATGTTTCAAATTCCGTTTTCATAAAGAATATATTATATTCATACGTTTTTTTTAATGTCTCTTTTAACACTGAATACAATTTTTCATAAAATTTGAAAAATGCCTTCTTCAGACCTAGTTTATTATATCTTCCCCTTTCCCCCCACCAAAAGATGACGTTTTTTAAATATTCAATAATTCAATAACCCAATAACCACATCCTCTCAATAGGGAAAAACTTGTTTTTAGTTTATAGTATTAATAAAGTACAAACATTATAACCTCATCCGCAGGACCTTCAAACGACGTTATAATATTCAATTCTTCAAAAATGTTTGGTTTGCGAATTTCTACACACACACATATATACACATACACACACACAAATATAACCTAATAACCCAAAATTGACATTAAAAAAGTTTCTCTTTTGAAAATTTTATTTATATTTACATATTTGGTCATTTTTTAACAACTTTTAGAAAAATATACTTTTTTGCGAAAGGGGGGATATAACAAAAAAAACATTTTTTTCGATTAAGTACTGATTATTCGAAAAGGATTTCGAAAAAGGACAAATGATTTATTGATATAAATGATATATTGGTCGGATCATTACCTAACTTTGATTTGAAGTATCATTTATCCAAAATTCTTTATTTCATTTTCATTACGCAGATTAGTATTATAACGTATAAAAAGGCAAGGGCCTTAAAAATGCAGACGACGAGATTTGAACACACGAACCTTGAATTACGAACCTCGTATTCTAACCATCGAGCTAACGTCCGCGCTGTCGTTCACTCTCGTCAAATCGCGCGTCGATGCCCGATATATTAAAAAAAACCTTTATTTTGATTTTTCTTCTACTTGCAGTGGAGTATTTTAATTTAAAAAGATTACATATCTTAAATTTCCAGTTAAAGTTCTGATGAAATATATAATTATTAATATATATAAATATAAATTATAAATAATTATAAATATAATTATACTTTACAACTATTGAGTGAACAAGCAATAATATAAATGGATTACATAAATAAAAAAAAACTTGATTATTAAATATGAGAGTATAAATTTCGTATTAATCCCAGACCTCGGTGGAATAGTAATATCATACTGGATGCAGATGAATTAATTACAGGTTCTATTATTTGAGCCCAAAGACTGGACCGCCTCCAACACTACTGGTCAGCCCATGTAGCGGCCCAATTTCCTGGAGCGTCAGCTACGTCGAGCCTCCTGAACCCGATCAGCACGCGGAAGGCACCAAGAGTAAGTCTAATATACACAAAACAGTCTCGCAATGGCTGCGCTCCCGGCGTCCAAGCTCGCAACGCTTGCGTTCCTCGGTCTCTTTTACTTCCCTCTGTCTCATCACTTTCTCTCTTACTATAAACAATCATGCCTTTCTAATTTTATTATTCTTGCCGACACTCGTCTTTCACAAATAATCAGTCAACTTATACCCTTACATTAATTTTATCATTTTTTTTTCTTACTTCTAATAAGTGTACCAAAATCCTTATGTAAGGATAAGTATAAAATATAACTTGTTTAATGTGCATTTGAATACAAGTGACGTCCTAATTTTAACAATTTATGCTAATTAAGAATATTTAAGAATTTTAATGCAGTTTTGGTTTATTTGTGGAAAATGTTATTATTTCTGTTTGAAGTATCAAACGCAACAATTTTTATAATAGCTTTGATAGAGTTTAAGTGATCGAATAAAATTAAGGTAATTAGAATCGATAAATTACAAATGTGTTTACTCGTCGAGGTAGACTATGCAATTTAAAAACGCGAATCCTCTAGAAAAAAGTATGGCTATTATAATATAAATACAATCTGATGCATGCAAGAGATGTAAACGGTTCGAGGAAAAACAAATTTGGTTAATTCAATAACGAATGCGTTGCGCCGATACTTTTCTCAATTCGTAATAGCACTCTTTTTCCTACTGTTGAATTTCTCTCTCGGTTATTTCCCTTGTGATTATAGAGCGTGTTCGGTCCCTCGGCTTCGACCGAGCCAGGCCTCTGTCGGCTCCTTGGCCTCTCATCTTGTTTCTTCTGCTTCTGTTCTTCTCTCGTGTTCTTTCCCTCTCTCTTTCTCACTCGTTCACTCTCTCTCTCTCTCTCTCTCTTTCTCTCTCTTTCTCTCTCTATCTCTGTTTCGTCCCCCGCGTTTCTCTTTCCGCGGCGTTTGGACTCATTTATAGCTTGTCGTCAAAGTAGCGAGTATATCGGCAGCTGTAAACTATTTCGCGGCGTCTAGACGCGCTTAACCCTTCGCGCCCCCTCCCGGCGCGCGTCCCGTCTCCGTTTCCGAGGACCGTGTCGAAATTAGAATTTAACGTCGCCAGGAGCACGGGCCTCGACATTCTCATCCACCTTCTCGTCACTCTTTTTTTTCCCTCATTCGCGTGCGTGCGTGCGTGCGTGCGCTCTCTCTCTCTCTCTCTCTTTTTCCTTTACCTCGCGGTTCTTTCGGCTTTTGCTCTCTCAACTCCTTTTTCCCCTCAATTCGATCTTTTGCTTTTGCTACACTTTTCTAGGTTCGCTCGATTCATTCATTTGATGCTTTTCTTTACTTGCTTCCTTACTGCGACTGATTTAACCTTAAAATATAATGCTTTTTCGATTCGCGAGCAAAAAAAACTCCTTATCCACTATAGTTAGTTCAAATAGTTTAGGCCAAGTTAAATTCGACTGTATAAACCTTGAAGGTACCAACGGTTAAAAAAATGACAATCGGAGTCGAACCAGGTGATTTATGCCGAGTGTATAGACAACAAAAAAAACGACTAAAAGAAATAACTATAAATAATTTAAGTGTATCTTCTTTTTTATCTTTTTGTTTCGTTGGATCCATTTCGGCAGCGGCGCAAACGCATTGGCCAGTGAAGCAGATGATACCGGGTTTGCCGCTCTTCGAATACGTGGGCGCTGAGACCAGGAATTTTACGATTCCTGCAGCCGAATCAAATCTCTATCGTATCGAAATGAGGCCTGTCACCTCGCCATTGATCGAGCTTAAAGCAAAATCTCCTAACACGGTACTACTTTATGCAACTTCTGATGCCCTTGGACATTTACCTGGCAATCTCATAACACCGTCTAGGGGTAAGCGACACCAGCCGCTACTCGAATTCCAACAACGCTGGAGTAGGCTTATCGTTTCTTGGAGTAGAAGGTAAATTATACTTTATTACAAATTATTAAAAGTAAATCAACATGATTTGTATCATCGATTATAACTATAAAATTAAATAAAATAATAAAACAATTACACTCTAGGTGAATAATAATCAGTACTTGTTTCACGTTATGGTCGCGATTGTTCTGCACTCGTATTGATTATCTTCGTTTCATTATCATGTTTAAAAAAATAAATACACAATGCATTTCATTGCAATTTAGACAAACGTTTCTCATTAACTTAATAAATAGTTACAATTGAACAGGAGTGTAACGATTTATTATTGATACAAAATAAATTCTATACGTGAATTAAAAATAATAATAAAATCACAGGTTACACAGGTACTCTTACAAAGTTGTAAAATACACGTAATTTTATTTGACGTATGTATAAAATTTGTTGAATTTACTGTGCGTCATACTGAACAATTTATAATATTACATTATTATATATTGTTTGAAAGAATAATGAAAGAAAATAAAAATGTTACGGGTCGAATGAAAAAGTCGAGGAACGGCTATTCTTGATTTAACAAATGTGCGTATTAACCGATACATCGAGGTGCCCAGTCGCGCATATGTATTGTGTGTATACATATGCGTATCGTTTTCTACGGTTGTTATTAATCTTTCGGGGCGTGCACGCGAGACTCGGAAATTACTTACGATTTACAAACCAAAGTGGATGATTCAGTGGTTTACTGGAGATCCTTTTGGCGTCACGTTTCAGCCACGCCGATCCGGATCAATCCAGCTACCTATTGGCTGTAACTTCGGGCGCGCATTTGCATCCACCGACCCTTTGCGCCGCCGAGAACATACTGAAAAAACATCCTTGCCCCAGCAGGGTTAGCGGTGGGCAGCAGGCCCAACATCGAACTGAACCCGAAGGTCTCCATTGCGTCAGACGAACCAAGCTCACGCTCTTTGGCGTCAAGTACAATACCACCTATTATTTCACACTTTACATCGTTAGTTTCTTTTTACATTAATATATACTATATCATATATACTTTACTGTTAATTAAAACATAATGACACTTTAAAAATAATATTGCTGCTATAACGTTTATGCTCTTTGCAAAGTTGCTTAATTCTCACATTCAGTACCCATGAAAAATATAAACAATTTTTCTTTATTCAATATCAACTCTAATAAAATTTATTAAATCGCTTAGATTATTTATACGTACCTTAAGCTATATGTGTATTTCTTATGTAAAAAATTATAATTTAGTAGTAACTTTTTTTTTGATATTACAAGCTCCATTATACAACAGAAAATATTTTACACATATTACATTCATTTAAGTAGATGTAATGCGTAAAAAATTTAAGTTTACATGAACATTATACAAACTTTTAGACAATTTCGGCTCAGTCCCGTTGGCCGACATCATATGAAGTTTAGTTAAACTTAAAGTTTATATAAAAAGCATATTTTAGAGATTTTACTTTTAATACATCAATTAAATATAAATTTTTACATGAATTAAGTAACCTTATAAAGAAAATAAATTAACAATCTTTGTATGTTTTAAACAACTTTTAAAATGCTATGTATTTTAAAGGTGGTGCAAAAACAGTTAATCTTTCTATTTACAGATGAACACACACACTAATGTATCAAATTTAGTTGCAATGGACTCTTTTAAATTCCAAAGAAAACCGCCAATAATTTTAGAAAATGGACGTTATGCTACTACAAATTTAAGAAAAAACGATGGATTTGCAATTTTTCGTTACCGACCTCGTGATAACGCAACAACTTTATTTAACATCTTGGCATGTGGAGCATGCTCAGTGAAAGCTAAATTCCGAGGACCTGGATACTCACTAGTAAGAACTATATTATCTTTACTAATTCACTATGAAGATTCTTCGTATTAGATTTTCAAAATTACATGTTTTAATCACGTGTACAACAGGAACAACAAATTGGAGGAGAATTGTTACTTCGAGCACCGGCTTTACCACCTGGTAGAAGATTCAGTATACACATTACTGCTTCACAAGCCGATCTGGTTAAAATGTCAAGAGTGAAAATACTTGCCACCGATTATGACGAGTTCCCTTTTACAGATGTAAGTTTTTAAACTTATATTTTCATAGACATAAGTATGTAGATTATTGTACTAACTTGCGAAACGACAATGTTTTAACTTTTGCGGATTGACCGTTTTATTTTATTTTATATTTTTTATATTTAAAGCCTGCGATGGCTTGATCGGTGGAGTGGTGGACTCGCACCCGGAGTTTCCGAGTTCGATTCCCAATCTCTGCCGATTGATACAAGCACCACTGGGGAATGTATCTTCACCAAGTGCTTTCTTAACAAAGACATCGTATATGAACTCCGTCGCTGCTTAGCACCGAGTTAGGAGCATAAAAAGAGCGACGTTAAAATAATAATAAAAAAGATTATATTTTTTACCAACTTAATGTTAAGTTAGTACAATAATTTAACAATAGATTATAACTGCACAAAATTTGAAAAGTATACATCGACGGTCTCGACAAAGGTGACAGTTAATCAAATTTATTAAGAAGATCGTGTTATCTCGGCTGCGTTCGAAAAAGGGTGCCATTGTAGAAGAAGGTGCTAATTCCCATACAAAGTTTAAGGTCAATGCTTCAAGTCTAAATTACTGGCCATGCTTTCAAAGTACAGTATATATATTATTATTATATTTTTTCGATCTAAAGTAAATTTCACTCAACTTTGTGGGTGTGATCTCAAGCTGCCGAGGAGTTATAAAAAAAATCAAGTAAAATTACCGATTTTAAGTTCTGCAAAAAAAGTAGAATTAAATAGTTCCTTTTTTCAGACACTCCAACGAGTTAGCCACTTTTTTTAACCAAATACGGTTAATAATATGAGTTAATACCTCCTTGGACGTGGCCGTCGATATTAGATTATAGTAGTGTAAGATTATACTAATAATATGTATGTATGTAGTAAGATTGTTGTTGTGCGTAACCATTATATATATACAGTTTTTTTATATAACACTTATACTTTTACTTATTCCGGAGGTAAATATTTTTTCCTAAATTAATGTTCATCGGACGTAATTATTTAAATGATTCTTTTTTTAATTTCAATGGAAAAAAGCGCTTCGGACTGTAATCGAACGAAGAAAATTAATAACGCGTTGCCAAGATCGTTACCTAAGATGTATCTTATCTATTTTTTTTTCATTTAAATTTGTATTAGACATTAAGACTTATTTACTAGCAATTGATGAAAATAAATAAATTTTTATTGTTTAAATCAAATAATACATTATTATCATAAAATAGTTACAATTATAAATATTTTCATTGTTGCATAAATTAGTAAGTATAAATGTAAAAAAATGGAAATGAAGCTCAATTCAAATTTGTTCAACGTGACAGATTCGAATGACACTATTTGTTTGACAAGTAGGGTAAGCTAGTCAGTAAAGAACGAGATTAAATACATATTGCAGAACTCGGCGACGCGGAACTCACCGTGGGAGTATCGAACGTTGCTCAAGTGTCGACCGAGGAAGGCCCCTTGGTGCATAAGTTCGAGGGGTCCACGTACTCCTTCGACGGGCGGTAACGACGCCTCCACGCCTGGGCCGTGCAGCAGCTCGCCCACGAGTCGAAGAAGCCCGGCCCACTCGCATATGAGGCCCTGCCCTTCCCTATAAGTACTCGCGACACCAACATCGACACTCTTTCTCTTCGCCTCGCGACTTTCAAAATGGCATCGCCGCCTCGTTCGGCACATAAGTATATCTCTCTCTTCTCGGTTCGACAACGGGAGGGATCGCAATTAAGTACTCGGAGTTCCTTTAGCCTATATTTCATCCAATTCTGCGTTCCTCAGGGGAAAGATAGACATAATAGTAAAACCATCTAAAGATTCGCTTAGACAATCATAGTCTTCGATTCGATTTCGATTTTCGTGTGTTCATATAGGGTCAAATCAGAAATCCGATTTTTATTATAGTTGCACTTTTTTTACGTATTAATTCCAATATATCATTCAATTACTATTAATGTCTATCTTTGCACACATCACCGTTCGTATCACAAATTTTTATTTCAAATGCATTTTGTTTATTTTAAACGTAATTATTCAAACTGCTCTTTTCACAATCAACAGTTAACATATTTTATTTAATTCTAAAATTTTCATAAATAAATAATGATATTACAGTTATAAAAGGGTGGGATCCGATTTGTCGAAGGCTCAATCAAAATATGTACGATATTTCGAATTTTAAAAATTAGAATGACTTTTTGTTATTTCGAACCGAGAAAATCCCTAGTAGAAATTTGGCGATTATAAATGGTTTGAGGTTTGAAATAGCCAGGTTTTAGGTCCTAACTAGCCATTTTCTATCGATCTTTTAGAAATGCCTTGTTTCTACTTTAAAAATCGTTTCCATTTCTACTAGGGATAGAATGATCATTATTTCGAAAGTAATAAAATCGTCAGTTATTTTGTATTGGGTGCACATTTCGAATTCCAAATAGTAGATAAATAATTTTCTGCATTATTGTCTGTTATCAAGGTGTTAATAGAAAAATATTATAAAAGTTATTTCTCTACACTATAAAGTTCGAATATTCGTAACAAATATGTAAACACTAAAGAATATATTACTTTCGAAATGATGATCTTTCTATTTCACTTGGTTCTAAATAATAAAAGTGCATTTATAATTTTTGACATTCGAAACAATGCACACATTTTGAATGATCTTTCGAAAAATCGGACCCCACCCTTACAAAATACTGTGTTTCATCGTGAAATTATTCGATTCACTTGTTCGAGTAAAACACGTTAACTGCTACATTCATTTTCTACAACTTCATCATTTAGCATTACAATTTTTTAAAATAACGTCCTTCTCGAATTTAGTGAAATAAAATGTTCTTATTTATTACAACTCATTTTTTTTATATAATAACTAATTTTGTATATCAATTTAACAATTAGTAGAAAGAAAAAATTTAATTTATTTATAAATTTATATTTAATTAGAATTTAAAATCTAAGTCTTCATTATATCACCAATTGTCACAAACATTATTTTTCCCGGGAGTAACTCTCGGTAGGTAATGAATCCAAATCTCAGTAAGCGAAAATAAAATTTAAGTATGGATTAAAAAAATTAAATTTCTATAATTAAAAATGAAGCATATATTTCATTGATTTTAATATAAAATTAGCACACAGACATGCGTGCGTACGTGCGTGCGTGTGTGTGTTTGTGATTTAATCAATATTTACAATAACTTTTTTATTATTCAATAAATAATATTCAGATTATCAAAGTGACATGAAATAAGATTATTATTTATTTTGAATAAAATTAAGTTATATTATAAATTACATATGCTTCTTTTGTTCAATTATTCACCAAATGAATTACATTTATACACACGGTTACTGCTTCAACTAATAGTGTTTTTACACTATTCTAAAATTAATTTATAAGTGCAAAATATATTCATATAAAGTTTTGGGTTATTATCGAGAAGTGGGTTCATTACTTTAAATTACCCTTATCCATTTGTCATTTGTTGTTTTTATGAGCACACATTGAGAAAAGCGATTCTTTCACTGAAAGAAACTATGAATTTCGTAGCGTAAAATTTTATTGCATTTGTAGCAAATGTCGATTTCTAATATTTGGAGAATATGATTTGAAGAAAAAAATCATTTTCAGAAAATTCGGAATTGCAAGCAAAACTCTTATTTGGTATTAATTATAATACGAATAAATCATTTCTTACAGATATGTGAAAATTTAAATTTAATACGTATATAAATTGTGAAAACTGATTAATTCACTGAACTTGTATCAAAATCACCATGTGCACCTTGTCAAATCAAGTCATAGAAAACTCCATTATTAAGCCATGTGCCTTTCGCCGTATTTCAATTCACATTTCTTAATAGTTAAAAAAGATTCTTTCTCCCAAAGAATTACTTTTCTCAGTGCATGTATAAATATGACTATCTATAATGTGTATTTATAAACCTAATTTTGCTGGAAAAAATTAAAATATTATTTACTATAATTCATTAAAATCCAAAATTATAAAACTAAAAAAGTAAATAAATGCTCACAAAATTCGCATAATTTGCATGGAGTTAACGCAAAACTTTAGTTTTTAATTATATAAAACGTATATATGTTCTGAGAAAATAAAGAAAAAAGTTAGTAATTAAATTATTTACAATTAAAGAAAGTATTTTATATTAGAGATGAATTTTACAATCAATAATAATATGGGAAATTAATGACCTACGGAAGGAAACCGCCGGTAATAAATTTCATTTCATTGACGCTAATTATTAATAACTAAGCTAACTTTAACAAAAATATTTGGTATTATTATTTAACGTTCGAGATATGTTTCATATTAATTTTTTTTAATAATACATTGTTTATTTAGCTATGCAGAAAAGAAATAATTACACTCATACATATAGCTTATGAATAATAATTAGAATTAATGAAATAAAATGGCTAATAAAAAATAAAAATGGTATTCTAATTACTTCTTATTTCCTACATAGGTTATGGATTATCCGCCGTAAATAAATTATATAATATAATACTCATTCAAAATTTATTAATTTAAATCATCGACTTATTTATATTACTTACAAAGAGAGTACTTAACTTCCGGAAAACAAATTCTTTTTAAACTGTGGAATATGATTCTTTGACCCAAATAAAAAGATACGTGTCTCGGGGTTTTGTCCAATAGACCTTAAAAATAAAGAAAAAAATACTTTACATTGATTGGCATCTTCATATCTATATATAGTATCGTATTATAATGTCGTATTTAAGCTGCAACCCAAAAGTGAAAACTAACCATAATAATTCGAAAATTATGATTGATTAAAACATAATTACTAACTGACATTGTTATTTAATTAAATACTTCCATTAACTCTTTTTATTCTATTTTCTGAACATTTCTTCGATTAAATATGGCATTTAACCGGTTACGCTATTTAACCAAACCAAAGTTAACATTAAAAACTTTGTTTTCGTTATTGGTGGATACTAAAAGTTGTCTAAAACTCAAATTATTTCTATTTTTGTTAGATTTTTTCCTTTAGTTTTTTTCAAAAATATCAAATACCTTAGCTTTAGGGCTTATTGGAGAAACCCCTGCAAAAACGCGGGTCTTTTTTGAGCCAAAGAATTATATTTCTTAGTTTCAAATGAATACTCTTCTTGTTAGAATTTTTATACATCTACACGATTGAAAAGTAACAAATTAGAATAAATTTTAATATTTAAAATAACGATATATATTTTTACAGATGTTATATGAATAACCACTACTATAGTTAATTAAGAAATCTATTATTGTAATAGCCCGCAATAAATTGATATTTTTAAAATAAGTTATTTATCTAGATGCTTCAACTAATACGAATATTCTAAACACTAAAAGATATTCTTTTTTTATAAATTATTATAATCAAAATCTAAATTTTGTTATTTACTCTTCTGCTTTTATATCATTTAAGCAAACAAGTATTTTAGTATAAACGAAAGTCAGTCTATCTGCATCTAAATATTTTTTTTACATTTAATTTATCAATCGCAACGTCATTGTAGACACTCAATTAGAAAATGCTCAATAGAAACTACACGAATGAATCGCTATTGTAAACTTTAAAAAAATTCTACGTAAACACGTTTTCTAATATTATAAGGGTTGTTTTATTAAAAACGTAACAAACTATAAAAACGAAAATCGTACTAAATCTATTTTATAAATTTTATGAGACGTTTATTAATGAATTATTTTGGTAAAGTAATACTGACTTTACTGAATACTGTGTACATAAAACTTGCGATGCAACCACCATGACTATGTATACATATATGCTCGTTTGCGGGTGTGTGTGCGGGTGTGGGTGTGTGTGCGTGTGGCTGGGTGTATATACGTATATACGTTGTACGTACGTGTGTGCGTGGAAGAACGAGCAAATGCTATTCGCGGTAGAATCAAGTATCATGATTCCTGGAAAATTTAATGTGGAAATAATGTGTTTTCTTTCCTTACTTTATATTATAGCACGGAACACGAATTTACGAAAGCACATGTCGGTATATGTGTCGGTATATATATTTTCCTACATACATACTCGAAACTTTGTCGACAAATAAAATGCGTATTGCGTATTGTAGTATCCGTACCATTTTATGCACTTCATTGTATTCTATCATCTTACCTATGATTTTGCATTTAAATTCAATACACCAACTGTTAATATTTTAATAAAAAATGAAGATTTAATGTAATTCCAAATACTTCAAAAGAGTTGAAGCATTTGATAATGATCTGTTTTTTCTATTCATGTTTATGCATTAAATAATTTAAAATCTATGAACACAAAATTTTTTTCCTAGATTTAAGATTTAAATTATCTTATTTTAAGGTGATTTGTAACCTGTCAAAATACTTTTGTATACATTTCAATTTTTCTATAAAGACTGTGTTTTATTGTTGTTCATTATTTAATTATCCTTATTCCTAATCCTAATTTCCGTATAAAAAGTATTCACTATATTTTATTATTTACTTGTATAGATTTTAATACGTTCAAACTAATTAATCGTTTTTTTTTTGTTAATTTTTATTATTCTTACAGTTAATTGTGCTAAAATTGGTTTAAGAACAAATTATAGTAAATTTTACATTTAAACAGAAAAGTTCATGCTGTTTAAAGAGTAGGTTTGTATTTACAATAATCAGTTTAAAAAAATAGTGCCACTAATGTAAGGCTTTTATTTTATGGTACAGATCGATGTAGTTGATCATTTTTTATTGAAAAAGTAATAGCCAATTCAATTCAATATAACGAAACATATGTATGCGATAATCTTACAGACATTTTACGTTTATAACTAGTAAAACCAAAGATTATTATTGCATATTATAAATGTATTAGTAGAAAAAACCGTTCCTAATTAATATTAGCACTGTATATTGGTACTTATTTTTGATTTTGTATACCATTTGTTGATATAGCAGTATATAATGATGTGTATTGTAATCAACTAACAATTATAAATCAGCTCTTAATATAACCATATCGTAAATTAAAATATTTTTTATTTATGTTTATGTTTCAGTTATTCTGTAACAATTTAACCAAAAATATCTCAATAATTGTTTATATTGGAAATTTTTAAAGAAAATTGTACATTTTTGCAATAACTCAAAAATAACTGAAAATAATTAAACACACCTTGAGCGAAAAAATAAAAAAATTCATACTCTACGAATAGCAATGTTGACAACATTAGACAAATTAAATATATGAAAAAAATTCACATACTCCAACTTATACAATCTTAAAATCTCAATTTGTTTTTAAAAACTACTTAAATAATTAAAAGATTGAGATGCTTAAGATTAGAATCGGGTGTACCTGAGATATAAGCAAAAACAGGAAAAACATGCAAAAAAATTTCAACCTCAAATAATTTTGAAACTACTAAAGAACTCATTCACGTTAATATTGAAATTTAATTTTTCGAAAAATTTGGATTGATTAAACAAATAAAAGATTATGATCTAAAACGTCCACAAAAGGAAAAACTGTTTTTATATTACAAATTTTTTTTTTGTTGAGAACAAAACATAATTAAGACTTGAATTTTTTACAGCGAAAAGTACTGATTGTTGCCAGTATTCACAATTTCTTGCAACCAAAAATATCAATAACTTGTTTAACTATATGAGTTTTTTTTAAAAAATTGACTATTTTTGCGATAACTGTACGTGGAAGCAATACAATCAGCTGCGTAAACCCTTGTAACTTGTAAACATGTACAACGGCCATCTGTCGTTTCCGTGAACGTGAAGCAATCATTCTCGATCACTTCGTTGTGATTGGCCATATCAGAAGTGGGCTCGCTGAAACTGCAATCAAAAATTCATAAAAGCCAAGTTCGGTTTTCGTTATCGACCAGTTTACAATCAACAGCTTTCACGAGTTGATTATTTTCGAAGAGGGAATTAATACATTTTCTTTTATTAAAGTGTTAACAGTTTTTAATGTTAATAATTTGTAATTAAATGATGTTTAATAATAATTTTGTGATAAATGTTTTAAATAGTTAAAGAAAGTTACTACCTAATAATGTTGGTTCTATTAAAAACTATAACATTAGAATATGGTTTTGCACTTGAATCGGACTTGAAAATCCTTATGTATAATGCAAGAGTTGCTTTCCACGCAATACTTTGGCCGATTGTGATTATTGGTATAATCGGTAATTTAGCTGTACTTTGCCGAATTATTCTAGTGCCTACCGGAAGATTCTTTACATTAAAACCATTTTATCGGTGTGCGTTATTGTCATTTGCGGTCTCCGACTTGCTGCTGCTAATTTCTTCAGGTTCGAATACATTAATAAGTATAAGTCAGAGCACCTCTTTGTTATGGATATTGCCAAATTGGACGTGCAACGCTATTCCATATCTTCAAACGGTTGCTGTGTTTGCTGGTTCATTGAGTTTAGCAGGGATTGCTATTGATCGGTATTTATCAAATAATTAATTACTAATTATATAATTTAAATTGTACAATAAATTTTATAATTGTCAGTGAATTGAATCTTTAATAATATTTAAACTAATTATTGCGATATGGGTGTAATTAATACTTTTTTAAAAATCCAGGCAAAACTAGGGAACCGCTTTCTTTTTAAATTTAGTATGTTATTAATAAAAAAAAAGGCTGTGAGCCAAACGTTTGATTCTACAAATTATTTTTGAATCGAGATATACTTCCTATCAAAATCAAGATAATATTACTATTTTTTGGCATAATTTTGACATTATTAGTTTCAGCGACATTAAAAAAAATAGTTCCAAAATTATTTAGTAAAATCATAGTTTTGTTCAGCCGTGATTTAAGCATGAAATAACGACTACAAAAGTACACTGAGAGAAGTAATTCTTTAATTCAAATCCGGTGCATTTAATACAAATACACAGGGATTTGATTTTCAATTAAATGAATATTTCTTTATAGTTAAGTTATGGATTCTTTGTTTGTACGAAATATTTTTTTCAATACCGATACATGTGTTTATCCGACTGTGTCAGATTGTATACTTATATTTTCGAATAGATCTAGTAAATTAATTACTTAACAATAATAAATAAAAGATACTAAGAATTATTAAAGAAATATATAATATAGATACGTTTTCCTAAAAGATAATACATTAATATAATACGCATTGATCGTCCGTTCGCGGAACGACAACACTATATTTGTTTTTATTTTAACGCAGTTAAGAAAAAGAAAAAGTGAAGGATCGGAGAGTATTGTTTACAATCGTGCATGCATTTGACGAACTCCGCGTATCGGTATACTCTTTACTTTATCTTGCGTAAACTCCAAAAGTTCTCGTAACCTCTCTTTTTCTATAAAGCGCCTACGCGGATGTATCGACTGATCATTCAAATCATCATTTCTTAACTATTAAGAAATATGACTTTCGAGCAAAGAAATAGTTTTCTAATTTCCAAATACATACGTGTATTTGAGACAAAGAATTACTTCTCTCAGTGTAGAAAATTTTTTTTGCAGTTTCCGACGTTAATGAGTAAAGAAGTTGCGAAAGCCAAATTAAAGGAATCTATATCTTTATAAACTCAAAAATTATAAAGAATTATATAAAAATTTAAGAAATTTGTACGTAATACTTCAATGGCACGGAAAAAGTTTATACAGCGATTTTTTCGAAAATAAAGTTACTAAGCGCCTCAGAAAAATTGTTTGAAACAATTCATGGATAATTAAAGAATAAATAGCGATTTTACTTATTTGATACTTGGTTTCTGCATTGTACCATAATAGTCATAAATTTTGTTGCATTGCATTTTTTAAAATTGACAAACAAACTTTAAAAATAGTAGTCTATATTTTCAAAACAAGACATTAGGATTATTAAGAGGATAAATCATTGCTCTCTATTCTTATAGTTTATCAATAACATTTTTTTGCTTTCCTCTAAATCCTAAATATGTTCAGTTAAATATGTTATTTGACAAATGTAAGTTAGAGCGAATATTTATTTATTCTGATTATTATAAGATCTTTTTTATTAAACCGTTAACTATTTTTTTTTATAATAAACAAATATAGTTTTAATTTATTAAGAAAACACTTATTAAACCAACAAACTAGATTTGTAAATGCGTTAAAAAACTTTTAATAATTTCAAAATATCATCAAGGTTTAATTAAGCTACACCATTTTAATGTGTTCTTCCAAATATCTAAATTGTCGGTTTATAGAAGTAAATTTTATGTTTTATAAAATATTTATAATATAAAATAAAAACAAGTCATTAATAAATTCAAATTTTTCTTATTAAAAAAATAATTGACGATTTGGTAAAAAGGTTCCACTACTTTAAAGATTGGAAATTGATATACATTGGGTAATGATTTCAATACTTTGTAGAAAAACGGATAGAAGGTTCTCTAATATGTATTACAGAACAATAATTATTGAAAGGGTTTTATATATTTATCACTACATTTAATAAATTGAAGTAATATTATATATAATAGAAGAATTAAGCAGTTGGGTTATTCGAAATTGCATTAAAAAAGAATTAGATAGTTTCCAATAGTATATTTGTTAATATTTTAGTATAATTTTATTATATTATGTGGTATTATTATTCCTACTACCTACATTACATTTACTAAAATATATAGTTCTTATATAAAGACTTGTACTATTAATGAAATGTAATTAAAATATATTATGAATCTTATAATAGTTATAAATATTTATATAAAATTGAAAAAAATCGCTCTCATGTATACATTTCGGTATCACGTACAAGTATAATTCTTTATAATTTTTGCGATTATAAAAATAGATTCCTTCAATTTGAAATCGCTGATTTGAAGTACTTGCAGCTTATTACAAACTAAAATGTAACTATCTTAAAAACTAACTTTCTCGTAAATATGAAGCAAAAAATTGATCGAGATCAAAAAGTTCAAATAATGATAAAAAAACGTATTTTTCTCTAATTAACCTAACCTAATCTTAATATAGCTCGCTTGCAAGTTTATAACACTTTTACTGATACTTTAAAAAATATCAAAGAAATGCCAAATAATAGTCATTTTTTCGACTTTGATGGTGAATATCTATGTCAAAAAAATATTTAGATGACTGAAATTTTGGCTCACAACTTCCAGCTAAATCTAAATCTAAAACTAAGTTTCCAGCAAAATCAGTTTTCTTGTTTTACAGGGATTTTTAAAATTGTATTAATTTGACTCACATATAAATTTCGATATGTACTCCTACATATAGTTTTAAGAAGTAAATGCAAATAGTACAATTATAGTAATTTTATTTTTCTACTGAAGCGCTGCAAAGTCTTCTAAATATAAATATTTTATTATTTTCAGCTATAAAGCGTTAACTTTGAGGCATCCATCAAATGAAGCGTATAGGTGGCCTTACGCTATATTTTTTAATGTACTCATATGGGTAGGAGCTACTGCTGCATCGTATCCAATAATAGGAATGTACCAAATTGATAATTTTTATGTCATCAGAGAAGATTTAACTTTTTATGAGTATGTACATGTTAATTGTGTGAGGTTCCATTTGCTTTATGAATAAGAATATCATTTTATAACGTTAATTTTATTGGAAAATTCTATAAAATAATATATTATTTATAGAAAATTTGTGTACACAAAAAAATTATTTAGCTGAAAAAAATTATTGCGCTTGTAAAATAGAAAATGATAGTTAACAGGCTTCACGTAGCTGACTTATATACAAGGCTGTAAAATCGCACCAACTTATCAACTTTTTCGTTTTAGGGGACGGCTGTGCACAACCGTTCAAGCACATACGGCACTCGTCTACTCAGCTCTGTTCGTCACAATATTCTTTCCCCTTGCACTGATTTTCATAACTGTGCACGTGCTTCTGGCACTAAACATTTGGCGTCGTCAAGAGCAAAGCAACAAGTCTCAACTTTCTTCTGGGAACGATTCTCAATCCACAGAATTTTCGACAGGTTAGGGAGAACTTACATTTGTTTTAATGAATTATGACATTGTTTCTTGCATTTCTACTTTCTTGCTTTCCTTTCAAAATTTACTTTACACCACTTTCCATAGTAATCAAATCATTTCTTCATTATTTAATCAATAAAATATATAAATAAAATAAATTAAATATATTATCCTATATTATAGGTAAGTAGATACATAGTTTTATATCCTTTACAAAATAAATAATTTTAATTATGATTTTACCAGTTACAATTGATTTTGAAGTTCTACCACGTATTTCATACAACAAACTTAACTTTCTATAACTGATTTTTCTATTCTGAATATACGATGAAAATAGACTTGTAAATGCAATTCAATACTTTTATCCCTTGTTTATTATCAATCCCTTACGTCGTTTGAAACGAAAATTTGGTTTACGTTTATCCCAATGAAGAAAGCTGAAATCGTCAATCAAGTTTCGAAAGCAACAGTAAGCTCTTGTTCCAAAATGTCAGAGGTCGTTTGATCAATCCTTTTCACTAACTGTCCAGTCTATTCGTTTACTTTGCACTACGTTTATATACTTAACGTATACATTGTGTCAAAGCTTTGAATCTGATACGACCTCCATTGTACTGCTACATTTTTTTCCAAGTTACATCTTTGCTTTGATAACTTATAAACAATGGTAATTTATAAATTATAACAATTCAAATATAATAATATTTGTCTAATTTATACGTATAACTATGATCAAATGATTGCGTTCCGTCGATATGCATTAATTACGCAACTGATTAAAATATAATGTATTGGTTAAAGTGTTCGAAGTTAGGTATTAACAACACGCATGATATTATATTTTCAGTTTCTAACAACGTTCGCGTTCCAAGACCACAACCTCAAAGGCCACTGACATCGAATCATATACGAAGAAAAAAGAGAACGGTGAACGTTATACTTGTTCTAATATTCGCTTTTCTCGTTGGACGACTTCCAATTTGGATATTCCTTTTATTTAAATTACATACGCAATTATCTGGAAGGTTATGGTACCACTTGCAAATCGTATTTACTGGTTTAACATTTTTAAATGCAGCACTTGATCCATTTTTGTACGCCTTTTTGTGTGAAGCTTTATCGTTAGTATCCTTATTGCAAACGTGTTATATTACAAAGAAGCAAGTTAAAGTGACGGCTCGGGATGACGAGGGAAAAATTGCTATTGACGTAAATCCTGCTATTGTTCCCCGAGGACCATATTGCTTTTAAAGCATGAATATTGAAATGCAAGGCTATACTTTTTATTAATGCAGAGAAATATATATGTATATTATTAATAATTTATATGTATCAACGCAATGATGTAATATTACAAACTTTGCTAAAAATATATATTGAAAATTATAAAATATGTTGAAAAAAATTAATAAATGTAGGGGCTCCAATTTTTGGAAATACCAACAATTTTTTATCCTTGATTACATACACCTCGTTTAGATATTTATTAAATAAAATAAAATGCAATATTAATTCACTCACATTGATTTAAGTATAAAAATAATAAAATAAATCATCAGCCACTTTACATTATGATTTCATCTGGGTTTGTACTTATTGGATTTGATACTCATCACCCTTTCAAGCTGAATTCTTATTCAAACTTTTATTAACCTTATACATTTATCAAAGCAAATCATTGTTTTTTAGCTTTTATTTATTATCCAATATTAAATCCAGCACATATGAATATATTACGTAAGGAATACACATTAGTAATGTATTATGTAATTACTTAAAGTATTTCTTAATTTTTTAAAACAAATTTATTAACTTTTATTAAAAAATGTTTAACTAATTTTAGAATTAGATAAAATTAGACATAAATCTAATCGAGAAACTAAATTATAAAAAAATATGTGTATAAATGTTACTGTCAAATTTTACCTTAAAAAATTGAGTTTCAAATAAAGAAAGTAACAAATTTTGGATAAAAATGAATAATATTTGTTTAAAACATAAAAAAAATAGTAGATTAGCACAGGGTTGGTTAAGTAGTCGTCAACCACCCATTTTCGAATACTTTTTCATTATTTGAGTTTAAACCTTAAAAAAGCATGTATACTTGCGGAACAACATTGTATATGGCATATATTCCAAATAACGCTAAATGTAAAGTATTCGAAAAAGTATATTCGATCGAATACTGTTTCGAATACCGAGTAGCATTTTTTAATATAATTAAATTTTACATAATTGTAATTTTCATTTTTAAAATGAAAATTGTAATTATAATTGTAATTATAATAATACTGTTTTGAATACTTTATATGTAGCGTTATTTAGAATATATACCATATACAATGTTGTTACGCAAGTCTACATGTTTTTTTAAGCTTTAAACTCAAATCATGAAAAAGTATTCGAAAATGGATGGTTGACGACTACCCAACCCTGGATTAGCATTTATAATAATACATTCCAAAATTTTTACCAAAGCTGATACGTTGTCTACGTTAAAAATTTCTGTAAAATGCAATAGAAAAAGTTTAGCTGTTACATTTGCGTAATGGATAGGGTGAATATAATAAATAATCGTTATGTATAATTTAATATAGATAATTAATTTATTTATCATATAATGTTAATTTATTTTTTTATAAATGTATCGAAATCAAATTGTTTCAGTCTTGTCGATCATTTAAATGAAACATTAAGCTTCTGCTAAAATGATAGTTGACAATTTATCGCCAGGACTATTGGGTGGTTCGTACCGCAGTAACTCTATTGCCTTGACCAACAAACCTTCCTTATCCTGATC
Organism: Theocolax elegans; assembly: GCA_026168455.1. Lineage (NCBI taxonomy): Eukaryota > Metazoa > Arthropoda > Insecta > Hymenoptera > Cerocephalidae > Theocolax > Theocolax elegans. Next base: position 29,772,943 of record CM047426.1, read on the forward strand.
GGGGCATTTTGACAATTCACGCAAAGCAATAGCGTGGTAGAGAGAAAGGCGAGCTCCATAGGGGTCGATTATTGAAAATGTATCAACTAGTCTTTTACTCAATTCCAGTTTTTTCGGATCATCAGGGGGAAGCATTTGCATCAATGTGTGCCCAATGGTAATGCAATGCTGGTGTCTCGGATGCAAAAGTACGGTTAAGCTGGAAAGGAAAAATAGTGTAAATTATCTTATAAATATAAGTATGTATTACGAACTATTGGATGACAATTTTACCGAAATAGAAGATCAGACATGATGTGTTCGACGGGTACGCTCATAGCTGCCTCGACTTCCTCGGCAAGACGATCGATGAGTTGGGCTACTTCTTCGGAGGTGAGGACTCCGGGACAGAGGTTGCAAGACCACTCAGTCTCGGGATTCAAAGGGTCATTCGGTGTCACTAAACCTACTTTACAAGGACATTTTAACGTTCCGAGATGACTGCCTAATTCCGTTGGATTAGCGCAACGTTCGCACCGGCAATTAAAATACTTTGTTGCTAACAGATGTTCTTGCCGTACTCTCGTTGACCATAATACGTGTGTGTAAGTCGTGCTGAGATGTTCACCTCTAACATGCAACATTTAATTAATTATTATTATAGATATTTATTTGAATATATATAAATTAATGTTCATTCATTTTACTAACTAAGGTGAACTTGAAGTTTTTTTATCTATCGATTCAAAATAAATTAATTATATTAGTTAATATTCGTTCGTTTGCTATCTATATCGTGTTAATATTACTGTATTTTTATTACCGCACGTATTTTAATCTGAATTGAAAATCATATGCGATATCGTATTAAAATAATTCATAAAATCCCAGGTAATGAAAATAACCATACTTTTTTATCGGCTTAACAGCGATAACTTTGATTCTTGGCCTTCCCTGATCATCCACAGTAAATGTCTGCCTTGTATTAGCAATGCACGAGTGTTCGAGTAAACAAGCAGTTTCGTAAATGGCAGCCGATCCTTCGGGTGGATTAGTCTCTATTGCGTTGACGTCTATTAAACCACATATTTTGGGAAGGATTTCCATTGTGTCGGGTTCGTTGGATAAAACTGGTTGTAAGTACTCGGTAAGACTTTGTAACTCGAGATAGGCCTCGGTACCCGGACCTCGTTTATCTTCGTGACTTTGAAGCTTTGTCAGGAGCCGCCAACGACGAGGATGTTTACGACGCAAGATCAACAGTCGTAATGCCAATAAGAAATCACATCTGTATATGTAACAGAAATTTGTAAATAATTAATTCAGTATTTTGCTACCTGCCTTCATTCAATAAGTAAGTACTCAACGACAAATACACGAGTCTCTTTAAAAAATTATATTCTCTTTTCGAAGCATATATTATCAGGCTTCTTGATAGATGCGTAGGAGATGAGATACAACGAGCAATAAAATAAAATATAAAAAAAATCTGAAATGTTAAGTGTCGGACGACAAACATACCCTAGTAGAAATGAAAGCATTTATGAAACGTTTTTTTGACCAAAAATTGGCCATTTGGTAAAAAATGGCTAATAATTCTACAATTAATGGCCAAAAAATATTTTCAACTAACCTTAAAATGCTCAATTTCCACTAGGGATATTATTTCTGAATATAATAATAATAATTCCTTGAAAATTGAAACAATTTATAGATGTTATATACCTAGGTAATAATTTACTAGCAGCAAGCAAGGGACACTCAAAGGCATGTCTGTTCTGATCTACGAGACCATCGCAAGCGAGCCTACAAGCTGGCCAGGCACAATTCGGACATCGACAAAGAGCATCTTTGGTACCACATCCAACGCAAACTCGTTCCTCGGTATGAGCAGCTGGACCCCAAACAATTGGTACCTCGGATAATATAACATCGTCGGGTTGCAAATTGCGCTTCGCAATCAAGTGACGGCCTACGTGCTTATCTTCTCGTTCCTCGTACGCACAACAATCGGATTTGTGCCGCGGCCAGGCCAATCGTTGATGCTCCTTGTCGCAATAGAATTGAAGCTTGCAATTACCACAACGGGTCGTCGCCGGTTTTTCACAAATTGCGCACGTCCCTTTTACTATCAGGTCCATTACTTGCAACACCATTAAAACATATCTAAGTACTATATTCTTAATGTATTCTGAAAGTACTGTACATAATATACACAGTTACGTTTACTTATTTTTACGATTTTGTATCTCTTTAGCAACATACTTTTATAAATAAAAATATAAATTTTTTTTAATTTTGTGAAATGTGTCTCGATGTACGCAATGTGTGCGTTAAGTCTAAGAAAGATATACGTTTCACATCGTTCATTTGCAATCATTTTCTATGTAGGAGTAGACAAGAAATAATAATAATAATAATAATAATAAAATGTAATGTTTGCACACGTGCATATATGTATTTATGTAATATACGTATACAATAATGCGAACTGTGTAATTGAAAATATATGTATAGTAATTTACATTTATTTAATCAAAATTTATTTCAAACAATTTATTCCTACAATCTCATGAATTCATAAAAAATTTTATTTCATTATCAAAATAATTAAAACTTACTGTTATATATAGTTTAAAGCGTACCAAGTGTCACTATATTTTTTAAAGTAGAATATGGGATCATTACTATAAAATAAATATTATTATATTATTGTACACAACTATTTACACTTTAACCACTTTTACTAGAGTAAAATAAAATATCGTCGAGAAAAATTGTACTGGGTGTAAGCGACTACAAATCTCTTCTAACACAGTTAAGAAAAGATACAGAAAGCGATGGTGGGGGTGTTTAATTTTAACGCGCTAGAATTAGAAGAGTATATGAGGCATGGATTGAAGCATTTACACATTCAAGTTTGTATAACTATATTTGAAGTAAAGTTATCGAGTAATCTTAAACAATCTTCATTGCATCAAATATTTAAATTATACATTAAATTATTGATAAATATAGATTTATAATATTAACTTAAAGTAGTATTAATTACATAAAATTCGACACTCAGAAAAGGAGAATAAATACCCACAATTACAAAGTGTAATAATTTATTAATTTAACTAATTATTAGAATTTTTACAATAATTAAAACAAGTCTTTAATATTCATAATACGCAACAGAAACGAAAATAACTTACGAGCACAACGTAATATTTGTTTAACACAACAAAATAGAAATAAACCGCATATCAAAGATAAATATAAGTATATAAATTTCATATATAGAAACTGAATTAATGATGTACATAAACATCATTCAATGAGACTCAACATTATCGCTAATTGCATTTTTAGTTTGGCAAAGAGGTAGCCGTTGTGCGGCAATGTATAAAACTTTTATCTTATACTTTTTTGTAATAAGTTATATTACAGCCATTTTTTACAATATCTACCTACAATATATTAAAAGTCATTTTTATTACAAATATATTCGTGAAAAAGTAATAATTCGTTTGAGAGTATTGTACATTCAGGAAGGCGATTATGAACAATTTGTAGAGAGACATTTTTAATTTGTAATTCATGTTTGCCTTTCTTTTTAAAGATGCGAATAAACAATTTCACGTACATAATTTACAATATGTAATTCGACTATAAAGTATTACAATTCGTAGACTTTCTCTTTTTTGTACATATTTTTATCTGAATCAGCATCACTGATATGACTTTTAATAATAATAATAATAATAATAATAATAATAATACATGCACGCGAACGCTTGACAAATTTTACAATCTCACGAAATCTTGCGTATCATTTTTAAATGATACTCAATACTTTGTAAAGACATATATTCAATATTTGGAATGGTAAACAATTTTTTGTTGAAAGTGTTGTAAATAATGAAACTAAGGACGGTAGTCATTACTAGTTTTAATGTCATAATATAATGGAACAAAGTAACTTTGATAAAATTAAATAATGCAACTTAGCATTTTATTAAGTTTTTAAGTCTTTTAATATCATTAAAGAATATCATTTCTTCAATAATTCAAAATGGATTATTATGACAAACATTATTTTATCACATCGTTGTAGTGAATAAAAACATTCTATTTTTTTTAGTTGTAAGAAAAAACAATTTTAAACTAACTTCTTGGTTAGTTTTCTAATTAAAATATATTCAACGTAAGATTATTGTAAAAATATATAACAATACATATATCTTACAGTCACTTCTTAAATTTATATTCATTTACTAAATTCAACTAGCAATTTCGTTTATTTTATTATATTGTCGCTAAAGAACCTTATGCACCGTCATAAGTTCTCTTCAACACGAAATTATCTATCTAAATAATCAATTAATCATTTGGTACAATGCCATCAACGGACGATTCAAAGAAACTGAACAAGGGAAACCAAACTCTCGTTCTATTTGAATCGCGTTGCATTAACGCTTGATTGTTTGCTAAAGTGTTGTAAATAATGAAACTAAGGACGGTAGTCATTACTAGTTTTAATGTCATAATATAATGGAACAAAGTAACTTTGATAAAATTAAATAATGCAACTTAGCATTTTATTAAGTTTTTAAGTCTTTTAATATCATTAAAGAATATCATTTCTTCAATAATTCAAAATGGATTATTATGACAAACATTATTTTTATCACATCGTGTAGTGAATAAAAACATTCTATTTTTTTTAGTTGTAAAGAAAAAAACAATTTTAAACTAACTTCTTGGTTAGTTTTCTATTAAAATATATTCAACGTAAGATTATTGTAAAAAATATATAACAATACATATATCTTACAGTCACTTATAAATTTATATTCATTTACTAAATTCAACTAGCAATTTCGTTTATTTTATTATATTGTCGCTAAAAGAACTTATGCACCCGTCATAAGTTCTCTTCAACGAAATTATCTATCTAAATAATCAATTAAAGTTTTTTCTTTGTGCTGTTCATATTTCCATTCAATTTATCTTCTAATCTTGGAGTAAGAAAACATAATCGAAGATAATTGGCACTATCCTTAATAGTGCTAATCATATTGCAAATGATAACGGAGGGTGTCTCGTAATCATTTGGTACAATGCCATCAACGGACGATTCAAAGAAACTGAACAAGGGAAACCAAACTCTCGTTCTATTTGAATCGCGTTGCATTAACGCTTGATTGTTTGCTAATGTGTGGTAGTATAAAAACAGTCGAGAGGTGATGTAGAATGCGACAAAAACATCTATAGAATAATGTTCATGTGCCGCTAATATGAAAAATATCCCAAACATATTCAGCATCCACGTGAATGTATGGACAAAGTACAATTGCCTTGGAGTATCTAAAAGAAATAATTATTTGTTTTATAATTAAAGATACTAAAATATAGAGAAACAAATCCTTGATAATAAACTTACATTCCGTAATAAAAAAGTTTAACATTGTTAATGCTACAGTATGTCCACTGAACATGTAATCTCCACATGTTCTAACTCCTTGAATAGACATACCAGCACCTCGCCATATCACATATGCCATTTCAATCTTATTGTAAAGTTCGTTGTAAAAACTACTAGAAAATATACAAGTTACTATTTCAAAAGGTATAAAATTTACAAATACATGTTGATTAAAAACACAGTTATTACTTACGTATATGAATCTGTATTAGGAATACTTCTTGGTTGACATTGTAAATGTGCACCTGGTACAGATAATGAGGTAATAATCATTGTGACACATCTTAATAAAAAGACTGTGCCAGATAAAGCAAAAAATCTTCTTAATAAAATAAACCTAAAATGTATATAAATTAATAAAAGTAATATAATATCAAACAATTCGATTTATTTAATAAAAAATTAGAATGTATAATAGATTAGCAATAATTAATATTATACATAATTCTTACCTATATTTATGAAATATAAGAACAAGTAGCCATATAGCAAATAGTAATGTTCCAGTAACTTCGCACATATCAAAAGCCCATGGTATATGTGGTACATTATCTAGAAATATATCCGGCAATGGTGGATATTTTTTCATGTCAGGCACTCTGTCATGAACTATAACCATTACAAAAGCAGTAATCCAAGTAACGATAAATAAATAACCTAAACTAATAAATGCTTTCCAAATTTCTGGAGGTAACTGGGAAGCAGTACCATCTTCAGAAATTGAAGCTGAATAAAATTCTTGATCGATAGAACCTTCATTTGTTCCACCACTAAAAGTCACCTAAACAATTAAATATAAATTTCATCAGCTAATAATATTAATTATTATATATGAACATGTCAACTGAAATCATTGTTTAAATATAAAATTATAAATATATTTAAAAGAATAATCTTTTTATAAATACTTACGTCATTATTCTTAGAAGCAAAGAAGTTTTGACTTGTAAATAATTCTACGTAGCCTAATTCTAGCAAAAGTGGTACATTATCTCTCTGTAACTGTTTGATACTAATATTTAATCTTTTAATAACTCCAATCCTAAGGTCAGACATTGTTTTCAAGTCGTCTTCTCTCAAAGTTAATAAAGCTTTTCCATCAATTTCTTGTTCTTTAAATATTTCAATAGTATGAGGATCACCGTGACCCGTTTGCATAAGCCAGCTTACTACATCGTTCACACTCCAGTCCATCACACTTTTTGGTCTCATCTTTGCTCTTGACGCTAACTTATGTTCTGACATTTAAAAATCTACAATGAAATGAATTTTGATTAGTAAAAAATATTTCCTTAATACATTATCAACTTAAATTTTTAATTTAAACAAACACTGTTTAAAAACTATTTATTTTCAATGCAAAATGTAAGAAACTATAATACACACTCTAAAATGAAAAATTAAGATTTAAATATATTTCTAAGAAGAAAGAAAAAAGACTGACATTTCTCATAATAAATGACTCATGTCAATACATCTTTATCTACAAAAACTGATAATTAGTCCAATATCTTTGAAAACATATATATGTTTGATAATACAACAATAAAATTATATAAATATTTTGTTATGTAAAATAAAAAAGCATGAAAGAAAAAAAAAAGAAAAATAAACAGTAGTATTGAAAATAATGGATTATAAAGTGCATAAGTAGGACATAACTGTATATAAACATTAAAGGCTTTAGAATCTATGACTCAAAGTCATTGACTTTTTCAATCATTGTTCCATTAACTATACTTGGAGTTACACAAATTATGCATCAACGTTAATTTTAATAAATTTAATAATGTTGTTCAGATACAATAAATAAATGTGACATTTGAAAAAAAGATAAAAAAAACGCAGTAATTAAAAAAATCAATGTTTAGAACTATAATTATTTATTATTCAATAAATGGTAAAAAAACTATTTTTATCAATATATTTCATAACCTCAACGACGATACATGCACTGGTATAAATCGTTTAAATTTGTTATTTACCTGATACAGTCTGTCATTCGTTCATTTTTCACCATTACCTCTTCTTAGTGCACTTTTGGTATTTTGCGACTTTCATGACGACAATTATTCAAGTAATGATAATTTACTACGTGTTATTCACCGATTGTTTTCTTCTTTCGGAATAAATTTTCTTCCCGATAAACAAGTAGCGAATCTTCCTCAAAATATATATTTGTCTTGCACTGAACGAAAGAAAAGTGTATATGTATGAAGATGAACTACTTGACTAATATGCGGTGTTGCCATGTTCACACATGCTAGTGCACATATCGTAACGAAGATGTCGCAAACTGTCACGTGAAATAAATAGCGCCAATTTCGAAACTATATAAAAAAACGACGGAGTAAGTTGTATTGTTCTACAAATTCACAAAAAAAAACATTTTAATTATTTTATTATTATTCTCTTTTTGATGCAGTAAATCGTTAATTGAGCTATTAACATTTTTCGTACTTGCTATTAAAATAGCACCATATGTTAAGGGTCCGCCATGTTGTGTTGTGACTTGTTCTCCCTTCTGATCGATCTCGAAAGTCGATCCATGGATCGAGATCGACGCGCCGACGAGACCCGAGCATAGAGATATTACATATAGAGTAGGGGAGACAAGGAAAAATTCGTCCTATTGGTAGAAAGAGAAAGAATATCGCGGGGCCCTCTCTGTCTCTGTCTGTTGGTGCGCATGCGCGCTCTGCGCTGTATACAAGTCTACAGACAAGATGAAAAAATTGACTTTATAACCTAATATAAATAGTTACTTTTTTACTTAATAGTTATAGTTATAATATTATTTTATAATTTATGAAGTAAATTTATGAATTAAAATAAATGTTTTTTTATTAACAACATGACAAAAACTTGTGTTGTATGTAAAAAGCAGCCTGTTCCTGGTGATGACACACGTAGCTTTCACAAGTAAGAATAAATTTATTGTAATTTATGTATAACACACTTAATAAGACTTAACTAATGTTTTCAAAATATGTTCAATATGTATAATACTGTTCACTTCTCATATTATTTTGAAAATATGCATTTAGAATTTAGTTTATTTAGAAAGTCACTCATGTTTTAATAATGTTTGGTTGAATAATGGTTTTGTATAATTGTAGATTTCCCAATAATCTTAATTTAAGAGAAAAATGGAAGCAGGTTACTGGAGTAACTTCTGTAACTACTAATTCAAGAGTATGTAGTGATCATTTTGAATCTTATTCATATCATAAAACTGATGGTTACACTCACATTAGAAGGCTTTTATCAAATGCAATACCAAATGTTGGATGTACAAAAGTGTTGTGCAATATAACAAATACTATTGCTTTGCCAAATAGTAACGAGAAGATGCAAATGGAGTTATCAAAACAAACAGAATATATTCCTAATATAATTGAATCCAATGAAGATATCAACGCTACTAACTCTACCTTTAATAATATAATTTGTGCAAAGCCATGTAAAACAGAATCTTTATTAGATAATAAGGATGAAGTTGAAACGTCTCAAAATAATGAAAGAATCAATTAATAATAAGGAGATCTCTTTGAAAAGGTACTTTATACTTTTACTTAAATTAGTGAGTTTCAAAGAAAAATAAATTTTAAAAGATTTTATATTTTTAGAAAACGTATGCAGGATGAAGATAAAAATTGTGTGTCCGAAAAGAAAGTACGCTTTATGGATGGAATGAAAATGAACTGCATTTCAAGAGCAGATTTTATCTCAGATGAAGCATGGTCACGTTTTTTGAGGTACACAATTTGCAAAAATTCTCAAATCGCTGCAGTACGTAAAAAAAATTATAGGAGACAAAAAAAATAGGAAATTTCAAAGATCTTGTAAAATGTTTGCGACAGGAGAAAACTTCAGTAGCAGCAGAATATTTAGAGGTTACTTTATAACTAAATGTTACTTTTTACTTAATAGTTATAGTTATAATATTATTTATAATTTATGAAGTAAATTTATGAATTAAAATAAATGTTTTTTTATTAACAACATGACAAAAACTTGTGTTGTATGTAAAAAGCAGCCTGTTCCTGGTGATGACACACGTAGCTTTCACAAGTAAGAATAAATTTATTGTAATTTATGTATAACACACTTAATAAGACTTAACTAATGTTTTCAAAATATGTTCAATATGTATAATACTGTTCACTTCTCATATTATTTTGAAAATATGCATTTAGAATTTAGTTTATTTAGAAAGTCACTCATGTTTTAATAATGTTTGGTTGAATAATGGTTTTGTATAATTGTAGATTTCCCAATAATCTTAATTTAAGAGAAAAATGGAAGCAGGTTACTGGAGTAACTTCTGTAACTACTAATTCAAGAGTATGTAGTGATCATTTTGAATCTTATTCATATCATAAAACTGATGGTTACACTCACATTAGAAGGCTTTTATCAAATGCAATACCAAATGTTGGATGTACAAAAGTGTTGTGCAATATAACAAATACTATTGCTTTGCCAAATAGTAACGAGAAGATGCAAATGGAGTTATCAAAACAAACAGAATATATTCCTAATATAATTGAATCCAATGAAGATATCAACGCTACTAACTCTACCTTTAATAATATAATTTGTGCAAAGCCATGTAAAACAGAATCTTTATTAGATAATAAGGATGAAGTTGAAACGTCTCAAAATAATGAAGAAGAATCAATTAATAATAAGGAGATCTCTTTGAAAAGGTACTTTATACTTTTACTTAAATTAGTGAGTTTCAAAGAAAAATAAATTTTAAAAGATTTTATATTTTTAGAAAACGTATGCAGGATGAAGATAAAAATTGTGTGTCCGAAAAGAAAGTACGCTTTATGGATGGAATGAAAATGAACTGCATTTCAAGAGCAGATTTTATCTCAGATGAAGCATGGTCACGTTTTTTGAGGTACACAATTTGCAAAAATTCTCAAATCGCTGCAGTACGTAAAAAAAATTATAGGAGACAAAAAAAATAGGAAATTTCAAAGATCTTGTAAAATGTTTGCGACAGGAGAAAACTTCAGTAGCAGCAGAATATTTAGAGGTTATTTTATAAATTAAAATATATAGTTTATTTAATATTACATGCGATAGATTTATACAAGTAGTATATAAGTTTAATACAATATATAAATTAAATTATTAAAATATATTTGTTTGAAGTATTCTGCGATTAAATTTATCATATGTATGATTTATACAGGTATTATTTTTTAATTTGATGTATTGTTATTTGTTTTTAGTATTTGTATAAAATGTATTAATTTCTCTTTTTATGATTTTTTTTTACAAGAATTTTGTTTTTTTGATCTTTTTTATTTAATTTACGTTTACACGGAATGGAATAATTATAAAATAAAATTTATATACATGATTATTATACGTGGTTATGTATTTTTATTTTTTATTGTTTTTATTATTATTATTAAGAACATTAGCTTGTGGTTATGTAAATAAAGATTAAAGTTTATTATAACTAAATTTGTTTACTTAATTGGTAATTAAATATGTTATTTTATTAATTACTAATTATGCAGACTGTCTTGGTAAGGAAAAAACATATTTTTTAATTCTTGTTGATAGCATGAAGCAGCCAATCACATTCAGATCTGTTTTGCGCATGCGTCAACAGACAAGGATGGAGAGGGCCTTCCGATGTTTCTTCTCTTTCTATCGTTAAGACGTTTTCACTTATACGCGCTCCTATGACTTACCCACTCTATATGTAATATCTCTATGGACCCGAGTCAACCGAACCGAGCGTGAGCGCCCCGACTGGAGCTGCCCGAAGTCCGAACGAACCGAAACTCGAAAGTGTATACTTTCCGAATCGAGCAGAAAGATGGCGAATCAAGCGAGGTGCCATATCGAGGGTACGACGGCAGACGGGACGCGGCGCTTGCGCTCGGGCCACCGAACTCGGACGAATGTTTTCCTATAGCTCATTCTCGCGCCCCCGTCAGACGTCAACCTGTTGCTCCGTTTTCGCAATTGGTGCACTCTCAAAGACGGTGCCATCGTCCTTTTTGTTACCTACTATTTGAAGTAACCTTCTACATTTGTACGTTAAAATTTGTAATTGTTTGTTCAATACTGCATACATACCTTCGGATAAAAGTGCCAGTGGGTGTGCGGAGGTGTGCGAACCGAAGTGTTGTCTCTCAAGTAATATATCCTGAGTTGATTTAACAGTTGCCTGGGATATTTTTTTACCCCTCGCATATTTTCGGTACAGAAAAAAGGGGAAAAACACTCATCAAGATGTTGAACAAGATCAGATTTTCGACGCGCTATTGATGAGTAAGTTTTATTAACCGTCGTGTGGGTGTCCTTTGTGTGTACAACCGTTCAACTTTCTGTAGCTTGCGTTCGAAAGGGAAATATGCTACTTACGTGCGGGCACTTTTCTATGGATTTCTTAACTAACTAAATTAACCGATTCAACACGGAAAAACGTGCATTCTGCGGGTTTAATATTTTTTTCTACTATATTCGATGGGTAAAAGTTACTCGTTCTACTATGTGAACTGAAAAAAATGACTGAAACATTAATGTTCCAACGTTCACCTGTCAAAAATATTGTGCGATCGTTGAAAAACTAACCTCGTTTGCGTGCTATCCAAGAGAAAGTAGCTTTATAACCATATAAGTCCTTTTGCTATTTGTTGCTCGCTTTAACACGTTTAAAATTGCGTCCACAAACATTTGTTATCACGACATTTTTGACGTTATTGATATGTGTATGACATTTATTAAAACATTAGAATTAAATAATCTTTATACATTTAATTGTGTAATCAAGAGCATTTACTACGTGATATTGTTTAATATATTACGTGCTGTTCTAATACATTTTTTTTATTTATCTTTTTACCATATTTACTGTATTTCACAAATCTAAGTATAACAAATTCTATTTAATGAACAAATATAACTTTAATTAAAAAAGTATGAACTAAACATTATGTAAACAATCAATTCGTAATCTTTTGGCAAAAACGTTTTGTTTAATATAATTAAACGATGCTATACGTTTATTTTACAATTTAATAAATTTGTTTGCTAATAATATTCTACAATTTTACATTTTAATAATAATATGTTGCTGTTTGTTTGCACTTATAATTTTAACAATGCAATGAACAATATAAAAAATTATTTAAAGAGTTTAAGGCATAATTATATTTTTTGAAGCTGTTAAACTGTCGAGCGCTATATCAGTTAAAACAACCGCGCTTAATGACACTCGTTTGCATCGAGCTCAAAAAGATGTTTATACAAGCACCTGCGACAATATATATATATATATATATATACATACAACCACAGAGACAGCGTTACATCCTCATTAGAGGTTTCTACATACGCTTTAAAAATTCTCACAGATACAAGCTTGATAGTTCTTTTCTAAACACCTGTATTTAATCGTTGAACAATTCGTCTTTTTTATTTTTATATTTTATACTTATTATTATTAAGATTAAGTAAAGTGTCAGTTTATTTTTTTTAACAATAAGATTTATATTTGCAATGTATCGTAACAACGTACTAATTTTAATTTTTATGCAATATTTGTAATTAAAATATTGTTAAAGTAAGTTAAGAATTATTAGTGATAGTGAAAGTTACTCTATGCAAACCGTTTCGAAATCGAAAGCTCATAGCTGTTCCGATAATTTTGAGCAAGAAACGCGAGATCATAACTATAGCTTATTAGAATTTATTTATAGAAATTATTTAAAAAAAATCTTTATATATAATTACATACTTGTTGTGTACTTATGAAAATAAACTCTAACGAAGCATTTAAATGTACAGTTCGAAACATATATTGATTTTGAAAATAAGAAAAAAGGACATTAAAAAATAAAAATAAAATGTCTCTAAAATGAACTATAACAGAAACACAAAATAAAAAAATTATTATTTGTTACAATAAATATGAATTTATTTGACAACAGCCGAAACTGGCGAAAGGAAGGGAGAATGCACGAACAAGTACAGCCAGCCCCGCAGCAGCAGCAGCAGCAGCTGCAGCATAGTCGTCGAAAAAAAAAACGCGTCAACTACGGGTCACGAACGGTCGAGTTGATCCGAGGAGGAAAGGGGTTTGGGTTCACCATCTCCGGACAGCAGCCATGCATCCTCAGTTGCATCGTACCGGGAAGCCCAGCCGAGCTTGCGGGTCTACGATCTGGCGAATACCTCGTTGCGGTGAACGGTCACGGGGTTGGCAAAGCACCCCACGACGATGTTGTTCGATTAATCGGTCGATCCAATGGTCTTTTGAGGCTCCAAATAGCTGACAACTATTACACTGACTCGAGCGATGAAGAGGAAACCTCGAGCAAAGTTCGCACAAGACCGAGATACAGGTCAATATTATTTATCACTATCTATTCATAACAATTTGACTTTTTACTTTGTATAAATATAAATTAATGTAAATTCTAATAATCTGTGATAATTTCACTCACTAATCTGTCAATAATTATTGATAGTAAGTGATTATGAGTACACATATTTTTTTACAACGTTCACTTTATACAAGTTTAAAATATTACAACATATACTCTGCCAAAAAATATAAATTCAAGAAGTTAAATTTAAAAATAGTACGACAAAATAATATATATTGTATTACGTACAAATAATTTACTATTACTGACAGGTCGAGATCGAGTAACGCATCAGGAAGTTCGGGACTTTCTTCGTCGGCCCATCCACAGTGTAGGGTAGCAAAAGTTGTAAGAGATTTGCAAAGCGGCGCAATGTTTGATGCCAGTACTTCCAGAATGTCGCTTTCAAATCCATATAGGTGGAACATGTCGAGTCCATTGCCACCACCACCACCGCCCTCATCGAGAAAACGTGATTCTGAAAAAATTGTTCACAGGGCGGTGCTTGGTTATCTTGGTACTATTGACATTCCGAATCATCTGCAATCGATGTCGATGGTATCTTTAGTTAGAAAATGTATCAAGAGAATTAAGGCTGAAAAACGTAATTCAACTACGGTACGTCATTTAACAAAACATTTTAAAATAATCTTCTTCTTCCTTCAGTTCATTTTTCAAGCACAATATTTTGTATATTTTCATTAGGTTCTATTGACGATTCACGTAACAAATATAAAATTAGCGAACACTGAACGTCGAATGATTGCCGAGTATCCTTCGTATCACATTGTTTATTGCAATTCCTTTTCAAACGAAGAGAAACTTCACTTCGGTATTTTGACAAAATACGTTCCTACGAATACTGAAGAGGTAAACGCTAACGATGGAGATGCCATTTCGAATTCCTGCCATGTGTTTAAGATATACACGAAGATGACGGATCATGCGATACACGCAAGTACTTCCGCAGCCTTTGGGTTTGAATGCACAAAGGCAAGCGAACTGAATAACGCTTGTCAAGAATTTCCTGCTAACTGTGATGGTTTGGTCGGTGCCATACAGGCTCTTTACATTACTAATATCGTAGAAGGAGAGGCTAATTTATTCGACGATAGACGAAAACACAGGGAAGCACAATCTTCACCGCAACCTAGTAATGTCAGTACCTCGACCGCTCATTCGAGTAATAGCGATTCAGGTATCGGATTCAAAGACGATTGCGGCTGCCATTCAGATAGGAATATCAATGCAGATTTTTCTCGATATCACGATAGGGTGCGCATTCTATTTCTGATTATTTAAGCATAATTATCTTATATTTTATAGTAAAACTATGGGTAAATATATTTTGAAGAAAATTATTTGGGTGAAAATATTTATGCACACTTGGTAAGTAAAAGGCGATTATTTCCTTAAACGAACTTTTATCTGCGGGAATATATGCTTATTTTACTCCTTTAGTGCATAAATAACTATTTCTTAGCGTACAGTCACAATTTATTAAAAGTAAACAAGATAAAATTTTATTGTTCTTTTTTGTTAAAAATTAGTAACATTGATAGTGTTATAAATTTTATAAATTATATTATTGTTGTAGAGCATTATTATTTCCAATTTCGGAAGAAATGTACAGGATCCTAGCTGTTCGAAGTTAACTGTGCGAGCAGTTTCTGACCCTAGATGGAGCGACTTTTCAAGGTCAGTGACTTTCCTGTCGATTATGTCAATAGATGATAATTCTTTATTTCTCTAAATTCTAGTTAAATACGATTATTTAAAACTTTTATTTGTAAAATATATGTATTTAACATACACAGGCTCTTACATTACTAATATCGTAGAAGGAGAGGCTAATTTATTCGACGATAGACGAAAACACAGGGAAAGCACAATCTTCACCGCAACCTAGTAATGTCAGTACCTCGACCGCTCATTCGAGTAATAGCGATTCAGGTATTCGATTCAAAGACGATTGCGGCTGCCACTTCGGATAGGAATATCAATGCAGATTTTTCTCGATATCACGATAGGGTGCGCATTCTATTCTGATTATTAAGCATAATTATCTTATATTTTATAAGTAAAACTATGAGTAAATATATTTTGAAGAAAATTATTTGGGTTTGAAAATATTTATGCACACTGGTGAGTAAAAGGCGATTATTTCCTTAAACGAACTTTTATCCGCGGGAATATATGCTTATTTTACTCCTTTAGTGCATAAATAACTATTTCTTATCGTACAGTCACAATTTATTCAAAGTAAACAAGATAACATTTTATTGTTCTTTTTTGTTAAAAATTAGTAACATTGATA
Organism: Theocolax elegans; assembly: GCA_026168455.1. Lineage (NCBI taxonomy): Eukaryota > Metazoa > Arthropoda > Insecta > Hymenoptera > Cerocephalidae > Theocolax > Theocolax elegans. Next base: position 29,789,117 of record CM047426.1, read on the forward strand.
GTGTTATAGATTTTATAAATTATATTATTGTTGTAGAGCATTATTATTTCCAATTTCGGAAGAAATGTACAGGATCCTAGCTGTTCGAAGTTAACTGTGCGAGCAGTTTCTGACCCTAGATGGAGCGACTTTTCAAGGTCAGTGACTTTCCTGTCGATTATGTCAATAGATGATAATTCTTTATTTCTCTAAATTCTAGTTAAATACGATTATTTAAAACTTTTATTTGTAAAATATAGTATATTTAACATACAAAATATAAAATATTAACTAGGAAGTATTTTTTTACAAAAATTAACATTTTATATCAACATGTAAGCGAAATCACGAGACGTTCTTCTGGATTAATGAACATTTTTATTTAAAAAAATTTTAAACATTAATGTATTAAAACTTTTGAATAATTTAATAAACTGCTGTACCAATCACCTTAAAATTTTGTATATATAAATTACAGTAAAATTTATTATAAGTTACTAAATTTTTGTAAATGTAGTAATTTTCGTTCGATGAATTTAAACGCGAGAAGATTGAATTATTGATTTAAGGTTGACATACCCTTAAACAAATTTGAAGGTTTTAATGGAGTTGGACAAAACGTATAAATAACTTTAAATTAATGATTAATTTCTTAATTATACTTGATGTCGAAAGTATATTTATGAATTTTAGATGTTTTAGATTATATAAATTCAATCTTTATACTGATATAATTACTTTAGCGTCTGATTTTACAAAAAAATAATATAATATATAATGGTATATTATTTCGCGATTACTAAATATAGAGAAAGGTAATTTCTTGTCACGCAAAAGATAACTAAACTTTATTCGACGTTTATCAATAATGTAACTAGTTTTTAAGCAAAAAATCAATTCTTAAACTTTAATATAATAAGCAATTATACCAACATGTAGAGTATTACGATTATAGTACACGTTTTAAGACGAATAGATCGTTAGCCCTATCAAACCAGTTTTTTTTATCCCGTAGGCGTGTCACAAGCTCAATTTGAAGACCAAAACTCAATGTGTCACGCATATAGCTTCCCCTCAATCTCTAAGGTCTACTGTGAATCATGATATATTGTTACCCGAAATCTTCATCTAATTAAGTATTTAGCCCGCATACCGGAAATATTGTGCATAATATTTTAACCACGTCAACTTTCAATGGAGCATTCTATATAGAATATTAACGTCATATTTCAATATTATCAAAACACTTTTGCGCGATTAATTTAAAATAAAAATTGTTTTATCGTTCTTATCATCGGATTAAATATTGTACACAGAAGAAAAGACGTAACTATCTATATATAATAATGACCGTAATTTGTTTAACTCAAATAATAATTTTATATATGCTAGGTAATCATATTGTGTAAAGTATACGTTTCCGTTAGCACCGTTTCCAATGTAATAATACATTTAGTAATTCGATTGCGAGTATATCAAATTATGCAAACATCAAATTAATATTGAGAATCAATAAAAACGCACCCTCTTTAATAAATATAATTCCAAAATGACATATATTATATTAATTAAATATTATTGAAAAGGCACGAGGTAATATACATTTAAATTTCGGGATTCGCGGGCTTTCTTAATAAAATAATGAAAACAACAGGTGTCATATTTATTACAAAGGGTACAAAGGGTGCCTGCACTGGTAACAAGTTTTTTTTTGTCTAATTAATTTTTATAGGAACATATGGGACTTATAAATGACATTTAAAATCCCTTTGATGTTCAAAAAATACTAATTAAATAGATAATTACAATTTATATATATAGTATAAAAAATAAATTATAGTAAGTATAACAAAAGATTGTTTGATTTATTTGTCTACACTTTAAAGTAACGATAAAATGTACAATAACAGGCCATTTGGAGTAGCATGTTACTCGGAAAGAACAAGTGAGCCAGAACAGCAGATCGATGGAAACGGTAACTCTTCATCGGACTCGCCCAGAACGAACGAATATTACGAGGATTACTCGGAGGCGCGTATCCTCGCGCAGTGCCGGGAATTGAAAGAATCGAGCCGCACCCGGGAGGGGAGGAAAAACGGTGGTGGTACGCGGCATAGCCATGGCGGGGAGGGGAGCATCGTCAGCTGTCCCGCCGTGCCATCTGGCCGTTTCGCCTATCGGCAATGCCACCGCGCCAGCCCCGCTGTCCTGGCGGGTTTGGCACGTTCACCCCGCTACACCTCGACATTGTCGGTTGGGACGCTGCATGCGCGATCCTCTTCATCCATCGCTGCCGCCAGGAGTTTCTCCAATTCTACCGGCAACTTTTTCGGTATGCACCACGACCTCGACGTTCCGGATAGACTCAGTCCTAAGGTATTTACCTATTCGTCACTCACTTTTTTTAAATACTCGATTTACTGCAAATGTAATCAGTGGTATTCCTATACAACTTGCGTTGAAAATATTAACACGTGTGCGCGTAAACGCATTTTTTAATAAACTTATATATATATATATCAATATCGATCTTCGCATGTGTCATTTAAACGATTATTGTGCAGTTACTTTATTCTTTTTATTTATGCCATTTACATATTTTGACAGATTATTATAGACAATTTCTTCCCGTGTGTCAATGTAAACAAATAATGCGCTAACTTGACGTTACAATTTTACAAATAAATAGTTGAATCACTTTGAGTCAATATTACCAATTAACATATAAATTAATAGTTTGTTTGATGTGACGGTATGTAACGAGTGAGTAAACAAAAATACGTTATCAAAGGTCTACAAAAACGGAATGAAGATTCAGGGATATAGTATGGAGAACTTGAAGACGAGCCCGGGTTCGAAGTCTCAAACGGATCATTGTAACACAACCAAGTCTCTGCCGCACAGTCATGCAGGCAAGGCCAACGACAAGGTGTCGAGAGCTTGGGGCAGCCTGCAAGAGATTCGAAAGGTTGCCGGCTGTGAACACGACGAATGCGTGGTGAGTGTAGATGAATACATATATAGGTATATACGAGCGCGACGGGAGCTGTGTGTGTGTGTGTGTGCGTGTGAATAGCGATCACTTACATAGTGAATAGCTTCCTCTCTTTTTAACTTGACTAGCGCTTTACAATTTTTACGACCCTTCGTTCCTCTTTCCTTTGCACTTGCTGGAAATAAGTAAATAAAGTAAAGGAACCTCAAATATATGAAATCTCCGCAAAAACACTCGATTCTTTTGGTTACTTACTTATAGCATTAAATTATTTATGCACATATAATTTTTTTACATTCAAATATAATTTTATAAACGTGAAAATAAAGAAACTACATAATTTACTATATAAAACACGAAGACTGCTATATATTACAATGCTTCTTTGGATTAATACTCGCCTACGAATATAACTATATACGATTGTTGCATGTACATGATTTCCATAGCATCGATTGAACTTGAATGTTTTTGCAAAATTCTTACGACGGTTTTTTATTCTATTATTAATAATTAGGCGTAATAGTAAATTATTTTCATAACGTTAATCCCTAGTAAAAATGTAAACGATTTTTAAGGTAAAAAAATAGTTAGTTTTTAAAAATAGATAGGAAAAGGCTAATTACGACCTATGAAATAGTTATATCAAACATAAATATTAATAAATGATTTAATTTGTATTAGTCATAGTCTTTGATTCTATTTTGAATATAAATTTATTTATTTATTTTACTTACCAGGAGAGTGTCACATCTCCGAGAAACGGATCATTACCAAACACTAGGATACCTTTATTACTATAAAAATATGAAGAAACCCCGAGTTTTAGACTCTAATACTCCTTTTCACGATATATATAAGCTAATAACGAAAAATTGTTCCAAAAAATCCCTTGACTTTGATCACTCGTAATTCAAAAACAAATGAAGACAGATACTCAAACTTAAGTTCAGATAAAAGCTGAGATCGAGTAGATTGAATTTAAATTTAAATGAGCTCGAATATCTTGATCTGGTCGAAAGTTATGGAAAAAATAAAAATAATAAGACAATTTTGCCTAAAAAATCAGCAAATCTTTTAATTCAAAATAGTTATCAAAATATTGTTAAATTCGTTTTTTAAATCAAGATAATGGAGCTACTTTTTTTTAAATCCAATCCACTCTCAGTTTTCTTCTGAACTTAAGTTTGAATGTACACCTTTACTCGTTTTCGAGTTACAAGCGATCAAACTCAAGAGTATTTTTGGCGAAATTTTTCGTTATTTGCTTATATCTATCGTAAAAAAGAGCAGTTAGAGTCTAAATCTCTGGCTTTCTTCATATTTTTATAGTAGAAATTCATGTCCTATAGTTTGGTAAAGATCCGTTGCCCGGAGATGTGATACTCTCCTGGTTAGTAAACAAATGTATATTTACAATAGTATTTATATATATATTATATATTTTTATATCTACATGTATTAATATATAAATACGTATAACTGATGACCTTTTTTAAACGCAACACATTTTATACATATACTCTTAGTTGCAATTAATTTATATTGCTATTGTAATGAGACTATAATACAATAGGAGGAAATTATTACAAATTATCAAATAGAATTTCAGGTATTTCAAGTGTTATTTAAATTGTAACAGTTTAGTTGAAATAATTAGCACATTAGGCCTCTAACGTGGAAAGATGCATAAGATTTGAAAGGAGGAAGGTACTACATTAGTATTATAGTTTCCACGCGTACTACCACTATTAGGTGTATTCAGTTAGGTGCTCGATATATCCGCGAGACCGAACGTCAAAGTAGCAGATTACTCGATTCACTGGTGGGTTAATTATGGAGACTTCATTGTTCTTACCATGGTAACTCTAACTGTTCTTACAATAGTGAATACGAGAATATTCGCGGGAAAATTCTCAAGCAAAAAGTATACGCATTTTTTGCACAAACGGACCAACACTTTTGTTCGTCGTACATTAATGTTTATAAACTCCGTGTATAGGTGTTCATTAAGATTCCTTTTTTAATGTAAGCTTTGGTCGAGGTCAACGAATTGTAAATATTTATTTATTTGATATATTACAAGTGGAAATCCGTAAAAATAATGAATAATATAGTAATCCACATGTAAAGTAAAAATAAAAATTAAACATAATAATGATGTACAATTTTCTATAATCTTTAGTAAACGTAACACTTATTTAAAATTTTAATCACAAATTACATTTCTTGCATTATTATTTGTTTTAATAATAATATCAAATGTATGATTAAAAGAATCCGATACTTTATATGTTCGTTTACTGTTACTTTAATAGATTCTCTAATATATATAGGTGTTGCCTAAAAAACTAATAAAGTTTACATGCATCAAACACTTTTTTAAATCAATTTAACAGTAAATATAATGTACAGGAATTTAAAGTCGAATAACTTCAGTAATAATTTATACAAATTTTTAAATATAATAGTGCGGTAGAGGAAATGTTAAACTTAAATATCACTAATGTGTTGCGAAAGTTATGGAAAAAATAAAAATAATAAGACAATTTTGCCTAAAAAATCAGCAAATCTTTTAATTCAAAATAGTTATCAAAATATTGTTAAATTCGTTTTTCTTTCATAACTCTCGACCAAATCAAGATAATGGAGCTACTTTTTTTTAAATCCAATCCACTCTCAGTTTTCTTCTGAACTTAAGTTTGAATGTACACTTTTACTCGTTTTCGAGTTACAAGCGATCAAACTCAAGAGTATTTTTGGCGAAATTTTTCGTTATTTGCTTATATCTATCGTAAAAAAGAGCATTAGAGTCTAAATCTCTGGCTTTCTTCATATTTTTATAGTAGAATTCATGTCCTAGAGTTTGGTAAAGATCCGTTGCCCGGAGATGTGATACTCTCCTGGTTAGTAAACAAATGTATATTTACAATAGTATTTATATATTATATATTTTTATATCTACATGAATTATATATATAAATACGTATAACTGATGACCTTTTTTAAACGCAACACATTTTATACATATACTCTTAGTTGCAATTAATTTATATTGCTATTGTAATGAGACTATAATACAATAGGAGGAAATTATTACAAATTATCAAATAGAATTTCAGGTATTTCAAGTGTTATTTTAAATTGTAACAGTTTAGTTGAAATAATTAGCACATTAGGCCTCTAACGTGGAAAGATGCATAAGATTTGAAAGGAGGAAGGTACTACATTAGTATTATAGTTTCCACGCGTACTACCACTATTAGGTGTATTCAGTTAGGTGCTCGATATATCGCGAGACCGAACGTCAAAGTAGCAGATTACTCGATTCACTGGTGGGTTAATTATGGAGACTTCATTGTTCTTACCATGGTAACTCTAACTGTTCTTACAATAGTGAATACCAGAATATTCGCGGGAAAATTCTCAAGCAAAAAGTATACGCATTTTTTGCACAAACGGACCAACACTTTTGTTCGTCGTACATTAATGTTTATAAACTCCGTGTATAGGTGTTCATTAAGATTCCTTTTTAATGTAAGCTTTGGTCGAGGTCAACGAATTGTAAATAATTATTTATTTGATATATTACAAGAATTACAAGTGGCAATGCGTAAAAATAATGAATAATATAGTAATCCACATGTAAAGTAAAAATAAAAATTAAACATAAAAATGATGTACAATTTCTCTAATATTTAGTAAACGTATCACTTATTTAAAATTTTAATCACAAATTACATTTCTTGCATTTATTTGTTTTAATAATAATATAAAATGTACCCTAGTAGAAATCGTATTCCATTAAATAGGTAATAAATGATATTCTAATAGATGGTCGAAAAATGGTGTGAAAAATAGGCGAAAAATGTGCCCATTTTTATCCTCCCGGGTGAAACGCTTTTTCTCCCAATTTTTAACCATTAAATAGACTAAAATATAACTTATATTCTGTTTTGAGCTAATTTTTAGCTTATAAACATAGATCAAATTTGAGTCTAGTTATGCGCTATTAAACGTCTATTAACATGGACAAGTGAAAAAATAATAAAACCACATTTATTTCGTAAATACTGGAAATATAACAGAAATTAGTTGTAAATCAGACGAAAACATTAAAAATCCATCCGAACTATAGAAATTTGAAGTTTACTGTTACCGGAAAGCTGGAAACATTATTCGAATGTCTTGAGGTTACGGTTACTCTGTTTTTTTCATAAAATGCATTTGCTCTCCTTTTTTAAGAAATTTGCCTAAAAACACCATAACTTTGTCTGAAATGCTCTGCCGCACTCAAACTTTGCACCATTTTGAAGGTAATTAATCATCGATTAATTAGATTCTTGGATGGATAAAATATTTTTGATCGTACAACCCTTTTTTTTACTACAAAGGTTTTTATTGATTATAACTATATTCAAAGTTTTAAAATAAAATAAATGAAATATTTGAACTGATTCTTCTTGAAATTAATAAACTTTTTCAAATTTAATGTATATAAGAAAAAGTTGTTAGATTTTGAGTTATTAAGTGATAAACATGGCCAAAAAGCCAATTTTTTCAAAAAATTCGATTTTTTGATTGGCTACAACTCTGGTACTAATTGAAATTCAGGTCTAAAAATTTAGTTACACTCTATTCAAGTAGTTTTTTACTGATTACATACATTAAAACAAAATTCTATTTTTTAACTGGATCACTTCACATGGAATCTCCCATATACATTATATATTTTTATATCTACATGAATTATAATATATAAATACGTATAACTGATGACCTTTTTTAAACGCAACACATTTTATACATATACTCTTAGTTGCAATTAATTTATATTGCTATTGTAATGAGACTATAATACAATAGGAGGAAATTATTACAATTATCAAATAGAATTTCAGGTATTTCAAGTGTTATTTAAATTGTAACAGTTTAGTTGAAATAATTAGCACATTAGGCCCTCTACGTGGAAAGATGCATAAGATTTGAAAGGAGGAAGGTACTACATTAGTATTATAGGTTTCCACGCGTACTACCACTATTAGGTGTATTCAGTTAGGTGCTCGATATATCCGCGAGACACGAACGTCAAAGTAGCAGATTACTCGATTCACTGGTGGGGTTAATTATGGAGGACTTCATTGTTCTTACCATGGTAACTCTAACTGTTCTTACAATAGTGAATACGAGAATATTCGCGGGAAATTCTCAAGCAAAAAAGTATACGCATTTTTTGCACAAACGGACCAACACTTTTGTTCGTCGTACATTAATGTTTATAAACTCCGTGTATAGGTGTTCATTAAGATTCCTTTTTTAATGTAAGCTTTGGTCGAGGTCAACGAATTGTAATATTTATTTATTTGATATATTACAAGTGGAAATCCGTAAAAATAATGAATAATATAGTAATCCACATGTAAAGTAAAATAAAAATTAAACATAATAATGATGTTACAATTTTCTATAATCTTTAGTAAACGTAACACTTATTTAAAATTTAATCACAAATTACATTTCTTGATTATTATTTGTTTTAATAATAATATCAAATGTATGATTAAAAGAATCCGATACTTATAATGTCGTTTACTGTTTACTTTAATAGATTCTCTAAATATATATAGGTGTTGCCTAAAAAACTAATAAAGTTTACATGCATCAAACACTTTTTTAAATCAATTTAACAGTAAATATAATGTACAGGAATTTTAAAGTCGAATAAACTTCAGTAATAATTTATAACAAATTTTTAATAAATATTTAAAAGCGTCTACTTTTATTTAACATTAAATATATTGTTAAAGAAAGAAAGTTATGACGATGAAAAAAGATAGTTATTGAAAAATTAATAATACGTGTATATAGGAAGATCTATTGTAAAATTAAAACGACATGTAGTGTGTACGGTACCATTGACCTTCTAATAATAGTATTAAAATATTCCAACCCGTGATGCATAAAATACAAAAGATTGGTAATAAACTACCGGGTGGATTTCCTATGTTTAAAAGGATTAATTTTCCACACTTCCTTTTTCTGATGTTTATACACGAAGGGTCGCGCAAACACGATGGTACGGTACTGTTTCCTTTTCTCTGTCGGCGGCGCATCGGAGACCGCGTCATCGCTTCCTGCCTGTGCGTACTATAGAATTGATTTGCGCGTACATAGGGGATACCGGGAGAGAGAGAAACTCTGATGTTACTCTCAGCCGATTCGTTTAGTGCACGTTCGACGGCCCAGCCGCGCGTATATACATGTAATTTTCTCATCTTGGTTCGCGAAAAATCGGATGTGTCGAGTTACGTACGTACGACTGAGGGTATTTCATTCAGCCGCTGTTGCTTCAAGATGGTCGAATTTCGTGTTTGGTATTGAGTTCGCGCGGCTGCTTCATTTTCTTGATTGGATCTTAAGTGAACATCCTTTTTCGGTTCCAGCGTCACGATAATAATCGTTTAATGCTTCTCCTACGCTTCGATGATGGTTAATTTTCATTATATTCTTTTACATTTCACCTCAAAAGGATGCGAGTAATTTAGGGATTAACGTACAAACCTATATTAAACGAGTATTCACGTGTATACATAGATATTTTCTAATGATATGCAAAATCTTGACTAATTAATTGGTAACGCTGCAATACTACAATTTAATATCAAATTTGCTTTATGCTCCACGTCTTGTGGAACTCATAATTAAATGTAGAACAATTTTTATATATATGTTTATATACAACTTTAAACATTGTTAATTTGAGGGGATGTCGGGCCCAGAAAATGGTTACTTTGTACTTTTTTTTATAAACAAATGAATAAAGTTTTTAAAAAACGCCGAACTCACGCCCTTAGGTATGTTTTAGATAATATACCCAAATTTTTCCAGATTTTTAAATCCATAATTTGATCACGATGTTTGAGTTGAAAGATTATGCTTTTTTGACTGATAATTACCGACCAAACATTGTTTACTCAATTATTATTTAAGAAACGTCTTTTCATTAAAAAATCAAAACGTCAAGCCTTCCTTATGTTTTCAGCCATCCGTATGAATTTTTTTAGATTTTTAATGCATATTTTAATAATTTCTTTTCAAAATGGTTATATATAGCTTTTGAATCACATAGCTAAATACTCATCACGTGTTTATTGTATAAAATTCGATTTAAAAATGTGTACGTTTATAAAGGTTCATGTTTCAGCTCCATAAATATCACTATCAAAAATATATAATTATATTGGATTACGTAGCACATATTTTAAATAATGTTTAAATTAAATGGTATTTCAACCCAAACAATTTTTGCACTGTGAACTAAGCAGATAACTTAGCCATATAAAGAAGATTTTTCCGGTAGACGGCTCATTATGATTTCGCAATTTTATTCATGAATATAAATCTCTGTGTTTGCGCGCGTGAGCTCGGCGAAAAGAGTAAGCGCATAGCTTCGTCCGTGCGCCCGCGCCGCATGAAATCGTCATTATATATATACCTCGACCAGCGTTGAACTCGAAGAGTATCTACGTATAATGTATACTCCGAACGGATCGTACATCCCTTGCCAATTCGAATATACATACTTTCATGCGCATCAAAACGGACGGACCAGTTATATACGACTCACATACACACATTCTGAGGCATGGAATTGGCAAAATCGTTTCAACAATATTAAACGATTGTTTAACTTAACAAAACATTAATTAACTTTCATCTTTTTGTTTGGTTCCTTATTTTTTATTAAATTATTTTACTTGGATTAAATATATAATTAACTTTATACAATACATATAATTAATTTTATACAAATGTGTGATTAGTATATTATTATAGAATATTGTTATAATGCGTATGATCTTAAGATAACACTGAATGTTGTAGAACCATCATTGAAACTCATATGTGTTGACTGTTGAGTTTAATAAATTAAATTGACTTGCATCTTGTAATTATATATAGCTTTCTGTGATTATCAGATGAAAAAAGTTAAACTGAACCATTTACCATCTCAACAATTCTTTATAATCTAAAAATATCATTAAATAGCGCGTACAATTTTAATATATTAAACTTAATAAACTTAATACTTTCACGATATAAATAGTTAATATCTAGCGATAAAAATATTTGTTTAGCAATATAAAACGATAAATATAGCTTACTTCATGCTTTTAGCTCAGGTACTAAATTGACTCTAAAAAAACCTCTAGAATGCTAATATCTTGTGTAATATACTGTTTTGAAATTTATCATACGAAACTGTTTGTATGGTAAATTTCAAAGTAATACTATTTATTATAATATGTCCCGTAACAAATATATTAAATTATTTAAGGATGAAAATATGTCCGTCATTTATTTTTAATCGGGTTAGTTTTGTTTAAATCTGCGAAGGTCATTATAAGTGAGTAATCAAAGTAAATCGACAAAATAAAATTGTAATAAATGATTACCTTAAGGTTATTAATTAATAAATTATTTAAAAGCGTCTACTTCTTTTATTTAACATTAAAATATATTGTTAAAGAAAGAAAGTTATGACGATGAAAAAAGATAGTTATTGAAAAATATAATAATACGTGTATATAGGAAGATTACCTATTGTAAAATTAAAACGACATGTAGTAGTGTACGGTACCATTGACCTTCTAATAATAGTATTAAAATATTCCAACCCGTGATGCATAAAATACAAAAGATTGGTAATAAACTACCGGGTGGATTTCCTATGTTTAAAAGGATTAATTTTCCACACTTCCTTTTTCTGATGTTTATACACGAAGGGTCGCGCAAACACGATGGTACGGTACTGTTTCCTTTTCTCTGTCGGCGGCGCATCGGAGACCGCGTCATCGCTTCCTGCCTGTGCGTACTATAGAATTGATTTGCGCGTACATAGGGGATACCGGGAGAGAGAGAAACTCTGATGTTACTCTCAGCCGATTCGTTTAGTGCACGTTCGACGGCCCAGCCGCGCGTATATACATGTAATTTTCTCATCTTGGTTCGCGAAAAATCGGATGTGTCGAGTTACGTACGTACGACTGAGGGTATTTCATTCAGCCGCTGTTGCTTCAAGATGGTCGAATTTCGTGTTTGGTATTGAGTTCGCGCGGCTGCTTCATTTTCTTGATTGGACCGTCTTAAGTGAACATCCTTTTTCGGTTCCAGCGTCACGATAATAATCGTTTAATGCTTCTCCTACGCTTCGATGATGGTTAATTTTCATTATATTCTTTTACATTTCACCTCAAAAGGATGCGAGTAATTTAGGGATTAACGTACAAACCTATATATTAAACGAGTATTCACGTGTATACATAGATATTTTCTAATGATATGCAAAATCTTGACTAATTAATTGGTAACGCTGCAATACTACAATTTTATTTATATATCAAATTTGCTTTATGCTCCACGTCTTGTAGAACTCATAATTATAAATGTAGAACACATTTTTATATATCTATATGTTTTATATACAACTTTAAAAATTGTTAATTTGAGGGGATGTCGGGCCCAGAAAATGGTTACTTTGTACTTTTTTTTATAAACAAATGAATAAAGTTTTAAAAAACGCCAGAACCTCAAGCCCTTAGGTATGTTTTTAGATAATATACCCAAATTTTCCAGATTTTTAAATCCATAATTTGATCACGATGTTTGAGTTGAAAGATTATGCTTTTTTGACTGATAATTACCGACCAAACATTGTTTACTCAATTATTATTTAAGAAACGTCTTTTCATTAAAAATCAAAACGTCAAGCCCTTCCTTATGTTTTCAGCCATCCGTATGAATTTTTTTAGATTTTTAATGCGAATATTTTAGATATAATTTTTTGGTTGAAAGGTGCGATTCCTGCCCGAGAAAAATTTGCTAGTATAAATTACTATTTTAATGGTAAAAGGAGGACAGACTTGCATAATTATAAAATCGCTATTAATAATGTTAAAATTGCCATTATTAAAGGTAATTTTTTTCAAAATTTTGGCATTTTTACCATTAAAATAGTAATTTTTACTAACCGACGCGGTGGCGGAGTGGCGGAGACGCACCTCGGCCGATCACGAAAGTTAAGCAGCACTGAGTGCGGTTCGTACTTGGATGGGTGACACCATTCTTGTGCGGCTTTCGGGATCGGTTATAGGTGTTTTTCCACACTTCACAACGTGAGCGGAAGGTGTGAAACATTCGGTTTCGGTGTTTGGGCCTACGCAATGTGACTTTGACACCCAAAAAGAATGTTTCGAATACACCGGCCATCTCGGGTGAGGTTTTCCCTGCTTCACAGGTTTCCCTCACCCACGGGCATAACCCCGGGCGAATGCGAGATGGTGGGGTTTTTAAGGGAGGGATAAAAGCACCCACACATAGGTGGTAGGTGGACACCGTTAAAGTCCCCAGGGGGATAAACGGTAGGAAGTGCCAGGAAAAAGAGTGCACAAAATCAAGAATAAAAAAAAAAATAGTAATTTTTACTAAAAAATTTTTCTCAGTGTGTAATTTGGGTCCGACATTCCGTTAATGATTATAAATTTTCTATGTATTGCACTAATTTGTGGATATAAAATATATTTAAACTGTTATTAAATAAACTTAAACGACTTAAATAAATACAAAATGATATAAAAAACATATAATTTAAAACCACGATTTTGGTTTATACATGAGGTTTAAATATACGGAGAAAATTATGCTGCACTATGGTATAATAATGAACTTAAATCTCTGTCGGCGGCGCATCGGAGACCGCGTCATCGCTTCCTGCCTGTGCGTACTATAGAATTGATTTGCGCGTACATAGGGGATACCGGGAGAGAGAGAAACTCTGATGTTACTCTCAGCCGATTCGTTTAGTGCACGTTCGACGGCCCAGCCGCGCGTATATACATGTAATTTTCTCATCTTGGTTCGCGAAAAATCGGATGTGTCGAGTTACGTACGTACGACTGAGGGTATTTCATTCAGCCGCTGTTGCTTCAAGATGGTCGAATTTCGTGTTTGGTATTGAGTTCGCGCGGCTGCTTCATTTTCTTGATTGGACCGTCTTAAGTGAACATCCTTTTTCGGTTCCAGCGTCACGATAATAATCGTTTAATGCTTCTCCTACGCTTCGATGATGGTTAATTTTCATTATATTCTTTTACATTTCACCTCAAAAGGATGCGAGTAATTTAGGGATTAACGTACAAACCTATATATTAAACGAGTATTCACGTGTATACATAGATATTTTCTAATGATATGCAAAATCTTGACTAATTAATTGGTAACGCTGCAATACTACAATTTATATATCAAATTTGCTTTATGCTCCACGTCTTGTAGAACTCATAATTATAAATGTAGAACACATTTTTATATATTATATGTTTATATACAACTTTAAAAATTGTTAATTTGAGGGGATGTCGGGCCCAGAAAATGGTTACTTTGTACTTTTTTTTATAAACAAATGAATAAAGTTTTTAAAAAACGCCAAACCTCAAGCCCTTAGGTATGTTTTAGATAATATACCCAAATTTTTCCAGATTTTTAAATCCATAATTTGATCACGATGTTTGAGTTGAAAGATTATGCTTTTTTGACTGATAATTACCGACCAAACATTGTTTACTCAATTATTATTTAAGAAACGTCTTTTCATTAAAAAATCAAAACGTCAAGCCCTTCCTTATGTTTTCAGCCATCCGTATGAATTTTTTTAGATTTTTAATGCGATATTTTAGATATAATTTTTTGGTTGAAAGGTGCGGATTCCTGCACCGAGAAAAATTTGCTAGTATAAATTACTATTTTAATGGTAAAAGGAGGACAGACTTGCATAATTATAAAAATCGCTATTAATAATGTTAAAAATTGCCATTATTAAAGGTAATTTTTTCAAAATTTTGGCATTTTTTACCATTAAAATAGTAATTTTTACTAACCGACGCGGTGGCGGAGTGGCGGAGACGCACCTCGGCCGATCACGAAAGTTAAGCAGCACTGAGTGCGGTTCGTACTTGGATGGGTGACACCATTCTTGTGCGGCTTTCGGGATCGGTTATAGGTGTTTTTCCACACTTCACAACGTGAGCGGAAGGTGTGAAACATTCGGTTTCGGTGTTTGGGCCTACGCAATGTGACTTTGACACCCAAAAAGAATGTTTCGAATACACCGGCCATCTCGGGTGAGGTTTTCCCTGCTTCACAGGTTTCCCTCACCCACGGGCATAACCCCGGGCGAATGCGAGATGGTGGGGTTTTTAAGGGAGGGATAAAAGCACCCACACATAGGTGGTAGGTGGACACCGTTAAAGTCCCCAGGGGATAAACGGTAGGAAGTGCCAGGAAAAAGAGTGCACAAAATCAAGAATAAAAAAAAAAATAGTAATTTTTACTAAAAAATTTTTCTTAGTGTGTAATTTGGGTCCGACATTCCGTTAATGATTATAAATTTTCTATGTATTGCACTAATTCGTGGATATAAAATATATTTAAACTGTTATTAAATAAACTTAAACGACTTAAATAAATAGAAAATGATATAAAAAGCATATAATTTAAAACCACGATTTTGGTTTATACATGAGGTTTAAATATATGGAGAAAATTATGCTGCACTATGGTATAATAATGAACTTAAATATAGTTGACAGTGACGTTAAAAACAATGTTTTTCTACTGCAACATTACCGCACTAAAGGATGTACACATTTAATTACAGTAGCATTAGACGTAACAACTAGTTTTTGAAAAATTAAGCAATAAAGCGCATCCATAATTGTACAACGATGAAAAAATGGCATTATGCGAAAAAAACAGTACATTACACGCGCTTAAGCTGAATGTTCGTATATAATTCTGTTCTAAAGTATAAAAGTAAGTAAACGAAATGGAGCCGCGGTGGCTCATGGGTAGAGCTCCCGACTCTCACACCGAGGGTCGTGGGTTCGATCCCAGACGTGTACCTCTGAAAATTTTTTTCATGTGCATTTTTCGAACACCGCGACTCAGTGGCTCGGCGTGTCACTATAATGTGACGCCAGTTCAGGTGCGCGTGCGTTTCGTGCATTTTTCAGTGCATGAGAGGCACGGGCATCTGAACTATAGGGAACGTTAGGGACGCGAAGATGTAAAGAGGATCGCGGTGGTTCCATCGGGAGGACAGGAAACTGTAATTATTAGACTAATTACAGTGACCGATGATATCTTCCGATGGACACAAGCACCACTGTTTCAACTACATGTGCTTTGTTTACAGACACACCGTTCACCTCCGTCGCTGATTAGCCCTGGCAGCATAAATAGAGCGACGTTAAATAACATAAAAAAAAAAAAAAAAAAAAAGTAAACGAAATGAATGGTCGAAAAGATGTGTATAGGTACAAACGAAAAGATGTAAAGAAACGAGCGGTATGGTACAGCCTCTGGCTATAACAGCGGATAAGGTTCTCGTCCTCTTAAACGCGTAACGCGACGTTGCGTACTCGCGCGCCGCACGCGAACCACGCGGAGTGGAGGAAGAAGGTGGGAGGAGGAGGAAAGTAACAAGAGCGGGACCGGTGGAAAAAGGAGGTACAGGAGGGGACCGCGATCGGGGAGAGATCAGCCATCAAAGAGGTTAACCTTTCAGTATTACCGTGGCCATTCGCAGAGACTTACGTACGTTTTTCCATACTCCAATTCAACTCGGTCCTGGATATACAAGTACAGTGGACGCGCTACTGGATTCAAATTTTCGCGGGTTACGAAATAAATAAACGCGAAGAAGAAAGACAGGTGTTGGTCTACGTAGCGCACGTAAATACGGAATCGAGGTTCGAGCGGATTTCCTTTGTGGCGGAGCCCGCGAGCTACCGAGTGCGGTATATAAAATTACTAGAGTCCAGGTTACACAAAATACGGGAGCCACGTCGCGTTTGCACCTCGTTTGGAAGAAAAACGATTAAATGGGCGTACTACGAAGAAAAGGAGAAAGAAGACGCGACTCGCGCCGGTGGAATATGAGTCGCACGGTAAGGAATCGCGTGCGGGCTCGGTACTCTATATATCCTGCGAATTTATACGAATACGCAGTGCGTGGTGTAGTTGTGCATTGTATAAAAAACCATATACACGCATCTTCACGGCTCTTGTGTATAGGCGGACAATGAATGCAAGATGCCTGATTTATTATTCGCTATTGATCTACTTACTAGTGTTCCAGTTACACGAGCTCTTTATAAAGCCCTGTTTATTGTTCTTACGCGATGAAATTCGTCGATTGAGCGTATGGTCTATAATCATCTGCACGATCATCGAGATGTTTTTTTCAATCTTCTTTTATATCTTTTCTTACTGGCATTTGATTCGTCATTAATTTTGATACTATACTAATTAATTAGACCGGTATGACTTTCCCATAATAAAAATACTCGATAGAAACGGTTTACATAAGTTTCTTCATAAAAATAGCCTTGTACCGAAATTGGATCATTCTGGTTCTTTCATTCGTCTACGTAACGCTTATGTGTCGAGAACGTATTCGATAAAACATTTTTGTAAATAATTTTATCTACATTATTTTAAGAATATATGGACACTTTGATATACTGATAGTCATTTAAATATATTTTTCTTTACTAGAAACGCATTCATCGGATAAGGTAATTTTTGGATGTTCCACTTTATAGAGTCTCTTTAACTGTTATCGCCTCGGAATCCTTTAACTCCATTCTTATCTTAACTACTTCAAAGATTGAGAATGAAACTTTCTCCTAAGATAAATGTGTCATGAATGAATGTATATATAATATATGTGTGTGTGTGTGTGTGTGTGTGTGTGGGTAGGTTCTTTGTACGAATGATACTCTATATAATGCGCGTACAAAATGTTATTAATATTTAATGCACGTGCATAAATATTTAATTAATAAATACGCTAAATTAATTATTGTTTAAATATTTATCAACTATAGTGAATGCACGTTTACAAGAATGGAATCTTATAATAGTTTTAAAGTTTCTTAGAATGGAACAAGTGGCAATTTTTCGAATACAAAAAGAAGTGCGTTTCGATTCGGTAATTATGTTGATGTCGGTTTGTTCTCAGAACGTGATGAGCATGAATATCCTCTTAGCTGAGTGTACTCCGTTAACCACTGCCATATACAACGAGCAACTATTTCTTCGTTCATATAGTACCTTTAGAAAGTATTTTCCTCTTTTATATTTTCATCTTTTATTTAACAATTTCAACTATTCGTTCCGTTTTGTATAATTGATATCTTTAAATTACCTTTAGTTTTGTAGAGTGAATATCTTAATTCCAAGTATATAATCACCTGTACACTTGAATATTAAAGATTACTAATTAATCTATGTGAAAATTGTATATGTGAAAAATGGATAATTATTGCAAGTAAAAAAACAGCGAGATATTCGTATAATGAATACCTGTGTAAAAATAAGTATAAATAATCTGCATTTTAAATTAACACATTATACGAAGTAATGCACTAAAATTAAAACCGTAGCAAAATTTTAATCGTTACGTCACTTAGATATTTAAAATAAACAATTAAAATATCATCTTTTTGAGTCGGACAACAAGTTGAAATTCTGCCTTATCTTGTGAGTAACGTCATCGGTTAGAATATCTCCGGTCTCCGGCCAGGAACATATATATTTGTCTCTTGGTATTCGTTAAACAAACATGTGCTTCGTTTACAACCATTTCAAATTTATTGCAGACTTTATCAGAGTAATAATAGTTTCAAAATATATATCACCTGATGTTACGAGTGGTTTTATTAATTTAAATTTAATCGAATAGAAATAGTGACTCGATAGGTTAACAGTAAAATGGATTTATTTGTATATTTTAGCATGGAAGTACCGAATCGTGCGATAAAACAACTGGCTGCGGTGTTCACACGTGGGCAATAAGTTTCGAAAAACTATTGGAGGACCCAAAAGGATTACGAACATTTGCGCTTAAGCTGAATGTTCGTATATAATTCTGTTCTAAAGTATAAAAGTAAGTAAACGAAATGAATGGTCGAAAAGATGTATATAGGTACAAACGAAAAGATGTAAAGAAAACGAGCGGTATGGTACAGCCCTGGAAATAACAGCGGATAAGGTTCTCGTCCTCTTAAATAGCGTAACGCGACGTTGCGTACTCGCGCGCCGCACGCGAACCACGCGGAGTGGAGGAAGAAGGTGGGAGGAGGAGGAAAGTAACAAGAGCGGGACCGTGGAAAAAGGAGGTACAGGAGGGGACCGCGATCGGGGAGAGATCAGCCATCAAAGAGGTTAACCTTTCAGTATTACCGTGGCCATTCGCAGAGACTTACGTACGTTTTTCCATACTCCAATTCGACTCGGTCCTGGATATACAAGTACAGTGGACGCGCTACTGGATTCAAATTTTCGCGGGTTACGAAATAAATAAACGCGAAGGAGAAAGAAAGGTGTTGGTCTACGTTGCGCACGTAAATACGGAATCGAGGTCGAGCGGATTCCTTTGGGCGGAGCCCGCGAGCTACCGAGTGCGGTATATAAAAATTACTAGAGTCCAGGTTACACAAAATACGGGAGCCACGTCGCGTTTGCACCTCGTTTGGAAGAAAAACGATTAAATGGGCGTACTACGAAGAAAAAGGAGAAAGAAGACGCGACTCGCGCCGGTGGAATATGAGTCGCACGGTAAGGAAATCGCGTGCGGGCTCGGTACTCTATATATCCTGCGAATTTATACGAATACGCAGTGCGTGTGTATTTGTGCATTTGTATAAAAACTATATACACGCATCTTCACGGCTCTTGTGTATAGGCGGACAATGAATGCAAGATGCCTGATTTATTATTCGCTATTGATCTACTTACTAGTGTTCCAGTTACACGAGCTCTTTATAAAGCCCTGTTTATTGTTCTTACGCGATGAAATTCGTCGATTGAGCGTATGGTCTATAATCATCTGCACGATCATCGAGATGTTTTTTTCAATCTTCTTTTATATCTTTTCTTACTGGCATTTGATTCGTCATTAATTTTGATACTATACTAATTAATTAGACCGGTATGACTTTCCCATAATAAAAATACTCGATAGAAACGGTTTACATAAGTTTCTTCATAAAAATAGCCTTGTACCGAAATTGGATCATTCTGGTTCTTTCATTCGTCTACGTAACGCTTATGTGACGAGAACGTATTCGATAAAACATTTTTGTAAATAATTTTATCTACATTATTTTAAGAATATATGGACACTTTGATATACTGATAGTCATTTAAATATATTTTTCTTTACTAGAAACGCATTCATCGGATAAGGTAATTTTTGGATGTTCCACTTTATAGAGTCTCTTTAACTGTTATCGCCTCGGAATCCTTTAACTCCATTCTTATCTTAACTACTTCAAAGATTGAGAATGAAACTTTCTCCTAAGATAAATGTGTCATGAATGAATGTATATATAATATATATGTGTGTGTGTGTGTGTGTGTGTGTGTGTGTGTGTGTGCGTGTGTGTGGGTAGGTTCCTTTGTACGAATGATACTCTATATAATGCGCGTACAAAATGTTATTAATATTTAATGCACGTGCATAAATATTTAATTAATAAATACGCTAAATTAATTATTGTTTAAATATTTATCAACTATAGTGAATGCACGTTTACAAGAATGGAATCTTATAATAGTTTTAAAGTTTCTTAGAATGGAACAAGTGGCAATTTTTCGAATACAAAAAGAAGTGCGTTTCGATTCGGTAATTATGTTGATGTCGGTTTGTTCTCAGAACGTGATGAGCATGAATATCCTCTTAGCTGAGTGTACTCCGTTAACCACTGCCATATACAACGAGCAACTATTTCTTCGTTCATATAGTACCTTTAGAAAGTATTTTCCTCTTTTATATTTTCATCTTTTATTTAACAATTTCAACTATTCGTTCCGTTTTGTATAATTGATATCTTTAAATTACCTTTAGTTTTGTAGAGTGAATATCTTAATTCCAAGTATATAATCACCTGTACACTTGAATATTAAAGATTACTAATTAATCTATGTGAAAATTGTATATGTGAAAAATGGATAATTATTGCAAGTAAAAATAAACAGCGAGATATTCGTATAATGAATACCTGTGTAAAAATAAGTATAAATAATCTGCATTTTAAATTAACACATTATACGAAGTAATGCACTAAAATTAAAACCGTAGCAAAATATTTTAATCGTTACGTCACTTAGATATTTAAAATAAACAATTAAAATATCATCTTTTTGAGTCGGACAACAAGTTGAAATTCTGCCTTATCTTGTGAGTAACGTCATCGGTTAGAATATCTCCGGTCTCCGGCCAGGAACATATATATTTGTCTCTTGGTATTCGTTAAACAAACATGTGCTTCGTTTACAACCATTTCAAATTTATTGCAGACTTTATCAGAGTAATAATAGTTTCAAAATATATATCACCTGATGTTACGAGTGGTTTTATTAATTTAAATTTAATCGAATAGAAATAGTGACTCGATAGGTTAACAGTAAAATGGATTTATTTGTATATTTTAGCATGGAAGTACCGAATCGTGCGATAAAACAACTGGCTGCGGTGTTCACACGTGGGCAATAAGTTTCGAAAAACTATTGGAGGACCCAAAAGGATTACGAACATTTGCGGTAAGACTATCTTACGTTGATACATAACTAGTTAGTATTATTAACAACTGTCTCGATCTCACTGCTAATGACTAATCACCTTGAAAGTGATACATCCACTTCCATAGATGGAAATTATTCTGCATATTTGATATTTTCTAATTATTCACTAAACGCATCTAAACTTCACTTAGTAATATTTTTACTAGTTAAATTATTTGGCTTACGATGACCATAAGGAACTCATAAATTATGTGCTTATACGCTTATATCGTACTGTACTGTTTATTTTTTTTTTAATTCTTACTTTAATATTCTTTAACTTCATTATATTACTCATGCTTTATTAGTATATGCCTACGCATTTTTCTGAATAAATTTTTATCGTTTCAAGTTTAATAAAAGCTTTGCTAGATACTACCAGTGATTTGAGACATTTGTATAAAATGTAAATAATATCTATCTAGAACAATAGCTATACATATCCATTTGTATATTTATCTTTATAGAAATACCTTCGGAAGGAAATTAGTCACGAAAACATATATTTCTGGGCAGCATGCGAACGTTACTCCGATACAGCAGACTTAGTTGCGCGAAGGCAGCTAGCAATGCACATTTATCAGCGGCATTTGTCAAATAATGCCTCGGAACCAGTTAACGTCGATAGTCATGCAGCAGGTCAAATTACGCCAGAGTTGCTCAATTCCGCTCCTACCGATTTGTTTGTTCAGGTAATGGATTTTTTTTACCCACTTTAGTAATTTATCGTCAATTTTTAGTAATTCGATTTTAATAACGCGTAATTATGCATTTTCAGGCCCAGAAGCAAGTATTTAATCTGATGAAATTTGATAGTTATCCACGCTTTCTTCGATCGGATATATATCAAAAGTGTTTAGAAAATGGATGTGAAAATGACGATACATCGACCGAAGATGGAGATCTTTTTTTAACCAGTTCGCCAAGTATTAAGTTAAAAAAAAGCCATTCGGATGCTGAAGATCGGTGTCGGAAATCAATCCTTCCCTGGCACAGAAAAAATCGGTAAATAATAAATTCCTTCATAACGAAATAAGCTTATAACTAGCCATTGCTTAGTATTTACATTTCGTATGTTCTTAAAATAACTCATTATTTTCACCATTTGTTTTTCATCACTCTGTTTATGCTCTCAATCTTCGTCACATTTTTATTTTTTATACGAAGAGATTTGAAAACGCGAATAATGACATACTGTTTTTATAAAAGATTAGTGCATTGTTCAAAAATGAAACTGAAGGCGCAGAATGTGAGAATGCAAACAGCTACCATATCTTCTAGTAAAATATAAAAAAAATATATTAATTATTGCTATATAATCGTTTTAAATTTTAATATACAATAAACTTATTTTGTATGTGGATATACCGTATGTTAATTACTAAACAATGTAGTAATGTTTAATTGAATATATTTATCAGTATAGTAGAAATTATATTTAAACAATTTAATAAGAATAAATCAAGAAGTTATATTCAAAAAATTTAGTATTAAAAACAGTATACCAAATATTAATGTGTAGCATCATTATATTTACGTTATAAATACTTTGTCTTTTAGGTCTAAATCTAAAGATCGAGGTGAGTCGGAGTATAACAAAACTCCAAGTCGGAGTGAAAAAATTTACAAAAGTTTCTCAACTATACAGAGGGACAATGAAGGAAACAATGACGAAGACAGTGTTTCCATTTCGAGTAGTCGTTCATCTCTAGCGTCGTGGGATTTAGCATTACGACAGTCTTTCACAAAACATGTAAGTTACAATTTCACAGCAATCAGTAGATTTTCGTTTTTCTTTTCAGTTCTGAGTAATATGTTTTTCGTGTGAAGAGTTTTTGCATACGCAATGACATGCTAGATTTGTAAATTTGATAAAGTTTTTTTCGTTAATTGCTTGTCTCATTATGTAATTTTTTGTCTTTGCTTGCCATTTGACATTATTGCCGTGCTGTATAATTTGTTGGATAAATGTGGTTTCTTTTGTCGAATTTGAGCTTCAAAAATTAATTGCTTTATAAATTAATCAACATAATTACATACAGATTTAAAAGGTATACTGTGGTGAAATAATAATATTCTTTTAAATTTTTGTATACAAATGTAATTGAAATTTTGAGAGAAATTATACTTTATTTTCATATTTTTAATTTAACATTTTAAATAGCATTTTCATGATATAAAAGATAAACATTGATTACTTGCGACCCTATTGCCATGACTATTATATTGCTTTTAATACGTGCACATCAATTTGTTGCGAAATACATTTATATAAGTAAAATATCTGAATACGTAAATTCAGTAAAATCTTTTTTTATTCAATCATATGTATATGTACTTAAAAAATATCAGAAAGTTAACAAAATATATTTTGTTCATTTTCTAAGAAACAAATGTCAGTATTTATCTAAAAAGTTGATTTAAAACATAAATACTTGATAAAATTCGAAATATTATTAAATTATACGCACTTTTAGATATAAGATTTTAAATCCAATAAATGTTTACCACAGTACATCCTTTAATGTATGTAAGGGAAAAATATGAAAGAAGAAAGCTCGAAATCGATAATTTTAACTTGTAGTCGGCCTCGTCCTGTGAAGGACAGTCGAACGAGAAGCAAGAGTCTCACGTGTCTAAATGCGCTGGCCTTTGTCGAGTTATCCTGCCGGACGGCTCGACGACGGTCATTCCAACCAATCATTCGGATAGTGTCCGAGACGTCGTAACGCGCCTTCTTGACAAACGCGCTCTGCGGTATTCGAACTACGACGTCCTTATGCTTGCTACAGACGAGGTTTGTTTCTCTTTTAACCCAATTCACCTCCTTATTTTCTTGATTGTGCACTTTTTTTAATATATAAAAAGCTTTTTTTAAAATTATTACCAAGTATACTATTTTAATTAAATCATATTTTCTGTGAACTCTTAACAGGTAAATTCATTGTTCAAAAGCTTAAGTATATCGAAGAATTAGTGCACTTTTATTCGAGTTTATATTTAATTTATTTTATTAACTAAAGTTGTGGGTTTTATAATAGTTACATAAGCATGGTTTTAAATAATTGATTAAATACGTAATTTATTTGTGGTTTGGTTTTTAACTGGTTAGTTTAATCTGTGTAGAAATATCATAGTTAAATTGCAACATTATTTCACGCCAATGTTTTTATTAAACTAACAATATTTATTTTTCAGATTATTAATCTCAAGTATCCAAGTTCAGTATTAGCCAGTCAAGAAGTGGAAGTTGTGCCAACGAAAGTTATAAAGGTAGATTTACCTTCTCGTCGTGTGATTACAGTTGTTGCTCATAAAGGACGAACATTAAAAGAAGTACTAAAACCTCTATTGAACAAATATGGATTCAAACTTGATTTAGTTACAATTTGGGCTGATGGACATCCTGTATCGGTTGACATTCCTGCGATGAATGCTCCACCCAGACTCGCCCTCACTTCGAACAATAAAGGTAATTATATTTTTGTATTTAATTCATCTGAATAATGTCATTTGTTACACTTATATATATTGTTTTATACTTAGTGGAAATAATTGATGATCCTCCTTTATTTAAAACTCCTGATGTACCGAGAGGCCAACCCACTCTTGACGAAATAACCAACAAAGTTTTTGAAGAACTTCGAGTTGGTAAAAGTGAAAATAAATATGAAGTAGACGAGGGTTCATGCAAAGTAAGTTAGCTTACTTTGAATTTAATTAATTATATTACAATTACTTTAATGATAATATTTATATTATTTATTTTAGTCTGATGACCAAAAATCCGAAGGTTCTTCCATTCTCTCAAGTAAATTCTTCTCTAGAGATTCAACTCTTTATATTAAGAGAAAAGTAATTAATTAATTTTCTTAAATATCTTATCTAATATAACTGAGAGAAAAAAAATTGATCATTTTAATTATTTTGTTTAGTCCAAGGTTAAAAGTAGTAATGTTAGTGAAAAGAGTAGTTCTGATTGTGGTAACGATGATAGTCACCGTCCACATCCACCTCTCATAGCAAAATGGAGAAATGGTGTTAAGCTTCAACTACCAAGTAGATTTGATGGAGATGGTAAAAGTACTGTTTTTTTTACGATACATTATAACGTTTTATAGATA
Source organism: Theocolax elegans (assembly GCA_026168455.1). Classification (NCBI taxonomy): domain Eukaryota; kingdom Metazoa; phylum Arthropoda; class Insecta; order Hymenoptera; family Cerocephalidae; genus Theocolax; species Theocolax elegans. The sequence goes on from CM047426.1 coordinate 29,814,902, forward strand.
TTTTTAATAATTTTATTTCTTGTTTATATATAGATTTATATGAAGGCTTAAAACGCGCACAACGATCAAGACTAGAAGATCAAAGAGGCACCGAAATAAATTTTGAACTTCCGGAATTTTTAAAAGTAAGATTTTATTATTGTTGGTATTAATTATACAGACACTTAATTTGTATTATGTATAATTTAACTACCTGTCACAATTCAATCAATGTTTTGTAAATTTGTAGAACAAAGAAAATGGGAAGCTTCTTAACGAAAAGAAAAGACGAAAATCGCGACCGACGTCTGGGCATAGTGATTTTAGTAAATTTTACGATTCCGAGGAAGAAAAGGCTATTTTAGACAGGTGTTCAGATAATTCGAGTAGTTTGGATGGAACTTTAGTCGATACAGATAAAACTATTGTCGAGAATGGTAATCAACAATCTCATGATTTGACAACGATGTGCAATCAGGATCTTTCTCAAATTTCGCCGACAAAATTATCGAAACCTCCTCCACTACCACCGAAACCAAAGAGTTTATCGAATTCTTTGCGCAGCAACGTTTTACCTTCGAGACCGTTTCAGCGAGTCATAAATTACGATAAAAAGACTATATGACTATTTGCAGGAGAGCGAAGTTTTTATCAAGACTTTGAATGGCTTTAACGATAGAAATACACGAACCCTAAGATTATATAGCAAAATGTATCAAACTATATAATTATAGACTGTAATCAAAGGCTTACGTGCATTATGCAAGGCAATCAACGAAATCGAATTTGCAGCTACGTTTATGTGAATGTCTTGAAGTAGGTTTATAGCCTGGTACAAAAAAATAAACGTAAATTATAGAGACTTTCATGACAAAAAACTAAATAAAATTGTTATATGTATTTATGTTTTCTATTCATTTAAATAAATTGAAAATAATTATGAAACTCACAATTATATAATGAGTAATATTAATTTTTATAACACATTGAATGTGAAAAATAAATTATTTACAGTTTAATCGATTTCTGCCTTACTTTTTGACTATATTAATAGTGGTAAACTAATTATTTAAGTTAAATTAATAGATTGTAAAAAATAAAAACCCATTTTCTAATAAAAAGATTCCTAAAAGTTTAAATTTAAAAATTTAAAGTTCACAGAGTGAGTTTCATTTGTTACTATATATATTATTTTATACTTAGTGGAAATAATTGATGATCCTCCTTTATTTAAAACTCCTGATGTACCGAGAGGCCAACCCACTCTTGACGAAATAACCAACAAAGTTTTTGAAGAACTTCGAGTTGGTAAAAGTGAAAATAAATATGAAGTAGACGAGGGTTCATGCAAAGTAAGTTAGCTTACTTTGAATTTAATTAATTATATTACAATTACTTTAATGATAATATTTATATTATTTATTTTAGTCTGATGACCAAAAATCCGAAGGTTCTTCCATTCTCTCAAGTAAATTCTTCTCTAGAGATTCAACTCTTTATATTAAGAGAAAAGTAATTAATTAATTTTCTTAAATATCTTATCTAATATAACTGAGAGAAAAAAAATTGATCATTTTAATTATTTTGTTTAGTCCAAGGTTAAAAGTAGTAATGTTAGTGAAAAGAGTAGTTCTGATTGTGGTAACGATGATAGTCACCGTCCACATCCACCTCTCATAGCAAAATGGAGAAATGGTGTTAAGCTTCAACTACCAAGTAGATTTGATGGAGATGGTAAAAGTACTGTTTTTTTTACGATACATTATAACGTTTTATAGATATTTTTAATAATTTTATTTCTTGTTTATATATAGATTTATATGAAGGCTTAAAACGCGCACAACGATCAAGACTAGAAGATCAAAGAGGCACCGAAATAAATTTTGAACTTCCGGAATTTTTAAAAGTAAGATTTTATTATTGTTGGTATTAATTATACAGACACTTAATTTGTATTATGTATAATTTAACTACCTGTCACAATTCAATCAATGTTTTGTAAATTTGTAGAACAAAGAAAATGGGAAGCTTCTTAACGAAAAGAAAAGACGAAAATCGCGACCGACGTCTGGGCATAGTGATTTTAGTAAATTTTACGATTCCGAGGAAGAAAAGGCTATTTTAGACAGGTGTTCAGATAATTCGAGTAGTTTGGATGGAACTTTAGTCGATACAGATAAAACTATTGTCGAGAATGGTAATCAACAATCTCATGATTTGACAACGATGTGCAATCAGGATCTTTCTCAAATTTCGCCGACAAAATTATCGAAACCTCCTCCACTACCACCGAAACCAAAGAGTTTATCGAATTCTTTGCGCAGCAACGTTTTACCTTCGAGACCGTTTCAGCGAGTCATAAATTACGATAAAAAGACTATATGACTATTTGCAGGAGAGCGAAGTTTTTATCAAGACTTTGAATGGCTTTAACGATAGAAATACACGAACCCTAAGATTATATAGCAAAATGTATCAAACTATATAATTATAGACTGTAATCAAAGGCTTACGTGCATTATGCAAGGCAATCAACGAAATCGAATTTGCAGCTACGTTTATGTGAATGTCTTGAAGTAGGTTTATAGCCTGGTACAAAAAAATAAACGTAAATTATAGAGACTTTCATGACAAAAAACGAAATAAAATTGTTATATGTATTTATGTTTTCTATTCATTTTAAATAAATTGAAAATAATTATGAAACTCACAATTATATAATGAGTAATATTAATTTTTATAACACATTGAATGTGAAAAATAAATTATTTACAGTTTAATCGATTTCTGCCTTACTTTTTGACTATATTAATAGTGGTAAACTAATTATTTAAGTTAAATTAATAGATTGTAAAAAATAAAAACCCATTTTCTAATAAAAAGATTCCTAAAAGTTTAAATTTAAAAATTTAAAGTTCACAGAGTGAGTTTCATTTGTTAATAATTTATATGAGATGATATAATTAACCAAAATATGCATTGTTTTTATTAATTACTTTTTAGATATTACTCAGCAAAGTAAATTAATAATTATACAAATGTAAAGTTGTATAATTTATAAAGTATTAGTACTATTTAATTTATAATTATATTTTTTTGTTTAATTCTTACTAGCAATATTTATATTTATAACGAAAGGAATTAAAGTACATTTCAAGTTTAGTATTATGCAATATATTGAACGATTAAAATTATATAATCATAGATAGAGACGAGTTTTTGTATCTCGATCAGTCATTAAAGATTCTCATTCAGATAAGAGCGTGTGTACTCGATTATCCTGTCTTATTTCCTCAAATGTGATGACACTTAAATCCATATCCTTGAATACAGACACGCTTTATGTTCAAAATAGCGACATTTAAACCGAAGGTATTTTTAAAATATCGTTATTCATCCAAATATTTCTTACTTCCTAATAGTAATTATGTATTTTATTGTTTTTTTTGTGCAATATTAATTACAATATTCTTTTATTATTAAGTGTATAAATAAATATTTTACACTAGCAATAATATTTAACATTCAATAGTTAAATATTCAAAGTAATTTTTATTTCTTAAAAGGATTACAAATTTAAATGCTTTACGCGAGGATTTAACGATCAGCTGCTCGAATAATTTAAATCCCCCATCAACGCATCAGTATACACATATATCGATTGTCACTTTATCCCTTCCATTTGACACAATATTCCGATACGATTGTTTTTCGATGAACACCAACGTTTACTTACATTCTTATACTGTTAGTCGCCAGTCAACTAGTAGACATTCCCCGGAGTCTACTAAAGTTATCTATTCTCAATAATATTATATTGACCAGTTATCAAAGATATATTAGATTTATCAACAATGGAATATTTATGACATTTAGTATGATTCTTGTGTCATCATTTTAAATTACATAACCTCTGTCATTCGGATTTGCGGTTGGTACATGACTTCCCGCCAAAAATGTTTTCTTGTGTTTCGATGTGTTTTTCCTCCAGAGAAAATGTGAGTACCAGTAACATTCTTACAGATTCTGAATGCTGAAGGTTTATTCTTGTTAGACAAGTAATAAAAAAATTACCATTCTGTTATCAAATCTAGGTAATTAATGATTTCTCTTTGCTTATGATTTAATATTTTTATAACAAATGTGTTTGTATCAAAAGGTTTAATAAAATTTATTATTTAATAATAAATTTAAAAATAATTATTATAACAACATGTTGTATAAATAAATAAAAAGAATTTTCGTTATTCCGTATTTTTATTAAATTTGATAATATACGTTAACTAATGAAGTAATTAAAAAACGTAAAATTATTAATGTTTATTTAGTGCCATAAATATAGTATTAAATTATGACTATTAGTTTTATCTTTAATGGTTAATGTTAAATAGTATTTAATAAAAAAATATATTTAAAAAATGTTTTAGATTTTTTGTTAGTATTTATGTTAGTTTATTATTGAAATTTGAAAATCATTTATTTTTTGAAATTTATATCTAATGCGTTGTAGATATTGAATCCTGTAGATCAGCAACCGTAAATGCACGTTCGATAGTGGAGTTGCATCGTACGAAAAGAGGAATATGCCACGACCATTATATATATATAGGTATGAATATAGATTCGTATACAATAACCAGTGAAATAGCATTATTTACATATTATGCGTTTAGATTCCATAATTAACTTTTCAATAGTTAATGAATCTTTTAATATTATTGTTTTAACGGTTTAAAATATTTTAATATATGTATTAGTATCGTGTATTACATTTACTTGTGTATGTTACATCATAATTACTTAAATTAATCAATCTGTATATTTATACGGTAGTTGTATATAATATTTAAATGTGATGAAGGTATATACTGGCACTCGAGGTATTTATTGTCTTTGTTTACCGGTATTCGCAGAAAATCAATAGCTTTGAAGTATTATAGACAAAGGCTATTGTTTCTTTTGGTTATGCGGCTGGATACATACCTAGCGAAGTATAATTTTTCTGGACCACCCAAGTCTCGTTCTCCTTTTCTTATTTTTTGAGACGAAAATACAAGCACAAAATTAGCCAAGTTTACTGTTTCTCGTGAGAGTCAATTTCCCGATCGAGCGCGATACTCCCATGCCTGTTCATTCGTTCGTTAATTATGCGAGTCTAGCGAACATAATTTGACCAAGTATACATGTATCGCTAACCGTTAAGCAAATACGGTGTTGCGCTTCCCGGATGTCGTATACTTATTATTTTCTTATAGAATCGCGCATCTATTTGTGTGGAACTATATGTATAATGCAATTTTAACTAACCTGTGCATGATTTTTAAATGATTTTATTCACAAAAAGTAAAGGGGCACTTTTTTAAAAAATTAAAAAATATGTAATATATAGTCTATTGTTTAATACAATAATAATCTAATAGATTGTTGATATAATTATTTTGGGCTCTCGATAAAACGATTTTTTTTCATATCTTATAGCTATTTATTGGAATAAATTTTAAATTTCCTCAAGCGGTATGTTATTTTTCAGCATCTAAACATCGATTCAGTTTGAATCGACTTCTTATCTACAATACTGTTATTTAAAATATTTTAGACTAAGTAGGTATAATGAAATCGTGTTTATCTTCGTTAACACTGCAAATGTGAGACAAATTGTAATGACACAAAGACGTTAAAAATCCAATTGATTCCATAATAATCTTTTAATTTACTGCTTTTGTAAAGTTGGACATAGAATTTGAATTTTTTGGGGTTATGGTCATTCAATTAAATACTAAGTAAATGGAACAAACTGCTTGCAAATTACAGACCATTTATTAACAATTTTATTATCAAGTTATGCGATTAAAATTTATACCAGTGAAGATTCTTAAAATTTTTCGAAATAAACGTGTACAAATGTATATTGTATAGTTTACATAATTGCACTTGATGTAAACAGATACACAAACAGTTGGTTTTATATATTTACACTTACAGATATACCCAATATCTACCCTAAACTGTGTTAGTTTTATTGATAAATGCAATGAAGTAATGATACGTTTCAATGAAATCCTTTACCGTGTCTGACACTTACGTAATTTAAAGCCATGTGCTATCGTGAGATTTTCAACGGTTGAAGCATCATCGTTTGCTCCAGTTACTTAGTACAAGAGCATCAGAGAAGAGAGAAAAAATAAAAGAGCAAAAGAGCAGTCATCGTTTAAACGATCCCCACCTACGATTCATTTAAACACAAGCGGTTAACGAATTTTTTATAATTTATTTTACTGTAAAATATTCAAATAATTATGCTACTATATTTATAATACTCCTCACTAGTAAAAAATAACTTATAATTGTATTTAATCACAAAAATTTAAATTAAAGTTAAATTATATTACATTCATTACAACAAACTATTACATGTAAATAATAACAATAAGTTATCATAACAGCTCAAATAACATTTAAGTTATTTATGACTAATAATTATTTTTATTAATCTTTCTGAAAAATTATTTTTCTAGTTTAAATCACTTTTTAGCATACAATGTACTTTTGATCATGTTATACGAATAATTATAATTTAAAATTTAATTTTAAACGAATTCATGAAGTTCAGCTATGTATTTAGTAATACAAATACATCAGAATACTTTTCCCTATAAGTGGTTATTTTAATAGATGTAAATTCAATATTTGTTCCCTTCGGGTTGTCTAAATGTAAAGAATACGATAACGAAATACTTCTAATTTCAACGTGTCATACGTATATTTAATGTTCAACTTTCCACCTTAAATAGCAAATATAGGTAAATGTTAACGCAATATCGACTGTAAGCTTTATATTTCGTGAAAAAGAAATTAAATACATAATATACCCAAATCCTTAAATTCCCTCCCTTCTTCGGATTATTTTGCGCGGTAGGTCTTCTCTAGTTTCCGGCACGACGGTTGGTACTCGGCCGCTGTTTATCTCAAATATTAGCCTGACAACGTAATCTCTCTTTCTCTTCCCCCCTCTTTTCTGTCGCTCTCTGCTTTTATCTCTCTTTCTCTCTCTCTCTCTCTCTCTCTGCCTCTCTGCCTCTCGAGATTTTGCACATGTGCCCACCCACCAGCTTGATCGAGCTAACCAACCGTTTGACATGAGCCTCCGCTTTCATTACTCCGCACTCACTGATCGCGTCTCCTTATAAACATCCGCGGTCGACCTTGTGTATAAATCAATATACAAGAGTTACTTCTATTTTATTTATTAAACTGTTTCATCAAATCACCTGTAAAATATTTAAATGGAGTTTATTTAATTTTTTTAAATATAGCACCAATTGGTATTATAATATTATATACATTTTTTACTTCTAATATAGTTCTGCTAACCAACCACTTTAACTTTTCCAGTCAACTATTTGTATAACTTGCTTATTCTTTTGCAGATGACACTTGGATCGAAGATATTAAACGTAATCAACCATATTAATTAATAATTTCAAGAAACATAAATTCAAATAAAGTATGGAATTCAAGATAATCATAAAAAGTAAAATATTAAGTAGTGTGTGATAGTTGTTCTAGAGTGTAAAGATTGTTAAATTACAAACGAAGAAATAACAACTATGTCGCATCGGTTAAACTTGACCAGTGAAACTCTCATAAAATTATCGAAAATAGTGGAGGTGGATAACGAAGCAGTTAGCGAAACATCGGACGCATTATCCTCTCCATTGACTCCAATCACTAGCATCACACAAGCTCTTGGACGTTCCAACTTATCCTATAATAGTACACCAACCAGATCTCTAAATCGTGAGTGCTTTACATTTTTACTTTAAAATATTGTTTATCGTTTGAAGAGTGTGATTAATTTGCACTAATTGTTAGATTCAAGTGGTACTTAAATTAGTATTGGTGTAAATTGTAGAATTTTTGAATTCAGAAAATGGTAAAAAAAGCCTTGAACGACAAATCCTTAGGCATATTTTAAACAATATATCAAAATTTTTCCAGATTATTGAATCAATAATTTGATAGCAATGTTTGGGTTGAAAATTTCTCTTTTTTGACTAATAATTACCGATCAAAAATTGTTTTTTTCAATTATTATTTAAAAAATTGTGTTATCTTACAAAAATCAAACATCAAACCCTTCCTTATGTTTTAATTATCTGTATGAATTTTGTTCAGATTTGTAATTTGATATTTTAGATATAATTTTTGGGTTGAAAGGTGCATGTTCCTGTAATGTGGGTCCAACGGCCGATTAAAGCAATATTAGTATACAAATTTTGGTGTTCTCAGTGTCAGAATTTATATATTCATTGTAAGTCTAAGCAAGGTTTTATAATTTGTTAAAGTTTTGTGTGTTAACGTCATGTATGTTCATTCGACTCTTCATATGCTGATGTTATCAATTTTACAATTTCATTCATATATTATCGATTAAAAATATGTCATTGAACCGTGTTCATTTTTCATCGAAAATTACGTTGAACTGTAGTATCATGTCAAAGAAAAAAAAGTTAGGAAAAAAATTCAGACCTCGACGGACAGTCCAACAAGCTCGATTTTCCCGAGTAAAAACGGGCGTTAAAAGTTCGAAGCGCGTACACTGCTGAGCAGATGGTGCCATTTACCTACCCTATACTAGCAATAGCCATAAGGGTAGTTTCTGTACTAGCGTGTCAAGCACAAATGAACATGACGTTAGAAAAAGATCGGCACGCACTTTTACGTGGCATCAAATGCGATTTTATCGCCGTAACTGAAATTTTTCTCCCATATCATCTTTTTATAATCTATCAGCAATTTATAGGTAATCGTTTTAGAAGCGCGTTTGTATGCTTAAACAAACACTCTACACTGTCAATAAATTCTTGCGTGTAATGATATCTCATTTAAAATAAATATAATAATAGTTGTTGGGTATACCAAAACTAATTTTGATGAAAATTAAATTAGTAAATTTAAACTACATTAATATTCCGAATGTGCTATACGATTACCGAAATATGTACATATTATCGCTTTCGCATGATATATTATACACACACGTGTGTGTGTTCACACATCTTTACAATGCACATATCCTTACATAACAGTTTATTACAGTATTACTAATAGTTCAAGTATTGAAATTAGTAATAGAAAACAAAGGCAATAAGGGGCTATGTAATTTATATTTACTTGTAACTAACATTTTACTTATCGTGTGAAAATTGTCGCTAGAAAGAAAATAACGTCTTAGTTTTGTTAATAGTTTTTAAAATTAGGCGAATGTTATAAGATGTTAATTGCTGAGTAATGGGATTTGACAATGAGCTCTTTCATGAGCAAGAATACGTTATTCATTCATTAAAGATGTACTCACTCTTCACATACCTATCAATTAAAAATGACCTGTCTACCTGCACATTTATGTTTCACCAAATTTAATTGTTACATCCTTAAATTGAACAATTACGTAAATTGAGAAATTAATTGTTTAAATAAATTCAGTATAAATAATATTTATTTAAATCTATATTGGGATGGCATTATTGTAAAATAAAATTGTTTAATTAAATATTAATACAATTTGATGGGATAATTGAAACTGTTACGTATAGAGTCCAAAAAAGGAGTACAGTGGAAGGTATTAGATGGTATGGTACGGTTTTGGTAACATTACCATAGTTATTATGTGTCAATATTCACCCAACCCAAGGTAAATACTTACAGTTGAATAACTCTTATACCCATCGAATAATAGAATTCTTATCATCACAAAGGTTATATAACCGTGCAAGTACAGTGTAGGAGCAATTGTCGATCAATGACAGCGATCTAAATCATCCTCTGAATCATTTCATCTTGAAAAGGTCTATGATTCGTACAATGTAAAACCGTAAAAATGGTATTGTATTCTCGAGTGCGAGACGTCTGTGCGTCTCGGGAATAATAGAAGATAAAATAAGGTGGAGGTAGTCGCGGTTCGTAAAGGTGAAAACCGCGAGTGGGAGAAGTGGGATGATCGATATCGCGCGGCAAAAGTCAGGCTCGAAAGTTGCCGATTCAAAAGAAGGGATTTCCCCGTCCTTGAGGGAGGTCGATGTGCGCCCGTCTCCCCGTTCGGCCGGCGGTGGGCCTCCCTCCCTCGGGTTAGCCTACTATACACGTATATTCCGGGACGGCCGGCGCTCTGCTCTCCTGGGCTGCACCAGTGCCTCTCATTCTTTTGCCCCTCGCGTCATTAAGTCCGCTGTTTTTTGCTTTCCCGATCACTCTCTCCCTCTCTCACTTTTCTTGCCCTCGGCACGCGACTACTTAATTACTTTGGCACATTATCGCCCGAAGATGGAGTGATTTGCTCAACTTATAATAGAGATTAATCTTTTGCATTTTCAATTAATAAAATAAATCAATACATATAATGATTTTCTTACAATTGCAATTGTTAACAACTTACCATTTATTTTATTTATTCTGCGTACTAATATAATTTGTAGCTGTTTACAAAATAATATAATTATTTATTATATAGATACCAATATTTATAATAATTTAATCGATAAATGAAATTTATTCAGTATATTAATCAAAACCGTAATTACTGTATCACTGTATGGCTGAAAAAAACTCGTTTTTCATTCATTAACAAATATCAATAACGTTTAAATTTAATTAATTTAAACAATTAAAATTGCATAATAAATAGTTAATGAAGATAGCTCTAACTTTATAATTAGCATAATTGAAACTTAACCGCGTTTGTACTACGAGATTACAATTAATTTTGGTAAACAAGGTATTAACAACTAAAATCAATGAACCGAAGTGCGAGTGGAGGTAAGATAAACGAGAAAATAGGAATGAGAACCCCTTGGGGTGCGAGTAGCTCGTGCCTGACGTCCGTCGGTAGTAGATATCGGGGCGGCACTGTACCAGGTGCTCACCTGCCCCCTCGCGTTAGGTGGCTGGCTGCCTTCCTGGCGCCCCTGTTTTTTTCGGTCCCCCTCTTCTCTACCCCCTTATTCGCCAAATACACGGCGAACGGCAACGTGCACGTACTTACACTTATGCGCAAGGGGAACCCCGATTAGCGGTGAATTGCGTCTGTGTGCGAGCTTCCAGAAATGTGTGCGCTCACGAAAGTATGTCGATGTATGTCTCGAACTTTAGGGGGCTCGTGTGAGTGAGAGAGAGAGAGAGTGAAAGAGAAGTGGAGAGATGGAGAGAGAGAGAGAGAGAGAGAGATTTGAAAGTTGAGCACGAGAAAGGAGGATGGAGAGAAAGGGTACCTTGAGCAGCAGCCCTCCCGGGGCAGTGACCTACCCCCGCGTTGTTATAGCTCTTTTACCTACGAGACGCGAGGACCGTTATGGGGAATCAGCTGTTCGCACTTGCGAAAAAAAACGAGTCACGCCCTTTTTTGTAGCTGTAGAGGCGTATGCGCCGATGAATTCAATTAGTCAAGGAGAGCCAACGAGTGAGAAGATTGATTTCCCTGAGACGAGATTGACAAGAGAGCACGCGCGGCTCTTGCGATCGGGCAAACATTGAAATAATACTCAATACGATACGGCTTATAAGTACTAAACTGTACCACAAGTAGCAGATTGCAATATATCTTTGATTTTGAACCAATTTTTAACTATACTTTGTATAATTATTTTGATCAACAGTACACGGAGAGAAAAATGAAATAAAAATACTTAAATGTTTTGGGTAAACTGCTGAAATTGTTTTTGTCATTTTTCCAGAATTTTGTATAATATTGAGAATTGCAATTTTTATCATACCGGATATTAATTTAGGATATTATTAATCCCAGATGAGGGCGCTTCGAGCACGCGATTTGTTTTTAAATCTTTACCATACTGGCATTACGATGTTTACACAATGCATTGAGATACATTTTATAAAATGTTTTTCTCTGTGTAAGAACAATATGTTAAAAAGTAATCAATTTTCTAAATTAATATGTATTTATACGCTGATTGACATTGATAAAATTAACAATTACATCATAATCTATATCTCTAGCATATTAGTTTAAGTAATATGAATTTAAGGCCTCGCATAGATGTACAAGATCTTAAAAGGCACGAAATATTTTTTTATTATCTCAAGTATCTTGACAATCATTTTATTTGCGCGTTCAGTCAATAAGGATTTAAGGCCACACATTATTTTAATAATAAAATTATAGTTTAAAAAATGTTTAGTAAATTCGAATTTAAAAATTGTTCTGCACCGTTGAACAAGGAAAGGGTTAACGTTTGGGTAATCGGAAAACTGTCAAATGTCGACTTCACTGTTAGTGCGGTGCAGTATTAAAAGGCTCAACTGGAATAGAACGTCTGAGGTCAACCATGTCAATCGAAAGCAACAATTTTTGTCTTAGGTAGAGAATCGGTGCCTAGTTGATGGTAGGGAACGACCGATGACTCGGAAGGGCCCGTTTCTCCCTTGCCGTTCTCCCGGATCCCGAACTCGTCTCTCACCCTCTTCTCTTCCTTTTCTCCGAGACTGCGCCTGTAGCCTCCGTCTATGTACGTTTTTCGTCCTTAGGCCGGTACGCGCGCCCTTAAATATAGGTATAGTTTATTTCTCTCGGGAGCTCCTCTCGCACCGTGTCTCTCTTGCGCCCTCGCCGAGTTTCACCCCTCAGTCTTTTCCATCCCTCCGCGAATCCATTGTGTACGAAAGAAACCCTCGAGCGCGAGTCGGGGCATCCCCGTCGAATTTAAAAAGACCGTCTTGGCATTTAAAGTTTAAAAAGCGCAGGCCGTCGAGACGACGTCGTCGGCAGCCGGCGTCTCGCCCTGCCGGTTAACCGGCCCTACCACGTGCTCCTCACCCGGTCCCCGGGTTTTGGCGGGCTTTTGCCCTCCCGGGCGCGCGCACGGCCTCCCGAAAAACACCTTTCTATTTTCAATGAGAATTATGTGCTCTCCTTTTATGTCGAATCGCGAGCGCGTTCCTCGGGACCCGTCGGGGAAACAAACCATCGCAGAAAGAGCGTTGCAATTTTTTTTCATTCTCTCTCTTGGTATATACATTCCCGCTTGCTGCTTCTTTTCGCTTATGCCATTCACTCGTGGCTCTTTGTCGCGATTGCGCGATGTACGTTTGTCGGTATAAAGGTTTCGAAACTTTTCTTTCGTTCTTTCAGAAGAATAGATTTTTTTAACATTGTGCACGGGGTGCAAACTTTTGGGGAGACGTTAATTTTGCAAAATTTTGGTTCTTCTGAATTTTGGATTAGGCTCTTTTAAGTAATAATTCATGCGTGTCTCTGTGTGCCTGTGTCTATTTAAATTTTTTAACGGAAAGTAAAATTTAGAATTATTGATTTATTAGATCTTACTTTTTTTTACGCACAATCTAATTCAGTGTCTTCTAATTTCTTCTAAGTAAATGTATAATTGTAAGTAAATGACAATTACCTTTTTATAATTTATTTTTTAATGATACACTTTGCTAAATGAAAACATTTATTTTAGTCGCAAATATTGTGAACTAACTTATTTTGATCTTTACTTAATAAGAGGCAATCTATTGAAAATTTATTATACTTTTTATTTTGTGACAGCTTTTTACAGCTTTTTTGTTTTTATTATTGTACAGTAAATTTATGTTCAATTAGAAATTTTTTCTTTTAAAATAATTTTAAATGTATTCACATTTTAATTATTTTTAAAATAATAAACTATTAAACACAGAATATCAAAAATGAACCTAGAATAGAATTTATAAGACAACTTCAAATTACAAAAGTTCTATAACCAATGTATTAGAAAATACCGTTGAATTACCATTGTAATGTAACAATTTAATTTACAAAACAAAATTGAGCTTATTTTTGAACGTATTCCATATTGACCGAGTAAAACGAAAAGCACCTGCTGAATAAAATGGAACACAAATAAAATAAGCAATATTTATAAGTTTGAGTTTGTTTTGTAGCTGAATATAATTTCAACTTTCTAATCGTTTAATTACTGTTTTATTTTATTAAAGTCGTACATATATTATTAAAAAATATGTAAAATCGAATATGTGTACAATATTTTAATTGGATTGCGCGTAACAGAATACTAAAATACACGTTTAGATACTTCGATATTATTTTTAGAAATAGATAATAATTTTGGTTTCGAACAACGTCTAACCGTTATAACGGCTATATAATTCAAGCTAACAAGTAGTAAACAATGTTAGTACCTAATATTACACACACCCCTTTTTTCTGATAGTACCATTTTGCCTGAACTTTATACTTATATTGTAAGTAAAGCAATAATAAGTAATGACTTTTATAACGGTGTTTTGACGAGTACCCCTTGAAAATTAATTGCATATAAAAAGGCATAGAATAAACTATCTTCTAAAATATTCGGTTTCTTATAACGCATGTCGCATTTACAAACGACACGAGCCGCATTATAGGTATATGTCAGACTGGAAAGCGCAACGTACTTTAAAAGCAGCGGACGAGAACGAGGTCGACATGTGGTGACTCTATGTTGACTACACCTCGATAGCTCTTTAAATTTGACTAATTTCATAAAATAGACCTGGAGAGATTTTATCTACCCAGAAGAAAAAAATTGAGTGAATAACGTACATAATAATAAGCGAATACGCGTATGTTTAAACTGCAGTATAGAGACAACATTGTTCTAATTAATTATCCAATTTATAATCAAAAGGCTCAAGAAAATGTTTGACGAATGATTAAATGTTTTTACAAAATAAGAAAAATGAACAACTGGTTGTCAAAGGCAACCGTGCACAGGTTATGAATCATTGGTATCGTGTTCCACACACAAAGTGCCGAAATCAAAAAGAGGAGGTATTTCTTTGTAACGCGAGTAGAATCCAACGGCTTTGATAAGATTACGCGCCACCGCCTCTTGATATACAAGTATAAAAGTGTATAGGTGTGCGCGGTGAGCGTGAAAAGCAGTCGTGTGCCCGTAATCGCGAGTTTCCTATCGTTCAAGTCTTGGTATAACCTAAGAGGAACAAGGAGACGAAGACCGTAATTTCCTACCGTTGGCGGAGGCGTTTGCGCGCCTTGTGCACGCGCTCAACTCCAACGGGAAACGCCCGCAGCTTGAAAATGGGGGAAACGCGGGCGTGTCACTCACCTGTTGCTTGGTCGCGCGCGCAAACGAACTCTCTATACCTATATATACAGCTTTTCTTTAATTTATGTCGAATTAGAAGGCAGCGCTCGCGTTCATCGATATTTACGAAGATATCATTGGGCTATTTGCATTTCCTATACGAGCGGCACGCGTATAAGGTGGCGTTAGTTTAAGCGCTCGATTAATCTTTCTTACTGTATAAGATAATGTCCTAAGATTATCAAGATATATAATCGAATACGAAATTCACAATTTAATTAATGTAAGTACCAAAAACTTTGTATTCTACAAATTAAAGTATTATATACTTATTAAAATAGTATATCCGTATTCCAACTAAAGAATAATTTTGCCGAAGATTATCTTTGCTTTGTTAGTTACTTCTTATCATCGGTAAGGAGTAATAGTTTTTTATGCAAGGAAAGAATTTACCAATAAAATTGAGTGAAATATTATAGCATTGTAATTTTTAGATTGCGTGAATAGTACTCCAGAATTTTCATATTAAACAAGTATGTTATTAGAAATTCTTACCGCGTATAATTTATTTTTAATTCTTTTAATGCTCTATAAACAGTAGAAGTTAAAGTAATCGCTATTAAATTTTGTAAATCTCGACGATTTACATACTGTATTACTTATAAATTGATAGCCAAAATCGTCTAAGATAATTCGAAAAATTGTATACGAATATTTAATCGAAGATAGAATCACTTTTGGTGGGGTTTCCGATTAACCTCGGTTTCATGGGTAACCCTATAATGAAATGTGTGCTTCGTTAGTCCCATTCGAAATCAGAGGCGCAACTGTGAATTCAAATGTTTATCGGGGCATATAGCGACGAAGAGGACGACGACGTATGGAAACGAGTCAGAGAGGACAAGGGGTGTCCGGACTCGAAAACAGAAAAAAAGAAACAACCTCGATGCGTATACCTATATGTAGGTGCATAGGCAAGTAACCAAAAGAATCTAAAAGCAAGAATAAACGAATAAAAAAGGGGGTTGTTCGTTCGACGGCGAACGGGCCTCTTTCTCCTTGGTCTTCTCCTTGGGCTCCTCCGTCTCCCTGTACCGGAGAAATATCCTTTGCAAGCGTGTTTCGGGTACGGGACCTCTTGCATTTACATATCCTGTAGGGCCGGTAATGCAGCTCCCTCTCTCTCGCACGCGCGCGCCTAGCATACACCACGAACTTTGGCAACCTCTTAGTATAACGGTCGTGTGCGTCCGTCGAATTGCTAATCGACTATATACGCCTTACTTTGCTCCGTCTCTAGTTCTCTAGCCTTATTGCTCTGTCTGCGAGCTGATTTATTCAAAAGGCGAGTGTGCGGACGCGTGGAGACGCGCGCCAGACTCACTGGAAATTCCTACTAAATTGTAAATAGAACAAAACGGTTACGGGACTTACTTACTTATTCCATCTATGAATTAAGTTTTACATTAGACATTTATACTTACCGAGTCATTATTATAGCCCATTTAAATATTTATTTTTCTCGTTATTTGTGCGCTTAATCACTTTAAGAGTTTGGGTGGCAAATACAATCTTAGAATTGTCGGTTACGGGCAGCAGCGGAAATTTGACAGATAATTGTTTGTTAGATGCGTAAAAATAAATTATTACCGCAGAGCATTAAAGAAATACATGTTGCTTCTAGTCGACCGACTTTTAGAAGTCATAAAATGTTTTTTAGTACTGTTAAATAGAAATTTTAAAAATTATTTTTCTTTAACTTAATATGTTATTGATTAATATAACATATAACACGGATATATTTAAGCAGTTAATTATAATATAATTAGATTTTCTGTTAATTGATTTAAAGTTAATAATGTGTTTCCAAAGTTGCAATGTAACAACTCTATTAAATAAAAGTACGATGTCAGGATTGCAATTCACCAAAGCATTAGCGCACGTGCAGTACTTTGAAAGCATAAGTCACCCCCCTTGTATCCTTAAAAAACGATACTCTCATACATACAGATTTTTATCTCGCGACGATCCATTGTTTTGTATACGTCGAAGGCGCTTGCAATATATTTATTAGGCTTGCTCGAGTAAAAGCCATATAGATTAGTCCCATCTGCCAAAGGCCATTAGCGCACTCGAATCTGCTCTCCCCAGCATTGGTCCCTTTAAATAATAGGAGGGGTGGGGTGGGTTCGGGGATACCTAGACAGAGCTAGAGAGAGTGTTACACTATCACGAGAGCATGTGTAGACTCCCACGTGCACCCTACAGACTAAAGTGAAAAGTAAAGAGGGACCGGCCAACGGCCGTTTTCGCCTCTTCCGTGTATACATATATATATATACATCGCAATGCACGTAATGGTGCGAGGGGTCGGCCGCGTTTAGGGGCACGCGAACGCGAGGGCGAGGGCGCCGCCACGAGAGAAGGAGAAAAAGAGAGCCAAACGGCGACGACCCCCCCTTGGCTGGTCTCCCTTGTGTACAGGCTTGAGATCGCTTCTTTTTTTGTCTCATAGCTGCATGTCGCTATTCTTGCTTTAGATACCGGAGCAGTTACGACTGATTGTTAGTGGCTACGATTCCAGACGAGGGAATTTTTTCGATGATCGTTATTATATGAATAAGATGGTCGAATCTAACCGAGGGTTCTAAGGAACTTTTGGTTTCTTGCTTCTTCCCTTTATTCATTGATACCTTCTGAATGAACAATGTTTAATACCCGTAAAAAAGGCCTGGGCAAACAGTTTATAGATTATAAATATTATAAAGATCAATAGAAGTAAAAAAAAACTAGTCGAATGACACTTGTGCCACTTGCAATTGTAATACTAAGTCCCTAAATGTAAGATATATTATTACTTTATTGAGAAAAAGTCATGGAAACGGTGCATTAGAAATTTACTAGATTTTAAAAATTTTTTTGGTGATTTTTTAGCTATGATAAAATTTTATTTTTAATTTATTTATCAATGTAGAAATAAATGTTTATTGTTCAATAAAAATCAGTGATTATTTTAAACAATAAATGAACGTGTAATTTTTAAGTATAAGATATAATCTTTACAACATTCATTAGTAAACTGCTAAGATAGTAACTTTCATAGCTATAATGAATAGCGATGGAAATCGTAGCTGTGATATATATTAAAATCTAATGTTCAAATCATCGATTGCTTTAGGAATCAATGATTAAAATATCTTGGATTACTATATAACAGTTTATTGTTCGCAGAAAAAATAAATCTGTTATTCCATCGAAGTAAACTTCATTAAATAGCCTTTAGCCGGAAACCCCAATTTTTTCACATTTTAATTTTTTTTATCAAAACTAATCGATATAATTACTTGAATTTTTTACAGTTTATGACTATTAGATGGTTCTTTCATCATACATTTTTTCAGTATATTTGGCTGATTAATTTCCAAAATATAATATATATATTTCCAAACACACACGCACGCACGCACACATACACATATATCCATACATCCATACATCCATACATCCATACATCCATACATCCATACATCCATACAGACATTTTCTAAGAACACGTGATTTCGACTCCTGACATGTTAAAACATAGTTATAACATGTTTTTAGCGAGTCGAAAAATTGTACTATTTTATAGCTTCCTCTATGAGGAAGCAAAAGACGTAATCTCTGTAGCAAAGCTTGTTTATTACAGTCAAAAATGTAACTACACTACAATCAATACTTTTGCTAATTAAGCGAGTGCGGTCATTTGAGGAAAAAAGATGAGTGAAAATCATACCGGGTATTACAGCAGCATATGTATGTTTTTGATGGTAACATGTTAGGATTGTATGTAATTATTCACATTGCTTACAAAACATTATCACACTTTTAATTTTCATTAGACTAGATAATAATTATAATTTCCATTTCTAATTATATAGTAGCGAAAACTTTGTTGTTTCACCGAATTTTGTCACTAGTGGGAGCAGCCATTTTTTATTAGTTAATCTATGAGGCGAAATTGTAATTCGCAAGTTATCATAAGTTTGCAGTCATAGCAAAATATTTTGTTGCTGTATATAACGATTGCTTTTTCCATGTAAAAATGTATACTCTACCGTTAAATATATTTTACCATATCGATGACTTTGGACCAAATCGGTCATCGATATATGTTCGATCAAATTACGTAAAACAAGCAAAACGAGAATGAGAAAAAAAACGTCGAAGACCTACGGATATGCGGTATTGCTGTAGAGTTGGGTTTGCTGGTTTATAAAACCTCAAGAGGTAGAATTTACCCGTATCGAAAAAACTTCATGGAAAAATTAATGAAAACTATTAAATTGCAAAATTATTTTATTTTTAATAAATAAACTAATATTCTTTGCAAATTTTCGGTATTAAATTTATATTAAATTACTAAAATAATTTCTATTCAAGATCCATACCTCTGATCTTTTACTTTAAATTCTTATGATCTATCAGCTAACTATTTTATTGATTTTTACTACACATTTATTACAAATTAAATATAAAAACAGTAGAGTCAAACGTTTACAATTTATATCATGTAATCAACACGTTTATAATGTTATTATAAAATACTTCAGTAATTAGATATTATTATTATTAATTATTAAATTTTGTAATAAATTTAAATTATCGTTTTTATTAAAATAAAAATAATTTTTATAGTAAAAATTTCGGGAAATCGTGGTTTTAACTCATTTGCCGCGATTTTGTCAAAATTGTGAACGTAAATAGTTTTGTAATGATTTTTCCATGAAATTTTATATGTGCGCGAATACGTTGCTTGACGGTATTGATAAAGTTGCCCTTGGGTTTATATGACCTATAGGACAGATTTTTGTTTCTCAATACGTTAAATTATTAGATATTGGAAGATTTTCTTTAAAAGAGTTTCTTAATTAAGTAATCATCAAAATGATTGTACATAGTATGGTTTTTATTTCCTATTTTTCCAAATATAATTATAGGTGTTTATTTAGATCATATTTTGTTAGCACTTAATTTTAATAATCAAAAACAAATACAACTTTTTAAATTATTTTAACTTACTTAATAATTTATATTTATAAATTTTTATGATTCAGATTATACAAATAGTAACTTATAATATTTATTACATATTTAGATAGGTTTCGCAATTTATAATACAGAATGGCAGCTATTAAACACACACTGTATATTTTTTATAAAAATGCAAAAACATCGAGATTGAATAAAATTGTTATTTTTACCTAAAAGTAAGTACATATAATAAAAAAGTGGCTTCTTATTCAGTTACATCTTACCCTTTCGAAAAAGATACCTGAACGTAACCGACAGCGAGCGGTATCCCCGCACGAAACTCCTTTTTTCACGCAAAATGTCATATATCAAGTTCGACTGCATTCGTGACAGCATTATCGTTTCATCTTATACGGAATAGAACTATTAGAAAGAAAATTATGACAAATGAAGGATTGTTATTGCTTGAATGTTAAAGCGTAAAGTTTCGATCTGCAAGGGTAAAGGTGAATTTAATAAATTTTAGAAATTTCATGGTGAAGTTTATAATTTAGACATTAGTGTTATACTTGTATATTTTTATGTATTAATAATTTTATAGTAAGTTAACACAATTTTTTTTTAAATGTAAATTTATTGAATATTAGTAATATAATTAAGTAAACGGCAATCTTCTCTATGACGTTATATACACATGTATAGCGACCAATAATTATCATCTTATCAACGTCTCTGAAAATTTTGTTTTTAAAAATAAGTTAATTCATCGCATATACAAGTACGAGCGCGGGTTAGGAATGTTATTAGTCGTAATTATGAAGTTGGTGTGGAAATTAAGAAACATATATTCATCTCTCGCCGGTCAAGTCGGTCACGGTGGGGTAGGTTACACCTGTTAAAACGCACCCGCAAGTAAGCACACGGCAACACATGGCGCAGTCGCGTTTTCTTTTTAGTTTCCTATACCTTTGAAGGTACTATGCGCGCGAGGGTCGTTACACTCCCGGTTATTACCTGCCCATCGTACACTTTTTTTTTCGTACACAAGCGACACTGCTCTATGCGCGGATGCAACTTATTATATCCTGGGTCTAACGAAGGGGACACCAAGATAATTCCCTCTTTTTTTTTCATTCTTCATAGCTCGTAAAGCAACATAATATTTTACATGCAATTTTGTCCTTTCTACTATATGATTTGCTAGTGCATTAACCACCCTGCATCTATTTGCTTGCATAGATTTTTTGCTCATGCATTTGTTTACGTTCTCAAACCATGTAAAATTTCTAAAAGATCTACGAAATCAATTTTCCTGTACTTATTTCTTTATTTTGAATGTGATGTATACAAAATATATACGAATGTATAGTTATGCAAATTTGTGTAAACAGTGAAATCTATGCAAAATAATTTTTGTAAAATTAAAATTATTTAAATAAAAAAAATAGTAAAATCTGTAATTTGCTTTAGTTTGTTAAAAATGGATAATTTAATTGTATATTGTTTTGATATTATTGAATACGAAATGAGTAAGTGTTGAACAGTATATAACCGTATAAACAACACAAATTCTATTTTATAAAATTATTAAATAGAAAGGAGTAATTCCAAACAAAAGAAACAAATGATTCCAACGATCGCAAAAAAGTTAAAATCAGATTGTTCGTCGGTATGCAATCACGCCTCATTTGACTATAAAGCCTCGGAATTCACACTCGAAGTACGCGCACCCCGTAAAACAGTACGCCAGGATCAAGTTGATTGACTTCCACTTAATCGACCCTTAAAACGCTAGACTCTTTATTTTTCTTTCAGTGCTTTGTCCCGTATTGTCTACATGTAGATACGGATACGCAGACTCACGAAAGTGTATATATATACGCATTCGCGCGGCGCGCCTCTGCCGTAGTGCCAATGAAAAAGGGGGAAAACTTATTCCTAGGAAAGTGAAAGAGGGGGAGAGAGAGAGAGAGTAAACGACGACGCGCGCGGCAACTGCTGCACTGCTATATGTACATAGTTGAGGGGTGTGCCCAACGTATACGAGTGCAAGAGAGACGAAATGATTGTCAGGGGGCTTACTCATATAGGTAGTGCATTTTGTAACGGTGGCACGTGCCCGTTAGGCTCCTCGCATTCACCCCGATACTTTCAGTTCTAACGGGGCGAGAAGCCTACACCCTGTACCGAATGAGAGAACGAGACAGACATACAGAGAGAGAAAGAGGATTTTCTACTATTGACGCACGTCGTATAAGATAGCGAGAAAACTATCGACTACAATTATGGATTAACAAATACATTTTTTTAATTAAAGTAGGAAAGGATTTATTATTTAATCATTAGTTCATAATTAATAACACTATATAAATTTCTTACTGATTGGCAAGGACTAATATGATAATAATTAACATTATTAACTTTAGTATTAATTAACTTTAGTATTTAAATAAAAATTTTTCTATTTACCTAGAAGATTACTAAAATTATAAATAAATATTTTATATTTTCTAACTTTATTTAATTTAAGTATAACAACATCCAATACTTGTTTATAGATCATAAATGTATGGTAACCCATTTATTAGAAACAATTGCATTAAATAATGATGCAATTATTTGAAAAATATTTTATAACTTTATATTTTACGCTTTAACATATTACAATAATTGCAATGCCTACACTAATTTCATATGTTTTAACATCTTGTACGAATAACTTGCTAAAAGTGTTAAACGATTTTTGATATTATTGGGAATTTAATGGTAAATAGAAAATAAAGTGAATTTCGAAAATTCAAAAAAAGCAGTTAGTCTGTGGGCCCGTTATATTATACTTTATTACAAAAGCAATAATAATTTAGCAAGTATGCTAATGTAAGTTGAGCGCAAAGCTATCGCTGTCTTTTTGTAGACTACTTTAAAACAGCAAGAAACGAATATCTCTTGAATACGCAAAACCGGGGGTAAGAAGATGAAGAAAGGGATGACGATGCATGGGCATTATGTACTCGGTGCTCTCCTCTTATTGCGCTCCTCGGGAATCGGAGATGTTTCATAGTCGGGGCCCTCCTTTTGCATTTGCATTTTTCTTACAGCTGGGGTAACATTGTGCCAAATTTTGATTCTACGGACAGTCGGACACTCTCCCGACGACGAGCCGAGATAGCCAGGTCTCTCCTCTCGCTCGCTCTCTCGTATATATGTGCAACGACTTTTAAATGGCATGAACCGTGAACGGTATACATTGTAATCTCTAGAGGGATTTAAATCCAGTCTTTTTCTTTGGACCGTTTGTTTAATCAATTATGCTTTATGCGCCGTTTTCGGTTACTTTCCGAAACTCCCTTATATTTTGTCAGTATGTATATAACACGCCATTCTTATGATGGTTACAACGTAAAATTGCAAAATTTTTGTTATTTGTAAGATTGTGCAACTTACTCTAGTCACTGTTTCAATTATAATTGCAACCCTTTATTTTACTCAAGTTATTGAATTGAACCTTTTCAAATAAGAGATATATAATTTATAAGACTTATGTCAACAGCTAATAGTGCAGTTGTTTGTCGTGCTTTACTTCAATTCAATAAATTTATATCGCAAATTAGTCAAAATAATACAGTTTACGTATGCAATAATTAATTATTATCAATGACATATGCGTATATATAATTACTACTTTTAATAAAATTCATTACAAGAGTTAACGAAGTTTTAGCAAACTATTCATATTAGAATTTTGCAAATAATTTATATCACTTGATTGTATTTATAAAAAGAAAAAACTATTGCTCGAACATAAATAATTTTTGATAAATGATATATAGACCAGTATGAATTTTATCGAAATGAAATTTCGTCACGATTCATAAATATACATTTTTTGTATCAAAATGTCTATCTAACGTAATTTTCTTTAGAATAAAACTAATTTGAAAAAACCCTTTGAAATAGTAAATAGTAGCAAAAAAATCGAAAGTATCCAATGAAATAACCGCACATCATTAACGAGCAATACACAATGAATAAAAAAAAGTAGTAGAAAACTGTCGCAGTCAATCCTTCATCGAAAGAACAAAACATCGTAAATCTCGAGAAGGTGAGCATAAGGCGAACGACTGAGTGTAAGCTAGAATAAACCAATAAGACATAATAAGAAATGCAAAAGACCCACACGAAACATTTGTTCTTCATCAAAAGAAATTTCCATTAACACTGAATGGCTCGTGAGTTCGGTCAATCAGTGTGCCATATGCCCTAATAACTCCAGGCATCGCTTTCTTCACCTTCTCCTCCTCCTCCTTCGGCGTTGCCAAGCCCTTCGGTAACCAAGAACGAGAAAAACCCAAAATCAAACGGCTGGCGTGCCCCGGTATTACCATTGAGAAACAATAAGGAGTCGTCGACTCGGCTCGCTCTTGTAGCTTCTCAATAACTTGAAGACGTGATTTCTCCTCATCGAGTGCATTGCGTGCGGTTGCGCCTGCCGGCGTTTATTATTATGTTTCCATTCCTTCGAAGGTAAGGTAAGCGAAGGAGGCATGTATATATATACACATATATACGTCTGCGTGTAAGAATCACCATGACGTGCCTGCCAATGTGCAATTTGCGCGCTCGCACACGCGCATAAAAGCCACCTCGCGTGCAATAGTTTAAGTATAAGGGGTGTAAGCAGAAGAGAGACGGAGATATATGGAGAGGAGGGAGAGAGAGAGAGAGAGAGAGAGAGAGAGTTCGACCAAGGGCTCGAAGGAGTAGAGGGGTACAGACATGTGAGCACACATGGGGCGACAGCCGCCACCTGGCTACATCGAGTTCAATACGCCACCCCTGTATATTGAATATAAGAGACCGAGCGCGCGCCCCCATACACTCGGTGTTCTTGAGCTTACCGATCACTGTTACTTTCCTGTGTTTCCTTCTACTTTTCCATCGATTATCAAAATTTTCGAAGATTTGTGGAACGCCAGTCGTTCTTCGATTATTCGTGAAAAGACAGTTACCCAACGATTCCTTTCAAATCAAATTTGGTAAATCCAAGTTCAAGGGTAGTTTTCATTACATCGTCATTTTAAAGGAATCGAATAATAGTGTAGCTGTTTTTTTATAATTTATATTCCGCGTGACGTAAAATACGAAAAAGAAACAGTCGAAAAGATTGAGCAGTGTAAAATTTGTAGTAATCATGAGCTATAGGGATGAAGTATTAAAAGAACACCCGTTGTATAGCTTCCCCGTCGAGGTAACTCGGTTGAACCCTCAGACTTGGCTCGTGCCGGGGTGCATTATCGTAGAAATTCAAAGTTCGGTGGTCGTGCGCCGGATCTTCGCATACACACATAGAGGGTGTACCACGTTTACATACATGTACGTGCGCGCGAAGAAAAGAGAGGGGTTGAATAGTTGGTCTATTGGTTCTTGGCCCCGTACCGAGACTCGGGGGTAGTTGCCTCTCGAAACGACGGCTTTTTCGCAACTGAGAGAGATGGAGGTCTATTCTCTCTCGTACGCTCTTGAAAACGGTTTTTTTTGCACAGCGAAACTAATACACCGGCTGTGCGTGAATGCGCGGCAAGGATCGTACAATGTATCGCAAACGCATCTTTCTGTTTCTTCTTCTCCTCCAGGGAGGAACCGGACTTTTTCTTGAGGATACGGTAAGGGATGACGAGGCTAAGGAGGAGCGATTTCTTTGGATCTACCTAAGCAACGAACTCGAGGGATGATTTTATATACGCGCGATCTTTTGACGAGAGAGTTGTTGTTACGCGTTTATGAAAGCCAGAAGCCGTTGAGCGCGTTGAGTGCCGCTATTATCTTTTCGCGAATTCGTTTTTTTTTACCAAGGTCAATTGCGACCGAGTCTTTCTTACTGTATATTCTTCTTTTCACGTAAACTAATACACTCTCTTCTTACGGAAAGTTATTATTGTCGCGTAATCCATTATTTCATTATTTTCAATTTTAAGAGTAACTCCACTTTTTGTTTACTGATTTGAATCCTAAAAAAGAGATACTTAGATTTTGATAAAAAAATAATTAAGAACTAATCACTACAAAATAAATTTAATAATTAAATTCTACATGAACATGTTATACGAATTTTTTGTGTTTCTTTTTTTCAATTCTCGAAAAAAAATCTGGTTTTTCATTTGAAACAATACTTTTTGAATTTTAAATCGAATACAGGCATTACAAAAAATCAAAACCACCGGCCTCTTTTTCTTGAATTAATTTTCCTTTGCCAAAATTGACTACCTGAAAGGGTTTTGGAATTCGTACAGTAATGTTACGCGTGTCACCTGCATTGAATTTAAATGCCTTCGGGTATTGGATACCTGATTTTTTATTACAAGACTGGTATGTTTGAAAAAAAATTTCCATAACACTGAATAGATTTTATCAAAAGATCGATCGTTTTTATGGTTGTTATGGTTGTGAGAAAAATTACTCGCATGATTATGTAGCTCTCTCAGGGTTTGAAATCTAAATGTGTCCGTTATACAAAATATTTGCATGAGAAAATTCGACATGCCGTTTCAGCATTCTCATTAAAAGTACGTAACATTGTTAAAAATTCAGACATTGTTGTTTCCGATATACAGATATTCGCTTTCGCCATTTGAGATAATGAAATAAAAGCCATTAAACAATTTAATATGCTCAATCTATTATTGGACTAATAATATTATATAATTTAAGTTTTTGTATGTATTAAATTTCATATTTGTTGTTTTCTATATCACATTCATTAATACATTATCAATCAATATTCTAAATTTACAGACATATTTATATACATATAATTTGTACATGCACGCACGGAAATATACATATGTATATGCAAACGTAAGTAAAGCCGTTCGCCAGGTCCGAATTCATCATTAAGCCAGCGTCGATCGTCGTTACGCTTATAGTCTTGCATGCCCACAATCCAGAGCCAAATGCGACAGATGCGTGTACGTGTATTATAACGTGTTTCTGCGCTCTCTTTCTCTCTTACATTCTATCATTTTCACTTGGCGGCGCGTGCACGCACACCCCCACTGCAGTTTTTCTCTTGGCTGGACAAAGTGTGGCCTATCAACTGCGTTTTACCGCACACACGTCCGAAAAAGGGGGACCGAGTACCGAGAGCCAAAGAGAAAGAGAGAGAGAGAGATGTGAGAGAGATAGAGAGAGGGAGAGAAAGCACCCGTACGTAGGGTTCTACCGGTGTGTGTATGCGGGAGATTCGACGCACGGGCTACGAAACATATGTGGCGACTCAACGCGAGTAAGATACGATACGCTATGTCAACAATCGACCGACGGAAGAGTTTCAATTTTTATGAACGTGATTCGATTTCGTTGTTTGCCTAAAGAGGGGCTCTTCTATAGCTTTTTTGTCCATCTATAGCTTACAATGTACTCGTAACTGGTTAAATCGGTCGAGTTGCACGGAGGTAAACGACCGCATGTCGATCACAATTAATCAATCGTATGTATGCTTATGGGATAATTATTTATTTTACTAATTATAGGTTATATAATTTATTTTCACAATAAAAGTAACTTCATTGAAAACTTGACGTGCTTTGTAATACAAATTTTAGTTATCATTATTTATTGGTAAAAATTATATATTACTTAGGTACCGAAAATAATAATAATTTACTGTTATAAGATGTAAGAGTGTGTGTTTGTGAGCGTATGTGTCTATTTGTGTGTGTATGTGTGTGTGTGTATTTGTTAAATTTTATAAAGATATTATTTGAATGCAATTTTTGATAATATATTCTTATATTTAAAACATGAATAATTATTAATTTAACTAAATTTACATGTTTACAATGGTTATTACGATAAAGTATCAGATAGTGCCAACACCAATTATCATTCTCTTGCCCTTCGAAAGTGAGGTTTTGAAGACTACGCGATCTTATGAATAAAGGTATACAGTCAATTAAAATACACCTTTTACGGCAGCCGGCGTAATTTCTATTTCGCAGTTCAAGTCGGGAATTAGTATATATGGGGATATGGTAGATCCTTTAGAAATTCATATATCGAGGCCTCGCGTTCTTGATCTCCTTACTGATCTCCCCTCGGCGTCGCTGGTTTTCCGCATTTATAAAGAAGTAAGAAATTCTTGAGCTCATAGATTAAGGTGCACCAGCGGGTCAGCAGGGTGAAACAAGGTAGTGTATATTATACATATATAGTTATATACACTCGTATACTCTCTCTGTCGGTGACAGACTTCCGGAGGAAGTCGGGGCACCAGCCGTGACGCGGTATCCCTCGTACGCGTAGCCTTGCATAACGCTAACGAAAAAAACAGAACTCGGTACAAGATACTAAGTGAATGTCGGTAATGAGATCGCGGTTCAAGGTTCCTCTTGTATACATTCGTATATCTGCACGTTGTATGTGCCTGCACGCTCAACCCAATGATAGTTAGAGAATGATAGATATTCTGAATTGTTAAACAGATTTATGTTTTTATATACAATTATTTTCTTTGTTTTAATCAGAATTTTACCAATCACTTTCATTTAACCTTGTCATATTTTGCAAATATGTAACGTTAGTACAAGCAATCACTGAGAAAAGTAAGTCTTTTGCACAAATGCGGCGTCTTCACTATTAATGCGTACGTATTTAAATTTTAAAGAATCCATGTGGCTTTGTATTTAATCCATAAATATTTCTAGGGAATGCTTCGAAAGCATGTATATTTGTATTAAATGTATATTTTTATTGAATGAATTAATTTACATTTCCTGCAAAGGTTGCAAACTATTAACTTTTGAATTCATAAGTGACTTTATATTGAATACACACTTTTCTCAGTGATTGTTTTCATGTAAAAATATTATACTTGTTAGAGAATGCTTTTCGTTTCATATTGTTCAGTAAAAATATTAGGTATTTGATAATTTGCGTATTTGTGGAGAAATCTTTAATATTTTTTCAAGATTTGTAATAATCTTTAAAAATGCAGAATATCAAATATCCCGCGTAGAAATGTAAAACTTACATCAACTTGATATAAAGTTTATGTTTGGCAAAAGTTAATATTAACATACGCAATGAGACTATCCCAAACTTGGAAAAATATTAATTAAACATTTGTATTTGTATAAAGTTCAGATAAAATTAAAATAATCTCTTAGATAAATGTAAAAATATTATTTTTGAACGAGTAAAATTTTATTAATAAAAAAAATAAAAAAATAATTTTATTACCAGATTTGAACCTTCGATCTTCTACTTCGAAGTCTCTTGCTCTACCAAAGTGAGCCATTTTTATTGTTTATGTCCTAATATTAAATTTTGGTTATAAAGAACAATTGAAACATATTTTTAAGTTTATAACCTAAATGTACCTTATTAAATATAAACAATAAAATAGCTCAGTTGGTAGATCGAGAGACTCCAATTTGTCGTATCGTATCGTATTTACAAAAAAAAATATTATTTTATGGTATATTTTTACCTGAAGATTTTTTGATAATACTTTTGTAGGTTATAGAATTAGATTGAATCTTAATCCAAGTACAAAAGATTTCAAATTAGCTCGAAACGCGAAAAAATTTGATTTATGCTTCAATAATAAATTAAATATGATGTCATAAAATGCGAGAATAGACGTTTCATTGAAAGACCACAAATGAACATATTTATCGTCCATTCCATCCAAGTAATACAATTACCTCGATCAATAAATTGAAGTCGATCTGCAACCTCGTTACAAAACGCATTATTGCATTGCTCAAAGTAACGTACATATATATATATACATGTGGAGTACGTTCACGCATCCGTTCCTTGAACTCGTTCCTTTCCGGCGATGTTTTAATTTCCAATCGAGGTTCCAACGTTTTTATATATACCCTCCCTCGCACACGCGTGCGTGCAACTGAACCTTTTTGACGCGCACACATCCGATCCACGCGTGGCACAAAGTCAAAAGAAAGCCTTATCCGTGCAAATGCGCCTCTTCCGGGAGTTCCCCCATTCTTGAATCTGAACGAGTCGCGTGCTGGCGTGCCTTTACTCTTCTTATTCATTCTCCTTTCATTGCTGCCGCCCTCGTCCTTAGCGTTTTTTTTTTCGAGTAAGTCGCGCCTTGCATCCTATTTATCTCTCAGAGTCTTCTTTCTTGAAATCCGTTGTCCATAAATAGAGCGTGATTCCCCTGCGTGTAATGTAAAGTATTTCAAGACTTGGGGTAACGTTCTGCATGCCCATTGTATTTGTTTTGGTGAAACGGAAAAGTAACATATATATACACTCGTACTGTTTATGCAAGTTATCTTTCTTACGTTTGTTATAAATTCATTGCATTAAATTATTATTGGTTAAATAATATTATTACGACATGTGTATATTCTATTACATAATTAATATTAATGTTAATTAATGAAGTACTGCATTCGTTACGATGCATATAAATTTTTTAGATATTTTCTTAATGTTACCTAAAAGAATGTATGACAGAAAAACAGAAGTTGCCGATTATAAATTAGTTCCACTCGGAAAATTCGCCCTCCAAGCAGATCGCAATTTTAATAGCCAAGACAGTGTTCTTGTCTTAGATGTATGAAGTCATAAATTAAATGGACCATAATGACCTTTGCGGTTGAAAAGAATTTTTAATTTTCCTCGTGGGTATAAGAACGTGTAGAAGTGGAAAACCTTGTTAACCCGTGAAGATACAGTGATATTAATAGTCGCACAAGACGGACCGCAGGAGCCTTTGTGTTTATACGAATTACCGCGGGCAGGAACGCGCGCACCACGGGGGCAATGCCTTTTCCTTATATATATGCCTTCCCCTTCACTATTTTTGGAGTTTAACCGTTTTCCTCGGCGATGTAAAAGTTGACTCGGTATCCGGCTTCCGGTGGCCCGTAAAATTTAATGCAGGAGGAACTCGCGCCCCTTGGCCTTGTGTATAACTGGAGCAAACGGGAGCAAACGCAAGGGACGAAGATGATAAGGACTGCGGTGTAGAATCTTCCTTCCGAGTCGTATACATGTATTTAAACGTGTGGGTTTGAATGATTTTTATAGCCTTTCGCCGATCCGTCCCTGCCCTTGTCATACTCGCATCATCTTGTTTTCGTGGAATCATTAAGCTTGCCTGAGTTATGGTATGCTTTCCATGAGCAGCAATGAGCCTCGTGATTTCATTATAGTGTCAACTTCTTCGTTTCTTATAGCTGTATTATATGTGCACCTGGAGTGTCATGCTTTATTAATACTTGAACATTTCACAATTTTTCTTAACTGAACATCGTGTTACATTAGACAAAATATACGAAAGAGAATAATTACTTCTAGGTAATTAAAAACAATCCCTAAAATTGCGTTTTACTTGATCAAATACTTTACTATTTAAATAATAAAATATTACATTTATCTTTTTGTTGTAGAGAAAAATTACCACCTCTAAAAATTACGGTATTATACCGATTTAGAAAAAACAGTTTTGAAAGTTAGGAACGGTCGCTCGATTTGGGATATAAGTAAAGTCTTATCGCAGACTTTATACACGGAGAGAAAAACCCATTAACGGTTACTAACGAAATTAGTATTCATTACTAACTCAGTTAGGTAAACTGAAGACGATAAAGTTACATAGGTAATAGCTACAAAACTATATAGGAATAAGTACTAATCCTTATTTAAACGGCTATGTAGGTACTCAGTCCTAGTATTTTATGTAATAGTTACTATCCTAAAATTTTATAGGTTAATGAAAGCCAACAAATTCAGAAACAAGGTTAAAAACAATAAAAATAATGATTTATTTTATACCAAACTTTATGTCCAATTTTTTAGTATAAACGTATTACTATTAATTACTATATCGCTGGTAATCAGAAACTGTGAAAGAAGTTCGATAGAGAATGTTACTTTCGTAAAATGCTTAAAATATAAATTTATCGTATTATAAACAAAACACAGAATGTTCAATTGTTTCGTGCGTGCTCTCTTCCTCGATCCATCTCAGTCTGTCTCTCTATCAGCTATCTCTCACACACTCATACGCGTATGCACCCTATACCAGTCTGGCATTATTACTTAATTATTATTAATTAATTATTAATCATTATATATAAATAAAATCGCGCCTTATTATCATTTTTATTTATTACTATAATAATTAATAAATTTATTTAATTCTAATTAGCAATGAATACTTAATCGCGTATAGTAATCAGTCCTTATGTACCTTCAATTGAAAAGATAAGGACTCATTACCTGAAAAAATAGGTACTCGTTCCTAAAAATCCTGGCAATGAGTTCAAACGAATTTTATTGGCTGCACTTTACCTAACCGTTAGGGAATCATTACTAAGTTTTTCTCTCCGTGTACAACTTTATACACTCCATAGTTAGGGAAAAATAGCCTTTAACTGTGCAACATTGTCGAAATATAATTATTTAGACAAATCAGAGGACAAAAAAGCTTATAACCGGAATTTTTAGTCGTTAAAATCATCGTCTTCGCCTCGGGACCAACTTCACGCAATGGCGGAACTTCAACTTTCCTCTCTTGTACAGTAATGTACTATTATCGGGAAAAAAATAATTAGAGATAAGATTATGTTAGATTTCGTTAATTTAATTATTTAATTACAATTGAAGTACTAACGACCAATACTTATAGATTGTTGATAAAGCATTTCGTCTAAATTATTTATTATTTTATAATGCCAATTAATATTTTATCTTATTTTTTGTACACTTCTTCGATTAAACCAAACCTTAATAACGTTCAAACTATTTCAGTGTTCCAAAGTTAATATTAAAACCTATAATGATTGCATTTTTTGTTATTAATCGGAAATTAAAAATGCTTTAGAATCCAAGCTATTTTAATTTTTGTTAGGCCGTCTTTTCTTTATATTTTGTATTTGGGATAAAAAATACACTCAACAATTGCAAGAAAATTTTTGTTCCCCGGAGATAAAGTATCAATAACATAACATACACGATATAAGTATTTACCTAGAATAGGAATATTAAAAATATTTTCTGTGTTTACAACGTAACAGTACCTTAATTACAAGTTTAGTAGTGTATACACATAGAGAAGTAAATATGTGCAATAAATAAATATTTCTTAATTATTAATACATCGTATATAACATCCGCAAGAAAAAGATCTTGTATATACACAAAAGACATGGTGACTTAATAGTTAACATTCACTTCTCTCAGTGTACTTAATATAAAGACTTGCTTTACTACTTACCTCGCAAGATCAAAATCGATTATTTATACATATATAGTTAAATTTCATTGTTTTGCATTACTTGCAAAGGGTTAATTTATTTGTATATTATGTAATAATGTAATAATGAAAATAATGTAACAAATAGTCATTGTTGTATTTATCGACAAATGTATTCCATTGATGTATCGGCAACTTCTCAATCGGTAAATAGGCAAATTCAACATTACAATCAAAATATAACTTCGATCTTTTCCTTCATCGTTCATTCATCTCGTCTTGTCCAGAAGAAAATGCGGGAATTTTTCTCTTGTAGCTTTGAAAGCTTTGAAAAATCGTGATTATGTGTTTTATCATTCTGATGCATCAAAACGTATTTTTTTCATTACCAAAAATTACAAATAATTTAACATTATAACGCATTTTAATCTTCATTCCATTATTTAGTAATGAAAGTTTTGACCTTATAATAATATACCATAATTCATTTTAAATATAAGCCATGTTAAAATTTATGTAAAGTAATTTAACATACATTGTTAATGTAATGGATCAACCCATTTTTTTATAATGACAATTATTATTGTAAGAAGCCTATATACCGCAAACAAAATTCTTTGTACAATATCCATATTCCAAAAGTCTATAAATTTAAAAATTGACGACAGAGTGATTACATATTTTGTTAAGTAAAACTCCAAAAATAGATCACTTATTTATACCATCTGTTAGTAATCACATATGCTTACTAGAAGCTACTTATGTAGCAATATGTGTGTGTATACTGACAACGATGTGGGAAATATATAAACATCTTTCCCTTTCGTCGCCAGAATCACAGGGCGATGCCACATTTAAACATTATACCTCTTTTTTTGTAAAATTCAAATACTTCTCCTGCAGCTATGTTTTTTTTATTCCCAACCCAGAAATTTTGACTCAATTATGTTTTAGTTCTCATGGGGATTTTGTCAAAAAAAAAATCAGAGACACTTGTTTCAAATAGTAAACTACACCGAATATTTTTGTAATGTATTATACATTAAACAGATATTCTTTATGCAGCATATCTACTACACTTACATACTTAAATAGTTTCTTTGTAATATTTATTTCCATAATCGGCTTCATTCGTACGCTAATTATTTTAACGTAAAACTCATACACTCGATATTGTTGAGGTGTTTACAGGGTTAAGTAACCAACTGCTAAAATATCTATTAGAATGACAATAATCATCAATATTTATCGGGTTTGGAAGCTCATGGAAAACTCGTTTAAAGACTAATCATACAGTGTCAAGTATCGTTATTTTATCCCCGCAGAGAATGCAAAGTGGTCCGAAGGATTTCAAGTAGTTATGCACGCAGAATGTAAGAATCATTAGGGGAGCTTTATGAGTTGCGTCTAGTCACATGATTGCTTGACCCCCAAAGAAAAGACACCCCGTAAAGTGTCATCCTCCTTCTCTCTCTCTCTCTTGCTTTCTTCATTTTCGAGAGCTTCAAGATTTACGAGTTTCAAGCGTGGCGCACAGATATCATGTGTCAGGCATATGTATACGACCAACGCAACCGCGAAACTCTCCTACTATGACTCTCTTCTCACACACTCGTATCTCTTTATCTCACTCTTTACTCTTTCCAGCTAAAAGCCTCCCACACGGGTAACCCGACACAATCTCGTTTCGTCTCTCCTTGGTAAAAGGCTTGTCAATAGGGAACCGATGCAAAGTTTCGATCTTCAATTACGCAAATGCTCGTGGTTATTCTGCAGCTGCTCGGTAATCGTTAAAGAACCGGCATTTAAAATCGATTATATTTTCCTATGCCTAAAGGTATTGCACAAATTCTGCACAGCATCCATTGTTAAGTTTATCTGTAGCTGTGCAAACTGACCAAACTGGTTAGATGGTACATATCTGGCGTGTTAAATAATTATTTCGTATAAAGGACGGAAAGCGCCAACTTCCAAGCACGGAGAAAAATAATTTATTAAATTCAACAAAGTCGTTTTGCTACTTCGTTGTAACAATTATTTGGACAATCTTAACGAAAAATTTGATTCCGTTTATTACATGTTGAGTTATAGGAAAATTATATTAGCAGTGAATGTATCGCTAAAAGAAAAATGTTTATTTCCCAATCAATTATTTATTTCTTTAGCATAAGTAACTGTTACAATTACAACAACTTGTAATTGAAAATATCAAAATTATGTGTCGAAGATTTTTTTGTAAATCTGACAATTTTATTTCGTTGAAGCAGTGAAGTGAATTGCTACTTCTTGCAAAAATGTGATAGTTTCAACTAAAACAAAAAGGTTGCGAAAATTGCGGAAAACTGACAGCGAACGTCGAATCTAACCTGCAACATTCCGTTGAAATTTTTGTATAACTTTTACATCTATATTTATTATATTAAATTTATTTAATATTCAAATAATTAGAATTTCGAACATCGGACGTGTACCAATACTATTAAATATCTCGTAATTCATAAGAAACAGAATAATTCATCTCTAAAGTGATTTATATATACACCATTCTAACGTACTCTTACTCATTGTCAAATACGCGTCATCGCTTGATCCTCTGACGATCCCTGAACATGGTCGTTTCGGGCTTGCTTCGACTTCATTCGGCAAAGAACTACCTATCTTTTAGTTGCTTCAAATCTTTCGCGTATTGCACATCGTATATGACGTGGCGATGACTTTCTGAGCAAAGACCTCTCTATATTTACTGTCCCGCTTTTTGGACTCACTATCGCTTTTGCAAAATTCACACGTGCATTAAGTGATCGAAGTTTATCAATGTTATCCTTTTTCACGATATTCGAACCATCGTTACAATACTTGTATTAATTAAAAATATATTTTTTGGCAAATATTCATTTAAAAGTGCTACATTTAGTTTATTTTTAAAATTTATGCATATTTTTTATAGTACTTACATATTAATGTCAATTAAAAACTATTATTTAAAGTACAAAAAAAACTACAATTTTAATGACAAATACAGTTGTTACAACGAATATATTTGTTTTAGTAATCATATCACTTGCTAAATCAGCAGTATATTTTTGTTGCAAAAACAATTATTAAAATTCATCAATTAATGAAAGTAGCATCTGGCAACGAAAATCTGTTAAGTTTATGTAATCACTAAATTCGTAACGGCAACCACTCTTTTCGTTGACTTAACAATTCATTTGTCTTCGTGAGATAACCGCTTTCCGACGTCCTTGAGTATAAAAATTGTATATACACCTTGACCACAAAAAAATCCCCGGAACATACGTTTTTCAATCGACAATCAACTGTGATTCCAGACATTTCTTATTTTACTGGTATAAATGAGTAGTATACTATTTATCTTCTATAAAGACTTTTATAAGATTCTTAATAACAATAACGGTACTGATGAGATGAAATAAATCATTACGTGTCAAATTTCTATGTTTTCATAAATATTTCTAAAATCTTAAATAATGAAACAAATTAGTGGACTCATTATTATTAAGAATACATTGAAATAAGACCAGAAGAAATTATGTCCAGTGTATTGCCCGAGTAGAAACTAAGTTTAACCAAAGAGTTCAATGGGCAGGATTCGACGATTGAATTAACGGTACCTCTTTTTTCTCTCATACTGTAATCACAAATTGTATTATTGAATATACATAACTATGCATTTTGAGAATAGTAAAAATCGATCAGAAACCACGATGTGTCACAAATTATCCAAACGTCATTCAAATCGCAAGCTGTTTGTATATAGAGAAAGGCTTCGCGACACAAGACGCGCTTACGCATTTATACGGGTAGGCATATACTTACGTTTGTGCGAGCAGATATCCGAACGGTTCGGGTGCGAAGCGAATCACAGTGAGCTCGTCACGCGGGGTGAAGATCACACACCCCTCGAGAGGAAAGATATCTGGCCGTCTCTCTTTTTCCCTGCCTGTATACGTACATACACATATGAGCATTATAACCCGGTAATCAAACGCGCGATCCTACGCGCTTCGCAGGGGTTGGGGGACCACGTGCCTATGCGTGGCGGCTACAATGAATCTAAACCCATAGGAGAAAACGAGATAGCACTGTAGGCCAGCTGCTCGGTGCGTCTGATACTCGCTATGATTCATAGCTCTGGGCAACGAGTCTGAGCACGTGCCTTGTGCTTTATCTCTCCTTCTCTCTCGTTCATTATGTTATGTGGCTAGGGAAACGTTAATAACCGGAGAGCAATAATCGAGTACTTCTTAGGTGCGATTAAACTTATACGGTTCAACGATTGAACGCATATTGCGGCTCCATCGAAAAATATAACGCGTAAAACAACTTTTTAATTTGGACACTCAAATACTTTTAATTATTTTTATCGAATTTGATTATACCAAGGTTTCATCTTGATCGAGATTAAGGTTTGATAAAATTTATAATGTGTTTGCGTTACACGGATTACTTTTGGTATAAAACTGTAGTTTATAGATGTAGATTGTCATTTTATTTTTTAATAATTATAACGCAATTTATGAAAGTCAAAAAGTTTATATTGTACACAATTTTATATTTATTATTTTATAATTTACTAGGGACAAACGATGTGATAATAAATACTATTAATTATTTATTTAGTAATTATTATAATAACTGATTTCATATTTACTATATACATAGTTATTTCGGGTATATCAATAATTTCTATTCTAAACTTGTTACGAACATTTTCATTGGATTAAAAATTATAAATAAAATTTATACCATTATACCGTCATCATCATAATATTATTGTGTAATATCAAACTACGATAACGTTTTGTATTGAAGACAAAAATTCAAATACATATGCATCCATAGTTACCCATAATTCTTCCCCTCTACTCCTAATGCAGCTTATATATAATAGATTCAATTGTACATTATTTGAACATATGCATAATTCGAACAGCCCCACATGTAACTGAAACTTTTTCTAATTTTTTAGAGATAAATAGATGTATTTTCTTATTATTCAAGATAATAATTAAGTATAACAAACAATATAAAATATATACCTATATCGATAAGAGTTATGTATACACTGTATAGAAAATATATTTTTTGCTCTCTCCTTTCACGTGGCTTTTCTTCCTTTTTACAGGAAAATCTGAAGGCACACGTCGTTGTATAGACAAGAACAACTTCAATGGGTGAGTGAACATCAATAGCACTTTGCACTTTGTTATACGAAATACCTTACCAAAATAGACGTTCCATTTTGCGACGCACTTCGATGAGTTCATCCACCTTAAAAATTTGATCTACGTATCGAAGTAAAATTTGTACGTTAAACTTCATCGAAGTGAAAGACTTCAAAGACCAGGTAGGGTCAACAATGCCCCAAATCCACCTTCCCTCGAATAATGCAAAGGGAAGGATCAAGTTCCTCCCACGCAACTCTTACACACATGCCACATAAGAAACCTATTAAAGAACCACGTTTTGGCGTACTCCCGCTGTTACATTTTTTTTTTCAATCTTCTTACTTTTGCGTCTGTCCGAATGTGCGGTTCTCGGAAATGTCACATATAACTTCAAAGGAAAAAAGGTTCGTTGACTGAAGAAGAAAGCAATGTGACGCTTCGAAGAGAAATTCGGTACTCCTCGAAAGATTCACTTTGTTGAGATTTTTACGGATGAATGAGATTTTTTTCTAAAAGGAAGTATAATATTGTATATCTTAGATTGATTTAATACTCGAAGTTCTTAACATTACTATTAAATATCCAGGTACCTGTCACTTTTACGATAAAATATTAGAATGTAACAAAAAGTAAACGCAACCGAACATTGAAGTTTTCAAACATTTCAATTAAAACATAAATTATAGCGATTTTATATATACCTATTTTGATAATAAACTTGTCACCTTACAAAATACAAGTTCTTCACTCTCTAAATTCCTTGAAGTGAAAATAAAGCGATTTTTCTCTTTTAACTCTAAGGAATTTGAAGAACACAAATGTAATACTAAAAATTAAAAAAAATAGTCTTTAAATACCATATTTACTTACATATGTACTTTAAATAATTGTCATTAATACATTGTGTATCTTACATTAGAATTTTGTTATTCAATATAAGTCAAATATAGCAATGTTAGAGCACCGCACTTCATATTTTATTAACACATGATATTCTAATTTATATATTCTATAGATAACAATGATCAAATCCACCGAAATTAAAAAAAAATGTATAATAGTTTTCGTACCACCAGGAATGTATAATTTGTGAGGTGCCTCATTAGTTTTGCTATAACTGGTCTAACCACTTACGTTAGAAGCTAAAAAAATACCAGTTGCGAATACGATCATCAAATTATAAAAAATATTTTCTAAGAACCGGTTGGGATAACCAGGCCTTAAGTTTCATTATCAAATCGTTGTTCCAATTTCTGAGAAGTGTCGCGATCACACAAACAAAGTCCAAGTGTAAAAAGAGAAGGAACCGCAATGCACATAATAAGAGGACACCCCGCACAAGTCTGGAATTCGGTGGGCCTCGTATCCGAGCACGAAGTGCAAAGTGTCCCCGGAATTTCCACCCTCGTAAAAAAAGGCGTCGGCGGCATTTAAAACGCAGCCCAATCTTAGTTCTCATACACATTCGCACATTTCGCGTCAAACTTGTAGGTAGGACAATGCTCTGTAAATCCATGATTTCCTATAAGATTCAATGCCTCGAGTGTACACAACACATCGAGAAACCGTTGGAATTTCGAAGACGTGTGGACGTTGTACGGTCTCGAGATTTTAGGACCTCCGCCGTAGAAACAGGTATATCTATAGGTTCGGGGGAGACCCAACCACCTCCTGAAGGGAACCAACCGACCTTGCGTGATGGGTTGCGCGTGTCTGTGTTTCACCGTTTCGTCCCTCTTTGTCTTTGTATTTTAGTGAGACTACGGGGAGCGCTTGAGATATCGGCGATACTTGAGTACAGATTTTCATTGTAGATTTGTGCGATTCTTTCCTAGTGAAAATTATTGGGAAGATACCTTGAACATTCTCCAAGATTTATAGATAGGTTTTTCTTGTGTCTTACAATTTTACGTTTTCTGTCGGAATGTTATTTATATGTTATTTTTTCGTAATCAAGTCAATTGGCCTGAAATATTTTAAATCCGTGAAATTGTTACACGTATTTTTCAGTTTTAATTTGAGATTATCTTTCATTTGGTGTACATTTCATGCTTGTTTCGAAACTTATCTTCTCCCTTATAATAATACTTATATATTTTCTCTTATATATTACTGTATCGAAACCTATTCAATTTACGCCTCTATAACAATTTTGCATGTTTATTTCAAAAGCATTTTCTAAATACAATGATAAAATTAAACTAGTAAAAATAGGTCTGCAAAATAACTTTATGAACTGAAGTAAATTTTATGATTGACCTTTTAGTAGCAATCAATATTTAACTATATACATAGGATACTTATTAATTTTAGGCATCAATTTTACCACTTTTTTAATCGAATATTGGTTAAAATCTACTAGGAGTAATTAAGAAGAGATTAAATAAAAAAATTCAGTAGAAAAATCAATATTATAATTATTATGGTCGTCACACTGCTTCAAAAAGTGTGAAGTATACAGGTAAAAATAATTTATGATCATTCCAAGGTCTATAACAAAACTTCTTACTCTTTGGTGTCTCGGTTTTATGCGTTTATTCCCCAATTAAGAGGTGAAACACCGGGTAACAGAAAGTCCACCACCGCAGGTCGACAATGCTTCGGTACCGGGTTTCTCACTTTTTTCATAACCGAGACAAAGTCTTTCCTTACGCTAAAAAAAAAGTTCCCGGCTATATATCACCTTTGGACAATGATACTCAGTGCCAGTGCTGCCCTAGAAACTCGTCGTTTCGACCTAAAATTCAAAAACCCCACCAAAAGTTCGTCAGAATAAAAAAAATAGTAGCCTCGGGAATTCTCACCCTTAATAATGTGACTCCACCGCCAAGTTAAGTAAAGGTTAGGTGAAACTAAATATGTCTTTCTTTGCTTCAACCTCACCTGAAGTTTTTCTTTGAATCGACAACGAAAAAAAAAAATTCTAAAACTTCGGTAGTGTAGGTTGATACGTGTAGACCACCATATAAGGATAACTGTTATCGAGCCAATGCAAATTGATTTTTAAAAGTTGCCTCGTGCCACAAGCCATGGAGTAAGAATGAGAAAGAAAAAGAAAAGTTAACAATTCCGATACGGCGAAGGTGGACAGAAGAATAAAAAGGAGCCACTCCCTCTTTTTAGGGATAGTCTAAAAGTTGGAAATTTCCTTCCTAAGAGGCGAGAATCTTAACGCGATGCTTGTCGCGATTCGTTCCATGGTGGTATCCCCTAGACTTTTACCAAGGTCGTTTGAACCCATCAGTTTCGGTCGCTTATTGCGTCTGGTCGGAGGGTTCCCTTGCGTGAGAGCGTCGCGAATCTTCGCAAAAGGAGGACAGTTAGTTACGATTTTCTCGACGAGTGGACCGCCTAACGATCTGTGGATTTGCCTTTTTTATACAATGATACAACTCTTGAAACGTGCACTTGCACATTATCTTTCTTTCTTTACAATGATAAATAGGAAAGTTTTTCTTTTTTATTCCTTGGTGGTTTACAACTTACAAAACTTTTGTCGCAGTCTTGAACTTGAAGTTTCTGAGAAATTAGAATTACTTCGATTCTTTGTGTCAATAGCCGAATATAAGTACCAGTAGCTTTATTTCGTAGCAACATCATTAATTCACTTGCATACACTTTTCGCAGTATAAATTCTAAACTTGGGAGGTCTAGGTTAATTTTTCATAGATTTAGTGCATCAACGATATGCACTTTTTTAATTTAATTTACGTACACTTAAGAAGACTATATTTTTATAATCTATTAAAATTTTTTTAAATTATTTACAAT
Source organism: Theocolax elegans (assembly GCA_026168455.1). Classification (NCBI taxonomy): domain Eukaryota; kingdom Metazoa; phylum Arthropoda; class Insecta; order Hymenoptera; family Cerocephalidae; genus Theocolax; species Theocolax elegans. Next base: position 29,857,198 of record CM047426.1, read on the forward strand.
TTTCACTATTGATATATGATTAATGATAAATACGTTAAGTTTGCATAAAATTGCATCAAAGTACATTTACATTTTACTTATTTCTCAGTTTTGTCAATATTAGACAAATTTAACGTACTTTTTTTTGTCTCAAGAAAAAAGTGTGCAAAAACCTTGACATTTAATACTATAGCGTGTATTAATTTTGAAAAATTACTTAAATAATTAAAAAACATAGACTATACAGATAATACATATTTTTTAACACACTTCACTTACTTAAAAAATGCGATTAACGTCTTATTCAAGCTAGATTATAATTCTACTAGAAAGGAAGGATGGTATATCTTTATCAGTTTGTCATAATCTTATGAAACCAAAATTTGATACGTTGTATATTGACTCAGTGGGAAGTTACCATTAAACGAAAGTGTTACCGTCACGTATATAAAATCGCCCTTCCGCTAATATCCCCTAGTTTACTGTATTTTACACGTAAACGACGGAATTGCTTAAAAAAGTCGTTGGCGAAGAGAAAAGGGGGTAAGATGAAAAAGAAAAGCCCATTTAGTCGAATGTTAACCCCTCTGGATAGGGATTTTGCGGGCATCTTTTCTCGATTTATCGATCTTTTAAGCAGGAATGGAAACCCTTCGTTCCCAAATCCCACGGATTTCCTTGGCACCGTCACACACATTCTCACCTGTCTTTCTTCCCCGATTTATCGGTCTTCCATCCGGCAAATTAGTCCCTTCCACGCATCCCCTTGCTAACGAGTTTCCACGAATCGTAGGATACTATAAAGCCGAGAAAAAGGAGACCTCCGGGACCAACTCGTCTCTCATTTATAATCGTGTGTATAAATATAACAGAGCAACCTATTGTGAATTCCCGACATTTTCACGGTTCGCGAATGTGAACACCCGAGACTGACATGAATTAATTATGCACACTTCCGCGTGTATCGCGCTCCGGAAAATCGGCGCACTCGCACGCAAAAATCGACAAGTTCTTTTGACCTAACGACGTAGGCGGGAGCGTAACCCTATTTACCCGTCTTCTAACACCTCGTCCCTATGCTCTATGCATCTTTTGAAATTTCTCAATTTTCCTAATACGTCCGAGCTGGTCTCGCGGGCTTTTGTCCCCTTACTTGCACTTCGCTGCTCGAGCTCTGCGCACAGGTAAAAGTTGGTAGGTGGTCGAGCGACTTTTTTCCTCTTTCGACTAGAAATTCCTTCCTCCTAGCTCCTTTCTCGAGTCCTTACTGTATTTCCCTTTTCTCTCTCTCTCTCTCTCTCTCTCTCTTCCTCCCTCTCCCTCTCACTCTCTTTTACTCGCTACTTTGAAATGGAGATTGCCTTTTTCTACGGGTGTTGGCAACTAACCCTTTTGCGGGATGTATATTCTTTGAAGATCCAAGACAGCACGCGCGCGTGGATAGCGATTCTTCCTCGCGTTATTATGAATCGTTTTTGGTTTGTTACCGTTTTTCAAATTGAAGTGACTCGGTTTAACTTACATCTGTCCAGCGTCTGATTTCGCTTTGTTAGATCTTGGACACTGGCTACGTCCGGTCTTTTCAGCTAGTCCGGACACAGGTGACAAGTATTTCTCTAGGTTATTATTGACTGTTTAATTCATTACAGCATACCTAAAGTAAAAGTCAATGTTAATTTTAAAATACGTTCTGTTTTTACTAATATTTCAGAAAATTTATTAATCACAGATATATTTATTACCTATATTGATTTAATTTTGCCAAATTAATCTCACAAACTACATAACTAATTTACTATAAAATTAATTATTCTTGTATAGAAGAAAAAAAGTGATATAATTTATCTATCAATATTATTGTTAATGTACACTTTAATATAAATTGTATTAAAAAACTTGCTTGATTAGGTAATCGTAATCAAATATCTAAATCGCGAAAGGTAAGTTATGGTTTATTAGAAAAAATAATTAATGGCTACTAAATATTATTTTATTTTTATTGTTTATTGTTGCTTCAAAATGAAACAATTATTAATTTAGCGTTTCATACGTAGTTTAGCGGATGTTCGTACTTTATTATTATATTGCTACTGTGTATTTAAGGTCTTATAATGTCGAATATCGTTTTTCGTTCTTATTTATAAATTACAAAAGACGACAATCAACTAATAGTCACTAAATATTAGTAAGGCGACATGAATTTAAAAAATTTAATTTTTGAAATTTTTGATTGAATACAGTAGAAATTTGAACTATGTAAATTAGAAAGTTCGAAGGTATGAGAATATATAATAAAACAATTTCAACGTTATATTTACAAAAAGTTTATATTCATAAAGTAATAGTATTTCTTATGACATGTATAATTAAACGCTCTGGCCCGATGATAGTCGTATATAAATAAAGAAAAGACGCTCGATGAAAAGGGTTGGCTTCTTCCTCGGAGCAAATCTTTCTGAATCGCGATCCGCAATGGAAAATCTACATCCGCCTTATTGTGCGTTTGTCGGCATCCGAATACTTACAAAAGAGCTACGGTTGACGACGCGACATTTGTGGCAATACCCGCACAACAAATAGTGAGACATTCAGGACAACGGCACTCTATAGAGTCTCACATGAAAAAGCTCGAATCGACTTAATCGGCTCACTCTTCGCGAGATTCTTCTCGGATCCTCCTCCCAGATTTTTCTCGGAGCTACTCTACCTTTTGCCGTCGCGAGTGGATAATAAGCTGAGGAATTCGATATACTTTATGCAATACAATGTACGGATGTCTTCGTTGGCGGTTTTCGCGTAAGTCTTTCATGGGATTTGAACCTTCTATCTACTCCAGTAACAGTTTATAGCGTCTACATCATCAATGATGTCTGATGGATATATTCTTTGCAATAAAGATTACATTGTATGCGTGCAGATGGAATTTTTGATAATTACGTACGTTGTTGATTCATAAGAAATTTGATATTTTACTTTATTTGTCTACACCAAAAAAACTTTTTCACACATATTACTGTAAAATTCACGGTAAAGTTAAAACAATGAGAAAAACTCTGTTATTTTTATTCTGATTTTTAGTAATATTTAAAAGATGCATAATAAATTTTACGGAGACGCATAATAATTTTGTATACTTAATAATATCTAAAATAAATAATTTAATAAAATGTCACGACATTTAGTACATTTTAATGTATTTAGACACACTTTTTATTGTTTCGGAACAGTAATTTTTACTAACGATAAGTCCAAATTGTATAGCATCGCGCGAGCTTGATTTATTATTTATTAGGTCGATCTTTAAGGAAAGAGTCACATTGGGTATTACATCAAATGACTCTTAACCTAAGAAACATGTATTTGACAGTAAATATTTTAAATGTCCTAAATATCATTGATTATAACTTGTATTAAATAATTTTACCAATACAACACTATAAACATTATATATTGTCGTAACTTTAGAAAATGTGATATGTTAAGTAAAAAATTAATACATTCGTGTTTATCTGTATAGTAATTGTTGTAACGAATTGCACAGTAATAATTAAAAAACATTTATCCTAGTATAACTTAAAAATTTTAGAATATAAATGAATATTTGAAATATCAGTGATTAAACTTTATTTATTTTCTTTAACACAATTAAATTAAATTAAATTAGCGTAACATTTTAATATGGTTTGGAAAATTAGTATGTTTACCGTGCTTGCATTGTAAGTGCATTCAACAATTTCTCTGTACCCTTACTAATTTTGAAACTTTAAAAATGAATCAATGCTAAAATTCTGAAAGATCTGAAATCCTGTCACTTCCCGAATTCCGGTGTCATAAAGACTTTGTTAATCGATGTAAAGAAAAGATTCGTTATATTTAGTACGGGATCGCGAGCTCGATGGTTTCCCACGTGCTCAACCGTCTTTTTCCGGAAAACTAGCCGATGTCTCGCAAGACCGAGATTCCTCATCACGCGTACATATAAAGCAAAAAGAAGAAAATAACCCCCGTGAGGAATAGAGGAAAAAGTTGGCGGGAACGTGCGATCTCACCCCCGCCCGCTCGGCTTTCTCATCTCCCTTTCTCTCGGCCTTTCTTCCGATTGACTGAAGTACTACAACACACCGCAGCCCGGGAGGCATGAATTCATCGGTCGCCAACTAACTGACTATAAGCGGCTCTTTTCTCATAGAACCATGCTGTGTATATATATTTATATATTTTTTCAACATTGGAACCTTATTCTGAAGCATCAATATAGCCGCAACGAAAATAAGCGCAAACAGGAAATACATCCAAAGCTTTCACTCATAATGTCATCTTTTCGAACCAAATATAATTTCTTTTGGATTGTTCGAGTTGTAGCTAATATTTCATTTTTATAATTAAATATCAATAAAGAGTGTCACTATAATATACAATGAAATCGTGTACTTCTAATATCGTCAATAATTAATAATGAAATGTAATAACACAAAAATTACGCACTTACATTTAATAAATAAGGAAGAAATAAGTAAATGCCAACACTGTCAAGTTATATTCACAATCAATCATCTACTCATCAACTGTCCCATATATGAAAACGAAAGGAAAAAGTGTAAATTAAAAAACAGTTTACGTGAAATACTCAGTGACAAAAACCAGTGTTTAAAAGTTTTAAACTATTTGAATAACATTAACCTTTCAGACTTAATTTAATTTAATTGTACTATTAATGTAATTATATCACCGCTTTCACAACTAATATGCTTATTGTAATGTATCCGTTTAATGTATAACTATAACATGTATAAGTAAATTAGTCATTAATACCCTTATAGGGGGACATGACTTAAAATAAATAAATAAAAAAAATGTAATATTTATTTGACAATATTTATTTGCATTTACTTTTGTGCACGATGCACTAATATTTTAGAAATAATTTAAATTAATAAAAAAAATCGTCCTCATGTGCACATACAAATTATGCACATAAATATTGTACACATATAATTTTTTTTTCTTATTTTGATGTGCACTATTCTTGTGTATAAACATTATGTGTTTAATTCTTGGGTGTACAAATCTACCCTTGTCATTTATTTTTATCTTTTGTTAAAATTTATCTATAGCAACTTTTTACATTAGAAAAATGTATTAAAATTAATCTTCATATCAATCAGCAGTTAAAGAACCAACAGTTGCGTAGCTCAAAACGGAAAATGCAATAATTCGTACCTCGACTCGTACCTGACACCTTGACTCGCTTGACTCGCTTGACGAGCATGACAAACGTACGACAGCTTTATACTTCTCGGTATTGTCGAACGACTTACAAATCGATGAATCTGGGAATGATAAATATGTATGAAGAAACAAGCTAATTCCTTGGCAAGCATGCATTCTAAATAACCTAAATAGTTGGCCTAGTTTGAAAGCAAGCCATCAGTTAAATTTTGGTGCACTTGACGAAAAATTTCCATCAAGCTTCTTCCCATCCATGTCTTGGGCTGTACTCATTCTTCCTATTTTTTTCGATCGCTCTTTCGCAGAATCTTCCTTTCACATCCGAGTCGTGAAAACACGAAGGCTGGCCCCTGGGGCCCACCACCGACGAAGCCTTGGCGCACCCTCGATGGAGTTTTTCCCTTTAACGCACATCTACACTGCACTCACACATAGCGGCTGCTCACAAGATTCTTGAAAGACCGTCGAGGCGACAAGAAGACGGTTACCAGCCGGGCGATTTTCCCTCTCTCCTCGAGGCTTCGGTTCATTCATGAAAGTTAGCTTCATTCATGAAATACCTCGAGTCTCTTAGGTCTCCGGTGCTCTGAATGCGCGGCTAGTTTACCAGCACTCCTCTTTCCTTTTCCGCGTTCGCATTTTTTCCACCCCTCTATTTAATCCTCCCACACCACACCTAGTGTAAAACAGGAAAAATGCCCCTAAGCTCCGGATCTTTAATGCACGTGTCCTCCCACTTTTATTGTTAAGGACGACAGCGTCGTTGGCAACGTACCGACTGATTCGTTCGTCGAATTCGCGGGCGGCTGGCTTAAAAGAGCCAAAGTTTGCGCTACTATGATCGAACCCTTGATGGTTATATACGACATAAGACCCTTGAGCCACGCGCGCCTACCCGCGAGCTATTTGAAAGTGTCTTTATTGAACTCGTACATACAGAGAGCGCGAGAGAGAGAGAGAGAGACCGTTACGAACAGTTACGGCGCGTGGGCGAGAAGCTCGTTCCAGGAAAAAGGTGCCACGGAAAGGAAGTGCCCCGGGTACAAGAGTATCTCGTCTCTTCATTGTTTAGCTCCGTCTTGTAACGCGCACAATGCACAAAGAATCCCGGGCACGCGTTGATAATGGGTAGCTTCGAGGATCTCCGTTTCTTAACGGACTCCCGCTCGGGTTTTACAACTCGAGGATCGCTGAATTTTTCGCCTTATACTTTTTACTCGCATTATTTCGACGGGGGTGGCTAAAGGAGACCGCGAACGTGTTTTGTTGAGAATACAAGCATATAGAAGATGCGCCACGCGCGCGGGCGTAACCTTTGGTTTTTCATCGTTCGTTGAAGTAGAAGTTCGTTGGATGTCGTCTTCGCTTCGATGAATTTTCGTGGCTCTACGCTTTGTTGCACTTCTTTATGCTTTGAAGTTTGATACTCTCATTCGAATTTTTTTCTTCTCTACATTTGACAATGAGATCTTAAATCGCTACGTAAGAATGCGTTTTTCCGTTATTTTTTAAGTTTTTCTGTACAAGATTTGTTTCTCCACGGTCCTCATCGTGTGTGTTAAATTGCAGATGCCAGTGCTTAGATATACTCTTGCCAAAGTATTACAGTCATTTATTATAACGATTATGTACATAATCAACTATATTATCATTCTTTAATATATTATCTAAAGGTGGCATAAATAATATATATTTTTCGTATTTTCGTTTATTGTTTCGTAAAAAATGTATCCCTTATGTAACTTTGTATACGTATATTTTAAAAATGGTATTAAGAGTTATAACTGAGTAATGAATGATGTATCGATGTTGTAGCATTGTTAAAAATGCAATAAACTTGTATATAATTAAGATAATAATTTTCTAACACATCGAGAAACGAAACCAAATTCTGAAGATAAAATAGGAATTGGCTAAAAAATTGTGAATTTGAGTACGTATAGCCGTTTCTTTATATTCGTATAAAGCCAAGCGCGATTCCGTCTCTAATAATATAGCAGAAGTTGCACCTCTTAGGTCGCGGAAGTCGTAAGGAGATACGAGGAGATAAACGATAGTAAACGCCGCGCCCGAGGAATCACAAAAGGAAACGGGGGAGCAATCGATGCGAATAACGAATCCGAGGAAGTCAGGGAATAGTGGCAAGGAAAGCCGTGTACGCGTTAGACTACACGCGTGAGCGGGAAAAGAGCGGAAGGAAGGGTTTGTTGTCGGTCGGTCGAATGCGAGCGTTGGAGTGTTGTTTCCTCCTTTAGTGTATGAGTTCAAGTAGCTCTATTCACCGGGCGCGCGTGTTTTGCTTTCTTCCCTTTGATCGGGCGCTCCTTTTTTCCTTGGGCTTTGTGGACGCGCGCGCCCATTCTGTCAGGCCCCGTGATTCCTCCCTCGACAATGACAAGCGCAGACTGTGTGAAAGAAAGAAGAAGAGAACGGGAAAGAAAGGCAGGTTAGACTGTAGGTGGCGTGTACCTGTTACGCGAGTTCCTTCTTTCTTCAGTTCTTCTCGAGGGAGCGCGGAACCGCCTCCTACTCGCTCTTCGGCAAACCTCCTCGAGAGGGAGCACTACCGCCGAGAGAAACATTCGCGTAACCGTCACTTTTTGAGCTTTCTCTTATACTTTTTACCTTCATTCATCGCTACCGACCATTCCTTCTTTTTACATTTTTCCCTTTTTTTCCTTTGATACATTGTTGGAATTGACAATCCCCTTATACCTTTTTTCTTTTAATTCAAGTACTTCACTTCGCTATTTATTTATGTATATAAATATCTCCAAGATACACTCAAGTATATAACACTTAAGCGACCTATGTAACCGATTATTAAAAAATTAAATATTACATTATTTAATTATTCAAAATATCTATGAACAACAATATATATATTTATATGTTGTATACGTATACGAATATTTGCAGTTTTACTTTTATTTTTATTTTACTTTTAGCTTTCTTCATTTTACTAGCATTACTCTAATAAATTTTATGACCCTTAGTCATCTTTATCAAAAACTTACGTATTTTATTAAATGTATTTTATTCACCGCATAACATGACATACCAACCTTAATATTTACAATAATTAACAATAACTAATCGAAAAAAAACTTCAAATAGAGTTTAGCGTTAAAGGTTTAGTTACCCCGTTACCGTTAAAAAATTCTCTGTCTATCCGACCAAGGTACATAGATATTGACTTTTTCTCATCTCTTTTTGCTCTCAAGACTCATTCTTTGCTCACTTTCGAGGGCGCCTTTTACGAATGAGTGAAAGATCGACGTGCCGCGCCCCCGCTGCTGGGCCGTCAGCGCGACAATGAAACTTGTTGTCCCCGCGGTCCATTTCTCTGGTTCTGTCTTTTTTCGCCGCGCTATTATGCAGCGCGACACGACACGGTCCGCACCGTTTCCGCTATCTATCACCACGAGAATGTGACTGGACTAATTTTTACCTTTTCTTCGTGTGAAAATTAGCGAGGAGAGTCTCGGTTACACGATTCATGCTTTTTGCACGCGCCCAAAGACGGCATTCTTTTCTTTATTTTCAGCTTCGACTTTTCTTCCAACTGCCGTATATTGTGAGCGGCACCGAGCTTTGAAAGTTCTTCGCTTTTCTTTTTCTATTGTTTGTTTTACATTGGTCAACTTACCGCAGTAGACGCCCATAATATTGAGTTATTGGTTTATTTGCATTTGTTGAATATTCACGGAACAAGTCAAAGAGAAGGTTCGTACAGCCAAGCCAAAATATTGAGTCAAACGACGGAAAACTATTTTTATCAAACATTACATATACATTCTTAATTGAGGCATGTGGTGTCGCGGTAGAGATAGAGCGGTAGACCTGTACCCGGGTATTCCGGGTTCGATTCTTGGCCTTTGCCAGGCATCGCATGTCTATATCCCTGACTAGCACCAGATTGGGAGAATAAACAACGTAAAACAATTTTAATAATACGTTATAAATCAATATTAATCTTTTTTATAGCTGTCTTCAATTTCTTCAATATATATGTATATAAAGGTTATGTGTACCAATATTCCTTAATTAAAAGATTAAAATTAATTACTTATTAAGGCATAAAGCTGCAGCTGCTCTGATATTTTGCTCGGGCTTATCTTAATTAAATATTATCAAAAATTATGGTAAAACGATGAAAGTGAATATTTGAGGAAATTAATAATAATTAATTGAATCTTTCCGGTCGAAAGACGAACTAATGGGTGCGCAATTCAAGCCCGTGGCGACATCGTTGTACCGAAATTGAGAAAGCAAAACGATAAAAAAGGGGCGAGAGAGAGAGAGAGAGCGAGAGGCAAAGCCTCGCCCGGCGGGGGTATAGGGCCGCCCCCCACTTGGTCATCGCGCGAAACGACCGTTAAAAAATGAAGCAAACCGACGTTGCGTATACACATACACGGTTCGCTCGAGACGGTCCCCCGCAAAAACCCTTTCTCCCTCCGGCGAAATCCTACGTTGGTGTAAGAGTGCGCGGAGGAAGGAGAAAGACGGAGAAGAAAGAAGCGCACGAGCGAGAGAAAGCCATTGCCGGCGCGTCCTCTCGTCTTTGTTGCTCCTTTTATCCGTTGAGCTAAACGCGCAGCAACGGCATTGGTCCATCTCGCGGGACATTTAAACGCTCGCGCGAGCGTCTCGGCATTTAAACCTCCCCCCCTTATCCCCACTCGAAGGCAAAATACGCGACCACCGCAACGTTTCTTCTCAATCTTTCTTCTGTATAGTGTATAGAGTATCTTCTTTGAGATACCGAGACCGAGCTTCCTTAGCTTTGTTTTCGGGAGTGCGTATATCTACGTAGCGGAATGCGCAGCTGTCGGTGCGGATGCTTAGCTTTTTTCCGGGAAATTATTTTTACCGGTCTTTTATGTTTTATAGAATTTACCGAAAAAAAGAGAGAGATTCATTTGATCGGTACCTATTAACGGGGATGCTAGAAATTCTGCACCTTTTTTGCGCGATTTATATGAATTAAATTGTAGGGTTTCTTATTATTTTGACAGTAAAAGATTCCTTAGCACAATGTAGAATTGATATACCTATTTCTTGGAACTACGAATCATTATTCAAAGATAATTATGCGCAATTATTGATGAACCTATAATTTAATATTACTTTAACGGTATAACCTATCCCATGGCTAAGAATATATGTGATTCTCCATTTCAATAAAAATACTAAATATTGTTTTATACGCGTATACGTTTCTATAAAGTCATGTAGACATAAAGATTTTATTTATAAGCATGATACATTTTTACACCACACGAAGAAAAGTGTACCCATCAGAATTGCAGGCAATGGTGGTATAATAAATTCTTAAAGACAATGTTACATATCTATAGAATAATGTGCTATAACATTCACAGTACAATATGGTATTACAGACAGTATCTGTAAGAAAGCAAGTAAATTTTGTACAGTGCGTCTTTTTAGTATTTCGAGGAACACTCCCACTAACATTACCCCTACTTCGTCTGGAATGACGGTTACATGATCAACCAAAATTTAAATCTTAAGCGGCAAATCGCGCAGCTGGTTTGGCTCACGAAAATTCAAACTATCTTATTCCACATTGCCCAGATTTAACATTTTACTGTTGTTATCCTTACATTTTTATAATAAATATAGAAAATGTATGACTAAAAGTATAATAATTCATAGATATTATTGAGTGGTAAAAATAAATACCGTCACTAATTTTTATGTGTCAGATAACTTTTTCCATGTACCTACTGACAGTTGTTGACAAATATTCATATCGCTAGTTTGTTAAATATATATTTCATATTTATTAAGTTTTCTCAGAATATTATTTTTCACTGTTTTATTTTTATTTTTCGATTATAAAACTAAAAGGAGATTTATAGAATGGTTCGGTCAGTAGAGCACTGGACTTTTATTCGGAGGTCCCGAGTTCGATTCTCCATTTCTGCTGATTGATACAAACTGCTGCATGAGGAATATATTTTGAACAAATACTTACTTTCTTTATTAAAATATATCGGAATCTTAGCAACGTTTAACAATAAAAAATAAAACTTCTGGTTTTACAAAAGTATATATAATTAATAAATTAAACTGTAAAATAATAATTCAATTTTTAATTTGGTTAATATTTTTCCTTTTGCAATATATTTAAATCAATAAATTCATAAAAGATGTTTATGTCTAAAAATAGCAGTTATATAATAAATAATCAGTGTGGTTTAAAATGTTTCTTGTAATAAAAATGTTCAAATTCAATAGAATGCTGGGCATTATGAATAAGTAGTAACCATTTCCATTGTGATGAAAGTAAAATCTTGTCGGAAACAGAAATATTAATTCAGTTTTAGCACAGTTCAAACGTAAAGATGAAAGAATCCAGAGAAACTATTAAAAATTAGTAAACCCAATTACGCAACTTCGAACCGTAAAGCGTTTCAAACAGTTCGGAATAAGTTTTTGGTTAGTTTTAAGCATATATGAGGCAATTATACTCAGATTTTACCTGCGAATTCAGTCTTACTTCCACCAATTAAGTATTGATAAAAGGACCTTAACCAAAAATGCGAAAGTTATTGGCAACTCCTCGGCGTTGTATGGTTTAAAGGGAAATAAATGATGGATATTAGATATGGCATCTATACGATTCTCTTAAAGTCTGAGTTTTGCTGACTCGGCGTTCTGCTTAATGAAAGAGCCGAGCAAGTGGGCTCGTGCGGCATCGTTTGTATATTATCGCTGACCAACCGCCTCCGCGCGAATCTCATTCCCCTAAATTTTTCAGTTTTGGCTTCTTTATGTATTCTCTACACTCGGAGTGGGTAAATCTGCTTTTTCGGGGTTTCCAGACCATTTGAAAAATAAATTTAACGAACGGTTTAAAAGGAAAGTTGGGGCGCGCCCGCCGGGCCGATCTTTCTGAGGAGGATGAACTTTTCCGCGAAAGGACTCGCCGCCGCTACCGCCGCATCCGCGCGCTCTCAGCTGTTTTTCTATTCTTTGTGCAGAATGTTTGGTTGGTTCCACATTTTTGCTTTACCTCCCTGCGGTTCTTTAATTGGTTGGAGATGACCTGAATAAGTATGTAGACAAATAGGGGCAAACAGGGATACACTTGGCTGAGATCGGTTTTCTGCACTGAACAAGATAAAAATCTGCCTATTATGTACCAGTCTTTTAGTCTCCAAAGTAAACACTTGTATGTGATTAAGCATTTCAAATATTTTTATATAGATATGCGCTTATTGTTAAATGTATAGAAACCTTATAAGTGTTATATATTTAATTATACAGTTAAATATTTCAGCTTAAAAATAATTTTATTTAAGGTAAAAGTCCCTAGTAATAAACGATTTTTAACATGTCTTTTGCTTCGATCTCAATAAAAAATTGAAATAAGCATCAATGTTGGAAATTTGTATACCATTCGATGCGCGTATTCTTTCTGAACAATTACCTGGTTTAACATTTTAATTTAAACGGTTTTAATTAATTATATTATTAAAAAACGGAGAGCCTTATGTGCACGTATTATTAAACGCCTTGAAAATACATGTCCCGACTGTTTAATAATCCTGTCCCTATTTATTAAACACTTTTAAAAACTCAAAATTTAACTATTTTTTAACAATTTAGCTTAGCATTTCGATTGATACTACAAGGATTTATCTTTATTTAGTGTATGAAATCATAAAATTGTATAAATAAAACGATGTTTAATAATTTTAATCATAATACAAATGCGAGTTACTTTGGTATCAAATGAACCCGTGAGAGTCTTCCGTGAGTCTTGATGAAATTATATTATAAAGATTCAATAGCCCTTTTTCACATACTTTTGAATTTTAATCGGTTACGAATGAATAATGACGAGCATACACATATTAGTGATTCGATAGATATACGTTTCACTAACATACATACTGAAATAATATCAATTTTTCCGAAAAAAAGCTCAAAAGTAACCTTCAAGTGCGTTTGTAGGTTAACTTTCTAACCAAAAGAAATACATTATTTAGCCTTTATACAACATGCATATATCATTTAAATCGATTAATAATGCATTTTTAATTATTTTACCAATAAACATCTATAAATAAATCGGTAAATATTGATTTAAAACAATGTTTATACCGTTTAATAATAGGGACAGGAACAAAATCATATGTACGTAGTATGGAACAGCTAATAATTTAATTAAAGCAATATTAAAATTGCAAAAACAGTCTGTAATCGAAATCTACGATATAAAAACTATCCCCTAATGCTTAAACGATCATATATAATCCTCCTATTAATGTATTAGAGTTAGAAAACTTTGTGCGACAATGCCGACTTTTTCCGTCAAAATGTTAATCGATCTACGTAATTTTGTCGAGTGCACAGTTTAATATTTTTTCGTAATTTCCCCAGTGCTTCATTCAAATTTATTTCAATTCGTAAACACAGTTAATATACTAAATTATTTAATAAAATTTTTCTAATCATTAATATACGTATACTTTTCTTTTAATTCGTATTACTTTCTCTCTGTTTAGTACGAGGTACACTTTTCTCGAAGTGTTTATTAATAGGGACTTTTACCTTATTTATTTATTAAATACCATATATATGCCTCTGAGAGACATCCTATAGAGACAAGCATAGTTGTCCGTACATAGGGATGGCATATATAAATATTAATACTACAAACTTCAAAATTAAAATTACATAAACAGGAAGATAACGCAATCAACGCTATCATGTCATTATACTTATATTGTCCATAGAAAGTTAACAATATTAAAATATCTGAAATCCAAATCAATTCTTTCCTATGAACATTTTTAGTTTTCTTTTAATAGAATCTGTACTTAATGATAAGTATTTGAGATCATTCGACAGAGTGTTAAATACACTTACAGCCACGTACTAGGTACCTTTTTTACTTACTGTTTTATCGATTTTTGGCAATGACAGATTCTTGTTTTGTGTCTTATTTATACTGTTTATAATATTTGTCTCTTAACTCGTTATAATGATATACTATACATACTAGTTCGGACATTTGCCTTATAGGTAGAAGTTGATTCTGAGCTATAAAATAGTTTTTATTATTATAATACGAATTTTATATAAGTATAATAAATTACATACTGCATTATATGATATACATTTTATTAATGGTATATAATTCGTAGAAAATAAAGTCTAGATTCAATTATTTATTTTTTATTAATAGACAATAATTGACAATTGATACTGTAATATACATTATTATTACATATTAATTATATATTAATACTGTACCTCACTATTATTATTGTTGTTATCGTCCTATTGGAGAAGACTCGTTTAAGCTGCACAAGTAACGTAAATTCATAAAAATTGTATATGTTAGTATTTAGTTTGAAACCTGAAGAAACGAAGAAAATGTAAAAGTGTATGTGATAACTTCAAACCCTCCAACAAATCGTGAGATACTAGATGTTAAAAAAACAAAAAAAATGTTTAATTTCTAATATCTTTGTAAGTATTTGTCAGATGGAACTAGCCAATAGCACATCCAATATAATCTTAAAAATTTATTCCAATATATTGAAATAAAAGAAAAATTACAGCTTTATATTTATTTTTGACATTTTTACAATAAATAATGTAACCTGTTATTACTAATGCCTCTTTACCAATGATACTAAATAATAATACAAATTTTTAAAACTGTTTAGTCCGATAGTAAAATATTTACTTTTAAATGTAAATTTATCTTTATTGTTTTTAATGCAGAAAATTTAAGAAAGCTAGATGCTTATTGTTACCTGTTCGTCTTTAAAT
Organism: Theocolax elegans; assembly: GCA_026168455.1. Classification (NCBI taxonomy): domain Eukaryota; kingdom Metazoa; phylum Arthropoda; class Insecta; order Hymenoptera; family Cerocephalidae; genus Theocolax; species Theocolax elegans. The sequence continues at coordinate 29,872,225 of CM047426.1, forward strand.
GATCTATTCTAATAATAAATTATAAAATAGAAAATTTTTTGTAATTTAAAAATGAACTTTAATTTAAAGCGATACATTTCAATCCATTGTGCAAATCATTCTTTTAGTGGATTTTTCATTATTTTCATCGGAATTGAATGTTTATCTTTAAAAAACTGTTCCAATCACAAAGTCCCCAATGAACAAAAATTTTGTAATTTGGAAACGAACATTTCGTCTATATAAAATCTTTACATAGGAACGATAAATTTTACTTTTTTACGAAAAACATGTCTTTTTGGCATTTTTATGGTTTTCATCAATTTATACATTTATTTCTAAAAATATTTTTCTGGTCAATAATTACACTAATTTATTATAAAAGGTAATAAGAGACATTTAGATTTATAAACGAGACTAAACAAAATTTCTAAATTTAATTCACAACTTTTCTAAATTAAACAGATATGAATTATACTTAGAAGTTACTATTTTCCCGCCAAGAATGCATTCCCCTCCGTTTTTGAACCTACTGGGAGTTCTCTTAGGAGGAACAGTTCCAGTGATCGACTGTGGGCAAGCCAGACGAAGGTTTTTTCCCATCCCTTTCTCGCGCTTCCTTTCGAACTTGTATTATTCATTGAAAGAAATTACTCCTTTTTCCTATCAGTGGTTTTGCTTTATTCTTCGCTATTTATAAAGACATTATGGGCGGTGATGAATGGAAAACGTATTTTGTGCGGACTTTCATGTTGAAGATGCGAATCTTAAGAACTTTATTGATGTCTCTTTTGTATGCTCAGCGCATATTATTTTTCTACTATTCAAAGTATACTTGGCAATAAGTTGGATAAAAGTATTTTATTTTCAATGTTATTTCGACACTGTTAAAGTTGTCGATCTACGTATTGTCGTAAACTAAAAATATTTTTTAATGTTAGTATTATTTTTATTACCGGATACTAATAAAACTGGTGGAGTTAAGGTGGTGGGTACGTGATTGTTATCGACTGGACAAAAAAATGTAAAATATTACATTAATTTAACAAAATTAACTATTTTGTAAAAAGTCAAATATAGAGAAGCACTATACATAATACCAATAATGATATCTACTATATGAATGTCCACAAAATTAGAAATATATATTTATATCGAAACCCTATATAGATATATATTATCTGTGATAAACACGGAATTTTGTAAGTTAAACATAGTGGTTCGTCTTATTTCTTAATTTTGTCTTTTGGAAAATAAGAATTCTTGATAAAATGTAAAGTTATATTGAGTTAATGATTTATGCATTACCATAATTATGAGCATCTACCTATTATACAATAAAATAATATAAATTAATACAATTATATTGAAGTTAATTTACATTTAGCAATAGACAAAAAAATATTTTCTTGAACTGAAAAAATATTTAACTTTATGGTTGTGTTGCACTAAATCTATTTTAAATTCTCAGCTCATTTTCTCAATTTTAAATTCGTTAGTTCAACTTGGACATCGTAATTGTCTAACACCACTCCTCTTTTTTCTAACGCGTATAACAGTTGCAGAAACGATTAAACAGGAGCAACTCAAAACCCTGAAAGAACAATTTACTAAGAGCAAATGATTTAATAGATATATCGACAACGTAGAGCAAGAGATAAGATCGATTAAATGGTAGCAAAAACTACTGCGTTAATTAAATCGTCAAATTCGATGAACTGTGAAACTGGCGAATCTGAAAAGTATGCAGCATCTCTCCCAAGATACCCAAAGTCCCAATTATCGTGGCAGATACTTGTTATACTGAACATCACGTCTAAAACGCACTACATTCAACGTCAACATTTGCTCGTAATTGCCGGCTTTCCGTTGGTTGACAATGTGATTGGTCACACTAAACCCTCACTTTTCAACCTCTGCGAACCATTGCTCCTTCGTAATTCCGGTGGTTTTACAAAGAAGACGTAGAATCGTTTCCGAATTCGCCGACTTCGTAAGGTTAAAGAAATATTTGGTCTGCAGAGAGGTGATCTTAGATAATTATAGGAGACAACTTCTCTTCCTATTAGGATTGGGACATCGTTTTTCAAATCCTTAGGAAACTTTTAAAAACAAAGCTATCTCAAGTCCTAATTAAGATAGAGTCGGTGTCACTAATGACCGTGTCTAATTATTATATTCTCCCTTTGTCCTTTAATTTATTATTATTGTTTATTTTACTCAAAACTTAATTAATTAAAGTTATAATAAAATTCACAAATATTTATATGTTTTATGGAAGATTTAGATGGCTTTTTATGCTATAAAGTATTTTTTGACAATTTGTACATATACACACATATATATATATATACATTTAAAAATATGCTCTTTCATATGAACATCTTACTCGAAGTTGTCTTACACCTAAAAAATTGCTCTCCCAAGATATTTCTATGCCTCCATTCCCATACTTTGTCATTCATGGGCGTATACTTCACAAGACAAAATTGGAAGTATGCTTTAACCTTCACATTCAAACTCGCGGATATACCTCCGAGATTTCTAAAAACCTATAAAACGATACAATGTTTCAATGTATCTTTTCTTAAAAGAAAACTCGTAAAAGATCTACTTTTGAGAGAATTGCACAATACCGAAAGTGACATAAGCTGTAACAAGGTTATAAAAGCTTAACCTAAATGTAAAGGAAGCAAAGAAAAAAATCAGTTTCGAAGTTGTTGCGAGACAATCATTGCAATCCTCTGGAGTTTAAAGGCGAAAAAAGAAGACGAAGACACCAGGACAAAAAGTGAAACGCAAAGCAGGAAGGGCACCGGAAACATTCCGAAAAATCCTCGGAAGAAACTAAGCAATAAAATGATCGTAAACGCTCTCGAAGCTTTTCTCGCGTCAACTCGCGAATGCCGATCGCGGCTGTTCCAGTCTAGAGTCAGGTAGACCATGAGAATGGAAACAGCAATTTGTAGAGGCGAACCTGCCCTGAAATGCGAGGAGGAAGGAGGACAGAGAGTCGAAGAAGTGTTGCTGGGGGATGAATGAATGAGGTGTGGGAAGCGCTTAGCCATCTACCTGTGCCCTCGTAGTCTCCTCCGAAGCCCCCGTAGGCAAACACAGCGGCGAGGAACCTGCAGCTCTTCCATTCTTCTCTGTCTTCTCCCGCCGGCTTCCAGTCTCCGACTATGTCTTGTACAAAACCTGCTCTCCAAAAGTCCAAGGATTCACGATGATAGATTTCCTCCGCCCTTCGTGGAGGAACCACTCTTTTTACTCCCTCCTCCTTCGCATCTCCTTCATGTACATGTCCATGTATGTGTGGAAAAAGAGATAGAGAGATAGAGAGAGAGAGACAGAGAGACAGAGACAGACAGTGTGTGTATTGCATACACGCAAAGGCAACACTCGAATTCTTTCGCGCGCCGCGCGAACGAGACGAGGGAGAGAAATAATTCGAGTGGCCAAGACCCTCAAATGAGACTGAGAATAAGGAATTTCGAGGGGTCGGATCTTGAAAGATAGATAGAGCAGATTTTTGCCCTGCACTTCGGACACTTCATCGAGACTTATGCCAATTTCGAGGGATCATTGTGCTCAGTCAATTTAGGTTGCTTTTTGGTACGCTGAATCAAATGAGATATATGGGAATTGCTAGGATTTGTGTAATAGACATTTAGGTGAATAATTCACTATTCAACTACGAGTTTTCTCAATTGTTTGATTGATAACCAGTAAATACATTGCGTATGAGGATTCAAAATAGAATTTTTCTTACTCGTCACATATCGACATTAATAATTTTGTAAACAACAGCTATTCAATATTAACAATTAATAATTTTTTCCATAACTATTGAAAACATTTCTAAATTTTTTAAGCAAATTGTATTATTATTAACTTTTATTTAAAATTTTTTGGCCAATGTATGTGTGACATAACTATTTTAATTAATTATGAGACTCCGTACTCTAATTTTTTACCATAATGGACTTACCGTACGATATCTCAGAAACCAGTTCATTAAATAGGCTGAAAATTTAACAGTATTATTTATATATAATTTTAATCCACTTGAGCGAACAGAATGTGTTAACATTGTAATAAATAAATTATTATTAAGAATTAAAAATTAATTAAAAAATTAATTTAATTAACCAAATTAATTAAAAAAATTGAAAAATTATATAAAAAACTGCTAAATAATTTTTTTGTATAAACATTTAGACTTTTTGCTATTCGATCCCGCTTAAGTGGATATAAATCATATTTAAAAGTTACTGTTAAAATTTCAGCCTTTTCGATAAAATGGTTTGTGAGATATCCTGCGGTAAGTCCATTATGGAAAAAAATCAAAGTACGGAGGAGTCTCATAATTAATTAAAATAGTTATGTCACATATAAATTGGCCAAAAAATGTTAAATAAAAGTTAATAATAATACAATTTTCTTAACAAATTTAGAAATGTATTCAATAGTTATGGAAAAAATTATTAATTGTTAATATTGAATAGCTTTTCTTCAATTTTAACACTGACTTGTCCCCTTAATTTACTAAATTCACTGAATTGATATCATTATATTAGTGATATATATTAAAGCGCCGATATGTAGACTTGAACACACACACATTTATATATAACTGTAAAAGTATATTTTATAAAAATTCCGAAGTTTGTAATGTTTAACTGTAAATCGCATTAAAATCCACTTTCTATCCTATCTTTTGTCAACAACAAAGAATTGTAAAATTTTACCTAGACCAACAGAAAAAAAGTTCAAATAATGTCTTTTTGCTCTCTGCACGAAAGCATCAATACAACCCGCCCTTCTCTGCAAGAGCCAAAGCATTTTTAAAGAGAAAAGGAACAGTTCGCTTTGTTAAAAGTGGCGCAATGTTAAACTGCACCGAAAAACGAGACAAAATTCGTAGGGAGAAAGATCTGTCCGAATTTGAAGAAGTGATGAAACAAAAACGAGACGAGTCTGAGATCTTGAGACGATTCGGTCAGTCGGCACTCAAAATACCAGAAAAAAAGTAAAAATTAGAGGAAAAATTTGGAAATACTATAGATTACCCCGACAGTGATCGATACAAAGATCGAGGTCGAAGATAAAAGAAAGAAAAAGTTAGAATACTTAATTTAATAATTAACGAAAATGATAGTGTGAAAAGTATGAGAATCTTTTCCTCTTTGCATCTTTAAACATTTAGATATCAATTTAACAAATTACTTTAATAATATTAAAGCATAATTAACAGTTTGTCACATAATTTCATTGTTGCGTATATCAAATGAAATTGTAATTGAACGATGTGCGATGTAGTAGACATACTTACACATCCACTGATTAAAATATTTTTTAATGAGCATTTATTAATTATTACTTTTCAATATGTTACTAGATATACTAGTCTTACAATAAACGTATATTTTATTAAATTATATTAAATAATGTACATAAATTACAGTAATATTCTAAAAATACTATAGTCATTGAGATGATAAATGCGTAAATACTTAAAAAGTCTTAAGTACTTTATAAAAGATACATCTTGCCAACCCACTTTGAAGATTTCGGCCTGTTTGTTCTCCTCCTCTTACTTTTGGCGGGAAGATGATTACAACTATACCACACAAGAATTTTCACTAGCATCTCTACTTTTATGGAAATGAAATATAAATATATTTTATGTATAAGTATTTCATCTATTTGTACTTGTTATGTAAATATTGAATAAATGATTAATTGTAAGATGTTAATTATTAATCTTATGGTTCAACAGTGAAATATAATTTAATGTTTAATGTACATACACTAAAAATATAAATATATATTACAGTAGATAATCGTTACGTAGGTTTGTTTTAAAATTTCATAAGAATTATTTTTTTCTATTAACCAGTAAAATCTTAACACATTGAACATCAATCTTATCTTAGTTATCTTTAAAAACATGTGTAGATTTTTAAAAGCCTATTAAATATCAGTGAGTAGACCAGATCATTTAAATTTTGCGTTGAATCGAGGAAAAACTTTTTAGTAGTTTTCAAGAGCTGTGGCTACTGCTGTTACCGAGCTCTTGAACATTTTCGTCTGTTTGTTCTCCAATTTGTGTCAGTGCGGGTAACTGCTGCTGTAACTTCTGTGTAGGTCTTTTTTTTTAGTCGCTTCTGAAGAATGTTCCCCTTTTTGACTCGTGTGCTTTCTTTATCGATTTCCATGAGAAGAAAATTAAATGGATTTCAGACTTTACTAAAAACGTCTACTTGGGCACTTGAAAAATCCAGAAGAACGGTCTCATTTGATCCGTTTACCATATATGTTTAAAACCACGATAAACTTATCTTCCTATACCTCTTTCGCTTTTCTCTTCCGGAATTTTTATCCAGATATATTTGTAATCTGGTTTGTCATACACACACATATATATATTCAGTTATATGGATTTGTGGTTACTTCCGTCTTTCTTTCAAATTGATCGATAGCAATAGTGACATTGTTAGGTTAATCAGTGAAAAGACATACACCACTCATGAAAACGGAAACTCTCAGTGGCGCAGGTTTGTAGAGAACACTAGAGAAGAAACCCGAAACAAAAGCCGAGAGAGTGGAGCCTTGGATGTTGGTCGTTTGAAGGGTCTTCCTAGAAATTGGCGGGAAAGCGCCACGACGCACATAGCAACGCGCGAGAGACTGCGGGTATATCATCTGAGGAACACGTGAGGGTCCATTTTTCCTTTAGCGAAAGAGTGGGAGTGGTACGCGAACAAAGAAGCTGTTAAACCCATAAGGAACGACTGAGACAAAGCATCAACATGATCGTACTTCAGTGCTGAAAAAACAGCCTTTTTAGCGGTAACAGAAAATATTTCTTTTTTCAAAAGTGCAAGAGCTAATTTGCGATGTTTAATGAGAGATCCGCCTTGCAATTTATTTTCTACGCCGGCGGCTTTTCTCAAATAATCTTTGTTCTCGTTAAGTCGTTTAATCATTCGGTTTACCGGAGATTTCGAACAACCTTTTGCCAAAAGATTCAGGAGAAAGTGTGAAAGATATTTATCAAACTAATATTTGTTTTTTTAAAAATATAAAATTAGATATACATTAATTTTTATTTATTACAAGTTGATGCTATTGGTTCTATTCATCTAATCAAAATTTTTATTCAAAAGTCTTGCAATTATTCTTCAATACTTGTAACAAAATTGGACCAAACATAATTTTGTAACATATATTACTTGTGAACTATGAAAATGTCGTCAAAGGTTACGACTATTTTTATTTTACTATTTATTTTATTAATATCCGTTTTGTCTTACTAATCCGTCTAATTAAAAACCAATTGAACGGTAATATGCGTGTGAGATAATTGTGAAAAATCAGGTATAAAATGTCTAAAGTATGATTTATGTAGAGACGAGTCAGGATATCACAGTACAAAGTATACGTTAGTTGTACCCCTCGTACCGAAAAAAAGGTAAAGTCGATTCCTCTTAGCCATTTTTCAAAGTCCGATTTTTTGGTCGCGGAGTGCAGTATAAATTTGGAGCATAGGACAATCACCGTAGATATTGTCGAAGGGAAGCCTTCCAAGCTCACTTCTCGTTCTCTTTCTTTCTTTCCGATTTTTTCGTAAAAAAGTGATGATGTTGTTCATAGCCACAAAGTCGAATGCCCAGAATTCCTTGGAGAGGGTAATAATACTTTAGCTAGATCAAAATGAGCACAAGTAAGGCGAGGGTTCCGCTTGTTTGTTGTGGGACTGGCGGTGATGCAGGTATTAAGAAAGTCCCAAATATGCTCAATACCTGTGCGAGTTTTTCCGTTCCCTCCTTCGGTTTATCTCTCTCGCTTTCGGAGCTTCCACGAGTAGTATGTGTGTGGGAGCGTGATCAGATGAGATGGAAGTTTTATGGCGCCTTCTTTGCCCCTCCGCGAAACGTCGAATTCTGTAAAATAAGGTGGCTCAGGAGGAAGAGAGATGGGAGGGAAATAGGATAGAGATAATCGCAGGTTTCAGGAAGGGTGGAGGGTGAGAAAGAATAAAAAAGGAGAGACAGAGAGAGAGAGAGAGAGAGAGAGAGAGAGAGAGAGAGAGAGAGAGAGAGAGAGAAGAATTAGTGATGAATCTCTTACAAGAATGCAAAGAAAAAACTAATAATGAACTAGTGCTTTCACGTATAACATTAATAGATAGCTAAATCAAATAACAAGGAATTTGTTAATTCTTAATTGATTTTTTAATTAAACATAATTAAAATCTGTCCACATGGGGAAATAATAAAACCGATCAATATGAAAATGATATTCTCAAAAGTTCTATTATTAAAGAAATTTACTCTTATTAATTGGCAATGATTAATTGAATTTAACAAATGAGCGATTGCATTTTAAAAAGCATTTCTATTATCATTTATAATGGTTCAGAAAAAATGTATCAATTAAATAATTTAAATGAATACGAAGTATTATATTACATTTTACTTTTTGTCATTAATTCAAGTAAAAGTAAAGCAATATATATTATAAGTTATCAATTCTATATAGTGTTTAATGTAAGTTACAATGGAGAACTATTTTTTTTATCTATTATACGATCAAATACGACATTTTTGGACAGAACGGAATACATGACATTAAACAAAAAGTAATAAAAATGAACTGTTTTGAAAGATCATACTAATATAAAAATATTAGTTTTATGTGAAATAAAAATTATTGACAATATATATTTTTACTTTGTTTTTCCATGCTTTTTATTCAAGACTTTTTAAGCCTTAATTATTATTTCTCTTTATATAATTTTCTGTAAATTACACAAAACAAACTAAAAATTTACTGGTATTTTTATAGTAGGATATTCCGAAAACCAATTTCTTGATTATATTATTTAAAGTTAACAATCAAATAAAAATAGACTGTATATATATGTTTCTTCATCAAATATCAAAGAAATTTAAATGATTCTAAAACAAAATATTGTAATTTCAACGAGAAACCTAAATGAAGAATGAAACCGCTGGGTATAAGAGAAACCGAAAATTGGGGCCTAACATATGCATATATATACGTATACTTTGTAAATATGTGTAAGCGAGAGAAAATGCGTGCGCGCGCAAGAAGGGGAGCTAATAATATAAAACGAAGGTCTCGGCTCGTCCCGAGTCCGCAGAAAGCAGAAGTGCGAGAAGGAAAGACGAGGGGCGCGTTCGAGCCTTTTAAATCTGCCGCTGTCTTAGTCTATAGCTCTATACGTTCGTGAGCAGGGATTTAAAAATGGCTGTGTGGGTCCCGGCGCGCCGAGGCTCTCTCTTTCTCTTGTCTTCTCTCCTTCCCCTTGCCGAGTTTTCACTAGGTTATGGTGAACTCAGCTGATTCATGACCGGCCAGACTTTTCCATGAATCAGCTGAGAGACCTGTTATATACCGTCTCAAGGTTCTTTTTCCCGCTTCTTTCTTACTTTGGTCACTAAGGTGGAGGAAGTCGCTTTGCGGGGTATCGAAACGCGAACGAATGCATGATCTTTAAGATAACCAGTATTATCGCCAGTCCAATCGGTGCGCTTTTCTTTACTGCCATTGTTCCCTATAACTAAGTTATTTTCAAGCTTTTAAGGCGAATTGTGCGATTTTTCCTTTACTATTCAGTAGCTCTGTTTAGCTATGGTATTATATTTTTAATAGAGCTTTTTACAGCAATTTAAATAAATGCTTATATGTTTAATACTTGTATGCATATATACCTGTAACAGTTTTTTTTGTATTAATATTTAATGTTAATCAAAGAAATTAGTATCGATATTTTGATATAAATCTATACTTATTCATAAATTATTCATTATAATTATTTATAAACATTAATTTTTGTACCTTAAAAAAACCGCTGTCAATTCATTGGCACACAACTTCCTCAAATTAAATAAATCAATCCTGTATGTATAATATATTATTTTAAAATGTAAAACATAAAACGTTTCTAAAATTTTTTTTTTGCACTAATTTAATTTGGATTATTATTACAAAGAAAAATACTGATTAATTAATTTCAACGTCTATCTCTTTTAGAACATATTTCTAACATGTTTGTAACAAATAAAAAAAATTACGATTATATTAATTGACTACTATTGCAAATATACAAATCAAATTGAATTACTATTATAATAATTGACAAATAACTGTTGAAATATTTACTAAGATATACTAAATTTACTAATTTACTTACAGTTAATCAATCATACATTTTTTAAACTTTCTTTTTGATTCCTATTATTTTTGTAATACCTGTTGCCTAAAATTTCTTATTGTTCTTAATCAATGTAGAATTGTAGAATCTAAGAAATTATTTATATATATATATACATAATATAACGTGATTAAATATATCACCCAATATATAATGATAATTTTTAATAAGTATCTCTCTATTGTAAAAAAACTACTACATATATATATATGCACACAAATTATCTAATCCTCAAAAAGATTTTTCTTTCTATATTGACGGGTGATTAGATATAATCGCTTAAACAAGTTGACGGTTGATGCAGATAACCCATTGAAGTACTTATACTTTAGTTATAGAAACACTTTATCGATATTTCCAATCCCTCATTTATAACAGTTAATACAATTGTTATGTTAGTGTTCTGTTTTATTTGCATTGAGACACTGTACAATAAGTAAATAACTTTTATGCATACACGGAAAAGAATTTCTAATAATTTTTACCCTGTCAGTATGGTGAAAGTAGAACAAATTATTTTAGCTTTTACATAAAAATTATACTATGTGTAAATTTATGCCTGATTAAATCTATCAGAAAAAATAGTTGACCCCATGTTTACCATGCTTGCAGGGTAAAAATAATTAGAATTTTTTCTCCGTGTACATAATAGAAAAGGAATAATAATTATCAACGTATTATGTAAGTATCTTTTGGCACTTGTATGATTGTAGTACTACATTATATAAAAAGCATAACTTCAATGTATGAAATTAAAGACAACCATATAATAGTTAGCTTATTCGGAATGCACCCGATTGCATCGCAAATGCAAACGCTCCGGTCCCACGTTTAAATGCGCTCGTCCTAGATTTAAAACCCTGGCGTGCCAACAAAAAAATTAAATACCACGACAATGTGAAATTCGCAACGTCGCTCCCCAGACGTAGAAACAGCATGAGCCCTGCTACTCTGTAGACACGGATTCCCGAAAAGAAGGAAATTCGATACTTTTTTTCTCTCTGGATGGTCGCCATGCGCGCGAAGACAAATTCCTTTTTGTGTTTTCGAGATCCCAAGACTGGGACAATATCGCGGCGGATGACAAGGAAACTGCGCCAAGTCCGTGTTTCCTGTGGTCTTTTCAACCAAGACTCGGCTTCTTGCTAATTCCCCGAAAACTCCCTTTTAGGAGTACGCGTGTCATTGATAATCGCGGGAACGCGAGTCCAAAACCTCTTGCGCTAGTCGACTCGAAAAAAATCGTGATGCTGGGCAAAGAATTAAGTAATCTCTTATAATTATACGCGCCGGTCGGAAAAGAGAAGGAAGTGAACGTGTCAGAATGAAAAGGCAAGTGTAATAGGTGCCGCTGCTGGGTGAAAAGGAGAGAACATAGCTAATAAAAGAATTATCAAGATTTCTAAACGTGACTCGAGGACGCATAAGTATATGAGTTGTCTCGAAATTTACTGTCTCAATCTCATTGGGATATGAATTAATTTAAATTTTCATTAAAGTATCGGTTTTATCTTTGTATATTCACTTTCGTATTATTTGGGAAATCTGATAATGTTTTAATTTTATTGAAAAAAAGTAATTGTTGTTTTAATCGTTTAATAACAACATTTACACTCAAAATTTATAATCATTATTATAATGGTTTAAATGATTGTAATATATTCAATTTCTGTTATTATATACACAACAAAGTTTAATTAAGCATTGACTAATAATTTTAATTTATTTTTTATAACGTTTAACTAAAATTGAAACTAACTGATTTATTTAAAATATGATTAAATAAAATAAATGTGTTTTGACAACTATATATGCATAGGATTATTCACAAGTTGCTAGACAACGTTGATGAATTCGAATAATTCGTATGGTTAAATAATGATATTATTTATGAAAATTCAAAAAAAATCTCGGAGGAAGAAAGCTACATCGGTATGTATCAACATACTCACGCTGAGAAACCGGCAATTTTCAGAGAAGGTCCCGCGGTCGGGGGAAGTCGTCATTCTTTCTCTCACGACCCTCTAAAATTCCTATACAGAGACGATCACGGTGGCATTTAAAAATGGCGCCCGTACGCTCCCGCCAAAAGTTTCGAGAGCGGAAAGGAAGGCGCCGGGGCCCGAACTCGCCTCCGGCTCCCATGGCCAAAACGCGCCCCGCTATTGTCCCGTGGAAGGTATGAATGGGACATGCAAATCGACAAAGAATTAACGTTTCCGCGACGAACAACGAGCAAGGTGTATTTGTGTGCGTTTTCTACGTTGCGGCTGCCCTTTTCGGATCGACCCGACAATTGAATGGCTAATTCGATTTATTAAGAAACACTTGAAATTATTCCGCCGATTCTTTTGTCTTCTTCTAGTTTTTTGCTTCCGTTTGATTTTTTATTTATAGTTTATTGTTTTTTTTTCAACTCAAGTACATAATACTAGACACAAAAGATTCACTATAACAAATAGTGTTAATATTATACAATTCTAATCTATATATGAGCAATTTATTAGTTATCACATATTAAACTACGTTAGTAATACGTATAGAATTTATTCTCCTACGCGAGTGTTTTTTATGTTGTAATATTAATGAATAAAGTATTCAATAACCCAATTAGTTTTGTCAAAAGTACAAATGGAAGATTCTAGAAAATAATGTAGGGGTGTACATACGTCTAGTATTTGTAACACAATGAATATAGGGGCTCCTTTAATATACTTTTTACTTCAAATACTATGAGAAAACCATGTTTACTTCAGAAGCATTTTAACATCACAGTTAAAGTTCAAATAAAACTATTGAAGCATTAAATATGTAATAGAGAAAAGTCATTTTTCAATAGATTATGTGCGTAGCCCAAACTGTTAAAAAAACTGATTGAAATCGCTACAAGTTTTTAGGTATAAGGCGTTAAATATACCGAGATTGGCTCGAACTTAATCCCAATGGCTTGACCAGTAATCTTTTCACCTCGATAAGATCGTTCCGTTGACGAAAAAAAAGAGCACCGAGCATCACTGTGGATTTCGCACTAACGGCCTTTAGAACCTTCTCGACATCCTACACTATCTTCCTAACGAATGTCCTCGAGGGAAGGAGAGAGTATATAAGTTGTTGTATCTGTAATGGAGGGTTCCGCATGCGAACGGCAGGTCCTCCTTTCCGAGAAGGCTCCCGCCTGCGTGGCATAGTAGATATACATATACATCCATCGACGGTCACCCCGCACTTGACACGATAACCATGGTGTAGCCACCCTCATCCCCGCAAAAGGCTCATGTTCTCTTGGAGCCCAAGAATTGCGCCATACACTCTGGACCTAAGAGCGCGAAAAAACAATGAACCCCGAATGGAGACGGGCTGTTGCCCGCTTCCGCTCTTCGTGAATCACTGCTGGCGGATGCGAGACCGAGAGAAGAGCCCCATACGGACACATTCAGGATCCTCAGTGAAGCACGAAGTAAAAGCTCCTACGACGGTTACACTTGGCTCCTTCGTCTTTCTCGTCTCCTCTTTCATCGTTCAACCAATTTTTTTTTCTTCGTTTCTTTTCCTTTTTTGCGCACACGCTTTAGTATGCTTACTTACTTCAATTTGGTGCGCACGCGCGCTTCTTTTTTTGACGCGTATAAGTAGATGTATTCACCTCGGTTTTCGACGAGAAAAAAAGTACCAGATTTTCCGACTGCGTACCTGTAAAAGCGAATATCGATGCTAACTATCAGCAAGATTTCGGTTAAAGAGCTCTATCAATTCACCAGTCCAATTAGATCAGTCGAGTATATTTAACCTTTATACTGCCGGCATTTTTGCCTTATAAATTAATATTTTTGATGTGCAAAATTTATACATAAAAACACCTCATATCTCTAGAGTAGTTGTCAAGGTCACAGGTGGCTCATATATGAGCCAGTCCGGCTGGCAACGGTCGGGTGAATGTTAAAAATTAAAAAAATTTTTAAATTACTATATGTTCATTTTTAACAGAATTTTCTTGATATTACAATGTAATAAGATTATCAATAAAACCGTAAGCATCCCAACTACTCCTAGCGAGGGGGTGAAAATTTCGAAAATTCATTAGTAGGGGTAGTTTTGGCATCTCAATTGATCCCGGAAAAATTTAGGACATATTTCACAAAATTTACAGGTTATTTACTAACAAAATTTCAGTAAAAAGTTCAATAACGATGACAACTTCAATAACGAGTTTTTAAATATTTCACCCCCGCGCTACGAGTTGTTTGAATACCTCGATCTGAAAATAGTTTCAGCTGTATACTTTAGAGATTAGAGAACCTACTTATTGAGAAAAATGCATCAAAATATCTATATCCATTATTAAAGCTATAATTTTATTACTGTCCCATATATGAGCCATGCCGGCAGACTAAAGGTTAAGGAAAGTGAGACGTGCCAACTATTAAACTTCGCTTCGCTTCCTTTTAATGCTTCGAGAATGATAGCCTATTGTTGGAAAGGACGCAAATAGCTACCTCAAGAAGTACAATAATTCCATTCTTTTGTTTATAGTTTATCAGCTATTTTTTCTAATTATTATTATCATCATATTTATTACTATTTATATTATTATTATTGGGTTATAATTATGTGAACTCTCTGAAAACCAACTAATATTGATTTAATATATATATATATATATTGTTGAAAAAAACTTAATAACTAACTGTTTGAAAATTTAAAACAATATATAAAACAATTATATTCAGCATACCTAAAATATTTTTTTTTGTCTTTTTCTGATAATTGTTTCCAGTTTATACCTAAAATTTCGAGTATCCAACCAGTGGCGTGAAATAGTCTATATATATATATATATATATATATATAATTTAAAAACGAAAATGTATTTTCTAATTATAGCAGTTCATTATATGAATTAATACGTATTACGCACATTTAAAGCTTTTTCAAACACGCAACTAATAATTAAATAAAATATAACTTTAATTTATAAATTTTATATTAAAAAAAAACTTTATTTTATATCAGTCATATAAAAAATTATGAAAACCATTATTTTAACAAAATAATTTTTTAAAATATAATAAAATTCCAGTATCTTTAAAATATGCAGCTGTATAAATTGCAAGTATACAAAGTATAACCAAAACTACGTTAATGTGTTTTTAACGTCAAAAGCTTAAGAGAAAATAAACTTATAACATATATACATTTAACAGTCTTACATGCAGTTTATCCTGGTTATTTTGTCCTCGAATGAATGGAAAGATTCAGGACTTGCAAAGGTATACATCAATAAGATGCCAAAGTATTAAGTACCCTATCCTAAAACCATTTCTGCCACGCGAAATATTGTATTATAAGGTAGCAGAAAGCCAACAATGCTACATAATTTTCCGAAGAATCCAACGTCATAAATTGTTCAACACCCGTTGTAATTACTTTAGCACCGGCCTTAAAAGCCCAAGAATTATGCGTAAAATTGAGAATCGAGCGTCAAGTCACAACTTGTTCGATACCCAAGCGGAAAACCCCGGTTAATTGCGGCATCCCCCGATAATCTTTGCGCGATGTGCTTGCGATTTTGCACACACGCACATAAACCTACGACGCCAGCATTGTCTCATTGACGCGGCGTAGACCAATTGTTCTTGAAAATTCAGAAAAGTAAGTCGGGATTGGTCATTCGGAGCCGACTGTACGTATATACTCTTAGATACCCAATGTTCGTTTCTATATATAAATATTCACGTATATATACAGTCCGACAGAAGAAAGAGTGGAGTATCGTCGGTCTCCTTTGCAGCTCTTGAACGCACTACCTGCAAGCTCTACCGTCAACGGATCCAGGATTAATGACCTTGAATTCACGGATAATAATCCTCCTATTATTAAGCCATGTCGATTCCTCCCACCACTTCCTTCTCTCTTCAACTAGTGTGTTTCGCGTCGCTTGACTCTTTTCGGGGTCTCGGGAACAGGTACACGTTACACACTCCGATATTGTTGACGACGTCGCAGAAAGTTTCGTCCGTCCAGAAATCTTGGCCTGAACGGGAGGTCGGTCGAACGTGACGATTACGTTTTTTCGGGGTAGGTTGTTTCAACTTGAACTCCTTTGCTTTTTTTTTAATGTACACGAATCGTGAATTCGCTGGTCAGATCTTGGGGGCGCGCATTGTGAAGGCTTGTATGCGAGTCAAAGAAATTCTTTCACGAGGTGTCGGGAACCTATGGGAAGAGAAATGAGGGGATAATCGTTTTTAGCCGGTTCGATGGGAGCGTTTATTGCTTCGTTTTTTACGCTCGTGCGAATGCAAGATCGATGTCGTAATGCCTGTGAAATGGTATTGTTCGCATTTGAATAATAGACTAAAATGTTCGAAAATACCGTCGATCATGTTTACTTGGCGTTAATGAAAATTATATTTATTATAAATTTTTAAAATCGTAACCCGATTGTAGCCGCTTTTTTTAATTTAACCACTCAATATACTTTTAATTTATGTATTATAAAATATATATATATTACTTATTAATGAATTAAAGACGTATGCAATGTGGTGTTAGATGTACTTTTATTAGCGTCTTCGTGTTAAAAGAAATTGGATAGATTTCGGAATAGCAAATATTGCGAGGACGACGCGTATATAGTATTTTGCGCAATGCGATTACAGTACGTCAGTGTAATTATTACGGGGCTTATTACTGGAACTTTTATTGTGATAATTTTCTCCGTATATTGTTTAATAAATAAGCCTGTAAACTGTAAATTAAATTGAAATTTTAATCTTACGAGGGAATAGAGCATTACTTTAATAATATAGATAAATAAAATATGACATAGTCTAGAATAAAAATTATTGAACTCTTTTTCAATATTTGAGGAAGATATATATTGACTCTTATCGTCTATGAAGCGGAAGCAAAATGTCAGCCGCGCTTATTTTTATTTATTCGAGGATTATTTTTCTATTCTCAAATATACGCAGAACCCTTACAAGTTTGTAAACACACATGGGCGCGATATGCGTGTCCCCGACATCCGTTCTTCTTTGCTTTATGTAATGAATTTCGCGATTTCCGTTCAAGCTCAAGGTCAAAACCGACCGTTGCCCATTTCACGCTCCGAGCGATAAATCCTCTCGTCTTCTTTTTTACGTATACATTATACAGCTACGCCCGAGAATCCTATTAGAGATTTCTGGGCCAAATTCACGAGATCATCAACGAAGCTTATATTTACCTTAATAAAATACCTGGCCAGGGCTCGCGTGCGCTTTAACTTTTTTCTTTCGAGTGGAAAAACGTAAGAGTTATTTCTTGCGTACCTGCGAAAAAAGGAGGACGAAAAAAACCTCATGTTTCGAATTACATAATTGCAGCGCACGGTTATTCCTCGTTTCGACACATGTATACACATACAGCGAAACCAACCGATTTTTGTGAGCTCTCGTGCGCGCGCGGACATCATTAAGGAAAACTGGTTTCGAGTCGTATGTACGCACGTGAGAATTTCGGGCCCGAGAAGAGCACACGTCAACTTTGCGACGCTAGTAGACTCGCCAAGCTCTGCCTCTGTCCGTCCGCCCGCCCCCCTCCCTCTATCTTTGTATCTTTCATCTCTTCCGTGATCGTATTCTCAAGTGAAAATCCCTTTAATTTTCTAGCGGGTTTTATCGATCTATCGCGCGCCCAAACATTTGTGTCGCCGAAAGTAGCCGACATTTCAAAGATTCATTGGTTTGCACATTTCGAAAAAGATAATAGTAATTTATTCTATACGTCTTTGACATTTTAATTTACTTATACTTCCACTATGATATATCCGGTAATTTGGTCATGTTATAACTGGACATTTTGCTATTTAAATATTATAATGAAAAAAAACTGCACTTCAATATACGATTTACCGCTTTATTGACAATAAAATCAAAATGAAATATTAATATTATTCTAAATTGTTAGTAACCGTCATAATTTACTATTTTTAATATAATTATATTTGGAATTTAAATGTATTTCAAACGAAACTTAATAACTTCAATGCTTTATAAAGACTATTATATATGTATTAGAATACAACTTTTACTAACTATGTTAGTTTTTAATATACAATAATTATTGGCATTGCCTTCACTAATGGTATAAAATTCTAATATTATACTATTAAAAAATATTATTTTTATCCTTCAAACCTACCCAAACATTATACAAATTGTTATATGTGATATATTGCGATGTTACGAAAGATGAAACATATTTTACGATAAATCAAAGTTACTTGTGAATGACCTTGCAGGCACAACAAGGAAATTTAGTTGAATGTTACTTTAAAATAAAGTAAGTGGAATAGTTAACCCGAAAAAGTAGAGTTTTGTTTCATAATTGAATAATTAAAATAATTATTTACTATACTTAACGAAACCTTAGGGTATTGTTTATTTTATAAACTATAAGTTTTTGAAATCAGTTTCTTCACATATTTCTTCTGTATTTCAGTATCTCACAAGGTTAAAATGCAACTCATCAAAATTAAAGAAGCATTATATATACCTTCTCCGAAAAAGGGTGTAAATAAAAACCGCTAGAAGCATTCTAACAAAATAAAAAATTAAACTCGGTTTCTTTTCAGGTCAATCAATCAAGAATCACGTGAGTCACATACCTCAAGATTTTTACATGTGTGTATATACATATACATTCGCATAGAACGATAGAATCAAAGTCAAGGAGTCACGGCCGTTAGAACTCGACTCGCGTACGAGGCTCTACGTAAGATTGCGCGCAGACGCTGTGCGAGGATGCGCTTTAGTGTGATAGCGGTACATTAACCGTCTCTCGGGCTCCTTCGCTCGGCTCCTTGCGACGATCCTCTTTTTTCCTCTTTCCTCTCATTCTTTATTGTTCGCCGCGCTTGCCCCAGCCTCATCATCTCCGAAGAGGCTCGCCAGGCTTGCCTACACTCTCGACATTTTTTCATCTTGCGCCCTCTGGCTCCCTTCGACTATCCTGGGCGTTCTTTATCTCGTACCTTATATGTTCCTTTTTGGGTAGAATGCAACTTGCCCTGGGTATAACGAACTTGTTCGCTTCGAGATATTGATCTTTTTATACATTGTTTTTTTTTTCGCAGACAGTCGAAATGCTCTTTTATATATTTTTGTTTGTTATATATTTATATGAGATTATCGTATCTCCTCTTTGGAGCATTTAATACTGAAAAATACCCATTAAAAAAATTATAATTTAATTGGATATAAATTCTATCCAATTCTATTTATGTTGCTATTATATATAAATAGTCAACATTATTTCTATTGTGTATGTATACAAATACATCATTTAATATTTTAATTATTTTTTGAAGTAATAATAATTATTATGCAATCTTGAAACAATTTCGATAAATCTATTATTTATAATATTTTCTGCAGCTACTACCGTCATCGCGAATGTACTAAATTTATATATATATATAAATTAATAATAAGTATATAATAGATACAATTCTTTGACTGGATTAATTTTAATATATATATATATATATGTGTGTGTATATATGTCAATTAGTATAGAGGAAAAATGAATATTATAATGTTAAGCTATTTTTACCTTGTGTACAGCTTGCTGAAACAATTTCTAACATTATATAAGCAATTTAACACTACTGTTCAAGTATATAAAAAGTCATTTTAAGTTTTCACAATAGAAAACTTTACAGAATCTTTAATGAGGCTTCAACAAGCACTAATAGAAATAAGAGAAATTCAATATATCCGGAAGTAAGCTAGTGAATTTATTTTTGTTTTTATTTCGTGTATCGACTGAAAATAGTAAACGATACTTTTTATGCCTCAATTTATTATACATGACCAATGAAGCTCCTTATCGTTTGTCGTCCAGCGATACCAGATATACTCTGGAATGTAGTAAAATTTTCTCATGATATACGAAACGAAGTTATATAGACCGTCATTCCTTATCTCTGTTTGTAGTTTGTATTTTGAACATGGCGCTAAACTTCCGTTGAAGTTAAAATTTACACCGAACACGCATTTTCTTAAAAAGTAAAAACATGCTTTGTATTTCCTCAAATTTCCACTGAAGTTTGACCAACCCAAGAATAAAGAAAAAAAAGGTCTCGCCCGCATTTATCACGATCTGTCTCGTGATTTTCGATACCTTTGGTGGTCGGTTGAAGTGCGTTACGTGCTTGGGTATAGAGCGGTCGGTTGTGAAAGGGTCGGTATTTGGTATACCGAACCTCGAAAAGGGAAAACTCGATCCTGCACGAAAAGGCGATTAATTTTCAAATCTAACAAACGAAGTGTGTGATGTGCCTACTGAAGTAGAAGTTAGTAATGTGGGCGACTCCTTTGAGAATATCTTCGATTAAGAAATTTAATAGCAGTAGACTCTGTTGCTCTTTGGATGACGTGAGTGAAGTTAAATTAAAATGGTTCCTTTTTTTACTTCGTAACGAATACACGTCAATCTCGGTAATCTTTGGTTTAATGTTCCTTTTAACCCGTTATTACATTACAAGATAGACAACTTCCCACGAAAATTTAATATGCTTCAATAGAGATTTTACTTGGTCTCTATAAAGGGTATATTGAATATAATGGAACTGTAGCGTATATAGTAATTGTACTATTTTGTAAATGCAATGTGTAAAAGTATTATCATTAAGTTTTCGAAAATTAATTTAATTTTATACGATAAACAAATCTGTACACTAAAAGTAGTGCGTTTTAGAAGCAGTTGTATAAAAAAAGTGGATTTTATTTTTTGATTACATGTCACCGATTACCATAACAAGATGCATTAGCTTAAATTATCATAAAATGTGATTGTACTGTATAGGAACAGTTTCAATCGACAATAATGACTTCCTAAATCAATCAAATGTCTCGTAGTTACACAACCGGCAAGGGAATCGTATGTGTACCTCCGTCACAACAAATAAAAATCGCAAGATCGCCAAGGGTAAGAAGGACATAAAACCAGAGCATAAAACAGTTTCTCTCTCTGTTTCTTTCTGATTTTCTCTTATAAGTATTCGGTCGTAAGGTTACAACGGCTTCGGATAGCAACAACAGGGAAGCTCGTGACCAGAACTCTGGCTCTTTCGTTTTCTTTATATTTCGTATAGTCTTCTCTCTCTCTCTCTCTCTCTCTCTCTCTATCTATCTCTCTTTCGTTCCTCGAGGCCCGAAGCGTTTTCGTTCCTCCGGTTGCTGGACCAGTCGACCAGGACTGGTTATGTATATGAGTATAGTAACTTCGAATAGTCCCGGTCCGACAAAAGCCCGCGCGCGTTCATGTTTCCTTTTCTTCTTCGCTTTCTCGAATCTCTCGCAGAAGGAGAAAATGAAGGAGAGCCGAAAAAACAATACCGAGAACTATTTGAACGTCGTGGGGGATGAGGGTGTCGGGATTTAATATCTACGTGTTTATATCCTCATCATCGGTGAGAAGTTGGGCAGATCTAAGGTTCAAAAGAAAGTCAGAAATTTTGAAGTTTTTCGAATTTGAAGAGAAAAGTTGACTTTTGTAGGCGTGACTTATGCGGAATTTGTTTTCTTTTCTCGGTGAAAAACTTTTGAAGACCTTTTTTCCACCTACGAAATATGAATTTGTTACAGTTAACATAACTGCAATTTATTACATTTTTTTCATTATTATATTTTAGAAAACTATTTCAGGAGATTTTGTAAGGATTTTTGTAACGGTACATAACGTTTTTAAGAAATCACATTTTCACAGAATTTTCTAAAAAAATGCTTCTTTAAGAAAGACGCATATTTTTATAGCAGTGTTAAATAAATCTACGATAGTTTTTTTGCTTATTATGGCGAAATTTAAAAGAATTATTATAATTATACGATTTAAATATGTCAAAATTTATTTGAATCAATAATCATCAACAAATACTATACGCTAATAACAATAATTACATTATGATTTGTAATTGTGTTAACAAAATTCTAAATATTTATATGCTGCGGCATGTAAATAAAAGAATGCGCCGTTTGAAAAATCTTTCACCACATAATAATGATTACATAACTTCAAAAAAAAGCAAACATTCCACCTTGCGCGTAGGAGAATGAAAGAAAAGAAAATAAAGAAAAAAAACGTGTGAAGTCACCGTGATTTTTTTAGAAGTAGAAAAGGGATGAGAGGCCACAAGCGGGAAGAAGAAAATCTCGTCCTATACCTTTACTTCGGCCTTTTACATTCAACGCCCCCCTCTGATGTAAATAGACCCCCACCCATGAAGTTATATCAAAGATGCGCATCTCTTAAATTTCTCTTTCTCTTCACATATTCGTTTTGGTACCGATCCCACGTCTACTTTAACTTCGGTACGGTGATCTCCTAACTTCGGATTCTTAGAATCGTTTGCTTCTCGCATCGTAAAACTAAGTTCCAGGGGGTTTTCATCTTCGTGCAGGGTAAATTCCGCTTTTAATGCGGCCCCGCGCGAAGATAAAGAAAACTCGTTTCTCTACGGGGTCTCTCGAGTTTTCCCGTGGACTGAAGTTTTATTACCTTAGGTTTTTATTACATCCGCCGATGCCGCGACGATAATCCACTTCATCGTGCCAAGTGCATTTTTTTTGGTCCAGTGAAGTCAAAAACTCACTTGCTTCGGTTATTTTCTAACGTCTTTTATCGTTTTTGTCATGAATGGATTTCAGTGGATACTTATTGTCCCAAATGCGTGACAAAGACGAAACGGAAAAATTTATTGCGCATCGATTCGATTTGGCTTAACCACTGACCGAGTTTCTTTTCTTCATCGTTTATTACAGGTTCACAAAGTAAACAATGGATGTTGAAATTTCTGGGAAGCTGAATTTTGAAGTTACAATTTTATTTTTTTATGTTAAACGTAGAATCTTATATTTTATTTTATTTTAAAAACGCGTATAGTTTTTCAAACGTTTGTCTCGGTTTTCGCATAAATTTTACACACAATAAAATATTTTATTTGTAATATCAATTATTTTGAGGAATGTAAAATATTGCAAACATTTTAGATTTGTTTAACTTAATGGCTTTAATTTTAAGATATCCGATCTTTTTAGCAATAGCTATTTTGCGATATAATCTATATGTATAGTTGCAATGTATTATACATGTAAAACAATAGACGGTTTGTTATCAGTTTGATATATTTTATTTAACTTTAAATATATTCCTTGATACTTAATGCTAGTATACAGTAACCTTGTGCAAACATATACGTATATGAATCAGATATGCGAAACGATAGCTACGTCGCATAAACGAAAGAATTTGACACCCCGCAACACTTAAGCCAATAAAATGCCAACCGAAGCAATATACTTTGCGTAAAAAATAAACGAGTATGGAGTCTTAAAACTGCTGAGAAATAAACTGTGAAACGTCGTCAGTTAATGATTGGTAAAATAAAATTGCTGTATCACGTGTGCAATTAAGCTCGACAAAGGTTTAAGTGTCTGCGGTCTCGTGTATGTACAATGAAACCGATTAGAGCAACATGCAGATAAAAGTGCGCGCATCATTCGCAAGTCTAGCTTCGTCGCCTTTGTAACATCTTGTAGGCATTCGTAGCATATGGTAGCCTTAAAGAGTGCATTCATATTCGACATTAACGTGACGTCGCGTCGCCGCCTTGTCAGTGACTCTTACGCCAAGTCACATCTTCGAAAGCACCAGAAGATATGTGTCCATCATGATTTCGTCCATAGTCGGTATGCGTCCGTTCCTACGCACCGTGCGATCCGTTTACGGAATCTTAACAAGATTCCGACAGCTTTGTCTCTTGATACTTCACTTTGTACATTTTTTTATAAACCTTTGGTTTGTCGGGTTTTTTTAGTTTTCCGGTGACATGATTTATGTTTTGGTGAGTTTATCTTGCAGATATGATTTTTACGGTATTTTTTGAAGGTGTATAAAAAACTTGGAAAAATGGATGCAATTAAAAAATGTTTAAAATAAACGTTACGAACTTATACAATGCAGTTATATATAATTTTCTGTACACGATCAAACGAGTTGATTTGAATTTAACTGTAATAAATTTATAATGCACTCTAAGCATGAATCAAATGTAAAAAACTCTAATAGCTGGTGTTTACTATAGTAGAGGTATACCTCTATATTATAATATTATAAAATACAAATTATTACAAAAGTTATAAATTAAAGACTCCGTAAGTAATTTTGTATTTTTTTTAATTAATTTCAATGTAGCTTATAGTGCAACGCAATTATTATTTGGTGTCTGTAATTTGAATTTACATTTGATAATAAAATTATTCTAATTTTGAAGGAGTATTAAAATATCACCTCTATGATAGAGTTGAAAGAACGAACTCTATCAGAGTTAAATTAAACTGCATGAAATATTAACTTGGTCCTTATATTTGAATTTAACTCCATCTGTTTTAATGTGTAATAAGTATATTTTCATGCTCTTCCTACTTATGATGTAAGTAGATGTGCAACATAGACTGAATATCATATTATAACTTTATTAACATCATATTTTACAACTGTATGTCACTAGAATGAAATTACAATTATGATATCGTTAAACAATAGATTAGAAGAATTTTCAAAGTAGTATAAATAAATATATTTATACATTAAAAATAATCGAAATACAATCAATTTGAAAATTATAAACTGCGCAAAAGAAAAAGTTTCGTATTTGACTAAAGTTAACAGTCTCTCCGATAGAAGCATCAAAACAGATTGATGAATATATTCACAACATCCTTATAAAAAACAACAACAGCAGTTATGCACCCCACTAGATTCAATGAATTGGCATCACGGTCTCAGGAAATATTGGTTAAAGCAAACGACCTAATGCAGATTAATGTTAAATGCAAGTTAGTTGACTCGAGTGCTCATTATCGTTGGGGTCCCTGAGTTCCCGCGTTAATTCGGTCTTCTCGATGCTAATCGCGCGTTTTTAGTCTCCTACTACCAATACGTGTTTATCTATATATGTTCTACCAATGTTGAAAGCAAGGAGAGGAAAGAAGCTTCTCGCATAGCAACTCGAGGACTCCACACGCGCCGAGGAAAAGTGTTTGCCGAGCGACCGTTTGCCGCGCGTTTGCGAATAGGAGGAGAGGAACAGCGAGAGAGAGAGAGAGAGAGAGAAAGAGCGGCGCGAGGGGCGAGGCAGAGATCACGTCCCTTTGCTCTCCCGCACCCAAGAATCTCGCGCCACGAGTCTCAACGGTTTCTACGCGCTTCAGACTCTTGTATCGCTTACTGCGAATTTATAAACGAAAGATATAGGTCACCAGCGGTGGCTGCATTTGATTTTTATATATAAATGTAACGGATACATGGTTAGATTCATTATTGATTTGATCCGGGTTGACATTTTATTAAATACAATATATTTAGAATAAAGAATTCTAAGTAAAGAATGCATATTATACTGTTAACATTATTAGTTGCAATTGCAATATTTAATAAATAATACAAATATATGTTAAATAAGATAAGTAATAAATACTTAATAATTAATACATTATTAACAACATTATTACAAATAAAATAGTGTGTGAGAAAAATAAATCACTATTTCCAGTAACGCGATTTGATAAACCACTATCACTGTTGAAGTTAAAAAAAAATAGATAAATTTGTATGCGGGTTAACGTTCGAATTTCTTATCTAAATTGACGATGAACCTTAACACTTTTTTAATTGATTAATATGGGTACAATACAATTTTGAACTCTAAAGGTTTTTTTAGTTTTGAGAACCTTTATATTTTTTAATAAGATTTTTCAGATTATCGTTATAATATTTAAAAATTACATAGTTTTTAACTTTTAGTTGGGTTCTTTCGTTACGTCCTGTAAATCGAGGTTTTTTTTCATATACCTTTCTTTTCGTATTTCAAATTGCAGCACGCACGTGTACGACCGACAGAAATATCCATCCTCCAAAAGTTCTCATCGGTACAAAATGAGTACCGGATGGAAGTCCATTACTTTTATTCTCGTTTTATTTTCTCTGAAACTGGCTACCTAATTTTTCTGCACATCGTACTTGCGGTGAATTTTCGATGCGTTCTCGAAATTTAATCTTTGTAAGAACACGCAAAAAGTCGTTGATATAAAACAATTTAAAAATATCATTATTCACACGCTGTTGATTTACAATTTTATTATGAATTTTTACATTTTAATTGTTATTAAGAATCGTATATACGTTTTCTCTATCACGTATAATGAATAGACACGATGTAAAATTTAGTTATATTTTAACTTTATTTCAATCCATCCGTTCAATTTATACTTATCAAACATTTTGTATTAATATTTGCATCCTAAATGAAATACTGATTACGTATTTCAAGTAAGTACAAACAAAAAAGTTTATGATAAATTTAAGAAATAAATATTATGTACTATTGTATCAACGACTTTGTTCTAAAAATTGAACAATTGCTACCAGCGTTGGTAAAATTAGACGTTTCACTTCGGTATAGTCACTCTTAATATAAAATGACGCAACTTACAAGGAAAGTCAAAGTTCCCTTTAAAGCACCACTGTTTAATACGATGTATAAACAAGCGAAAGTTGGTTTTGTCGATTCAAGTTCGTCTTGAAGAAAGTCATGATTACGCATACTTTCGCAATAAATTAGTGGTAGTTGGCGTAATCTTCACGGCCATTGACAAAATCGTTATAGCATCTCTGTTTACAAACAAACGCATGCCACATAGGCAGCTCGGGCAGAGTCGTGCTTCGCGTGCTTCGTTTCGTCGTATCGAGCCTCCCCCGCAAGAGTCCCCCACTCGCGGGTTACATTCTCCGCGAGTCGGTTGCTCGGCCCCCACTGCCATCGACGCCGTCGACGACGGT
Source organism: Theocolax elegans (assembly GCA_026168455.1). Taxonomy (NCBI): domain Eukaryota; kingdom Metazoa; phylum Arthropoda; class Insecta; order Hymenoptera; family Cerocephalidae; genus Theocolax; species Theocolax elegans. Next base: position 29,899,334 of record CM047426.1, read on the forward strand.
TGAGATTTAAATTCCACTTGGTGTGCCGAGCTGCGAGAGCTTGAGGCCTGGGAAACGACCGCGACGCCGACTCTTTCTTTATTCTTTCTCTCGCTCCCTCTCTACTTCCTCCGTTTTCACCAGCGCCGCGCCTCAATTTATCAGCACAGACCGCTTCTCTCTTTCTCTTTCTCTCTCTTCTCTTTTTACTCACTTGCTCCTCGTGCCTCTCGACTGGATCTCCCTCATCTTCTTACTTTCTTTCTCTTGTTCTCTCTTTCTTTCCCTCTCTCTCTCTCCCTCTCTCTCTCTCTCTCTCTCACTCGCTCCTTCGGCCTTTTTCGCTGATTATGTATCCACGCATGACCGTTTGCGAGATTTCTGCGCTAGCTAACACTTTTAAACGCTCAGTTTCAGCGACTTCCACGTAACACAGTTTAAAGACCTTCATAATTTGAAACTTTAGACCACGAGTTTAGTATACGCTCAAAGTTGTATTATTTTTTATTGTAATATAAAAATTGTAAATGATAAATTACGCTTTTGTCTTATATTAATTTAAACGAATGACAATTAAATCATAATGAGCTGAGTGTATACATACTTAAACATATTTCCAAATAAACAAACATTAATAATACACACATTTTTAATGTATTTTATTGCATGCCAGTCCATTTTCGTTATATATTTCCAATCAATTCTAATCAACACATTGTAATTTTAATGTTACAAACAATGTGTCAAAAATATTTTAAGGCACACAATGTATTTTTTGCGATTCTCAACTTTAAATTCCAGTCCGTTTATGCATACAAAGTTACTATTTTTTTTAAATTACTCAAATCAGGTATTATAGGTATTTTAAAAAACAAAAGAAAACCAATAAAAAACGTTCTACACTAATTTTCTGGTAAATCTTGGATATTCCACCTGTAATTTATAAATCTTAATTGCCTGATTTTTTTATGTACAATCCGGTACCGGTAACCTACCGCAGTTATACTGCCAATGCATTTCAGTATAGAAGTACGAAAGATTGTGAGAAACTTTGAGACCAAAAGCGAACCGCAAAACCGTTTGTACGTGATCAACTAATGGAATTCTGAAAGCGGCATCTTTCGTAAACGTATATAACCGTAAGATTACACGCGCCCTTGTCATCTAAGAGAATACATACTTGCGAAACTTTCTTACCCGGTCACGAATTTTTAGTCTTTATTTTTTGCAGAAAATCATGCTAGAGTAGGGTGTCCGTTTTTTATGTATTTCGTGGTACTGACTAGAATAGTGTCACACCTTAGAAACACGGATTATACCGTAACTTTGAGATATATTCTTTTGTAGGTAAAGGAAGTCGTGTAACTTATCCGTATAGGTCCTTCCTCAAATGTTATAAGTTATTAACGCACATTTTGAAAATAAAATCAGCACCAGATTAATCACTTAAAATTAAATGGCAATCAGAGATAGTTATTCAAATTTAGTTTAAAAGAAAAATTAAATATAGACCTATATAAAAAATTTCTAATATTTAAGATAAGCTGCATGTTGAATTCCAAATGTAATGTAAATAAATAAAAATTTCATTAATTTTATTAACTAAAAATCTATCATACTACTGTTGCTATAAATTTAGAATAAAAATTGTATTTTATAATATGAGTTTTCCTTTCAAACAGAATTTGAATGTCTTTTTTTAATTGTTAATTAGCTGTAATATTACTTTAATAAAACCCATAACTTCTGATAGAGTGTCCAAAAATATAACACACTTTTATACTAATAACAAGATTCAACAATACAGACAACAATGAATATATTTTAATAACTCAATAAATACTTTGTATCTTTAATAATTTTAGTTTTTATATTCCGCATAAGATAGGTTAGATCTATGCAATTACTTATACCTAATAACAAGTCATTTCTTTGGTACTGTTTTTATATTATTATTATTTATACTTATTTTTAATGGATGAAAAATAATAAGTTTTTATATTTTGTAATGATAATAAATTATAGGATAATAGGAATTGTCATTACTTAACAAATTTCCTTTGTCCAAATTATTTGAATTTGCTTCCATTTGGTAATTATGAATGCAGAATCTAAACCAGTCTGAAATATCGTGCATTGTAATAAAATAATAATAATTGTATGATATATATATATATATATAATTATTTCTTACCAATGCATCTCTTGATGAATCGTTAAAATTCAAATTTTTATCAAAAATTTCAAAAACTTCAACACGTTAAAGGGACATATTGTAATTAAATGCTGTACACAGTAGGTGTATTGTACCAAAATAGATTTTTACATTTTCATTCAAAGGTTTCACCCTTCATCTCTTGTAATTCATTAATTACTTTCATTCAGCAATCTGTAATAATAATAATAATAATAATACATTAATTATAATTATACAATAATATTAAGATAAATAGAATTTATGAAAGAGATATAAATGTAAACTTGCCAAACATAAATATTTTAACACTATCTTGTCTTGTCTTTATATAAGTATTTACATTTGAAGAGGACTCTAACTGATAGATTATATATATTCATATAGATTGTACATGCACTCCTGTTTAGGATTTATATGTAATAGTACCTTAGTTTTCAGAAATGTTAGTGTTTTTACATAAATAATTAATTTTATAAACAATTTTGATACTTAATTTAAGGAGAATATATAATTCAAATTGAAATTATATTAATATATATATTATATATTAATAATTATAATATATATTCTTATTGATTAAATTTATTTGAATGTAAGCATTTCTAAAACAATATGTGTATACATTTTAGCCAATTTATTATTCCTCGTTTCAGCTTTCAAAACATTTTTAATTTCCTTATAGCTTCATACTTTGTATTATAAATAAAGCATTATACATAAATTGTAACTTAGAAGTGTGAAGTGGTCTACTTTCTCACACTGTGTGAAACCTTCCCCGAGTGTTGGTTCATTAAGAATTTTCTAGAGGCGCGGCTAGTAAATAATAAGAGGTTGCACCAGGACTGAGAAATTATGATAAATCATCATCTCATTGACTGGAACTAGATCTTTTCACAACGTAATTTGGTTGTTCTTTTAGGGGTTGCAACGAGTTCCTTTTTCACAGGAATTAATTAATAGCAGCAGCAACTTGATTTTCGCAATATATAATTATACTTCAAACTTTTTAAAAAGTCATTATTATTCTCTATCACGTAAATTTTGTTGAATTATGTTTTTTGAAATAAAATTTAATATTTTATGCAAATTTGATGCGCTTAAGAACGTATATTTGTATTTTAAATTATTTCATCTATATATATATACCTATAGGTAAAGATTTAAAATCAATTATATATACGAACCAATAAACCATGTGAAAGATTTATAATCTTCATTTTTTCGAAGGCACCTATGATTTCTTTTATTCGGGCACACTAACACACGAAGGGTATAAAAAAAGGTTTGGAAGCAATCAGTGAAGTAATCTTCTTAGCCCCCGAAGTTTACAAGATTTTGAGGAAAACCAGTTTATCCCGGCATACTTAATATATCAGGCACATTTTCATGTGGTCGCGCCGGGAAAGCATAATAGGCCTTTTGTAGAGGAACTCAAATCTTTCTGGGTCTCGCGGCTCCCCGAGAGAAATGATTACCGTACAAATTCTTCACTTCTCCCTAACTTCAACTTCCCAGGTTATTAATAGGTCACGATAAAACCTTAAAAACGCGCCTTAAAAAACAAATTATATATGTGTTATAGGTATACCAGTGGAAAATCATATGAGAAGGAATGATTAATGCATTTTAGGTGGTTATATAAACTCGAAGTCATCTTTAACTTCAACGTTGTCCGGTTTCGGCTCTCCCGTGGGAGATAAAATCAAAAGATTTTTGAAACCACCCCGATTTACCTTTCATCCGTTGGACTTGTCCTTTGCTTGTGTCTACTTCGTTTTCGAAGCCTTCTCACTCGGCATCCGCTGAGATGCGTGCAAAGACAATCGAGATAGCTTTACAGAAAGTGTGAGATGCCAAAGAAAATTTATATTGTTAGGAGATGAATGAAAACGTCCTAGGGTCTTTTGGACGTTATTTATATTATTTAAATATATAAAAACTTCTTTTAAGATATTTCAAGAAAACTTTTTTTTTAAATATTTAAATTTTGTATTTAGCAATATACATTTACATTTTACACAAAATATATACATTTTACATATTATTTTATTTATTGCGAGAATTTGAAAAATTATATCTTTACATTGTTATATGTGTTCAAAATTAAAATAACCCTGCTAAGAATCGAATTCAATTCATGATTTCTATTTTGAAAAAAACCACTTATGCACATTCAATTATTTATTAGCCGTAACAATCCTACTTTTGAGGCTGAAAATATGCTGTTAATAATTTTTACTGATATAAGTTGCTTGACAAATTTTTGGTCCATGAAGAAGATGTCAAAATTAATTCTACTAAATGTAGTAATAAATATATAATAAAAAATATCTTAACAACAATAACGTGGGGTTCACAATAAGTGTAAAAAACGTTTCATTATACGAGCCGGTAACTAGTTGGTTTGGCTATTTATGATTTGCAGAGTACTTCTTGCTTAAATTTATTATAGGGAATTTTTTTAATTATACATTTATTAATTTTATAATTAATATAACATCGGTAATTAAATAATTTTCTATGTCAATTTTTGTAATATTTGTTTATAAATACATGACTATTATAAATAATGCTATTGTTACTTTTATTTTCAGTTAAAAAAATAGAAAAGAGTAATACCAAATGGGTTGCACTTCTGTATATTGTAACGGTTAAGAAAAGATGCTGGATGGATAGTATTCCTTCCGAAATTCCTCACATTCAACCCTCTCAGTGTGTAGGCGACAAAGGTCGGAAACTTGAAAACGACCCGTCTTCATCCTTTTTCTTCGACCGCGTTGCTTAATTCCGTTTCTCTACTTCGCGCTTTTTCTACATTTTACTTTCCTTCTCTTAGGTTTCAGATACTTCTTTTCTTCATTTTCATCTTCCATCTCACGTACCCTCCACTTGTACTCTTTTTCCTACCGTCATAAGTATATTGACCGAAGCTCAGGCTTAGAATGGGTTGACCATGTTTATTTTTTCCGTAATACTGAAATAACATATAGCGGAAACGTTAAATCTTTACAAAAATAATAATATTTTTGCTATGTTCAATATAATTTTATAGAATCTGTTTCGTATAAATGTAGGTTTCACTAACATTATATGTCAACATCATGTAAGAATAACATCTATTTAAAATTATTATTGTTAGCCATTAATGAACAAATTTATTTGTAATTTTGATTTTTTATTTAGGTGTGAAACAACCTTTATTTAAAGATAACAAATTCCTATAAAGAAGGTTATCGTACGTGGAAATCTAAATACAGATTTATATTTGATCACCATGTACGGATAATAAATGCTAATGAAGTTTAATAATTAGCAGAATTTATAATTGTGTAGACAACTAATTTTATGATTTGCAAGTGTACTACATGAATTAACGATTTATTTATAATCAATTTAGTAATTGAGTAAATTAATAATATATAATAATACTTATACAATATATAATTTACCTAGCTTAATCTATAATGATAAATTGCAAGCAAAGGAGGGTAATGAACTTGGAACTCGTGAGAAGTACAACGCTTTGCTTAACCATCAAATTCCTTTATATTCGTTAGACTTGTGGCTCAATGTCATATTCAATTTCGCTAGATGAACAAAAAATTATAAGTTGCTAGGTGTATCTTGTAATCATTGTTGACAACTGCTATTCGTTACCGTTTGTCACAATTCAAACCTTTGTTCTCACTAAATTCTTTGGAGTGAAACAAAGTGAAAAGTCACTCGAACGGACTAAAAAAACTGAGTTAAACTTAACAAGGAGTGATTTTCTTCTTTCTTCCAAGGAATTTAGATAGTTATATTTATTTGTAAAGATTTTGAACCGATTTACATACTTTATACTCTCTCCATATTTAAAATTCTATACTTTATTACTAAACAGTTAATAATTTATTTAATATTTCCAAATAATATATGGATTTTCTGCTGAATATAAGTACTACTTTATAAGGATGTACAAATGTTTTTGCACCGTAAATTATTGATTATTATTATCATGAATGATTTCTAAACAATAAAATAACGCAACTTCATTTGACACGAAATCGCGGTACACTTAGGCGTCAGAACTTTATTTTCGGATCTGGTTGGTGGTGATCACTGAGCTGCAGGGGTTTCAACGAAACAAGAAACATCTTGCCCTCGATGTACAGAAGTTGTATCTATACCCAGCCAGATATAACGCGCATTTCCTCCCCCGTTCATTCCTAAAATAAAAAGAGAATAAAAACACGCGCCTCGTTTACGTAAAGGAGCTCGCGCATATAGTAAGTAGTTTCATATGTTGAGCCATGAAACACCCAAAAGTCATATGTCCATGTAATACATACTAGAGTATGCATATATGTACATACGTGCATTGGACATATAACGTCCGCATCCCTCGCAAACCTCGTCTACGGGAACGTTAGGGCACTCACCTAAGTATACCGACGACTGGCCGGGATCATTGTTTACGGTATGTACGTCGTATGCATGTACGAGTACACACATACGGGCCATGACGACTTTGCAGCTGTCGGGCGGGAACGAGCGAATGCAACGCGACCCCTAGAATAAATCGATTAATCGATTATGGTGCCAACAATCTGAAACTCCTGCGTCGACACTATAGAACCAAAAAAAAAGAGTTAGATACTATGTCTACTTGTTTTTATGCAGCGATTGATTCAATGAAAATATATGTTAATAATTTATTCGAAATTTACTATTGTATTATATAACTTATATAGGTACAACTTAATTTAAGATTCCTCGTAACGTTTCTTCTTATTAATTTATATTAGTTTCTATAAATGGAATAGAAAATTTTCGTTAATAAGAAAATCTTATTAAGTAGATATTCGTGTAAATTTTCATTGGTACAAGTATATTTATCTATAATAATATATTTAAATATTTATTTTAATCATATATTATTGCTAAATAAATGTTATCTTAGCTCTTACGACTCCCATCTTTAGTAGACGTTAACGTTCACAGTAGAGAAAAAGTAAATTTTATTTAATGAGTAATAATAGATTATTTTAAGAGAATAATTGAAACGTTTGCAAACAATATGTCCATGACTAGTCTTTGATAATATTTTTTGTAACTTATTGAAGTGAAATAAAAATTTTCTCATGTTCTAAATTACGTTTTAGCTCGTAAACATAGATTCGGCTTAAATATGTAAAATATAAATACTTTATAAAAGAATATACAAACCGAATATTATTTGAACTTTGGAATACTATTATTGTATTCAGTTATAAGTTTACCGCTGATGGAAAGCTGTAAATATAATTTAAACATTTGGAAGCTACGTGTTTCAATCCTATGAGCTATTTTTACTATCTACTTCTGTTTATTTTGTTCGTGTATACGCATGTAACTACGCGTACACAAATATACAGAAATGTATGTAATAGTGTCTACAGAAGACCATATTTAAAATAGAAGTTTGTTCAAACTCGATTGCCTAGCCTAGATATCATATATAGTTAAATAAATGTTTTTGACATTTTTATTATATAAAAAAATCACTTAAAAATGAAATCGAATAAAATAAAATATTAAATCTATAGTAGCCAAAAATATTGATAACTGTATTAATTATCTATCAGTGAGCGAAGTGTAAATATTTCTTTACATTTGAAACTGTATAAAATGCTAAATTATTTAATTGTTTGTATTATAGAGTATAAATGTGTTTAGTAATTGCATAAAATAGTACATTTTGTTAAATTTATGCAGCAATTAAGACTCATAATTTATAATACACTCAGGATAATTTGTTAATTTTTATTGATGGCATATATAATTTATTTAATAAGTTATAAATGTATTTCTTATGGGCAAACACAATTATAGTTACTGTTCTTAAAAAAACAATATTTCACAAAGCATACAGTTATTTCTTAATAGCCAACTGCGCTTGAACGTGTTATCTTTGATCTCTGAAGAAATTTTGGTAATCTTCAAATCGCAGCACCGAAAAAGAATGTTATTCAAGTGAGATTGCTTGTTCGTCTGTTCATAGATGTTTCAATTCTTATTCTCGTCAACTCTTTTTTCCTTCCTTTTGGCTTCTTTTCGGCAAGATCCGAGAAGACGTCGGTAGCGCGTGTACCGGACCCGAGGCACTTTGCGTGTCCAACTCCATTCATAGTACGGTTGTTATTGTCGTCGCGCGCGAGACCGCGCGTGCATGCCTCCTCCACACAACTGGAGGCACCTTGTGTATCTTTTCTTTTGGTCATTCATTCATAAATTGTCGAATTGTACCGAACGACATAGAGATGACGCTCGTCATCTTTGCCGATCAGCACACCCAAGGATTCTATTCTACTTTTTCGAAGAGAAAAAAAACCGTTACCATCACCGTAACTATAACGAATTGTTTCGTTACTGCTCTTTTTTAATACGCTTTTAATAAACAAAAATCAGATGATTGATTTTTAAATTGCACCTTGTTAACATTGATTGATCGTCCAGCGTTATTGTTATATGCATAAACTACTTTTTAATATATATATAATATACCTTTTGTAATAATCTGCGTAAAAATTGATTATGAAATGAATGAAAATTTTATATAGTATACTAGAAAATTAATAACAGTCTACATATTAAATTGCACGCTAAATTAATAATATATCATTTCAGATGGTCAATTCCGATAAATTGTTTAAAAATGTTTGTAAAATGTAAGATGATTAGCATTAATTTAATCAATTTTATTTAACGCTCTAAAAGAATCATTGTTAAATATGAGTATATCAAATAAATCTTATATTTAATTTACTATGCAGCATTTTTTATGGTTAAAAAAATTAGGTTTAATAATTTTTATTTTATTTTATAATATTAATTAAATATAAGTTTGATGAAAAATTCTAAGAAAAGCTTCTTGCAAAATTGTCATACGAGTGTCCACACTCTGTTACACATAGAAACCATTTCGCAAGTGAACAGCTGTTGCCAAGCATTTAAACGGTCGAGCTGTTCCTTCTCAAACGGATGTTCTGTCTGAAGCGGAATCCGCTGATAAAAAGGCTTCGCGCGATACTGAAGCCTAATGTCGCTCGACAACAACTCTATATATAGAGTTCGCGTAGAAAAAGTAATGTATAACGGTCGAACGGTGCCAGACTAAATTCTTCTAATGCCCCGTTTTCACTGCTACACTTCATTCTCGGTTTTAATGTCAACTCAGATGATTCACGTTAAGAAGATTAATTTACAAAAATTATAGTTTATATTTTGATAGTTATTAATTTTGCATTCGTATAAATATAATTTTTTATGATTCAATTAATAATATGTTTGCTGATAAAATATTAATATCAATAAGTATTGTTTGTAACCATTCGACATCTAATTAAATAATACATTTTTAGTGAAAAATGAAAAGATTTTATTTTTTTTATACAAACGATAGATTAATATAGATATATCAAAAGTTATATTATTACGCAGCGATATCGTAATTGGGATACAATAAAAATGTTAATTATTATTATTAAATTTTACGTAATTATAATTAACATGAGATTACCTTTTACTATTTTAATATCGATAATTTTAACTACAAAAGGTATAATCAATTTATATCATGAAGCATGTAAAAACTACTCATTATCTTAATAAAATCAAAGTAATTCTTTTTATTTAATGTGAGTTATTTTCGTGTCTATTAAAGATAGGCTATTACTATAAAGTATAGATAGCCACCTCAGTGAATTTTCGACGTTGTTTGAGTTTCATTGGCAGATGTGTGATGCCGTACGAGCGCGTGCCACGTGAGGCTTTAAACAGCGGCACGCGCCTCGACACCCACGAGAATTACGTACTACTAATAAAAAAGTTAGGAAGAGAGGAAGAGCTCGACGGAACTGGGAGAGAAAAAAAGAATTAGATGTCAGGGCGATTCTTTTCCGATTTACTGTTTTATGTATAGGGGAGTAGAGTACTTACTTTCTAAGCACGATCGTTACACGGGAGGAAAAATTATGTGCCCTAAAAGTCATTCAAGACACTACCTTAAATGTATTTATATATGGATGTATGTTTGTCTATAATATAGTGTATTAGTGCGAAAACTGACAATTTTTGATTAATTTATAGCGTATTCTTTTTATAATATAACGAGTATATGGTCCTACTTCCACCTATATACCCAACAAATTAATCAATTTATTTAACATTAAAATTTTATATCAACAAAATGTTCGTCTTGAAAGTACAAAACTTTTTTCTAATATGGATACTTTATATGATTGAAACCTTTTTTTAAACAAACATACAAATGGAGTTTACTATTTAGATTGTCCTTATTTGTAAACATGATGTTTAAAGTGTATTTTTTTTATTACCAAAAGATATAGCCTAATAATAATGATTTGATCTTTAAAATCAAGAAATTCTTTTTCTAAAACAAATCTGCATGAATGAAAATTATAAGTAATTTTTATTAATTAAAGGGTGCTTTGCTAACGTCACCTTTTATGTAAATAATTACATTTTGAAATATTAATTAAAATATGTAGCGGATAATTTACTTTATGTGGAAAATATTACAATATAAACGACCTTAGCTTATGTGGTTAAACAAACCCGGTGCTTATAGATAATAAATTAATTATGTATGTCAGGATAAATTAAACAGTAAGTTGAATTTCTGAAAATTGAGTACAAGTTAATACTACTTCTACCAGAGGGCGCAAAGAAGGCATGCATATTATAATGTTTTATTTATTGAGATTCGTAAAGAGATTACACAACATTAAAGATACCGAAGTTAAAATCTTGACGCACCCTATATTTTTATGGCCGTCTGTACACGTATTTCTTTTTCCATCCTATTTATTGGTACATCCTATTTGGCTATTTACATAGCCATAAACATTATGAAAAAGACCTTCTTAGGGTACATTAAATTTTAAATCAATGTACAAAAATAAAAAAAAATTGTCGATACATTTTATAATGCGTTACTAATGAAACGACTCTAGGAAGTAATAAAACCTTAGCTTTTTGCAAACATACAAAAAGTGTTTAAATTCCGCTAGTTTTTATTATAAATACGAATGAATTTAAAGTTAATTTATTTATTTTACTTATTTAATTTAAGAAATTTTTTTCGCGTTATTCATGAAAATATTATACAATTACTAATTGGTTTACATTTCTATTATAAGTATGTTATTAATTTTATTTAAAACTTTAATTTTTTCATTTAATTTTATATTAAATGATCTACATGTGACGGTTTCATGCTTATACAAATTAAATACACTGGGTTTATACGCAAAATAATTAAGAATTATTTTCGGGTACTGTATAGCAATATTATCAATTATAAACAATAATTAAAATATTTAGGCATTATTTTTGTCAATCCACTTATGCCCAAAAATTAAAAGTTTTTTGCACCGTTAACAAAATGTTGCAGAAATATTTTATTATTAAGGATAATATTATGCTTTAATCAAAGGGCGCGATAGCGCCCGACGCAAGTACGGTACTTAATTAACAATATAGTCAATATTTTTGTACATTGAATGATGTTAAAGGTAACAGTTAAATAGGTATATACATTATATTATTATATATAAAATTTGTATAGGTATAAACTATTTCTTGGAGAGTGTATTCACTCTAATATTTATATTCACATTATACCTAATTTTTATTTATATTTAATTAAATTATTAAATGTCTAGGTACGGTTATCTTGTTTGTTAACATTTGCATTATTATTTATGATTGAATAGAAAAAATATATTATACAAAAGAAAAAAAACGTAAAGTGGAAAAGACAGTGGAAACATCCATCTAATTTGATGATCTTATCAGCCAAAGCAGTGAGAGTATTAAGAGGAAAAGTATTCATGTGATGTCATCTCGTTGACTCTCTCGAGTCTATAAACACGTAAGTACCTTTTCAGTCGTGAGAGTCAACAAGATCTCATCGTATGAATACTTTTCTTTTTAATATAGAAATAAGTAATAAACTATAGATTCGATAGATGGATGTTAGTCACGCTATTTAAAAATATAGTTGCTTTTTTTAAATTAAAACAAAATTACATAATCTAGCTATACATTTTTCTAAAAATTCACTAATAAGCCAACTTATAGACATTTTTTTATTTGTTAATACATAATTATTCATATAATTGCTATTACTTAGTATGTAATATAATGATTTTACATGTATAAATACGTTAAAATTTCTATCAGGGTTACTACGTACAGTAATCAATATACTCACAGGTACATCAGCATGAAAATTGGTAGCATTATCAAATTACTATAGTTATCTTATTTGCTTAAGGTAAGTTTCAAGAGCTAATAATGCACACTCACAAATGCATGTATTTTCTCGAAGGAGCGAAATTGAAAGTCGTTACACGTTTGCACGTAATACCAACGGGCGTCATTATTTCGCGTTGTATATATAATATCTTGACAGTAAGTAGCAATAGCAAGGTTTGCACGCGAAAGAAGCTGGCTCAGAAAAATGACTTGTAAGAGGGGAAAAAGTTCGAGGGTTTCGTCTCTCGTCACATGTTGTGCAACGCGCCAAAATTCCGCCGGACGAGAAATAACAGCTGAGCGATTTTCGCTGGATTTTCAAGGACAAGCGTGTGTAAGACACCCAATGCTGATTGAATTGCTTTCCCGCACTGAAATAATGTCCAATCTGAAGAAAACGTTTAGGTTAGAAACATCTTGGCCATCTTTTTCCTTTATTTTTTGGCTACGAAATCGCTCGTGATTGCGTAACCGAATTTCAATGAAAAATTACTGTGATGATCGAGCGAGACTGGAGAGAGGAAAAAAATAATAAGAAATGTCACTTTCGTAACAGGGGAGACTGGAAAAACTCTAAAAAAATGACGTTCTACCTAGATATGCACGCACTTAAAAAAGGCAAGAATACAACATTTTTTTCACATCATCCGCCCTATCTAAGGGGTCTTCATCAATTTCACTTTCTACTATATATACGACAGTACTGCAGGCGATCTAAAAGATGTACACATATACAGACGCAGATGGAACGAGGAAAAACCGGTGGCACCTAGCCAAAGAATCGATTGTAGAGTGCGACCCATTACAAGTTTCCGTCTTCGGTTCGTCCAGTTTACTTCCTGCTTCCTCGTTCTAGTTTTTCTGTAGGCGAAAGCAGTCTGACGAAAAATTCGCGCGGCAATCTCGTTCGACTCGTGGGGTGCGTTCGGATTTGGGGTCAGTGTGATTACGGATGCTGGTTTCGCCGGTGAGGGTACAAATATAGGAGGGAAGAATACAGGGAATATATTGAGAGGGAGACGGAGAGGGGGTGAGAGACAAATGTGGCGATATACCCCAGGTTTTTGACAAAGGTATAACGTACTGGGACTTGTTTAGATTCCAAATCCCGAAGTGACTAGCTATGTTTTCTATAGGGCGGTATTAGATATTCTAATACAGACATATAAAATTAACGGTATACATTATTGTTTAAAATCATATTTAAAACCAAACAGTTATTCTAATTGATATATTTTAATAAAATAATCAATTTACATATAATTAATTGGTTTGATTTGTAATTATTTTATAACTAACAGATTACTCATTCTTTATTTGCTGTTTATTTTGCTACGACGTTAAACAAATACAATTTCCTATAAACAAGCGTAATAGGTTTATCAAACTTAATTTTAGCTACATGAAATATAGTAATTAATATATTATCTATAAAATAATGGTTTACAATAGATTAAACTGCGGTAACGTAATAGTTAGAATAAAATAATCCTTGTCTCATCCCACAAGCCGAGCGCGGCCTGGCGCGGCCCACCACCGGGTGTCCCATACCCGTCGCAGTTGTACTTTCACAATCTCGCGTCCGTACCCTACAAAAATCGCGGGAGCTCTCGCAATCTCGTTCGGTAGGGTGAGGAAAGATTCCCTTAGAGGGTAGCTCCGAGATACAAGTCGTACCGGCGGCGGTGCGTCCCGAAACGTTTAAAAAGGGAGCGGCACTGTGAAATCCCGAAGGAACAGATGACGATCCCGTTTTGGCGCGACGCAGCCTCCACAAGGAGGAGACTAGCTTTCCTATATATATGTACATATATACGCTAAACTTTCGGTTACGGGATCTTCAGTGCCAAGGGTGCGCCCAGACTCCTTTTACTCTATCTCCCTCTTGGCGGGACTTTTTTCGCGACGCGCGCGCGTTTTTCCTTCCGGCATATGTCTCATGGGATTATTTACTGCATATATATACATAAATGTACATACACACACACACACACACATATTCTTTAGAATTCTTGTTTCCCTTAATACAACATTTGCGTATCAAAATTAAGACAGCTGTTAATTGACTTGTTATTTAGCAGTCGCTTCATACTTGTTTTTCAAAACCACGCATTTCATCTGTGAACGAACTTGTGTACATTTTACAAGTAATAACGATTATCCGTATTAACTGCAAAATTTTATTAGTTTATTAGTAATTTAACGAAATATTATGAACTAAGATATAATCTTATATTTTTGAAGAATTTCTATTTTGCTTCGGATTGATGGTAAAATTGAAAAATATATAATGAAGTTTAATAAAGAAATAATTTTTACGTTGTACGATCGTTACAAGAAGTATTTAATTTGTAAATGAATATTATCCCGTTTAGTTTAAATGTCACTTAACTATTTTTATACTTCGAATTAGTTTGATTGTAAATAACAGTGTAATATTATTCATCGCACGTTTTAAGTATTATTCATAAATTGTCTGAGAACGAATGGACATAAATTACCAATATTGCCGTACCCTTAGTTTGTGTACATACTTTCGTACACAATAATCATTCATCTATTATGGTATCTTGTATTGAAAGTGCGTAGAAAAATATGACTATCTACAATTTGAATTAAGTACATTAATCATAGGCGCTCAGGTATATCGACGATTATTATCAGCGCCGAAAAGACGAACGGCATGAATGTCAACGAACTGCCAGCAAACCCATCCTTATTCCTTCTATACCCACTTATTCTTTCTTAAATAGAATTGATCAGAAAAGTCGATAAGTATGTCAATTAGCATACATAAAATTGCAAATGCTTATGTATACGCGCATTGACGTACTATATATGTATACTTTGTGCGTTTGGTTGTGCATGTAAAAGTATTCTACGACGCACCGCCGCTTGCACACCTGTGCGCCTTCTTCCTGGTGTATGTTACTGCTCGTACATGCACTTCTAATAAGTACATTTAATGTATATATGTCGCTCTGTGGGAAACATATATATTACTAAATATGTTTAAATTAATATTCTTAGCTAAAATTTATTTATCGCTTATAGTGTGCTTAGATATATTTTAATGTAATTGTTTTAATTATTATTTTTTACTATTATTTTAATTCATTCTCTATTATTTAGTAATTTTGTTTTCGCACTATCTAGTGTCGAGTTTAATATTATTACCAAGGTATTTAAAAATAATAATTATATTATTTAAAATATGAATCAGTGCAAAAATAATGTATTCTAGTCATAATTATGAATTATACTAACCAGAAGAGTGTCACATGTCCGGGAAACAAATCTTTACCAAACTCTAGAATATGTTTACTACTGTAAAAATGTAAAGAAACCCACAGTTTTAGACTCTAACGGTCTTCTTTACGATATATAAATATATAAGCAAATAACGACAAATCTCGTCAAAAAATTCCTTGACTTTGATCACTCATAACTCAAAAACAAATAGAGATATATAATCAAACCTAAGTTCAGAAGAATACTGAGATCGAGTAGATTCGATTAAAAAAAAGAAGCTCAAATATCTTGATTTGGGCGAAAGTTATGAATGAAAAACGAATTTAAAGATATTTTGATGACTATATTTTGAATTAAAAATTTTTTTGATTTTTTAGGCAAAATTGTCTTTTTATTTTTATTTTTTTTCATAACTTTCGTCCAAATCAAGATATTGGAGCTTCTTTATTTTTAAATCTAATTTACTCGAACTCAGTTATCTTCTGAACTTAAGTTTGATTATCTATCTCTATTTATTTTTTATTTATAAGTGATAAAAGTCAGGAACTTTTTTGACGAAATTTTTCGTTATTTGCTTGTATTTATCGTAAAAAAGAGCGTTAGAGTCTAAAACTCTGGCTATCTTCATATTTTTATAATAGTAAACTGTACACCCTCCTGGTAAGTAGATTCCTTAATTATAAATATTAGAGATACCCAACTAATTAATATATTTGCATCAATGAATATAAAAAATTCCCAATCATTTATAATATTACTGCTATTTGATCGACAATATAGAAACATCCTGATCCCTTATTAAACAGTCTAAACAATCCTTCAAGTATACCTATATTAAGGTTCATAAATATCCGAATAAATTAGAATAAAATTTAAATATATAATATTCAAACAACCGTCTAAGTTTGGGAAAGTTAAAGCGAAAAGTCTTGTCGCGATTTTTTCCCCGCATACACGCAAGCCCGTATATATAATATCTGAGTTTATACACGCACACATCAAGATCCGGCACGCGCCCCGGGTCCATTGTCCGGAATTACACCCCAACAGCCCCCCCCCTCCTTCACCGATGAACCAAGTCGCGCGCCATCTGCACGCAGTCAGCCTGCATGTAAGGAGTGCAGTGTATATATACATGTGGGACGCGCAAAAGTAATGCCAGTATCTCATCCTCGAGTTTTTCATCCCCCTCTCGACGTACGTTCTACACCCAATGATTTTTCTCTCTTCCGGAACCCCTGGGGCCCCTTGGACATCAAACTCGATTCTTAGCCCATTCGTCACTCCGAATCGAGTTCACTGTCGTCTCGAATTTCCGTGACTGATTGGTCTGCCCGAGATTTGCGCAACGAACTTCTCGAGTCTGTTGTGATGTCGATGCATACGACTTTTAGGGTTTGCCCTTTTAAATTCCATCGTCGTTGCGGTCTTTTCCGACTGATTTCTCGTTTCCTTGCGACTAATGAACCGATTCATCTGCTGGCATTGTGGCGTATTATATATGTACAAATACCAGAAGATTTAAACGATCCGTGGTCACCAAATTATGTTGATAATGAACATTTTAATTATGGAATTTAATAAAAACAAGACTAATTATTTCTATTGTTAATATATTTCAAAATTAATATATTGTTATAATAAACATTATAAATAAGTATACATTATAGATTTGACTATTATCATTTAAAAATGTATATATGTAGAAGAGTTTCAATAAGAAGCCTTAACGATCATAGTTTATCATGATAGCTACATAGGTTATGATACCAAGATGACACTATTTTTGGGCACTTAAACCCACAGTCAAACACACAGCAGCTCGCTTGTCTTGAACTTGGTTTCAAATATCGCCTTTCTGAAAATACATCTATTTGTTTAACGCGACGATGGCCTTTAATGTTTGACGATGGAAAACGATATACAGTGACAGTGTAGTCTTATATTCACATGGGACGTGCATATTACTTTTCTTCATCTAAAATGACTGAAATATCATGCAACCCTAAAAAATAAAATATTGATTTCTGTGAGTGAAAGCGTTACGATATATATATATGTATATAGAATACTAACGTATTTCTTGAAAATACTATATACACGGTGATTAGTTATACGAGTACTTAAATAAGACTCCGCAATGGTTATTTAATATAATTATTATTTTTGTAAAACCCACAAATGCAGCATTTAATTAAAGAACAACTTTTATTATAATAATGTGATAATAAGATAAAAAGTATATTCCTCGAAAATGTTACTATAAAAAAATAAAGAATACGTACAAGTTGATTCCTACACTAAATCATAATAGCGTGAAAGATTTGAGTGAGCGAAGTGGTGACAGTTCTACGTGTCCGCAACTATTAACTAGACGATTCTCGAGCCATTAACCTGCAGTATTATATCGCGTGCAGCCAGAAAAAGTCGCGGGCTCGAAAAACCGCGGTCAACAGTCCTTACCCGTAATTAAGGGTTACAATCCAACTGTACACTCGAACGCGCATAACTAGTCCCTGAGTTGAGTGAGTGTACATATATAACAAAGCGTGAAGTCGTTCGCGCGGCTTTTGCGCCAAGGGGTTCGTCTCCGTAACGTTCGTCAGCTGGCGACTTACGTGAATTATATATATACACATGCGTGGATCTGTCTCTCCGAGTGTGCGTGTGTACGTTCGTACCCTACAGCTACATGGGTGTGCGAGCACCGTAGAAGGAGACTCGGAGACTCGGAGACTCGCTGCTGCAGTTTGCGGCGATCGTTTTCGCCCGAAGTTGAGAAACCCGAGGGTGCCGCGAAGCCGCTTTGGGGGTCGTCGGGGTACGCGACGCACGCAGCTGCGCTCACCTTTTGCCTCACCTTCTCTCTTTTTTCATCTTCCACCGCGAATTCTCCGTTAATCGAACTGTAAGTTATTGCAAGAGGGACACTTTCTCTCTCTCTCTCTTTCTCGTTTTTAACTCGGAGAAAATCTATTTACACGGATGCTTCGTAATGGACATATGTGGAGATGTTATTTCACCAACACGCACGCAATACGTATGAATATGCGCACGCGCGAGCGTGTGAGTGTGTGTATATACATATGTATATAAATATATGTATACCGATAGATATACAAGACAAGCAATTTCGAGTAGTCGCGCGGCTATCGAAAGGTCAGGGGTAGTTAGACTCATTGAAAATTGAAGATTGGGAAATGGTACGTGCATAATCGGTATATGTCCTTTCAATTATGTTATTTATCGGTTCAATAAATTTCCTAAGTATACCGTTTTATAAAAGATTTGTTCAAGTTTATGCGATTAAGAACAAACGCGTTCGTTAATACAAGTTCATATATTAGTTATGGATATTTAAATTGTATAGATTTAAATAATTGGAGTTTTTTTTCTACAAATTGTCTTGACTTAAAATCGATTTAATCGATTACTAATTGATGCAATATTTTATTAGAAATTTATCGGTATTTAAAATATTTCTTAATGTCTTAAATAAAATTGTTTATACCAAAACGCTAAACATATATAATGCATAATGTATAACATATTTGTATAAAAATATATAAATTATTCTGTATTTTTAGACTATTAATAATGTTATAAAAATTATTTAAAAGTTGTAGATAAAAATTGTAGTTCACGATTGGGAAAATTATTATACAACGTGGTAATTTACATAACTTCGTATAAACTAGAATTTTATCCTGAACATTTGGGTAATTTTAATATAACTTATTATCTTTGTGAAAGCTATTTGCATTTCTTTAAAATGTAAAATTTGTGGTATTTACAAAGAATCAAATGACTCTATTATTAAAAGTCAAAGATACACACTATATAAGATTTTCTGGCACAAAAAAAAACACTTTGACTTGTACAATGATCCCTACAATCAAAGTTGATCGGTATAGGAGTAATAAAAAAGGTGAAAGGCTATAAAGCCGAAGGGAATAAAAGCAACCCCCTCACGGAGAAGAAATAAAACCGCGCCTATTGGCTTGCACTTGCAGCTTTAATTCTAGCATTTCTTTCTCGTTCGGCCTCTTGCGCCGAACAAAGCGAGTGACTCGCGTCTTTTAAAACAACGAAAAAACAAAGAAAAATTGACAATGGCGCGCGTGTGCGTACACCCTCGTGATTAAATAAAACTTGGCAAAGACTTGTATCATCTTGCATTGTCGAGCCAAAAGTCATAGGCGTGTACGCATATGCACGCGGTGCTGCGTACGTGTGTACCAAGGATATAGCAATATAACAGACGCAAGCCCACTCGATGTGTATACAGGCACGCGTGGAGGCCGTATAAGAAAAGAGAAGAAGTATGGTCAGGGTGGCAACGGATAATAATGGTTTTCGTGCACCCGCTTTCTTACGCGAAAACGGGGACTTCTCCCGGTGGACGCATTTGTAGGAGTACACACCCTGCAAACTGAACGCGTATACCCAGCCTATAAACTTTATTCTTCCCTGTATGATTTTTACCTCTACAAGAATTATGGTTGTTACCTAAGCTCAAACTTTGAAATTGAATTATAGATATATTGCTAACCGTTCAAACCTTAATCACGACAATAAAAATTAGACATTGATATTAATCTCGGTGGTGTTTACATTTCAATTAATCAAATTAATACATTCAAATGGTTTTTTTATTTTACATTACTTCAAATATAGTAAATAACTAGAAACATTAATTCGTAATTAAAAAATTTAAAAATACACGTAATACGTTAAACTGTCGGTACTAAAATATAAACAGTAAAAATACTTATATTTATTATTTTTGTAACACGTACAATAATGGATAATGTCCGGTAGTAAGTTTTATTTATGCGGTGAATGTGTGTGTGTGTGTGTATTTATATATATGTAGGCATTTAAAGTTGCGCAAGATCCGTCTGCAAGAAGCTGCAACAGCTTGGCCCCCTCCTATGTACGTACCGGCAGACTCCTTGGCGCGTGGCTTCTTACCCCCACCCCTGGATGTATACATGTACACCCAAAAGAAACTGTCGCGCGCCAGCAGCGCAGGGGTTCCTTCGCGATTAAGAGTCAACGCGCGCGCGACAGCTGATCCGGTCTCCCTCCCTCCCAAAAACTTTAAGGACATAAGTCAATAAGTACGTTGAGGTCGAGCTAGTCGTCGTCGTCGGCGGCGGCGGTGGCGGTAGTGGTGGCGATGGCGATGGCGTTTGCAGGCCTCCTGTGCACTTTTTCCGAAGGGGGGGACCAGAGACACGCGAACTGGAGGGTGTCGTATAAGAAATAGAGGGTGACGCATTAAAAGAAAGCTGCAAGGACGTACTTCTATAATAGGGGAGAATGAGAGAAGGTGTGCGCGCAATTTTCCTCGCGCGTGGCTCCTATTGACCTAATGGATCAAAGTGTCTCTATATATCTAAAGACTTGGCCAAATTTCCTTCTCTTTCAAGGTGTTGTGGCGATCGACGATCGTCATTCTTTTAAAATGTCTTCTGGCGGCTGCCGATACTCTTCAACGATCCATTAACAAGGCGCAGATGTATCAGAGTTCGTTAATACCGACTTGAACGTTGACTTCAAAATTTCGCGCCCGTTTCCTTCATATACCTGCCTGGAGTTACATTACGTTGGACAATTTTCCAAGCGCACGCGCGTCATGGAGCTTCTTTCAGTCGACGGCTTTATTTTTCGCGAATAATGATTATTTCTTTTTTTTCTGTCTGTGTTTTGCTTATGGCTAATACCCTTGACACCTTTCGTATACTACACCTTTTGTTCTCTCGATGTAATAGTTTCTAAGATTTTTTTCCCTAGTCGATTTATTGTATTTCTCGAGAGGGGATACTTTTTGTTTCGTTTTTTCTCTGGGTATTGTTTTTGTCATTAAGCGAAGAAAAATTATGATTTCTTTTTACACGAAAAGGGTCATATTCTTTTATGAAATATATAAACCTTTATTATACTTTCAGACTTGCAAATTCATGATTACTATGTTTAAAATTATGTATTCAATTTATTATTGTAATAGTAAATTGAAAACAATGCTTTTCTTAACCCTTTGACAAAAGATGTATCTATTAATTTTAATTCGTACTATAACCGGCCAATTGCAAGTATTTTTTAATTCAATATATAATATATTATATTCTAAAATGAAAGATTATTAAAAGATTACATTTATAAACAATGTCAATTGTAATGTATATTCATGAATATTGATATAACCGTTACATGATTATGATCATGAACTTACCGAATTCTATGGTTTCAAAGAAGAAATGATTATTCCGATAAACATCACAGTCTGTGACAGTAATTTATTTTGAAAAAACGTACGTAACATTGACTTGTAATCTCAAATAAAAGCTATACATGCGTATAAATCAATCAAAGTTTTTCTTATTCATCGTAGTTTTGATATTGATGGATAAGAGAATAAATTTTTTGTCTGAAAAATTGTTTTTGTTAAGTAAATGTACAAGATTGAGTATAATTATAAATTAATTTAAACTGCGAGAGAAGAGACTGAAAACGGTCTATAACGCATAACGTTTTCTTCGAATTGTTAAAATTCGAGCAAAACCTTATGGGCATTTAAATTGTTACCCTCAAGACATCAACGAGTTAAAGGGCCTCAACCGAAAAACGCATCTATAAGGTCCTTTTCTTTCGACCTGAAAGCTCCAAGTGATTTGGCGAACAATGCCCGATACCTTGGAAATGTATACGCGATACCTGCAGCTCTCGTTATTCTCCCGCGGGAGGCAAAACGCTCGTCTGGCCGATGTGCAGCCGCAGTGCCAGCAGCAATAACCCCCTATTCTCCCGACCATCTCACTCTCTTTTTCTCTCTCTCTTTCCCTGTGTCTCTTTCGCATTCACCTATACATATATCTACATACATAGGGAGGTGCGCGGCACGCTCCGGCTGGCCTGAATGCGCCACGTCGTGTGCCTTGTATGCAAATGTGCGAATAATAAACGGGGCTGTGCGCGAATAACCAAGGTGCACATAGACCGACGGAGACGGTGAAGCCTATATGTATATACATACATATATATATATGGCAAAAGGGCGCTAACGGTCCGCTACCTAAAATTCCAGTGTTGTACTGTTCGCTCTCCTCTCTATTAATAATCTACCAGCGAATCTATCTACGAATATGTATAAGAATCTCCCTTCTTTCCTATCCCTAAATCTTGCGTCCTTCCTTTTTTCGGACTTGCGGACCTTCCTCTCCCTTTTTTTGTCCTTTTTTTAGTTTAACTATTGCCCTCTGAATAGGCGATAATCTACGAACGTCCATTCTGGGTTCCGCTGTACCTATGCGTAAATTGCCCACCTCCTGTTGTCTCGGTTAACGACTATTCACCGATAATCGGCTTCTTGTTCTCGCCAATATATTTCGAATTATTTTAGATATTAATATCATCATCATCATAATATTATACTTGCTTCAAAATATCCTGATTTTTCAATGTATACAAAAATCAAAGATGCATCGATGTTAAACAAAAATTTTACTTTTTATGGCAGCTAAAATTTATAAATATTTAATTATAATAAGAAAATATAACAATTTAGATTATAAGAAAACGAACTGAAAGTGAATGAGAATATCTGTTTTGACATATAATAATCTAAAACCATACTATATTATTTGGAGATCATTTAATTTACATATTTTAAAGTTTACCTTAATTTCAAAAAGATTGAAAAAACATCTCGTAATCTTTAAATTTTTAAATAGATTTGAAATATCGTTAAGCAAAAAAAATATATTACAATGAAAATGATCTCATTCGATCGATTTATATATTACACCTTCAAATATTGGTAACTTTAGAAATTTAAGTTATAAAAATATATTTCAAGCTAAGTATATTTAAGAACAGTTAGAATATACACGTCGTCCATAAATATCAATTTGCTTAATAGATTCATAATTGAGAGTATCAGAGTTTACTATATAAAGATCACTTAATACTAAAATCAGACCGTGACATATTCCTGATCGTAATAGTTCTTTCGAAATTCTTTCTAACGTATTCCCCTGTCGTGTTTCACTTGACCCAGGCAGACAGAGGTATGAAAAATCTTGAAAACAATTTTTTCCCCGAGCATGGAAAACCTGCAACATAAATTTGTTCTAATTATTCTTCCGTACCCCTCGCGCACCATCGATAACCGAATCTCGTAAGTGCGCAAATATAATAAATCGTTGGTGAAACCAACGTCCGCGTCAATCTGATGTCGTGTGGAAGAGCTAGACCATAGCGATAAATAAAGATTTACCTCGAGCAGTTGCAGCAGCGCGACGAATCTCGAATTTAAGACTAAAAGAACTTTTTCTATCTTGCTTTCTCTCATTTAAGCTCTCGAAGCGCTTTAGGGGGTTGCGGATATACACCTCCAGGAAAGAAAAACGATGTGCGCCGCGGGAAATCCCTCGTAGATGTGTCTATGTATATATAAAACTATACGCGTTAGAAGATAGAGGCACAACAAGGAGGATCTCGACGAGCACATTTATATAACCAAGTCGTATGGGGCGATGCATTTACGTGTGAATACCGAGTGCATTTACGGATAGTATCCTACCCAACCCCTCTTACTTCCGAGCGCGCCGTATACAGTTTTTCTTCCTTCCGACTGTTGCCGGGGAATGTCAAGGTGGGCGCGCGTCCCGAGGGGGCAACGTGCGATCGATTCCTTACTGGCCAACTTTTTCAGGGCTACGCATCGTCAGATGTACAATCTGTAAGACACGTATCGCTATTTCGACGTCGGCATGCTCCTTTTTTATTTAGTTGTGTAACGTATTTACTTTTCACATTTATTTTTTCTACCCGTCTTTTTATATATTAATTTTTTATATTAGTCAGTAACTGCATTTATAACCATTAATATCGTATAACATTTATTTTTTAAATAAAAATTAATTTATCGTACGGTGATATGTATACATGTGTATATATTTATCGGTCTTTCCGAACCAAAATAATTGTCTTTAAAATAAAGAAAGCTCATTTTACTCTTTCTCCACTATGGTTGATGGAATTTCA
The DNA here is from genome assembly GCA_026168455.1 of Theocolax elegans. Lineage (NCBI taxonomy): Eukaryota > Metazoa > Arthropoda > Insecta > Hymenoptera > Cerocephalidae > Theocolax > Theocolax elegans. The sequence goes on from CM047426.1 coordinate 29,924,115, forward strand.
TAGTATAGTTTTTTTTTTAAATTATAGACGTTTCGTTTTCGATCTTCAGTTTGGACTCCTCGTTTGTTTTATGCGTTTTATTCGGGAGTGTATGTATAGATCTTTAACTCTTTTACTCTTACAAACAATATCTTCAACTTTATCAATATTGACTCAAATGGTATATTCAGTAAATAGTACGTGGTTAATTGACAAATCTATCTGTACCATAAATCGATGTTGATGTTATACACATTTTTAGTATAAATACAACATTTTAATAATCTAGTAATATACCTTGAGTGTCGTAGCAATAATAATAAAAATAGGACTTTATTAACAAAAAATAATGCTTATTAAAAAGAAAGAGAACGGCCCAACTCACATGCATATAGTACATTCCTCTCTCACGGATCGTGCGAACTTTGCAGATCGAAAGTTCTTGAGGGAAGTTTCTGTCTTTCTATTGGGGAATCATTTCCCCTCTTTGTCATATAGTTGAAACGCTTACCGAGACGCTTACACTTACGAACCGGGAAAAATATCGCTGGAACAATTTTCTATCGAATTCCGTCACCCGTCAATGGTAATCGATAAGTATCTAATATATACGTTACAGGTGTTAAATGATTTCAAAGATAGGAAATATCTAGAATTTGGACATTTCAATATGATTTTTTAGAACTGAGTAAAATCTCAGTTATATGTTATGCTGAATAAAGTTGCATCGTGCCATTCACGCAGTTTATCGAAATTGAAACTACATGTATATTTCAGTAACAATATTTTATTTTAAAATTATTGATGTTTATTAAATTAGGGTAAAAGCACCGGTTTCGGACACTTTTGGACTGTTTGTGGACACTTGAATCAACATTATTTTTGTTTATAGTAATAATTATTTCGTCTTCGAATTAATTTTATTCAGTTTTATTAATTATTCTCTATACTTGATTTATTTATTATAATACATAAATTAACACCTAAAAAATGTTATTTCAAAAATATGCCCGAAAACGGTGCACTGGCTAAATGGTACATCTACCCTATGTGTAATTAATAATACTTATGTCATTTATGTAGTTATTTTTTTAATTCACAAATATTTTTTACAGAGACATATTTAATCCCATTCAAAAATATGTGTAACTAATCATTTGCTAATTTAATGCACTAGCAGGTACTACCTGCTAGTCAAACTTTAATGTTAAAATAAAGTAAATGCTGTTCGAAGTGAGAATACTTGACTGAATCACGTTTGAACAAGATACCAGTGCGCCAAAAGTAATAAAATGGGTGGTGCAAGCCAATGTAAATCTTTTGACTCAAGCCTACGTATCACTCCTTAACAACATTCTGACGTAAGTCGGTCAGAGAATAATAGGTGTAACAAGATTAGAAATTAATCAGACAATGAGCAATTAACCAAGCTCTCCTGCTCAATAGAATTCATCGAAAGTTTGATAAATTCGGTACCTATATCACGCCTAGGGCTGCACCAGCAATTCCACAGCCGCCCCCTTATCAACAAAAGATTCAGTTACAAATTCGTCGCAACAAAGCCGCAGAAAATGTCGCGTCGGACAATTTGACTGATACAAGTTCAAACTTGCATCTGCATTTAGACGAAATTGAAGGTTCGACGGTTAAACATATCCACCTACTCTTGGGGCTTGGATCTTCCTGCACCTCCTATCTACCCTTAAAATTTAATCCGTATTGCGGTCGACGTCTAGCTGCACGCAGTATGCCGCACGTAATTTTCATTTTAAGCATTGCGATGAATCCGAGCAGGTAATGAAGATCCAGAAAATGGGAGTGAAAAACCGTGTTATAGGAGTCCGAAACAATGGGAGTACCTTTGAGAGCCTGGCAATAAATCTGAAAATGTAAAAAGAATTGCTCTACATATATATGTATTTAAATATGCGAGTTGTATGTGCAATAGAGAGAGACAGATGCAGGAGAGGGGGTGTGTAGAGCGCATTTGAAACACGTTCACGTGGTTGGATTATCGTGAGCGAGCCAAGGGAATTACACGTCGAAGGAATATGCTCTATGAAAATCTGAACGAGTTCAAACACGCAAGCTCTTTCTTTGAAAATTGACGGCTAGTTAAGCGATACTATGCTGGCAAATCTGTTCGTCACAAAGTTATACGACGCATAGACTTAAAAGTATATTGTGAGAGTCTTCATAAAAATACTTAGCTCTAGTTTAATTTATGAATTGTGGAAATTTCCTTGGAAAATATTTTTTCCACCGTTAATAAATACGTGTAAAGCAAAGAATAGAAAACTATAGTGGTTCGAAATATATAATTTAGATTTAAGCAAACTTAATATAACATAAACACGTAATTTAAATTATATTTTCAAACAGTTTAAATTTTTAGCCTCTTATATCACGGTAGGATCTATCCTACAATTACAGCAAAAAAGGAATAAGTGTATGTGAGCGATTGAAATATAATTTAAATATAAGTAATTCTTTAAAGATTATGTGGCTTCATTTCTATATTCTATATAATACCTGATCTACTTCAATATTACCTGCTGGTTATGATGCATCATAAAAAGGTAATAACATATAATTTTTAAACGACATATATAAAATTTATACAGCAATTACATATATACAGCAATTCTTTACAAATATTTAATTTTAAATAAATTAATAATAATCAATAACATTTGTTTGGTAATACTTATGTATAAAGTAAAGTTTTGCTGCTACCAATAAATGTAAACATTCAGTGAAAAATTTTAGTGAAAATGTTAGTATAATGATATTTAGAGTAAGAATGTTATAGAAATTTTACAAAAAAATGTCAAGTCACATTGTTCAAGAAATGCAAAATTAATAAAAAATAGCAATTTCGTTTCCTTTACAGCTCTCGAATATTTAATTAAAATAAAATAATGTATACATTTATTGCCAATGGAAAATAATATAGAAAATATTACGCTGCGGTTAAATTAAAAATTACGGGGTATAATTTTGTAAGTGAGAATATTATAAAACAATTAATCTCAACATAAATAATCATATAATTAATTTGTACACACGCTACTATTCTCATTAGCAATAATTAATATTATTTAATGACAATTTTAATTGCTTTTGACATTTCTTTAATGAACAAATAAATAAGGATACCAAATTTTTGGGTTAAAAAAATCCTTAACTTGTTTCGTTTTCTCATAATTCATTTTCTTGAGTTTATTTGGGTATCTTAAACAATAATATATATGTGGTATAAGTAATAATCTTATTTAAACTTTAAGCAATTAAAAAATCGTACATTTATATATGTGCAACTGAAACTCTCACGAATATCAATGATAATATAGAGTATTATTCGCTTGCGAAAGAATGCATATTATATGGTACTTCATTTTTCATCTTTCCTCGTCCCAAACAAATTTTTTTCTCATCCTGTTTAAAGGTTTCGTACAAAACGCAGTTCCATTAAAGTCCACCGTGGTATTCAACCACTTACAGAAAACGACCGGAGAAAACGCAAGCTCTGTTTCGGAAACCCACATTTGGCAAATCCAGACAGAGATGTACATATATATAGGTACAAACAAGGCACACGCTTACTAAGCAAGCTTCTATTCCATACCCAAATGAAAATTTTGCACTGCTTGGCTTCTTTGAATGCATTCTTTTGTGACCTGCCGCGCTCATTATTAATCGACACCTCGAGCGAGAGGACTGTACCTGCCTGGGACACCCCGCGAGGCGCAAAATACTCGCGCCTACGATGCTTTAAATTTAGGTTTTACGAAAAATGAGGTGTTTTTCATGAATGTGCGTCAAAGTCGAGGGTACAGAAACTCGATTAATGACCGGCTCCTTGCACTTCCCGACGCCACCCACAATTACGGTCCGTGAATCTTCGCTTTTAACATTTCTTGGATTTGGGGTAGTTTCAAAGATCATATCTGACAGAAGAAAAACATTATATGATGCCGACAATTATAACTAGTATTTTGGGGGAAACATTTTTTCATCCAAGTTTCAACTTTTTAGTGCATGCACCTAAAGTTTGAGATTTCTATCAAACATTGCTTTAATGTTTTTAAGAACCACTAATAAATTTTAATTTCATAAATAAGCCTACATTCACTGTATTTAATACTAATAATAGAAATGTTTTATGCGGTTAAATAGGTTATTTATTGTAGCATATAAATAAACTTTATTTTATTGATACAATTTTCATATTAACCTTTATAATACAATGCAACCTTTATAATACCTTTATAATACGTGATGGTTTAAACTATATCATTATTTAATTATTAAGATATGTTAAAACAAAACTGTATTATTACCTTATTAGTACTATCTCTTAATTAACGATTATAGATGTACCATACCACAATATATCTCTGTAAAACTGCTTTATATACCTGTCCTTGCTGTTTAATTTTTGTAAATAAGATTTTTGAGTAGTTTAAAAATTTGATTTTACAATAACCAATGAAAAATAATTTTGTTTAATATTTGTTAATTTAATAGTAACTATTAAGAAAAACACGAGCTGCATGAACTATTGCATTATTTAGATACGTGTACGTATATATTCATTTCAAATTTTCGTTTCTTAATTTCCCGTATAAAAAAGATGTTTTTTGGTTTCTGTTAGATTCAGATTAAGTACAATAAATAATTGCTATTATTTTTACAAATTTTGAAAAAATTGTAGTAGTAATGTTATCTTTTTGCGTTTGATCATTCGTTTTCAAAAAATGCAATTTCAATCAAAAATTGCAATCAAAAAAATCAATTTATAAAGAGACATCGATATAAAGATGTATCAAAAAACTATTTTAAGTAATATATTACATTTTTATATATGTTTTATGCTTACTTTGTAGATTCACGATTACATTTATTTAATAATTATTATCAAAATTTTAAATTATATATATATTGCTTAGCATAAAAATTTTGATTTACATTGTTGTCGAATATTTCGTCAAAGTAATAGTAACTTTTTATAATATTTAATAAGCATACTAAAGTGACAAATTGTAGGATTTATATTTACTTTAAACGTAAACTAAATTATAAATTCGTCTCAATGTGTATACATAACTTTTGATTAGGTTCGATAGCAGGTATATGGAGCAATTGTAATCCATTCGTTAAGGGACCCCGCCCGTCAGACAAAATCGACTATGTACACGTTGATACTAGTTTCAATAAATTTCATTGACGACTTTTAAATAAGTTTTATCCTGCAAGAACTTATTTAATTGTTAATAGCTTACGCATACATAGAGTGTAGGTTGTAAGTTTCTATGTATTTATATTTGGCGTAAAATTTTTTGATCTCGATATTATAAATTTGTGCTACTTATAAGGTACTATATATATTACGATAAGTGAAACATATACGTAAACAGTTACTGCAGTCTTTTTTTCTTCTTATGCAATGATTACATAATTATTTAAAAATTTAAATTGGTTAAATGATAAAATTTTATTTTGCTGTCGATTTAATACACAAACTAAAACTTATGTATGTTACACGATACGCTGATTAATCATTGACAAAAACATCAATATAAGAGTGATACGTCACCTGCATCCTATAAGGTGAGATCAAAGAAAACCCGTGGCTGTAACCAACCCCGAGCAATTAAGAAGACGACAAAACGTTCGGAAACCCTTCATAAAGCACCTATGTACATCGATCGTTCTGTCAGAGTGTTGATGAAAAAGCTCATAATCCCCAAGCACCTTGAATAGCTATTTCAACAAAGTTTATTAAGGGATTTTTGCATACGCGACCCAAAGTCCCCTCTAAGTCGACTCGGAATTCCAAAATCTCTGTCATCAATTCACCACACAGAGAAACAAGCTCACGCACACGCATCTGTGTACGATTCAAAAATACACGTATATATACATATGTATGTATATATAGGTATAGGAAGCACAGCGGCGCCTGTTATTTTCTCGCTTAGTAACAAGGATCGAGACTCCCTCGGACTGTTCGTTTCCTCGCCCCCACTCAAAGATTTCTTTAGTGAGTGTAACCCGCGCGGGAGCCGCCCAACCGGCGCCGAAAAAACTGCCCCCCTCCTACGGAAGGGCTCCGTCTTCGCGGGTCAGGTACAAGAGAGCTTTTTCTCTGGTCCTCGATTCGGAGAGCCGCTGCACACAATGTTTCACCTGATCCTCGGGGGCCACCCTCGCACATTTTTCCTTCGAACGACGTCCGCAGGATTTTTCTCACGTGCAGGTATTCGAGGCGCTAAGCCTAGAGGAACCGCGCTCACGCACACACGTACACAGAGACCCATATATAGATGCACATACTTGCGTGACTATTTACCAAGATCAGCTGAGAGGGCCGGCGACTTCTTTAAAGAAGGTTCCTCTGTTGAAACTGCCCGGAATCTCGACGAACATTGACTTTTCGCGAACGGTCCATTGATTTAGGCTACACCTTGCTGTCTTCATATATCTCTCTTGGCTTTTGTGTATGACTCTGGGAAACTTGAGGTGTGATACCATGTGGTAAATAATTGCTAAACTGACATTGTAATTCAAGAGGTGTCTAGCAAAATATATTGCTTTTCTATCTTTTTTACAGTAATATGGTCCGATATTATTTTATTCACGGGCATTTAAAATAGGTTCACATACGATTGAATTCTGTAACAGCAAAATGATCTTTATGCTAAAACGGATATCTTTAATTGTGTAGTAAAATGTAATAAAAGTAATAAAATATTTGATTAAACCTTTATATTACCATTAAAAATATAAAGTAAATAAAAACGTTGTTTCTGATTCTATTTATTTATATTTTTTTAATAAAATTGTTCACCTTGTATTTACTTAAACTATGATATAAGTAAAGCAAACGATACTATAACGATTACGAATATACACTCTAATGTATACATATTATTCAAGTATAATTATAATTATTAAACTTACTATTACAGTTACTATATTGCAGTGTATATAAGTATCATGAATGAAACATAACATAGCTTGTTTAAACGTGTCCAGAAAAGTGTCTTTACAATTGTGTACTACAGTTAGCCAACGTAAATCCTTAATGCATTACGCTATACATTTGATTCCATCTTCCAATAAGAGATTATAAAATTTGACTGTCAATTGTATCGGAACCCTATTTAACGGCATCTATTGTATATCACCCTTAATAACCAATCATGATTCACTCGGACATTACTGGAGTCTCTCGAATTTTATGCTGGTTTATACCAGTACAGAACACAAATTGCATTTCATCGACTCTTGATAATTGTATATTATATCCTATAGAATAGTAGGTCAATCTTTGGGGATTTACACATAATAAATTTTTCTTTCGAAATTAACTCTTGCACAGACTTGTTTGATATTAATGCATATCTTGTTCAATACTTGTTCATACCATTCGAAATCAATGTATACATTTGCAACATAGAATTAATATTTCGAAATACAAAACTAGTCTCTTGTTCGAACTTGTTTGATAGTAATGCAAATCTTGTTCAATACTTGTTCGTACCAATCGAGATCAATGTACGTTTGCAAAGTAAAATAAATGTTTTGAAGTATATAACTTTGATGGAAAATTTAGACCAGTCTATAGATATTTTTCCAAATTCGCGCTTAAATCGAAGAGAGCATTATAGCTCGCCAGTATCAGAAAATCGTTAAGACTTAGTTAAAAATAATTAAATTTCTATACTTGATATTACATTTAAATATAAATTTATAATGGCATATTATAATATTATTAATGTATATATAGTTCTACAATCAATATTAGATAAAGATTATGAAAATAGGTTTTTTAAATACGAGTTTTGAGATTTTGTGATGGCCGAATTGGCGAGTACATAAAAATAATTTGGTCTTTTAAAATTGTAAGCTGGTATAGAATTAACCATCATTGATAATTTATTTTGAACCAAAGAATTTTGGAACTGAATATATATGTGCTATAAGATATTTTCAATATAATATTTAATATTATATATTATATTAGTCAATATTTAAAATAATATAATGTTGTTAATACATGTATCAAACAGATTTTAAACTACAAATTTATAAATCAAATTATGAATTATCGCTAGTATAGAAATCTGACCATAAATATAACGTTTATTAAGCCAAAAAAATGGCCAAGTGTCATAAAATACCGAATAAATGCCCAATAATTGGCAAAATAAAAGTTTATTACAAGGATTATTTCCTTGTTTTTAATTCATGAGAACTAACATTTATTATACAAAGTAAAGCGACATGAATTTTTTATTATATTTATAAATATGGTAAAATAAAGTTTATTTAAAATATTAAGTATTAGTAATAATTTAGCAATTATTACCATCATTAGTTTTATATTAGATTTACGATAAAATTATTTAAACGTTGTTTCTGATTCTATTTATTTATATTTTTTTAATTAAAATTGTTCACCTTGTATTTACTTACACTATGATATAAGTAAAGCAAACGATACTATAACGATTACGAATATACACTCTAATGTATACATATTATTCAAGTATAATTATAATTATTAAACTTACTATTACAGTTACTATATTGCAGTGTATATAAGTATCATGAATGAAACATAACATAGCTTGTTTAAAACGTGTCCAGAAAAGTGTCTTTACAATTGTGTACTACAGTTAGCCAACGTAAATCCTTAATGCATTACGCTATACATTTGATTCCATCTTCCAATAAGAGATTATAAAATTTGACTGTCAATTGTATCGGAACCCTATTTAACGGCATCTATTGTATATCACCCTTAATAACCAATCATGATTCACTCGGACATTACTGGAGTCTCTCGAATTTTATGCTGGTTTATACCAGTACAGAACACAAATTGCATTTCATCGACTCTTGATAATTGTATATTATATCCTATAGAATAGTAGGTCAATCTTTGGGGATTTACACATAATAAATTTTTCTTTCGAAATTAACTCTTGCACAGACTTGTTTGATATTAATGCATATCTTGTTCAATACTTGTTCATACCATTCGAAATCAATGTATACATTTGCAACATAGAATTAATATTACGAAATACAAAACTAGTCTCTTGTTCGAACTTGTTTGATAGTAATGCAAATCTTGTTCAATACTTGTTCGTACCAATCGAGATCAATGTACGTTTGCAAAGTAAAATAAATGTTTTGAAGTATATAACTTTGATGGAAAATTTAGACCAGTCTATAGATATTTTTCCAAATTCGCGCTTAAATCGAAGAGAGCATTATAGCTCGCCAGTATCAGAAAATCGTTAAGACTTAGTTAAAAATAATTAAATTTCTATACTTGATATTACATTTAAATATAAATTTATAATGGCATATTATAATATTATTAATGTATATATAGTTCTACAATCAATATTAGATAAAGATTATGAAAATAGGTTTTTTTAAATACGAGTTTTGAGATTTTGTGATGGCCGAATTGGCGAGTACATAAAAATAATTTGGTCTTTTAAAATTGTAAGCTGGTATAGAATTAACCATCATTGATAATTTATTTTGAACCAAAGAATTTTGGAACTGAATATATATGTGCTATAAGATATTTTCAATATAATATTTAATATTATATATTATATTAGTCAATATTTAAAATAATATAATGTTGTTAATACATGTATCAAACAGATTTTAAACTACAAATTTATAAATCAAATTATGAATTATCGCTAGTATATAGAAATCTGACCATAAATATAACGTTTATTAAGCCAAAAAATGGCCAAGTGTCATAAAATACCGAATAAATGCCCAATAATTGGCAAAATAAAAGTTTTATTACAAGGATTATTTCCTTGTTTTTAATTCATGAGAACTAACATTTATTATACAAAGTAAAGCGACATGAATTTTTTATTATATTTATAAATAATGGTAAAATAAAGTTTATTTAAAATATTAAGTATTAGTAATAATTTAGCAATTATTACCATCATTAGTTTTATATTAGATTTACGATAAAATTATTTTTTTCACCAGTACCGATATGATTAAAATAATTAGAGGACTGCCAAGTGAAAGGATTGATGCTTTATAACTTAATGGAAGTTAGAAAATTTTGGATCATTTAGTTTCATTTATCGCAAATATTCCTTTCTTTGAATGTAAAATGTAATAAAACTATAAGTAAAAATTAAATGAAAAAGCTACATTATACCTGTAAAGCTATCAGACTTTCTTCGAACAGTAACACGGTTATCAAAAATGTTCGTACAAGTAGTCGTACTGCATTACCACACACTAATTGCAAATTACTGATTAAAATTTATTTGAATAAAGTAAATCTTAATTGGACTAAAACACGATAATGATAAAAAGGTAAAATGTATTTAAAAACCATGGCATCGGCACGAGTGCAATATACCAAGGTATTACTTTTAAAAAACTGGTTTCGATTTAACGGCCGCGAGAGGCCAAAGAGGCGAATTCTCGCACCCAAACATTCTTGTCTTGGTCCGCTCTTTGCCAACCGGACAACTTCTTAGTGGGCCCTAAAACGAAAAAAGAACGAGGTTGGAGATATGGGAGAGAAAGAGAGAGAGGGAGAAGAAAAAGCAGGATAGAGATACTTAAAATAAAAGAGAAAAAGGGCAAGGAACATGAAGCAGATAGTTGCGCGCCCTTAATGAAAAAATCGACGGAAAACCAAGGACTAAGGACCCCATAAGCGCTTTCCAATCGTACCCATCACGAGAGTCATTCTCCGCGGCTATTCTTTTGGTTTTCTCTTGCGTCACGGGGGGTGATTTTTACCTCTGTCTTAATTTTCACGGGTATTCCGGATCTCGTATTTTGCTCGCGCGCCCCGAGGAGGTTCGCGCGACTGCCCGGCGACTTGATGTGCCTGGCCAAAAAAAAGAATGTCAAAGGGATGCGGAGAAAGCGGGAAACAAATGATGGGCTTGCGGGGAGAATGAAACGAGAGGTATACAAAAAATGCGAGTTTTAATCTCTTAAAAGACAGAACGAAAAAACGTTATTATTTTCAATATATTGTTTAAACCTTCGGTGCCTTGTCTTTGTTGACAATTTATTTTTTAATTACTCTAGAAAGCTAGAATTTGTCTTATAAGGCAATTGTTTAAAATATAAAGCTATATAGCTTTTAGTGGCATACAAAGTATATTCAGTTTAAGTTTAGTTTATATCATTCGTAAGTTAAATAGTACCAATGCATAACGATTGACATATATTTTTGCTCTTGATAGCGTTTTTTATCGTTCTCCAGAAAAGCTTAAAAAAAGAAATAGTAAGTTACTTTAATACATTGTCAATGTATATAATAAATAACCTTTATTATTGAACAGTATGTAATTTGTAACTGTTATTTTCATTATCTAATTACAGTTGTATCTGCATAATTGAAAAATGTATTATTGTAATAACTATATAAACTTTTTATAAAGGTAAAACTCTTTATAATCATTGAACTAAATTTTATTTTGATTGTGAAATAGTGATAATTAGTATAAGACGAATTTTTTTATTAATATTGACGTTTATACTACATATCTCAAAAGTATAAGTGAATTAGAGAAATGTTAGTTTTAAAATATTGCTCCATTATCCGTATTATAATGGTTTGAACGTAACTAAATGTTAACCGGTTAAAAAGTATTAAATCTGCAAAGTCGAGTGCAACCTGTTGTTCTAAAATAGCAAATGCATACATCTACATCAATCATGAAAATACTTCAAGTCATTGGAAGACTATATACATTGAATTCTGTAAAAGAGAAAAAGAGCCGGCGAGAGAGTGCACCACCTTCATGCCAGGGGGCCAAGAGCGCGCGCACTTGGTGAGCAAGGAGCGCGCGCACGAGGGGCACAATTCGGCGGGCTTAGCCGAGACCTGACGATTGGCCGGGCTGTGCCCCACCGCGCTTGCCCTCGACGTTGCCCGACCGACCGACCGGAGGGGCGAACCCAATAAAAGGGCGGTCGCCCCTCCTATCAGCCAACAGTCTCGGTGTCGCACCGCTCGAGAACGCATATCGTCAGCTTGATATTAACCGTGTAGCTTGTGCTTTTATGTACTTGCGTGCTTTCCACCTCGACGGAATCTCACGACCGTAATTTTCTTTTCACTCACGAGTGAAAGAAAACTCGGTCAGACACGTCGCGGAAAATATATAAGTTTACTTTGTGTTGGATGGAGTATCGACGAGGAAAACATAAGTTTGTGTCAATGGAACATCAAATTTGTCAAATTTGACGTTGAATTAATAATAGTTACTCCGTTGTGCTCCAAGTTATCCAGTTTAACATCATGGTTTGGGAATCTGTTTCGGATTCGTGCGACGTGTGTCACTGCACAAGGTAATTTCAAGATGATCATTTGGAGCGTTCTTCACTCTTGACTACTTCATTATTTGCTGTTTTGTTGTTTCGTTCTTAAAGTTTCGAAATGTGTGCAATAGTTATCAAGTGTCAATCTCTTTACCATTACTAAGACATTATCTTCGGAGTGAGATCAACAATTAGCGACAAAATAATATTTTATTAGGATTTAAAATTTGTATTATGTTTAATAACTATTTTTTACTAAAAAATAAATTACGAGATTAACATCAGTATGCTTATTTATTTAAAGCATTTGATGTTGACAGAAGTAATTTATTTGTATAAACTTGAGAATATTTTCAATATTTTTGTTAAGTAAAATTCAGTGGTGTACTAGTAATATTTTCAAATTTTTTCATTAAATATTTAGACATTGTGTCACTTTATTACGCAATTTCGACACCAACTCAAATATTTTTTTTATATTGATATTTCTGATTTATCCGTAAAGTTAATTTCAACTAAACTATTAGACAATAACTTTTTTCACTATTGTGTTATTTATGTCAACATATAAGTCAAGGCAAAAGTTTAAATGAAAAGCTGTAAAAACTACAAATATTAACTTTTAATCGCGACAAATAAAATTCCGATTAAGAATTTCCGTTAACTTGACATAGATGCAGAAAATGAAAAAGCATAATGACGCGAAACGGTTGTCTAGGCATCCGTTTTCAAAATAAAGCCGCGCTTTCGGCGAGTACACAAGTTCGAAAAAGCGTCGAAGCGAGGCGCTAGTTCTTTGCGCGAGCTACGCTGTCTCGTAGCTGGTGGGTTCTCTCGCGGTTTCCCGCAGTCCCGCTCCTCAGTCGCGCGGCAAACGTCTGCCGTGTCGGTTCACAAGCTTTCTCGCAAGACTTCGCTGATGTGCGATTAGCGATCAAATATTGACAACACCAGTGTTTTATAACATAAACTGGTTGCACATTAATATTTATCTTGAAGATCGTGTCTTCAATTTTCGGTACGTCGTTAATTATCGCAAGTTCTAGTATGTGTTTTTATTGTTGTTGGCGCATCTGCTCAAAAACGCGCCTCGGAGCATCACTCGCGTCGTCAACTCATCATTCCCATTAACTTCTAATAGTTTATTTTTATACGTTTCATCATATTTTTGACACTTGATATCCATCAATTTTTTTATTGTTTATAATATCAAAATTACGTTGTTTATTAAATAATTGTTATTTTTACGTACCGTAACCTAAAATGTTCGAAACAATCGTGACTTATCGTCTTCTTTCCTTGTGTAATTGCAGGCTGTTCAGAAATGCATTTAAGATCAAAGGTACACCGGAGGCCTCGGTGAAGAAGGCCAAGAGTACGTCATCCACGAGGTCCAAACGCCTGATCGGCATGGCGTCAGGACGCACGTCCAGTCCGGACGTCGGCAGCTCGCCTTGCGCCAACAGTCAGAACTTCGAGTGCGCCGCCATCTTCAGTCCCAATGGACAAAACTCGACCCCGCATAAGGTAAGCATTATCAATACATTCCCGCACTTTTTTTCACTGTGCTCCGAAATTTTATACTCCAAGTTGTACCGTACACGCTCGCGGTCAACGAACGTGAATGAAAATTCATAATCGGCCTTTTTCTCTTAAATAATTGCATTTTGATATTTTTTTTTCTACATTTTGATAAATATAACTTTTATCGAATAAATAAATAATTATTTAAATATTTCCATTACTTGTCTCGTTTTTTAAATGAATTTTTTTATGAAGATTTTATACTGGATAACAATAGTTCAAGTAGTATATTTATGGATCCGGCTTCATTATTTTTGATAACATCATTTGACACTTATCGCCCTCCGTTTGCAAGTATATCGATATATTTGAATTTTTAAATAAATTCATCGATCGTCTTGTAGTCCGGAAGCAAAAGTGGCACTGCCAATTTCAAGCATTTTAAATACACTTCTATGATCGCGCATCAAAAAAATTTTCGTTTCTCAACATCTGGCCTTTGAATTTTAAGTAACCTAATGTATTAGATTACCGATCAAGAATTAATATTCCTTTGACTAGAATGTTACTTTAAGCACCTTAAAAGCAAAAAAATATTTTATCTCATCTCTCGATCATAATCATATTACATCGTAACAAGATAATTTGATTAATGTCATTAAAATAGTAAACATCAATCATTCGCAGTATTGGAAATCTTAATTAATTATAATTAGAAAATCTATTATTTATATCGTTAGGATAAAGAAGTAAACATTTGTTTCGTTTTTTTTGTTGCAGTCGAGCGGCTTCAAAACATCGAAGCCCCGTTTCCCATTAGAGGAATTCGATCCCAACAGCCAAGATAGTGGGTACGGCGGTAGCTCGAGCTATTCGGACGAGAGGCCAAGCCAGCGTAGCAAATTCCAATTCGCCGAGCCTCTCGGAGTCGCGCCTCGACGTCTCTCCCTGGAATCGCGATGCAGCCCGATGAAGTCGCCCGTTCGCTCCTCGCCTCAGCGAAAACGTCCCGCTCTCTTCCGCAGCTTGTCCTCCGGTTACGAGAGCACGGACGACGGGTTCAACGATCTCATCGACATGGAGAGCCTCGACGGTGAAATGGCCCGTCTCCCTAATGGGTTATCGAGCCTGATCTCCGGTGACATCGTATCTAATCCCGAGAAGCAATTGATGGATCTGGACACGACTCCCGAAACAACGACCACTCGACAGAGTTTTGGCTTAAGGCGCTCGCTTTCGTTGCAGAACGATCGTCTCGACAGCCAAGGCTCCAGCCCACCAAGTTTCTCAAAGGTCCGGTCTTGTTTGTTCCGTTCGCCCAACGCAAGCTCCTCGACCGCTAAGCTCGGGTTCGACGAAAGCCCGCGTGTCGAGCTCGAAAATTTCGATAGCCCGCCTTCGCGAAAGTTCAAGAGGCCCGAGCCTCCCGTCGAACATTCGCCCATCCTAGTCAAACGGTCGCGTAAATGCACTAGCTTCCAAGACGTCACGCGCGACGAGGATTCACTTCCGCTACCGGTATTGCAGCGCAGCCTCTCCGAAACCGAGGCCCACGCACACATCAAGTCCGCGATCCACCGCAGCACGACCGATTCGGATTTGACCGGAGATTTTAGTAAACCGTGTATTTTACCACTCGCCGATGGTCAACACGACGATCTCAAGTCGATCAGCTCGGAAACGTTGTCCAGACTGATCCGCGGTGATTTCAACGATCTCGTCAGCGACTTCAAGATTGTCGATTGCAGGTATCCTTACGAATACGAGGCTGGGCACATCGATGGCGCCCTTAACCTTTACAGCAAGGAAATGATCGAGAAATCCCTGCTGGATCCGCTCATGCACAAACCCGTAACTATTCAACCCGATTCGAACAAACGTAGTATTATCGTTTTCCACTGCGAATTCTCATGGGAACGAGGACCAAATCTATCGAGGTTCCTCCGCAACGTCGACAGGCAGAGAAACAAGGAACATTACCCAGCTCTTCATTATCCCGAGATCTACTTGCTCCATGGTGGTTATCAGAAATTCTTCAAGGACCAGAGAGAGCTGTGCTCGCCTCAGGGTTACAGGCCAATGCGCGATCCCAATCACGAGGCCGACCTTAGGCAGTTCAGAAGCAAGAGCAAGAGTTGGCAGGGAGAAAAAACGAGCAGGGCTAACGTCGTTACCGCGAGGGCGAACCTTAAGAGACTGGGATTTTAAGTTAGCGTATTTTATACATAGAATTTTATCATCGATTGAATGTACAGAACGAATATGATATATTATACAAGCGAAGCACTGCCAAATATCGTCAATAGATCCGATATACGTACACCGGATCGACAGAGATATATAGACATAAATGCGTATTAATATTTTTTGTTTTGTTTTTTTTTTACAAACTTTACGATTTTAGAGTTTACCATGAAATTCGCAAAGATACATGTGCAAATGTAAATAAAAAGAAATTTGAGAACCGCGCTCGCAGTATGCGGAGTCTAATCAAAGTCGCATACGAAAGCAGGCTTTTTAAACGCTTTAATTTTCAAAATTCTGTACTGGTTAATTTGTAAAGTAAACCGATTAAATAAAATAACTTTTCCGAGCGAGATCAGTAAGAGAAAAGAAAATCGATTGTATGTTTTGTATACTACTTGTGTGAAAGTATTTAATTATTACTAAATATTAGAGTGTAAATAGGAACGAAAGGACGAAGCGAGACTTAAAAGCAAAAAGCGACGTAGTCATTAATTTTTCGTATTTCAGTTCGCTGATTAGCTTGTTCATACCAAATTATTTTATGTGTCAGAGTATGAGCAAATTGTATAAGTTTATCGGATTACACAATGGTAGTTCCAACGATTTAAATCGTACTCAAATGCGTCTTTTTCACTCGATATGAATAAATATATATTTATATATAATGGATGTATATACATGAAACATCGATTTTCTCGTCTCTTCCTCGACGGAAATAATATCAATACATGTGTATAATATAATATGTATACAATAATTGTTATTATTTTATGGACTTATAAAAAGTTGATTTATTAATTAAAATGTGGGAAAGGAGGTCCGACTTATCCTTTCCCTAAATATGTGCAAACTAGATTATTATATATATATGTTGCATAAAGCTATATAAAGCGCGCGTTATGTGAAATTATAAGCATTTAATATAATTTGTCATACAAAATAATTTGCAGTTTTTCTTTATCTTACTTCATCATATTACCTTCCATTATTTCAATAATTTACATTACAAATATTTATAGCACATCCATTCACTCATCTATATTTCATGATTAGTTTAACATTAATATTAAAGTTTTTCAATACATTCATTTATACCTACAAGCAGATAAATAATAATAGTAATAAATATTAATTAAAATTTTTTATAATTTATTTTTAAATGTTCTATATTTGTGATTTGTTATTCGGGAAGCATCTTTCCGTTCTAGTCACGTTCCCATTGGATATGAGAAAATCTCGAGTAACCAATCAAAATATTTTAAATATCACAAGTGTGAAACGTTCTATTCTATACACTTTTTTATCGTGAAACCGTCAACCGGCCGGTAAGCATATACTTAGGTACTCCATTAATATTATTGCGCAATCGTATTTTTGGATGTATTTGTTTTGTGATTTGTGATAAATAAATAATTTCGTTATTATAATAACAAGTAATAAAAAAGACGATCGCCATTCCAGTCGCAGAGTTATTCTTTCTAATTGGCAATGGTCGTGTTTTCTCTCAGCGCAAGTAATTAAGATACAACTGTGCAAAATAATACACTATTTCACGTTCAGAAAAAGAGGCTTTTTTGTCTTTTAACTTTGATTTTAACAGACATGTGTTCAATTTTAATTTTTTACATTACTGATATATATGAAATTGATAACCTCTTTTTTTCTCATAACCGACGACTCTTGTACGCTCATTATTTCCAGAAGCTTCTTTACGATAATCTAGCTGATAGTAATCTAATAATCATTTATCATTAGTAATTTATTGATGTAATAGTCATTTTGTCATTACTCATTTACTAATAAATTATTTGTTCAAATAATACTTCTATTATTCATAAAATAATATATTTAAGTTACATCAATAATTATTTACAGTTTCAACATCAGTGATATTAAAAAGGCCATTCCTTAACATTGGATCACGTTTTCTTGCAACAATGGCAGATGCTTTAAAAACTCATGAAGTTATTCCTGATGTAATCGATACAGTACCATCTTCTGTTCTTAAGGTATCGTATCCAAGTGGAGCTACTGTTGATATCGGAAAAGAGTTAACACCAACACAAGTGAAAGATCAACCAAATGTTGATTGGGATATATTTATATATAATGGATGTATATACATGAAACATCGATTTTCTCGTCTCTTCCTCGACGGAAATAATATCAATACATGTGTATAATATAATATGTATACAATAATTGTTATTATTTTATGGACTTATAAAAAGTTGATTTATTAATTAAAATGTGGGAAAGGAGGTCCGACTTATCCTTTCCCTAAATATGTGCAAACTAGATTATTATATATATATGTTGCATAAAGCTATATAAAGCGCGCGTTATGTGAAATTATAAGCATTTAATATAATTTGTCATACAAAATAATTTGCAGTTTTTCTTTATCTTACTTCATCATATTACCTTCCATTATTTCAATAATTTACATTACAAATATTTATAGCACATCCATTCACTCATCTATATTTCATGATTAGTTTAACATTAATATTAAAGTTTTTCAATACATTCATTTATACCTACAAGCAGATAAATAATAATAGTAATAAATATTAATTAAAATTTTTTATAATTTATTTTTAAATGTTCTATATTTGTGATTTGTTATTCTGGAAGCATCTTTCCGTTCTAGTCACGTTCCCATTGGATATGAGAAAATCTCGAGTAACCAATCAAAATATTTTAAATATCACAAGTGTGAAACGTTCTATTCTATACACTTTTTTATCGTGAAACCGTCAACCGGCCGGTAAGCATATACTTAGGTACTCCATTAATATTATTGCGCAATCGTATTTTTGGATGTATTTGTTTTGTGATTTGTGATAAATAAATAATTTCGTTATTATAATAACAAGTAATAAAAAAGACGATCGCCATTCCAGTCGCAGAGTTATTCTTTCTAATTGGCAATGGTCGTGTTTTCTCTCAGCGCAAGTAATTAAGATACAACTGTGCAAAATAATACACTATTTCACGTTCAGAAAAAGAGGCTTTTTTGTCTTTTAACTTTGATTTTAACAGACATGTGTTCAATTTTAATTTTTTACATTACTGATATATATGAAATTGATAACCTCTTTTTTTTCTCATAACCGACGACTCTTGTACGCTCATTATTTCCAGAAGCTTCTTTACGATAATCTAGCTGATAGTAATCTAATAATCATTTATCATTAGTAATTTATTGATGTAATAGTCATTTTGTCATTACTCATTTACTAATAAATTATTTGTTCAAATAATACTTCTATTATTCATAAAATAATATATTTAAGTTACATCAATAATTATTTACAGTTTCAACATCAGTGATATTAAAAAGGCCATTCCTTAACATTGGATCACGTTTTCTTGCAACAATGGCAGATGCTTTAAAAACTCATGAAGTTATTCCTGATGTAATCGATACAGTACCATCTTCTGTTCTTAAGGTATCGTATCCAAGTGGAGCTACTGTTGATATCGGAAAAGAGTTAACACCAACACAAGTGAAAGATCAACCAAATGTTGATTGGGATGCTGATAATTCAAGCTACTACACCTTGTGCATGACAGGTAATATTAGCTTGCTTTTTTGTTCATAAATTTAATAGGAAGGATTATTTAATGTTTAATTTTTTATTTATTCAATATTGTTATACTAAATATTTATTGATCATTTAATTTATTTCTGTATGCAAAATATAACTGACTAATAACTTCACACTAATATATTATATAAAATTTACTTTTAAAATGACATTGGCTTTTTTATGTAGATCCTGATGCTCCTAGTCGTAAAGAACCAACTTTCCGTGAATGGCATCATTGGCTAGTTACTAACATTCCTGGAAAAGACATTAATAAAGGAGATGTCTTATCTCAATATATTGGTTCTGGTCCTCCACCAGATACTGGTCTTCATCGTTATGTTTTTTTGGTGTACAAACAACCTGGAAAATTAGACTTTGATGAACAACGTCTGACAAATCGCAGCGGTCAAGCACGTAACAATTTTTCTATCAGAGACTTTGCAAAAAAATACAAATTGGGAGAACCAATTGCTGGAAATATGTATCAAGCTGCGTTTGATGATTACGTACCAAAGCTATACAAGCAACTTGAAGGATAAATATATATTTTTAGAATGAAAAGTGTAGAAACACACTATAAATCATATTTGAGATTTGATCTACTCAAATTATTTACATTTTTTAAAGTTCATCAAATAATAATGTAAATGATTACTTTAAGTGATATTGAAAATAGCTTTCCATTTTTGTAATAAGATTTATAAAGATTTAGAATATTTTAATCTTTATAGTGAATACAATTTTATAAATAAAATAATTTTACATAAATATTGTATCGCTTTATTTAATTTTTTTATAAAATCGTATTAAAAAATTTTACATCATTCAATGCATTTAAATTTATAAAATCGAAAACTAAACCATAACAGCAATTGCATTTTTATTAAGAAAATTAACAACAACGACCTTGATTGCTTCAATTTTATCATTATACAAAATAACTATTATGCAACAACAATTGAAGTATAAATTTGTCTCTTTGTGAGAAACTAGCCCCAGTCAGTACCAGTCTATGTGAGAGATGAGACTTTTCGCAGCAAGTACGAAAATTATTATTCTATAATATTATTCCAGGTTTATTTATAATAATACATTATAATTTGAATTTTGTGTTTCTTAATATTTCTATTTTTATCACTTTTATAAATTAGTAATAAAATAACAGGGTAAAATAACCGACACGGTGGCGGAGTGGCGGAGACGCACCTCGGCCGGTCACGGAAGTTAAGCAGCACTGAGTGCGGTTCGCACTTGGATGGGTTTGGCTTTCGTGGCGGGTTAGGTGTTTTTTCACACTTCACAACGTGAGCGGGAGGTGTGAAACATTCGGTTTCGGTGTCAAGGCCTACGCAATGTGACTTTGACACCCAAAAAGAATGTTTCGAATACACCGGCCATCTCGGGTGAGGTTTTCCCTGCTTCACAGGTTTCCCTCATCCACGGGCATAACCCCGGGCGAATGCGAGATGGTGGGGTTTTAAGGGAGGGATAAAGCACCCACACATAGGTGGTAGGTGGACACCGTTAAAGTCCCCCAGGGGATAAACGGTAGGAAGTGCCAGGAAAAAGAGAGTACAAAATCAAGAATAACAGGGCAAAATAATTAATTTTAAAAAATGCGTATCGTTTAATTATTGAATTATTTTA
Source organism: Theocolax elegans (assembly GCA_026168455.1). Taxonomy (NCBI): domain Eukaryota; kingdom Metazoa; phylum Arthropoda; class Insecta; order Hymenoptera; family Cerocephalidae; genus Theocolax; species Theocolax elegans. Next base: position 29,945,465 of record CM047426.1, read on the forward strand.
AATAAATATGAGTGTCATTTGGCAAAATTCTAACTGTGTATTTATGTATTTCGATATATTGATTTATAATATACACAACATTATATCAGAAAGATACTGCTGCTAATTGAAATTAACACTTAGCTTCCTTGTTCATTGTTTAAATTTTATTTAAGAAATATCAAAAGTATTAAATAATATGAATGTATGTGCTTGAAGCAGAATATATTTAATTTTTAAAACAGAGAATAATGTATACATACATTGGCAATCATTATTCAGTTCAAACCGCATACAGAAGTAAAAATTGTGAATTATTTTTGTACATCGAATAAATATAATGGCTAAATATTTTAATTATTATTATAATATATAATTTATACAGTTCAAGGTAAAAAAATTATTTGAGCTTGTATCATATATCTAAAAGAAATTAAAAAAATATACATTTATTACGGATATAATCAGAAGAAAGAATCGAATTCAAAAATATAAAAATTATAATAAAAATATTAATTAAGTATTATCACCTGACCTGAAAATTTATTTAATAAATAAAAAATAGCTAATTTTAGAAATTATTAACTATTTTTTGTACATTTTCATTAAAATTAAATCATTTGACTATATATATCTAGCAATGAAAATTCAAACATACAGAGTTACAGTACAGCAATCGAGGACAGTTGTTTACTTTTGTTCACAAATAGAACAAAAAAAATTTTGTTATGAAAAAACTTAATTAAAAACAAGCAATAAATTTTTTCTATTTTTTTATATTTGAAAAATCATAACTTTTCTTTTAAATTAGATAGGTAATTTTCCCGACGGCATTTGAAAGAATGTATTTGAAACTATATAAAAAAAAATCAAGATTTATGCATCAAATAACAACTACTAAAATCAAAAGAATTTAATTCTGTATAGATTCAGAGAATATGGTTGTTCATCTGCAAGCAAATTTACTAAAAAGGGTATATTCTTTATCTTTGTATAAATTAATTTCGTATCTTACTTTCATTAAAAATATTTTAAGGATTATTGTCACTGTGTATGTTTCGAAAAAAATATTATAAAATGTAATTAATATAATTATTAAAATATTCTTTGAATTTATCAAACTTCCTAAGTAATTGTCAAAAAGCTCGCACTTTAATACATTTATGAAAATTGATCTTTTTATCTACATCGAAGTATAAAGAGAATAAGCTAAAATAAGTTTAATTTATTTCCATAGATCCAAGAAATATTCTTGGAACCACACAGATATACTGATAATTTCGAAAAATTATACGTATATTCTTAACTTGAGTAATAAAACGTATAATACTTAAATGATATATTTTTGGAACAATTTTTTTACTATTATTAAACTTCCTCTATATAGGAAGCAAAATGATTGACGTTATTTATTTTTTTATGATTGGCAAACACAAAAGTCGTTTCAATGTTACACGCAAATAAAGAATATTCGTTCTATTAGTATAATATATACTTACGCAATACTTGAATCTGCTCTAGTACTAGAAAATTTTAGTTGCAGCGTATATACATAATTTGATTGCGCATAATAAAGATATCTTATTAAATAAGGTAGAAAAAGTATGTATTTAATTAATTTTATGTCCTGAAAATAGAGACTAAACTACTTTTTTTGTTGCTGAAAAAACGCTCGCGAACATCCATAGGGGCTGTTTTCTTCATAGAGCCTTTTTGCGCTCCCTGCGAAGATTTATACTTTTGTTGATTCGTACATGAATACATACGTATACTTACATATATTTATATAATTATGAATTCATATGTATACATTTTATATGTATGAATTAATATGTACACAAACACGCGCGCATATATATGTAGGATACATAAGATAACTTACGCATATAAATATCTGCAACTATTTTAGAAATGAAAACTTTTTAATATGTACGCTTGATTTACAATTGTAGATTTTACTTGTACATACAAATTTACAATTCGTTTAAAAAATAACTTATAAATTAATCTAATAGCTTAAATAATTGATTAATTATTCTAATTTTGTATTACATATATCTTGTAATTATAATTATATTTCAATTAACTAAGTTTAATTAGTTTCAGCCCAATAATTGCATAGTTTGTACACTAAGGACTAAGTGGACTTTTTAACCTCGTGTGTTTGAGTACTATCGCACTCACCTTCACTTTGTACTGCAAATCTACACTCGGTTTAAAAAAGCCCATTTACGCCCTTGGCACACAATATACCATTAAATTTATTATTTTAAAAAGATAATTGTACATTATGCAACATAGAACAAAAGTAGAAAACTTTTTTTGCGGGGGGTTTTACTGCTCGAACGAGATTTTTCACGAAGGTGTCTTTACTGCACGAGTGAAGCGAGGAAAAAAGTTTTCTCACAAAAATAGTAACCACCCGAGGGATAAATCTACTTTCGCAACGCGTTAAATATAGTATTTTATTCCACATTCGACTTTGGTTACTTTTAGACCTTGAGTAGAGAAGCCGATACGTTTTTCAAATTTTATACCTTGCATTAATTATACCCCATCTATTGGTATTTCTTAAATTTTATACTTTCGACATAAAGTATAAAAAATAAACAATAAAGTAAATTAAATTTTATATACTTTCGATAAAATTTACTTTTGACGTGTTAATTTTACTTTGGCTTCGATTTCCAGGATAAAAAAAGTGTCCATTTTAATCGTGTTCAAATAAAGATAATTATATTTTATGCAGCATAATATAATAGTAACATTGCTGTACAATTTCTTTCAAACTTTCTACTTAATCATGTAAATGGAAAAATTTTGTGAAGCATGCATGTTCTCTTGCATGTTAATTTACACAAAGAAATCTATAAAATTTTAACTTTTCAGGATATGAATGTAAAAGTCATAGAAGCGATAGTACAACAATAACTCTTTCAAGAAAAATGTAAAAGAAATAAGGTTTCTTAAGTCATTTTTTTAACTCGCAATTATATATACAAATAAAATTCAGTAATGTCAATTTTTTAAATAATTTAAATCGAGAGAAGTATTAATATTCTTTAATAACTGTACGCAAAATTTTTTTATTTTCAATACTTATTTTTATTCCCAAATGAGCCACAGAAAAACAATGAAAAACTACATTATATTCATATACTTTAATGCACATATACAGTGATAATTAAGTTTCAGCTCCAATAATTGCATAGTTTGTACACTAAGGACTAAGTGGACTTTTAACCTCGGTGTTTGAGTACTATCGCACATCACCTTCACTTTGTACTGCAAATCTACACTCGGTTTAAAAAGCCCATTTACGCCCTGGCACACAATATACCATTAAATTTATTATTTTAAAAAGATAATTGTACATTATGCAACATAGAACAAAAGTAGAAAACTTTTTTTTGCGGGGGGTTTTACTGCTCGAACGAGATTTTTCACGAAGGTGTCTTACTGCACGAGTGAAGCGAGGAAAAAGTTTTCTCACAAAATAGTAACCACCCGAGGGATAAATCTACTTTCGCAACGCGTTAAATATAGTATTTTATTCCACATTCGACTTTGGTTACTTTTAGACCTTGAGTAGAGGAGCCGATACGTTTTTCAAATTTTATACCTTGCATTAATTATACCCCATCTATTGGTATTCTTAAATTTTATACTTTCGACATAAAGTATAAAAAATAAACAATAAAGTAAATTAAATTTTATATACTTTCGATAAAATTACTTTTGACGTGTTAATTTTACTTTGGCTTCGATTTCCAGGATAAAAAAGTGTCCATTTTAATCGTGTTAAATTTATCCTAGCATTATTTTTAAGGAAGTTACGACAGTTTTTATGCACACAAGCGTTTTTATTACTTTTTTTTAAATATTGGAAAATACCAAATAAACAAATTATAGGTTTTTATATAAAAATTAAGCACACACGTTTTAAGTGCATACCACATTTAGAGATGTCAATAGTCGAGATGGTTATATTAATGATATTAAAATTTAAATGTATGTATATATATAAATATAATTAATTTGCCTATTTAAACTTACTTACATTTTGTTATTTTTATCTGAATATCTTTATATAGTTACCTAATATATGAATAAAAAACACTAAAAATATCTTCATTTAAAAATATATTAAAAATTTGAAAACTTCTTTATCATTTAGAAACACATTATTTGTTTCTTTGGAGTGATCCGATAATATTTAAAACCGCTATGATATTAAAAAAAGTAATAAAAACGCTTGTGTGCATAAAAACTGTCGTAACTTCCTAAAAAATGATGCTAGGATAATTAACGTAAATTAATTTATATAATTCGATTAAAATTTACTTTTGGCGTTGTTATTTTACTTGGCTTCGATTTCCCGGATAAAAAAGTGTCCATTTAATCGTGTTCAAATAAAGATTAATTATATTTTATGCAGCATAATATAATAGTAACATTGCTGTACAATTTCTTTCAAACTTTCTACTTAATCATGTAAATGGAAAAATTTTGTGAAGCATGCATGTTCTCTTGCATGTTAATTTACACAAAGAAATCTATAAAATTTTAACTTTTCAGGATATGAATGTAAAAGTCATAGAAGCGATAGTACAACAATAACTCTTTCAAGAAAAATGTAAAAGAAATAAGGTTTCTTAAGTCATTTTTTTAACTCGCAATTATATATACAAATAAAATTCAGTAATGTCAATTTTTTAAATAATTTAAATCGAGAGAAGTATTAATATTCTTTAATAACTGTACGCAAAATTTTTTTTATTTTCAATACTTATTTTTATTCCCAAATGAGCCACAGAAAAACAATGAAAAACTACATTATATTCATATACTTTAATGCACATATACAGTGATGTATATATTATTATTTTTTTTTTTTAACTTTTTATTTTATTGTATTTATTTATTTTATTTATATTCATAAAATCTCGTTAGATAAGAATGATTTAGGATAAACATTTGAAAATCGCGGTTGCGTCCCTTGATCTTATTTTAAAATAGAAAAATTGTTAATTATGTAGGATTAAATATTGATAGCATTTATATAAATTTATTAAAAAATTTGTTAAAACAGCCATAAATACAAATTCTTCGTGAAAATTATTTATAGATGGAAATAATTATAGTTTTAATTTCTGTATTAACTGATTTTTTTTTATTAAACGAGGAATTTAATTTATCGAAAAGAACATTCTGTAACGGTGTTGTGTTTCTTTTGGAGAATTTTTTTAAATTTTTTTGTTCATAAGTCACCGAGATTTTTGGACAGCCATTGATCATTGTTTTATAATAATATATTACCAACCAAAAATAGTTATTTTGCGTTTAATTCATTAATTAATAATTATTTCGTAAAAATCTCTCTATGTTATTTGGTTTGAACAGTATCTGTAATTTTTTTTCAGATTTTTCTCATAATTAGGTTTTAAAATTTTTGGGATTTTGTAGGTAGATCTCTGTCATTTAGGTATCACATCCCCTTCTCAATAAACTGAATAAGCCACGAATTATAAAATTATAAAATTTTATAACTTTGGCTGTTATTTGTTGCGGCTATTATTATGCTACTGTCAAAAATTTGTGTTTAATATTTGTAATTATAAATCAAAGTTTTTTATAAATAATAATTTTAATATTCATTGAACCTTCTAGGTATTTTATTATTTTGCACCAGCGCTTTCGGAACAGATATTTCTACAGAATTTGCTTCAACTGCTATTGTGCCAGATGTTTTAGCTAAAGCACCGACTGAACTTCTTTCGGTAAGCAAATCAAACGTATTTTATACATACAAATCGTTCTTATCTTCTCTAAACATAAAAATAAAACCATAAACCTAATGTTGTTTTAGTAAAGATAAATATAGAATAAATTCTATTTTCACTTTTCATAACGCACTATACTTTTTATAATTTAGGTTACTTTTAAAGATAATAATGAAAAAGATAAAGATTTACAATTTGGAGAAGAATTAACACCAACATTGGTAAAAGATGCTCCGGCGTTAGCTTGGTTTACCGAGGATACAGCTCATTATACCGTTGTTATGGTTGGTAAGTGATATCGTATTCGTGGATTTGCAATATCATTATATATTTGTTCACAAAAAGTAAAAATATACTTTGTATAGAATACACAAATACTATTAAACTGTATATAGCGTTTCCAATATTTTTACATAATGATCGTTAATAATTGATAACACGCAAAAGATCCGGATGCTCCGAGTCACGAAGATCCTAAGATGCGAGAGATGCTCCACTGGTTGGTTACCAACGTTCCTGGTGGTGATTTAAGCAAGGGAGAAGTGATTGCTGAGTACGTAGGTTCTGGACCTGGTAAAGATACCGGGTTACACCGTTACGTGATTCTGGTATTCAAGCAGCCGGAAAAGTTATTACTCGATGAAGTGCGAATTTCAAATCGTGAACGTAACGGCAGGCCATCGTTTTCAGTACGCAATTTTGCTGCCAAGTATAAATTGGAGGATCCCGTAGCAGGCAATATGTTCCGAGCTCAATACGATGACTATGTACCGACTATCCGCAAACAGTTAGGAGAGGAATCTTAAAAATTTATAATTAATAAAATATTTCTCGCAACGATTTAATAGAACATATTCTATGTTATTTATATCAATCTAAATTTTGTTATATAAACTGAATAAATTTTGATTGATTGTTTGCATTTTCGAGACAGCCGATACTTTAAATTCTGTATAGTTCTCATCGAAAGATTCACTGTTTTTCAATTTGTTGTACAATATACTTCGAGTAAAAATATACGTACGCACTTTATTGTAAAATTTTAAATGATTATGAACTTTTTAGCGGCACGTACACATACATGGAAATACCAAAGTCACATGCTTTACTATTAAAAATATTAAAAAAATATCTTTATTAATTTTTAAAGCAGCATGCATAATAAAAAAGTAACTTCTATTGAAATTGAAATAATGCACGATTTATATATTTTTTACATCGCCTATAATATTATAATTTACAATCACCTATATTTGCTTTGTGATTTGAACATTCAAGGTCAATTACCTTCGATAGTATATTAACAAATGTAATTCTGATTTTTTTGCGACGTTTCAAATATAAAGGATGTAAATTTACTTTTTTAATTAATCCAAAACATGACTTTTCTTCGCTAACAACTTTTTTCACAATGAATAACAATGTTTGTTACATCGGCATCCTCCATAACTCAAGCATGTCTCATTGTGTCAGAAAATCGGAAATTTTTTTTTATGTATTCTACAATAAATACGAAAATTTAAATTGCTTATCAAATACATATTTAGATCTTTGTATTCATGAATTTATTAATATTTTTAGTAAATAAGTAGAAGACAGGATTCGTTGATACTATTATTTAAATGAATTAAATTGACCCTCTGATTTCTCCTTTATATAATCGATGTATCAAAGCAAAACAATGTAAAACAATGTTGTGTGATTCAAACGCATTTTAATTATTTTTTTGTCACCTTAGTTTACTCATTTTTTTCGATATACAAACGTTTAGTTGCATCAACCTTGAATTGTCCTGTTTTATTGAAATGCAAAACCATCTTACGACGTCACGTAGGCGAATGAACTATATTGTGTAGGTAGGTATAAGATTCGTTCGCTCGGACTAAACCGGTCACAGTCTCCATTCCGCAACCGAAGAAAGATGAAGCTTCTGACGGCAGGTATATACAAAGTCTCTATTATAATTGTAACTGTGTAATAGAAATTTATTATTGATTCTTTTATTTGATCACGGAATATTAAATTATATGTAATTAGTAAAATTTACTATAAATATAGTAATACAATGTATATACACTTTAAAGTAATAAAATATTGAAGTAGTAGATTATGCATCTATACATTATGATTGTTCCGTATTGAAATTCTATTTACACAATTTGCAATATCAAGTGCATTATTATCTTATTAATTAATAAATAATTATTTTGTATAAATATAAAATTAAATATAAATAATGAAAATTGAATTGCGTATAAAAGGTATTCAAATAGATTTAATTGACTTTTAGGAATATTCATTTTGACATTGGGCATTGCGGCAGCTGATGTCGCATCAGAATTTAAAGCCGCAAAAATCGAACCAGACATAATTGATAAAGTTCCAAATGAATCAATTGAGGTATTACAATTATTTTAATATTCTTTATTATAATATTATAATTTAAATTACGTTCGCTTTTCGCAATATGTACATTTCGCAGATTAAATACGGTGACAAAGAAATCAATTTGGGAAATGAAATTACTCCGACAGAGGCCAAAGACATACCAGAAGTTCACTATAAACACGAAGGCGGAGTTCTTTACACTTTAGTTATGACAGGTATGAATTATACTAGTGCTATAATAAACTGATGTCGCAACATATATTTTCCGCCTCTTTTATCCTATTATATGCTAATCCAAGTGAAAGAAAGTTTATAATATAATTTAATAGTCGGCAATCACGCGTTTAGAAATCGTTAGAAAGTAAAAGGACGCGCATCGGAATAAAATATTAAATTTGTAATTTTTTATAAAATTACACATCGAATCAAAAATAATTTTTTATGATGTTATTGCATAAATATTAAAATATAGAAGAGATGTATATAACGTAATGTATGTATAAGTGAGAAAAGAGGAATAAATCGGATGTAGCGAAGGTGTTCGAAGCAGTAACAGTTTCGGCAAAGACGCAGATGGGCTTATCATTAGCCGACTTTAAATTGTCGTGTAAAGCCCGAGTCACTTTCACCAAGGAACAGGTTTCTCCTTTTGTGTACCTCCTTCGCGTCACGTTGCGTTTGTATTCGATACTAAATATAGGTATTTCGAAACATGAAATGCAAAGAATGGTATTATCTGCCCGAGAGACTGCGAGAATTGCGTTGCGTTTGAAATAAATCTCTAATAATCTATTATGTTTTATTGTTTTCTTTTAAAAAAATGCGTATACATACACTTTGAACCAATTTATTTTATTTTACTGGTTTTGTTCCATTCATTTTTATTGATTTACTTAAATTTCCGAAAACTATATATGCTCTAAAAGTCGGATAGATTTATCTCAAATTCTAATACTATTTATCATAATTCATGTTCAATAATTATTTTACATCAAAATACATATATATACGTGTATATTAAATAGTATAAAAAACTAATAATTGCAACATTTATTATTTTAAAGATCCTGATATTCCGGTACGTGGTTACAATCGCGAATGGCAGCATTGGGTAGTTGGAAACATTCCAGAGGATAAAGTAGCAAAAGGGGAAGTTTTAACCGAATACATAGGCCCAGCACCTCCAAAAAATACTGGTTTACATCGCTACGTATTCCTTCTTTACAAACAGAATCAAGGTTCAATTACGTTCGATGAAAGGCGCATCGGTAACAGGTACGCCCGCACATCATTCATAGTTTACTTACACTTCACTCCCAATTAGTCGATATATACGTTTTTAATATATATTTAACGAATAATGTATTTAACGAATAATTAATTATAGGGACAAGAGAAGGAATCGATTTTCCGTTAAGAAATTCGCTGAAAAGTATAATTTGGAAGGACCAATCGCTGGCAATTACATGAAAGCTCAATACGATGATTACGTTCCTCTAGTTCGAAGGCAAATTGGAATTTATTGAAGAATAAATAATTAATACTCTGAATTATAATAATACAGTCTTTATATAGTTTTATGTATATTTAAAATTATAGTTCACCATTATTTCATAAGTTACCTTAAATTACATTAATTTTAAACATTTTTTGTATTTGTATGTATTATATATATATAATTTTTTTTATTCTCGCAGTTGTATTGTACGAATGAGTTTTTACAAATAAAAATTTAAAAATATACGTATGGCGTTTGAACAGGTTTTTACATTGGAATACATCTTTAGAATTATGATTAAATATATTAACGTGGAATATTTGTGTATAAGATAATAAATTTCATCAACATAGAATAAGATAAATGATTAATCATTACGCAGGAATGATTCCACTTTTAGTATTTATGCAGTCAACTTTTTTTTACGTATACCTATACTAATGTTACTATTGCACTTTATTTTTATTATAAATATTAATTGTTTTGATGTTTCGAAAACTTCTAATCACGTAAATACACGGTGTAGCTCAAATAAATGTGTATAATTATTTTTTTTATTTCGTTTTAAGTGGTTTCGAATTATTATTAGATAAATTAAAAAATGTATAAAACCTAAATATATATAATAGAGTAAATGTTCACAGGTACATTAATACATACACACAATGTACATATATACATATATATATGCTGTACAGTAACATAGTACATATACTAATATAAGATTTTTAAGAAAATAGAGAAGTATTTGTAATGAATGTTTAGTCAACATATTAAAAAATCAATGCATTTTATTGAAACTGTGCGACAGTATATGTATATGTGATGCCTAATCACTCCTCAATTTATAAAACATAAGTAATGGTCCTTATTACAGGTGAATCGAATTCGGGTGTACCTGCTCCCACAGGCCACAACAACAAGTACATGTATCAAGAGAACTCGTTTATTGAATAGGAATTATCGATGTAACAAATATATAGGTATATAGGTATGTACATATTTCGGTATATATGCAACATTATAACAACAATATATAAAACAGTGGGCACTGAGCATGCGCGGACTAGGAGGAAGATCTGCGCGCCTGTCACGTGATCAGTTATATGACTTCCATGACGGCTAGAGATATTCCTTGTTTCGTTGATGACGGTGACATAAAAATTGAATCATCAACATTGTAAAATTACTGTATTGGGCCGAGCGATTCGTTTCATTTATCAGGTAGAGTGTAATTATATACAAAACAAAATCGATCTTGTATCATTTAATGATGGGAATACTGCATTTTACACCCAGGTATACGGGTGACAAGGTGGAAGCGAAAATTCACTATTGCTGTGACGTCCGCCATTTTGGTGTAGCGTCAACTAAAAAGCGTCAACTGATGTAAATCAACGGTCATTCCGAATTATGGTCACTTACGTGTTGTTGGAGCTCAAATTACAATTGTTTCAAATTTTGACGATTGAAAATGTATACATAACTTTTTTTGAATGTTAATAATACAAAGGTAACTAATTATTATTTATATTTAATCGTAGCTATTAAGGAATTTAATTAATTCAGGTTAGAATTCACTATAATATTTACTTGTTTTGGTTTCAGTCTTAACTTTCTAATTGTTTAGAAAAATTCATCAAAATGAAGCTTAAAAAAATATTAGAAACAAGTTTTACGCTTCAACCTAAGGAGGCGAATCAAAAACTTGATATATACAAATGTAAATATTGTGGACAAACTTATGCCCGACATATAACTCGAATGAGTATACATTTATTAAAATGTACCGGTTGTCCTCCTGCAATAAGAGAATTGCTCCAAGAGAAAGTTAAAGGCAAAATCCTAGAATCGTCTAAACATGGATTTAATAAAAAAGGACAAGTCAGAAATTTAAAAAAGATCTTGGAAGAAAATTTTGTTCTTCAACCAAGAGATGGCAATCAGAAACTCGATATATTTAAATGTAAACATTGTGAACAGAAATATGCTCGTAACGCATCAAGAATGAGTCTTCATTTACAAAAATGTGTAGACTGTCCAGAAGAAGTAAAAGACTCTCTTGAAATAAATGTTAAAGGCAATATTGTTCATAAAGTAACTAGAAACTTAATACCAAAAAAATTGCTGGAAAGCAGTTTTATTTTACAGCCAAAAGAACCTAATCAAAAACTTCAAACATTTAAATGTAAATATTGTGGACAAATTTATGCTAGGCATTCAACTCGAATGAGTATGCATTTGCAAAAATGTATAGGTTGTCCTGGTTCAATTAAAGAATCGCTTACAGAAAAGTATAGGAGAGAACAAAAGAGAAATGACTTAATGAAAAGACGTAATTCGGAAAGCGAAGATGTAGCTAGTGACGAGGATTATAATTCATCAATAATGCCTAGCGAAAGTGTGTATTTTAATGAAAGTCACAATGAAAATGCATTCATTGATAGAATGACTAAACAAAGGCAGAAGTACTGTGAAGAACTTCTTGCTAAAGCAATTTATGCTTCTAATGCACCAGTTAGTATTATAGACAATGAACACTGGCGAACTTTATTAAATACTCTGAGCCCAGCATTTCAATTACCCACACAACATCAACTTTCAACTAATTTATTAGAAACAACATATGAAAATGTTAAAAAAACTGTTGATCAAAAGGTTAGAGATGCAGTTTCAATTGGATTACAATGCAGTTACAGATCGAATGCAAGAAATGAAGGTATAATTCACTTTGTACTGAATACTCCAGATCCTGTATTGTACAAGTCAATTTCATTATCAACAAATGTAGAAGATGAACATCTATACATGGAAAAAATAAGTGAAGTTATTGACGAAGTTGGTGCTGAAAGAGTCTTAGGAGTTTGTTTAGATAGTATATCTACTTGCGAAAATCTTTGGGAATTGCTGCAACAAAAGTATGAAGAGCACAATATTTCATTTTATAATTGTTCATCACAAACTTTAAATCGATTATTGAAAGATATATCAGATATACCCAATATAAATATATTATTAAAAAATGCTTCAACTATGGTAAAAGAAGTTAAACAGTCTCACATATTATCAGCATTATTGAATGAAACACAAAGAGCTGCTGCAGAGAAAAATCAAAGTGTTGTTTCATTAAAATTACCAGGAACTAAAAGATGGAATTCTTCTTTAATATGTTTAGAAAGTCTTTTGGAAAATAAGGAGAATTTACAAATTCTTGGTTTTTCACAAAAAGCTGATAAATATATAAGTAAAGCAACAAAGGAATTAATAGCAGAAGAAGAGTTTTGGATTAAAATAAGTAGTTATATAAAACTTGTTAAACCAATTATAAAATGGATTTCACATTTAGATGATGAAGAGGCAAAAGTTTGTGAAGTTCCTGAAGTATTTGCTGATCTAGAACAACACTTTATTACAGAGTTTCAGGAACCACCACTTTGCCTATTTTCTGTTGACGAATCTGATCAAATTTTAAAAAGGTTTAAAAACCTATCTTCTGCTGTTCTGCAACCAATTCATTATGCGGCTAATATACTAAATCCATTATTTAAAGGTGAACATCTAAGTTCATCTGAATTTGTTCAAGGCACAGAAATAATAAGTAAATTATCTTTAAAATTTGGGTTACCTGAAGATGATATACTTGTTGATTTAGCAAATTATAATTCAGGTAAAGGTGTCTGGAGTGTAAATTTTGTAAAAAAATCTATTGCTTTAATGCCTCCTTCTACTTGGTGGAAAGGTTTCTTTAAAAATTCTTTTCTAACTAAAATTGCAGCTGCAATATTAGATTTACCAAGTACATCCATTGCAACCACAGATAGGTCAAATAAGAGGAGTAGTTTGAAAGATGATCCTACTGGAAAAATTATGTATATAAGTCAAAATCTTAGATTGTTAGATCCTAAAAGAAATGACAAAAATAGTAAACATCAGGAAGAAGAAACACTAGATAAAACAGATGAAGAATTAATGATAGAAGATATTGAAGTTTATAATGAAGATATTGAAGAAGTTCTTGTAGAGGATCCTGAAGAAACTATGGAAGAAGCCGAAGAAATTACTGGTGACCCTGAAGAAATTAGAGAAGAGAATGGTGAAGAACAAAATACTGGACTATACATACAAATTGTAAATGATGCAGGAGAAACATTTTATGTACAGCAAAGTGTTCCATTGTAATATTAATTTTGTCGTATGTAGGACATTATTGAGTAATGAAAGCTTAATTTAAGGTTACTATTTTATATTATACTTATGCTAGCTAATTAATGTATTTATAATAAAATAAATAATAATTTGTAGATGTTTTAAATAATCATAAGAAATACTTGTTCAATTATTAACAGAAAAATTTACCTTGATAACCTTGTTTAATGACGGTTATTTTGTGAAATCTGACAGCATATTTCTATCTTCAATATGGTTGCCTATGTTTGGAGTTTTGCACGTGGAGCACGTGGTTTAATAATGTCTTCAATTTAGCACAGAATTGTTGTTAAATTAACGTGTAAATAAAATATATACGTATAAAAATGGGTATAGAAACGCAAGAAACTCATCGACCAGGTGCTTTTAAGAAGCCAAATAAACCTCATAAAACTGGAAGACACCGAAGTAAAGGTTCTATATCCAATGATTCTAGAGGTAAAATTTATTATCATATTTTGTATTTAAGTTTTTAATACTGTTTGACAACATATTAGTTTAAGTCTATTATTAATTTCGGAAATTTAAAGTAATTTTCTTTTTCCCTACGGTATATTTAAAATTGTACATCATATTTTATAATAATATATAGTACACGAGGTTATGTTTAGGAAATTATATACATACATTTATGTCTAAATATCTTGTATGTATAAGAAAAGTAACATTTATTTTCTTACTGCACTTATCAATGAAGGACGCATCTCTGTAAAAAGCCTTTCGAAACACATGAAAAAGGAGCTTGGCAAAGAAGCTCGCAGAAACCAACTTCAACAAATTCGTTCAAATAAACGTGAAGAAGTGTTGAAACAAAAACGAAGTCTTGGTGGTGCACAAAGTCCACCAATTATAATTGTCCTAATACCTTTACAAGAAGATGTAAACATAGATGGTGTTGTACATTTATTAACAAATGCTGATGATGAAGCAATTATTAATCACAGTTCATGCGCTACACATATAAGGTTCATTTTATTAATTTTTTTTAGTTAAAAATCTGTTATATTGTAAATATTTATTATTTTATTTTTGTAATAGTGTACCGAGATTTAAGCAACGCTTTTCCATTATTGTTCCCCCGGTTGGTGATATTTTTGCAACAATGGATTTTGCAAAAGTAGCTAATACAGTATTATTTCTTACATCTGCTGTACATGAATCTGATAAAAGTCAACGAAATGAAGTGATTGACTCATGGGGTGAAGGGATACTTCAATCAATAGTTTCTCAAGGTTTACCCACCCCTATTGTTGCTGCAACAAATATAGAAAGTCTGCCCATGAAAGTATGTGTAGTATATTTTTAAAGTCTATAAATTTATATTATGGTTAATTTATTACTTTTCTTTAAAGAAACGTCAGGATTTCAAACAACATTTGCAAAAATCATTATTCAAATGGCTTCCAGAAGAAAAAGTTATGACCCTTGATAAGGTTGCAGATGCACTAAATATCTTAAGACGTGCAGGATCTCAAAAACAAAGAAGTGTTGCATATAGGAGTAAAAGGTCGTATCTATTAGGCGAACAAGTTAAATTTAATTTAGATGTAAGAAAATACATTTTTATCATATAATTATTATTATAAATATAATGTAAATAATGTTTTAAACTTATGTACTTTAGAATACAGAAAATAATTTTGGTACCTTAGAAGTGTCAGGATATTTACAAGGTTTACCATTATCAGTTAATGGTCTAGTTCACATACCAGGCTTTGGAGATTATCAAATGTCACGTATTGAAGAACCAAAGGATCCCTTTCCTTTGGGTCCTGAAAAAATACGTTCTGGATCAGATGTTCAAATGGATGAAGAAAAAAAATTGCTTGCTGTGGCTGATCCAAATATACAAGTAATTTAAAAGTATATATGTGAAAATATATAAAATACTAGACATTTATTTGTTTACATATTTTTTTATCATTCCAAGGAATCTTTAGAAGCTGAAAATATACCAGATCCTATGGATGCAGAACAAACTTGGCCAACAGAAGAAGAATTAGCTTTAGCAAAAGCCCAACAGAAACGTAAAATTATTAAACGGGTGCCTAAAGGTACTTCAGAATATCAAGCAGCTTGGATTCCTGATGAAGAGGGAGGTTTGTGTTATTTTGTTTTTATTTAATACATTTTCTTATGTTTCTTTTATTTTAGTATATTTTATATTTAAATTTAGAAGAAATATATGATGATGAGGATGAAAGCCAATCAGAGGACGATAATATGATAGTTGAAGCAGCTCAGTCAGAAGTACTTAGTGATGTAGATGCTGAAGATAAAGAAGAATACGAAACTATAACTATTTCTGAAGCTCCAAACGAGCAGCGTTATGATGAGAAAACCGATTTCAATGAAGAAAAACTAGCAATAGTGAAGTTTAAAGGTAAGCTGTTTATTTTTTTTATTACCCAAAAAGAATAAATTATGATATTTAATTTTAAATATTAATTATTTACAGAAGCTAAACTTGACTCACAGTTTCCTGATGAAGTTGATACACCACAAGACATACTTGCGAGAGATAGATTTCAAAAATATCGAGGTTTGGATTCATTTCGTAAGGATTTTTGGGATAACAAAGAAAGTCTTCCTTATGACTATGCTAGAATATTTAATTTTGAAAATTTTGATCGTACCCGTAGACGAATTTTTAAGGAACGAGAAAATTTGACTGAAATACAGGTATCTGATTAAATATCTCTTTAAATTAATATATGTATTTTTTCATGAAAATGTGTGAAATTATGTTTAATTTAGCCTGGATCATATATTACAATACATATTAATGGTATTAGTAAGGAATTAATTGAAAAATATCGAGAAATGCCTAATCAACCGTTAATAGTATTTGGAATGTTAGAAAATGAACACAGGATGTCCGTATTAAATTTTATTTTAAAACGTACATTAAATAGTGATATTCCAATTAAGTCGAAAGAACGTCTTATTTTCCAATGTGGATTTAGAAGATTTTCAGCATGTCCAATTTTTAGTCAACATACAAATGGAAATAAACATAAAGTACGTAATTTTAAAGACTATCCAATTGAAATATAATTGTAAATTAAAAATTAACACGATCAAATTATTAATTTTAAATATCTTAGTTTGAAAGGTTTTTTCAACCCAATAGTACAGCTGTTGCCTCAGCCTTTGCACCAATTACATTTCCACCTTGTCCAGCTCTATGTTATTTAGAAAAGAAAGATGGAACTTTGGTATGCCGTTTTCAGTTAAATTAAATTTAATCACTGTAAAATAATTTTCTGTTTTTGTTAATATTTTCATCTGTTGAAAACAGGAGCTAATTGCAACGGGTAGTCTATTATCAGTTAATCCAGACAGACTGGTTATTAAACGAATTATTTTAAGTGGACATCCATTTAAAGTACACAAACGATCAGCTGTTATAAGATTTATGTTTTTTAATCGTGAAGATATTATGTGGTTTAAACCAGTAAAACTACGTTCTAAATATGGTCGCAAAGGACATATAAGAGAACCGTTAGGTACTTAAATACTATAAATATTTTAAATTAATTAAATTATGTAAATTATATTTTGACATTTTTAAATATTAAACTAAATTATATTTTTTGTATAGGAACACATGGGCACATGAAATGTATATTTGATGGACAATTAAAATCTCAAGATACAATTTTGATGAATCTGTACAAAAGAGTGTTCCCGAAATGGACATACGAACCGTGGTTGTTGACCGTAGGATATAATAAAATAAGTGATGTAAAAATGGAATAAATTTAAGTACAAATGTATGTATTGTTTTACATATGAATTTTTTATGTTGAAAAATGTATTTTATATAGATACATGAAACGTGTAACAAATTGATTTAATTCATAAATATGTTTATATTATTTTTCAAAGTCGCTGTTCATTTGTATGATCTTTTACGGAAACCATTATAAATGATTCATAATTTGCACAAATGATTGTATAATTAAAGATTATTATTTAATTTGTTGGAAATATTGTTTTCTTTTGTAAGTATATTATGCTTGATCACAGCATTATATTCTTGTATTATTTCGCACTTTATTCGATATACACATTTTTCTATGTAATTAAAAACTGCTGTACAGTCGAAGACTATCTAGAAATCATTTATAAATGTATGTTATGCGCCTATTTACATTGTTGAACAAACTATGATAATTGGCATTACTTTTGCGCTATCAATATTATTAAATAATATTTCATTTTAACAAAATATAATAATTTACTTAAAACTTAAAAACAATAAAAAAATTATTCAGATAAGTTAAAATTGTAAACGCGCGTTTATGACACGCAAAAGTTTATGCTGGTTAAAAAGTAAAAAAAAAATAATAAATTGAAAAATCTACCTACATTTTTTACAGTTTAGAATAAGTTTTTCATACATTTTTTTAAGAAATGAAGATTGAATCAATGACTCACGAACCTTCAATTAATTAAATCATTAAACAAAAGAAATTTAAGACATTTACTAAATAATCAAGCTATGTTTAGCTTTCTTGTTTTGTAATACTAATTACCATATATCGTTTCTATACACACGGCACACGCTTCTGACTTAATAATTATTAATGTTCATATTTTATGTACATTGTCACAATTCACGCTATTAAGAAAAAAGTGTACATCTTTTGTAACAAAAGTATAAAAATGAAATGCACTTTAAAGCATTTTATATTGACAATGACTGTTATCGCAGGTAGAGAACTGTGTGTTGATGTATTTATTATAAAATAAATTAATGCTTCTTCCTTCAGGTAGATAGATAAAGTCGATGATAATCATTGGCTCCGAATGCGCAGTTGCACTTTGGACATTTTCTTTGTCGGGTTTCGTATCGAGTGCGCAAACAGTCCCAACAAAAAACATGGAAACATTTTGTAAGAACGGCATCTTTTCGTTTTACTTTGCACGATGGGCACGTCAGTGTTTCTTTGTACTCTCGTAGTTCTTCCGCCATTACTTCGTCTACAGTCTCTGCAAGTTCGATCTTCTTCATTCTTTCTACCTTACGACGCAGTTGCGCTATTTCCTCCTGAGATGGTAAATTCAAACATTTATTGCAGAACTTCATAAGTACATGATTATACTTGTAATTGCTATAGTTATACTCACTTGCAGTCTTTTCGTTTTATATGCTTCTGCTTCTAAAGAACTAGTTTTCTCTGCTACAACTTGTTGAGCTTCCTTCATTTGGGAATGATATTTTTCTTAAAAAAGTAATAATTAAAATATTATTTATAAATTAAATAAAGCAGTAATTAAATAATATTTCGTTGTATTATTTGAATTTCTCTTTTCAGGAATACAAAAATAAGTTATTTCCTGTTTAAAAGTTGACGTTAAAAAATATTTTGTTAGATTGTTTTAACACAACAGTAAGAGAAACTCATCTACCAATGCTTTTTATAAAATAACATTTTTTTCTATAAAGAATTCTTTACATTTAAGTTGTCTTTATACAGTTTCTTTGAAAGAAGCATTAATTTAAGTTTCTTTAATTAAGTAAATAATAGAAATACTTATTTTTTAATTATTATACCTAATAAGCATTATAACAATATAAAATATCTAGATTATTTTTGTTTTATTTATTTATAATTTATTTTTAAAAATAAGCAAACTTAAAAACTAAAAATATGAATGGAAAATACTTAAAATATAATTTAATGATTGCCATCAAAATTAAATTTAATGTAATTCAATTAATCAATTAATCAATAAAATAATTAGGTTTTTCAAGATATAATGTTTAAAAAAATTACAACAACAATGTAATAAAAACTTATGTAAACGTTACAAATCTACGAAAACTTTAATTCTTACCAAGATGGAGTTTAAGATCTGCAGCAGATTGTGCACTTTCTATAGCTTTCCGTTTATGCATTTCCATTGCTTGTTGTCGCAATGCAAGTTCCTTTTCAACAGTTGCTAAAGAATTTTGAAGTAAACGTTCTTTCTCTTCTAATTTTCTAACGACGACATTTGTTGCTTCTACTTGAGTTGTCAGAGTGGAAACTTGTTCCTTAAGAACATCTTTTTCTTCCCTGGCAAGTTTATGAAGTTGGTTGCTTTTAATTCTTTCAGTCATTAATTTGAAATTAGCATCGTCTTTTTCTCGTAATTGTTGTATTAACCTAGAGTTCTGTTCTTGCATATCCTCAAATGCTTGACCCGTCACCTCCATTTCGTTCAGTAGAGCTTCTTCTTCCTGCAACCATGTACAGTTCTATTTAACGTTGCATCGCCGCTCAAGTATGAAAAAAAACAAATATCGACTGTGTACACCCATTATCTACCACTGCATCACAACATGATTTTAAAAGATCAAATATTCCACGTAAAAATTAGTACTCAAATCTTTCAAGTAATTTTACATATAAACAAATTATTATATCTATAAATTATATATTAGATTTGAACATCTTTTACAATTAAAGTTACTTTTTGATATAAAGACATTTGTTAGATTGCAGATTAGAGGCAATGCATGCACCAAAAGCGCGAGAAAATTAGCAATAGAATTTATAAACTACCTGTTTTTGAGTAGCGACCTGCCTTTGAAGCGAATACGCTTGTTCTTCAAGCTTTTTAATCTTGATCTGTGCATCTTCATCTGCTAATTTCTTTCTCTCTTCGCGTTTGCTCTCCTATAAAATTTTTGTTACATAATAAATACGTGATTGATGTACCATATGAATAAAATTAATCAATTAATTAATGTTGCATAATTTTACTTGTATTTTTTTTATTTGTTGCCTTAGCTCTTCTAATTCGGCTCTTGTTTTTCGTTCGGCAGCCATCAATTGAGCTTTATCACGTTGTTCTTTTCCAAGACCTTTATACATATCTAGCAATAATTTCATTTCTTTCATTTCATTCACAGCCTTCCTATTATGTATTAACAAAAATTATATAGTATATAATTTGACGAGGTGTACTTAATTAAATACATGTCAAAGTTTTGACCTACTTTAATTGTGCCTTTAGATCTCTTACAAGCTCTGATTCAGCAACCTTTGCATCCTTAGTTCGATGTGTTTGATCACGATGCTCTGTCTTAATGGTTTCTTTCTTTATATCCTTTTCTCTTTTAATATCCTTTTCTTTTTTAAGAGTTGGGGAAGCAAGAGCATGTGAATCAGGAGTACCTTTATCTCCTTCTCCTGATTCAGTTTCTGCTTCTTCATCCATTCCTTCCCTCTTAATTGGTACCCCGCCTTCTTCTTTAATCTAATATACAAGTTTTAAATTAAAAAAATAAATGTGCAAATTATATATAATTATTTGTATTACTCAAAATTTTAAATGCTACATTATTAATAAAATGACTAATAAATACCTGTCCTGAACCTGGAAGGGAATTTGAAGCATCTTCTTCTTTTCCACTCCCATCAGAATTGTTACCTTCTTTATTTTCTTGAGTCAATTGTTGTCCAAGTTTTGAAGTTAATTCTTCTACTTCTTTTTTCAACTGTTTTACAAAATAATATAGAATCAATAATTAATAATTTTTTAAATATGTAAAAAAAGTTCTAATTAACTACTATTGATAATATTTACCCTTGGAACTTCGGAAGAAACTTCTTTATATTTTCGTTTATACCGATGAACTTCACCTTTCAATTGTTGATTGTGATTTTGCAATGATGTAATGAGATGTCTCATTTCTCTATTAATTGGACCAGTTTGTTCATTTGCCGCAAGATTTTGTTCAAATTCAATACGTAACATTTCATATTCTTTTCTTAATTGTGCCAAAACGTCTTCTAATTGAATACATTCTCCTCTTAATTTCTTCTGAGCCATTAATTCTTCACTCTAAACAAATTCAAAACACAATTAATAATTTGAATGTTCTAACATTATATGAATAACAATTATAATAATATTTACACACCTCCATTATTTCTATATTTCTTAAATGAGCATTTTTACTAGATTGAAGTTGTTGCCGTGCTTCATCTAATTGTGTTTTTAATTGCATCGATTCATTATATAAAACTGAAAACTGAGATTGTAAACATTTATATTCAGTTGTTTCTACAATAACTGATTCCGGTAATTGACGAATCTAGATAATTATTAATTTTAAATTAATATTAATTAACATGAATTTATAATACTGAAAAATAGAATCTATTAATAATGCTTACATCCATTTTTAATTTTTCAACTTCCTTTAATGCATCACGATGTTGTTGATGTAATTTATCTAATTCTTGTAACCGATTATTTGCTAATTCGCGAGTTTCTTCTAGTTCTCTTTGTAGGTCTTCCAGCTTTAAATTTAATATTATTGAAGTTTTAATTTGCTTTATTATAGATCACTCTAAAATCTTTATGTATGTAAGTTAATATTACCTTTGTTTGTGATACACCAGTCGCAACTAAAGTACTTGTCTTATTAGTTCCTTTTTCATCCGTACCATGAATTTGTTGAAATGCTTTTACTTTTTCGATAGCATCACCAAGGTGATGTTCTAATTTATCATTTCTTGCTCGAACTTTATTAAGTTCATACTGTAAATCATCTACTTGATTACGAAGTTCAGCTGCTAATGTATCTTTTCCCGTAATTGTATCTTGAAGTTCAGACATTTTTAATGAAATAGTATGATATTTTTCATGTAATTGAATATTTATTGCCTGTAAATTTCTATTTTCCATTTGAATTTCACTGTTAGCTTTTCTAACAACCTCATCAATATTTGGTGCATCTTCTATAAAAATAATATGCACATAGTAAATAAAACAAAAAATAAAAATAAATGGAACAAACGGATTTATAATTATATCTTTACCACCATCACATTCCCCTTTAAGAGCAAGAGTAATTTTCTCATTTCGTTGAGAAAGTCTGTCAAAAGCTTGTACAACTTTGGAGACTGCACGCTTAGAAACTTGTACACGATTTGCAAGTTTATCATCCAGTTCTTCTTTATCCCAGGAAGACAATTGCATAAGAAAAGAAGTGGTAGCTTCACTTTCATCTGCAAAACAAAAATTAATTTTATTTTATTATATATATAATAATTTAATTTAAATAAATAAATGATTATATTATGCTTCACTTTTATTTTCAGATTCATCTGCTGTTTCTGCATCAAATCTTTGAAGCAATACTCGAATATCTTCATTAAGTTGATTCCAATATCGATTCACTACATTTAAAACTGCATCATCTTGAGTTTGTCTTTTTTCTAGCTGTTCTATCCTCTGTCTTAATTCTACTTCAACTCGATGTCTTTGTTCTAGCCTCTATTATAATAAATAATATTACATATTAAACTTTATACATCTATTCTAATTTTATTTTATTTAATTACTTAAGTATTAAATATTGATGTGTAACTAATAGTAATTTATATTTTATTTATAAGTATTTATAACTCACCTCAATAATTATAAACCTCAATAATTTAATATAATACAAGTAGGTATTTCAATGATTAAATAAAAATGGGTCGTTAGAAAAATTATGAGTACAACAGATGATTCTACTTTAAATATTACTCTTTGGAAATTAGTATTTCTGACGATAATAGTTTGTCAAACAATTGTTAATTATTGTTATTTTGCTGATTGTTGAAAGTTGTAGAATAGAAATATTGTTTATCAATTATACCTGAGCTAATTTCCTGTTCTGAAATTGTAGGACCTTCATATCCATCTCCTCAAGAGTGGATATTGGTCCAATGAGTATTGGTTCAAATTGAACCTTTTTGATGGGAGGCTGGGAGCCCGAGTCCCCACTGTCAGCAGCTCTCTTGGACATTTTTGATTGAGTTTCTTCCTATCTAACTGTAAACCTGCAAATATAAAAAATCAGATATTGAGAAAAGTGACGATGGTACTTTGCCCAAACGTGACCTGATAACTGTATTGATTTGGAATAAACGGAAGGTAAAATTGAATAGGTAGGCTGTGAGAGAGTGAGTGTGGGCCATTATACCTCGATCGAAAAAGGTGGATTTGACGCGATGCGTCCGTGACCTTGCACCGCAGCCCACGATAAATCACATCATGTTTAGTGTGGATCGCTCAATAAAGTCGAGGAGAAGGCCCGTAAGTTAACCTACCAAGTCGTCTGATGAGTAGCCCGGCAATTTTTGCATTTTTAAAGACGACAGGAACAGCCGAGCGGATTGCTCTCTGGAACGGAAGACGCCATTGCAGCTCTACCACAGACCTGTCTGAAACGGAGGGGCTGCTTTCAAGACTGGTAGTAGTACTGGTACAGTTGCGTACGCGTCGACGATCGCGACAGCCGCGCATACCGCTGTCTACCGTGCTGCTTTGATATTAGTTCTCGCGCAGCCATCGCTCCCTCTACATGCCAATTTAGTACGTACTCAAAACTTACATTTTGCAAGAATTCTCGCGCGGTTGCGCCCTCGCGGCCGAGTCGCGGCAACGCCGAGATGCAAGCAAGCAGTGAGAACTGAGAACTGAGATCTCTCCATCTCTATCCCATTCAGTCAGTGAACGAAAATTAATTCGACTATCGAGTATCGAGTTTACCATGTTTCGATCTTATGAATGATGAGGATCGTATGAGGATCGCATGAGAATCGAACAATTCATAAGCAAGGATACATATTAACAACTGAAAGCTCTAGGCGCATTCATTTAATCATTTAAAAATCATGTTGTGCCAATATCAATTTTTATCCTCCCTACCTTATCAACCGAGCTAAACAATGAATTCAATTATAATCTATAAAATATGATAATTTTTTACGAAATGTGAGATTAAGATTCAATTGAATTTTCGAGAAATCCTTTACCAAAAATAGGAAACAATCGTAGGTAACATAATCAGCACTTTTTAATAAAGGTTTTTCAAAAACGCAATTGTATTTTAATTTCAAATTTCACACAGATGTTAATCGTTTGCCAACAAAGGTGCATCTTTTCGTATTTCTACAAAATTATCATATTTTATAAATTATAATTCAATTCTTTGTTCAGCTCGGTTGATAAGGTAGAGAGGGTAAACGTTGACTTTGGTATCCCCTTTTACCGATCGAGTGAATTACAACGAAAAAACTTGCCATATCCAAATCATTTTGTTACAGCTTTTGTAGGGTTTTCTTGGTTGCAACAAAGTTCTTTTTTAATAATAGTTGCTACAAAATTTATACGGTATATGCTTTTTACATGCTTATTTAACAATCATATTTTAAAGAAGAATAATATAAAGATAAATTTAATGTAATTTATACGTTTCGATAGAAAATATAATTTTTTACTTATTAAATTATACAATATATAAAATTGTTTCCTTATATAGTAAAACAAAAAATTAAAAACACTTGGTCTGGTAGTAATGAGGTATTAGAACTTAGGTATATTATAAAAATGTTTTAACATTTTTTTTGTCTAAGAAGGTATATCTCCGATTGATTAATACAATCGATATAATTCATAGAAATAAGGGAAATCTATATTTAATTTATTATACCTAAGAAATGACTGATAAATATTTTCGATTTCTAGTATTATCTTAAAAATATACAATTTTTAATACTTAATTATAGATGAATTAAAGGTACGCTATGTTTATTTTTGTTTTGCGAAACAAAGTCGAGATTATTGAACATTCTTTTAGCATATTAATAATTTTATTAAATTCTTTATATTCTTATAAGACTTTTAAATATTTTAATATTTAACTTCTTAACATGTTTATGCTCAGGTCAAAATACAAACTTGGTTTAATATAGTCATTAAGGTTTAATCATTTAAATGAACTCGCTATTTATATAAACAACAAACGCTGTACCAAATCAAATTCTAAAAAATTGAAATTTGGTATATGTATATATATACATTAACTTCACATATTGAAATGTATGAAGACAGAATCGGGTATTATAAATTACTTGAAAGATATTCCGATTATTTTGAGACTATAGAATAATAATTTAAAATTTAGGAAAATCGATTTAATCTAGCGATAAGATTAAATCTAGAATATTAACTTAAATTCAAATGATTGATTGATGCTTTTAACTTTGAAAATTTTTGTACTTATGAACACTTTAAATCCCATGTACAGTCTAGGAAATCTCGAACACGAGGTTGAATTGGTGCCTGAATGAATGAATGAATATGCTGTTCCGTTTATTAAGCTATTTTATCAAATTGTATGCACATCGCAAATAAAATTTTATAGGGCTTAAGTACTTTGGTGTGTAAAAAAAAGTTGTGGGATACGAAGGCATGCTGCGAAAAAGCCGGTAGTACCTAAAAACAATCGGTGTGCTGAAAATGAAGCTTGATGCAGAGAAGATGTTTTGCCATGCAAAGAAGATAGTCGAAGTAAAGGAGATAAAGAGAGAAAGTGAAAGAGATAGAAAGAGAGAGAGAGAGAGAGAGAGAGAGAGGGTACGGAGCCGTATCGAGGAGAGTTTGCCGGTGTGGGGATCCAGTACCCGCTAAGCGGCCGTCTCGGCTGGAGCCGCCCGCGCCGTCAGCGGCTTGCGCGCGCATCTCGACCTTCGGCGCGCGAGGTGCCGTACACGTGCATGTACCCGTAAGCACGTTGCTTGGAGTGAAAAAGCACTCTTTCTCATTTCTTTCTGCTATAGTCGAGTCGTCGTACTTACCAAGAAATTACGTGGATGCGTGTATCTATTTAAAATTTTATTCGGTAAATTTTCCAAAGGTTTCTTCTCTTAGTATATATACTGTAGGGTATATACGCGTGGTACATGCTTCCTCGCACCACTATGGAAGAGTGGAGTAAAGTGAAACGCGGATTAAAGTGAATAATTTTTAAATGGATTATCTTTAAGCCGAGCTTCGTACGCGACTTTAAAATAATTAACGAAATACATGTATGCGAAATTTGTAGTAAATAAATAACGAATATCGCAAACTTAATGTTGTAAACTGCGTTTTTTATGTTTGCAATTTGTGATTTATTTAATATTTATATAATAAATACACTATCGTAATGTAACAGACTTTGATTTGAAAATTTCAGCGAGTTACGCGCTTAAACAAAATAGTAGCGGGAAAACCTAAACATTAATCAACATCTCAGGATGGTTTTCCGAAGTGAATCATTTATCACGGATATTTTAAACGTATTCCAGAGACATGGGAATTAAATAACTGACTTTTATTTAATTAAGTTCACCAAATCAGAGGCGGTCAAAGTTGATATACGCGAACGACTAAACAAATAAAACTTGTACACTTGCAAAACGCAGCCCCTTCGTGGAATGTCACCGCGCCTAGGTCAGCATACCCCTGCAAAATCGCTCGAACTTTGCAAGAAGTTTGGAAGCGTGTGTATACGCCAACTTCGTCTCCCTCTCTCTCTCTATACATCTATCTCCAGTTCGCTCTCCCACCAAAGTTCGGGGCTCGAGCTCGCCGACGCGCGCGCCGGTCTAACTATATAGTTTCATCCCTCTTACGACTCCCTATCCTTCCCTTGCATATTCTTACCAACACATCTTTCCTGTTTCACCGGGTTACTCTTCTCTCTCTCTCTCTCTTCCCCTTTCTATCTCTCTCTCTCTCTTTCCCTGCCTCCCTCTCTCCCGCTCCCTCCCACCCCTTCCTTTCCTTTTCTCTATCTCTCTCCCTTTCTCTGTCTCTTAATCACTCCACTTTCATCTCTTTCTTTTCAGTTCTTTCTCTCTTCGGACAATCTGCTTTAATTCTTTCTTCTACCGTGGTCCTTCTCGTATCCTTTTTCCTTTATCCCTATAGTAAAATACAAACTTGGTTTTAATATAGTCATTAAGGTTTAATCATTTAAATGAACTCGCTATTATATAAACAACAAACGCTGTACCAAATCAAATTCTAAAAATTGAAATTTGGTATATGTATATATATACATTAACTTCACATATTGAAATGTATGAAGACAGAATCGGGTATTATAAATTACTTGAAAGATATTCCGATTATTTTGAGACTATAGAATAATAATTTAAAATTTAGGAAAATCGATTTAATCTAGCGATAAGATTAAATCTAGAATATTAACTTAAATTCAAATGATTGATTGATGCTTTTAACTTTGAAAATTTTTGTACTTATGAACACTTTTAAATCCCATGTACAGTCTAGGAAATCTCGAACACGAGGTTGAATTGGTGCCTGAATGAATGAATGAATATGCTGTTCCGTTTATTAAGCTATTTTATCAAATTGTATGCACATCGCAAATAAAATTTTATAGGGCTTAAGTACTTTGGTGTGTAAAAAAAAGTTGTGGGATACGAAGGCATGCTGCGAAAAAGCCGGTAGTACCTAAAAACAATCGGTGTGCTGAAAATGAAGCTTGATGCAGAGAAGATGTTTTGCCATGCAAAGAAGATAGTCGAAGTAAAGGAGATAAAGAGAGAAAGTGAAAGAGATAGAAAGAGAGAGAGAGAGAGAGAGAGAGAGAGGGTACGGAGCCGTATCGAGGAGAGTTTGCCGGTGTGGGGATCCAGTACCCGCTAAGCGGCCGTCTCGGCTGGAGCCGCCCGCGCCGTCAGCGGCTTGCGCGCGCATCTCGACCTTCGGCGCGCGAGGTGCCGTACACGTGCATGTACCCGTAAGCACGTTGCTTGGAGTGAAAAAGCACTCTTTCTCATTTCTTTCTGCTATAGTCGAGTCGTCGTACTTACCAAGAAATTACGTGGATGCGTGTATCTATTTAAAATTTTATTCGGTAAATTTTCCAAAGGTTTCTTCTCTTAGTATATATACTGTAGGGTATATACGCGTGGTACATGCTTCCTCGCACCACTATGGAAGAGTGGAGTAAAGTGAAACGCGGATTAAAGTGAATAATTTTTAAATGGATTATCTTTAAGCCGAGCTTCGTACGCGACTTTAAATAATTAACGAAATACATGTATGCGAAATTTGTAGTAAATAAATAACGAATATCGCAAACTTAATGTTGTAAACTGCGTTTTTTATGTTTGCAATTTGTGATTTATTTAATATTTATATAATAAATACACTATCGTAATGTAACAGACTTTGATTTGAAAATTTCAGCGAGTTACGCGCTTAAACAAAATAGTAGCGGGAAAACCTAAACATTAATCAACATCTCAGGATGGTTTTCCGAAGTGAATCATTTATCACGGATATTTTAAACGTATTCCAGAGACATGGGAATTAAATAACTGACTTTTATTTAATTAAGTTCACCAAATCAGAGGCGGTCAAAGTTGATATACGCGAACGACTAAACAAATAAAACTTGTACACTTGCAAAACGCAGCCCCTTCGTGGAATGTCACCGCGCCTAGGTCAGCATACCCCTGCAAAATCGCTCGAACTTTGCAAGAAGTTTGGAAGCGTGTGTATACGCCAACTTCGTCTCCCTCTCTCTCTCTATACATCTATCTCCAGTTCGCTCTCCCACCAAAGTTCGGGGCTCGAGCTCGCCGACGCGCGCGCCGGTCTAACTATATAGTTTCATCCCTCTTACGACTCCCTATCCTTCCCTTGCATATTCTTACCAACACATCTTTCCTGTTTCACCGGGTTACTCTTCTCTCTCTCTCTCTCTTCCCCTTTCTATCTCTCTCTCTCTCTTTCCCTGCCTCCCTCTCTCCCGCTCCCTCCCACCCCTTCCTTTCCTTTTCTCTATCTCTCTCCCTTTCTCTGTCTCTTAATCACTCCACTTTCATCTCTTTCTTTTCAGTTCTTTCTCTCTTCGGACAATCTGCTTTAATTCTTTCTTCTACCGTGGTCCTTCTCGTATCCTTTTTCCTTTATCCCTATAGTAAGATATTGATTTCCCTTAGCTTGACTCTCGCGAGGACCCCGCAAGGAGAGAGCGCGCGCCACACCGCCGGTTTGCAGTCTCCCGCGAGGAGCCTGCCACGCGACTCTCACTTCCCTTACCACTTCTTATTTTCATTATTTTTGCGCATGCATCTAATTTTTTTACTATACTTATTATTCATGTACGCTTTAGTAACATTTACAAATGAATTAATTTTTTAAAAAGATAAGCGACCAATTACAGAATTCATTGTTTTATTAACAATTAATATGAGAAAAGTATAATAGCATTAATACCTGTTATATAAATTATGAATTACTAATTGTCACCGAGAAGTCGAAAAATTACGTATGTTCAAAAAGACTTGCAATATTTCATCATTTGCAAATTATTATCGATAGTGGACTACGTGTGTAAACAATTAAAATTATATGTTTGATGTACATTTATGATGTTTGGAAAGTAATGTGTGTACTTATGAAAAAAATACAATTGAAAATTGAAAGTAACTTTTTAACCCTCTATACTTTAACTTCGCGATCACCTATTCGTTTGATCAGAACTAGGGTGTTTACGTTTCACCCTCAATCGTCTCTCTCTCTCTCTCTCTCTCCCTCTTTATCCCTCTCCAGTTACTCTTCCGGAGAAGCTCGCTGGCTCATTGTTTTCGCACGAGGCACTTTCTGTCTCACTTTCGACCGTATGAGCGTGCGCGTTGAAACTCCTTTTCCCTCCACGCAGCCAACGATTAATACTACTGTGCTTACGTATCTGTTTTATACCGCGCGTGGAGCACGGTAAGCGGTTATGCTCTTATTACTCCTCTACACTTTGTTTATCCCATTTGCAAAGCTCTTTTTATTCGTTCCTTTACCCTGCTTCAGGATAATTTATGTTTTGAACCATACCGACTTTTTAGATATGTTATTTTAATTACGTTTGTATGCTATGGTTTTGGTGTAATATTTTAATGCTTTTAAAAATTTATTTTTTTCATACAGTTTATAAATCATTAACATCTTATTAATAATATTATTTCGTAATATTATATCGAGTACAATTTTAATAAATCATATTTTTTAGGTTAACTTGTACAGGTATTAATTGTTAAGCTATCAATTAATTGAATGTCAAATTGTTTACGAAATAATATGAAACAATATATAACTGACTTGTTTGAAGTAATTGCGTAATAAAAATTAATTGGTAAAAACATGCAACAGATTCTTAGATGACCTATCATAGTTCATATATTTGTAATTGATTGAGAACAAAAGCTGCACTTTCTTTTTCACTTCTTTACTACAAGGTAAAAACAATCTAATAAATCTTTACTATTAAAATAGTTGCTTTAATACATAATAGATAAGTAATGCAAAGTATCGTTTGAAGTGAGTGATAATTACTGGTCGAACTTCCGTCGAATACCGTAGATTCCATTGTAAACATAATTATCAGTTAATATCTTTATTATAGTTGAGTGGGTTCTTGTTCTTATCTACTTCAAAAATATGTATGTACCTACCTATATACGTGTGAATCAATGATACTGCAAATAAATTATTGATCATATTTAAAATTGCGTTCAACTTCTTTAATTTAAAGGTTTGTTCCATAAACATATAATGCGAATGACAATATGTATTATGAATGGTATATACTGTATACGTGTGCACGTTACAAATATTAATTGTGTTGCAAAAATATGTTTAATATCTTTTGTATTCGCAACAATTTTACTATGTACTGTAGAGTAAAGAATAGTCTTTAACTTCAACTAGCTGCACGTATAATTCAATTTTAAAAAAGGTAAATAATAGGCCGAAAGAGGTAGAGGGATACAAAGAGAGGCGGTTACGTGAATAGAGTGCACGAGATAAAAGAACAATAAAAAGACAATCTAAATGGATAAGAGAGCAAGAAATGTCGAGCTTGTAATGACGTTACAAAAGACATTTTACAATGGTGGCGTGAGTGCCACATTTTTAAGACTGACTATCACCAGAACAAGGGAGAAAACGAAGCTACCTTTGACAATTCAAGACTGACACAAACTAGGTAAGTTGACACAATAAACTTGCAACAGTAGGCCGGAATACAATTATAAATTAATTTTACTAACTCGAATATATTTATACGTAAGTTATTATTATTTTCCAATTTTTAATGATTCTTTATCACACTTTTGAACTATTCCATAGTATGTAATAGATTAATTCGTATTTTTTGTCTATCCTAAAGAGAAGATGTTTTAAGAATTGTAGTAAATAAGACAATAGATAACCTTTAAATGCTTTTTTCTCCCTTTAATCTTTAAAGCTCAGAAACTTCTATTTGATGCGCCCGTATAATTTTGTTAAATAACATTATCTTTTGCACAGTAAATATAAATTGAACATACTGCCTGATTTTTTTTATTAAAGCGTTCAAACATAGTTAAGGTTTATATAGCAACCTATATATGTACATATACTCTTATATACAAAAAAAATAGATATAGTTCTTTGTTACTCTTATTACCATCGGAATAGATATCGAGTTCATTTTTAATATTTATCTAATGATTTAGCGTGTCTTTAGTTATTGATTTTTAGGTTTTTAGTTGGAGCTTGTCCATAATGTTAATTAGAATGGAAATTAGTAAGGATATTATACAGTCAACGCTATACAGATTAGTTAGTTTTTTATTTATTAATTAGTAGCTATACCATTTTCTGAAATTTCTTCTACGCATTTATGCAGTAAATTTTACTATTAGATTATTGCCTATAGCTTTGTTATAAAGAGCTTTTAAAAGAATATCTGTTATATAGATATGCAGGCCTATCTTTTAGTTATATTAGCTTTGGTTTACCTAATAAAACAGACATGTATAATCATCCTTAAGGTTGGGTAAGTAGTCGCCAAACAACTCATTTTCGAATACTTTTTCATTATTTGAGTGTTAAGCTTAAAAAAATTGACTTGCATAACAACATTGTATATGGTATACATATGACAACTAATTAAATAATTTTTACAATTATTAAGTATTTTTATCCATAGTTTTTGATATATTTTAGTTCAATTAACATCAGAAATATCTTATCAGTCATTCGACATCTACATGGTGAGAAAATAAAGCCTAATTCCTATCGAGAATAGCCTTTCACATGATGCTGAGAAACATAAACTTGTGTTGTATTTGAGAAATACAGTTTTTACATGCGGAATAAATTTAAAATAAAGAGTTGAGTAGTCATTGCAAGTTTTACTCTTTTAGAAAACTTATAATTCTATTTTTAATATTTCCTTTCTATTGTAGGTTTTTTCTATTACAGGCAAATAATGTCCAGCAAAACCGGTATAATCATTAAATTTATCGTCATATAAGTGTGTCTACAATTCATTTATACACATGTGTTTAATTAATTCCTTTTTATTATAATTAGATAACCAACTGAGTTTAACTTCTGAAATAAATCAAGTAGCAGATATAGCTTTTTATTGACACTAAAGAATTAAAACTTAATATATCGTTAAATCTCACATAACTTTTCTATTAAATTTTCAACGATATAGAATGTAAATATATTAATGACAGTTGAAGAATACTTTTTAATTCTGCTTCTAGTCGACACAACGTTGGAATTAGTTACCCATAATATACATATTTTTCTCCCTGGTGTGCAATAGCAAAAGACTTCATAACAATTAAAAATTCATGTAGATACGTATGTCATCTCGTCTTCGGAAAATTGCAATATTCCTTTTTTGAACTG
This sequence comes from Theocolax elegans, assembly GCA_026168455.1. NCBI lineage: Eukaryota > Metazoa > Arthropoda > Insecta > Hymenoptera > Cerocephalidae > Theocolax > Theocolax elegans. Next base: position 29,978,861 of record CM047426.1, read on the forward strand.
AGTTGGGTATCTAATTATAATAAAAAAGAATTTATTTCTTTTGATTAAAAATATCTGGAAAAATGAATTGTATAAATATTTCGATGCCGATAAATTTAATAATTATACCAGTTCTGCTGGACATTATTCGTAAAGAAAACCTCTTATAGAAAAGAAATATAAAAATAAAATTAGAACTTTTTTGGAAGAGACAAACTTGCAATGGCTACTCTACTTTTTCTATTAAATTATGTATCTACGAAAAAAACTGTATTTCTCAAATACAACATAAGTTTACGTTCCTCAGCAGCATGTAAAAGGCTACTCTCGATAGGAGGCTTTATTTTGTCACCATGTAGATGTTGAATGACTTAAGAGATATTTTTGATCTTAATTGAACTAAAATGTAATAAAAACTATCGATAAAAATACTTAATAAAATTGTAGTAATTATTCAATTATGATTCTACAAAACTTAGATAATAAATTTATTTACTTAAATTATAAATATAAATCAAATTAAATAAAGAAGCAATATCTTTGTTTATTTATTATTATATTCTATTATAAATGCTAAAAATATCAATATTGTTCTAATATACTTCAGATCACGTTATACATAAAAATCTTCTTCGTGTACTGTTTTGTCAATCAATGTTAAAATTTTCTTAAAAATGAAAGTTACATAATAATATAAAATTTAATTATATTAAAAATTGCTACTCGGTATTCGAAAAGTATTTGATCGAATACTTTTTCGATTACTTTTTTATTTAGCGTTAGTTGATATATATACCATACACAATGTTGTTATGCAATTCGATTTTTTTTAAGCTTTATGCTCAAATAATGAAAAATTATTCGAAAATGAGTGGTTGGTAACTACTTACCCAACCTTGCTACCCCTAAAACTGAGTGCTGGCGATCTGATTCCGGTGAATTGGATTTTATCCAATTTTTCCTTTTTCAACCTATTTTTTGAAAATATATACATGTAACATTTATATTGGTTAATACAAAGGACTCAGCTTTTGTAAGAAGAGTGAGATATGTACCACCAAGTGCCGCATTAAAACTCTGTTTACCGCGTAAAGAATTTATTTGCCTCTTTTGGTTAAAGAACTTTAAAGATATATTGCCATATCGTCTACAAATTGAGAAACGCTAACATTTTTTAATACTGTCTTTTATTATGAATAATAAAGAGGGCCAATTGCTTTTGCCCACTTCGACTCAATTTTACCCGTTACAAAAAGTATCATAACTTGGGTAAAAACTGAGATAAATAATCGTTCGACAGCTCATTTAAAAGCTTGAAGCAAGGGCTTTTTAATAGTTTACCGTGCCAAATTAAATTTTTTGTTTTTTAATGTTTTTAACATAAAATCAAAATGTATAAAATTCGGATTTTCTTGTTCGTCTTCATTTTAAAACTGCACTTCAACCAAACATCGGAAAATAATTTTAAAAAAAATTGAAAAGCTTGAATCAAGAGCTTTCGAACGCACTATATTAACATTGTTTTAAAGTCCTTTTTACGTTTGACTGGTGGTTTCTTTTTAAACACATCTTTTCTTCAACTTTATGTATCTCGGAAGGATTAATTTAAAAAAAAAATGTCTAGGAGAAAAAATGTTTGATTTTATCTTAAGATTATGTACATTTTTTCAGATTGTTTAGAATTTTTTTTTTTAATTTGATAAATGATTTGATTATAAAGAATTTTCTAAACTATATATAACTATATAAATTAAAAAAAAAAAATTCTAAACAATCTGAAAAAATTTGTACATAATCTTAAGATAAAATCAAACATTTTTTCTCCTAGACATTTTTTTTTTTAAATTTAATCCTTCCGAGATACATAAAGTTGAAGAAAAGATGTGTTTAAAAAGAAAACCACCAGTCAAAACGTAAAAAGGACTTTAAAACAATGTTAATATAGTGCGTTCGAAAGCTCTTGATTCAAGCTTTTTAATTTTTTTTATAAAATTATTTTCCGATGTTTGGTTGAAGTGCAGTTTTAAAATGAAGACGAACAAGAAAATCCAAATTTTATACATTTTGATTTTTATGTTAAAAACATTAAAAAACAAAAAATTTAAATAGGCACGGTAAACCATTAAAAAGCCCTTGCTTCAAGCTTTTAAATGAGCTGTCGAACGATTATTTATCTCAATTTTTACCCAAGTTATGATACTTTTTGTAACGGGTAAAATTGAGTCGAAGTGGGCAAAAGCAATTGGCCGGTAGTGTACAAACTACGAGATATTTCTTTCCAATGAAAGTTTTACCGATTTTAAGTGTTAGATACGTAGATAAATTTATTTGATTTTTAGACATCAATTAGTTAAAATAAATTCGATGTTTAAAGTATCAACTGGAAATTGCCATTACGTTATTGGATAAAATAATACTTATTAAAGAAATTTATTTCCAGTTTTTAGGAAAGTTACTATATAAGAACACTTGATTATTTTAATTATTTTAAGTCTGTCATGGTTTAAAATGTTCGGACCATTTTGAAGAATGCCACGGAAAAACCTGCAAAAATAATAAAGATTTCTTGAAAATTGGAATCGATGTAGATGATGATTGAGAAAATGAAATATTTGACGAATTTGAATGAAAATGCAGATGCTTCGGAGAAAAATACGGAAATTTACGACGATAAAAGCAGTGACAATCAAATTGAAGAAATGCCACATAAAAAAACAAAATATATAATTGAATTATAGATTATATATTCCTTTATATTATTTTTTTTATTTGTAACTTGTATTTTTTTGCAACTGAAAAACAAAATTAATAAAATTACTATTATAATTTAAATACATTGTAATTTTAAACTTTTGATAAACAATATGTATATATCAAACAATTTTTAAAACTATATGCTTAAGCATTATCTGATATTCTGTATTATAATTCATTTTCAATTATTAATATGTTACTTTAAATAATTAAACCATAAAATATTAAAAATTACATTTACAAATGTAATAACATGACATACATACATACTACAGAATTTCCATGTCTTCAAGCACAAGTCATATTAAAAAATCACGGAAATAAAAAATATGACCTATGTTAGATTCAGGAAGCTGCGTGACATTTGTATCAGAGTCAGTATCGAATACTTTTTCTCGAATACCGAGTGTTTGAAAAAACTATTCGTTCGACTACTTTTTGAATACCGAGTAGCAATTTTTAATTATTTTAAGTCTGTCATTGTTAACAAATTTAATGTGTAAGTACCATATCTTAAGGAATTTGGTAAAATTACACTTTCCTCAAAATTATAATTAGCTTCATTTAAGGATTCGATATCTTCAGTCACTATTGTTGTTGAGATTTCTACATTCTCACTAAAGTGATCGTTCGCTCTGGTGTTATCTTCAGAGTTTTATAAATGTGGTATTTGACATTGTTATGTTAAATATAATATAATATGAAAATTTGTAGAATCTGAAGATAACACTGGAGCTACGACCAGATCAGTGAGAATGCAGAAAATCTCAACGATAACAGTGACCAAGATATCGCATCCTCAAGTAAAACTAATTGTAATTTTGAGGAAAGAGTAATTTTATCAAATCACTTGAGATTTGGTGCACACACATTAAATTTATTAGCAACTGCAGATGTGAACACATTATTTAAAAAATTCCTATACATTTCTCGTCCTTAAATAAATGTAATGTTTTGTAGATAAAGGAAAATGGCCTAAAACAAGTGACATTATATAAGAAATTGGCCCTCGAAACATAAAGTTTGTTATTTTCAGATACGTACTTAACGATTAAGTACTTAAAATATATTTGTAAAGCAAAGCTAAGATTTTCTGCGTTTTCGGCGTTAATGGGCTAAATCCTAAAAAGTGTAACTCAGATAATGTTATACATACGTATCATCTTTATATACTGTAATTTAATAATATTAAAAATTGCAACTCGGTATTGGATCGAATACTTTTATTAGCGTTATTTAGTATTTATATATAATGGGTGATTCTCTGTGAAATCGAAGATGGAAAAAATGAATTTACTGTAAACTGTTGGAATATGTTTTAGAGGTGTCCAGTAGTTCTCCTGAATTTTTCAGATTTTTTCGGGGGGCCATTGTTTTAAGTACAGAAAGTCAGGTTGCCATTTTCGCACTTTTTGCATTATATGCCCATTTTCATGAATTTGGAAACTCCCGGGGATGCATTTTTCACTATAAAATAATATGACTTTTTTGTAAAATTTTGTGAATTTTTCATTAAAAATACTTTTAAAGTCATAAATGTATGGTGTCACACTCTTGTAAGCAATTTAAACCTTAAATCTGTCTAAAAGATGTCTTTTTACAGTCAGAATCTGCCTATAAATTTTCAGAGTGGGTCTAAATCATTAAGATCACTTATGGTCAAAATATCTGGGAAAAGTGCCCAATATTAATAGAAATGTATATTTGTTGCCTTATAACGATGAATCTGTTAGCATGATCATTGCAAAAAAATTTATGCAGTTACCTTGGAGTGGTAGAAAAGCATCTCCACTTTTTTCAGTATCAGTAATCTCCTGCAAGCTATTAAAATACAAATATTATTCTACAATTATAAAAAATTAATTTTTAAACAATTTAATGCTGGATTACAAGTTTACAACCACTATTTATGATACTAATTTGAAGGATTACTATAATGTATCACAATATTTATATATCGATAACTGATTATATGATAACTGATAGTGGCAAGTTTGTGAAATTCAAATAATGTATTGCTGAGTAATAATAATAATAATAATGTTGGTACTTTTATAGTATTCTTCAGATTAGTATCATAATTCTTGTATGAGTTGCAAAACTGAAAATCCAGCATTATAAATGTTTAAAAATTAATTTTTATAATTGTAGAATAATATTTGTATTTTTAATAGCTTACGAAGATTAATTGATACTGGAAAAGTGGAGATGCTTTTTACCACTCCAAGGTAACTGCATAATTTTTTTTGCAATGATCATGTTAACAAATTTAATGTGTAAGTACCATATCTTAAGGAATTTGGTAAAATTACACTTTCCTCAAAATTATAATTAGCTTCATTTAAGGATTCGATATCTTCAGTCACTATTGTTGTTGAGATTTTCTACATTCTCACTAAAGTGATCGTTAGCTCTGGTGTTATCTTCAGATTTTATAAATGTGGTATTTGACATTGTTATTTAAATATATATAAATATTGAAAATTTGTAGAATCTGAAGATAACACTGGAGCTAACGACCAGATCAGTGAGAATGCAGAAAATCTCAACGATAACAGTGACCAAGATATCGCATCCTCAAGTAAAACTAATTGTAATTTTGAGGAAAGAGTAATTTTATCAAATCACTTGAGATTTGGTGCACACACATTAAATTTATTAGCAACTGCAGATGTGAACACATTATTTAAAAAATTCCTATACATTTCTCGTCCTTAAATAAATGTAATGTTTTGTAGATAAAAGGAAAATGGCCTAAAACAAGTGACATTATATAAGAAATTGGCCCTCGAAACATAAAGTTTGTTATTTTCAGATACGTACTTAACGATTAAGTACTTAAAATATATTTGTAAAGCAAAGCTAAGATTTTCTGCGTTTTCGGCGTTAATGGGCTAAATCCTAAAAAGTGTAACTCAGATAATGTTATACATACGTATCATCTTTATATACTGTAATTTAATAATATTAAAAATTGCAACTCGGTATTGGATCGAATACTTTTATTTAGCGTTATTTAGTATTTATATATAAATGGGTGATTCTCTGTGAAATCGAAGATGGAAAAAATGAATATTACTGTAACTGTGGGAATATGTTTTAGAGGTGTCCAGTAGTTCTCCTGAATTTTTTCAGATTTTTTCGGGGCCATTGTTTTAAGTTACAGAAAGTCAAGGTTGCCATTTTCGCACTTTTTTGCATTATATGCCCATTTTCATGAATTTGGAACTCCCGGGGGATGCATTTTTCACTATAAACATAAATATGACTTTTTGTAAAATTTTGTGAATTTTTCATTAAAAATACTTTTAAAGTCATAAATGTATGGTGTCACACTCTTGTAAGCAATTTAAACCTTAAATCTGTCTAAAAGATGTCTTTTTACAGTCAGAATCTGCCTATAAATTTTCAGAGTGGGTCTAAATCATTAAGATCACTTATGGTCAAAATATCTGGGAAAAGTGCCCAATATAATAATAGAAATGTATATTTGTTGCCTTATAACGATGAATCTGTTAGCATGATCATTGCAAAAAAATTTATGCAGTTACCTTGGAGTGGTAGAAAAGCATCTCCACTTTTTTCAGTATCAGTCTAATCACCTGTAAGCTATTAAAAATACAAATATTATTCTACAATTATAAAAAATTAATTTTTAAACATTTATAATGCTGGATTTACAAGTTTACAACCACTATAAGATTTATGATACTAATTTGAAGGATTACTATAATGTATCAACATTATTATTATAATAACTGATTAATATGATTAACTGATAGTGGCAAGTTTGTGAAATTCAAATAATGTATTGCTGAGTAATAATAATAATAATAATGTTGGTACTTTTATAGTATTCTTCAGATTAGTATCATAATTCTTGTATGAGTTGCAAAACTGAAAATCCAGCATTATAAATGTTTAAAAATTAATTTTTATAATTGTAGAATAATATTTGTATTTTTAATAGCTTACAGAAGATTAAATTGATACTGGAAAAGTGGAGATGCTTTTTTACCACTCCAAGGTAACTGCATAATTTTTTTTGCAATGATCATGCTAACAGATTCATCGTTATAAGGAAACAAATATACATTTCAAGTCGATTTGTTTTTTTAATCTTCACACTCTAATTATGAAAAACTATTCGATAACGAGTGGTTGGCGATCCTTCTTACTGAACCCTGTTTATAATTATACGATTCTATTTTTACCTATTTTACTGAAGTCTATCAGTCAGTTTAATTTATACAGCAAATAGTCGCTTTTTGAATTTTTTTAAGTTTATCAAGTTGTATAGTAGAGTCAGAAGCGTAGACGAATGATTTACCTATTTCAAATCTCTTTGGTTTGAGAAATAACATAAGAAACAAAAAGTTTTAGAAGTTTGCAGAGTTTTTTTTAATTTAATGTAATGTGGAATTCCGTAAAATCAAAAGGATCATTAAAAAACTGATTGTCAGAGTACAAACGACGGCCGAGAGGTAGGAGGTGCTATTTCGCAGCCCGGTTAAAGAAGGTGCTATCTCGGGACCCGGTTGAAGAAGGTGCTATCTCGGAGGAATTTATTTTCTTAAATTTTGTTCTACCTTAGGGGGACTTATAAAATTAATTTTATGGAATTCTAGGATATTGGGGATATAGAAAATTAATTAGGTACTACCGTTATACGGGAGGGCCTTATATTTTTGTCGTCGAAAAGTGATGTGCCACGAATATCTCAAAAAGTCATTACCCAAGTTGGCTGAAACTTTGAGGCGTTTTCTCTACCCTTAAGAAGGCACTGGTTCTTTTTACAGTCAGAATCTGCCTATAAATTTTCAGAGTGGGTCTAAATCATTAAGATCACTTATGGTCAAAATATCTGGGAAAAGTGCCCAATATAATAATAGAAATGTATATTTGTTGCCTTATAACGATGAATCTGTTAGCATGATCATTGCAAAAAAATTTATGCAGTTACCTTGGAGTGGTAGAAAAGCATCTCCACTTTTTTCAGTATCAGTCTAATCACCTGTAAGCTATTAAAAATACAAATATTATTCTACAATTATAAAAAATTAATTTTTATAATTGTAGAATAATATTTGTATTTTTAATAGCTTACAGAAGATTAAATTGATACTGGAAAAGTGGAGATGCTTTTTACCACTCCAAGGTAACTGCATAATTTTTTTTGCAATGATCATGCTAACAGATTCATCGTTATAAGGAAACAAATATACATTTCAAGTCGATTTGTTTTTTTAATCTTCACACTCTAATTATGAAAAACTATTCGATAACGAGTGGTTGGCGATCCTTCTTACTGAACCCTGTTTATACTATACGATTCTATTTTTACCTATTTTACTGAAGTCTATCAGTCAGTTTAATTTATACAGCAAATAGTCGCTTTTTGAATTTTTTTAAGTTTATCAAGTTGTATAGTAGAGTCAGAAGCGTAGACGAATGATTTACCTATTTCAAATCTCTTTGGTTTGAGAAATAACATAAGAAACAAAAAGTTTTAGAAGTTTGCAGAGTTTTTTTTAATTTAATGTAATGTGGAATTCCGTAAAATCAAAAGGATCATTAAAAAACTGATTGTCAGAGTACAAACGACGGCCGAGAGGTAGGAGGTGCTATTTCGCAGCCCGGTTAAAGAAGGTGCTATCTCGGGACCCGGTTGAAGAAGGTGCTATCTCGGAGGAATTTATTTTCTTAAATTTTGTTCTACCTTAGGGGGACTTATAAAATTAATTTTATGGAATTCTAGGATATTGGGGATATAGAAAATTAATTAGGTACTACCGTTATACGGGGGGCCTTATATTTTTGTCGTCGAAAAGTGATGTGCCACGAATATCTCAAAAAGTCATTACCCAAGTTGGCTGAAACTTTGAGGCAGTTTTCTCTACCCTTAAGAAGGCACTGGTTCTATTTCCAGCCACATCGGTGAAACCATATTAAAGTTATATCAAAGTTTACATTTCTCTAAAAACAGCTTTCTTTAATTTTCTGTGCAATATCTCGAAATATAAAAATTCTAGCAAAAAACTTACTATTAACAAAATATTCGTATTAAAAAGACGCAACGTTTTCCTCCATTATTTTTGGCGCTAGCGATTTGCGAATACGATGTCGTCATAAATTTAAAAATTAAAAACGTTGATTGACAAATATTTCGAAAAGTATTCAACCGAATTGTCTGAAATTTTCAGGGTAATTTTCTTAGCCCTTGGGAAGGTGCTGGTTCTACTTCCAGTTTTATCGCGGTAAAACCGTATTTAAGCTATTAGTATTGAAAGCAGTGAATACTGTAACTATTATTATCCAGAATGCTGTAAAAAATAAATCAAGAATTATGAATAAAAGATCAAATATCTGCCCCAAATACATTTCAAAACAAGAAACCCAAAGATACTACCACCGCAGTGCCTAATTTTTAAACATAGCTTAAAATTTGTATTTAAGTTCTTGAAGATACTTAAATTTTTTGGAAGTAATTTTGTACATGTACACCTCCTCTTGCTATTGCCAAGTATCTACCACCTTATCCAACTACACCTATATTGTATAAACAAGTCATTTTTGATAATTTAAAAAACTCTGTATTAAAATAGCAAAAATCGAGTTAAGTAAATCGACAAGCAATTTCTTTGACACGGGATTTCTTTATTATCCTGACAGAATTTGTTGTACATTCAAAAAATAAATAGAGAAGATGAAGTTTGATTATAAATACATGATATATTCAATAAATAATGGAATATTTATGAAAGTTAAAATCGAGGGGTTAGTTAGCTGTATATATATATGGTTTACGCGCCTTTAGACTTGCATCAGGCGCTGTCGTGTCTTTTGATTTTTAAATTGTGAAATTAATATTATATTGGTAACGATAAAGAAATATAGTTATTTTTTTAATTAAAAAATATGTATAGTTTATTATACATCTTAAAGTAAAAATTTAGAACTAAATTTTGAAAATTAATATTTAATTAATGTTATATACCTATAGAAAGAAAGATCAAAATTTAATCAAACTAAATATAGTATATTATACCTGTGTTGTTTAACAGAATGGGTGTATTTTTCGATAATCTTTATATACATTGTCATTCGAAGCGTAAGCAACAGCCCACCAGACAACACCAATCTTTGCAAGCTCTCTACCAGACATATCTTAAGTCATATCTGTCATTTGACATAAAGAGCGACATAGTCAAATTGTGCGAGTTTTAAGCTGCATTTTTCTTCATTTCGAAAACAGAATGTAATACGAATTTAAAAAAGTAATGCGTATAAGTTGATAACGTTCTTCTCGTCCAAGTAACGAGTAATTGACCATTTTGTCGAGTCGATCGTTCACTGCCCAATCAAATTATTTGGGCGTTCGTTTACATGTTCACTCTGATGAATAATAGTAAACTTTGTCACCATCAAACACCTATCAAGGTTTCGTAATCCATTCCAGAAGGTTCGGTAATTTTCTTTACAAATATTATTCTACAATTATAAAAAATTAATTTTTAAACATTTATAATGCTGGATTTACAAGTTTACAACCACTATAAATTTATGATACAATTGAAGGATTACTATAAATGTATCAACATTATTATTATAATAACTGATTAATTGATTAACTGATAGTGGCAAGTTTGTGAAATTCAAATAATGTATTGCTGAGTAATAATAATAATAATAATGTTGTACTTTTATAGTATTCCTTCAGATTAGTATCATAATTCTGTATGAGTTGCAAAACTGAAAATCCAGCATTATAAATGTTTAAAAATTAATTTTTATAATTGTAGAATAATATTTGTATTTTTAATAGCTTACAGAAGATTAAATTGATACTGGAAAAGTGGAGATGCTTTTTTACCACTCCAAGGTAACTGCATAATTTTTTTTGCATGATCATGCTAACAGATTCATCGTTATAAGGAAACAAATATACATTTCAAGTCGATTTGTTTTTTTAATCTTCACACTCTAATTATGAAAAACTATTCGATAACGAGTGGTTGGCGATCCTTCTTACTGAACCCTGTTTTTATACTTATACATTCTATTTTTACCTATTTACTGAAGTCTATCAGTCAGTTTAATTTATACAGCAAATAGTCGCTTTTTGAATTTTTTTAAGTTTATCAAGTTTTGTTAGTAGAGTCAGAAGCGTAGACGAATGATTTACCTATTTCAAATCTCTTTTGGTTTGAGAAATAACATAAGAAACAAAAAGTTTTAGAAGTTTGCAGAGTTTTTTTTAATTTAATGTAATGTGGAATTCCGTAAAATCAAAAGGATCATTAAAAAACTGATTGTCAGAGTACAAATCGACGGCCGAGAGGTAGGAGGTGCTATTTCGCAGCCGCGTTAAAGAAGGTGCTATCTCGGGACCCGGTTGAAGAAGGTGCTATCTCGGAGGAATTTTATTTTCTTAAATTTTGTTCTACCTTAGGGGGACTTATAAAATTAATTTTATGGAATTCTAGGATATTGGGGATATAGAAAATTAATTAGGTACTACCGTTATACGGGAGGGCCTTATATTTTTCGTCGAAAAAGTGATGTGCCACGAATATCTCAAAAAGTCATACCCAAGTTGGCTGAAACTTTGAGGCGTTTTCTCTACCCTTAAGAAGGCACTGGTTCTATTTCCAGCCACATCGGTGAAACCATATTAAAGTTATATCAAAGTTTACATTTCTCTAAAAACAGCTTTCTTTAATTTTCTGTGCAATATCTCGAAATATAGAAATTCTAGCAAAAAACTTACTATTAACAAAATATTCGTATTAAAAAGACGCAACGTTTTCCTCCATTATTTTTGAATACGATGTCGTCATAAATTTAAAAATTAAAAACGTTGTTTGACAAATATTTCGAAAAGTATTTAACCGATTTATCTGAAATTTTCAGGGTAATTTTCTTAGCCCTTGGGAAGGTGCTGGTTCTACTTCCAGTTTTATCGCGGTAAAACCGTATTTAAGCTATTAGTATTGAAAGCAGTGAATACTGTAACTATTATTATCCAGAATGCTGTAAAAAATAAATCAAGAATTATGAATAAAAGATCAAATATCTGCCCCAAATACATTTCAAAACAAGAAACCCAAAGATACTACCACCGCAGTGCCTAATTTTTAAACATAGCTTAAAATTTGTATTTAAGTTCTTGAAGATACTTAAATTTTTTGGAAGTAATTTTGTACATGTACACCTCCTCTTGCTATTGCCAAGTATCTACCACCTTATCCAACTACACCTATATTGTATAAACAAGTCATTTTTGATAATTTAAAAAACTCTGTATTAAAATAGCAAAAATCGAGTTAAGTAAATCGACAAGCAATTTCTTTGACACGGGATTTCTTTATTATCCTGACAGAATTTGTTGTACATTCAAAAAATAAATAGAGAAGATGAAGTTTGATTATAAATACATGATATATTCAATAAATAATGGAATATTTATGAAAGTTAAAATCGAGGGGTTAGTTAGCTGTATATATATATGGTTTACGCGCCTTTAGACTTGCATCAGGCGCTGTCGTGTCTTTTGATTTTTAAATTGTGAAATTAATATTATATTGGTAACGATAAAGAAATATAGTTATTTTTTTAATTAAAATAATATGTATAGTTTATTATACATCTTAAAGTAAAAATTTAGAACTAAATTTTGAAAATTAATATTTAATTAATGTTATATACCTATAGAAAGAAAGATCAAAATTTAATCAAACTAAATATAGTATATTATACCTGTGTTGTTTAACAGAATGGGTGTATTTTTCGATAATCTTTATATACATTGTCATTCGAAGCGTAAGCAACAGCCCACCAGACAACACCAATCTTTGCAAGCTCTCTACCAGACATATCTTAAGTCATATCTGTCATTTGACATAAAGAGCGACATAGTCAAATTGTGCGAGTTTTAAGCTGCATTTTTCTTCATTTCGAAAACAGAATGTAATACGAATTTAAAAAAGTAATGCGTATAAGTTGATAACGTTCTTCTCGTCCAAGTAACGAGTAATTGACCATTTTGTCGAGTCGATCGTTCACTGCCCAATCAAATTATTTGGGCGTTCGTTTACATGTTCACTCTGATGAATAATAGTAAACTTTGTCACCATCAAACACCTATCAAGGTTTCGTAATCCATTCCAGAAGGTTCGGTAATTTTCTTTGCAAACATTGTTTTATTTGAAGACAAAAAAATTGTTTTAAAATTGTGCATAAACAAAGCGGGTGGGGTCCGATTTGTCGAAAGCTCATACAAATTGTGTGCATTGTTTCGAATTTCAAAAATTATAAATGCATTTTTATTATTTAGAATCAAGAGAATTAGAAAGATCATAATTTCGAAAATAATGCGTTCTTCAGTTTTTATATATTTGTTCCGAATATTCGAACTTTATAGTGTAGAGAAATAACTTCCATAATATTTGTCTATTAACACCTAGATAACAGACAATAATGTAGAAAATTATTTATCTTCTATTTGGAATTCGAAATATTACACCTAATACCAAATATATGACGATTTTATTACTTTCGAAATAATGATCATTCCATTTTTTCGGTCCGAAATAAGAAAAAAGTTATTCTAATTTTTAAAATTCGAAATATTGCACACATTTTGAATGTACCTTCGACAAATCGGACCCCACCCAACAAAGCAACATTTGTTCTAATAATTATTAAATAAATATCTATAAAAATTAATTAAGTAGTTTAATATTTGAATTATTTCGATTTTTCTATATAAAAAATTTTTTGTAAGACGGTGAATACATTAATTTATTATAAATATTATTTAATTCTTATTACTTATTCGGTTATTGAATTGATCAATTACAAAATATTTGAAAGAAGGGATACAAGTGCTGCTTTGATAAGAAAAACTTTTTGTGGTTTTTATGAGTAAAATAACGTAGTGTATAATAATCACAAATTGACCCGTTAAATCAATTGCTAATATTTTCGAAATAAATTGAATTTGTTTACTTATTCCCTTTACTTATTAATTTTTTTAAAAGTTGTTAAATCAAGTATAAATTTACAATACAGAAAATTAATAAATTTAATTTGCGTACAGGCACTAAAATATGCTATATTAATTAAAAAAAATTTTTTTTTATTAAGATATACATTTTCTATTAAAGCTCATTTTCATTAAAAATACAATTAAATTATTGTAATAAAAAATTGGTAAACATATTTTATTTGTCTTTTCGTAAATTATATACTACAAATATTTAAAACAATAATTATAACCTAAAAAAATAAGCAACCCCAATACAATTGCAAACATATTACTTGCACATTATACATTCTATATTGGCCCAAAGTTCAAAATACAAACAGACACAAAAGAAATAAATTTTAACGTATTACTTTCAAGTTTGTAGGGTAACTAAACTTCAAAATATATATAAAAAAAATTAAATATATCTATTACAAAAATAATTCTATTTATATTGCAGTAAATGTATATAAATAACACTTTGGTATATATATTGATTTTTTTTAAAATAACTTTTTTTAAATTCATTTTTAATACTAGAAAATTATAGTAAATTACATTTTCTTATTATTTTTCGTTTTGTGATATTTAATATACTTATAAAGTTTGTTTACATTAAAAATATATTTATATTATCATAATAAATAAATTAATAAATGTATTTTACGTTTCTCTTTGCAAAAATAATTAATACAAATGCAAAAGCAAATATTATTACTTACCCATTATCCATCCAATATTGCGGCCCATTATTTAAATTAAAAATGCACAGAAAAAATAAATTTTGAAGTGTAATTTTCAAGTTTGAGCAAGAACAATATATGTTGTAAAGAATCAAATACTAATATCAATGTATACGACTATAAAACCACTTAATCTTTACGTTATGTTTACATAGTAGATCAGTAGCAGCTCTTCAAGTTTCAACACTGACATACGCAATACAGTGGCGCCACATTTCGACGATTTTCGGTTGTATAGTGTCGATGCCCGAAACTTTTTCAGTATATTGAAAAATAATAAAAGATAATTTTGAATTTGCTTATGTATGTGCCTTTTCAAGTTTGAGTGAAAGCAGCAGAACAATGACAACAAATATTTTTTATTAATTTATTAATTAATTTCCTTTGATCGCCTATTTTAATCGTCAAATTAAAATTAAAATAATAAATATTGATATAGAGAAGAAAAAACAGATTACCTAAAAGTACATATGCAATTTTGCATGTTGCCAAATAATATATTAATTAAAAGTTTAGTTTTCGTTTTGAAGTCATTTATATTAATTAAATTTATATTATAGATATCATTAATAGTGCGAGAGCGAAATGCAAGCTGCATTTGTTCGTACTTTATAAGTTTTTATTCTCAGGCGCAGCCCGAGATATCATATTCTTCAACCGGGCTCTGAGATAGCACCTTCTTCAATCAGGCTACGAGATAGCACCTTCTACCTCTCAGGCGTCGAAGTGTCAGTCAGGGTTTGTTTGAGCGCAGGCCGGGTATACGTTGTAGTTGATGATGTTCGTTACAATAATGCAGGATAATTTTTACTACACAATTTTTGTATATTTTACACATATTCCATACATATAATTGTAACAGCTATTTAAATTTGTAATGAAGTTTTTAAAAAATTGTTTATCCTGATTTTGAAAAGTTTTTATCCTCTTTACGGGTTTTTACGGCTATCTGTACCGTCAGTGTGCGGAGGTGCGTTTGCCTCAAGTTATGCCTAGGAGGAAAGGAAAACCTAATAGTAGGAAAACTTTCCTCAAGACGGATGGTGTATTGGAACATTCTGTTTGGGTGTTTAGGTCACATTGAGTAGGCCTAAGTATCGAGATCAAACATGCCACGCGTCCTCTTACGTTGTAAATTGTAGAAAACGCCCAACCGATCCCGACAGCCGCACGAGGATGGGTCACGCATCCAAGTTTTCATCACAGAAGATATTGCAATAAAAAAAATCACATAAGAAAAAATTTTATAAACAAAATGTTTGACTTTGATCGCGTATAACTATAAAACAAATAGAGATATACTCTCAAACTTCAGTCCAAGAGAAAAGGTGTTTGCATTGAAATGCGTGAAAAATGGAATCAGTTTTCAGGCATTTAGGAAACGATTTTTCTCGTTGTTTTGGCGCATTAAATGCTTTGGCTTCAATTGTTTCTAGAAATGTTACGCCTGAACAAGGCATTTTCGAGCATAAAAAATAGTTTTCGCTTGGTAAGATTAGTGACTCGTTCCGGGCTATGAAAGAGCATTAATAATGCTTTTGGTGAAATTTTGAAAAAATTAGTAAAACTCAAATATCTCGAAATGAGGAATTATTTGCTAGAAATGATCGAAATTCGTGTATAAATGTAGAAAAGCAATAGAATAAAAGAATATTTGCAGAGATTAGAGTCCAATTGAACCGAGAAACTGCTGTTAAACAAATTTAGAGGTTATTTCCATTCCATTAATGCGTGAAAACAACGAGAAAAAACGTTTCATCCTACCCATGTCCTACCTACTTTTCTTACGTTGTTTCTACCGAACCAGCACATTTTAAATATTATCATCAGATCGAATAGATTTGGTTTAAAAAGAGGAAGCTCAAATTTCATATTTGGTCAAAGTTACTATAAAATACTATAAAAAAGTCTCGAAAAAAGTATATACTAAAAATGGCTAATTTTAGTCGTCTTTCATTATTTTTTTGTAAATTTTCATTAATAGTAAAAAATTTGATATCAATAGAAATCTTGAGATCAAATAGAAGAATTAAAAAGAATTTTTTAGTATGAAATAAATTAATTAAAAAAGAAAGAAAGTTTTTTTTTTTCATTTTTTACATTAAAAAAATGTATACCTTTTTTCTTAATTTGATAGGTCAATTTTCCCGATGGCATTTGAAAGAAGGTATCTAAACTATTCTAAAAAAAATCGACATTATCATAGGGTATGATTTATGCCATAAATAATAACTACACTGAGAGAATTTTTGGGCATCCGCTGTAATTGCTCAAGTCAGCTGCTGCACATAATCTTTTGGGCATCAAATCTACTAATTTTTGTACCGATGCTGCCCAAAAGTGAAGATTTTTTGCTGTTTGAGCGACACTAGCGTCACATTTGGACGTCTGGTGTACAATTTTTGTACAGTATCTGTCCAAAACGCTCGTGCGAATACTGTAACGCGTTTTGGACGTCTGGCGTACTAGCACTTATAGCATAGGTCCAAAAATTTTCTCAGTGTAACAAAATCGAAAAAACTTCGTATCCGTTTACGTCTTGATGGATTAAAAGTATTGATTTTTAGGACAAACTATCTTTTTATTATTCTTTTTCACGTACGTTTCAACCAAATTAAAATATTTCAGCTTCCTTTTTTAAAACAAATCTACTTGTCCTCAGATTTCTTTTGGACTTAAGTTTAAGAGTATGTCTTTTTGTTTTAGAGCTATACGCGACCAAAGCCAAGAATTTTGATTGTGGAATTTTGCTTCCTCATAGAGGAAGCTTTGTAATAGTGAAATTAATTTTTCAAAAATTTTGATAATATTATTAATTTTTCTTAATTGGACCAAATGAACTTTATAGAGAATAAAAAAAACTATCTGATCGATTTTGGATCGACAAATTATCTCTAGTTTTTTATTATTAAAAAATGATTCTTTTCTACATATTTTATAGTATGGAAATTACTCAGTCAAATCTGCTGAAAAAATGTTTCATGAAACATCTAATAGTCATAAACTATAAAACCACTTAATCTTTACGTTATGTTTACATAGTAGATCAGTAGCAGCTCTTCAAGTTTCAACACTGACATACGCAATACAGTGGCGCCACATTTCGACGATTTTCGGTTGTATAGTGTCGATGCCCGAAACTTTTTCAGTATATTGAAAAATAATAAAAGATAATTTTGAATTTGCTTATGTATGTGCCTTTTCAAGTTTGAGTGAAAGCAGCAGAACAATGACAACAAATATTTTTTATTAATTTATTAATTAATTTCCTTTGATCGCCTATTTTAATCGTCAAATTAAAATTAAAATAATAAATATTGATATAGAGAAGAAAAAACAGATTACCTATAAAAGTTACATAGATGCAATTGTCTTTGCCAAATAATATTAATTAAAAGTTTAGTTTTCGTTTTGAAGTCATTTATATTAATTAAATTTATATTATAGATATCATTAATAGTGCGAGAGCGAAATGCAAGCTGCATTTGTTCGTACTTTATAAGTTTTTATTCTCAGGCGCAGCCCGAGATATCATATTCTTCAACCGGGCTCTGAGATAGCACCTTCTACCTCTCAGGCGTCGAAGTGTCAGTCAGGGTTTGTTTGAGCGCAGGCCGGGTATACGTTGTAGTTGATGATGTTCGTTACAATAATGCAGGATAATTTTTACTACACAATTTTTGTATATTTTACACATATTCCATACATATAATTGTAACAGCTATTTAAATTTGTAATGAAGTTTTTAAAAAATTGTTTATCCTGATTTTGAAAAGTTTTTATCCTCTTTACGGGTTTTTACGGCTATCTGTACCGTCAGTGTGCGGGGTGCGTTTGCCTCAAGTTATGCCTAGGAGGAAAGGAAAACCTAATAGTAGGAAAACTTTCCTCGAGACGGATGGTGTATTGGAACATTCTGTTTGGGTGTTTAGGTCACATTGAGTAGGCCTAAGTATCGAGATCAAACATGCCACGCGTCCTCTTACGTTGTAAATTGTAGAAAACGCCCAACCGATCCCGACAGCCGCACGAGGATGAGTCACGCATCCAAGTTTTCATCACAGAAGATATTGCAATAAAAAAAATCACATAAGAAAAAATTTTATAAACAAAATGTTTGACTTTGATCGCGTATAACTATAAAACAAATAGAGATATACTCTCAAACTTCAGTCCAAGAGAAAGCTCAGATCGAATAGATTTGGTTTAAAAAGAGGAAGCTCAAATTTCATATTGGTCAAAGTTACTATAAAATACTATAAAAAAGTCTCGAAAAAAGTATATACTAAAAATGGCTAATTTTAGTCGTCTTTCATTATTTTTTTGTAAATTTTCATTAATAGTAAAAAATTTGATATCAATAGAAATCTTGAGATCAAATAGAAGAATTAAAAAGAATTTTTTAGTATGAAATAAATTAATTAAAAAAAATTTTTTTTATTAAGATATACATTTCTATTAAAGCTCATTTTCATTAAAAATACAATTAAATTATTGTAATAAAAAATTGGTAAACATATTTTATTTGTCTTTTCGTAAATTATATACTACAAATATTTAAAACAATAATTATAACCTAAAAAAATAAGCAACCCCAATACAATTGCAAACATATTACTTGCACATATACATTCTATATTGGCCCAAAGTTCAAAATACAAACAGACACAAAAGAATAAATTTTAACGTCTTACTTTCAAGTTTGTTAGGGTAACTAAACTTCAAAATATATATAAAACAAAATTAAATATTATCTTATTACAAAAATAATTATTTTATATTGCAGTAATGTATATAAATAACACTTTGGTATATATATTGATTTTTTTTTTAAAATAACTTTTTTTAAATTCATTTTTAATACTAGAAAATTATAGTAAATTACATTTTTCTTATTATTTTTCGTTTTGTGATATTTAATATACTTATAAAGTTTGTTTACATTAAAATATATTTATATTATCATAATAAATAAATTAATAAATGTATTTTACGTTTCTCTTTGCAAAAATAATTAATACAAATGCAAAAGCAAATATTATACTTACCATTATCCATCCAATAGTTGCGGCCCATTATTTAAATTAAAAATGCACAGAAAAAATAAATTTTGAAGTGTAATTTTCAGTTTGAGCAAGAACAATATATGTTGTAAAGAATCAAATACTAATATCAATGTATACGACTATAAAACCACTTAATCTTTACATTATGTTTACATAGTCGATCAGTAGCAGCTCTTCAAGTTTCAACACGACATACGCAATACAGTGGCGCCACATTTCGACGATTTTCGGTTGTATAGTGTCGATGCCCGAAACTTTTTCAGTATATTGAAAAATAATAAAAGATAATTTTGAATTTGCTTATGTATGTGCCTTTTCAAGTTTGAGTGAAAGCAGCAGAACAATGACAACAAATATTTTTTATTAATTTATTAATTAATTTCCTTTGATCGCCTATTTTAATCGTCAAATTAAAATTAAAATAATAAATATTGATATAGAGAAGAAAAAACAGATTACCTATAAAAGTTACATAGATGCAATTGTCTTTGCCAAATAATATATTAATTAAAAGTTTAGTTTTCGTTTTGAAGTCATTTATATTAATTAAATTTATATTATAGATATCATTAATAGTGCGAGAGCGAAATGCAAGCTGCATTTGTTCGTACTTATAAGTTTTTATTCTCAGGCGCAGCCCGAGATATCATATTCTTCAACCGGGCTCTGAGATAGCACCTTCTTCAATCAGGCTACGAGATAGCACCTTCTACCTCTCAGGCGTCGAAGTGTCAGTCAGGGTTTGTTTGAGCGCAGGCCGGGTATACGTTGTAGTTGATGATGTTCGTTACAATAATGCAGGATAATTTTTACTACACAATTTTTGTATATTTTACACATATTCCATACATACTATTGTAACAGCTATTTAAATTTGTAATGAAGTTTTTAAAAATTGTTTATCCTGATTTTGAAAAGTTTTTTATCCTCTTTACGGGTTTTTACGGCTATCTGTACCGTCAGTGTGCGGAGGTGCGTTTGCCTCAAGTTATGCCTAGGAGGAAGGGAAAACCTAATAGTAGGAAACTTTCCTCGAGACGGATGGTGTATTGGAACATTCTGTTTGGGTGTTTAGGTCACATTGAGTAGGCCTAAGTATCGAGATCAAACATGCCACGCGTCCTCTTACGTTGTAAATTGTAGAAAACGCCCACCGATCCCGACAGCCGCACGAGGATGGTCACGCATCCAAGTTTTCATCACAGAAGATATTGCAATAAAAAAAATCACATAAGAAAAAATTTTATAAACAAAATGTTTGACTTTGATCGCGTATAACTATAAAACAAATAGAGATATACTCTCAAACTTCAGTCCAAGAGAAAGCTCAGATCGAATAGATTTGGTTTAAAAAGAGGAAGCTCAAATTTCATATTTGGTCAAAGTTACTATAAAATACTATAAAAAAGTCTCGAAAAAAGTATATACTAAAAATGGCTAATTTTAGTCGTCTTTCATTATTTTTTTGTAAATTTTCATTAATAGTAAAAAATTTGATATCAATAGAAATCTTGAGATCAAATAGAAGAATTAAAAAGAATTTTTTAGTATGAAATAAATTAATTAAAAAAAGAAAGAAAGTTTTTTTTTTTCATTTTTTACATTAAAAAAATGTATACCTTTTTTCTTAATTTGATAGGTCAATTTTCCCGATGGCATTTGAAAGAAGGTATCTAAACTATTCTAAAAAAAATCGACATTATCATAGGGTATGATTTATGCCATAAATAATAACTACACTGAGAGAATTTTTGGGCATCCGCTGTAATTGCTCAAGTCAGCTGCTGCACATAATCTTTTGGGCATCAAATCTACTAATTTTTGTACCGATGCTGCCCAAAAGTGAATAGTTTTCGCTTGGTAAGATTAGTGACTCGTTCCGGGCTATGAAAGAGCATTAATAATGCTTTTGGTGAAATTTTGAAAAAATTAGTAAAACTCAAATATCTCGAAATGAGGAATTATTTGCTAGAAATGATCGAAATTCGTGTATAAATGTAGAAAAGCAATAGAATAAAAGAATATTTGCAGAGATTAGAGTCCAATTGAACCGAGAAACTGCTGTTAAACAAATTTAGAGGTTATTTCCATTCCATTAATGCGTGAAAACAACGAGAAAAAACGTTTCATCCTACCCATGTCCTACCTACTTTTCTTACGTTGTTTCTACCGAACCAGCACATTTTAAATATTATCATTTCTACTAGGGCTCAGATCGAATAGATTTGGTTTAAAAAGAGGAAGCTCAAATTTCATATTTGGTCAAAGTTACTATAAAATACTATAAAAAAGTCTCGAAAAAAGTATATACTAAAAATGGCTAATTTTAGTCGTCTTTCATTATTTTTTTGTAAATTTTCATTAATAGTAAAAAATTTGATATCAATAGAAATCTTGAGATCAAATAGAAGAATTAAAAAGAATTTTTTAGTATGAAATAAATTAATTAAAAAAAGAAAGAAAGTTTTTTTTTTCATTTTTTACATTAAAAAAATGTATACCTTTTTTCTTAATTTGATAGGTCAATTTTCCCGATGGCATTTGAAAGAAGGTATCTAAACTATTCTAAAAAAAATCGACATTATCATAGGGTATGATTTATGCCATAAATAATAACTACACTGAGAGAATTTTTGGGCATCCGCTGTAATTGCTCAAGTCAGCTGCTGCACATAACCTTTTGGGCATCAAATCTACTAATTTTTGTACCGATGCTGCCCAAAAGTGAAGATTTTTTGCTGTTTGAGCGACACTAGCGTCACATTTGGACGTCTGGTGTACAATTTTTGTACAGTATCTGTCCAAAACGCTCGTGCGAATACTGTAACGCGTTTTGGACGTCTGGCGTACTAGCACTTATAGCATAGGTCCAAAAATTTTCTCAGTGTAACAAAATCGAAAAAACTTCGTATCCGTTTACGTCTTGATGGATTAAAAGTATTGATTTTTAGGACAAACTATCTTTTTATTATTCTTTTTCACGTACGTTTCAACCAAATTAAAATATTTCAGCTTCCTTTTTTAAAACAAATCTACTTGTCCTCAGATTTCTTTTGGACTTAAGTTTAAGAGTATGTCTTTTTGTTTTAGAGCTATACGCGACCAAAGCCAAGAATTTTGATTGTGGAATTTTGCTTCCTCATAGAGGAAGCTTTGTAATAGTGAAATTAATTTTTCAAAAATTTTGATAATATTATTAATTTTTCTTAATTGGACCAAATGAACTTTATAGAGAATAAAAAAAACTATCTGATCGATTTTGGATCGACAAATTATCTCTATTAGTTTTTTTATTATTAAAAAATGATTCTTTTCTACATATTTTATAGTATGGAAATTACTCAGTCAAATCTGCTGAAAAAATGTTTCATGAAACATCTAATAGTCATAAACTATAAAAATTTCAAGTAATTATATCGATTATTTATGATTAAACAAATTAACATGTGAAAAAATTGGGATTTTATGTCGAAGTTTTTCAGGAATAAAAAGCAGTTAATTCACTTGTAATTTTGGGTAGAATAGTCTTATTGATAGTTTCGATTGTTTATAAACTCTAAAAATAAAATTAAAAATCCTTCTTGGATTAGTTTTTGAGAAAAAAATTATAATCTAAAAGTAATTTTTATTAAAATTTTGTTTACTTATATAGTAGTCTAATGTGGAACTAACCATATTTTTGGAAGAAAAATGTTTTTAGGCACGACCGCTACACCGGGAGAGCCTTATCATTTTCATCATTGCAAAATGTGTGATGCATCAAATATACTAGATAATAGTTGTGAGAACTAAGAGAAATTTGAGAAGAGGAAATTATGTATATTAGAATCATTTAAGGCCCTCCCTACAATGTATGTATGGATGTTTTATGTATATGTAATCATATTATCAAAGATAACTCAATCAATTTTTTTACCGATTTAGCTGAGATTCACAGGGTAACTTCGTTCATAATGTAATTAGATAATGGCCCTATTTTCAGATATATAGCACTTGAACACTTTAAGTTATGGCATTATTTTTTAATTCCTTAGAAACGGTTTTGTAGCAGTTATTCTTGAAATGTATAATCCTACATAACAACTTTATACGGACGAAATGTTCGTCTCAAATAACAAAACTTTTTCCTATTGTACACTTGACGCTCAAAACAATATTTTCGCAGCTAAACATAGAAAAAACGGTCAAACTAATGAAAAAAGCACAAAAAAACACGTTATTTCGCAATAAAACGAAATGTATTGTTTTTACTGAAAAACTTTTAATAAACAAAATGTTTGGACTTTGATCGCGTTACTAACTATAAAACAAATAGAGATATACTCTCAAACTTCAGTCAAGAGAAAGCTCAGATCGAATAGATTGGTTTAAAAAGAGGAAGCTCAAATTTCATATTTGGTCAAAGTTACTATAAAATACTATAAAAAGTCTCGAAAAAGATATATACTAAAAATGGCTAATTTTAGTCGTCTTTCATTATTTTTTTGTAAATTTTCATAATAGTAAAAAATTTGATATCCATAGAAATCTTGAGATCAAATAGAAGAATTAAAAAGAATTTTTTTAGTATGAAATAAATTAATTAAAAAAAGAAAGAAAGTTTTTTTTTTTTAATCTTTTACATTAAAACAATGTATACCTTTTTTCTTACTTTGATAGGTCAATTTTCCCGATGGCATTTGAAAGAAGGTATCTAAACTATTCTAAAAAAATCGACAATTATCCTAGGGTATGATTTATGCCATAAATAATTAACTACACTGAGAGAATTTTTTTGGGCATCCCGCTGTAATTGCTCAAGTCAGCTGCTGCACATAATCTTTTGGGCATCAAATCTACTAATTTTGTACCGATGCTGCCCAAAAGTGAAGATTTTTTGCTGTTTGAGCGACACTAGCGTCACATTTGGACGTCTGGTGTACAATTTTGTACAGTATCTGTCCAAAACGCTCGTGCGAATACTGTAACGCGTTTTGGACGTCTGGCGTACTAGCACTTATAGCATAGGTCCAAAAATTTTCTCAGTGTAACAAATCGAAAAAACTTCGTATCCGTTTACGTCTTGATGGATTAAAAGTATTGATTTTTAGGACAAACTATCTTTTTATTATTCTTTTTCACGTACGTTTCAACCAAATTAAAATATTTCAGGCTTCCTTTTTAAAACAAATCTACTTGTCCTCAGATTTCTTTTGGACTTAAGTTTAAGAGTATGTCTTTTGTTTTAGAGCTATACGCGACCAAAGCCAAGAATTTTGATTGTGGAATTTTGCTTCCTCATAGAGGAAGCTTTGTAATAGTGAAATTAATTTTTCAAAAATTTTGATAATATATAATTTTTCTTAATTGGACCAAATGAACTTTATAGAGAATAAAAAAACTATCTGATCGATTTTGGATCGACAAATTATCTCTAGTTTTTTTATTATTAAAAAATGATTCTTTTCTACATATTTTATAGTATGGAAATTACTCAGTCAAATCTGCTGAAAAAATGTTTCATGAAACATCTAATAGTCATAAACTATAAAAATTTCAAGTAATTATATCGATTATTTATGATTAAACAAATTAAAATGTGAAAAAATTGGGATTTTTATGTCGAATGTTTTCAGGAATAAAAAGCAGTTAATTCACTTGTAATTTTGGGTAAGAATAGTCTTATTGATAGTTTCGATTGTTTATAACTCTAAAAATAAAATTTAAAAATCCTTCTTGGATTAGTTTTTGAGAAAAAAAATTATAATCTAAAAGTAATTTTTATTAAAATTTTGTTTACTTATATAGTAGTCTAATGTGGAACTAACCATATTTTTGGAAGAAAATGTTTTTAGGCACGACCGCTACACGGGAGAGCCTTATATTTTCATCATTGCAAAATGTGTGATGCATCAAAATATACTAGATAATAGTTTGTGAGAACTAAGAGAAATTTGAGAAGAGAAATTTATGTATATTAGAATTCATTTAAGGCCCTCCCTAAAATGTATGTATGGATGTATTTATGTATATGTAATCATGTATCAAAGATAACTCAATCAATTTTTTACCGATTTAGCTGAGATTCACAGGGTAACTTCGTCATAATGTAATTAGATAATGGCCCTATTTTCAGATATATAGCACTGAAACACTTTAAGTTATGGCATTATTTTTAATTCCTTAGAAACGGTTTTGTAGCATTATCTTGAAATGTATTAATCCTACATAAAAACTTTATACGGACGAAATGTTCGTCTCAAAATAACAAAACTTTTTCCTATTGTACACTTGACGCTCAAAACAATATTTTCGAAGATAAACATAGAAAAACGGCCAAAATAATAAAAAAAGCACAAAAAAACACGTTATTTCGCAATAAAACGAAATGTATTGTTCTTACTAAAAACCTTTAATGAACAAAATGTTCGTATTAATATAATAAACCTTTTTTCTATTGTACACTTGACGCTCAAAACAATATTTTCAAAGATAAACATAGAAAAACGGCCAAAATAATAAAAAAAGCACAAAAAAACACGTTATTTCGCAATAAAACGAAATGTATTGTTCTTACTAAAAACCTTTAATGAACAAAATGTTCGTATTAATATAATAAACCTTTTTTCTATAATACACTTAACGTTCAAAACAATATTTTCGAAGATAAACATAGAAAAACGGCCAAAATAATAAAAAAAGCACAAAAAAACACGTTATTTCGCAATAAAACGAAATGTATTGTTCTTACTAAAAACCTTTAATGAACAAAATGTTCGTATTAATATAATAAACCTTTTTTCTATAATACACTTAACGTTCAAAACAATATTTTCGAAGATAAACATAGAAAAACGGCCAAAATAATAAAAAAAGCACAAAAAAACACGTTATTTCGCAATAAAACGAAATGTATTGTTCTTACTAAAAACCTTTAATGAACAAAATGTTCGTATTAATATAATAAACCTTTTTTCTATAATACACTTAACGTTCAAAACAATATTTTCGAAGATAAACATAGAAAAACGGCCAAAATAATAAAAAAAGCACAAAAAAACACGTTATTTCGCAATAAAACGAAATGTATTGTTCTTACTAAAAACCTTTAATGAACAAAATGTTCGTATTAATATAATAAACCTTTTTTCTATAATACACTTAACGTTCAAAACAATATTTTCAAAGATAAACATAGAAAAACGGCCAAAATAATAAAAAAAGCACAAAAAAACACGTTATTTCGCAATAAAACGAAATGTATTGTTCTTACTAAAAACCTTTAATGAACAAAATGTTCGTATTACTAGATAATACGGTAAATATCAAAAAATATGAAAAAACGTTTTACAAAGTTGACTTCTATTGTATAATTATTGTTGATATAATATCATTTTCTTTTATCAGTATTTGTCTGTATGTAAGTCTTTAATATCTTTCTCCGGTTCATCATTTTCGTCATCTGATAAATTGCTACCATTTGTAAATCTGGTCCAACTATTTCAGAAATATAGTCAAGTGAGCCTTAACCGCCAATTTTTTCAGTCTTTCTTGAAGTGTCAAATTTTTTTACACCCCCTAGTAGAATTTTGAGGCATAATTGAAACGGTTTTTAAGCCAGAAAATGACGAATTAGCAAAAAATTCTTAAAATATGATCCTAATATGATCAAATTACCAAATTTTGTTCTAACCTTACAATGCTCAATTTCTCTAGGGCCATTCTAAAATTAATTAACTATGTCGGATGTCCGCGATCTCGGCTGTCCACCAGTATGTCTCTCGTTTGTTGCGTGCGTAACGTTTCCGCGGCATAGAGGCTTCACACAATTGTTGAAGAAACTGGGTTGTTTCCCCGACAAGCGCTTCAGCCCTGCCGCGATTAGTCATTCCGCGAGGTTCCACCTGTGACAGTGGTTCCCCGCGCGTCATTTGTCTGTCGAGTTTGTCTAAGTCTATCCGTTTCACGTCCCAACGAGGGGGACGAGTTACCCGAGTACTGCTCGTACGCGATTCGTCTATAAGACCGAAGGAGATGTACTGGTGATCGCTGGCTGTGTAGTCTTCGATCACTCTCCATGCTCTCAGTCTTTGTGTCATCCTGTCCGAAATAAGGGTCACATCGGGCACAGAGTCCCCGAAGCCGGGTCGTCTGTACGTCGGCGTGTTTCCCTCATTTGCCACTGTCAGTTCAAGCCTTGCGGCCATCTCCAACAGTAGTCGTCCACGTCTGTTTGCTGATAATTAATATTGAAATTACATTTATAATAAAGTTAAAAACAACCGGAAAACTTCAGTGTATTATCCTTAATTATACCTATTCCAGCTGGTAACGCTGCGCAAGAATCCGAAGTGCGATACGCGTGGGCCGCTGGTCCTCGCTGTGTTACGGTGGTTCGTCGCTCAGGAGATCCGTCACTTTGGATAACGTCCTGAGCGAGTGTCGACTTCGGGTTCCCCTCTTGGAACTTACCGAAAGGCCGGCCACAAGGAAACTAGTTCCGTAAACCTGGGTTAGCAGTTGTACAACTATCGCCGAACCCTGCCCAATTTGGGGTTAGCAGCTGCACAACTATCGCCTAACCCAATCACAACGTGAAGCTATTCGCGCTTCAAACCAACCTGGAACCACCTGCTCACAGACACAAGGACCAGAACAACGGCCCCACACGATATCGTTAACACTCGCGATGCAATCCGTACCACACACTCAGACGCCCGGCCAAAAACGTTCGTCGACTCCCGTAGGTAGCACCCGAAGCTTCCACCGACGCACGAACCGATCACCTCGAACGCACGAGCGTAATTGCCGAATGACGTTCAAGTCGCAACTCAATCGTCCTAACTGCACCAGAAAGAAGGGTGGGGGCGCAATGCCGATTTGGACCCCGTACGTACTAATATACGAAGTACATCGACGACCTTTCATACCTCGGAACTCATGATGCTACCTATGGTCAAGACCCGAGCGGGATTTCCCGGGTGACGCGTCACTGATGTTTATTGGCGGTAATAAAATCATCCGTGCAAGAATACCGAAATATGAGACATTAATTATTCACGAATTGGAAAATCCCGAAGCCCGCTTGTACCTGCCTGTTTAAGCATGTCCTAACTCGAATTGAGCGAAACCTTGCACATTTTAATGGAAATATTATTATTACTTTCAAAAATACGCGACGCGCCGAACTAGAGACGATATAGAAAATAAATATACTATTTCCCGCGATTCAAAGCGCATATTGGCGCGAATAATATTTATGTAAAAAATGAAAGAGAAATGAGTTAATGGATTGAAAATCTTAATGAAACACTTTAATTAATATTGCATAATTACATAATTTAACAATTGTTATATATGTTAAATAAAAATTATACTGTGCTTAAATTATAAATTTTATAAGCTTATTTCAAAATTAATTTCTATGTAATTTATATATTTAGACTGAATATGTTCTCGGTCTTAATAATTATAAGTGCCATGCTTTTAAATTATTGTATTTATTATTACATAATAAGAACTTTAATAGTAAATAATAAATACAACATTAAATGCAAATTTAATGTAATTTATAATAAATTAAAAAATGTAATAATAAAATGTTACAAACCATTAATGTATACCAGATCAACCTTGAGAAAGATTAAACATCGCCAAAACTATCCCAATACAAAACAAGAGGCTCGTGGTTATTGTTGAATTGAACCTTGTTCCACTCACTACCATTGTTACTCTTGTATTAAAATTGACTAGTAGGTAAATTACTCCTATAATTCATAATTATCTTATATAAATTATCTTTAAATTTAATTATAATGTATTCTACAATTTAAAATATAAATAAAATGTAAAAAAATAATTATTACTTAGTTATTGACAACTTACGGCAACTTAATATTTTCATAAATAATTAAAATATAAATCTTATACAATAAATAAATTAACTAGATAATAAATAAAAATTATTTACCATCCAAAAATAGTTATTATCTATTATTTGAAACACTGCCAACATTGGACAATACTGGACAAGAGCTTCTGCTATTTTGTAATGCTCACTTAACTTCATATTAGAATAACTAATATCATACAGTAAAACTTCATGAAAATCATATAAAAACTATGTGTATACGTAATATATATATATATATATATATATACATAATAATTTTATATACACAATAAAATAAATAAACTAACTATCCGTTATATTTATTGTCCGTTTAAATAGTGCCATCAGCGCCATCATATACACATAAGTATAATGTATATCGCATTTAATGTAGCCCGCATCCCGTATCCCAATTTGAATTTCAAATTTTTTTTTATTTTTTTACAAAAATAGTTATTTATAACAATTCTCTTTTTTTATTTATTTTTTAATACAAAAAATGGAATAATAAAAGAATTATAATAAAAAATTTTATTTATTAAAAAAAAACTAATATTTTTATAACAAAATTTGATATAAAAAATATAAAACAGTAAAAAATATTTACCACACACAAAAATAAAATTTTTAAAATAATCTGAACGCCAAACTCTGTAAAGTATGTTTTCAATATGTCCAAATTATTCTAAAATTTTAAATTAAAATTTAATTAAAATTTTTAAATAAAATTAAACAAAAATTTTCTTCTTAAACTTGAAAAATTTGGAGTTGAACGTTAATTTAACATAACGAATTTATTGTGTCCGCGAATTCTAAGAATATATTGATTTTATATTACTTAAATATATTTGTCTTTTCAAATATTATAATTACTTTTTTCTTAATTTTTCTTAATTTATTTAATTAATAAAAATATGAAATCATTAACGTTTACATGTTATTAATAACATTGTAATTTAAAATAGAAGTTAATAATTCACTCTTCATATACATATTTCAATTTATGACTTTGTTCACTGAGTTTTTCACTTGACAAATTCATCAATTTAAACATAAAGTACATATAGGTACCATACACTACTCTAAATATACTACCAAAGAAGGCACCCGATAACACATATTTGGGACCTAAATTAAATTTATATAATGCTCCAGTAACCATTCCACCAGCTGCATAATAAAAAAAACAAAGCTTCATACAAATGAATTTCTTCAAAAATTAACAAATTTAAACAATATACATGAATGCTGCTCTATATCGAATAAATAAATTAATTATATTGTTTAATATAGACTAATTTAAATTGCACAATATTTTATCACATTTACTTACCTTTACGTCTTCTATCAAAAATGTGTTTCCTGTTACTTCTTTCTTGCCAAACATTTTTTTAAAAATTTTTGAGATATTTGAGGAACAATACTTTTTTCTTCAATACATTGATATTCAGAATATTAGAATAATATCTAAACTTTAATATCTATAAATACATTTTAAATTTATTATTAGAACATATATGTATATGCAAAATAATAATTCTGCATACTATAATGACTATTCTAATTATTATTATTATTATTATTATTATTATTATTATTATTATTTTATATAATAATAAAAACCACCAACGATGCGAGGGCGAAGCGCGAGCTATATTCGGTCGTGCCTTATAAATTTCTGTTCTCAGGCGCAGCCTTGACATTCGGAAAGTCATCAGAAATCGTTGAACTTGTCGGAAGTATCATTGTTCTTAATGTTTGAAGTTTCTAAAACATGTATTTACTCGTTATTGAAATCTGTGATATTTATACATAATCTTTATTTCACAAGTAACACAAGTTTATTAGAAGAATTTAATCTAAAAAATAGATTTAGAATTTAAAAGTTAATTTGTATAGTAATACTTCTTCTATAAATCTTAAAGTTTCGTTGGCTTTCTTTAAATTATTCATGCAGGCTGTAGCTTGCTGTTGTAAATCATCTATTTGTTCAATAATCCAATTGAATTCATTATTGTTTTTTCAACCAGAAGAAGTACCAAATTTTGCATTTGCGACATCATTTATAGGTATTATTTTATTGCTCGAATCGACTTGAGATTGAAGATGTATACCTATCGTTTTAAAAATATCGTGATCCACCAGATCTTTAATACGTATTTTTACACTTTTTCCATCTTTCTTCTGTACATTATAAAATCAAAAGGTTAAAAATTTTAAACTAAATTTAAATCTTGTATCAGTATTAAAAATATGTAATTAACAAAATCTTACATCAGTAAATTTGTTGTTTTTAGATCTGTCGCTCACTTTTACTTTTTTCGTGTTCTTTTTTGCCTTATCCATCATTTTTTGCATTAAATTCATTAAAAATTTATCGTCGCCTTTAATATAATATTAAATTGTTCATATTTTTTATTTGTAATCATTAAAACTTACTATCTAATAATACTTGATAACTTACTTGATATCTCAATGATAATCCCATGATATTGTTTAGCGTTCGAAGAATTTTCCGGCCACATAAATTTCACTTCAGCATTTGTTTTTAATTCTTTCTGTTTTTCGTTAAATACAATTGACCTCTCATAAACAATACACATTGATGTATCGTCGCACTTAATTAAATATTGCATATCATTCATGATAACGTTTAATACGGCTTGAACTGCTATACAGCTTTATAGGCTATGTTTAATAGTTTGATCCCTTGACAACTAAACGAATGCAATTTTTTTATTCAACACAACCACGTGAACTTTGCTACATGTTTGAAATTCACTTTGATATGGAAATTGTATGTTTGAATTTACTTAAAGTGACATAAAAAGACACGTTTGTTAAAAATTTGAATTTTAACCTTAAGGTACATGGCGTACTATCCAAATCGTATAGCAAGTTATGAAGTAATTTATATATACTTATATATACATCATTATGTTCAAATAATAATTTCTCGTTATAAAATTTTATTCTGAATTACATTTTTTTCATATAATTTTAATATCTAAATGATTCATTAGAGAGAAATAATTATTATTAAAAGATTTTTCAATATTTTTATTAAGAGATTGGAAATTCCTGTATCTACACTACGCAGATGGGAACGATTACGCAGACATCGCGAATTTGAGCGCAATGATGTCGTAGTTGAACACAATAACCCTGTGGAGGGTGAAGCAAATGACATAGAGAGAATGGAAGAAGTACTTATTATTTATTATAGTTTATTATAGTATAGTATTTATTATAGTTTATTTTATTATTTATTATAATAATTTTTTTAAAGTAAAGTCAATTTTTTTCGTTATGAGTGTTAATACATATACTAACCTAAAAGTATATTTAAATCTAACTCTTTCATACATTGGGCTTTTTGGTTTACCGTTTTTACTATATGTTTTAAGTGCTTAAGATATGTTAACATGAGTAAATACTTAAAATATGTTAACAAGCAAACGTAATATTAGATTGTTATGTACAAATTCTTGCGTTTGTTTCATTTCATCTTGTAATAATTTTATATATAGGATTTGGAAAGTGCATTAAGCAATGAAGATGACGAAAACGATCGAAATTTCGAAACATCTCAATCGGAGGATTCATTCTACGACAGCTTTTCAGAATTTGAAGATGAGAAGGACAATGTTGATGAAATATATGAAGTGGCTGAGGATGATTATAATTGGATGGATATGAAAATTTATGAAAACTCCGATAGTACGTTAGGCGAAGCAATACATGAAATATTAGATTTTTTTTTAAAATTAAGTTAAAAAAAGAAGGTTTAGTTAAATTTTTAGAATTAGTTCAGAAATTTACTCCAAAGCCGAATAATATACCAAAAACTAAATATTTTTTCATGAAATTGCTCGAAAAAATAACGCCTAATTGTGAGGTAATTAGAAAACATCGCATGTGTGAAAATTGTTGTTATTATATAGGTCTTTATAGTGCTCAAGATAAAATGATTAGTTGTAAAAATTGTAGTAGTAGCGATGTCAATGGTATTTTTGTTGAGTACAATTTAAAGTCTTTATTAATCGATGCTTTTGAAACTAGAAATCTAGGCAAATTGATAAAAAATTATAATGATTTAGTTTGTACTCAAAATCCTGAGTACGTATACGATATAACATCAGGTTCCAAATATCGAGAACTTAAGGGGATGTCGGAGCCAGAGTTTCGAAAAATAGCCACCTGAGATGTAAGCGCTGCTGTCAGGAGCTACATCACGCGAAAAAAAAAATAAAAATGCAAATATATTCTCTTACAGCTATTTATGGCTATTGGGAGGGACTTTCCCCCCAAGCCATTAATATAAATTATTTTTTTGCGTTGTCGCACGTAACGCCAAACCTGCATTTTTTGCGAAAAATGTGAAATACGGCCAACCTGTCACCGAATTTGAGCGGCTGCCTCGCCATGTTGGCCCGCTGACCACTACCGATGGGTACAAAACGCCGTTCAGAGATGGCGCCAGGTGGACTTTTTTGAACGAATTATCCACAACTCTTTACCTCTCTCTTTTTCTCTAACACCGAACTGGATTGAGGAAACAGAGAGAAAAGATTGAAGCGGAATTATGCCGTTTTTCCATGACAATATAAATTTGCGTATATAGCAAACGAAATTATACCTTACGTAATAATACTTTATTAAACTATTTAGTAAAATTAAATTACTAAATAATAAACAATCGTAATTATTGTATATTATTATTATGCGTTACAATTATATAATGAGAAATAATAAGAAATTATAATTATTGAAATATTATAATTACCCTATGTAAACCAGTAATATTACTTATTATTTATGCTAACTTAAGATTAACTTAGTAGTAACTTAACTTATGATCTATATATCTTGATTTTGTTTATAAAAATTATATATATAATAAACTTTTGATTCAACTTAAAGATATATAACACAACTGTAAATAATATTTACACAATTCGTGTTAACTTATTGTAAATACTTATATTAAAGTGGCCTTAGTGAATCAGCCAGCTGAGTAATTTAGCTTAAAACTAAGATGTTGCATATTGTATAAGGACAATGCAATGTTTGACTTATGATTATGATCTATTATCATAGATCTAACTTATAATCTATTTATTAATTACAATCACCGTAGTATGTATATGCTACGCTGCAATTGCTGAATTTACTTATATTTATCTTATAATCTACTTATCTCTTATTTACTTTACTAATTAAGCTTATTACTTATAATCTACTTAACTTTAACTTATATTAATTTGACTGTAAAATATTTTCATCCAAATTCGATTAATTTAAATCTAAATGCGTCGTAAAATTATTTAGAAGTACACATTATATTAAATCCGATACTAAATGCTTATTTTATATAAAAAATGTTTTGATAGGTGCTTTAATTAAAATTTGATTATTTACAATTTTGCTTTTTTAAAGAAATATTACAAAAATTTGTTTGCGCTTCACAAATAAATAACACTTTTTTTATTATCATAGTGATACGGGAGTAAATTATTGAATTTAAATATTAATATGTGTATATCTTGTAAAAAGTATTCATATTATTTATAATATTTATATGTAAAACTTTGTTATAACTTTTTAGTTATTCTTTTTACAATAACATTAATATTGTTAAGAAATATTTTTTTACATCAAGTTTATAAATACAACATTGTGTTAACACGTACACAGAATATTAAGTACACTGACTTTATGAATATTTTAAGTATAACAAAATGCTTTTTTTAAAACAAGTGTTAAACTAAACTTTAGTTGTGTTACATATTTTGTACAGATTTATAAAATATTGAAATACTTATACTCAACTCCATAACATATTATTTTGTTTTACTCATGAATAGATTCGATAAAAATCGAAAAAACCAGAATTATTTGAATTCAAAATTGTTAACTTTTTTTTTAATATAATGTAGGGAATAAATATAAAATAAATGTATTTCTCCGCGAACGCATTCCAACGGCGCGAGCGGATACCGAGAAAGAATCCGCAGTTGAGTTTCGGCGTACCGAACGCGAGGGGATGGTTCCCCCCTCCCCCCTCCCTTCTCCAGCGTCATCAGCGGCGACCGTGCGGTTATAGGACCCGCTCAACGGTCCAGCCAAGCTGGGCCACCGCCGACTCCCTCTCCGCGAGGGTAGGTAAGCGACGTAAGCGCGCTGCGTGGGGAAAAATACCAGCATTGCTCCTCGGGCCGTCAGCGGAGCGACTACACTCTCTAGACTTCGATTCATTAGTTTTAATAAACAACAAATTATATCTATGTGTTTTGTTTAATAACCCGCTCACCCTCCTACAATAATAAATTAGTCAACTGTAAATTATTTTATTATTTTAACTATTATTATAACTATTGTTGAAAACAAAGTGCAACAGCACGCTCAAAGTTTGAATGAAACAAATAAACTGCCTATAGGAGGAAATAACATAATATTTAAACTTTTAAAACTTCTCAGTTGGGAGAAACTGTTAATTGAAATATGTTATTGTTTACATGCTTGGCCTGCTGCTAATATTTGTAAGTATTATTATTTATAAAAATATGTTTATTATTATCTTCATTAACATAAATATGATTTGATTTTTATCAGGTTATATCCTAGGTCTGACACCACAATGTAAACAATGTTTTGCTGCTCTTCAATCGACAGACCAAGTATTTGCCTAGGCAAGAAATCATAGAATACTGTACAGCATTTCTTCTTAATGTATTGGAGTGGGACTATTTAACGAGTTTAGAAAAGCAGTGGAGTTGTTTCGAATTTGCAGCTGCACTGAGCAATGTAGCAAAATACAAAGGTAAAAAATTTTTCAACGAAGCTTGGGACATGGTATTGGCAGCCTGTAAGTCAAATCGAGATTTACCGCAAAAACGTAGTAGCAGCAATAGTGGATCAGCAGGAAATAGTACAGCAAGAGATTCTTTAGCGAACATATCATCAACGTTTAGCAGATTAAGAGAAGTTACAATTTTGAATATTGCTATTTCTTTGCTAGCTAGATTACATAATGTTTTAAGAGATGAATCTCTTCTAGAACTTTATACAACATACTTAAACATGT
Organism: Theocolax elegans; assembly: GCA_026168455.1. NCBI lineage: Eukaryota > Metazoa > Arthropoda > Insecta > Hymenoptera > Cerocephalidae > Theocolax > Theocolax elegans. The sequence goes on from CM047426.1 coordinate 30,015,390, forward strand.
GTCCCGCTAGTATACCAAAGTAAGTAAATCAATAGTTATTTACAGTTAATTACCTAACTCATTATTTAAAATGTTTTAGTTCAAAATTATATAATACAAGCATTATTGGAGAATATCTGTTTCAATTGCTCTCACAAGCATTCAAATATTACCCAAATAATGTATCTTGGCTAAGACTGATGGGAAATCTCAATTTCGGTATGTACAAATAAAATTTAAAACATTATTACTAATAGATTCATTGTTTTCTACTTTACTTATTACTTTTATAATTCTTTAGTACTAGGCTATTATGAAAGTGCCACAAAGTATTACTTGGAAGCAATTATAGTAGCTACAGATTTATTCACTATGCCAGTGCGTGGTCAAATCAACGATTAAGTTTACACAAAGATGATTAAATGTTGTTCTTATCTACAATGTAACACACAAGCAGTTGTGTTATGTCAATTTTTAGACACAGTCGATTATGCTAAATTAAATTTAAATGGCTGGTAATGAACAAAAAAATGCAGCACCAAATGACGCCATGGATGCGTACTATCATTGCATTTGGGACACAACAATACTTGAATATTTGATCAATTTACAGACCAAGAGAGGAGAACATCATCGCAAACAACTTGCAGTAATGATTATTTTTGCTTGCATTAAAAATTTGATCTAATTTCTAATCTTCATTTAAAAATTATTTATTTTTTTAGATAAAAGTTATTGTACTTTTAGAACTGAATTCTAACAACAATGAGGAAATGCAGAGAGACGCTGCTAATACTTGAAAGGCAAGATTTCTACGTTCTCTTGCAAAACAATACGTGCATTAAGTAAAGAAAAAACAGCGTAAATTTGTATTTATGTATTTTTTATATAAAAAGAACTATTCGACATTATGAATATATTGTAAATTTATAAATATAAGTACTACTTATTTTGTAAAGATAAGAATTTCTTCCTCTACGAAGCAATAGTATTAAAATAAAAAAAAATTAAAAAGCAGTTAGTAAAATTGACTACATATTGTTTCACTTATTGCTATTTACTTATTTACTTATTGTTACATAAATAATGCAAACATTTAATTCGCACGATTAAATTTTTTTTAACGTTTAAAACTATTTAAAAATATTTTTTTTTACTTAATTAACTAATTTAGTAATCGTAATTAAATACAAGAAATAAGTATTAGTATAATAATTTGGATGAGGATGAGTATGAGGATTAGGATCTGTTGGCGGGCAAGCTGAATGCATTAGTGGCATCGCGGGTGCACGTATTTCAGGGGGTACGTTTGATTGTGCCGGATATGATGAGGACGTAGGTTGCACTGCAGGAGCACGTGTGTCAGGCATCACGTGTGCCGGATACGATGAAGACGGAGGCTGAACTGCAGGAGCACGTATTAACACTAAAGTACTATTTTTATAAACTGTATCGCATTCAATGAATAAGTTGATAATGTCTAACAACCTTATTTTATAAATTACTATTTATCAGAAGTGTTTGAATGTTACAAATAAATTTTTTTTGCTATATATTACAGAAATTTATAGTTACCTAGTTAATAATTACTAAAAAATTTCAAATTATTAAGTAACATAATGAAAGTAAGAATTTTTGTCAGACAATAATGTTGGAAAATGTGATTGGTTAAAAAATGCAAATTTATGGGATGGTACAAAATGCTTGTCGATTATTCCGCTTTGATTTGAGTACTTTCTATTAGAGAAACTATTTAATTTTAATAACAATTCAATTTAATCAAAATAAAAATTTTAAAAATGTGATTGGAATACAATACTTGCGAACTTTGACACTTTCTCCGAAGGTGTTTTTTTTTATTTTGTGTTAGAGAAATTAAAAAAAATTAACAATTTTAATAACTACTTAATTAAATACAAAATATAAATTTAAAAAATGTGATTAGATATATAATACTTACGAATTTTGACAACTTCTCAGAAGGTGTTTTTTTTACTATACATTAGAGAAATTTAACGTTACCTAGTTAATACTTTCTAAAAATTTCAAATTATTGTCTAAATAAAAAAAAATAAGTAAGAATTTTTAACTGTCAGATACGTATAACACACGAAGAATCACGGGTTTACGTCGTTCGGTTGCAGCTTTCTGATAGGCCGAGGCTCGCAGAGACTTCATCATATTTATCCCCACGCGCGCGCTTTACAATGTCCTGTTTGATATCATTTTCATTCTCTAACGCTATTGAGGCATGGCGCGGGTTTATATATATAGATACATTTTTGCGCTCACGATCCTATAAATCTATCGGTGCATAATCGTGCGGATTAAATGTTTGCTTTATTTATGTAACGCAGATGATATCTGGGCTGGGAACAATTAGTAGTCAATTTTACTAACTGCTTTTTAATTTTTTTTTATTTTAATACTATTGCTTTGTAGAGGAAGAAATTCTTATCTTTACAAAATAAGTAGTACTTATATTTATAAATTTACAATATATTCATAATGTCGAATAGTTCTTTTTATATAAAAAATACATAAATACAAATTTACGCTGTTTTTTCTTTTCTTAATGCACGTATTGTTTTGCAAGAGAACGTAGAAATCTTGCCTTTCAAGTATTAGCAGCGTCTCTCTGCATTTCCTCATTGTTGTTAGAATTCAGTTCTAAAAGTACAATAACTTTTATCTAAAAAAATAAATAATTTTTAAATGAAGATTAGAAATTAGATCAAATTTTTAATGCAAGCAAAAATAATCATTACTGCAAGTTGTTTGCGATGATGTTCTCCTCTCTTGGTCTGTAAATTGATCAAATATTCAAGTATTGTTGTGTCTCAAATGCAATGATAGTACGCATCCATGGCGTCATTTGGTGCTGCATTTTTTTGTTCATTACCAGCCATTTAAATTTAATTTAGCATAATCGACTGAGTCTAAAAATTGACATAACACAACTGCTTGTGTGTTACATTGTAGATAAGAACAACATTTAATCATCTTTGTGTAAACTTAATCGTTGATTTGACCACGCACTGGCATAGTGAATAAATCTGTAGCTACTATAATTGCTTCCAAGTAATACTTTGTGGCACTTTCATAATAGCCTAGTACTAAAGAATTATAAAAGTAATAAGTAAAGTAGAAAACAATGAATCTATTAGTAATAATGTTTTAAATTTTATTTGTACATACCGAAATTGAGATTTCCCATCAGTCTTAGCCAAGGTACATTATTTGGGTAATATTTGAATGCTTGTGAGAGCAATTGAAACAGATATTCTCCAATAATGCTTGTATTATATAATTTTGAACTAAAACATTTTAAATAATGAGTTAGGTAATTAACTGTAAATAACTATTGATTTACTTACTTTGGTATACTAGCGGGACACATGTTTAAGTATGTTGTATAAAGTTCTAGAAGAGATTCATCTCTTAAAACATTATGTAATCTAGCTAGCAAAGAAATAGCAATATACAAAATTGTAACTTCTCTTAATCTGCTAAACGTTAATGATATGTTCGCTAAAGAATCTCTTGCTGTACTATTTCCTGCTGATCCACTATTGCTGCTACTACATTTTTGCGGTAAATCTCGATTTGGCTTACAGGCTGCCAATACCATGTCCCAAGCTTCGTTGAAAAATTTTTTACCTTTGTATTTTGCTACATTGCTCAGTGCAGCTGCAAATTCGAAACAACTCCACTGCTTTTCTAAACTCGTTAAATAGTCCCACTCCAATACATTAAGAAGAAATGCTGTACAGTATTCTATGATTTCTTGCCTAGGCAAATACTTGGTCTGTCGATTGAAGAGCAGCAAAACATTGTTTACATTGTGGTGTCAGACCTAGGATATAACCTGATAAAAATCAAATCATATTTATGTTAATGAAGATAATAATAAACATATTTTTATAAATAATAATACTTACAAATATTAGCAGCTGGCCAAGCATGTAAACAATAACATATTTCAATTAACAGTTTCTCCCAACTGAGAAGTTTTAAAAGTTTAAATATTATGTTATTTCCTCCTATAGGCAGTTTATTTGTTTCATTCAAACTTTGAGCGTGCTGTTGCACTTTGTTTTCAACAATAGTTAACAATGATTTTGCTCAAGAAAAATCTTTTGTTAATGTAAGTTCTTGGCTTTTAGCAAGTAAAATGTAAGAATAATCTTTTAAAAACTTTTCTGGTAATGAAGAAATTACGCTTTGCAAAGGAATTGGTATTTCCCAAGAATTATTTATTTGCCGCAAAGGTTTAGTTGAATTGCCAATATGAACAATTTCCACAAGTATTTGTTGAATTTCATTAGGAAATTAGACGTTGTTCTAACTGAAATATCTCAATTCTTTGTTTTTCTAAAATAAAACATAATATTTTACCAGATAATTAATATTAGAAACAATAAATAAATATTCAAATTACACATACGAATATAATCAACTGGTGCAATACCCCAATCATTATTTAATAATAATTCTGGAATCTCCAATTCTTCATGAAATGCTTCTTTCTTTATTTCTTGTAATTCTTTATCGGTGAAGAAACTCTTATACTTCTTGTTGTTTAAAATAGCTACGGCAGGTCTAGTAATTTTTCCTACTACAATAAGGTAAATCAAATACCGACCTATACTCTTCTTATCTGAAGGTAAAGCTATTGTAATACGTTATTTAGCGTCTGCAAGAGAAATTAGTTTAAAAAAAGTATAATACTAACTATATTATTATTATATATACTATATAACTGATCCGAACATCGGGATATTTACAACTATACCCATCTCTGCGTGAGTATATATCTGAATTAATAATATCCATAATATAAATAAATATAATAAATATAAATATAATATAAAATATAATAAATAATAAAAGAAACGTCCGAGAATCCTCGTTACTTACCGTAAATCTCGAACTCGAAACCGAAACTCGATCTCGAATCGAAAACGAACGCACCCGTAGTGACTAGTGTACATATATTATACAGCTGCGACGACCATCGGACCATGCAAGCGCAAAATGACAGCTACGACATTTTAGTAACTGCTCGCGTGGTTTTTGTAATTGCAACGAAAGTAGGGCACTGGGCTCAGTTGTTCCGGGAGTCGAAATTGAAGTCGAGTGCTGAGGAGTGACCATGATGACACAGCGTTTTGCAGCCTGCAGACCTCGCTAATACGTAGTGTTTACGAATCGTTGTGTGATATCTTATTACACAGATACGTCTCGTTAACTACAAGAAAAATTACGACTGAATTATAAACGAGTAAGTTTTTCTTTCTCTCTCTTTCTCTCTCTGTGAAGTGATGCTAATGTAATAATATAATTACAGTTGTTGTGTACAATATACTGTTATGATTGCTGTGACATAACCTATCTCTATTTTTTTAACCCACTTTCTTCTGTTAAAATGAATGCTCGTTCTACTTTATTATTTAAATGTACTTATATTTAATTATAATTCATTTCATAGACAATGTCAAATCTTTCATGTATAACTGCAAAAGGTGCGATCATTGTGATGTGACTGATGAGATCTTGATATGATTAAATCTTCCCTGCTGGACTCTTGGAACACTCTGAAACTTCGATCTCTCCCATAAAGCCTGCGCTGACATGATTTGGAAACTGATCTGAGAATATTCTTTGAGATTACTGGGTCTTTCCTTAAGAAAAATAATCATTAGGTAGCTGTCTTTTTCACTTCCATAGCTCATAACTGGTCCAAAGGTCAACTTCTTTATGCCAAATTAGTTGCACCTTTCTTCTGCTGATAGATTATTTGATATCAGGTATTGCAACAACAGTGTTAATTATTTACACTAAGATTTTACGCTAATTAAAACGGTAAGTCGTATGCTAAGATTTTAGGTACGAGACTAGCAGACAAAGACCATCTGGAGGAACTGGTGGTGGTGTTGGACTTTTCCGATTGTGTCCAAATTAGCTTTGGGCAAGATGAAGCCTTGAAGGAAAATTCAAAGTTTTGTGGTGTTGTCATTACACAAAAAATCGTGATCATTGGCGTCAACAAAAAGTTACTATTAATTCACAAGCTACTGGTGGCAGTGTTTCAAGTAACTTTAATGAAATAAAAGATTTAACTGTATGGAGCCAAATTTACATAAATATTAATAATAACATTATATTTATTTAACTATATTGTTTTAAAAATTGTTTTAAAAAACTATAAAATGTTATAAGCAATCCGGCTGAAAATTTTGAAATTTTTGTTTTCACGTAAACACACTCTGAATTTTAATTATCTATACATAACTTCAAATTTGCCCAGTATGAGATATTTTAAAGTTATAAAAATAAAAAGTTTAAATCAAGTTTAAAAATAATAAAAGAAAGTGTTATTTATTTGTGAAGCACAAACAAATTTTTGTAATACTTTTTTAAAAAAGCATTTGGCTGAAAATATATTACAGTCAAAGTAATATAAGTTAAAGTTAAGTAGATTATAAGTAATAAGCTTAATTAGTAAAGTAAATAAGAGATAAGTAGATTATAAGATAAATATAAGTAAATTCAGCAATTGCAGCGTAGCATATACATACTACGGTGATTCTAATTAATAAATAGATTATAAGTTAGATCTATGATAATAGATCATAATCATAAGTCCAACATTGCATTGTCCTTGTACAATATGCAACATCTTAGTTTTAAGCTAAATTACTCAGCTGGCTGATTCACTAAGGCCACTTTAATATAAGTATTTACAATAAGTTAACACGAATTGTGTAAATATTATTTACAGTTGTGATATATATCTTTAAGTTGAATTAAAAGTTTATTATATATATAATTTTTATAAACAAAATCAAGATATATAGATCATAAGCTAAGTTACTACTAAGTTAATCTTAAGTTAGCATAAATAATAAGTAATATTCCTGGTTTACATAGGGTAATTATAATATTTCAATAATTATAAATTTTTATTATTTCTCATTATCGTTTGCTACGTATACGCAAATTTATATTGCCATGGAAAAACGGCATAATTCCGCTTCAATCTTTTCTCTCTGTTTCCTCAATCCAGTTCGGTGTTAGAGAGAAAGAGAGAGGTAAAGAGTTGTGGATAATTCGTTCAAAAAAGTCCACCTGGCGCCATCTCTGAATGGTGTTTTGTACGCATCGGTAGTGGTCAGCGGGCCAACATGGCGAGGCAGAAGCTCAAAGTCGGTGACAGATCGGCCGAATTTCACATTTTTCGCAAAAAATGCAGCTTTGGCGTTACGTGCGCCAACGCAAAAAAATAATTTATATTAATGGCTTGGGGGGAAAGTCCCTCCCAATAGCCATAAATAGCTGTAAGAGAATATATTTGCATTTTTATTTTTTTTTTCGCGTGATGTACCCCCTGACCGCAGCGCTTACATCTCAGGTGGCTATTTTCTGAAACTCTGGCTCCGACATCCCCTTAAGCAAGTTGCTATTCCTAAGGACCATGATGCACTTTTACTATGGAATACTGATGGCGTACCCGTGGCGAATGGACAAGTTTGGTTAGTACAAACTGAAGTTGTAAACATAGCTCCTGAACATAGAAGAAATTTTCAATTTATACAAGGAATTTACTATAGTAAAATTAAAAAACCGAACATGAAATCTTTTTTGAAACCTTTTGTGGATACAATAAAGGAAATGTATACAGGAATTAGTTGGATTGACGCGGAAAATAAAATTTTAAGACACAGTACCATTATAGCTTCTATATCTACGTTAGATTTACCAGCTAGAGCAGAGGTTCAGAATATAATGCAGTACAATGGAGAGTATGGATGCACCTTTTGCGAAGACCCAGGCCAAACGTGTGAAACTGGTTTAGGCCATAATAGAGTTTTTCCTTTCAAATCAGACGCTGTAACTCCTCGAACTCACGATCGGATGCTTCTACAGGCACAACAAGCAGTTCAGGAAAATTTGGAGCATGTTAAAGGAGTCAAGGGCCCTTCAATATGTGTACTCATTCTAACATTTGATACCGCTCGTTCGTTTGTGCCCGACTATATGCACGCAATTCTACTGGGAATATTTAGAATGTTACTTGCGCTTTGGTTTGACCCTAAAAATAAAAATAGTCCATACTACGTAAAAAAGTCAGTCAGAGATGAGATTGATCGAGAACTTTTAAAAATTTTTCCTCCAGATATTGTAACTCGAATCCCAAGAACTTTAAAATACATTCACCATTGGAAAGCAAGTGAACTTAGAGAAGCTCTTACACATTATTTGCCAATATTATTAAACGATAGATTAAAAAAAGAATATTATGAACATTTCCTTTGTTTGTCTTACGGAACAAGCATTTTATTGAAAAGTAGAATTCACCCACAAGAAATAGATTTGGCCGAAGAACTGTTTGATTTATTTGCAATTGATGTAAAAAAACTATATGGATTAAATAAATGCTCATATAATGTTCACCAATTAAGGCACACTCCCCAGAGTGTACGTTTATGGGGACCACTTTGGTTTTGGTCAGCGTTCCCTTTCGAAGATGGAAATGGGCAAATAAAAAGTCTGGTTCACGGTTCTAATAAAATCGATGTAGAAATTGCAAATACTATGTACTTATTGAATATGCTTAAAGTCTTGGGCCATAAACTTGAAATAAAAAGAAGTAAAGATGATCTTTTACTGATTAAGCCACTTGGAAAAGCTCTGTGAAGAGACTTCATAGGAAATGAGTTCACTGTTATTAATAATTTTTGTATAGCAAATAATTTTGATTTAAACTCTCTTGAAATATTTGCAAAAGCACAAATTGAAAAACTGTATTTACATCCGAATTGTACACGAGGCAAAAAAAAGGAAAAACTTTTTTATATTTTGGAATACAAATTCTTTTGGTACCATACTGTTTTTTATTTTTGTAAATAATGAAGTTTTTGCTGTAGTTAGAGAATTTATAGAATGTAAGACAACACGTAATATTGAAGTTAGAGAATTAGGAATTAATTTTTCATGTTTTATTATTCCAGTACGAGATACATACTCTATACACGTTGTACCTATAATATCAATTGGAGGTAAAGTAACCAAAATACTTGATTATTTATGCTATCCTCTAAATCCGTATGAAAAGAAATCGTAACTAATGTACATCATTAAAATAAATTTTGTAAAATTGATATTGTACCATGTTGCAAAAAATTAAATTAAAAAAAAAAGTACTTGTACTCTATTTTCTCGGCGAACCGTAATACTTACGATCTTGGTAAGTGATAATCTTAAGCATGCGTATTCAACCAAAAGATGCGCTTTCCTCATGCTGGTGCGAGAACGATGCGATGTTTTCTTGCTACCTCTTATTTCTTTACAATTGAGAAAAATTATATTTTGTATCAAGTTTATATATAACCAATTTTATGTATAGTCGGTTGTATATAGTTATTTACAATCTATATTCCACAAAATTTATATACAGTCGGTTGTATGTGTTCTATTTACAATCTATATATAATTTTCTTCCTACCTCCAGTTTATATCAAGTTTATATATAACGAATTTTATATACAGTCGACTGTATATAGACTATTTACAATCTCTATACAATTTTTCTACGTGGGGATGGTATTCTTGTTTACATTACAAACATATTAGTTTTTCTGTTAATTAAATATATCCAACAGTAAGTGTTGTCATGATTAATGATTATATTAGTAGGGATTTTTTGTGCATCCTCTGGTTATAAATAAGTTAGCGTCCGAAATTTTAGTACATGTAAATATTCTGAAACACTTAACGGGGTATCATAGTCAATATTTATCCTCCCTACCTTATCGGCAATCGCGATTATTAGTAATAAATTTGTAAATAAAACAGTATATGAAAAAATAAGAGAAGAGGCGCCTTTGTTTATTGATAATCTAACTATGTGCTGAATTTCAGATTAAAATTATATCGCGTTTTTGAGAAAAGACTTACCAAAAATGTAATCTAACCTGAACGAGGTGAAATAATTTGATATTTTTGGTAAGACTTTTCTCGAAAACGCAATAATATTTTAATCTAAAATTCAGCACACAGTTAGATTGTCAATAAACGAAGGCGCCTCTTCTCTTATTTTTTCACATACTGTTCTACTTTTTTATTAATTAATCATCAATAATTGAGTTTGGAACCCCCTTAACTATGCCTGCTTTGATGTACGTAATATTAGACGATGGTGTAATCCCAATTTTACTAACTAGAAGAGGCCACGACAAATTATGGCTAACTAAAGCCCATTTAGTCACTCAATTACTTCTATTTTGATCGCTTATAACTCAGAAACAAATAAAGATAGATACTTAATCCCAAATTTAGAAGAAAACTGAGATTAAATATATGTGATTTAAAAAAAGAAGCTGTAATCGGTTAATTTGAAGCTAAGCTATAGAGAATATAAGATGTTGATGAAATTTTGGCCAAAAACGTTAATACTTTTTTATCACTAAATTTTAGTTAAAATTTCATCAAGTTCTTGTTTTCTCTATAACTTTGCTTCAAATTTATTAATGTAAGCTCCTTGTTTTAATGCCATCTACTTAATCTCAGCTTTCTTTTAAATTTGGGATTGAGTACCTATCTTTATTTGTTTCCGATTTATAAGCGATCAAAGTGGCAGTAATTTTTTTACAAAATTGGCTGTAGATAGCCATAACTTAAGTAAATTAATGCGTTATGGTCTAAAAATTTGCGTTTCCTCATACTTTTACATTACAAAACTTATCTTAGAGTTTCGTTAAAATCCGTGATCCATAGGCCGTGACCTCTCCTAGTAAGTTAAGCATTATATAATTAAACTATTTGATATAATCGAGCACACATTGGATAGAATTATATGTCAGCTTGTTTTAGAAATAAATATATGTGTCTATAAGATTCACCTATTTTAACATTTTTTACTGTTTCCGTGAGGTTATCTGCTATTTCTTTATTTTTAAATACATTCATATGAGGAAATATACAAAAATTCTTGCAAATCGAGTTCCCTAAAATTGAAAAAAAATTTTTTTGAGACACACCTTCCATACCTTACTTTTCTTAATCAATAGTAGACATAATATGTGATTCACATTTTGAACATGAAAAAAAAGGCTTGTGACACTTTTTTTTGAGTTTGAAGATAAAAATCAAAGAATCGAATAATGCATGTTTAAAAAAAATAAGTAATTAATTTTACATTATTATTCAAAATTATTTATAATAATAAAAAAACTGCTTATTTTTTATTATAGTATCACTTTAATTAAATGTTTTGTTCTACTTAAATAATAATAAGTAGAAGTAAATAAAATTCTTAGTAACTTACCAAGCCATTTCATTCATGGAACAAAATAATTTAAATGTGTTGTTTAAACAAATAAAATATATAAAAAATACTTTTAAAAAAATATTTAATCACTATATATAATATAATTTTTTGATATGTTTTGTAGATAATTATAAGTTTTACTTATACTAAATATATTTTTTTTCATATCTTTGTACGGCGGATTAATTTTACATAATACTTGAGTGGGAAATATAAGTTGAATGTCGGGCTTTTTTGGCCAAGAAAAGTGTTTTCCTTTTCGATTTAAAAAATTAACTTTTAAACTATCGTTTGTAATTCCAAAATTTATTCCAGAATACCATTTATCATAGATAACAACAATCCAATCATCTATTTTAAAAATATCTATAGTTTTATATATTACGCCTTTATAATAGTTAGAAATTTGGGGTGTATTATAAATAGGGAAAGAGGCCTGCGACGGCTCGGTCGGTAGGGCGTCGGGCTCGTAATCTGGAGGTCCCAGGTTCGATTCCCGGCCCCGGCCGATTGATACAAGCACCACTAGGGAATGTATTTTCAACAAGTGCTTTCTTCACCAAGACAGTCGTATGACCTCCGTCGCTGATTAGCACCGGTTGAGAGCATAAAAAGAGCGACGTTAAAATAATATAAAAAAAGATGGGCATAAAATCTAATATATGTAAAATTACCATTTGGTTGCTCTATTTAACGGAGAACTGCCCGTATATTATGACGTGCACGGTCTGCTTCATGTAAGAAGTGAAGATCATTAATGCAAAATATATCATAAGTTGGTTTTTAATTAAATAAAAATGATAATTTGAATCTGATTTGGGACACCAGTATTATCTTTATTCTTGACTTTCTATTAGGAATGCAGTCTTACCACGGATTGTAGCCATTAGAGGGCTTGTTTTATGTATTGGTTTTGTTTTGTTGGTTGCAACGTATGTACCATCAGAATGATGTTTAGTAAATTTACTGAGCGAAAAAAGAATATTGTGATTCCCGGTAATAACAATAAATTTTATTTGCTCAAACGAAAATTTTGACGTCCGACTTGTGTTACCAGAGTTGCGTAGATTAAAAGTCATTTAATACATTTGGCGTCAAATCGAACAAGAATGTGTGGCTATAAGTTGAACAAGTACAAATATATTAATTTAAATCAAGTTTAGAATAGATTTGAATGAAATTAAATAATAGGAGTCACAGACATTTATCTAGTACTTTATAAAACAACTTTTCACCACCATTGCTTGTTTTTCATTCTGTGGTTAGGTAGGTAAGCGGTATCGACAGAGAATTTGTCCAAGACATTAATTTTCGAACACGGCAAGTATTACAGTACGATTTGACAAATTTTAAATAAAATATAACTTATTGCGTTAAAGTAAACGAGTTTTTTATTTTTTCACATACTGTTCTACTTTTTTATTAATTAATCATCAATAATTGAGTTTGGAACCCCCTTAACTATGCCTGCTTTGATGTACGTAATATTAGACGATGGTGTAATCCCAATTTTACTAACTAGAAGAGGCCACGACAAATTATGGCTAACTAAAGCCCATTTAGTCACTCAATTACTTCTATTTTGATCGCTTATAACTCAGAAACAAATAAAGATAGATACTTAATCCCAAATTTAGAAGAAAACTGAGATTAAATATATGTGATTTAAAAAAAGAAGCTGTAATCGGTTAATTTGAAGCTAAGCTATAGAGAATATAAGATGTTGATGAAATTTTGGCCAAAAACGTTAATACTTTTTTATCACTAAATTTTAGTTAAAATTTCATCAAGTTCTTGTTTTCTCTATAACTTTGCTTCAAATTAATTAATGTAAGCTCCTTGTTTTAATGCCATCTACTTAATCTCAGCTTTCTTTTAAATTTGGGATTGAGTACCTATCTTTATTTGTTTCCGATTTATAAGCGATCAAAGTGGCAGTAATTTTTTTACAAAATTGGCTGTAGATAGCCATAACTTAAGTAAATTAATGCGTTATGGTCTAAAAATTTGGGTTTCCTCATACTTTTACATTACAAAACTTATCTTAGAGTTTCGTTAAAATCCGTGATCCATAGGCCGTGACCTCTCCTAGTAAGTTAAGCATTATATAATTAAACTATTTGATATAATCGAGCACACATTGGATAGAATTATATGTCAGCTTGTTTTAGAAATAAATATATGTTTATAAGATTCACCTATTTTAACATTTTTTACTGTTTCCGTGAGGTTATCTGCTATTTCTTTATTTTTAAATACATTCATATGAGGAAATATACAAATGAAGATCCAAGATACCGTCCTCTATGTTTTTGAGTATGCTAAATCCGAAACCGGGCCAAAAATTAAAAAATTATGTTTACAAAAATAAATATGGTGGATAGTTTATAAAAAATTAGTGAAATTAAAAAACAAATTTTTTTCACTTTAAAATCCATCAAAATCGAAATCTGTCTTCAAAATAGTTGAACTTTAACAAGAAAAATTTATATTTAAATATTTTTCTTCAAAATGACGGATAAAATGCACAAATCTGTTAAAAAATCCTTTTCTCGATATTATTTTTTTTTCTGTTAAAATATGAGGTTTAGAAAAAAGTTTTATAAAACAAAAATGTCTTATAATTTGCCAAGGAATACTCCCAAATTTTTTCAGATTTTTTGGAGAAATTTTTTGATTTTTCAAAAAATCACAAATTATGAATTTCCAAAAAATTAAAAAAAAAATCAGAATAAATTTGAGCGTATTCTTTGACTAATTCTAAAACTTTTTTGTTCTTATAAAAATTTTCCTAAAGTCCATAGTTTTCGAGAAATTATATTGTAAAATTCTAAAAGTTGAAACGAGTGAAAAGAAATTGCACTATGTTTATTAATTTTTCTGAAATGTTTATGAAAAAAAATCTTTTTTTAATATCACTAATTTTTTATAAACTATCCGCCATATTTATTTTTGTAAACAAAATTTTTTAATTTTGGGCTCGGTTTCGGATTTAGCATACTCAAAAACATAAGGGACGGTATCTTGGATCAATTCACTGTTCCGTTTTACAAATGAATTTTGCGATCAAATATAGGTCCAGAAAATGACGTCTTTGGTCGATAATGGGTTAAGGAGGTGGCATACCCGGTAGGTTACCGACTGAGCAAAAGAAGATAATTATTCCATTTATTTAAAAAAATGCGGAATTTTATGTAAAATTCGAATACAGAAGCACTAGATCATTCAATAAGAAGTCATTCTACAAAGTTTCAAGTCAATACAACAAAGACACTCTAAAAAAATTTTACACCGAAAATGTACGATTGTCCGTGATTCTTCGATGCAGAAAGGAGTCCGCCAATAAGTATAAAGACGTTCCAAGACGTATAAATCATGCCTTATCTTTTACTTTTACTAGCGATATTTCATTTGCAAAAAAAATTATTTTCGGGAAATGAAAGGAAAAGCCAAAATTAACCGACAAAATTTCATTTTTAACATTGCAAGTATACCTATATATACAAATTTTGAATGTATATAGATATACTTCAAATGCTTTCCGTTGGCGTTCTCCTTTTTTAGGATGTCTTTGTTATATTGACCTAGAACATTGTAGAATTACTTATTATTTAATTATCTAGTGTTTGGGTATTCGGGTTTTGCATAAAATTTCGTATTTTTTTAAATAAATGTAATAATTACCTTTTTTGGCTCGGTCGGTAATCCATCGGGTAAGCCACCTCCTTAAGTTGAGTAGAAAGAGTTCTTTTTCATTTTACTGTAAACTTATCATTTTCAAATGTTTGCATTCGCAAAAGTAAGACAAATAGTTGCAATGTTAAACTTGTTTCCTATTAAGGTAGAGTGTAAAATTGGATCAATTTCGCTGAAAACAAAATTTACTAAGAAAAATGTTTAACTTAGCCCCTTCCTCCACTATATAAGTTAATATTTAACATTAACCAGGAGAGTATCGCACCATCAAATAACGGATCTTAACCAAACTTCAGGATATGTTTTGTAATATAAAAATATGAAGAAATCCATAATTTTAGACTAACGCTCAAATGTATAATAGTTGTGGGTAATTAAAGTAAATGTTGTAAAAAAAATTACTTCCACTTTAATAACTTATGACTCGGAAACAAGTAGAGATAGATAATCAAACCATAATATGGAAGACAGATGAGAACAAGTAAATACGATTGGAAAATAAGTAAGTTCAAATTGATTAATTTGTCTAAAATTTATGGATAAAAAAAGAAATTAAAGCAATTTCGTCCAAAAAAATCAATAAATTTTTACTAGAAAGTTTTGGTTATATTGCTTCAATTTCTTATGTTTACTATAACTTTGAGGCAAATTATATTTACTCAATTTATTCTTTCTTCCAGATTTTGGTCTGATTATCTATCTCTACTTGTTTCTGAGTTATAAGTTATTAAAGTGGAAGTATTTTTTTTTACATCATTTGTTTTAATTGCCCACAACTATGATACATTTGAGCGTTAGTCTAAAAATATGGATATCTTCATATTTTTGTAATACAAAACATATCCTGAAGTATAGTCAGCCGAAGGTGAGACACTCTCCTAGTACGAGTAAATTGAATAATTAGTCACGTATGAGACGATTAGGAGCAATATTCTGCTGGTTTTGTGTAATATGCCAAAATATTGCAATAATATTCTAATTGTTGATAATAATATTTGCAGATTTTTATATGAAAAATCTAAATATGAATGTTCCTATTTATACATAATCGCATAAATTAAATGATTAACTTGTTATGATTAATACATTGAGTTTAAATTCAATTTATACTAGAATGATAAATGTTTTGAAAGAATAATAAAACGGTGTAATACTTATTTCACTTGAAAAATAATACAATGTTTGAATTGAATATGCATCCAAAGTAAATAAGGTAATTACGTTTATAGCACGCACGAAATATAACTATACTTTTATATAGAATTGATAAACTCGATAAATATTTCGCTTGGTTTTAAAGAAATCCTCGTGAAAACAGATTCTACAACATCATTCAGTATATCAAGTCATATAAAGGAGGCATGCCAGTGCAGAGAATGGGAATGGCTCGAGTCGGAAAAGGGAGAATGAGGAGAAATGAATTCCACTTATATATCGTATAAGCTGGTAAACTTGAAAACTGTTATCCGTACTATAAAAATAGGGGGGGAGAGAGAGAGAAAGAGAGAGATGGACAGGGTGAGAGAGAGTGAGAGAGAGAGAGAGAGAGAGAGAGAGAGAGAGAAGGGGAGAAGGAGAGAAGGAGAGAGAGATAATAATTTCCATTGTGAAAATAATAATTTATAAGTACTGTCAATATCATTGAATTGAATCAACTTTCAATATATCTGTATTAATAAGTTTACTTTTATATAGCGAACAACGCAAAAGAAAATACAAAATACAATCTATTGATTTTTATTATAGGGGAGATTTACTCACTACCTTTTTTCAGTAAATGTATTTTAAAATACATATTTAATTATATTTAATTAAATTTTAACTAATTCCTGTCGCTATTTTAAATTTTACAAGAATCGAGCCATTGATATATTTTTGAATTATTAAGAGACTCTTCAAGTTATTTATGTAGGTGGAACATTCTATCTACAAGCATGATATTTTATTCTACTGTACAATATATTCTGAAATTGAATGAGTAAAGCATTTTTCATCAGAGTTTATTAAATTTGTATTAATTTTAATCCGATGTAAAATGTGGCACTTAAAAGATTCTACCTAGTTTAATTCAAATTATTGAGTATAAATCAATTGCTCATTTAATTTTAAAAACCTAAACATTTTAATAAACTTGTGAAAGCTTGCGAAAGTAAAACCGAGATACGACGAGGAAGAGTATAATAATTTGTTTCACATTAGCAGTAATTAATCTTATTAAGATACAATTAAATGTTAATACTGTAGTTAAATATTTTTACTCTCCATGATTGTCTTCAAAAGTTGTAGGCCACAAGTCCTATAAATATATCGGTGTCCTTTTAATTAATTGGAAATAATCATAAAAGATAAAAAGATACTTTAATCAAAATTTGTATGAGCTTTTGGATAAAGTAAATACGATTTATTCTATCTTACAGTACTCTTCATATATTTGCATAAGGAAGCATTTACCAAAGTTAAGAAATAAAGTTTCTTCTTGTTAATCACTCCCAATAATCAAGAATCAAGACTAATAATAATAATTCAAAAAATAGCAGTATACAGAATCATTTATAATATTCAGCTTTGACCTGCATTATAAAGTATTGACGCAAACTTCGCTTACCTTCCCTACCGTTCTTAACAGCCAAATAAATCCGCATTATACAAGAATACAAGCTTGCACGTCTGAAAAGTTTTCATTTCCCTTCTCACTTTAGCCTGTAAATTCGCGTTCAACGTATAACTAATTCTTTTACTTTCAGTGAGGGCGACCATACATAGCTCTTGTGTGTATATGCGTGCCTATGTGTGTGTGTGTGCGCGCGGGAGTATGCGTATATATGTTTAAGTTCACGAATTGACCCTAACGCGATAACCTGTCCTTATGAAAATTCGCTAACTTTTTGGAGAACGATGCGCGCGGCACCGTTCATGTGCTGAGGCTCACTGAAAAAGCCGGGGGACCGTATTTTGAATCTCCCGAAGGTAAGAACGGAAATTCCATGTTCTTGCGCGAATAATGTACATTACCGAGGGTGGAATCTTTCGATAAAAGTTTTTGAAATAGCGAATCTCTAGCGCGCCAATGAAACTATTTTGTTGGTAAGATGTAATGTGTTATGTAAAGGATGAAAAATAAAATTGTATAATTTATTTCGTTTTAAAATTCGATTAGAGTAATTAATAATTTATTAAAAAAAATATGCAGTAAGAATTCGAGATAAATGCCGAGAAAATTCGAACGTTACAATAGAACCGATGAAACTTGAATGTTTCGTATAACAGTATATAAATATTTTTAAGTGCATATGTCTAATGTAATTACTTTTAAATCTTATAAGAATTATATATTGTTTTTGGATGATTCGTGCCATGCAATTTTAATATTATAAAAAGTTTACGAAAAAATGTAATACCATGGTATGTTTAAAGTTTTGATCGTAAGTGATGTAAATAAATTTACTAATGCGACAGTTAGAAATAAAAATAGAACCTTTTAAATGGCATTAATCAATATTTTTAAAAAAGGAGTGTGAAACGTTTATAACTAAATGCATGGTTTTACGCGAATTCTAAGTTCACGCTATTTATATTTTGAATATTCCAATTTTTTGAAATTGTCTAAATATAGCTACATTCCATAAAAATCAGATTAACTATTTATTGTAACTGTTTTATTCTAGTTCTTATTTAGTTGTTAATATAACATTATTGCAAACTAATGTTAAATTAAAATCATTTTTAATTTTTTTTTATTTATTGCAAATTTTTTTTAATTGTATAATTTTTTTTAATTATTGCAAAAAATTGTTGCATTGTATTAAAACTAAAACGTATAATAATAATGAATATTAATAATGCCATTTTGTATATCTATATAGTTTAGAATAAACAATAATCCAGTCGAGTCGAAAATATAGTGTAATTTAGTTCGTGTTGGTACAATCTACGCAAAGCTTTCGAGCTAGTTTACCCAGTCGGTAAGATTCCCGTTGACGGTGGTGCTTTGCTTTACCACCCTGGTAACGATTTCTAATACGCTCAAGCGGTGCATTATGTTAATGGTGACTTACCCTCGGATCTTTAGGTAAGATCGATTCCAGACGGTAATATACCGCTTTATTGCCGATAAGAAAGTTTCAATGTGTTTTTTGAACATTGATGATTGCGAACAAAGTTTCCAGCTCGCTCAACAGAAAGTGCTTCATCACAGATTTTAAATTCCCATAAACTTTATTATTTTAATTTTAATATTACATATAGGGCAGTTAATCGATGTTTAACCAATTTTCACTATCATTTGTTGACTTATTCAAGCTGTGCTAAAAATACTATATGTTTCTATAAATTTAAATAAATTATCATTTTTGTAATAATATTGTTATATAATACTATTGGGATATTTGATTTTTCATTGTTTAATCTATGCTTATGAAGAAAATACAATTATTAAGCAAATTGTCGTTCCATGACAATTAAGATATCAATTCTCTTTATACGTACAACAGATAAAATATGTAATGTTTGATAGTTTATAATATAACTAAACAATACACTTTTATTTTTTGTTGTAAAAAACAAATAACTGTAGCTTTTTAAGTTTGCATGTTGTACATATATATGTACATGGAATAAACATTATCTGTTATGGATTTTATTTTGTTCTGTATTTAAAATTGTACACTTTTCAGTAATGAAATGTTCCCGAAAGATCTAGTGAAAAAATCTGTTTGTGGTCTGGCTAATCCGGTATTAGGCCGCGGAAAACGTGGCGTTAAAATACCGGAAAGCCAGGACTCTAATCCGCTTAAGGAGATTTATTTAATACTTACGGTCGTCTGTTTACCTCAACCGCTCTCACCTCCATCTACGAAGTTTTGCGCTCTTCTACTTTTCTTATATATGAAATTGCAAGTGGCCATATCACTAATTCTCCAAACTTTACGTGTTTTTAATTATTTTCAATTGTCGTACTTCAGACATAATTTTACAGAAATTAAACCTTAAACAACACACGCATTTTTACACAACAGTATCGAATACCTCTATGTACATCAATATTATTTATAGGAATATATTTACGCTTTATATAACGTATAATCATGTGGTACAAAGAAATAAGCATTTTATTTTATTATATTAAGATAGGCAATGTTCTTATTTTTTAAATGTAATACTTCTCAGTTGATAATTTAAAGCGCGGCAAATTTGAATTATTTTTTTGGTTTGACATCACCTGAAAAATGTAACATTGCGTAATATAAATTCTCAATATAAATATAATAATTTATTGGAAAATAATAAGTTTTATATAATATACTATGTTATATATATTTACTTATATTATGATATCTATACAAATACATTAGAAATGTTATAAATATTATTTCTACCGTGTAATATTTACAAAACTACTGATAACATCTGCAAACATTATAATTTTTACTAATTTATATACATATAGCTGCAAGTTTAGCATAATGAAAGATTATTAACTGGGATTCGAGAAGCAAAAATTTATTCCACTAATAACTGTAACGATATAGTGAGAAAGTGGACTTTCGATGATCGTTTTGCGTGGACTGTGTCTTGAATCACTGAATGTTCTAATCTTGGTATTATATGCTCATGCGAGAAAGATCTAAATCGTGTTGAAGTGAAGAGACTGCTCGATCTAAATAGACCAAGGGTCGAGTATTCTCGCGAGAGAGAACGAGAAAGAGGAAAAGGTTAGATGCTTCGGGAGGTGGGGTATCCTCGGTGAAGGTTAGCCCTTGGGGCATTGTAACGTCGTAAATACGTTTCGTCTCTCGGCCTTCACCGAACGCGGGCGCCTCCCTGAGCGAGCTGCCGCGCAACGTCATGACCATTTTCTCCGTTGGTCCGCTGTATACCCAAACCACTGCTGTACTCACTTATATACAGGCGAGAGTAGCCAGCGGCTAGGATGCAGCGCTTTCGGAAGGATAATTGCTGTCTATAGAGCATAGGACTGGTACGTATAGTGGTTCTATACTTTGCCTGCAAGAGAAGCTCGGACTTGCGGAAAAGCTGACCACGCTCTCTATCTCGCTCTTTCTCTCTGTGTTTTAGTCTCTCTCGAGTCGTTCACCTTAGTGGTTTCTGATCGGATAAGAAAAAAATGTGTGTAATTATCCAATAATAACTGATAATTTATTATTTGTTATTTATTAGTTAGTCAATGGTATAATGAAGGAGTACCCGAAGATTTAATTAAAAATTTAACTTCATTTAAAATTATAATTAATAAATTCACTTTTATAATTTAAAGAATTAATTTTACAGGCAGTCACAGTCGTGTTTTCAGATCAAACAAACTTAAATTTAGAAAGGCACTATCTGCTCTTTGTTCACTACATTTAGTGGAATTTCCCAGAACAAGCCCTCGTTAAATAAAAACTATAAGCGTTTCATCCTCGATCCCCAGTTTGGACTCCTCAGTAAGAAACTGGAGATCTTGCCTTAGACGCCTGTCGTAAGATGAACCGCGACGCCAGCAAAATATTATCCGGCTCTATATATAAATGAAGATGACAATCTCTCTAGCGATTGTAGAGAACTAGCCATCTCCCTCTAGTGGTAGAAAAAACCACCAGCCAGAGTGCGACGTAAAAGACCCAAGTCGCGAATTTCTTTTCAAACAGTGTATTTAACATTCGGAAATGAGTCTTATTTTACAGTAATTTACGATCATGTTTCCGAAATAAACAAACTTAAATTAAAAACCACTAAATATAGTGGACAAATGACAGTTTGTTTGTTTGATTCGAAAACACGACAATAAATGCCTGTAAAGTAAGACTCATCACCGAATGCTAAATACATTGTTTGAAAAGAAATAATTATATATGATTATTAATTTTATTTTGTTAAAAAATCAATATATACAATGCACGAACCAAAACATATACAAGATTGTACGTTCTGTTACAACCTCGTGCGGTACGCAATTGCGTGAGCAAATCTAAATTACTAGCTCAAGTACTCACACGCGTATTCTTCGCGCGACGCGAGACACTTCCACCCTGTGTTGCACGAGAACCTCCTTACCTCGATTTTATTACACCGGATAACTCTGAGTAAACGGGCTCTCTCACAAAATCGAGTGTTTGTTGCTTCGTGAAGCATTGAGCTACCGCCCAACTAAAAGAGTGTTCCGTGCGGGTCCGCGACGAACCGGAGAATACGCACAGAAGAGCTTAATTAGTAATTTAGAGACCGTATGCCTATTGTGTCGTGCCATCTCTTATGCGATTTTCAAGATAAAAATTGCGTCTATGAAAATTCAACTTTTGTGACCATTATTTTTTTAATAATAGACACAGTAATCAACATTATCTTGAAAAGAGCATTAATTGGCTTGGTTATAAATATGCCACTACGAATTAATGGATATACATTAATTACAACAGAAAAAATATGAAAAGAATTAGTGAAATATACATAGTAATTCAAATAAAATAAATATTAAATGAATTATTACTACTATTAAAATTTCGTTCGATATCTATAAAAAGTATTTATTCATAATTATTATTATCGATACAAAAATTTACATGTTACAGATTCTTTCGAACGAAATCTAATTTTACATTAGGAAGGCTCATGTACTCTTCGTTCAGTATAGTTGGAATTTCCCAGAGCAAGGCCGTTTTAAAAAATTTTAGGCGTCTCATTGTCGATCTCGAGTTTGGACTCCGTAAGGAACTAGAGATCTCTTACCCCTATATATAGTCAAAAGGGGTGACTATCTTTCTGGCTAGTAAATAGGTGGCCTTCTTCCCCTAGCCATGGAAGAAATTATCAACCAGAATACGCGAGTGTGCGCCCTCTTACAGTTTTCACTTATTTGATTATTGAAACTGAAAAGTTCACTACTGATTAGTGAACCATTAGATATCACTATAACAATTAGTGAAATTAATTATATTGAACAACACAATATTATAGTAAAATTTGACACAGTTAAAATTAAAAATAGTTTATTAATACAATTAGCGAAATTTTTACTATTTTAACTTTATAAACCACTAATTAATATGAAAATTTTATTAATTTCATAATTCATAGTGAAAAAATGTTTTACGTAAAGTTTGTTATTAATCATTTCCTAGCGATTTTTATAAAAACGGATAATTTATCCTTAAAATATTATTATATTCCATTTCTGTTATATTTATCTATTTTATGTAGAAAAAACGTTTCGAAGTAGGTATTGATGTGTAAGATATCTTTTCGAAATTATATCTGAATTATATTATTAGTTAGGATTCAGAAAAAAATGCTGGCTTTTTTTGGCTTTTCGCCTTGAAATCACATAAAATACGTACGACAACACAGCGGCGTTTTATGGGTTTAAAAGGAGAGTGAAAAGAACACTTTTATAAAATAAGTGATTTGGTTTGTACCTTGTTTACCAATATTATTATTTCACAATAAAATAAAATATGAACTGATAATAAAATAAAAGCAGATAAATAATTGTAATGAATTATTAATCAAATTAAATTGTAGGATAACCCAGACAGAGTTTTTGGCTGATGGGAATTTTAGAGGAAGATGGAAAGTTAAGATAGAGTTTATATAGTATTGGCGATTACAATATTTTTTCGAAATGAAACATTTTTTATTATTTTAATAAAATTCTAAGATTTCTAATATTTTTAATATAACCTCATCTCCTAGCTCACTAAGTTATTTCGATGTGATCGAGTAAATAATTAATTATAATTATAAACTTTAAAACCTCGTTTTAGCAAAATAAAAAATTTATTCTTATTAATTTTATTTTTAAAAGTTGAAAGAAACAGAAACGTAAACTAAATTTAATTGCGTTAACAGTGATAAATTAGTCTAACAAGCATTAGAAATCTCATACTATTTCGTTAATCTTCGAAAGAAGTTGGGATTTTGACATATACGTTCACCAGTCGGAGGTTTTTCTTGGTGCAAAAGCATATCTTGGTTTGCCTGTCCTTTCGAGATAATTTCTTCCCCTTTCCTTAGAAAGTCCCTTTCGCCCCCTTCGGATATCGCCTTTCCGAGGCTCAACCCCTTCCCTCCCCGATTCTCTCAATATCTAGTCGCGTTCGTTCGCGCTTATAGCCGAAATGGAAAGGGTTTTCGGGGTTCAGAAGGGCTGCGGGGTTATAATGAAATATAGCCTCCGTTCCGCTTCGTATAAGACTGCATTAAGATTATACCTAACACTCTCTGGGCCGAGCGAAGGGCTGCCATTCGCGGGGTTATGCGGTGCGTGTGCTTAGAGTAAAATAAGCGGAAGGGAGAGAAGAGCTGTTGCGAATTAAGACACACCTCGCACTGTTCGAGCTTGATGTAATGGAGCTTGCAAAACTAGTTGCTACTTATGCTATTTTAACCATAGTTTTTGCTTTTGAAAAAGTGACAAATAATTTCCAATTAGTAAATTTTTGTTCCTTGAATGTTATGCAAATTCATTCGGAAATACTTACATGCAAAGTCGTGGCTTATGAATAGAACCGACGTTTTTGTCACAAGAAAATACATCGTACTTAATTCAATTATTCTCTAAATAATTCAATTTTTTTGTTAAATTTTAAATATTTTTATAGCATCAATCTCAAAATGTGTCTTCTATTAATTACATATTATTTTATCAAGATTTTGCAAGTAAATATTTCCCAACCATCCTCAAACATGAAATTTCTTTTATGCTAAAAGTTACTCATGTTAAAGATTAAATAATATTTAGATACAACAGTGATATTAAAATATTAATAAATAATTAACAATAACTCGAACACTATTAGTGAAGTTTTAATAATAATTATTAAATGATATTTCGATTTGTAGTTACGAGCGGTAATGTAGAATGACTTGCCCTAATGTATTTATTTCAAAAAGTAAAATAAATAATGAAAATTGTCGAGAATCTACATTTATTATTTTCTTTGTAAATATTATAAATAAAATTAAAATGCACATTGGTAGTAACAATCATAATATACAAACTATATTTAAAATTCAGTAATTATAAATATACTTACTGTTCATTTACCAGTGTGAAGGGCGCTTGAAGATGTAGATGGGTATATGTCCGTGGTAAAGGAAAAAGAGTGAGAGAGAGAGAGAAATAGAGAGAGAGAGAGGAGAGGGGGGGGGCAGAAAGTAAGAGAGTGGGAGAAAATGGAAGGGATAGATATAGAGTGAGGCTAAAGGGGTATACGGGATTCCTCCTACAGTGTTTTAATCAAGCCGGATTTGCTGCGGCAAGTCCCGCGCGCTTCCAACTTTCATTTTAACCTTAGCCCTCTCTCTTTCTCTGCTTCTCTCGGTTTCCGGTGAGTCTTTCCCCGATACAGGGAACCAGCATCGCTTTTCCTCCTTGCTCTCTATCCCATAAGACGAGATTTCGATATTCCGCGAGAGCTTGCATTAAAACGTTCTTCTCAAGTTCGCCCTGGTGGAAAGCGACGAAAACGGTGTCGAACGCTATTTAGATTGTGCTTACCACTTCCATCTAGTATTCCGCCCTGGTATTAGTTTCTCTTTTACTATCAAGATTCTCTGCAATTTTTTTAGCGAACGGAAAATAACGATATTTCTTATTAGTTCATACAATCACCAATGTTTGCAAATTATTTATGTAAAGTCGACATATATAAAAAATACTTTAGATTTTTTGTTTGATATAAGTAACGAGTTGAATATTTTTCTGTAGCATTTAATTGGTTACGCAAATATTTCTACGCTCTCTTGTGCTATAGAAGAAAAATAAGCGTCATTTGCAATTTGCGTAAAGAGAATTTTGTAACGTAAGGGTTAGATCTGATGATCGTGTTAACTCGTCACATATATAACGAAAGAATAAGAGGTAAAAAAAGGTTTCACCGAGTTATTTGAATCTCGTCTCACGGCTGCTGGTCGGTCGACTCGCGACAATGGCGAGTTTATTTCCGGGCCGGCTGGAGCTACAATCTAGGCACTATACAGTAATTAAATTCCCAAACCAGCGAGCGGCTGGATTCTGGAGGAGTGGGAGCGTGCCCTGGAAACTTTGGCATATTGCATATATACTGACCACCGCTCCTTACAGCCTGGCGTCCGCCTCCCCCTGCTAACCCCTCTCTTCGTAAACCATCTTCTCTCAAGCTCGGGAACCGCATCGAGGGAGCCGTAAACGCCATATTATTTGCCATATGCCTCCTTTCGGTCCAAGCTTTTCCTCCTGTGCACCGCAAGCCACCCTTACCTACGAGGCTTCTGGAATAAATGATTTTCGCCTGTACAAGCCAGAATAATGGATTGGCTTTTCGACCAGGAAGCCTTCTCTTACGTTGCTCTTGCGTGTCTTCTTTACTCTGATACGGTATGTAAAATTAAATTGACAATTATTTATAATGTATTTATCAATACCATCAAATAGCACACGTTTTAGTCAAAATACGAATCACTCTTTTTTTCAATCATTTACGATTCATACTATATCTTGTTATTGTTTATAAATATTATAATATGGTGACATAAACGCTTTTATTTTTTAATAAAACACACACACGCACTCACACGTGTACGATGATTTATATTATTTTTATATTTACATACGTACAAAGCAATTTTGAAGTTGTATAAAATAATCATGTGATTACTTTAATGTTATCAAATATATACATAAGAGAGTAAAATAAAACTTTAAATTTGAAACGAGAAATAAGAGCTACTTTAGGAATATTACAGCATTATTAATTATTGTTGCACAGTAATGAAGTAAAAGTAAGTCGCTATCGATTAATTAAGTGTACTATATAATTTAATTTATCGTAAACTGTATTAGTAATATTTTGTAATGATGAGACGTAAGAGTTAAGATGATCAAAAGAAAACCTTTAACGAGTAAAACCTTTTACTGAAACTCGATGACTAGGAAAGGGTCAAAGGGGTAAGTGAAATTAATAAAATCGA
Source organism: Theocolax elegans (assembly GCA_026168455.1). NCBI lineage: Eukaryota > Metazoa > Arthropoda > Insecta > Hymenoptera > Cerocephalidae > Theocolax > Theocolax elegans. The sequence continues at coordinate 30,042,343 of CM047426.1, forward strand.
ATTTTCGTGAGATCCCATGGGTCTCGTATGTTCAGAATATTATGCGCTGAATTTCATGCTTGTGAATACGTGACTTTTAGAAGATGTGTGAAATTCATAGGAAGAAATGCATTTCATCATCATCATATACCTATATTACTGACGGAGAAAAATGAATGATTAAAAATTAACGTGAAATCACACACTGCTTTCATTAAATTTTAAATATTTTCAAAAATGTTTTAAAAATTCACTAATTTTAAATATTATTAGAAAATGTAATAAAGTTTGCTATAAAATTTATAATTTGTATTATAGTTCATTACATGTTTACCATAAACTGAAGTAAATTTAGAATGTGCCGGTCTGTGATATATCATTATTAAAGAATAAATTGTTAATACAATATGTTTCTCCGTGTATATATATATATATATATATATATATATATATATATATATATATCAATTTGGTTATGCAGACGATCAAATAATAATGCTATCGTTGAGAGATGTGCGCAGTCATTGAAAAAAAATAACTGCCCTCTAATTGCAGTGTAATAACCGCAAATTTTGAAATCGATCCAAGAAATGCTTGCTCGAACGAGCCTCGCACATTCCGTTTACGAAACGCTTTGAAGAGCGAAACCCATTCACGAAGCATTAACGATCTTTCGCGCGTTCTTCGACGGGTGTTATTGCCTCGTGACACGCGTCTTCCCACTCGTGGCTATCAAATGCTCTCTACGACGAAATAGTTTTGTCCAGTTAGTCGAGGGTTGGTTTGGTTTACGAATCCTACGATCAAGTTCATGAATTTTTCGTCGATATCGTCTATTTGATGTACCGGTGGTAGCTCGCGCGGTATACGATCGTCCGAGGCATACGCGGAGGTTTCAGTAGTTTCGGTCGATTTTACGTCGGCCCTACGACAAATAATTCCGCGGGACGTCGAATCGCCGTCATTGTCGGCTCATAAATATAACTGCGCGCGTGTTTCCCCGGGCTGGCTAAAGCTCCCTAGGTTTAGACCGTAAACCCTCGGTAATTATTCACCCATCGTTAAATCGCTCGCCTACACGGCAGTAACAACTTCCGCGGAGCGACGCGTCGCTAATTGTTTAGCTTCGGGCTTTTTTGTTCCGCTTTCCCAGGTGTTTCAGAAATTGAAGGAATTTTCGAGAGACTTGTCGATGAGATGTGAATGCTGCTCGTTCAATTCGACCGAATAATTTAGCGATAGATATCCACTTTTCCGAATATTTTGTAGTAAAAGCGGTTTCATCGTTCTTTAGTTGATGCACTATTCCGTCATTAAAATTCATTTGGATATTCTGAAATACAACTAAATATTACATCCACATAACAGCAGTTACTTCGCTTTCCGCTTGGCTTTGTACAGACATTTTATTTTCTATTAACTATTATTAACTATGAAATTTTTTAAAACTATTAAGTGGTACTACCACTATATTAAATCTCAAAAACATTTATAATATTAGAAACGTACACGATAAGTAAAATAAACGTTTGTTAAACCATACGTTTAAAGTTAAATAATAAATAGTTAATTATAATTTTAATTGTTTTACCCATTTGTGAAGTGTATTAATTAAATGGAATCTTCAGTTTAGTATTCGTTAATTTTTGTGCGACTTTTAATGAAAAGATACGCATGACTCGTTAAATGACATTCTTCAGAAAGTTCGTCTCATTCTCGGTAATTACAAGGGGAAATGAGGCTCTTATACTGATGTGACGAATGCTATTTACTGTTTACAAGCGCAACGACGCACTGGTATGCGGAAGCTTTATTGTGATTAGCCTAATTTTATTAAAAAAACCAATCGCTTGAAATATTTTCAAGTTCTGCGATCATCCAATGCTTAGTTTGTTGTATTACAATCGTGACTAGTATTTATGTTGACTAAGACTAATTATATTCGGATAATTTTGGCATAGATATCGTGTCTTTTAAGTATATCTGATTTAAATATACGTAAGCAATATAGCTAGAAGCGCGAGTTAAAAAAATATACACGTTAATTTAACATTTGACTAACATGAATTTTGTCGCACTATATCTGCCTATAACTTACACCGCGTTTAATCTAGCAGTTTAATTTCTACATAAATATGTAAATTGTTCAACATGAAATGCGATCCATTTTATCTCGGACTGTCGTCCACATTTTGACGAAAGTAACATTTATCTCATTGGTACTATATATAAGGTATAATCCGAAAATTCGTACCCAAAAAGTAACTAAGTAAGTTTTACCTCTAAAGTCAGAAGTTTCGAAGCGGTCGCCTTTATCCTTATCCGAGATCTTAGGTTTGTCTCCGCTCCGCAAGGATTCCCTCCACCCCCGCCCCCCTCGGTATAGTCTATGTTTTAGCATATACGTACAGGACGGGACGGAGGTTCGAACTTTCGATTTATGGGTCCTTGGGGTGCGGGTGTTCGCTCTACCCACCGCCTGTGGTCAGAGTGACAGGGTGGGTGATTAGGTGTGCACAATATTCCGCGTCCAAAGCAGCACCTGCGCCGCACGTTCATTGATCATGAGATGTACCGGCCGTAAGAATATATTCTGGGTTTGAGATCAATGGGGATGGATTGTTGTTGCTAAGAAAAATTGAATGATTGAATTCTCCAACACCTGAAACATTGAAATAATAGACCGCAGTAAAAGAAAGTTTTTAAGTTTATGTCATTTTTTACTAGACGAAAAGTATACGAGTATATTTAGATCTCTCATTTCTGACTCTCTTTTCAGACTATACTATAATTTAATTTAATCAATCTCTTAATTGATACATTTTAATGAAATAAAACATTTTGATTATCTTATTTCTAAAACTTTTTTTACTGGCAGGTAATAATTATTTTAAAGCATAATTCAATAAGAACATTGTAATAAAATTACAATATATGTATAGGTAGAAATAAAAGTAGAAATCAGTATACATCTTTCGCTATATAAAAATTGATTAGTATGAGTCCTTTGTATGCTAATGGTGGTTGCGATTTGATTCTTTGCAGTTTAAATAATATTCGCATTCTATTATTACCGAGAAGAAAGTTGAAAAACGTAGAAATAATGTGACGCGTAATAAAATCTCGCTCGGTGTTATGAAAGTCTAAGAAAACTTTGGTAGCGCAAACTTACTTCGCCAAAGCTGTGAGACGTTACTATTTAGAGGTCAAGTTTAAGGAGCCGTGCTGCGTCCTTGGATTCTCTCTCTCTCCCTCTTTCACACACTCTGGGAAACTTTATGGTCAGATCAAATGGGTGCGAGCTTCCACAAGATGCCAAAAGCTCCTCGAAAGCATGACTTAGTGCTAGACTACGTAAGATCTTACCGTCGTTAATACAAAGTGGAACGAGCAAATACGATCCAAGAGTTGGTTGTGTCATAGAGACGTAGTCGATTGTCAACACTTTCAATAAGCCTGCAGTAGTTTCTGTATGTACTAGTTGCGGATGAGGACGCCAAATTTAAATGGACGATCTTTAATTATATGTCCTAACTAATTTAAATTTCATTCGCATTTAAAAATATTATAAATGTTCTTTATGTCTCTCAAATTGTGAAACTTTAAATATCTTTTTGTAGATTATAAATATCTATTTATAAGCTAATTGTTTATGTATTATATATGTAAAATAAATTTTTACATGAATAATATACTTACTTTAAATTATTAGATTTAGATTTATACATACATTTCATACTTGTATCCTCTTAAATCGTATTTGTACATGGTATATGAAAATTATTCAATACCATAAATAGAAAATAAAACAAGAGAGAAATCAAAGTATTACCTACAGTAGGATTCAGAAATAATTTAAGATGGATTACTTATAAATAGCGTGTTTATTGTTACATTCACTCTACTCAATTTCGCTCGAACATGGTAAAAAATTAACAATAAATCGTGATGAAATAAAAAATAAGAATAAGGTGGTCGATATATAAATACATGCAAGACGCGTCAAGATGTCTTATAGAACGCAATATCTCCGATGATGTACTTATAATTACTTATCTCCAATATGCCTTATGAGCAGTACGACTCGATTTTGTTGCCTCATCGCTCGGGGATGTGGTTTTTCATCTTGCTCTTCGAGTCCTGGTATACGATGATGATGTCGTGGCGGATTATACGATCTCCTTCTATTAGGTATCTCTGAACGTCATGTGTCTCCCTAAGAATGGGTCAGGTAGGTTGTTGGTGCGTCCGTCTCCTTTGAAGGTTCCCGAACAAGAGAGCGAGCATCTTCCTCGCGAATTCACACAAGAATTGACGCGCCCCCAGTCTTATCGAAACTCTGGATCCTTACATTATCGAATCAAAATATCGTTCATACCACTATATATTTATATACATACAGATATGACGTGTATCGTTACATACTTTAAAACTAATTGAATTTCAATGTATTTTAATGATTTATGAAGAATTAAAATTCGTATTGTTCGAGTAAGGCATTTATTTTAATTTGTATATTTACATACAGACAGTATTTTTGAAAGTCTATTCTATAGCTGCTTGATAATGAATTAAATTTAAGATAATGATAAATAGTTATATTAAAATTTAGCAAAGTTGGGCAAATCTTTAAGAATAATCATATTTCACTTAACATTGAATACATAATGTTACAATAATTATACACGTTTCATTTAAACATATATTTTTAGAGTAAATTATTAACTATTTATAATAATGTGATTCTTTTAAATCGATGAATTTAACAAGTAGTAAAACTCATAAAACCTCGTATAACAAACCGTTGTATGTGGTATTCTAAATTTATATCAAATTTACTTGTTCATTATTTTAATATTTTTAAAAACTATTATAAGCTAACTACAAATTAATTTTGAATCTGTAATTTTGCTATAGCTTGCAGTAACATAAATTCAGAAATGTTTCTGTAACTAATCAGTACATAAATAATAATAGTGAGCTAAAGAGAAATGTATAGTAGTTATTATTTATGAAGCATTCAATATGAAATAAGTCAGTGAAAATTTTTAAATTATTGATATACAGGGAAATGATACTTTTCTTTATCTAGGATTAATCAAAAATGTTTAGATTTGTAACATAAATATATATATAGAGAATTACTAAAAACACATAAATTTTGTCATTTTACATTAATATGACTAATTTTCATGACCATATAATTCAAAATATGTGGATCCTTCAGAGGAATCGATATATATCTGCTGATAAAATATTTTTACCTATCGAACTATAACTACAAATTGTCTAATAACATGTAGTACCAAACCTTGTTGCGTAATTGAATAATCTTAACGCATACAAAAAAGTAGAGACGAAAAAGTATTCTCGATATTTATTTAAAGGATATATTTTGAATTGGCATAAAGTTAAAGAAAAGGCATTGTCTTAGCAAATATTGGAGTGTCCAAATAAAAGGTTGAAATCGGCACGTGTATGTGATCGGAAATAAAAATGGGATTGGTAATGCGGTCAATTAGGAACCCCTATGCTCGACGCTCGACCTTTCTTATTTTCCCTCTGCTACCCATATCGAGATAGTAGCGTAACAACCCACATGTCGTGGGTGCATTCGCACGTGAATATTTGCCTAAGTGATTGCCTCTCGGCTTTAAGATGCTCCTCGCGTGAGGACCATTCGAACGACCCGTCGCGGCTCGAGACCGCCTCCAGCTTCCGCTCACGGGTGCAACTTTGTACTTCAATTCGCGAAAGTCCTGAATGCGTGTGTACCTTTCGTACAACTTGCCTCTCGCCTCGTATAATATCGCACTATCCGTCTATCCGTCTTTCTCTCTTCTCGTTCTCTTACGTGCGGTCCGTCGGTCGAGCGAAATAAAGAGGGTAGAAAGGTTTCTGGCGCGTAAAAAGGGGGTTCGTGTTAAACTAACATTTAATTTGTAGCGTTGAATTACTGAAACTTGTAGGAGAGGAATTTGGCTTTTAGGATTTGAAACATTGGCTCGGGAGATGATTTATTTGTTATACGTTATTACATATACTAAATAATGGGGTGTAGGAAAGTTTGAACATTCGGGTTTCAAATTTTACCTCACAAATTTTATTAATCTTTTTCTATTACATAAATCATTTCAACGTATAATGTAGATTTTGTAAAAAATTTACAGAATTATTTAATAGCAATGCTTAATGTCATTTAGAAAGTCTATATAATTATATGCAATACAATTATATTAAAATTAGTCAAACGTTGTATTAACTTATGTGTGTCAGAGTACCAGTCCATGCGATTAGTGTAACAATATAATACTTTCTGAATTTAAAATTTTTAAATGTAAAAAATAAACGTGAAAATTTTTATGTAAATTAGCGATTTACATCAAATTTTTGAATGGGACGATCGAGATTGAAAACTTGCGACCCGCCCACAACTGGTTCTTGACGTGTAAGAAATGTTACAAAGTTATAAATAAAATAACAATCGAAAACCACATTAATCCAACTAGTATTTATTATTTTTTGAACTTTGCGTTAATGAATTTGTTTTTTAGCTATAAAATAAATATACAGAATATAGAAATGTAAATAAAATAGCGCGCATATGGAATGTGATAAAACAATCAATTCTTAGCATTATAAATCTTGAAATATAAATTAATTTAAATGCTCATTTGTCCGTACTTAAGGGTGTATTATCGTTATAAATTTCACGATGATGAATGAAAATAAAATCGCAAGAAAAAAAAGAATGCAAGAGAATTCAAGATACAGAAAATCCGTAAATTTTCGAGCGGTGCGGTCACGTGATTCCGAGGGATATCTTATTTCTCTGCTGTGGCATACATCATGGATGTTTCAACGTTCAGTGCGTGGTCCCCATTGCTCGAATGAATGTAGCGAGGATAATTCTGAACTGGCTGTGCCGCGCGAAAAACCGAGGGTGCGGAGCCGCACTGGATCTTGCACTCGCATCATTGGGGGAAAGAAAGTTGCTTTGCTTGGCAAACGTTTAAGAGACAGAAGACAGCTAGATAACGAACGAGAAAAAAAAGAAGAAAAAAGAATATGCTAGAAAAGAATGGGCGTGAGAGCGAGATAAAGGAAATACAGATTAAGGGACTTTAATCGGTATTAGAGTTCCATACTCGAGGTATACATTTTTTTTAATTTTACTATTTTAAATACAAGTGCAGGTTTAAAGTAAATTTATTTTTTTCGTGTAGTTTGATGAGCAAAATATTAAAAGGGTTGCATTTTTAGTTGCTGGGTAAAAAAATTGAAAAAACTGGGTAGTGTTATTGGTAATAAAAGGTTGTTCTATAAAACTGCAAATATTAATGTAATATTATAGTTTTATTATATCAATACGGGATGCTTTTATCAGAATCTACAATTTGTGTAATATTTTTTCGTTGTCATAAGGAATACATAGACTTTAAAACTTCTAGATTATATTAGAATTTTTAGAATAGAACATCAATTTTATTATATAATTAAATTCACAGCCTAAAAATTGGGTGGAAAACACAATTTAAATAACGAACGTATTCGTCTAAAATTCTTTGAAACAATAATTGCATGCCCAATAATTATGCTAAAATTCACTATTCTTATATATATATATATAGAAACGAGGAAAAAAGGGAAGTATGCGCGTGAGATTGCAATAGTGTATAAAAACATAGGGATAAAAAATGTATAGTAATCAAGAGACAAGAGGTAAATAAGTAGAATGATAATCCAAGAAAAAAAATAGATAAAGATAAGGGATACCGTGTCAGAAAAACGAAAGGGAGTAGGAATAAAAAAAGTAAAGGAAAAAGAATAAGCAGTGGATCCCATCGTGCCGCACCGCCGCCGCCGACGAAGGCAAGATCAGTACATTACAGATAAAGTGGGAGAGACCCTCCCTGGACTTTTTTAAGTCATAAATCCTTACGGCCGAGAAGTGTTTGCTGAACTGGTTCCTTCCTTCCTAACTCAATTGCTCCGCGCGCCGCTGCGTGATCTACGGCACAGGGCCCCGACCTTCTATCCCCGAAATCACGGATTCGTTCGTTCGCTCGCTTGCACGCTCAAGTCCTCCTGCCCCGGATTTTACCTCCGAGCTGCTCTCCCATTCCTTCTTTCTTTTCTTATATTCCAAAGTTCGCTTTGGCTTTCGAAAAGGTGTTCCATAAAACTGATACGCTTTATTTGAAATTACCTTTTATTGAACGTTTTCTTGGCTCACGTTCACTCGGGATTTTGGTTATAAAATTGTCTGATCTATAAGAACATCTAATGCAAATTATTGGATTATTTCATAAGCTGATTATAACTTCGGATGTTTACGCAAATTCTAAAAATCTGTTACGTTATTTATTTCCAAATGTAATGAGTATAAATATACATATTATACCAAGTGGAAAATAAATTGATATGCAAACATTTATAATCAGCTTTTGTTTGTATCAATATCTGATGTAGGCAATAAAAATTTTAAGAAATCGCAATACGAAGTAGTGGAAAATTGAAAAGCAATAATTCACCGTATAGCTCAAACCACTTTTTACGTAAGTATCGATGTGTAATGAAAGCATACATAAAAACGTTATTATTGTCTTGATATTAACTCCATTGAATAGTTTTCTTTTGTGATGTTTACTTTAAAATACAATAAAAATAATAAAAGTAGTTTAACACTTTTGTATTATCTTTTCGTAGAAACTGTAATAGTGTATAGAAAATAAAACAACGGTATCATGCATAACGAGACTTTGCGCACTCGCGCATTCGAAAAACAATGGCAAAAGCTTGGACTCTGTTGCGTGCGGAGAGCCTCCGAAGGGGGCAATATTCCGCGGAGTTCCCAAGTTAAATACATTACTGTGCACTGTCGCGGGGAATATTGTGTCCTTTTATCTCAAACCACCGTGGCGTGGTGGGCAAGGCTCTTCGCGAACACTGTATAGCTTAAAAAGCAGAGGAAAAAAAATAGAATACAAACAGGGAGAAGTAGACATGGCAAACCGAATGAGAAAGCTCAGCGAGAGCGAGAGAGAGAGAGAGAGTGAGAGAGAGAGAGAGAGTGAGAGAGGCGATTGTGACCAAAGAAATGGTGGAGGTAGAGGAGAAGAGAGAGGGAATCATCCCCAATCTCCTGAGAGACAAACGGCGTTCCACAGAAACGGAGGAGGAGACTTTCTATCTTTTCAGCATTGTCAGGAGGTGGAAGGTAGGGTCACGCTTCTTGCAAAACCATAAAGAGGATTCCCCGTCATTAAATCGTTTTCCTGGGTACGGGTACGCGCTCAGAGAACCGATTTGTGTTTTTCTCTTCGTCCGACCGACGTTACTGGTGGCTCGAATTAGTTACAGAAGCGTAAACACCTTCTCTCCCATACCCTAGATGGAATATAGAATAACACCTTTTCTTCCATACACACTCTTCGAGCCTACATATACATATACTTATGTTTGTGTAGCTGAGTGAACTTTCATTTTCCTTGAGTACCCGGACATAGTAATAATTAGATTATCTATTTATTTATATTACATACACATGTCATCTAACGTAAATATAATAATAATTCAGACAAAGTAATCAGTATATTATTATTAGTAAACAACAACTGTTCTGTTTTCAGTTATTTCACTCATAAAAAGATTGCTTTTGATAAAGAAACTTTTTTAACAATTTATTTACATAGTTTTTGAGATACTGGTCAGATTTTCAATATTTCAGTACGGACATTTAACAGAATTAATGGATTATTAAGTTTTTTTATTGAATTTATTAGCGAATTTAAAAATTAGACAAAATGCGTAATCTTCCTGATGGAATAAAATACATAAAATACCGAAACCAATACTTATAGTCTACTACATTGTTTTTACAAATAACAATTGCTATTTACTAGTTCACGTAAAAATAGTGAATGATAATTTTGGTTATTTTCAAGTACAATTAAGAGAAAATACATAAACATATGTTAATAGAATATACGAACTTTATTGATTATAAAATAAAAGTAAATAAAGTACTATATGAATGATAATAAAAAGTAAGTGAAAAATAACAAAATAGAATAGTAAAAACGTCAAGTTACGGTAGAAAATGTAGATACAAAGTGCAAGCAATATTATCATATGCCTGTGATAGTTGAAAGTCTAGCATCCTCACTTCATTATCCGTAAAATTTGCGATTCGAGGATCTGGGAAACGGTGCCGAAGGCGAAGGGGCACCCGATGTCCAAGCTATAACAGCCTTTTCCGAGCCTCTCAAGTCGAAAACGAAGGAAAAGAAGAAAAAGTGAGCAGCAAAAAGGTAATATAAAAAGCAACAAAAACTCTCGCATCCACACTTGCCTCCTACTATTGAGGGATCGAGCTTTGGGTTTCTCCTCAAGCGCAATACCGAGCGTGCATTGCGCGCACGTAGGTGTACACCCTCCGCCCTCCTTCTCCTCCGGTGTAGCGTGAGAGGAGAACTAGAGGAGCGAAGAGCAGCAGCAGCCACTGCTACTCCAAAGAAGAGGTGAACGGAGATGGAGAGAGAGAGAGATGGTGAGAGAGGAAGGGAGACGGAGAGGGAGAGGGAGAGGGAGAGAGTGAGAAAGGAGAAGAGCCGAGAAGAGAAGAGAGAGAATATTGAGGTCAGCGCGTTTTTCCCCTGCGCGCTAAGGGCTTGCGCAGGAGTGGGCGGAGGTGGCGCACACACCGGGTCGAACCTCTCCGCTCTCACCGGGAAACGAGACGATTGGGCTCGGCCGCGGAACGCCCCGGCGTGCGTGGGCGTCCGACGCCGCCTCCGACATTTTTTCACCCGTTTCCTCTGCCTTCGTTGCTCCTTTTTTTACTTCTCCTTTCGTTTTGCGCTCCTCACGGTTTTTTCGTTCTCGAGGCTTTTGCCACCGCCGTCGCCTCTTCTTATTTTCCCCTTTTTCCCGGAGCGGAGCTCTGCTCCTCTAGGATTCGCGCGACCCGAGCGTTGCTTCAAACTCCCTCGTACCTCTCTCCTCTCTCCTCTCTCCTCTCTCCTCTCTCCTCTCCTCTCTGCTCTCCTCTTTCCGCTCTTCGCTCTCCGCTTTCTCTGTCGCTCTCTTTTACTCTCTTGCTCGTTAGTTCGCTTTCTCTCCTATGCAACGTGAAGCTAGAGTGCGTCCCTCGCTTCTTTTTCCCTGGAAGCGCATGCACAGGGAGACGGTAATACGTTCTACCTTGATTTCGCTGCAAAAGAAGCACGGAATGATCCTTTCGACGTGCGCTCGCTTTTCTCTTTTATCTCTCTCTCTCTCTCTCTTCACCCCCGCCCTCCTCTCTATCTCTATCTCTCTCTCTCTCTCTCTCTCTCTCTCTCTCTCTCTATCTCGCCCGCTGTTACTTTTCCCTTTTATGGCGGTAGTCTTTGGTTTTACTTTTTTCAAAGCTAACCCCGCGATCATTTATTATTTAGAGTGCTTTTATGCACCTCTAGTCGTAATTGATCTGGAAATTTTTTATAAATTTCAGTTGACGTAATTTAAGGAATTCCGAAAGTCACTTTTTGAAATCACAATAATATTTATATATAGAATAGCAGAAATAAGTTTTACACGACAAATGTTAATAGATTAATTAGACTTTTATAAAAATGTAAATGCAAAATTTATGGATGGAAAAAATGAAATAAATGGCAACATAATTGCTATACAGAGCGAAGAAACTGTGTTGTTGTATTTAAAAACTTATATTTATTCTAAATAATTTGGAATTTTCAATTCTTTAACATTCGTGTTACCGTACTGTTGTATATTTTGTATGTGCGTGCGTGCATGTTTACCTGCGAGCATGTGTGTCTGCGTGTATGTGTGTGTCTACGTTATACATATTCTGCATCACCTATTTACAATAAACAACAAAAATTGATATAAACAAGTCCATAAAACGTACAACATATTTTTCAACCAAGCTGAACGTATATATAACCAATTAGTAAAATTACATCAGCCATTTATTGTTAATCGTGCATAGAACAAATTGAGGGACTTGCCAAGAACACGCCTTTGTTTCGCACAGCTTTAATTAGCATCGAAAATATACTTTTTCTTACATTGGACATCTTAGACTACCGAATACTAAAACCAGTCTTATTTCAGTTTAAGTAAAGTTGTCTCTTTAATAATTTTCAATATAAACATATTGTCATACACATAAACTAATTATAATTATTTATTATTAAGCTATCGCTAGTAAACGCAATATATCTGTAACGATTGTTTATTTACAACGTTCACTTATTCATTTTCAATGTTTCTTAAGTATATGAATATAAAAATAAAATACCAAAATATATGAAAGATTCAAGTAATCAAAAGTCAAGTATAAGTAGGGGAGAGGCGGCTATGCGTGGCATGGCGGGTCAACTTGACACCTCAAATATTTATTTGAATTTTACATGTTTCAGTGCAGACACTTAAGGAATTTTAAAATATTACATTATTCTATTTTCCTCTTGAAAAAAAATGTTAAAAACATTATTCTAAATAAATTAATACGCATTTAAAATTATTGATTGAAAAGTGATGCAAGTTTCATTTTATATACAAATAATATATATAAAAAAACTTAATAATTTTTAAAAAAGAACATAATTATCTTGTAGTTTTTAATAGAGACTATCTTGCCTGACTGTGTTTTTTGTTTAAAACATTAATTTAAACGAATATTAATTGCTTAAGAAGTAATAATTGGGGGGGCATGCGTGGCACCCCTGCGGGGCATGCGTAGCACACGGCACTATAATTTCACAAACTAATATATCGATCAGCTGATGAGTTTATAACCTTTCAGATCATAAAAATGTAGTATAGTAATAGGTAGATATCCTGCAGTATTTAAGTAATTTAATTGTTTAAATATATAGTTCTTAAGATACGTATTCAATGGTGCGGAATTATAAAAAGAAAAACCACGTTCTTCGTTGGAATGATGGGCAATTACATTTAAAAATAATAACTTGATCAAAATCATTTAATAAGTGAATAATGAAATTAAAATTCCAATTTCATATATTGAACAGGCTAAGCCTCTGTTGAATTTATTGGTAACTAATATAAATTATTATTTGTAAATTAAAAGTTTTATTTGTACGCTATTGTTAGAAGAAAAAGTGAGCAGCAAAAAGGTAATATAAAAAGCAACAAAAACTCTCGCATCCACACTTGCCTCCTACTATTGAGGGATCGAGCTTTGGGTTTCTCCTCAAGCGCAATACCGAGCGTGCATTGCGCGCACGTAGGTGTACACCCTCCGCCCTCCTTCTCCTCCGGTTGTAGCGTGAGAGGAGAACTAGAGGAGCGAAGAGCAGCAGCAGCCACTGCTACTCCAAAGAAGAGGTGAACGGAGATGGAGAGAGAGAGAGAGAGATGGTGAGAGAGGAAGGGAGAGGGAGAGGGAGAGGGAGAGGGAGAGAGTGAGAAAGGAGAAGAGTCGAGAAGAGAAGAGAGAGAATATTGAGGTCAGCGCGTTTTTCCCCTGCGCGCTAAGGGCTTGCGCAGGAGTGGGCGGAGGTGGCGCACACACCGGGTCGAACCTCTCCGCTCTCACCGGGAAACGAGACGATTGGGCTCGGCCGCGGAACGCCCCGGCGTGCGTGGGCGTCCGACGCCGCCTCCGACATTTTTTCACCCGTTTCCTCTGCCTTCGTTGCTCCTTTTTTTACTTCTCCTTTCGTTTTGCGCTCCTCACGGTTTTTTCGTTCTCGAGGCTTTTGCCACCGCCGTCGCCTCTTCTTATTTTCCCCTTTTTCCCGGAGCGGAGCTCTGCTCCTCTAGGATTCGCGCGACCCGAGCGTTGCTTCAAACTCCCTCGTACCTCTCTCCTCTCTCCTCTCTCCTCTCTCCTCTCTCCTCTCTCCACTCTCCTCTCTCTGCTCTCCTCTTTCCGCTCTTCGCTCTCCGCTTTTCTCTGTCGCTCTCTTTTACTCTCTTGCTCGTTAGTTCGCTTTCTCTCCTATGCAACGTGAAGCTAGAGTGCGTCCCTCGCTTCTTTTTCCCTGGAAGCGCATGCACAGGGAGACGGTAATACGTTCTACCTTGATTTCGCTGCAAAAGAAGCACGGAATGATCCTTTCGACGTGCGCTCGCTTTTCTCTTTTATCTCTCTCTGTCTCTTCACCCCCGCCCCTCCTCTCTATGTCTCTCTCTCTATCTCGCCCGCTGTTACTTTTCCCTTTTATGGCGGTAGTCTTTGGTTTTACTTTTTTCAAAGCTAACCCCGCGATCATTTATTATTTAGAGTGCTTTTATGCACCTCTAGTCGTAATTGATCTGGAAATTTTTTATAAATTTCAGTTGACGTAATTTAAGGAATTCCGAAAGTCACTTTTTGAAATTACAATAATATTTATATATAGAATAGCAGATTTAAGTTTTACACGACAAATGTTAATAGATTAATTAGACTTTTATAAAAATGAAAATGCAAAATTTATCGATGGAAAAAATATGAAATAAATGGCAACATAATTGCTATACAGAGCGAAGAAACTGTGTTGTATTTAAAAACTTATATTTATTCTAAATAATTTGGAAATTTCAATTCTTTAACATTCGTGTTACCGCACTGTTGTGTATTTTGTATGTGTGTGCGTGAATGTTTACCTGCGAGCATGTGTGTGTGCGTGTATATGTGTCCACGTTATACATATTCTGCATCACCTATTTACAATAAACAAAAAAATTGATTTAAACAAGTCCATAAAACGTACAACATATTTTTCAACCAAGCTGAACGTATATATAACCAATTAGTAAAATTACATCAGCCATTTATTGTTAATCGTGCATAGAACAAATTGAGGGACTTGACAAGAACACGCCTTTGTTTCGCACAACTTTAATTAGCATCGAAAATATACTTTTTCTTACATTGGACATCTTAGACTACCGAATACTAAAACCAGTCTTATTTCAGTGTAAGTAAAGTTGTCTCTTTAATCATTTTCAATATAAACATATTGTCATACACATACACTAATTATAATTATTTATTATTAAGCTATCGCTAGTAAACACAATATATCTGTAACGATTGTTTATTTACAACGTTCACTTATTCATTTTCAATGTTTCTTAAGTATATGAATATAAAAATAAAATACCAAAATATATGAAAGATTCAAGTAATCAAAAGTCAAGTATGAGTATATTGATATTAATATTATTAAATTGTAATCTATTAAAATTTTGAAAAATTCGATATATATGAACGTGTTTAATCAGTATGATACTCATTTAGCGAAGTGAAAGTTATTACGTTAATTTGAATATTAAATTAAATATATTTAATTATAAGCAATTATAAAAAAATACCACCTGCAAATTCATTTTAAATTAATACTTCAAAAATGTTAATAAATATAGGTTAATATGAAATATTTACGCCGTAAAAACGTACATTTATGTATCTTTAGACAGAAGTGAATACAACGAGTGAAAAATTAAGGGTCACTTCGAGCGATAAATTTGCGGCTGTCCACTCAAATATTTTTCGTGCTTTAGACACTCAGGAGACCGAGGTTTTTTTGCCCTTACTCGGTTCCTCGGTTCCGGCAGATACGTTCCCCTAATACTTGCATATTCACAAATCATTTGCGGCCGTTACCAAAGAATTTCGATTCTACTCTATAGGTACATTATTTTCTTAACCTAGTTGTTGTTAATGTTATTAAATAATAATAACTATCTTACCAAATTAATATTTTTAATTGTGTGTATGATAAACTTTATGTTCTGATAAAGTTTGACGCAAGCAGTTTATAAGGTTTATACGATAGTCCTTTAAGATGCATTTAAATCTATGACTTTAGCAATTTTACCTGTTGAAGTCGACGAACTTAGTCGAAAAATTGTTGCAATTTTGAATGGTTGCTATTAGTTGAAAAATTGACAATCAAATATCCTAACGGATATGAATATTAAACAACATTATTGTATAAGTATAAAATTCAAGCTGTAAGTTTTATATTGATATGATTTTATATTGATATGATAATTTTAATATTTCTTCTAAAGTGTGTAATATAACATTTGTAAATTTTTGATACTTTCATGTTTGAAAAAAAGTTTTGTTAGAGAGGCGGGACCCTTATTGCTAGCATCGCCGCGTCGCTTGCTTGCGATAGACCGAATCGACCTCTTGAAGTAAATAAATGAATAAGCGAGTTCAACGTGGAAATTAAAAAGTTTCTTCCGATAAAATTTCATAAATTTCATAAACAGCATAGTGAAATTTATTTGTTTCGAAAAATTGCAAGAAGTTCTCATAAAATTTCACATGCAGTCTAGTAATTTTTACTTAATTTTGTGTTAATTTTGCAGCAAATCTGGTTCTATTTGGACAAATTTATACAGTTGAAAAGACAATATATTTATTTTCTTATTTACCTTGGTAATTATTAAGTAAAAATTTATTTGCATTTGATTATTTGTAGGGATGTGCGAGTAATCGAAAAATTCGACTCAAGGTGAGTATTCGAGTTATCATAACAATAAAATTGAACGAGTTATTTGCTCGTTTTGTATAAACTGTCGTACATACACATCAAGCCATTTGAACATTTTGATTGTTCATGACTTGTTTACTTTTATTGAAGAAAAATCTGTACGTAGGAATAAGATTGATTGAGCAATTTGATCAATTCGGTTATCAACCCGAATAACTCAGATTATTTGAATAACTCTGATTATTTGAGTGACTCGGTACTTTTCGAGCAGCTCAGACTATTCGAGTCATTAGATTATTATGAGTAATATGATTTAGGTCAATTATTCGAGTCGACTCGTTTTTCAGTTTGATATCATCAAGTCGATTTTTTTAAACTATTGAAGACTCTAAATAATCAACATTTATATTATAGATATAGATATATATATAATTCTGAGATAAAATCTATGATATCACACTATACTGTATGCGTATATAACATAGTCTTAATCCTTAAACGAACATCGCTTTTAAAAGCCTTGAAACTTAAATAAGAAAGTACATTAGATAGAATTAATTTTTAATAGGATAAACTAAAATTGATTTGTATTAATAATGATACATGGGCGTACTCAAAGAAATAATCTATATCGAAAATATGATGGATTTTTGACATGCGACACGGAAAGCGTCCACCTCTCGAGTTAAGAATGACAATTCGGTTGGAGAAAGAAAAATTTCTCACTCGTCTTATTCCATCCCTTAGGTTTAAGAGAGCGAAGTTGCTTTCCAGGCAAACAGGACTCTAACTTCATGCATATCGATGCATTAGAGAAATCTATATTTTATGTAACGTGACGGGATACATCCGAGAAGTTGGATGACCCAAAGTATCCGTCCTATCCCATGGGAAATGGACCTTCGATAAAGACCGGAGGCGATCCACAAATTTTTCCCTGGCTTCTCAATGTATCACGTATGCTTTTAATACATATTTTCTTTTCCAATTTTACGTGTTGTATTGTGTGAAGGCTATTCTAATACAAATCTATTTTAAATCGAATTTTTAAAAACGTGTAGTGATTATACTAAGATTACATATGATTATAGTAAGATCACAGTCTTGGTTAATATACATAAAGTAACAGAAGCAAACCACGTTTAAAGTAATATTTATCTTTGTTCTAAAAAAATATTTATTATTATTAACAACATATACTAATAAAACTTTTTGGTCATTACAACGGTAAATAAGTGTAACGTTAACCTTTTTAATATTGAAGATGTCTTGAATTACTTATGCATATACCACATCTAATATATTAGTTGACATAATTGTTAATGTAATGCGGATAAAATGTTAAGAACTTAATTAACGAAGGTTTGATTGCAAAATTATTTTGATTGAACGATGTTGGGAACATAGCAATTGTTTCTTTGCATAAATAGCTGCAATAGAATTAGTCTGTCTTTTTACCAGCGAGAATTTGAATTAAAAAGAAGGAAAACAATTCTTACATTAGAGTCCGGAGAATTCGTTGAAATGACAGTCTGGAAGAAAAAGAGTGCGATGGGTTCATTAGGTATTGTAATCGACGCTGGTCCCGTCGCTAATGAAGATAATGATATTAAGGTTTATGGTGGGGTTGCAGTTAAAGGGACAAAGAGAAAGAGACTTACTGAAAAGCTTTTCCAAGTTTATTTGAAAAATCCCCGATAATCGTATTAGTATATTTTTGTAAGTAAATGTTAAATCTTAAAATATATATATATAAAAACCAGTTACTTTCTTAAATATTTTATAATTCTTTTGTAATTTATGTACAACTGCTGTTTAAATTATGTAACAAAGCTATTGATAAATTACATTTTTTATTCTTGTAATATTTTATAAACTACTAATATACTATACGAATTATACGTGATTATTCTAAAGTTCCACTTGTTTCTCATATTTGGCTTACTTAAATTAAAGGATTTGAAATATTTTTAGTTACTGGATTATTTACATAACTTCAACGGATTTAGTTTCTACCGTATTTGTTTAATAAGAAAATCGGTCATTTTATTATTTGAAAAGAGCTTGCTGTAATAAACGAGTAAGTTAGCGTATATTTATTTTCTTTTGAAAACTGTTAAATCCCTTAATATGAAGTTGTGTGTGTCTTAAAGCGTTGAGTCCGGCAACATTTTCAACTGTATTCTATTAAACGGCGTAGCGTTAATTGAAACCTCGATATTACAGAACACTAACCCAAAGCCTGACTACGTCCTCTTGTGTATCTTGAAAAGTAAACAAGTCGCTGGTCACACAGCAAATAAGGCGTAAATAAAATATATGGAATACTCTATAGTTTCTCAACTTTCCATATACCCTTCTCTTGCCTTTTATTGGCTTATTTTTCTTCCGGAGAAAGTAGCCTTTTCAAATTCTTCGAAAAGTTTCAGTCATTATATGGTAATAGAGTATTACTTGTCTTGTAATATAGTTATTAAATATTTCGATATATTTCGTATAAAATTCAGTTTGTCCTCTACTTTATACCTCACAATAAAAGGAATTAAACATAAAATATGTAGTATTCAAGTAATAAAGCAAAAAATAATTTTAATGAAATAATGATTTACTTTTAAAATAAAAATATTAATAAATATAATGAGAAAAATTAAAATACTGTATTATATTGTAGGTGGAATTTTGAGTTTGATATATTTGCATAGGATACATATTTAAAACTAATTCATACATAGGGAAGCCACGTCATTAGGCTTTATCTTTTAGTACTATTATAGTACTTTTCGATAGCAGTGTTAAAATGTTGAAAATCATCTTTCATACGTGTATCGAATAATATTTTTTGATACAAGGGGTGTAAATGCGATTTTTAGAAAATGAAATGTATAAAAAAATAATTTTTTGCCCAAGAGCTTAGAATTGAATTATTTGATCGTAAGTATAGCAAGCGAATAACGGTCTTTCACTTGCATAGGTAGAATAGTATACATAGAATTGTTCCATACGGTAGACTCACGTCGGCCGTATCGGTCACGTACGAGTGGTATCTCAGGAAGAAGGCAGCGAAGAGAAAGAGGTGGAAAGTGAGAGAGAAAGAGAGAAGCAAATCCCTAGGACCAGTGGCGCGTGTTTGCCCATACATCACCGACGGACGTATAATGCGATACACCAGCCTTCCACCCGCCACTCCCCATTCCCTCCCTCCTCTTAGATTTTCTTTCTCTCGCTACGAGCATGTTTTCGAGTCCGAAATATATATTCCGACCGGCCGCGTCTGACTGTAAATGCATGTGACTACTGCTGTCCAGTGGAGCTGACGCGCGAGGCTCTCTCGCTCAGAAAGGAGGCGAAGGAGGCAAGAGAGAGCAGTATAGCTGTGGAGTATGGACCAGAAGGAGATACGGCGATGTAGAGAATAAGGGAGGAGAGAGAGAGAGAGAGAGAGAGAGAGAGAGAGGAAGGGTGAGAGAGGGAGGGAGAGACGGGAGAGAGCCGCAGCGCGGAGAAGTGTCGCTAACTATTTTACGTAACTTCGCCGACAGTTTGGCCCGCGTTGACCACGTACGTCCGGCCCTGACTCTCCCATGGGAGAAAAGGAACGCCAGCAAGGCTGCTAGTAGTTTCGTCGGTGCGCGCGCACGCTTGTCCCAAGATATGCATACGTGACGGACGGAACCTGAACCCCTTTTCGCTTTCTCTCTCTCTCTTATAGTACCACGTTGAGCTTAGAATACATTTTAGGAGAGAGATGTCAAGTTTCCATTTCATTCGTTTATATGCGCCTGGGTTATATCGTATTTTCACGCCAATCTAACGCCGCCTGATGTTCTTATGCAAAGGAGAAGTGAACTCACTCTCTTACTCCCTCTTTCTCTCTCTCTCTCTCTCTCTCTTTCACTCTCTCTTTCTCTTTCTCTTTACTGCTCTTTCCATCTTTCTGTTTTCCAATAATACCGGTGCACGATGAGAATGCGAATCGAAAATTGAACCCATGATCTCTAAGGATTGTTCTAATTCGTGTTTTTCATGCTAAGTCGATATAAAAACAGTTCATTTTTTATGATAAGTTTCCCTTCGATAGTACGTTTAGACAAGAAAGGCTAATGAACAGGGAAAAATCTTAAAATTATATGTACCCGTTAAAATCTAAATATATTTAATTTATGCGGTTAAAGATAATATGATTAACTTTATTTTAATTATATTTGATAATTAAATAAAAACAAAATATAATCTAATCAAATACAGTATTCTAACAAAATAATATAGCAGTCACTTAATAACTTATTTCCACACTACAACACCCAAGTGTGCTAGAGAAATTGAAAATGTGTTGCAAAACTAAGTTTTTGATAATAATATCAAAATTTTACTATTTACAAAATTCGTGAATAAAAATATTGCTTGTATATTTTTGGATATACCATTAATATTGCACACTTTTTTTGAAATAAAGATAATGATAAGAGATTTCAAATTCATTCAAATGTTATACGTCGCAGGCTCGAATGAAGTTAATAAATATATAAACTAATACAGTCCAATTTCTTATAAAGGTTTATAAATACAGCAGCTACTTAGGCTTCTATCAATCCCCAGCCCTATGTTTTTTTTCTCACGAAAAGTCTCGTAGGCTTAATAGGAGAAATGTTAATACGCAATATCACGGAGACGTAGAAGAACGCAATCACATTATCCGCAAAAGTGGGTGAACAAATCCGAGAAGACATGGAGTTGGATGCGTGAATCGCTCATCGTCGCGCCCTCGAGTAGAGCGTTCACGCGCGGGCTCATCGGACGCGTCCCTCGGCCGGCCAGATTTACTGCGCTCTCCTGTAATTATCATCATAAAGTCGAGTTTACGAGCAGTAAGGGCCCCTCGTAAAGGAATGCTTCATTTCGTTCACCGGCGCGAGAGTCCGTCGTTGTAGACTTCTTCCCTCTTCCCTCCCCCACGTGGAAAAGGACGCCCAGCTTCATTTCTCGAGCGCGACCAGAGCTGAGCATTTTCACCACTCCAATAACGAGTATAGAGATTCCAATTCTTACGGTGTGCATTACGCTACCGAAGGAGGAACTGTTTTATAACGCGAACTTTGTGGTCGAACGTATCTTCTTTAGAATATACATTATACTTTCATTACTCTTCAAAAGAACCAGCAGTTTAGAGTTCACGAGTGATATTATTGACGTGCATCATTGCAGACTAGCTGTATTAGATTTTTTATGCGAAATTATGGGTCATTTTTTAAGTTTTCTAATAAAGGTTAACATAAATTACTATAATTACTTCAAAATTTACCTATAATTACTCAAGTTTTTACGTATATATTTTAACGAAAAAGTAAATATCTGCAATATATGTTTGTAGTAGTATTGTATAACACAATTCTTAAAGGAGTTTGTGACATTTAACATTGCTCGTTTTTGTCCTTTCAATTTGGTGCTAATTATATTATATAATTATAATTACACTTGATCAAAATATATTCCCCTGCAGTGGCGCTTGTCTCAGTTCGTGACCATTTTTTTGTTTAATAAAGAGAAATAAAAAATAAATCATAGCTTATTTAATTGTTTTCAATATTACGTTAAATATTATACAAAATATTGTACATTATCTTGTGACTACTTTTTATTTTAATTAACATAATAAATTAAGTAAAATTTGAGAGTTACTATATTTTCGAAATAATTGAAAATCTAATACTAAACGACATTAATCCGTCGCTAAATCTTTGTTTTTGTCGTTCTTAGCTGTTGTCGTTGAAGCTTTATATTTCTCACGTTCTCCAAACTGCTATATACAGGTATAGAAAGCTCGGAAGAAATCAATTATGGAACTTTTCAAATTTGTCGGTAATATTGAAATTTCTTTTATTCCCAGTAGAGCTCGCACAATTCAAGTCCATCGTCAGTCGATGAAAATCCGTAAAGTATGTATCCAAAGGAGTAGATTGCCGCGTAAGAAATGAAGGAGTAGAGATGGGAGCGAGGAAAACTTTTTGTTTTTCGTTCATCTATTGTCTCTCTATTGCCGGTTTGCGTCGCCCGCTCTGTCCCTCTTCTCATTTCTGCGGGTGTGCACTAAAATGAGTCGACAGACACCGGACGGTCTTATCATAGAGAAGGGCTTTTGTTCGTTTTCGCGCGCTTATGCATACCCGATAGATATTACGACGAGATTGAAAAAAAAATGGATTGGGAAGTGTTTCTCTGTCTTATAAGAGTTTTTTCGGTGTACTTTGTGGCAAGTAGTTCGTAAAATCTTATTGCGCGATTGAACGAGCAAGTGCTTTCAATTGAATTCTTCCTCCATGCTTAAATGTGCGAATATTCTACCATTTGCATTGGTATTAGTTCAATTCCTTAGTTAGTCCTTTAATAAATTCTAGAACTGTTTTGCCTAATGGGATTACTTTTGAAAGAAAGTCTGACAAATAGATACTTTTTTTTCCTTTGAACAAACTGTATCGTACTTATTATTATGTAATATTATACGCAATTCACTATAATTTTTAGTAACGACAATAATTTTTATATTATACGTAATAATTTATATAGTACCGTAAAATAATTTAATACAATATATGTAATGTAATATTTAGTTGAGTTAAACAACACAAAATAAATGGTAACATTTAAAGTGTATAATTTATATTCGTAACATATTTTTTGTTTTGCATGAAAAACCTGAAAATCTTGACTATAATATATATACATATTTTAAGGCATATATATAGCCGCACTTCTTTCATTTGTCGTCGCTTTCCATCTGCAACGGGCGTCTAAGGAAGGCCTCTAGCTCCTTACTGAGGAGACCAAAGCTAGAGTGCTGTGGTCGAAACGCCAATTTTTAAATTATAAAGGTTTACTCTTGGACTTCCACCAACCATAGTGGACGAAGAGTAAAAACCCTGCTTAATAAAGCATATTGGTTCGCAGAACCCGATAATATTTATATTGTAATACATATTTTAAGTTAAGACTAGCTTAGAATATGTGGCTCTTCTTCATTATTTGCCCTCTTCTCCTCCCCCCCCCTCCACGATGTTTTTTTTCAGTGAATAATCGATGAAAAAATTACATAAACATGAGTATTAATATTTCTTTGGTGTAATTGCAACTACATATATATCTTGAATTGTTGAGTACGAGCCTCGGGACGAGCAATAAACAAACATACATGTGCATACACACACACCCACTCATAAATACACGTGCTATTGGGTTATTGGATTTATTTAAAAGTGTATTAAAATAAATTTACATTATATTTTCCGGTGATAAATAAAAGAAGTGAATGATTAGTTCCAGTTGTAAGTAATATTAGTATTAATTGTTTGTTTAAAGGTTCGGTACTTTCTGCATTATTTTGATATTATCTATAGAAAAATAGTAAGTAAATAATAATATTACTAATAAAAACCATATTTATCATTTTTTAAGTCACCTTGATCACCAATAATACAATTTATACATTTATTTTAACTTAATAAAGTTCCTAGGATAGTGAACTTTGTATATTGTTTTGCGTATTTTTTTAAACATAAGTTTTTATTAATAACTTTGTAAATTAAATGTATATATTTAATTAATTTTTATTATTTTCACATATTTATTTGTAATGTAGATAGTACAATTTATCAATCAATAGGGTACGATGCAGTAGTTTAGGATCAAATAGCATGTGATATCCTTTGTCGTTTCTCTAATTGTTGGTTTGTAACTGTAACTGTACACGACACTCTGTAACTGTCATATAAAAAGTAACGCAACTTCTATTATTATTTCTAATGGGATATTTTCAATCCTGAATTCTATAGATACCATCAATAATGATAAACAATATTTTTTTCAAAATTTTATATAATTTGCAGATAAAAATGTATTTAGGTGTTTTTACATATAAAACGTTAAAAATAGACATAAAATCAAAAAATGTTAAGATTTCCATTTTTAATTTTGAAAATCCCCAAAATTATGTTAAATTTACTCTATAAAAATGTACATTAATATCTAAAATGTGTAAGAAAAAATTTAAAGGGAAAAAATTGTAGTTGTTCGACAAAAACTGACCCTTTATATACGGGAGGTTATATATTTATATTATATATTTATATAATTTAAGATATAAATTGTTAAAAAATAATTTTTTCAATAAAAATGTATATATCTAAATATGTATAATAAACTTATACACTTATATGGTTTTACTAAGAAGTAATAGATCCAGATCATAAACTATTTTTCCGAAGTTTACAATGACATATAATGCAAGTGATAATACCAAAAGTTAATTAACATAAGATAGAGTTTATGTATTTTACAACGTGCCCTCCTGTCGTAGTACTATTGCAATACCGGCGAGTACACCGTTGAATAACTTGGCGACGACTATTCGCTACGTAACTGGTACGACGACGACGACGACGACAGAAACAACAAAAATTGAAAACATAGTAGAAAAGAGGAAGAAACATAGGATCTGCGTGAGATACAAAAGGAAAAACGGTAGCAACGATGCGTAAGGGTAGGAGAGACGGATGGGAGAGCTACGGCAAAGGTATGTGTATTGCGGTAAAGTTTAAAGGGAGCATGAGTCGAGTGTGGTTGAATTGTTCAAGGAAACAATAATAAAAGTTGCATTAATTAAGAGGGCAGCGGGCGAGGCTCGCGCGTACAGGATTGCTCGTTAGAACGGGAATTTCTCGCACCGTTGCTTTCCTACTGAGGCCTTATCGAGTTCGCTTTGTTTCTTTCTTTCGTTTTCCACTCGTTTCCTTTTTTGCCCCTTATTATTTTTGTTTTGTCGCAGATGCATGGAAAAATACATAAATTAAAAGAAACTTGAACCTTTGTTCGTTGGTCGCTTTAGGTATCGGATTTTAATGAAATAAATAATTCTACTCAGATTTTGCTGATTATGGATTCTCTTGTCTAACAATTAAAATTCAATAAATAAATGAATAGAACTTTATTTAATTCTATTGTAATTAAAATAAAAATGTCGTGTGTAATATACTTTTAAAATGCAATGTTTATTATTTGTATGTAATTTAATTAAAAAGTAATCGATTATTTGTTGCATATGCATATAATTTATCATCCGTCGTTGCATACTTTACGAGTCTTGGTACTTTGAACTTTGTGACTTAGGAAAGTAACTCAAAAGTACAATAATAGTGGACGAAAATACGTTTCATTTTGCTAACTTTCAAAAATCTTGTTTTACTTCAGAGTTATTAAACAGTAGTTCTTAAACAACTTACTTTTAGTTCATAATTTACACAGCTAGTAATTAAAAGTAAAGTATTTTTAGTAGATAAATTTTAAAGTAAACTGTAAGTAATATTTTTATAAATGATGTAATAAGTATGCACAACTATGCTTGGTATTTATTTTTGTTATATTTACAAGTATCTTTTTTTAAACAATTAAAGCGAGCATTTATATTATAAATTAGATCATTAGACTTGAAAGTATATACTGATTTGTTTTAGAAAGTAATGTTTTTAAGACAAGTCGATTTACTTGAAATTAGATGTACGTTTGATCGCGTAAACGGCGTAAACTCATGAGAATCGCCGAATTCGCGGTCGTCCTTTAGGAAGGGTCCCGTAGATATGCGCAACCCATAGAATTACGCTTAAAGGTCGAACGACACACGTAATGCCTCTTTCTGTAGGCTCGGGGAGACAAGACCGCAAAAGCGATACAGAGTACGTCGTCTCCTCTCTGGAAACGTGCCAGGCAGATAGAGGGAGAGGAGTACAGAGATTGCATTCGTCGACGTTGGTCATTAATTGGCGAGAGATCTTTGTCCGGGCGCGTGAATCGGGTCGCACCATTGTCGTAGGGACCGCGCGTCACCGTAAGCAGAAAGAGCGAGAGAGCACATCTCGCGTTACAGTTCGGTGGGCTCATTCACTGGATTAGTCGGATCCGCTCTTGCCGAACGCAACTGCGCCGCGTAATTGCGCCGCGAATTTCAATGGATCTTCTGGGCTCCATGGCGAGGCTGTTAAGGTCACGTCGAAATTGCACGAATGTTACCAACGTGCCCCAACCTCGCTTCTTGCCCTTTCGTTTCAAGAAAGCCAAGTGAGCCGTTCACGCGTTCCAGAGAAATCCGAGGCTTTTGGGTTAATAAGCGGGTTTGCTGGTTTGCGGTGTGAGATAATGAGGTTTTCTTTTGTACGCGGGTGCTTTTCAACCGTACCACGTGCTTTTCGGCTCGGGGTCAGGCAAATCGGTCTAGACATCGACGTGCATAGTAGGAAGCTTAAATGAGAAGATTAACATGTTTGACTTGCGTATCATTTGTTAATGGTACTCGAATCATTCTTTTATCTTCAAAATTGGCTGTTTATTTTATTTTCATTTACCGAGACTTTTTGGTAAGATTTGTAAAAATAATGATGTTAACGTATACTTTTAAATAAATTTTAAGTTAATATTATCTTTAGAATTAATTACTGATTTAGTTACCAAATATTAGAGGATATAATTATTCATCGAACGTATTATTTATATACATATTGTTCTAGATTAATTAATCAATGGAACAGTTGAATAAATAGAAAAGTATATTAATCGTCGAAAAACAATATCGCATTAGCGTGAAACACGTTGTCTATACTGTAACGTCGTTTCAAAGTTGTTCGGCAAGCTTTGGGGTAGAAGCCAGTAGCGCAACAGTACCCTTACCATTGATTTTACTAAGCGCAATATTCGTGCATATATAAGCTTGCGGAAACTTGACCGAAACTTCAACGAGGCAGACCGACGGTCCACCCCTTAGTTCTTAGGCGATCATTTTGTGGCTGCGTGCGTACATAGCACCAAGCACACTTGACCATTAGATGAGCATCAGCGACAGCGACTTTGCAACACTGACCGTCGCGAGAAACTTCACCGCTTGGCTATATAAATATCGTTAACGTCGGTGTATCGTGTATAGGTGGACGAGCGCGCGGTCGCCGGTAATTTTCTGACAACAGTTTGCTTAACAACGGCAACACGAGTCTCGTACTCACCATCTGCTGTGTTCTACTGCTTGCGTCTCGTTATTCGTAATTAATAATATCATCTCGAAACATATAGATTTCAAATAATTTTTGTACATACCAACATGTACATTATATTAAATCGAATTTATAACATTCTCTTACATATTTACCTTTTTTATCATTTTTGTAATTTATCTTGTAATTTATATAAATTACTGCAATGAAATGGATTTTGTAAGTATTTGGATTTTCAAGCATAATTATTCTATTTCAACTGAAGATTTTGATAGATCCAATCGAAAACTATGATCATCAATGAAAATGAAATGTATATTTAGTAGTGTGAGTCAGTATTTAAAGTAGCTTTTTTTTATTGCGCTTCTAAAGAAGATTTAATTCCCAGTGAGTGTTTCCAAATTACTTGAATCTTAATTAAAAGAGCGAGCGATAAAGCCTAAACACTCGTTTTTCTCGCGAGAAGGAAGAGGGGAAAGGTTTGCAATATAAGATACGCGGAGGTTGCACTGATCAAGGAACGAAGCCCGATCTTGAGGTAATGACGATTACTTTCGACCGGAATTGGCTGCAGTACAACAAAGACCGGATTATAAAATATTGAGGATACACGCGACAAAAGAGGAATAAGAGGAAGCAATCGGCGTTCGAATCACAGCGCAAGTATGCAAGTTATGCATTAGCGGGGAGGCGAGGAGGGAACTAGGTGGAAGGCGGGAGTTGGAAGAGGAAAATCCAAGTAATTAACAACTTTTTGAAGCCGAGGATAATCTCTGGACGGATTCCCTTCGTTTGCCCGAAAGAGTTTTACCGTTGCTAAGCCGTGACCATTTGCCTGTCGAGCCTCGACGGTCCTTCACATCCTTCTTCCTCCGATTTTATCTCTCTCTCTCTCCCTCTCTCTCTCCCTCTCTCCCTCTCCCCCTCACCCCCCGTCTCTATCTCTCTCTCTCTCTCTTTCTCTGTTTCACTCACGAGTGGAAGCTCTTGAGTTGTCTCGCTTTGCTGAGCTTCGTGACGGCTTCGTCTCTCTTTGTGTGCGCATGCTTCGCTGTTTATAATTAAACTTTTTCCTCCTACTTCTCGTTCGGGGGTCTCTTCGTTCGTTCGCTCATGGTCCTTACTCGGTCTTGTACGTTTGCCGGGTCCTTAGTGATTCTAATTGTCGACAAGCTGCCGCGCGGTCCTTCCGTTGCCTGACTTTCTCTTCCTCTTCCCTTCTCTGTTTATCTCTCTCAATCCTCTCTCTTTCTTTACTTCAGGAGATTAGGAGACTTTTATCCAACAAGAAAAAAAAACGGGGATTCACCAATAAGAAAAGCAGATAGATAGGTGTATATGGATACGAAGAAAGACGAAGAGAGAGAGAGAGAGAGAGAAAGACAGAGTGAAAGAGAGCGAAATAGATGAGAAAGTGACATCGGCAGGAACGTAAAAATGAGAAGAAGGACGCCAATGCTAAAGAATCGATTTTATTTGTGTACCTAAGAAAGACGTCTATCTTTATAAGACGTTTATAGTTTATTTATTTTCTTAATAATGTAAATAATTGCAAGTGTATTATTTAAACAAATGATGTGTTGTATTTTATTAAGTTGTGCAGCTACTAGTTACTATATATTAAAAACTAGCTTAAAAAATGTATTGTTTACTCATGACTATCAATTCTTTTAAAAAATAGTTTTCAATATTCCCTTTCTCTCAATAAATTTATATATTCCAATCTATTTTCGATTGATTATAGTAACTCGACACTTATATTATGCACGGATAAATAGAAGCGTTCTTACGATTATGATAAAAAATAGCGCTGTTATACATTGACGTACACACGTGTTAAAAGAAAAAAAGATTCTTTTCTCACGAAGTCCGCCTATCAAAGCGGACACTTCTCAGTCACAAGAATACTCCCACTTGATTTACACTACGGGGATTGAGGTACTTACCAATTTAAAGAGAGACACCAGAGGACTTTAAGTGAAAGAGCCAATGATCAAGTGCTTGTCAAATCCGTAGATAAGCAGATATATATTTACGATTATATTTACGAAATCGATATTAATAAGTGTAGAATATCATATTAAACTTTTAATGTTTAAAGTAAATTTTTATTGTAATCAGAGATTTGATTAGAAACAAATAATCTTTTATAAACTTTGTAATATAAAATTATATACATTATTTGCACAGGCTGTCTCCATAATTCAAGATACTAATAAAATGTTACAATTATCTATACATGTTTACATAATAAAATATTAATTCCTTTTGGAATATTTGTTTTTGAATATTTTTATATTGTATATTTTCATATTTATCACTTATTATGTGATATTTCTATTACAAGTATTTGGATTTTCAAGCATAATTATTCTATTTCAACTGAAGATTTTGATAGATCCAATCGAAAACTATGATCATCAATGAAAATGAAATGTATATTTAGTAGTGTGAGTCAGTATTTAAAGTAGCTTTTTTTATTGCGCTTCTAAAGAAGATTTAATTCCCAGTGAGTGTTTCCAAATTACTTGAATCTTAATTAAAAGAGCGAGCGATAAAGCCTAAACACTCGTTTTTCTCGCGAGAAGGAAGAGGGGAAAGGTTTGCAATATAAGATACGCGGAGGTTGCACTGATCAAGGAACGAAGCCCGATCTTGAGGTAATGACGATTACTTTCGACCGGAATTGGCTGCAGTACAACAAAGACCGGATTATAAAATATTGAGGATACACGCGACAAAAGAGGAATAAGAGGAAGCAATCGGCGTTCGAATCACAGCGCAAGTATGCAAGTTATGCATTAGCGGGGAGGCGAGGAGGGAACTAGGTGGAAGGCGGGAGTTGGAAGAGGAAAATCCAAGTAATTAACAACTTTTTGAAGCCGAGGATAATCTCTGGACGGATTCCCTTCGTTTGCCCGAAAGAGTTTTACCGTTGCTAAGCCGTGACCATTTGCCTGTCGAGCCTCGACGGTCCTTCACATCCTTCTTCCTCCGATTTTATCTCTCTCTCTCTCCCTCTCTCTCTCCCTCTCTCCCTCTCCCCCTCACCCCCCGTCTCTATCTCTCTCTCTCTCTCTTTCTCTGTTTCACTCACGAGTGGAAGCTCTTGAGTTGTCTCGCTTTGCTGAGCTTCGTGACGGCTTCGTCTCTCTTTGTGTGCGCATGCTTCGCTGTTTATAATTAAACTTTTTCCTCCTACTTCTCGTTCGGGGGTCTCTTCGTTCGTTCGCTCATGGTCCTTACTCGGTCTTGTACGTTTGCCGGGTCCTTAGTGATTCTAATTGTCGACAAGCTGCCGCGCGGTCCTTCCGTTGCCTGACTTTCTCTTCCTCTTCCCTTCTCTGTTTATCTCTCTCAATCCTCTCTCTTTCTTTACTTCAGGAGATTAGGAGACTTTTATCCAACAAGAAAAAAAACGGGGATTCACCAATAAGAAAAGCAGATAGATAGGTGTATATGGATACGAAGAAAGACGAAGAGAGAGAGAGAGAGAGAGAAAGACAGAGTGAAAGAGAGCGAAATAGATGAGAAAGTGACATCGGCAGGAACGTAAAAATGAGAAGAAGGACGCCAATGCTAAAGAATCGATTTTATTTGTGTACCTAAGAAAGACGTCTATCTTTATAAGACGTTTATAGTTTATTTATTTTCTTAATAATGTAATAATTGCAAGTGTATTATTTAAACAAATGATGTGTTGTATTTTATTAAGTTGTGCAGCTACTAGTTACTATATATTAAAAACTAGCTTAAAAAATGTATTGTTTACTCATGACTATCAATTCTTTTAAAAAATAGTTTTCAATATTCCCTTTCTCTCAATAAATTTATATATTCCAATCTATTTTCGATTGATTATAGTAACTCGACACTTATATTATGCACGGATAAATAGAAGCGTTCTTACGATTATGATAAAAAATAGCGCTGTTATACATTGACGTACACACGTGTTAAAAGAAAAAAAGATTCTTTTCTCACGAAGTCCGCCTATCAAAGCGGACACTTCTCAGTCACAAGAATACTCCCACTTGATTTACACTACGGGGATTGAGGTACTTACCAATTTAAAGAGAGACACCAGAGGACTTTAAGTGAAAGAGCCAATGATCAAGTGCTTGTCAAATCCGTAGATAAGCAGATATATATTTACGATTATATTTACGAAATCGATATTAATAAGTGTAGAATATCATATTAAACTTTTAATGTTTAAAGTAAATTTTTATTGTAATCAGAGATTTGATTAGAAAACAAATAATCTTTTATAAACTTTGTAATATAAAATTATATACATTATTTGCACAGGCTGTCTCCATAATTCAAGATACTAATAAAATGTTACAATTATCTATACATGTTTACATAATAAAATATTAATTCCTTTTTGGAATATTTGTTTTTGAATATTTTTATATTGTATATTTTCATATTTATCACTTATTATGTGATATTTCTATTACAAATGTTTTCTATACACTAATAGTTATATTGTATGTTAACTTCTATGTAAAAAATTGATGAAATAACGGAAATATTTATATGATTTTTTTGGGATCATTGAAATCATGATTACTTTCCATAATTACTTATTAATATTGTATTTATGCTAAAAAAAATAAAAAACTACAACAACATTAGGAACTTGAGTAAACTCAGTTAAGTAAAAGCAGCATATCTGTTAAGCTGTTTTAGCTTAGTGCAATATAAAAAGAACATAAAACGTACGTTTTCCGAAGATTCAATTTTAATGAAAAAGGTGTTTATAAATGGAAATATTATTATGTTTGACATAAATATATGTAAGGAATTTAAACGTATCTTCTTCCTTAAAATTAAAATGTTCTTGTTAGTTATAAAAAGGTGTTATAATAATAATATTACAGGTTATGTTCCACTGCACGGTAAGAAATATTTTTCGTACAATTCAGCCGATAAGTTTGGTCCAAATAGCAAAGTAATAAATAAAGTATAAAAAATTATTATAATAAAATGCCGTTTTTACTTAACTGAGTTTACTCATTATCATGCTATGTTTTTAGTTTTTATTTTTTTTAGTAATCATATTAATAAGTAATTATTGTAAAGTAATCATGAGTCATGATCCAAAAACATAAAAATTCCGTATTTCATCAATTGTACCCTCGCATAAAATATTAATACATTGATACTTGCCATTACTGAAAAGAAGATGAAAAAAAGCTATAACACTCGAACATGATAGATTTACGAAATTTAATTGGCTTAAGTTTTGTTAATTAGCTGCTGGATCGCTGTAAATCCACGAACAGGCCAGCCAAACGGTGACACCAAGCCATAGCTGACACCAAGGTTACGTCGTAAATCGTCTACCGATGTTGCAAGCTAAAACAACCTATTGTCACATGGTTAACTTTCTTCAGTGTGATCCGAAGGAGGCCAGTGATGGGAAATAGATGACAATTTTCCAAATATTCTGCTTTTTATTAAGCAATGTTTCGTTGACTTGGTTGCTTTCCTCGGTAGGCTACTTATCACATCATCAGGCTAATTTATTAAGTCAACAATCAAAGTACAACTAATAGTTATACTATCGATAAAGTCTACATTTTTCATCTTGTAAATATAATTTTTATAATACATTTAGAGGTTTACTGTGCTGAATAATTGTAATGCATGCATATTGATGTAAAACAATATTTTATTTTTTAAATCATTCATATGTAGATTGACAGTGGATGTAGTCAAAATTAATGTAAATAATTATCCAACCAGTTCTTCACATTTTTTGATACAATAATACACGCAGTAAAAAAATAGACAGATAAAAGGGAATAATATAAAATAACTTACATATATGTGAATGGAGCTAATATTTATATGATTACACACACAAATATATATTGTTCTTTCACAGTCGACAGTTTGTTATTTGAGTATCTAGATAGCTACTGAATCTTGATTTTGCAGTACTGAAAATCGTTGCCTTACATGTGCGATACGTATATGTAATATATTTACAATCAGTAATTCTTGTGACTCTTCACCCACTTGCTATTTAGTCATTTTATCACACGTACAGAATTTCGCAGATTATAAGTTTTAATTATACAAAGTGTAATATGTATAGTATTCATAATAAGTTAAATTTTACTTATACACACAATGTTTGGTAAACTTGTGTCTTAAATTATTTGTAAATTTATTATTTCGATTAGAATAACATGTGGGTGTTTACACGGAAAAAGTTGATACATTCCGTTTGTTCGATATGTTGTACAATGATAATAATAATTCATT
Source organism: Theocolax elegans (assembly GCA_026168455.1). Taxonomy (NCBI): domain Eukaryota; kingdom Metazoa; phylum Arthropoda; class Insecta; order Hymenoptera; family Cerocephalidae; genus Theocolax; species Theocolax elegans. The sequence continues at coordinate 30,076,100 of CM047426.1, forward strand.
GACCTTACTGATCCTTAAGCCTTCTGCAAACGAAGAACGAAGCGGAGTTATTACGATCGTGCGTTCTATTCCGGTTAAAGCTCGAGAAATACAAAATTGGTCAGGGAACACGCTATAGCAATTCTGGGTCAATATTTTCAGCAAACACGGGGAAACATTTATCCGAAAATACGCGCGGAAGCTTTTGCTGGAAATCGACAGTATCGCTTCAGTATATTGACACTAGTTAATTGGGGATCCTATTTCCTATGTCCCCTTATCTTGTAAAGTGTTATTACTTCGATATGTGCTATATTGTAATATTATCCAAGTGCAATTTAAGATATTGAGTAAAACTAATAATGTATTATTTACATTTAAAAATTTTTATTTTGTATTTTATAACAAATGATTAACGTAATTTTACTCTAAATCGAAATGAGTATCATTATAATTATTACATTCAAGAAAAATTAAATACTAAAAATATTAGCTCCGCTCTTCTGTATGACTAACAAGCAATATTCTATATCTTGAACCAACTTTGATTATATGTAGGTAAACCTATTATCTAATTATGTTATTCATGGTATAGTGAAAACAATACTGTACAGGAAAAAATTATTTTCCGACTACAATATTCGAATTGTTTGTACGAAACTGAGCTTTGGTCGAAGAACTGACATTGATATCGATGTTGGTTTGCGTCATAACAAAATCATGCACCTAACAAGCGATTTCCTTATTTATCGTGACATCATATACATAAAAAAATCAGTAATTTTCACACATACACATTATATATTATTAACGCTATAAAATTATTATCTAATTATTTTGTTACTATATAATTATAAACTTTTTTCGGTTTCTTATAACTTTTATGCTCTTTTAATTATATAGAACCTTTTGTGACCTATAGTATAGTTGATACTCTTGTTGATATTTTTAAAATAGGTCAAAAAAATTATATAAGAGTTATGTAAAAGTATTTAATGTTGACAACACAAGTGCATCTCACTTATATATAATTATTGTTTCAATAGAACGAGTAAACACACACACACACACACACACACACGAACAAACGTTTGCAAACGTGTCAAGTTGTCTATGGGGTTAATTCTTATTTTCCAACGAATCGAAATATACATTATTTTTGTACATGCGCTGCGCTATAAAAACATTTAATCGAATTCGGACTTGACGTGGGAAGTCCGGCGTGAGCGTGTAAGCGATGTCGTTTCACCTGCAAGGTGTACACCATTCGTGGGGGCGGAGGAGGTAGGTTGCGGGGGCCAACGCAAAACTTTTGCGTTAAGCTGCGGTCGAGGCGGGTGCGGGCGGCTGAACCGTTGTTGCGGGTGGCGGTATCTGCAATCCAGAATGGAATCTGTCGGCTCCAGACATTATTTAGCTTGCTTTCCTTTCCCCAAAAATCCTACACGCGGAAGGTTAGACGTTGCTCGAGCGCGTGTATACATCTGCGTGTGTGTTCGCGGCAATCGAAACTTTTAACGCAACGTTTCAGAATGTTGAGCTGCAGGAAAGAGAAATGGAAAGAGAGAAAGGGAGCGGGGAGAGAGGGGAGAGGGAGAGAGCAAGAGAGAGAGAGAGAGAGAGACAATACGATCGATCGATTAATTAAAAATAGCGGGAGTTTAAATTAGAAATTTTCACGGCGTGAGATTGATCGGGTTTCTAAACTTTTCTTTTGTCACGGTAGCGTTGTGATATCGTTTGCATAATGTAAAAATCAAAGTGGTTGGCAAGTGCTAAATTTATTTATAATAGACTATTTTAATCAACCACTTTTTTAAAATTAAATATTAATTATTTATCAAATATTGGTTTTACTCTTAGTAAATATAATAGTGCACACGTTCAGTATATAAAATTTCCTTTATTAGAAGGCAACCATATAGCTCCTTCAGTTTTATAAAGTTATCGTAATATTAGCGTTTGTATGCTGAATACATATGTAATACTTTGTTTAGCGTATGAACTTTAAGAGACCTTTCAATAAAAAATACAATTGTTGATAATCCAAATCCACACATTAGGAAAATGAATATAAAAGCTATTTGTTGAAATGTAATGTTACGTGCAAAAATTTCGTTTCTTCTTTTCGTAGTTGAATTGTAACAAAGTCTCATTAAATGGCTCGTTATTCCAGCTTCATATATTTTATTGTAAATAGAAGAAATTTTGTCACGAAGACTGAAATTATCGCGAGTCAGGAAAACAAAATATTTCATATTGTTTTCTTCCAGCATTATCTCTTTTGAATTATTCTTAGATATATATAATTTAGCGAAAAGACAGTCACTTAAACAAGCTATTTTACCATTAAACATGCTAGAATTATAGCATACGTAAGTATACATTGAATTAATCAAACAACCATTTAGCTTGGTGTGAGTAAAATATTCATTTAATGAAGCATGCGAGTATATCTGATAGTTCAACCTTACCAAATCTTCTTTCGACTGTATAAAAGCTTGATCGAATGGCACTGAAGCTATTGAATTTAAACGACTTTGAAAATAAAAATTTGCAAACATAATGATGAAAATGAAAGCAATGTAAGCTATTTTCTGCTTGCTCGAGTCTGGTTGATAAATAGTTGGGCTACCTCTAAACGATCTAAGAATATCCAGAAACACTTCAAAAAAATGTAATTTCACGAGATATGCAAGTATCATAGTTAAAAGTAAAACAATAAATATGAAGATCGTAAAAAAAGGTATAGATATAATGGATTGCAGTTGCTCATGCAGTGACAAAATTCGTCTTGGAATACGAAAACAGAAGCCTGTTTGTAAATATATATTAATTTCATTTTGCCACTTGTCTCTGTTAATTAACTGTTGAAGAATAATATCATACTCTCCTTCGTAAAAATATTTATATAAACCATATGCACTACCATTACTAGCGAAGTAAGAAGTAAATTTTTGTGTCGTTACATATAGTACCGGAGTGAAGTTTAATTTTGTAAACATTATTTGAAAAAGTATGCCAGTTAACCCTCGAAGTTTATATGCACTTTTTTCATTAGGATCGAATGGTGTGTCTGTCATATTTCTTCCTAAAATTTTTATTGGGTACCCCTTCATTTCGTTTGTTTTATCAAAAAATATGTTTGAACAGGTTATTGTCGAATCTAAAAAATATATTTTTATTACTTGTTGTTCAATATATAAATAATGTTATATTGTTATTTTGTAAATTATAAAAAAATTAATTAGCTATTTTTGTAATTTTTGATTTCCAGTAATCCAATAAAACGTTATATTGTTAACAATAATTAATTAATGTTTTGTTGATATGTGATTGTATATTAGAAAAATATATCATAATGATTGACAAAATCATAATCTCAAATCTATTTTGATTATGTTTTGATGGATATCCTCTTCCTTTTGGACGAAATAATATTAATTACTAAATTCTTTTCAATAAAATAAAATTCATTTTATCCATTTGATATTTTTCAGAAGTGTAATACTTTCATTTTACTTCTGATTCTAAAGTCAATTTGTGAAATAAATATTTTAGGATAATTACATTTACAAAGAAATTATGCTAAGGTAATGTACTTGTAAATAACATGAATTATCTACTATTTTCATTTCAAAGAGCATCATATTAATATTTTTGTAGTATAATTTTGTGTTGCATTTTTTTTAATGATTGGTGATGGTAAGGCAAATTGTATGGCTTTATAAATTTTAATAGAATCTTACCGTTCATATCACGTAGTTGAAATATTACGAAAGGATGATCATTATCTTGCGTGTGATTTTCAACCAGAGTCCATATATGTGACGCATAATTAGAAAAGGGATTAAATGTATATAACTTAAGGTTGTGTTTACTGTCATAGCACATTAACGTAGCAGAAATAATATCAAATTCCCAAATAATTTTTAATAGTGTAACGGCATGTTCACAAGTAATTGTACTTTTTGTATTCTCGATGAAGTAATAACCGTGTAAATTCCACCAAATTGAATCCCTAATTCTGTAAAGAGCTAATTTAAGTGACAATAAATCAAATTCAGCTACGATGAATTTCTTAGCTGGTAATGGCTTGAACGATTTTTTCGACGGGTCCAAATTATAATATCGTGGCTTGTTCATGTAATATACTAAATCTTGAGATTTATTTAACGCAAGAAGACTCACAATATTCGATTTAAATACATTAAAATTATTTGGTATATTTGTCCAATTTGCGATCACTACTATTACTTCGTTTTTTTCCGAAAAGCATTGATTAAACATTTTCATCTAAAAATCAATGTATTAATTATAATACCAATATATTTTAAAACTTATTTTCCTTAAAGTAAATTAATATTCGTTACCGAGTAGCTTGTATAATCGTGAATAGTTTGCAGTTGATGATATTGCCTTTTGAAGTTATATCGACTTTCTGTTGACACGGGAAATATCGATACAATTTGAAGCCACATACATACGAAATTCTTCATTAATAATCATAAGAAAATTCAAACATCAAGAGAAATTTTTTCGTACGTTACACAACATAACGTGTATACACATTATTGCTAGTTTTTCAATATTCTATAATAAATTAGAATCTTTATAGTAAAAAATAATCTACGTTCCCTATCTCTTTAACAGCAGTATATTTAAAATAAATGGACAAAATATGTTCCATCCATTTACGGTCGGTAATTGTTTGTAATTTGTTTTCAATCGATAGAATATGTAGCATAAAATAGCAAGTTATCAACATAGCTCACAGGTGCAGTATACACTTTTAAATAATTCAACACAAGTATACATAGTAATTATATATATAGCTATTAAAATTTATAATGTCAATCAAATGCTATTAAAAAATTATACCTCAGAGATAGATTATAAATAAATATTGTAAATTTAAAATTAACAATTTTCTCTTTTGACTAATACACAGGTCTCGAACATTGTCGACAGAAAAAAGAGATTTTGGTTACTCCGATCACGTAGTCGCACAATATTAGCCCTTTGCACATATAGAAGCTCAGTGCGCTCGCTCTACATATCGGTTCTTTGTGCAAGGAAGGACTTGCCAAATAGAATTTAAGGATATTTCGCGGGAATAAGAATGGGCTTTCTGGCTATAAGGCGACTCTCAAATGCAGACTCCTCTCTCTTCCTTCCTCTCTCTCTCTCTCTCTTTGCATCTCCAATTGTATTCTTCCAGACCTCAGACACATACGAGCGCGTACATAACTCGGAAAAAATTCGTGACCGCACGGTCTGCCGCTTCGCGAGGGAGAGTACATAAAAAAATATTCTGCAAGTGTTATATCCCTCGGTTATTTGAAGGGCGTGCAAATTAAATGATACCGAAATTGAATTGCGGCTAATGAATAAAAATGTGTAAAGAGTGCAAGGCGTTTTAGTCCGTATTGTACTGTGCGTTGTAGTACATGAGTATGGGGCCGCATTATTGGAATACATTTCAACAGTTTGCGGAAAAGGAACGAGGAAATTCGAAGGAATATCTATGTGTTTTATGAGGAGACGTTTACCGAACAATGCGGCTAAATTATTTCGTATTCCATTAAATATTAAATTTACATTATACGCAATAAAACTTTTAAATTATTGAAATAACTCTGTCAAATTATAATTTCACTAATTGTAATTATTTGATTTTAGATTCCAAATGTATACCATATCCAATTAACTTTTCTTTAAGATACAGTTGTATTGTGATTAATCAATTAATTAATTACAACGAATACGAATAGTAGTCATAAATGTACTATTAATATTATATATATATGTACAATATTGAAATATTAATTTGAAAATAAGGTGAACTTCAATCATCCATACTTCTCATGATTATTACATACATATTAACCCAAATAAGTATATATAATTTTTATATATTCTTACGGTTTTTAAATAATTATGAGCATAACTGTATAATTTTTTATAAAAACTATTTATGTTCTTAAGCATTTTAAAATTTACTGTGATAAATTATAAATGAGGTCTTTGTGGCGTTTATTGTCTATTTATCATTCTAATTCATTCCGTTATTCCCATAGAGTAATTTACTAAAAGTATTATATATTGTTTATTATACTACACTTTGGTGATCAGTATATGCAGAAAAAAAAATTTGTAACAAATATTACTATGTTATTCAATAATTGAGAGACAGAATTGACAAATTAAAAAATTACTAAGTTTTCAAAGGAAATTTACAGCAGATTTATTAGTATCTACCATATAAATCATAGTTGTTTTTATTAGAACCTTTTTCTTGTTCTACTATCATTTCTATTTATTTAGCTAATAGATAGTCATGTTAAATATATATATATATGGGGTATTCCACGTGAAGTGGTCCGATCAAAATTTTAAAATGCCCCAAATTTTGGGTACACATTGCAAATGTTTTTCAGAATACAGAAAAAAATTTTTAGGTACTGGAATTTATTAGTTCAAAAGTTATTCTAACCTCAAAAAGTGAACTTTTTCCAGTTTTTTTCAACACCAGCTGGGTTCATCGCTATTTAACTCAAAATCTATCAACTTTTACTATAGAACATTATATGTAACATTCGTTGCTAATTATGTCTAGAATTTATCCTTCTGGGTTAGAATTTCCAATCTCAAGGTTAATGACAAATAAACTACATGTCAACATTCAACTTAAAAAAAACTAACTTCGCCACAATTGATTTTTTTATCCAAAAGTCCAAAAGAAAGCTTGGAGCAATACCTTTCAAATGATCTGTAGCATTTTTATGGCCTTCAATTCTGCAAAAAGTTATGATAATTCAAAGAAAGACAAAAAATTCACAAAAATTAACATGGTATTTCCCATTTAAATTTTTAAAAAAATTTCGTCTTTCTTTAAATTATCATAACTTTTTACAGAATTGAAGGCCATAAAAATGCTACAGACCATTTGAAAGGTATTGCTCCAAGCTTTCTTTTGAACTTTTGGATAAAAAAATCAATTGTGGCAAAGTTAGTTTTTTTTTAAGTTGAATGTTGACATGTAGTTTATTTGTCATTAACCTTGAGATTGGAAATTCTAACCCAGAAGGATAAATTCTAGACATAATTAGCAACGAATGTTACATATAATGTTCTATAGTAAAAGTTGATAGATTTTGAGTTAAATAGCGATGAACCCAGCTGGTGTTGAAAAAAACTGGAAAAAGTTCACTTTTTGAGGTTAGAATAACTTTTGAACTAATAAATTCCAGTACCTAAAAATTTTTTTCTGTATTCTGAAAAACATTTGCAATGTGTACCCAAAATTTGGGGCATTTTAAAATTTTGATCGGACCACTTCACGTGGAATACCCCATATATATATATATATATATATAACTCAAGAAATTAATCGTTAATTTTATACTAGTAATTTTCATGTGCCTTTAGATAATTTACTGACTATGAAGGTTATTACGCGCATGTGAATGTTTAATAGCTGTTAATTGATAAAAAATAAAAAATGTCATCAACTTAATTTGCCAGAAAACTAATCTTTCATTAACGCGTTATAGAATTATTATAAAATACTGTTTTATAGGTATACACGTCTGTTTGAAATATTTCAATTATGAGTAGATTTAAATTCCGATTATATTTTGTTGTAACGTGTAGTAAGTGCGTTGGCAACTATTTATCGATTACCAATAATAACATTTAAAATGCACCCTTATATTAGCATTAATAAATTACTAGTTTTATAAAATGATAATTTTACTGTTGCAATATTTTGTCAAGTGATCTACTACTAGATCACTTGACTATATACAATAATATTCGATATTATTTATTAAAACTAGATGTAGTGTTGTTGGATATCAAAGCAAATATAAGTATTTTTTCTATAATATTTTAAAATTCGTGTAAAATAAGAAAGTGTAAAATATAAAAACCTGCAATTTTTGATGAATAATAAAAACATATATATTATGTAATCTGTAGAAATACAGCAAACGAAAAAAGAGAAAATCTTTGTCCTTATTAATTTTTCATAGTGTTTCTCTTGGTCAGTCAGTGTTTATACATAGAAGATTTTACGAAGGGTTGATTAGTATCAAAGAACGCTATCTTCCTGTATACAATTGCGCATTACGATTTATTATGCTTTCCTTTAAGTCATCCTGCCTTGAAAAGCGTTAAATATCGAAATTTCGCGGTCGAGTTGAATGCACCCTCAGAAAGGGTCGTGATACCGCATGGACTCTTGGTCGTTCGTCTGCTCTAGGAAAACTTGAAATTTCTCCAACTCAAGCTAGGGCCGAGAGTGCATATGGCTTGTGTTTGGGCCAGTCGCCAGCTGAAGTTTGATATTTCGTAATTCCATTGCTCGCAATTAGGGTTGGGGGCCCGGTAATTACCATAACCATTAGCGCGCTCGGTGGCCTCACTCTCTCTCTCTCTCTCTCTCTCCCTCTCTCTCCCCGCTGCCCCTGTCTCTCGCCTACTCTCTCGGCAGGTCCTCTTCAGCGAAGTGGAAACTACCCAGGATAGTCGGAACGTGTGCACGTCCGTGGCGCATAAATACTCGCGGTTGAGGTGACCGCTGACCGCGTAACAACTCCCCGGGAGCCGGACACACAATCAGGGAAGTTCCTTGAGGAATGCGACCGCGGTGAATTTCTTAGGCGGTCGAATTAAACTCGTTCCGCAGTGTGGTCGGCGAGCCGCCGCGTCGTCCGAGTTTACGTAGGCTGGAGGTTGCGTTATGGGTGCCACCATACCTAGAAGACGGCGTGTCGGACACCGAGGGTTCGGAGATGTCGCACCATCTTCTTGGTATCTCTCCTACCAGTTTATCTCAGACGCGGATCGTTGACTCTCCGATGCTTCCGAGTATTTGGGATTCTTAATTGGCTTTCCAAAATTGATCGCTCCTGGCATACTTGGAACGTTTCCTTCCTCACATTATTTTACTTTTATACATAGCATTGATTCTCTTAACTCGAATTTTACGATTCATTGGAAACTTTTACACTTTTTCTGTTTGTACTTGTAACTTTTTATACTCATTTATCTATACGTTATATAACCTTTCGATGTATCTTTAAAACGAGAAACGTAATTTTTGACTAGTTTGTAATTAATACGATGTTACGTTATATCTGCGATATTACCCGTAATTAAAAAAATGTAATGTATCCTTACTGTATAGGTAATAGTTGGGTAGAACGTGAAAATCAAAACGGTACTGATATAATCTGTTTCAAAATATGAAAAAATCAAAATTATTCAGATATAATTTAATATTTTTTTTGTTGGGAATGCTTAAAAAGCAATGTATATTAATAATTATTTAATGAAACTTAGCACAATAATTATTACTATTTGTTTCCCCCAAATGATTGCTCATCGATTCGTAATGGCTCGTATAACATAATGGTTCTTAAATCTATATCTCTCAAGAAGTCAATTGATGTTAAATAAACGTTACGTATTTCCGCAATTACATCCAACCATCCATTAAGGCAAACAGTTTTATCTACCCCAACTCGAGTCATACATAACATTCAAAAGAAGCAATAAAAATTGACGTTGCGATTGGAAGATACAAAGACATACGTAGATCGAGTTAAGTATCGATGTGGCACAACAGTCGCGATTTAATCTCTATCCATCGCATAATATTATTGCGCTCTATACGCGCCTCGGAAGGCTCATCGATGGGTATACCTGACGCTCGGTCGCGAAACGATCCGACAAGTAGCTATTTACGCGCCCGTAGCTCGGGTATATGAGGGAGTGGGTCGCGATACCGGATCTCTCGGAGTAGCCCCCGACGGCGCATCCCTTGAAGCGCTCCACTTAAACGCCCAGCGTCTAATACCACACCGGAGGCTAATTTTCTGCCGAAAAAAAGAAGGGAAAGCGAGAAAGAGATACGACGCGCACGAGATACTTTCCCGCTCAATTTTATGTCGTACTGCAAGTCGAATCCTGGGGCTTGTGCTTAGCTAAGACGAAGCTTTCTTTTCATTAAGGTGATATCATGCTCAGCTTACAAACGACACGTTAATCGCTTATTTAAATTCATAAAATTCCACGGCGTATCTTACGAGTCGTGGTTTAGGCTTGGTGCAGGAGTTTCAACGTTATTATGTTAAATAACCCTCTATTTAAGATTTTTATGTTCTTAATATCAGATTTGTCGTTAGATTTATCTTGATATATTTATATAATATATTATTATGCAGATCAATTTGAAACATAAGGTTATGTAGTCATAATGAACTGTATTAAAAATATATACTTGATACATTTACGAAAGGTAATAATTGTACATCTTTGTTATTAAAATTTAACTAAATTTAACTATGAAAATTTTTGTAATAAACAAATATGCTTTCGAATAGTACGTTACAAAGAAACATATAATTTTTACGGAATGTAGTACGAACTGTTAAAATTTAGATACTTAAATATCTATATATAACGAAGTCGTCTTTTAATATTTTCTTATTCTCTATAAATATTGCTAATTAAGAACTGACTTTGATTAAAATTATCTGTATACGAGGAGTTTCGTTCATTTTCGACTATTTCAAATCTTACCTCAAAACACACGCAGATATAAAATCTTTCCTACGTCGTCGAGCCTTAGCTTTACGAATCTTCGAGGAACAAATAGGTGTAAAAGACGGTGCAATATCCGGGTGTTCCTATGTAGTCAGAGTCATCCGTGTGAAGTACTCAAAGACATGTCTACGAAACAAGTTTCTCTTGCAATTTTCTTGAATCTCAAGAGAACGTGCAAAACAGAGTACAAATGAAGAAGCAGATAGGAAAGGAAACCGTCTTGCTTTATTACATCATCTTTTGGTTCAGTCTTACGTCAATCCTGGATTCAGTACAACCAAACAGAGCGGTGCAGTTTTATAAAATAGGCGTAGGAAAAGTAAATAATCCTCTCGAAATTTACTGCACGATATCGTAAGCTCGTTTTGATTTACAAATGAAAAAAAATTACTGGAGCGAATTTAAGATAAAAGAATGAAACCCGGGAGGGAGAAAACTTGTCTAGGTAAAAAAAGTTAAAAAAAGTAAAAAGAGTAAAAAAAGTAATAGGAAGAAAGTAAAGAATCGGAAAGAAAGGAATATAGTTTTGAGGGTAAGAAAAACGGAGAGACCGAAAATAAGCGAAGCTGAGCTTCTTACGGGCGGCCGTCATCCGCATTGCGCTCTGTAAGTATAACGGAACGAAGGGCGCGAGGGAAGAAAAGGCGTCGCTCGAAAGATGACCCAGCTCTCCGTTGGCTATAATTTCATTAGCCACCGGCGCGAGACAAATGAGCGAACATTTCGAGACGCGCCGGCTGGCCGGACGATTTTGTTTGCGTCGAGTGGACGGCCTCGCGATATATAGAGGACGCCGAGTCGTCTTATATTTCCCTCACCAACGTTTTATTGTAATAGAATCTTTTTCTCACACGCGAGCCCATTTCCTCTTAACTATCTAATTAGAGAAAATTAATTCTAACAGACCGTCACTCTGGCCTAGTTTTCTTTTTCCGTGGCAGATGCGCATTAATTTGATAAGTTGTGTCGCTCTCGATGAGTATCATTTATACACGTTATACGCTTTTGTTTATTCTTCTCTTTTACTGCACATGTATCTTATATTGAATATTTTTTCTCAAAATCTGTTATTTATCTAGGAGGGTATTATAGTTTTTCAAACTAAATATTACTCATGAAAGATATACATATAGATATATATTAGTAGAGACACTAAATCGTACGTAGAGCAATTAGATGTAATATTAAGTAATACGTTGAATGAAGATTTAGTAATAATTACTAAAGCTGCTACTTTTTTTTATTAAATTCCTGTAAGATATTGTTTTTAAAATGCTTGAAGTTTGTTCGCATCTGTAATTATTGGGATACGGTAAGATAAGAAAAACCTTAACACCAAATAAACGGAGTCGTCGACGGTAGTGCAAATACAAGACACTAATGGCTCGGTTAACTTTTAGCAAGAGAAGATTGAGTCTAATGTTGACACTGCGAAAATGTCGTAATACGTACGTAGATAAAAATTTTATTTTATATTTATCCATAACTTATGGACTATGACGTATAATGATCGAAATACAAAACCAGTAATATTTTATATTATTACATAATATTCATTTTATATTGTAAGGATTACTGAAATCCTTATTTAAGCAAATACTTGACTTTCGGTCTTTAAAGTTTTGATAGAAAGATGGTCGCAGGAAGCAGTTTGTAGCTTAACAGCTTTAATAATCAGTACTTTCCTCTCGTTGTCTCTTGTGCTCACTCCTCGACATTGTCGGAGTGCCAATTTTTGAGTCGTCGAGTCCCTCTTTTTCTTTTTCTCTCCAAGGAGGAAAAAGGGATTTATTTTTTCGGAATATTGCGAGTTCCGAGTGTTTCACGGACCACTCGCAAAGAGCAAAGGCTAGGGCTTTGTTCAATTAAGCCAAAGCTGCTGCCCCGCGAATATTTTTCTCTAGAGAGTTGGTGAACACTGCGAGTCTCGGTGTAAAATAAGGAAAAAAACATTTTTTTTCTCTCCTGATTTGCTGCGTCTCCTACCATTGATTCGAGGACTTTAGTCTTGTTGGATGAGCGGCTTATCGCAATTAGCCCAATATTTTTCCTTTAACGGCCTATTCGTCTCTCGTATTTTGCATTTGACAGATGACTGTGTGAGTCCAGTTGCCTCTTATTTGTAATTGAATGGATCTATATTTTATCACGGTGACCGTTATTTGATAAACGATTGAATTGACATTTTAAATAAATATACTTTCCGTCTTTATTTAGTCCTTTTTTTCCAGAAGCTCGTACTTAAAGTTCAGAATCAGAGGTAAATATAATTTTGATAAATGAATTTCTGCAAATAATCAATCATTTAATAATTTAAAATTTAAACTTGTACTTATCGGGACATACCTAAAATTGGCATTCCAAGTTTCCCAGTTAGGTGAACCGATAGAAATCTCAAATACATATAGCACTCATAATATTATAGTAATCGCGAGAAAAATAACCAAATATATTTCAGTCTCATTCAATGATCTAGAACAAAGTCGAGCAAAATGGCACGGTAATCCTGTTTCAAAGTTTTTCTGAAAAAACGAACGAGGTCGCTTAATTTGCAAATCGCTTATGACGAGATGAATATAAAAATAATGAAAATTCAATTCTAGCAAAGCTCGCTCGCGAGAGTCGTGAAATTCAGAAGAGAGAACCTGTTTGCTAAGCGCGTAGACACCGCTGTCACGATCGTCAGCTTTCGAGGCAGCTGGTTATTAAAACTCCAAGGAAAGTTTCGTGACGCAAGCCAGATGGCGTTATTATCGACTGACTAGTTTTACTCTTTCCCTCTTTTCCCTCTTTTTTTTTAACATAAAGAGACGTCCCTCTTTCTCTCTTACTCTTCCCCTCCCTCATTCTTCCACTTTTTTTCTAGCGTTTTCCTTTATGTAATGCGTACAGAGCGCCACCTCCTCTACCATTCACTTCCTTCAATGCTTCTTTCGTTTCTACAGGAGCTTTGCCCATTATTCTACTCGTTTCCCCCCTTTATCTCAACTATTTGTCACTTCTCTCCCATTTTTATTCCATAAATTTTAATTTATTTTGCTTACCTCTCATTGATTGCCTATTTAGTAATTATTTTTTTGTTATATTTTTTTACTAAAATAGTGAATCTATTTAATAATAACGATCTACATTGATAAAAAATTTGTAATCAAATAAAAACAATTTTTATCAAGAAGAAAATTTTCTTATTCTTTTAAACATATTTTTTTATTTTTATTTTATTTTTTAAAATGACCACTTAAAAAAATCATAATTTATAATCTACTTCTCTAGGAGCAAGATTATTGATGTTTCGTTCAAGAAATAATAATTTTCAACAGTAATAATCTTAGTCAAATATATTTTAGTATTCAATAATTCAACGACTTGGCATTCGTATTTACCATCTTTTTCAACGAATATAAGACGTGATTGTAAGTTCTTCTATATACTCTATATGAATAACTTTTTGATTTTTTTAGACTCCTGGACTTCTGAATATGTTTTGACGTATGAAAAATGAACACGCAGACCTTTACGAATCTCGTACTGTAACCACCGAACTAACGTCTGCGATGCTATACACCGCTTAGATTAGTCGTCAGATCTTATCGTTTACTCTATCCTTCTCGTACCTTAGTCGAGCAGCGATGTCCGTGACAGTCTATAGTGCAACTTTATGTTATATTCCTGTAATAATGGATGTAACATGAAGATGTATTGTCAGCAATAGAAAGTTTAATTGTCATATATAAAAGCTTGTTAGTAATATAACAACGAAAAGAATTCATTAAACTTGCGAAAATAAATTATGTTTGATGGAAAAGATTAATCTATACTCAAAATAAAAATAATAGATGATTTTTGATAGATGTATAATTTTGATTCAAGTATAATAATCAATTGAGTGTAAATGGAAAGTCGGAAACCAAATTTGTTTTAGATTCAAACTGATATCTATTTGTAACTATAATTAAATGACATCTAGAATCAAAACACTTTGTTCTTGTATGCACAACAGAAGTATTTTAAAACAATATACCAAGTATACAGACTTCAAGGCGTATTTTCTTTTATAAATATTTATATAATTAAAAACATTATTACACACACCTTGCACCAAAGGTGAAGGGAACGAAAAAGTCAAATTTTACCGGTCGAGTCAAATGAGACGAAAACACTATTATAGCTAAATATCTGTTACTCTACTAATATCATACAAAAATATCAATGCATTCAAAAATGGTTATTGTTCATTCGATTCTTAATTTTCAGTCACAGATTTAAGAGTAAAATTTTCTTCCAATCACATTTTGCAATACATTGATATTTGTGTATGATATTTAACAATTGTTTTTCGTAATTTAGTATATTTATTTAATTAAACATACATTTTTCGGTTCCAATGATTCGGTCGGTAAAATTTGACTTTTAGATTCATCAATGCAAGCCTTTTTTTAATTAGCATTCGTCTTAACTTTGTTATTCAGAGAGACTAGATGCGGTAACAATACTCGATTGTAGATACTTTAATAATCTTAGTAAACGAACTAAGTAATAAAAAATGCTAGTAAATATACCCTGTATTAAAACAATTTTGTTGTTGTAAACTTAAAAATTCTGATATATTCGAATATCTTTTCAAAGTTTTTATGTAATTTATAATTAATTTGTTTTTGGTTTAAAATTTTTACGAAGATAAACGTTATTTATTATATTTCCTATACTTGTTCATTTTTAATTGCACTTTTTAATTTCAATAGGCCATAACTAGATCAACACTTGATCTATGTTTACAAGTTAAAAAAGCTCCAAACAGGAGAAAATATATATTTTACTTTAATAAATGGTTAAGAATTGTGAAAAAAGCATTTTATCGGCAGGATAAAAATAGGCACACGTTTTGGAATAATCAAGTGGAATACGATTTCTACTAAAGAAATATGTGTAGGATATCAGAATTTATTAGCCACTCATTGTTTTTCAAGCATTTTTCATATATTTTAATTAATATGCATATTCATTCTCGTCTTTAACATTATGCTTTCGAATGAGATACACATACAAAGTTCAGGATAAAAATGACTTTGAATATATGATAAATGTGATTGGTGTGATATATACCTAACCTATATCAGCAGTGTTCTAGAAATATTTTAGTAAGTTTTGTTAACTTAATTGTCAAATGAACAGAAAGATTTATTTACCGAAAGAGAATGTGAAACTAACTGGCACTAAAATTCGTCAAGTCTTAGAGTACACGATGTTACGCGTGTCTTGCCAATTTCCAATAACAGCATCTCTCCGTCCCTTCCTCTATCGGCGCGGACCAGCATAGCCAAACTTGTCCTGAGTGCCAAGTTTCTCAGAGTATTAAGCGTATTAGGATACAGCCACCACCGACCAGATAGAGAGGGCATCGGTCATTAGCGCGGATAGATTCGAAGGTTATTAGCCATTACCGCCATTAAGCGGCCCTTGTCTACCAGCCAGGCCCAACCAACTCTTGGCAATTGACGTTCGCGAGCCAACGTCAACGATGTCGATGGCTTCATGAGCGTCGCGACGCGACCAACGATGTTTTGCACCACTGCAATTGTATTCGAGTGAACCTCGTTTGCGGGTAATCGAGTGAACCCATGCTACAGTACACTTGAATTGTAAGTAAGAATCGATTGAGCCGTTGGAATGAACATTTTAGAAGTAAATTATTTATAGCACTATATGTCTTCGTTTCAATTCATTTTTGTTTATAATACATTTTGTTGCTAAATAAATTCATATACTAAGCGCAATTTCTGATGCAATTATTATTATTATTATTATTATTATTACTATATAGCTGCAGTTATGATCGTACTGAAGGATCAAATTATGACTTTTCTAACAAACAGTCGCAGGAAATATATTAGAGTAAGTATCTTAGATGCCAATGCTGGGTATCAAAATAGTCTGCGCGCATTTCCGTGAAATTCGTCATCTCACGTACCGTCCATCGACCGTCGGACTTGGGCGATGCTAAATGCTCGCTCGTTTATATGACAAACGAGCAGTGTCACGGGATTTTCGGTCGGACGGTTTGTCCACCCCATATAACCTATAGCTCCTCTACTTTACTCTCATTTTGTTCCTGTATTTAATCCATTGATTAATTCACATTGCGTCTTATTGCTCGCGACTCTCGTTCTTGCGCATAGATGCACCTTGATAACCAAACATAATTTCTTTACCTCTCTTTCGAGTTCGTTTAATCTCGCACACATGTACAGAAAATAATCCGCATTAATTCGGATGTTCTATTATACGTATAAAGCGAAGAGAGTTTTCCTAATCAATTTTTTGTGAGAGAGTGAGAGGAGCTCTGGATCTTAATAAGGTCATTTGTCGGAACGAATTTTTCGTAAGAGACTTTGGAAGCCGTTGTCAAGATGTTGGATTAGTGTCTTGCTTCATCTAAAATTACTTCAATGGCTTTTGTTCTAACTTATTAAAACGCATTCGTTGCTCTTATTTTAATAAACTTACTATCATAATATAATATAATATTATATTAATTTAATATTTATTAATCCAATTTACAGCTCAATATGTTTGCATAATAAATTATTTTTAATTTAAATTTGTAAATTATTCGTATACATTTAACACATATTTTTTGTTATACTTATAAAAAAGATATTGTAGTTTTTATGTAATTTATTTATATTAATTATTAATATGTAATTTTTAATAAGTAATTTTTATATGTGTATCTATATGTTTATGTATACGTACACACATACACCCAGATTCTATAACTATGACAATTTTTTTTGTGTTAGCTTTGCAAAAATTTAAAAATATATGCAGTTTAAACTATTTCTTTAAATATATATATATAATAATTATATTAAAACGTATGTACCAAATTTATGCAAGATTTGTTTATTGTATGATTCTGGTAAATTAGCGTAGAAATGCTGACCAGCCGCAAGAACTTGTTTACCAAAGAATGCTGAAGAAAGTTGAAATAAACTTTCCTCTTTTTACGCATTGAGTCTGAGTAAACTTGTTAAGTTCCAGAGAATAAAAGTCTCTGGATATAATTTCTTCAAGTTGAGTTTTCGAACGAATTTGATACAAGGCTATAAGGTACGAACATTCACAGATTTGGTTACATAGGTAAAACAGGGAAACTTTTCATGAACTCATAAAATAGTTTGCATTTAATTGCATACAAATTAACATTAGTTTGTCGATGTAACGATTATTAAATGTAGTTGTTGATACAATTTTTCAAATATGCTATTCATTGAATTATATTTATAAGCATAGTTTTATTCGACGGTAATTAAAATAACAAAAACAGTTTACCCGTTCTGCTAACAAATTGGACGATCTATTTAAAATGATCTACATATTTCTTACTCGTTAATTTAGCTCAAATTTTTTTTTGCGTAAGAAAACGTTTGAATGTATTTGTTATAGACATGGTAAACAAATTTTTGCTTTTGAATTATTTGACGTTTCGAAAAATTCAGCATACAATTGTTGTTTCTTTTATTAAACAATCTATTATAAAACGAAAAGGCTGCATTAAAAACATTTTTTTAATGTGGGATATTGAATTCGATGTTTAAGTATGTCAATAAATTGCTAATATTTTATTAATATGATAGCATTTGCTGGTAATTTAAACAAAAGATAAACATTATTCCGATTGAAAATAAACTCAAAGTGATGACAATGTAAATGACATAAATGGAATCCAATAATTTTTTAGCATTTTCAGTGCTCTAAAATCTGCTGAGACGAAATGATTGAATAGCATTAATAAATCAGTAAGGTTGAATGCGTGGTCTTTTTCATGATAAATAAAAATAAATCAAAGATGAAGGGTGATTCACGAGTGGCACGCTCTTTTGGCCACATAGGTGCATCTCATGCAGGAAAAATAGTTTCTTTCTACTCTTCTCGCGGTTCGCATATATATGCACGTGGATTTGTATCGGTTGTTTACTCAGCTCGCTATCTCCGAAGCTGTACGTCAATTCGATACTCTGAGAAACTTCGAGTACGCGGAGCGAAAAGGAGAACAAACGCGCCCCGGTATTTCCGTCCAAAACTCTAAGATGTTCCTCTCTTAGAAAAACGGATGTGGTAAGTCTGATCTATAAATTCTTGAATTTTTGCACGAACCACCACACATGTGAAACTGCAGAAAATTCGTAACTTGGTAAGGATATAAATATAATTTTATAAAGGATGTTTCTGAATGCACATTTTTTAAGCAGAGCAAATTCACAACTTTATTAATTATTTAAATGTTCTACATTTGCTTAATATATTATTTTTTGCATATATTCTGTTTATCAGTCATTTTATTTTATTATTATAAAGTAGAATTCTGTAGTTTTTTTATACATGCATTTCGTATTTCAAACTATAGTATAGTTATAGTTTTTTTATTTAAAGTTTTTAATAATTATTATATAATTATAACGTGTTATTGCTGATTATTTAATACACTTATATAAAAATTTTCCTGATTTTCGGCGAAAATTTGTAAGAGTTGAAAAATACTTCTTCTCGACACTGATTGAACTTTTTCGAATTTTCTACAGTGATTTTGCCGAGTTTGAGCCAGTAGAGATAAAGCCGGTATATGACTCCTCATAGATCTTTAAATCTTCGTTAATTATGGGAATCTCCTTTGCAGTAATTACTTTTAGTTCACTTCCAAGGCTAACTTCAACTAGTTTTAAAAATTTGTTATACGTTGAAGAAATTAATTTTTAGTTTACACATACATTTTTGTAAAACATATTCAACTACAAATAATACTTGTAAGTTATTTGCAATTGCATACTTCAAGTATTTTAATACTCACAAAAATAAGATAGTAGATGGTGTAATAAATAACCTTTCCTGTGAATGTACAACATTCATAGCTCTATCGATAAATTGTTTGAAATTCTTATTTTTCAATAAAATTTAATTCCACATTTATTGAAATTCAGTGCAACTGTTTGACTTGCTTAGGTTAATACAATAAATAAATTTTTTGAGGTAATTTTGAGTTTCGGTAATTTTTTACGTTAAAAAAGTATAAACATTAACCCAATCATTATATGGTAATTAGCGATTTAGAAATCTAAAAATTTTTGGATACATTGTCGAAACAATGCACGAGGGCCGCGAAGGGAGGAGGAAGGAGTTCAACGTAAAAATAAGCATGTAAATAAAAAAAATTAACTTCTTGCAAAATATTGACTGCATATTATCAAAACGTCGGAGTGAAGCTTGTAGAAAATTACGTTATGTGTAATGAATATTATAATTCGTTTATATACTTGAGTGTAATTGATCTCATTATTACATGTTTGTTAATATAATAGGAGTAGGGAATAACCTTTTTATACCTATTCTTGAATAAAATACGCGACTGTATTCAAAATGAAT
Organism: Theocolax elegans; assembly: GCA_026168455.1. Taxonomy (NCBI): domain Eukaryota; kingdom Metazoa; phylum Arthropoda; class Insecta; order Hymenoptera; family Cerocephalidae; genus Theocolax; species Theocolax elegans. Next base: position 30,096,113 of record CM047426.1, read on the forward strand.
AGTAGAGTAGCCGAAATATATATATATTACACAATTAATATAAAAAAGTTAAATTTTGAATAATTAATAATTATTATCTCACATTCATCAAAGAATAGTTTATAAAGCAATTTCTATAGAAAATATCACAGGACTATAGTAAATGATGACACAAAAATTCTCGATTAAGCCATGAAAGACGCCGATATCTTAGCAGGAGAATTTTCTCTAACGTGCATGAATAAGCTGTTATGTCGCATTACTGACGCCAAGGTTTTGATAAATCGTCTTGGACTGCTACAAGTTTGTGAAAATGTGCGTGTAGCGGCTACAGCTGACTTAGACTTAACGCCTTTCAGAATATCATTTTTCTGTAATAAATTTAGAAATAAATTCACTTAAATAAGGTTATCTACATATTAATATATTTGTATAAATATATTTTTAAATGTTCTCTACATTTAAAATGATAAATGATTTTCATTGATGAAAAAGATCAAAATAGATATCTTAAGCTTTTTTAGATCATATTGTGGCAAAATTTAAGATAAATTATCAATAAGTTTCTATGAGATTAATTAGGATAAATCTTGTCAAAAGCGTCACTCTCTTAAAAGATAAATTTATGATAAAATTATCTACATATATATTTAAATTAATACATATGTATAATTTCAAATATTATGATTATACAATCTTTATTATAAATTGTGTAAAAGCGAATAGTATTGGTTTGAAAATAGTATTAGTTATGAAAATAGTAAAATGTATACATTTGTTAAGGGGAGTCCGTAGAGTATAGTTGAATATATCACCACCCGAAAATTTGCGAGCAGAAGTGGCGCTGCCGTCAGATAGGCTGAGTTCATATTCAACAACAATTTTGGACAATTAAAAAAAAATAGAGTTTTTACCACACAAAATCAGAGTTAAGCACCATAGCTATTGATGTAATGATTAATTACATATTACTTAGCTGATCGAAAAGTCAGTATTTTCGACAAATAGTGAGAAGTACGAAGTGACTTCGGTATGTGTTCTCAGAATTGATTCGTACTTCTCAGTATTCGTCGAAAATACTGACTTTTCGATCAGCTAAGCAATATATAATTAATCATTACATCAATAGCTATGGCGCTCAACTCTGATTTTGTGTGGTAGAAACTGTATTTCCTATAAATGTTCATAATTATTGTCGAATATGAACTCAGCTTATCTGACGGCAGCGCCACTTTTGCTTTTTTTTTTTGCTCGCAAAATTCGGGTGGTGGATTTGTGAAGCTATGAGTACGGACTGCCCTTCAATGTTATATTTATATCATTATTGTATTTGACAATTCTATATCTATTTTTTGTTTTTATTTCTCTCGCGATATGCTTTATTATAGTTATTATTTTTTAATTACTTAAGTAATTCTTTATAAAAATCCAATTACCCTCCTCCCTCCCTTACACAAACGCACACACGCATACTTATACATATAATTTACGATGATTCCAATCATTATTTTTATCACAAAACATCGCCATAAAATTATGCAGTGCCATTTAAAATGCTAAAATTTCTATCGCGGATTATAAGGTATAAATTGTTAAGATGTTCTAAAAGAGTGTAACCGAATAATTATAAATTATACGTTTAGAATTACAAGAATATTGTATAAAATTTTAAAAAAGTGAGATTGTAAAATATTTTTATAAGTATTTTCCTAATTTTTCTAATGTTTACATAGACAATACTTGACTTCCGAGTAACTAATTTATTTAAAATCATGGGAAATTATTGATTAGCGACAAATAGAAAAATATTTGAATCTGTTGGTTTTGTCCAATGGGGCTTAGAGATAAAAATATTCGAAGTTTTCAAACAATTTGAGGAAAGACTGAAATAAAAATTGAAAGAATTTGTTGATTAATCCTTTTATTATTGAGTTATGCAGGTAAGTATCGATCTCAAGGGTTGAAATCCTCCTATTATATTTATATTTATATTATCCTATTATAAATTGAGTAAGAGATCTCGAATCTCGATCTCGAACATTAAAAAACTCGAAAATCAATTGAAAACAAAACATCGGCGCGCGTAGCGCGCCCAAATCCACTAGTCCTATTGTAAAATTGAGTAAGCGCTCGAATCGAAGATCTCGAATCTCGATCTCGAACATTAAAAAACTCGAAAATCAATCGAAAACGAAACATCGGCGCGCGTAGCGCGCCCAAATCCACTAGTCCTATTGTAAAATTGAGTAAGCGCTCGAATCGAAGATCTCGAATCTCGATCTCGAACATTAAAAAACTCGAAAATCAATCGAAAACGAAACATCGGCGCGCGTAGCGCGCCCAAATCCACTAGTCCTATTGTAAAATTGAGTAAGCGCTCGAATCGAAGATCTCGAATCTCGATCTCGAACATTAAAAAACTCGAAAATCAATTGAAAACAAAACATCGGCGCGCGTAGCGCGCCCAAATCCACTAGTCCTATTGTAAAATTGAGTAAGCGCTCGAATCGAAGATCTCGAATCTCGATCTCGAACATTAAAAAACTCGAAAATCAATCGAAAACGAAACATCGGCGCGCGTAGCGCGCCCAAATCCACTAGTCCTATTATAAAATTGAGTAAGCGCTCGAATCGAAGATCTCGAATCTCGATCTCGAACATTAAAAAACTCGAAAATCAATTGAAAACAAAACATCGGCGCGCGTAGCGCGCCCAAATCCACTAGTCCTATTGTAAAATTGAGTAAGCGCTCGAATCGAAGATCTCGAATCGAAGATCTCGAATCTCGATCTCGAACATTAAAAAACTCGAAAATCAATTGAAAACAAAACATCGGCGCGCGTAGCGCGCCCAAATCCACTAGTCCTATTGTAAAATTGAGTAAGCGCTCGAATCGAAGATCTCGAATCTCGATCTCGAACATTAAAAAACTCGAAAATCAATTGAAAACAAAACATCGGCGCGCGTAGCGCGCCCAAATCCACTAGTCCTATTGTAAAATTGAGTAAGCGCTCGAATCGAAGATCTCGAATCTCGATCTCGAACATTAAAAAACTCGAAAATCAATCGAAAACGAAACATCGGCGCGCGTAGCGCGCCCAAATCCACTAGTCCTATTGTAAAATTGAGTAAGCGCTCGAATCGAAGATCTCGAATCTCGATCTCGAACATTAAAAAACTCGAAAATCAATCGAAAACGAAACATCGGCGCGCGTAGCGCGCCCAAATCCACTAGTCCTATTGTAAAATTGAGTAAGCGCTCGAATCGAAGATCTCGAATCTCGATCTCGAACATTAAAAAACTCGAAAATCAATGAAAACAAAACATCGGCGCGCGTAGCGCGCCCAAATTCACTAGTATCCTCCTATTATAAAATTGAGTAAGCTCTCGAATCGAAGATCTCGAACATTTAAAAACTCGAAAATCAAATGAAAACGAAATATCGTCGCGCGTAGCGCGCCCAAATCCATTAGTCCTATTATAAAATTGAGTGAGCGCTCGAATCTCGATCTCAGCGCGCGCCCAAATCCACTAGTGACTAAAAAAAGTATTTATGTTTGTATATAAACAACGCTTTGTTGGCTTAATTTGAAGACCAAATTCAGATACAATAACACAGAAATGATATATAGGTAATCAAATCCATGATAGACATCACAAAATCATTATGGTTTTAAATTTAATATACATTAAATATTTAGTACTATTATATCATGATTGTATTTTTGACAAAAATATTAGGAAAATTTACCTTTATATTATATATATAGCGGAGACAGTTTCCATACTCGCATAGGTTATGTTGGCTCTGGTATATATGTACAAAATGTATCGATGTGTGGCCCAATAAATTATCCGCCGTAAAACGGTTGGTATAACGCGAGAGTCCAGCCAAAGAGATAACGTATCTTGTATGCCGTTATCGATGGCGATCGGACGATTTATGGGAAGAGGGCTGGTCCCGTAAAAAGGCCGGCGCGTGCCTCTTTCCCCATACGTCATCTTTCGCTTGCGCGCATGAGCTGATAAGAATCCTTGGCCTCTCCGTCCTGGGTCTGTAGAGAGCACGAGCTTTCCCAACCGAAGAGTATCGCGTCTCGGGAAGACTTGCGCCAATGACCGGGGCTCTTTTATTTATGGGCTGCTGTTAGCCGATATTATCTCGAGTGTGTGTCATGCTAATAGAGTACATGCCGAAAAAAGTGCGGCACGGGAGCCCTCACTCGGGACTACATGAATTTTTATGGAATAATATTGGCGTGTACATATATATTCGGAAGGGTGAGATGATGAGAGTAGGCCAATACGTGAATTAACGATTCGAGATATTGTTTAGCTTTATTTTTCTCTGGCTCGTATTTTTTATGATCATGGGGTTAATTGAAATAACTCTCACTTATACTGAATAACATAATAATACACATTTTTGTTTATTGATTCGATTTTTTAAGATTTTGTATATAAATAAGTAATTCGTTTCATGATGTGTTATATTTTAAATTATTAACTAAAGTTGCAACAATTTTTTCAAAAGTTTGTCAAAACTAATTTATTTAACATTGTACGTATATATATATACATTTTTAATTGACGTCTTATGCTTCAATTTATTTTAAATTCTTTTTTATTTAAAGTTTAAGTTACATGATTGATTGATTGGATAATATTTAAATCTATACAGTTATTATTTATTAACCGGAAAGTCGTTGTATTAAAATAGCAACTTTTATTAAATACGTATAAATGCATTTAAAATAATTGATTAGGATTATTGCAAGGAAAAGTAGACGTTGAGTATTCTTGGTGTGTAATAGAAAAGAAAGATGAAATACGATAGAGGGAAAAGCATGTAACAATAAAAATTAATCTTTCCTTTACATCGAAACACCTTTGTTACGCTCATTGCCATTATCAGACATGTATAACGATCGATAAATCTCGATTCCCTATTCCTATCCCCTAAAAAAATTTATACGACTGTTTACTGTCTCTTAATATTCCGGTGGCACTTCATGCACACCCCATAGGATGTATGTACCCTGTTTTCACCCGGCGGTGTCTCAGCTCAAGATCCGTATAAGACGAGAGAAAGAGTCTCGCGCGGCAGGATCCACCGGATAGATAATAAATTCGACGGTAAAGAGGCCGTTCCGGATGACAAAGGTCCGGTAATGCCGCGATACGTATGTGCGAGGCGTATCACCGCGCAATCCTCTCGAGGTGGCGAGCCAGCGCGAGCGCGCGTCCTACGCCGACTTGGTATTTAGGATACCCGTTGAAGAGGGGATGCAAGGGAACGAGCGCGGGCTAGACTGGGATCTGATTTACTGAGGCAATTGCTCTTTATTTCTCTCTAGGCGCTCCTCTCGCCTGACGTCTTCAATAGATATCGTCTTGTAATAGCTTTCCGTTACCTGAATATCTGCCACATCGAGCTGGAATTTATCAGTAGAACGCGCCCGCGCGCGTCTCTCTTCTCTCGTGTTTCGAACGAGCTTTGTTTTTCTCTCACGAAATACGGTTTTTTCGCCTATAAGCATTATTCTTTTCGAGTGAGCTATACTTGTATCACATTTAATGGATTTCGTGCACTGTCGAATTTACTTGGATTTCTCATTACTATATATGTATATGTATATGTATATAAAAGAATAGAATATTTCGCAATTGTATTATTAGTATGGATAATATTTATTAGGAGCAGTATCCTGAATAGCTACTTTCTCTCAAAATACTTAATCAAGATATTTTACACAAAATATTTGTAGGTATATACATGCTACATTTAGTATATCACTGACAAAGACATATCGTCTCTGTTGTTTAGGTTGCGAATATCTATTTTGGTAAATGACGATAATGTACTTTATTAATAACATTTTTTGTACAAATAATATTTAATGTACAATAAATTAATACAATATTTTGAAAGTAACTTAAACTATTATTTAATACACTGCAGTAAGGATTTCTTATAAAATTTACAATTAAAACACTGTGAAACAGTAAATTGATTAGTAACATAAAAATGACCTTAATCTAGCGCGGTAAAATTATAACAATTTCATTCTAAGTATTCTCTATCAAAAAGTTCAGTTAAAATTCCTTAATGTTTTCGAACTTTTGGAAAAATACTTTATTCCTTATGATAGCTTTATTTGACATGAAAAAAAGTTAATGATAATTTCCACATACAATTTTACGTATAATTTCATGTTTAATTCCACATGATAATGTTCATCAACTTTTATATATAGTCGAAAAAGACATTATTAAAAAATAAAGTATTTTTCCAAAAGTCCAAAAAACCACATGTAGTTCCACCTCGACTTTTTTGATGGGGTTATGACATTTCAGTCTAATTTCTCTAGAACAGTTAATTCGTTCCAGGCTTCTCTATGTTGTTACGATTATTTTTATTAGAAAATTTCTTTCCGAGGTTGATAATGAAACGTATGATATAATAGTTGTACCGTTTTAGGTAATGAGTAATAAATTTATATCGCGAAATAGCTATAGATAAGCTTCTATTGAATTTTTGATTTCGTTTCGGAAGAATATTTGAAAATTTCCTCTATCTGCGCGTTCTTACAAAGCTTCCTTTTCCTGATGCTCTTACGTGGTTGCGGCCAGATGCGGCTTGGCGTTCTATTGTTCTGGCGATCGTTATCCTCCTAGGATCAAGCGCGGCCCGCAAAAGTTGCCGCGTTTTATCTGGAATCTCAATTAATGCCGCAAACCCTTATCGCGAAATCATCCCCTTATTATCGACAAGCACTAACCATACGCCTTTCTGCACGGGCTCTTTCCAAATTCCTCCTCGTAGGCTTCTGGAATTTATCGCTGTCCGTTGAATTTTATCGTCTGTATAGCTTTTCGCTACGTGGTGGTACATTTGATTTATTAGATTTATTTTCCTTTTTTTACGAATTTCTAAGTTACGGAGTAAAATGTATTTGTACAAGCATTATATATATATATTAAATAAAATACTTTTATGGGATATATTATCAATTATTTTTATGTCAAATACTAGATATGTCGATACTAACTGAATGATATGTATAGAATTATATTGATATAATTATTTTGATGATATGATTTTAAAATACATTAATGTATCGATAACAAAGTAAGGTATAGTTTGGAAAAGTTGAATGTCGCTGAAAAAGTTTCCGTCATGAATGAGATTGGTTGCGTAGTCTCTTTACGCCTTTGATAGCCGAGTGTCTTATTTTCATCCATTCTATATGCACGTTTTGATATCTCGCATATATTGTCCATCTGTCCCACGGGGCGAAGACCCACGCATTTTCCGGACGGTAGGTTCAGCTTTCTCGATATTCGACGCGTCGACGAGTCCAAGACACTCACCCGCGCACACAGAAGAGTAGAGTGTGACGAGGGTCGGTACTCGGTATGATTGGTGTGTCTCTCGGACAACTGGCTATTTGAATACGCAGCACTGTAATCACGACTAGACCGACTATATTTGCTTCGTCCTTGCTGGTGGACCCGACTGTTTTCTCAGTCGCGCCTTCTCACCCTCGAGGTGTGCCGGTCTCGCCTCTTTGAGGCTTCGTTTGTGTCGTACACCTGCGTAGACGACATTTCGTTGTCCGTTGCCTGATGTCTCCGAGGAATTAACCTTCAAGGGTGGACCGGGAAAGACCTTTTGCCGCCAGAATCGTTACAAGATAATTGGTTCACGCGCTGGACAAGTTCGTTCATTTGATTCGAAGCAGGCCCTGCGGTTATTACAGTTACTTTGGAGATCAAAACATCACATTAATTTAACAATATTTGGGAGATTATATACCTATGTATATTTAAAGTAAATATATAATCGCTCAATATCTCGTTTTACACAATGGAAAATGGAAAAAGGTAATTAATCTACGTAAATGAGTTTTAAGCGGTTGGATGTATGCCTATTGGAAAATGAAAATACAGTATCCCATTTGGTTGGGCTTGGGGGTCGCAGTTCGCGCGTATGTATAGGTATATATCCGCGCAGGAAGAGCAGTGTTGCAACCTCGAGGAGCATGGAGACTTTGCAACCGTACCTAAACATTTACTCGGGAAAACTGCTTCACCTACGACGAAGCGGAACTCGGTTAACCCTTCGCTATTTCATTAAATTAGGTAGACGGGTTGCTAGTACTGCCATCCAGTCGAGTCCCGCGTTTCGCTTACGTATACATTCGCGTGAGCACCCACGCGTTCCGAAGTCTTGCGAAACATGAGCGAACGAGTGAACGAGTGAAGAGAGTAAGAAAGAGGGTACGAGAAAAGGGCATGAGAAAGGGCATCGTCGAAAGATGGTGTGCGTGTATATGTACGTGTGCACGGGTACACGCGTATACGTATAGGCGTGCAATCTCTTTCTCGGGAAACTTTCGCTTTTACCGACACTTTATAATTCATGGCGTCGCCGACGTCATCAGCTAGCGACGCAACGGTTGCCTGCCTTTTCCGTCGCTAGACCAAAATAGAGAACGACCCTGTTACTGTGGCGCGCGGGGTGGGTCGCCACCGCCCCCTATCCGATGTTCGACACTCGTTTCGCTTGGGAAAACCTCCGTGCTGAAGGGAAAGAGCTAAATCATGCATCTCATTGAAAGAAGGTAAGCGACTGCGTATATCGTTTGCCCGGGATAGGGGATAGTCTATGGAGAACGCATTATTTACGAGGGTTTATATAAGCTGCGACCGGCAGCCTACGTTAACATGTTTATTTCGGGAATTTTGTAAAAGGGGTTAACCTTCTATCGAGGGAAAGAAGTGCAACGGGAATTTCCTGATTTTATCTACACAGTTTCCGTACGATCACTCGAGAACTATCGGCACTACCTTTCCTTCATTTTATATTCTAGCCCGGACCGTAAATAGTTTTAGCTAATTACAACTTTTCGAATATCTGGAATCATTTTTCACACAGATCGAAAATGTTTTAGTATATTTATATTAATGTTCATTAATGATAATGGCGTGTATAATATGGAGTGTGCAATGAAATTAGGCGAAATGTTGGCTTGTTATATATAATTTTAATTTTAGCACTAGGAATATTAAGAAATATATGCTGCATCTTCCAAGTTATTACTATTATTTGAAAGGTATAAGTATAGCTCATTAAGAAACTTGTGAATATAATATTAATTGTTGTTGAATCGTTGACACGTTAAATTCAACCTAGTTCTGCTCGAGAAATTATTATTTCCACGTTTAAGTAAAATTAGATTGAATTAAAAAAGAACCCTTAAATATAATTATTATGGATTAAAACTAAAAATTACATATATATTCGTTATAATTTTAATAATCATGTTTGCATTACTTAAAAGTAAACATCTTTTAAATGTCACATTTACTTATAATATTGGTCAAAAATCCTTTCTAGTTCTCTTGAATCAATGACTTTAATTATATTATTTTTAATAAAATATGTAAAAATAATATTTTAATTATATATTCTAAAATGCCAAAATATCCTTGGCAAATATTATACCATTATTTAATTAAATGAATTAATTGCGATCTCAGATATAGTTTAATTTAACGAAGCCTGCGATTAAGAGCTTATTTAAGAGTCCATACAATTTACCGAGCCAATGACGAAAGGGTTAATCTTTGAGAGAGAAACCTCGGGAAAGATTCGCTCAATACGGTCATGAACTTATCCTATAGCTCTCTCGCACTTACCCGAACCCTTTCTCTTCATCTTTATCTTTGTGTGCAGATTTTAATATAAATTATAATCTTATGCCGTTTCTTAATACCTTTCTCACACTCTGTCTCGCTCTTTCGTTTCCTCTTCTATAACGCTCCTTAGCCCCTCGCGTTTCCTTCGGCTACACGGGAGTCCCTAAAACGGAGGAGTCATTATTAGGGAAATCTCATTATACAATCAATCATTTTGGACGATCGCGCGGCGTACTCTCTAATTTCTTACATCAATTAATGTCGTGGTGACGCTGATACAGCGTTGGTGCCGCCCAACCAAGGGTAGACTTTATACAACCTTTTTACTATAGATTCCTTTTTTTTCCTTACATTAAAATTTTTATGTACGCTTATTTTTAGAAGTATTTGTTGTACAATAAAATTTATACATAGAAAGACCGTTATAATAAAATAATTTTTTGTTTTTCCATCAGTATCGATCAAATGAATGAAAACATAAAGCTTTTGTTTATGAGAGGTTTTTTTTTCAAAATCATCTCAATTCTTATTCTCTGCGGCTATAAGACACGTTCGCAACTTTGACAGAAGTATTAACCATAGCCTTTAAGCCAGCAGCGGATTTCGTCCACGTCACTTTCCCCCCTCTAACAGTCATGCGCTTCTTTCTTCCGTGTCCAAAACGTTTGATGAATTCAAATTTCTTCCTAACTTGATAGCAGTTAAGTCTTTGACAAAAGAACTCGTGTATAGAAAATTAAACTTATAATGATATGTTTTTCAAACAATTGTCGAAATGATAATTGTACAAACATAATTAAACTTTTTTTACATTGTATAACTAATATTCTTTATTAAAAAATCCTATTACTTCAGGATAACAATATTATTATGGTAAATTAAAAAAAATCTATAAATTAATTTAATAGTATTTCTTAGCGATATATAAAGTTGAAGTTAGCAATACAAATGAAAAAGGAATTATAGTTGAAAAGTCGGTATTTTTTAACATCTTGTTGATCTGTGTAATTAATTAATACGATACCATCTTAATGTGTAATATGTAATATGTCTAATTGTACAATGATCGAATTATTTGGTAGTACAATTTTTTAACTTGCTTCTTAATGTAAATGTATAAATATAGTCTTATTTAATGTAATAATTATAATGTAATCTGCTTCGAAATAATTTGTAATCAGCGTTATAATAAGAATAATATTGTTCCGTCAATTATCTGACTAAGGGAAAACTGTTTTATTCAAACAAATGTAGTGCCAAAAGATTTCACCAGTCAAAATAACGTCCAATTCCATTTACAGAAACTTTCCATTGCGCAGTGAAACGGCTCATCACAATCGACTTTCTTATACATTGCAAACTACCCGATTTCCGCAACTCCACGAATGAATATTTAACAACCAACAAAAGTCATCAGCGCATTAAAGCTTCTGGTTGAATCCTCTCTCTCTCTCTTTCTCTCTCTCTGCCACTAAACAGCTTGGATTCACGAAAAGAGTGGAGCATTAATCGAGATCGAATTAAAGTCCCTCCCGGAAAATAAGTTTCTCACTCTTGGAGAGATCACGAACAATTTGTGAAAGAGTTTTACTCGAGAGTTAAAACGAAAGTGCGAGAGAAAAAGGGTAAGAGAGGTAGGAGAGGAGAGGAAACGGTAAGTTGCGTCGTGGTACGTACGACCAAACTTCAGACTTTGAACTTTGTCGCTTGACCGCCCCTCTCCGCGTTTTATTTCATTCTAGTGGCTATTAACATACTTCGAGCCAGGGCGAATTTTTCCCCCAGTTTCCCGCGACCTTTAGACGGCGAGACCCGAAGGTCGCGGCCACGCGCGAGAACTCTGGAACGACGCGAGTTTGCATAATTGCACGACACGCGCGAGCGCGGGCGCGAGAATCGAACTCTGCCGGTGCCGGTGAGCCGCGCGCGCGAACTTTTGGAACGCGCGAAAGTGAGAACGCGCTCGGGCTCGAGCCAAGGAGCCGAGGCATCGCCAGCGGGGAAAGTGATTCGTTATACCGTAAGTTACGCCACCGTCGCTGAACTCCGTGGCACCCTCGCTCCTCGTGTCTCGGAAACTTGTGTCCAGGTAATTTCACGATAGATTAAGGCCGAGATACCGAGTGCGCGAGTGTTCTACTTATTGAAGAAGAAGATGCCACGCGGTCGTAACTGTCACGAGATAGAACGCGCGTGCATAGTTTATACACATATTCTGACACCTCGTGTAACATTTGTCATCGTAAGTGATACTCTCGACGGGCATTATTCAATACCCGCCCGTATTTTTTTTATTCATTTATATTTCACTTCTTTGACTAACATAAACCAAATCTGTAAAACCAAATATTAAAATATGAGAAAAATCAGAGTACGATGTTGATCATATGCGTACATACCAACATTAAGAATTTCCTTGAGATTTTTTTTAGACTAACTGTTTGCATTTTACACTAGTATTCAAATCTATAAAAATATTCTAATTATAAATATTATTACAAACTGGCCTAATAATTATTCACTAGTAACTTGCGTCGTGTGCTCTTTTTGCGAATCAAAGTTTAATATTTTTTCGTGAAATGCGTTTGAAAATATAGTATCGGTACGGTTTATCAGCTACTAAATCATATCACATGATTAAATTTTTTTCATCATAAAATAAAATAATTATACAAGAAGAACGTTTGACAAAATCCATCTGCGGCTCCCCAGCAAATTACTCAAAGCAATCATCTACACGGCATGGCGCGTACAAAAAAAATACCGATGTCGAGAGAAATGACACGCAAAAGGCCGAAACACAACATGGGAGGAAAAACTCGCAACTTTTCCGACGGTCTCTCCCTCTCCCAGGTCTCCTAACTCCTATACTTTTTTCGATCTCTCGAAACTTTTTATATACCTACCTCCCCCTTTCGTACAACCCTCTCATCTCCAGACGAGTCAAGCGTGTATAGATATGTATATATATATGTATGTATAAACACACACACGCACACACAAACCCACAAACATACATGCATACATACATAGATATACACATTCACGCGTATAAACACACTTACATCTCACATGCACACACACGCGCGCACACACACAAATAACTATACAGATTCGCGTACACTTATATCTATTTCTGTGCTATATATGGGCCGCGACGCAAAAAGGTGGTATAGAGGAGAAAAAGAGTGAACGAGGGCGAGAGGACGGGGGTAGGGTGGCGGAGGCGGGGGAGAAAGGAGGTGGATGAGGAGGAGGAGGAGGAGGAGGAGGAGGTGGTGGAAGGGGGGTACGGGGGGGCTCGCGAGAGGCGTGTAGAAGGTATCTCACGTGCGCGAGACGGATAGGCTCCGGCGCTTGCGCTATACGCCGGCCAGTAGTCACAGACCGAGCAAGAGAGACGCACTCGCTGCTGCCGGGATTTTGCTGTTTCGTTGCAGGGTTAATGGAGCGAAAGCGAGATGGAGGGTACGCGAGCGAGAGAGAACGAGAGACGGAGAGACCGATCTAGCTGGTGGGGGTGAGGTACCTTCGAGGGAGTGGGGCGTCTTCTGCTCTCTGGCGCTCTCTGGTATGCTACTCCTCGCCGAGGGCTCGAGGCGAGAACACGCGGATTCTACGGCGCACCGTCGCCTATACTTTTGATCGATTTTTCTTATGATTTTCGAAAATGCAAGGCTTTCAGTACTTCTATTAATTGCTCTTTATACTTATTTATAGAACACTTAATGGATAATATTTTACTTCTTTTCATATATTTATGATTTTTTTATATTAATTATATTAATATTAAATATTTTCATTTGTATAGTAATGCAGCAGATCTTATACCAATTATCATAACTGCTTTTAATACAAATTTACTCCAAGTTTCTTCCTATTGTTAAAATAATATCAATAAAAATTTAGAACCCCCTATCATAGAACCTAAGCAAGAAGAGTGGTAGTACTAGCTTAATAGAAACACGTTATTAACTTAAAAGAAAATGATTAGTTCTATTTGAAATATTTCGCATGCATAATTTATTATTATTAATATATTTGTTTAATAAACTTACTTTCACTTCTTGAAAATATTATGGTTTTTCACGATTTTACATTTTGCAGACTTATAATTTCTTGTTTGCACGTAAACAGTGCACTCATGTTTGCATTTACCGAAATACATATTTAGATTAAAATATTTAGAGTAGCGCATACTCGCTAATTGACTTAGCCTCCTTATAAAATATAAAATCATTTCTCAAAAGAAAATGGTATATAACTTTTTTTCCGTTAATGATAATTATTTTCTAAAATAGGAACTAAATTGCTTTGCTAGCGTATAAAACAGAGATTTCGTTGAAACTAAGTACGATATTATAAAGTTAAATGTTTTCCATGAGCAATAACCGAACTCGCAAACGATCTACTAACAAGGCAATCGGTTGTAATGACGTTTGCCTATCTTTATGGTGCTAGTCGGTTTATTATCAAGGACGATTGTGCGCACAAAGTATAGATTGCAGTCAATCATTAAATTACGAGATAACGACTGGGTGTTTATTATGGGATTCGAACATTGCGGCAGAAAGTGGAATGCAATATTTTTATATTATGAACACGATTGGTGGGAATCGATTTGAAATTAAATAACTCGTAACAAGGAAATGGCCAATAACCACTGTCTCGATTTCGAAACACGAATGATGCTGCAGTTATTCGCTATATACGACAAGTCAGCGAAAAACGCGAGTGCAACGTTAGAGGCAACTTAAATGTCAAATAAATGCAATAAGCAAATATCGAAAAAGAATTGTACTTCAATTACGTTTTGATTATTATTCTTCGTTTAAAAGGATTTATTATTAAACATATTTCCAATAATTTTGTCATGTGCTTACTCAATCAAATATTTTACTTATATTACTTCCATTATATATATAATTACAAAATCATATGCGTGTTCGAAGAATAAGTTTAAAAATGTTAATTTTATGTGCATACTTATCAAAGTGTGGTTAGATTAATAAGTATTGGTATTCTTACTAATACATTTACACGTTTAGTGATTATTATCACATATTCCTAAAATTTTTATAATTAAATATTCGTTAATTAAATTATAAAAAATAAACTTCTACTACAGTATATTTAATTATAATTTATAAAAAATTAGAAAAAGGGAAAATTTGAAACTTTGTCAAAAACTAATAGTTTGAACGAAAATAAAGCACGCCGAGGAAATGTGTAATTTTGAAATAAGCGAGAGCCGTGAAATATTTGAATAAAAAATATAATAAAAAGTAAAGCATACCATGCCATCGTGCTATCAGTTCGATACGTACGGTTTTCGCGCATCATGCTGCACCTTTTACCTTGTAACGAAAGTTGACTATCTAACAGGACGTCAGATTCAATTAAAACTGCATTCTCTCCTCGGCGAGCTCTCGATGTAACAGCTATATAACTGTATTAAATGGGTCCAGCGTACAAGAGAAAACGCAGTCCAATATACGCACAAGAGCCATTCCTATATGTTTCGAAGACAAGAATGCACTCAATATTAATTAAATGTATAGCGTATATGTGAACAGAGAGTGAGGCGAAAATGTCCGAAAAAGCAATAGTAGGTGATTTGATCGAACGAATTTTGCAAATCTCGAGGATAGTTCTTCCGATGTGATGTGACTAAAAAGTAAGCTTAATTTTCGATCGAACATTTCTCCTCCTCTAGTCCGAATTATCCGCGTCGTTTGATATGCTCAAGTGGCCGGGGCGACAGTCGCGCTCTGTATATACATCTTTCTCTCTTGCCCTGGCTAATTTATGACTTCGTAGCGAATTTTCGCAGGAAATACATCAAAGTCCAGGTAACGGTCAATGCAGCGCCCATAGAAAGAGAGAGAGAGGGTGAGAGAGAGAGGGTGAGAGGGAGAGAGAAGGTAAGAGAGGGGGTTGGGGAAGAGGGAGGAGAGCCGCGCTGCTTCACGGACGGTAAAGCAACCACGGGCCTCGCCGCTCCGCCTGCTAACTACGTTAAAAGTTTTAATATTAGTTTAGTCGACGGCCATGGTAGATTGAGACGTAATTCCAGGTAATACCTCGGCCGGTTCTCCGGCGCTTCGCTTCTCCCTCTCCCTCTGCCTCTCTCTCTCTCACTCCCTCTCTCACTCTCTCTCTTTGGATGTGTAGGTTGGAAGCGAGAGCTACTTCCTGGCGGCTAATACCGAACGAAACGCGCTCTACAAAGGACCCTCCAGTTGGTCTCTCTCGCACGCTCTCGAGAAAGAGCCCCGCGAGAGAGTCCCTTAATCTGCATTAAGCTCGACTCGTTCGGTAGCCAGAGTGCGCGCACGCACGTCGAGTGGATGCATGCACGATATAATGCTCGACGCTGCATTTATAAGTTATCCGCTCGAGGTCGGCGTTGCGCGCGTCTTTCGATCTGCGGGGGAAACCGAGCGTTGACGGAGGAGGCGCGGTTACCTCGCGATACCGCAGTATCCTACGCTGACCGTCCTTCTTCTCCGTAGGGTTGGCTATACGATCGCCTCGACAACCCCAAGATCCTATGATCCTTGGGCGTTGTCTTCTCTTATTCTATTTATATTTAATTATGATGTACATTATAATCATTTCGTTTAACGCCAACTCTAACCATATCTATCACTTAGAGTTAAAGATTACACCTAGCATGCAGCAATCTACAGGGTATTTCGATAGAACCATAAGCTTATTATATATTTTGAAAACAGTATTCTAAACAATCAGAGACATTTAGCTAGATTTCAGTCGAGTTAAGATTTAATCGTAATTGCTATACTGCGAGAAATGCTATCGGATTGTTACTTACATTATAACTAATTATTATCAAAATTTATGTAAAAATAGGTGAGAATGATTGAATATTTCTGTAGCCCAGAGAAAAATTCACCGAAAAGTGAGTTCCTGGAAAAAACAGGCGTGTCGATTTTAAAATAAGGTGGGAAAAACTAAGCACTCGTAAGTCCCGTACGTGTACCGTCGGTTCTCGCGTGAAAAACAAGAAGAGGAAAATAGTGTTCTCGGCTGTACCTCCGTTAAAGCAAATAACTTCGCGGTGGACATCCACGTCCCTCTACCATTTCTGCGTTTTTCTCAGAAAGCTCGTATTGCACGTAGTCGACAGAAAGTGTACCTCGCCTCACTCCGTCGCCGTTTTTTTTTCTTTGCTCTCTCGCTCGGTCTACCTTGTTCATCCTGTTTCATCTTGTATTTCCGTCGGTCTTCTTTCCTCCTTTCGGCTCGGCTCTCTCCTCGTCTCAGTCCCTCTCAGTCCCTCTGCGTCGCTCTCCGTCGCCCTCAGTCGCTCTTAGTCGATGCGTACACGTATAGAACGCGAGCGCCAACACAATCAAGAAAAGTTTTATACTCACCAACACAGAGGTAGTCGAGTCGAGAGGACGGGCGGGCGCGGGCGCGGGCGCTTCTCTAATCCAACTCGGCTGAATACAGGCATAGGAAGACGAGGGTGTGGGTGTGCTCGTAGATACGTCTATCCCGCACACTAATACTCGAGATCTCCTCCCGCGAGTTTCTCCCGGGTTACTCCTAGTGCGTCCTCTATATTCGTAGCAACGCGAGCGTCGTCAGCCACATCTTTGGATGGAAGACGCTTTTCCCCGCTTGCTCCTACTCGCTTTTTCTTTAACTTTGCGTTTCTTTGTGTGCTCACGGTAATACAATATGCAGAAGCTTGTACAAATTTGATTCCGAGCATTAGCGCGGCCTGGATACGAATTGCAATAGTTTAATGCTATCTCTCTCTATTATTATTCCCGCAATGGCGGATTCTACATCTCGATATATTACTCTAATTTACGACTATTACCTATTACTCTTCATTTATATTATTTACGTATATACTTTGAAACTATTTTAACCTTCCTTATTTTTTATTTTTCTTGATTTTCTGTGTCGTATACAGATATATGTATGTATATGTGGTTGCATTGACCTTTTTACGCAAACATTTCATAAGTACGAATTAGTATCATTCAATTTTTAATTATATAGGCCTTAAATTTGAAAGTTTATTAATAGTATGGACAATATATTTCGTTACATTCTCGATTTACCGAAAATTATATTTTATTATTCAATTTTATAAAGCGACCATTATTTAATGTATGAAGAGTTTGCAGTTCTCATTGTTTTTATATAATTATTTCCTATAATTCGCATTATCGATAGAAGTCGTAGATTCTCGATAAAAGATCGCTCCGCCGCAAGAAAATAGTTGTAACTGCTAAGAAAATAGCTCGGCACATCGGACCTTTTTGAACATAGTGGTTCTATCGTTTCGTTTCCCGTAGGTCCTGCTATTGCTTTTCAATACATGTCTCAGAAACATTCTTTGCTTTTCTCTTCTACCGATGCTCCCATTACCAAGAAGATTTGGTCTTCATACGTACAGCAAGATTTTCCAATCTCGATCCTTCCTTTACTCTTTTACAGTTTTCCTCGTCTCCGCTGCCATGTCATTCGGTTTTACGATTATCGTCGGTTCACCAGAGGGACCAAACGTTAAAGGAGGGCAAAGGTTACGCAAATGGAATCTTTCCCATATCAACTCTTGAAAAATAGAGATTTATTAGCGTAATAAATAATGTATTTCGTATTTTTGACAATGACGAAAGTTCTTCTAAGTATAATATAACTTTTAGAATAAATAGACAGATAGCGTTTAACATGAATTAAACGGCATCTAAAATATAAATTGGATGAGATTAAATTCATAAGCGATTCTTTTAAAATGTGTAGTTATCACCCAAAGATGTAGCGTTTACTATTTAATGATGTATTCAGTACGTCGCTTATACATGATCCATATTCATTTCATAAACTTCTTTGTGTGATATAATGACTGTTACAAATTGTTTTCTTTTTCTTTACACAAAGAAAAATCGTTTCTGTAATTGATAGGCTTACATATTTAATGAGTCTTTACTTTTGCAGAATTCTGTTAAGATTATTCATGTCAATCTGTTGGTTTTTTAACTGAAACACGAATTTATAAATATTCACACTAAACTATTGCAAACTACACACAAGCTATTTATAAAGATGAGAAAAATATTGATCTATCTTTACATAGCAAATTACCACTAACAACTATTAGAATAACATTAATCAATAGTTATGATTATAGCCTTCTCGTTATTAAAATTTTGTGTTTATATACTATCTTTTGTCCAAAATATTTCTAAGTATGGAAAATTTTTTTTTAATAATAAACATAAGTTTTCTCATATAGGTACCAAACAAACTTTTTTAACATTGTCAAGAAGTATATTATTATGTCACAAGTCTTCAAATAAAAATATATCTACAAAGATTTAATATTTACGTAATAAAGAGAATGTATAACAAAATATATAAATTACAGTTTTTCTCGAAATTTGCTTATTTGCAAAAATATAAAAGTGTTGCTATTTAAATGACATTACACATGAACCATCTGCAGATTAATATCATTTGGATACCACATTGATCAGATATATGAAAACATTTTGTAATGTAAACTAAGTTTCATTGATTTTGAAACGATTTAATAACCGAGATTCGATTTTTGACCAAGATTTCAAGGTGAGGGCTTCGCACTAACCAACTTATCTGCTTGCATCTTGCCAAAGAGCAGTAGAAGTGAAACTGGGTGTTAGCAGGAACTTTGTTCTTGTTCTTATTGTTGTGAGGAACTTTGGAATTTCTCCCCACCCCTTGCTTCTCTCATTCCCTCTCTCTCTCTCTCTTTCTTTCTTGTGCCATTGAACAAACTAGTCACTTCTTTCTTCTTGCACCCTGACTACTGAGTTTCATATTTATGTGCAGTTACCAAGGTTAACATTCAATTTCGCCTTTTTTTCTTGCTGGAGTTATTACGTAACTAGGTATATTTAGTTAGAGCTGCACTTTCTTAACCAATACAATTTCTATTTTGTTTATGTGACTGCACAATTTTTATATACAAATATTATTTTAATCTTTGTTTTCATTTCTTTGTATTGCTATATTTGACGTCATATTATAACGAAAGTATTTGTTGAAAATACTATCCCCAGTGGTGTTTGTATATCAATCGGTAGAGACCGTGAATCTAACTCGGGAGAGCTGGGTCCGGGTCTATCGTTCTACCGACCGATCCATCGTAGACCTTTCTTAATATTTGATTGCATTAATTGGAATCAATTATGCACATCGTAAGTGTAGTATTCAAGATACACGTATCAACAGTTCAAAAGATTAAGTGCATTTATAATATCTAGAATAAGTAAAATGACTGTAGTAAACTGAATTACTTGAGATGAATTGTTTGTGATTAAAATTAAATATATCACGGACTTGTAAAAAAGGTAACAATTAAAAAATTACAGTCAATCGAAGTGGTTGATGAGATCTGTATAAACAATGCAAATGTAAACTTTTGGAAATAATTCATTCATAAACCAATATCATTATGGAATCTCGGAAAGAGCGCTTACATCTATCATTTTTTCTGAAACTAAGTTCGAAACGTTAAACTAACTCGACTCCCCAAGTTCCTGACCTCGAAAACGAGAGAAATACAGACGGTATAAGCGAGAACGAGGCAGTAGAAAGGAGAACGAGGGGGCAGGTAGGCGAGAGACATAGACTTTTTAATTTCAATCGCGCGATTCCCTTTCAATTACAAGTCAGAATCCGGAAGTGGAAGTTAAGCGCCGCCCAGCGAAGTATGCTCGCTATATAAGAACTTGGCGAATTAACACTTTTACTTTACAGTTGTTGAATTAGCGCCTCGCGCTTCTTAAATTCGCTTCATAAACGCGCAAAGTTATAAGACTGAGCTAGAGAGAGAGAGAGAGAGAGAGACAATCGAGGAGTGAGATAAGTAGAAAACAAGAAGCCGCGATCATGACGGAGTTCGTTGGAGTGAGCGAAAGATAGATACCGTCGGAGTGAGACTTTGGCAAAGTGAGCGAGTGAGAGAGAGAGAGAGAGAGAGGCAGTAGTTCAGTAGGGGGATTGTTACCCAAAGTTTAAACTTGGTTGTCGACTGCCGTTAACAAGATTTGCCACGGGGCTGGTTCAGTAGTGCCTAGGTCCTCCCAGGGTGTGCCACGAGCGTCTCGTGTATCCTCTACCGAATCTAGCCGACGGAACGCTCCGATCGGCGCCTTATCCTCCGCGACGGCCGCCTACCGTCGGATCGACGAATCTGCTTCTCGAGGCACTCGTTGGGGTTTCGCGCTTTCTTCTTCTTACTATCACCTCTACTTTATTATTTATCTATTATTTACAATACATTGTTTTACTCTACTCACCGATTACTGTATTCCAATATTCCGAAAACGGTATTTATTATCCATTTTTAGTTCGTAATGGACGTACAACTAAATAGTGCTGTATTTGTAGGTGCAAGTGGTATATACGGAACGGACTGAAAACGGTAATATAAACGTTAATATACGGTATTTCAATATAAGCTGTTTTATATCCTTAGAGCACAAGTTTCAAAATGTCTTGGAAATATTTCAGAAGAAAGCCAATAGTTTCATTGACCCGTTAGAAGAATCTGAGTGAAAGAAAGTTGATACTTTCGTTAATGGATTTCAACACATTATCGCTATTCTGGAATGAAATTTTAAAAAGGAATCGCGAATTAGAGAATTGTTTTTCGGTTTGGTAAAATTGTGATTATTAATCTTTATATTCAATACTCTTTATTTATTAAAATTTATTTTGACACATTTATAATGACGTTTCACTGATAAGGTTCCATGTAACTATTCGAGAAAAATTACTATCGATGTAGTTATAGTTAATTGATTGACAATAATTATAAAGTAAGTATAATAAAGTCAAACTTAAATTTCACAAATTGCCCTTCGTGAAAATTCATAATTTGGGGTACGATCGTTGTAGTCGGTGAATATCGTCTTATTCATTTTCTATTCTGTTAACAGGTACGAATCGCGCACTTCTTCTCTCTTGCTTTCTCATTTTCTCATGAGTTCTTTCGCGTGCTGTAATTAGATTCTTCCGTGAGCTCGTCATGCGTGGTCGCGTACTTTCGTGCACGAATTTCCCGCAATCTTTCTTCCTGCTACACTACCTTCGTCGGTCGCTTTCGACATCGTGCAGTTAATTACCGACGTTTGACGTTTACACGTACGCCGCGACGTAAGCCAAAGACGTAAATCGGATGCCATGACTCATTGTACAGCGACAAGCACAGAAAAAGGAGTAAGCCTTGTAAAAATTGGAGTACACTAATTTGACTGCTTGCCTAGAAAACGTAATTGTTTACCAAGGACGGCCATCTGCAAATATTCGTTTATAATTAATTCCCTAATAATTCGTTCATTTAATGAAATCACCGAGAATTCATACGAATATGTTCCTAGTGTATCAAGCCGTCTTGAATATTTCTCATTGTGTATTCCGTTAGTATATTATCGAAAAATATCACTATTTTTATTACTTTTGTGCAACATAAAGTTCATTTAACAATTATACTGAAACACATTTGTACAGATAGGTTAGTTGATGCAATAGTAATATTCTCGAGTTACAACAATGTAAACTGCCCTGTACTAATATCCGAAAAGGTTTAAAATAATCAATCTCGTTCACTACTGCACCAATCACCTTGAAAATTTGCAAAATCACAGATAAGCTTGGCAAAGAGCAATGATTTTGCTTAAAACTTCATATAAAATATTAATTTTTGTAAAATTAGTACGTATCCGTCGGTAAATATCTTGGATGGTAGTTTAAGGGAGTTTAACATTTCCTTAAAATGAAATTATTGTTCTTACTGTATTTGCAGGTCTACACATCTAAGATAAAATACATCACTATTGGTGGAGTATCGATATAATCACCTAATAATACACTAATCTTTATGTTTTTAACAAATTACATTGTTATAATTGTTTGCAGGATATACCCTACAAATTTTTGCGAAAGACTGAATTGATTTTGTGCAATAATACGTCTAACTTATTATCCTTTGTAAAAATAATCGAATACCAATTAATTTGAAAGATTGCGAACAATGAAATAGTTGATAGTGTGTGTAAAAAACTGAGGATTTGGGAATTATCTTAAAGTACGCATACATGTCGAGTCAAATTGCGAGGGCCGCGATGGCGTGATCTAATTTGTCGAAGAATGTGCCTCGCGCTATCGGTGGAGGCTCAAAGTCTGGATGCTTGGGGTGGGGTGGGAGAGGGGGTGGCAATTAATACGACGAGGTGGCATGCACGCTGCTGACGCTTCGCTTCATTAGGGTTCTGTGGACGAGGAAGGGTTGATTTTTACCCTCCAAATCGTTCAAAAAAGCTCACTAGATCCAATGGCGAGTTTGCAATTAACTGGAATGCCCCTGCACGGCCTCGAGGTGTCTTGAATTTATTCCTTTTTTCCCTCGAGTGCTACCCTTATTACGTGTGTAGCCTTACATACTTGGTAATAGTTTTTCTTTCCCTGAGTAGTGTGGTGCCGAATTTGAAATTTGAAAGTAACATAAATTTCTAGTTGTCTATTCTCCTCCTGCTATATTTAATTAATTGTTGAAAATATATTATTTTTTTAACATTATTAATACGAATTGTTAAAATTTAAATATAATTCCTACGAAATCACAACACTAGTAGAATTTTACCATGGTTTTTTTGTGTAAGTTATCAGATATCTATAAAATAAAATAAAATAATATATATAGTATACAGTATGTAGAATGTTGCCTTAAAACTTTGTATTATTAATAGAATATCATTTTAGTAGTTGGCAATGCAGTAATATGCAGTAGGATGCTGAGTGACGGTTTACGTACAACAGGGAGCAATAATTATTTGTTTCTCTTGATGATTTATGATACTATTAGTTGCAAGATGATTAATAGATGAATGTTTATTATAAATGTTTATACGATCCTAATATTTATATATCTTTTTCAGCCTACTAATTCGTACAACGACTCTTACGTGCAGAGCGCGCTCCGCTTGTAAATACGTTGCGTACATACAAGTGGCTCCTCGCTTGTATGAGAGCCCTCTATACATCCTCCTAGGACGTATAAGGTGTCTATACATCCTAGGAGGCTGTATGCAAAGCGCTCCGTAGGATATATGCGGCGAGCAATATAACCTTTGCCGCGCGAACGGTATAGAGTCAACGTGTTTGAAACGCGTAGTACATGTATCGGAGATATATCTATGGCTTTTCAAACGTAAACACAACCAGTTTAAACGTAACGTTTGCGTTACTTTAATCATAGTTATCTTAATATTGCTCAGATACGAAAGTACTATATATTATACATATATATTAGAATATTATATTTTAGAAATAATATAGTGTGTATATATATATACACGGAGAAAAATTTAAAGTAAAAATTACAATGTTGTCTAGTAATGCGGAGACAGACTGACGCAATCCAAAAATGTACTATAGTGTATAATAAAATTTACTAGAAAGTTATTAATTTTTACTACAATTCTGGTAATATTTACTACAACTTCAGTTAAATTTATTATACACTATAGTAAATTTTTGGATTGTGTCAGTCTGTCTCCGCATATATATGGGGTATTCCACGTGAAGTGGTCCGATCAAAATTTTAAAATGCCCCAAATTTTGGGTACATATTGCAAATGTTTTTCAGAATACAGAAAAAAATTTTTAGGTACTGGAATTTATTAGTTCAAAAGTTATTCTAACCTCAAAAAGTGAACTTTTTCCAGTTTTTTTCAACACCAGCTGGGTTCATCGCTATTTAACTCAAAATCTATCAGCTTTTACTATAGAACATTATATGTAACATTCGTTGCTAATTATGTCTAGAATTTATCCTTCTGGATTAGAATTTCCAATCTCAAGGTTAATGACAAATAAACTACATGTCAACATTCAACTTAAAAAAAAACTAACTTCGCCACAATTGATTTTTTTATCCAAAAGTCCAAAAGAAAGCTTGGAGCAATACCTTTCAAATGATCTGTAGCATTTTTATGGCCTTCAATTCTGCAAAAAGTTATGATAATTTAAAGAAAGACAAAAAATTCACAAAAATTAACATGGTATTTCCCATTTAAATTTTTAAAAAAATTTCGTCTTTCTTTAAATTATCATAACTTTTTACAGAATTGAAGGCCATAAAAATACTACAGATCATTTGAAAGGTATTGCTCCAAGCTTTCTTTTGGACTTTTGGATAAAAAAATCAATTGTGGCGAAATTAGTTTTTTTTTAAGTTGAATGTTGACATGTAGTTTATTTGTCATTAACCTTGAGATTGGAAATTCTAACCCAGAAGGATAAATTCTAGACATAATTATCAACGAATGTTACATATAATGTTCTATAGTAAAAGTTGATAGATTTTGAGTTAAATAGCGATGAACCCAGCTGGTGTTGAAAAAAACGAGTCAGTGTCAGCGCGCCAGGGTGTCATTGTGCCAGGGCCGCTAGAAAGGTCTGTTAGCGCGAGTTTGGGAGGGGGTCTGTCGCGACAAGAAGGCTTACCAACTTGACTAAATTTACGCACTAAATTCAAATTTGTGCGCTGGATAAGCAAATTTCTTTTGTCTGTGTTTATATCATAAAATCGCATGAGAGAAAATTCATGTTACTAGATGTACCTTGATTTAAATACTAATTTTATATATTATGTAATTATGCAGTAGCTAAGTAAATAAATCATAAAGAAATTATGAAATTATTAAAGTTTTAAAAATAATGATTGCGTTAAGCTACATTTACATAGAATGATTCATGTATACGTATATATATTTATATATTTATATTATGGTGTGGAAACATGGATGTAACAAAAAAAACACAAAAAATTAAAGAATTTTTTCATTTAATCTTATAAATTATAAATTTTAGTCCTGAGATGTGTCGCATTCCGTACTTCTCTATCATCTCGTCCGAATAATCTGTTTCGTCTGCATCTAGATAAAAATATAATTATTAAATATTTTTATTTATTTTTATAGTATATATTGGCAAAAAAAATTAAGCATCTGATATCGAATTAAAATAACGTTATGTATTTAAAATATCATATGTTATACTTTTAAAACAAACTATTTTGTCCATGCATAGATGCATAATTATTTTATACATAAAAATGTAAATTATTCTACAATACGTTTCTACTAAGGTATTTTTAAAAGCATACAGCATTAAGTACTATATTACGTTTATTATTTAGGTAAGTGAGAAAATATTACACAGGAGAATATGAATCAAATATAAAAGATTCTTCTTATTTTTCACTAATTATATTATTTTTAATATTAATTAAGCATCTCCCAATCAAGTGCGGATTCATTTGGTTTGTATGATGATTATATATATATATATTTATATATATGTGTGTGTGTATATATATATATATATATATATATATATATATATATATATATATATATATATATATATATATATATATTGAATCGTTTTCATTACATGATAAAATTGTATTACATTCTTAACAATAGCGATTACTGCAATAGCATAATAATAAATTTTAATTATAAAAATAATGTTTGCTACAAAATAAATTCGCACATTTATGAGTGAATTTTTGTGGCTTATAAAAGCTAAGGATTATTCGTTTGATACTATTTTTCACTTACGTATATTTGTTATAACTATTTATTGGAAATTTTTTTCTGAAAATAATTGCTGAAAACGTAGTTTTATATAGATATTTAAATAATACATTAGATTAAAAGCTTACGGTAATATTTTTTTTACTTAAGTAGGTTAAGCTTATTGTGGTAAGTTATTTTTATAATAGTTAACAACAAAAGTTGTGCCTATTTATTCAAAACTTTTGGCAACTTAAATTGAATGAAGAGATAACCCCTTGAATTTTGTTGGAAATTTGTGACTTACTTAATTTTAATTATCTATAAATAAAAATTCAATATATTTTAAGTCAAAGTTTTTCATAATTTTTCATAAAATTACTACTTTTTTTAAAAGGTTTACTTTATTTAAAAGATAAGGGGAATTTGAAAAACCGACTTTTTTGGCAAATTAAGCAATTCACAAAGTTTTTAGTCAAATCTAAGGGGTCACCACATCATACTATAACAAAAATTACCCACATGTTGTTAGTCACATCTACAAATATCTACATAATTATAATAGTTAAAGTGTAGCACAAACTAAACGTATGCTTTTTGTTTAATTTTCTAATTAGAGTTATTAATGACGTTTACATGAATTATCGTCAAAATATCAACTATCTACTATTATACATATATCATTACTTTTCATTTTCGATTTTCAATTAATATTTGTTTACTATTTGCAAAAAATTAATGTTAATTCACTTTATTTAAATACATTGCTTAATAGATGTTTGTGAACTAAAGGATTTGAAGTAGACGGTTTATTCGTTTGGGCGAGGTTTGATGTTGAATATTAGCTTTGCGCAGGAAATCACCCAAGGAAATAAAAGTCCGTTACTCCTGAGGTTCATGTAAATCTTTTTACCCTGACTGCCATTTAAATGAATGAAACCGTTTTATTCGACATTTAAACTACGTTTGCAGGGAAAATAATTTTACGGAAATTATAAGTTCTTTATATATTAGGCTATAGCGATTAAAATGCATTTATCCTTTCCAAAAAGAGATCAATAACATGGATTGAAATGGTCAGGGTAAAAATGATATTTAAAATTTTTGAAACTGAAAATACATCTTCTATCTTCTTCACATAAAATTACAGTTAGATCGTAAACTTTGCATCAATATCTAGTATTAATTATTAAATAGTCTAGTATTAAAAAATATGAATTTATTATTTGGTTTAATTATACTAAACCAAATAATATAATTTAAAAATTATAGATTATCTCCATTGTCCTTATGAATTACAGTGGGTTGTATATTTCTCGACTTCATCTGCAATATATATTTATATGCAAATAAATAATAACTATTCTATCGCTATTTAAGCAAATCAAATAATTTAACCTTATAAAATAATGGTATTGACAGGATTAGAAAATTAAAAATTTTTAAGATTACATTAATTATTAGCCACGTAACAAAAGAATATTCGAATTGAGAATCAAAGTGTGCATAATTAACAGTTATAACTTTTGGAACTGCCATAAACATCTAATAAATAAAAAAGCTACGATTTTATACCACAACGCTTATATTTTCAAAAGTTATAAAATAATGATAAATAATATATTTAAAAAGAACTATAACTTTGAATGCTTTTACTTTCTCAGTAATTCATGGTAGATATTTTAAAGAAGTTTTTCATAAATTGTTGATTAAAGTATATATAATTTTAAAAAATTGCCCAAATGTGTTGCATCTTTTAAAAGTTATGAAAGGTTGAACAAAATTTAAAAAAAATTTATGAAAATGGAGTTTTTAAGTTTTAAAATCATAAATAATTATAATAATTAAATTTTATTAATTACAATTAAAATAAACGACTAATTTGAATTAAAATTAAATCTTTTTACTTACTTCAAATTATGCATATTATCATTAGATTTTGAAATAAAATGCATATATTTAATTAAATCCTAAAAAATGTTAAATTGAATGTATTTTATTCTGTAAATACCCTAGCAGAATTGAAATCCATTTAGTGAGCAGTACCAAGCCAGTTAAACCAGAAATAGGCTAAAACTATGTATATTTTTGGGCTTACGATGAAACGCTTTTTTAAACCGTAGACATCCTCTAAAGTCAAACATAAATTTGTGATTTAAACATGTGATGTTTTCTACAAACACATACATATACATCAATTGATGTATATAGATTCTTGTTGTTTAACAAATGGCTATATGTTCTATTTCTTTAAATTCTTTACTTTTCGGTTTGAAAGAATAACTTAAAATATATTTTAAAACCGACAGTTGAAATATATTTTTATTACTTTTTTATACGATTATTAAATTGAACGAAATTTATATTGGATACTGTTTATCTACGTTAAAAAACATAATTTCTTTCCTTTACCAATGATTTAATTTTATAAGATTGTTGTAAAAAAATTGGATGTATGATTTGCTTTACAACTATCTTAATAATAATGTGATTTTTATTATTATACCACTAGTCAAGATTATTAGTGAATTGCTTGGAAGTAACAACATTTATAGGAACATTATGTTTTAATGTAATTAAATTTGAAGATAAAAGATGCAATTATTATATTATAAACGAAGACAATTTTAGATGATAGCTTTTTCCATGTTAAAAAAATGTATACTGTGAATGCATAGGATTGATTAATCACAATTTTAGTAGACATTAATCATAATTATTATAATTCAAATTGACGATTAATTTTTCAAAACATATTAACCATTTTTACATACCAAAATACTAAAAAAATATTAATAAAATATTTATCATCGAAAAGCAAGAGATAAAAAATTGAATTTCTTAGAAAAATGATTATTATATTCTAGAAAATGTACATGCGCTGTGCGATGATTAATTTATACGTGTGTAGCTAGACTTAAATTACATATACACTATTCAAATCAATTACTTAATTTTGGAATCATGCTTAATGTGTGAAAATTGTTTAAAAAAGCGTTTCATCGTAAGCCCAAAAATATACATAGTTTTAGCCTATTTCTGGTTTAACTGGCTTGGTACTGCTCACTAAATGGATTTCAATTCTGCTAGGGTATTTACAGAATAAAATACATTCAATTTAACATTTTTTAGGATTTAATTAAATATATGCATTTTATTTCAAAATCTAATGATAATATGCATAATTTGAAGTAAGTAAAAAGATTTAATTTTAATTCAAATTAGTCGTTTATTTTAATTGTAATTAATAAAATTTAATTATTATAATTATTTATGATTTTAAAACTTAAAAACTCCATTTTCATAAATTTTTTTTAAATTTTGTTCAACCTTTCATAACTTTTAAAAGATGCAACACATTTGGGCAATTTTTTAAAATTATATATACTTTAATCAACAATTTATGAAAAACTTCTTTAAAATATCTACCATGAATTACTGAGAAAGTAAAAGCATTCAAAGTTATAGTTCTTTTTAAATATATTATTTATCATTATTTTATAACTTTTGAAAATATAAGCGTTGTGGTATAAAATCGTAGCTTTTTTATTTATTAGATGTTTATGGCAGTTCCAAAAGTTATAACTGTTAATTATGCACACTTTGATTCTCAATTCGAATATTCTTTTGTTACGTGGCTAATAATTAATGTAATCTTAAAAATTTTTAATTTTCTAATCCTGTCAATACCATTATTTTATAAGGTTAAATTATTTGATTTGCTTAAATAGCGATAGAATAGTTATTATTTATTTGCATATAAATATATATTGCAGATGAAGTCGAGAAATATACAACCCACTGTAATTCATAAGGACAATGGAGATAATCTATAATTTTTAAATTATATTATTTGGTTTAGTATAATTAAACCAAATAATAAATTCATATTTTTTAATACTAGACTATTTAATAATTAATACTAGATATTGATGCAAAGTTTACGATCTAACTGTAATTTTATGTGAAGAAGATAGAAGATGTATTTTCAGTTTCAAAAATTTTAAATATCATTTTTACCCTGACCATTTCAATCCATGTTATTGATCTCTTTTTGGAAAGGATAAATGCATTTTAATCGCTATAGCCTAATATATAAAGAACTTATAATTTCCGTAAAATTATTTTCCCTGCAAACGTAGTTTAAATGTCGAATAAAACGGTTTCATTCATTTAAATGGCAGTCAGGGTAAAAAGATTTACATGAACCTCAGGAGTAACGGACTTTTATTTCCTTGGGTGATTTCCTGCGCAAAGCTAATATTCAACATCAAACCTCGCCCAAACGAATAAACCGTCTACTTCAAATCCTTTAGTTCACAAACATCTATTAAGCAATGTATTTAAATAAAGTGAATTAACATTAATTTTTTGCAAATAGTAAACAAATATTAATTGAAAATCGAAAATGAAAAGTAATGATATATGTATAATAGTAGATAGTTGATATTTTGACGATAATTCATGTAAACGTCATTAATAACTCTAATTAGAAAATTAAACAAAAAGCATACGTTTAGTTTGTGCTACACTTTAACTATTATAATTATGTAGATATTTGTAGATGTGACTAACAACATGTGGGTAATTTTTGTTATAGTATGATGTGGTGACCCCTTAGATTTGACTAAAAACTTTGTGAATTGCTTAATTTGCCAAAAAAGTCGGTTTTTCAAATTCCCCTTATCTTTTAAATAAAGTAAACCTTTTAAAAAAAGTAGTAATTTTATGAAAAATTATGAAAAACTTTGACTTAAAATATATTGAATTTTTATTTATAGATAATTAAAATTAAGTAAGTCACAAATTTCCAACAAAATTCAAGGGGTTATCTCTTCATTCAATTTAAGTTGCCAAAAGTTTTGAATAAATAGGCACAACTTTTGTTGTTAACTATTATAAAAATAACTTACCACAATAAGCTTAACCTACTTAAGTAAAAAAAATATTACCGTAAGCTTTTAATCTAATGTATTATTTAAATATCTATATAAAACTACGTTTTCAGCAATTATTTTCAGAAAAAAATTTCCAATAAATAGTTATAACAAATATACGTAAGTGAAAAATAGTATCAAACGAATAATCCTTAGCTTTTATAAGCCACAAAAATTCACTCATAAATGTGCGAATTTATTTTGTAGCAAACGTTATTTTTATAATTAAAATTTATTATTATGCTATTGCAGTAATCGCTATTGTTAAGAATGTAATACAATTTTATCATGTAATGAAAACGATTCAATATATATATACACACACACATATATATAAATATATATATATATAATCATCATACAAACCAAATGAATCCGCACTTGATTGGGAGATGCTTAATTAATATTAAAAATAATATAATTAGTGAAAAATAAGAAGAATCTTTTATATTTGATTCATATTCTCCTGTGTAATATTTTCTCACTTACCTAAATAATAAACGTAATATAGTACTTAATGCTGTATGCTTTTAAAAATACCTTAGTAGAAACGTATTGTAGAATAATTTACATTTTTATGTATAAAATAATTATGCATCTATGCATGGACAAAATAGTTTGTTTTAAAAGTATAACATATGATATTTTAAATACATAACGTTATTTTAATTCGATATCAGATGCTTAATTTTTTTTGCCAATATATACTATAAAAATAAATAAAAATATTTAATAATTATATTTTTATCTAGATGCAGACGAAACAGATTATTCGGACGAGATGATAGAGAAGTACGGAATGCGACACATCTCAGGACTAAAATTTATAATTTATAAGATTAAATGAAAAAATTCTTTAATTTTTTGTGTTTTTTTTGTTACATCCATGTTTCCACACCATAATATAAATATATAAATATATATACGTATACATGAATCATTCTATGTAAATGTAGCTTAACGCAATCATTATTTTTAAAACTTTAATAATTTCATAATTTCTTTATGATTTATTTACTTAGCTACTGCATAATTACATAATATATAAAATTAGTATTTAAATCAAGGTACATCTAGTAACATGAATTTTCTCTCATGCGATTTTATGATATAAACACAGACAAAAGAAATTTGCTTATCCAGCGCACAAATTTGAATTTAGTGCGTAAATTTAGTCAAGTTGGTAAGCCTTCTTGTCGCGACAGACCCCCTCCCAAACTCGCGCTAACAGACCTTTCTAGCGGCCCTGGCACAATGACACCCTGGCGCGCTGACACTGACTCAAAAAAACTGGAAAAAGTTCACTTTTTGAGGTTAGAATAACTTTTGAACTAATAAATTCCAGTACCTAAAAATTTTTTTCTGTATTCTGAAAAACATTTGCAATGTGTACCCAAAATTTGGGGCACTTTAAAATTTTGATCGGACCACTTCACATGGAATACCCCATATATATATATAATAACGCAAAATGAGTCCTATATCTTTAATAACTGCAATGTTACGATTAATATAATAAGTAATTACTAAATATTTAATATTCTCTGATACTAAATGCAGAATTTAAAAAGTTAAAATGTTTTATAAGCGTCAGTATACAAATGTTTAAAAATTATTGACATAATATATAATTATTTATATTGTTTAAAAAAGTGTTTATTACATTACTTTTAAATGTATAATAAATTACTTTGTGAGCAACGAAAGAGTCGTATGTACGAATTATAAGGCTGAAAAATTGTTTACGTACCATGGGTAAGCATCGCATCATTACAGTTCTCGGCTCAAATTTCGTGGATGGTAGTAACATCCTTGGCCGCTCGCTGCGCTCGCGACCGCGGACGTACTAACCATCCACGAAATTTTCCGCCTCGAACAGTAATGACGCGAGGCTCACCCAAGGTACATAAATAACTAATATATCGGGTTACACGTACCGTGTAATGATATATTTGAATGCAAAGGTAAATCGTGGTGGTAAAGAAAAAATAAGTGGTAATCCTTGCTTAAAATGAGAAGGAGAATGTGGAGCGTCATATAGGATCGAATTGGATGGAGGTCCATCAGAGCGAACGGTGAAAACGGAGAGGTTTAAAAGTCGCGACTCCAGTGCATATAGGTAAACCCGTCTCTCGGCATAGGAGGTTCAACTCGTTACGTAATTGCAGCCCGGAATCGACAGGGCGAAGAATCGCTCGATCCAGAGGGCCCAGGCGCATTTCCCACGGTAGCTTCGCATCTCTGCCTGGGAAAGTCGGGAAAATACGCCCTAGAAAGGACCGGCGGAGGATGCGCGCGCCAGTCTCCGGGATCCCGGACCACCTTTCCGGAGCTGGCTCCTCTCGAGGTAGGGAGGCTGGCCGGGGGCTAGAAAAGAGGGCCGCTGCCTCGAGTGGAAGAAAAATACAAGACTACCGGACCACCGGGAGGTGGAAGCTCGAAAAAGAACGGGAGGACCGCTCTAGAAGGAAGCCGCTCTTGCAGGCAGCAAGGCTGAGGAGGAGGAAGAGGAAGCGGAGGATGAAGTGGTGGAGGAGGAGGAGGAGGAGGAGGAGGAGGAGGTAGAGGAGGAGGTGGAGGAGGAGGAGGAGGTGGAGGAGGAGAAGGAGGAGGAGGATGAGCCCGCAGATGCGTAGGTGGAAAACCGGCGAGAGGGACGCGAGAGAGGACCGACGGAGGGGGCGGTCCAATCAGAGCGGAGGACTCGCGGGTAGAGGCGGTACCAACCCCCGCCTCTACTCCGCGGTCCTCCTCGCGTGGCAGGAGGCGGGGGAGGGAGCGTCCTCCTCCGCTCGACGTGGCCCCGCGGCTTCTGGCGGCTGCCCAAGACAAGTGCCCGCGGACGATATTCCCACGACGCGAGCGCTGATTGTTACACATACCCGGTCTCTCGACCCTCACGCGGGCCCCACACGCACACGCTGTTCCTACAAAAATCCCGTGAGCGAGAGAGGGAGCACCTGCGGAGGTTTTCGCGGTTCTCTCTCCTGCGCGTCTCCCGCGGCCTCATTGTTCTCTTTGTCGCGGAATTAGCGCGCGCTCTATTTTTTATCCTCGGTGCGCTCGAACCCCCGTGCGTGTGTACCGTCGCGCGCAACCCCGAGGGTGTACCAGTGATCGTTCGGGGTCGCGCCCACGCACCCCTCAAGGTCACGAGGACGCGCACCCAACCATACGGATCATAATATTTTCGAACCGGGTGAGGATTATACAAGTCGACGCTCGGGTGGTTGCGCGCTCCTGCGCTCGACCCGTTCAAGGGCACCGGCAACCATATTGCCAGTCCTGGGACCACGAGTGCGCGAATTGCCGACCCTTCCACGACTGCTCTTGGACATATACCTTTCAACCTACTGAATTGAGATACTGTAAGTAACCACTTATGTTAAGCTTGGTGATTCATCGAATAATAGTAGTTGTTTACCTATACACTATTTCATATCGTGTATTCGCGCTAAAAATTATAATCTTTTGCATCCAAACCAAAGTAAATAGGTTGCAGAGTCGTATTTTAAAATGTATGTGTGTATATGTGTATGCCATATAGTTTAAGTAGTTATTAGTAATGTTTAACTTGTTTATCAAAATAATATATTGTATAAGTCGCTTTATCGCGCTTATAAAATAACGCGTGTAGTGCTGTGTAGTAGTTAAAATAAAAGTATAGTTTATTAGTGCCATTGGATATTGAATTTTAAAGTGTACGCGACTCTAAAATGTACCAGGATCAAAAATCGAAAGAATCTACCAAGTATTTATACTTAATTCGTCATTAAAATTGCATTGAAACTTTGTCAACAAAATATTACTGTAAATATAAATAAATCCATATAGGTGAAGCTCATTTAAACAAATTATCTAACCTGCGATCTTTATAGCACCTGCGACGTTTTTATGTTTAAAAATTAGTCTTTATCTAAGCACCCTTGTCTACTGAATATAGATCTATTAAATGTACTTATTTAATTAATAGTAAGAATAGAAGATATCTTTGTACAATGGTTTGACATTAATTACAGAACGCCAATGCCAAAATCACTGTAACTTACAACCACTCCATCCCTGATCATGATGTATGAAAAGTTCTCCGTGCTCGCTTAACCTCGCGTAAATCATCGATACGGTGTCGGTATCGCTCGATGTTTTGCCTTTTACACGCGGAAGAAATCAGTTCGCCCTTGAAAATGGAATAATCGGTGCGAAGCACGCTCGGGTAAACACCTGCTCGGTTTCGGGGAGGAAAGTGCGAGCCGGAAGAAGAGACTAGTGCACGCGGATCGGCCGAGGCGCCGTTGATTCGATCCTTTCTAACCCATTGCGCCCGATTTCCTTCGATGAAATATCGTAGGGAAAATCCGACGGGAGTTCAGTATAGAAGCTTATGTGCGTCAATTCCGGGTGGAGAGACTTTTTCGTAGACGTATTTTACTAGCGGCGGTCAGACTGAAAGACCATGCGAACGTTTTGCGACGGAGGAATAACGGTCCAAATGAAATCTCTTCTTTATTTTATACTCGAAATTTTCCATTTTATGATATCAATGTTTCATTAACCCAAAGTTATAGTTTCCGATTTTTAGGGTTTGAATAAAATTGTAAAAATTTATAACATTTAAATTATTTGCAACTCATTTAATAATATGCCGTTTATCCGCAATAGTTACTTTTTTAATACAAATATCTTATATTTAAAAGACTGCGTATTGAAAACCTGTATATTTACACAAATATCATTATTTACGTATTGATATATAGTGAATGTATGTGTTTAAGCAGATACATATTTAACAATAAGTGCACGTTGTAAGTAAGTTTACAGTTAATGTATAAATTACTCAATGTTGTTTTATGAGAGTTTCTTCTATGGAAATAATGTACTATTATCAATAACTCAATACACAAATACAAATTTACAAAATAATTTAATTTTTTACGGTCTATAATTATGGCATATTGATAACATGTTAAACGTAATATTACGTTGGAACAATAAAATCTATTCAGTCAATAATTTTACCATTTGACTGATTACATTACAATCGCACGCTATACTTTTCATATGATATTTAACTCGAAGGAATATAAGTGTCACGTACCGGGGAAAAATGGAGTGTACGTGAAAGTAGGGCAATAAGATTATCTCGACTAATAAAGTGAACAGTTAGAAATGACTGCAATTATTGGCGTGTGCGTGTCCCTCGCGTTAAATCACATTGACCGGATCGAAACAAAGAAATGGCGCATGCTTGGCAACTTTCTAACAATTATTACCTAATCAACTGTGAATTAATGAAGAAATATTACGATATTTCTGATAAACCTTACACTTTTACTATTTTTGTTCTTATTTGACAAATCCACGTATATCGAATATAATAAATTGCAACTATTTTTGTCTTGGAGAAATGCAAAAATTAATAAGACATCGACTAAAAACCTTAGATTACTATTATAAAAAATTATCAACTAGAAGGGTGATTGACTAATTTGACACTATATATCAGATAAATGAATATATCAAACAACAAAAATGAAAAGTATTTAAAAAATTATCAAATTCCTACCTTTTAATTTAATTATTATTAACAGAATTTTTGCCACAAGTCAACTATTTTTGCTTCTGTTTGTTTATTATTCTTTGAATATTGTAAAATTACAAGAATCGTAGAAAAGATTTGAGATTATGAAACCAACTGTAGGAAAAAGGAAATGTTTTCAGATTACAAAACTATTGATAAACTATTATTTAATCAATCACATATTTAAAGATAAGTTTTTTAAGACATCACTATTAAAGTGAAAGCTTTCAGTAACATAACCTCTTTTACTAGAAGTTAGAGCAGATCACGTGCTATATTATATTCTTTTTCCTCCCGATATTTTTTGTATCGATTGCTTTATACGTGGTAACGATTAAATGATGTTATACCCTTACATTTTAAGAATTGATTATTACTTTCCTTATTCCTTATTAATAAGCCTAATCATAAGTCTTTACTTCAAATATCTTACGTTTACTTTGTTTATTTCAATTTTTGTAAGGCTATAGTAGTTTAGCACACATATACTGCTCTTTTAATATAATGATAATTCATAAATCTATGTAAATTGTATTTTATGCTATCATTTAGTTTATAACAAAGTTTGTTATAATAATTGTGATTTGTTTTGTTACAAAGCTTGAGCCAGTTTGTTACGAAAATGTTAAGTAAGAAAATATTTTTTTTTCTAACTACTTCAAGTGAACATATAACTTTGCGACATGTCGATCAAAGTACAAGCTCACTGCACCAGGATTATTTACTATACATGGTTATTTAAACGTGTGGTCACGCGAAAGCGCTTCCATATAACACGCAATGTGAAAATCTGCTACTACCCCGATTAGCTACTTTGTGACTCGAATCCACCCCAGACCCTATAATTTACAGCAGGCACAAAATAATTGAGATTCGATAACTGAGAGTTGCGCAGGTTTCAGAAAAATACAAGTGCGTTCAGAATGTTTAAATATTTATTTATTACAATTGTATGTTCTATTTTAGCTAGATTTATGATGCAAGTTTTTCAGTTTCTTACTAATTTCAATGTATAAGCATATGTACGTTACATATCATTATTTATTTATTCTTATGCTATTTTAAATTGTAATTATAATATTAAATATCTACATTTTTCGTTTGGAATATTTGAATGCATATTTTTATTTTGCATTTGCATTTAAGAAATATATTAGAGGTCTATTACTTGCATTTGAAGGATCTTTTACAGATTTATGAACACTCCCTGCATAATGTTAAAAAATATTATTTAATAAAATTAATTATTATTAGTTACTTTAGGAGTAAAGCAAAGTTTAGAAAAATGAGCAGAATCATTTATATAATTAAATGTGAATGTAGAAACAAGTTTGAAGCTGTTTATTTATTTTTGTTGTTATTAATTATTGTAACATGTTAAAAAGACGGATACATGACATGGCATCCAATGCCAATGATTTCTCACATTGCAGTATTAGATTTGAGAAATATGTGAAACATTCCATGAAGTATCTGAAAGGCCAACTTTTGTTCCCGTAACGACCGTAACGACTCCCTGTTTGACCTAACTTTAAAAGCGAATCTACAGTTTTCAGTTGTCAAACTAAATACCAGTCTCAATTCTATGAACTTGAAAAGCTTGTTGTTCAAGAACTTCTAGGGCGTTCACCTAAAAGCACCAAAAACTCGTTCAAACAAGGGAAGAACAACTTTTTAGTTCCTTAGTTCTCTCCTACTCGTAGGCCGATAAATCAGACAAAGTTTACATATCACCAGCGACGCGTATTAGTTTCATTCAACTTGTGCATTAATCGGATACATTTTAATTTCAACCTAATTATGCAATTCAAAATCACATCACATGAACAAATTACCTTACTTGCTTTACACAATTAGTATCATCTCTAAACTTTGATAATGTTATATTTTCTTATTCGAAATAGAGTTAAACAAAGTTATTGGGTTATTATCTGTCAAGTGGTTGATACAAAATTATCAATAAAATTGAATTTATTGGTTAAATTGAATTATCTCTGGTAAATTTTAACTTACTCGATATTGTGCAGTGAAATTATAGAGTATGTATAATAATGGATGACGAAAACTTGAAAGGTATATAGAAGTATTTCCATACGCGGTGATACGGATTATTAATTTGAATATAAAATAATTTGTTAAATTATTGTTTCTACTAATTTTCAATTGTTCAAAAAAGTAAAAATAGTACAGTCTGATGATTTATTATGTAATGAATCTGTACCTTATTGTTTATTATGTGTTCAACAAAATTGAAGAAAAATGTAAAAAACAAAAGGTCACCCGAAAAGGGACAGATAAAGAGAGCAAGGAAGAAAGCAAGTAAAAAGGAGAATCAGAAAGAGAGAGAAGAGAAAGAGAACCTCTGAGCCGAGAAACTTTTCTTGTGCAAAGTACCACACGGACTGGCTCGAGGTTATGAAATTCTGATGGCTCATAAAATGTAAGAAAATTTACAGACTTCACTGCCTCCCACTTTCTCGTCTCTCTCCCTCTCTCTCTCTCTCTCTCTCTCTCTTTCTCTCTCTTTCCCCCACGTTCTTACCTTCTTCCCTCTTCCGTCGTTCTCTAGTCGTTCCCTCCGCTTTTCGCTTTTCTTCCTCGCAGCCTCGCGTTATCCTCGTTTTCCTGCCTCCGCGCTTTCCTCTTCCGCCCTCGCGCGTCTCTCCCTCTTTTTCTCGTAAGCAAGACTCGGTATGCTCTCTCCCTCACACTCTTTCTCTTTCCGTTGGTTTCCAGAGCCCAACGATGTAAAGTTTCGAAACTTTCGCGGGCGGCGGGCGCCGCAATCGATTAGAAGTCTCGCGCGGAAAAGGCAAGTGCAGTTGGTTCGTTTTTTCTTTTTTTACCTACTCTTCTTTTTTTTCATTTTCTTGGCCTTGCTCGTGCTCTTGTCCTCCTCTTGGCGTAAGTTTCGGTCTCCCGGAGGCCGTAGATTCCGTTCAGTAAGCGAAATTTGACCAAGGCTGTATTGGTGGAGTCCCTAGGACCGATTGTTCGCGACGTACTGGTATATTTTTTAATGACAAAAAGGGAAGATTTAACGATTAATTAATTATTCTATTCATGCTTGTCAATATATTATAAATTAGTTATTGGAAGCGTAATAAATATTGTTATATGTGATAAAACGCAACGGTGTTCGGGTAATTAAACACCGAAATTTGCACTGGTAGGAACAGAACTGCTAAGAACGTATACCCTTTAATTAATGAGAAATAGTGATGAAACTTTATCACTTATAAAGTAGATAACAAAAATTTAATGAAGCAGTACAGAAATAGCGCGTGCTATTAATTATTAATATTAATTATAGCATTAACGAAAAATATAATCAATAACACGGAAATGCACTAAAACCGCCGATGTTATGTGTCAATTAAGTTTAATTAATTATAAACTTCTCAAGTAATTTTCTTGCAGAGATGATGAAAAGGGTTTATTTGATCGCGCGCGTGCGCTGTAAGTGAATACAACTTTGATTACTAGAAATTAGGTGCTCCGAACTGTGACTATTTTCTCGAACCTTCTTGCGTCTTAATTTCCCAATTTTAGTTTCATTTGCCGAGTTCTTCTCTTTCTTGTTGAATAACGTCAATTGCAGCCTCCATCAGACACTTAGTATTACGATCAATCTGGGATCAATAAAGGTACAAACCTAATTTTACGTTACTTTAAATTTACTTGAATAAGCCGAACATTAAACATAGACATATATATATATATCTCTATATTTATAAATAATTTGACTATTATTATTACCGAAATACAGATATTATTTAAGGAAGTACGCAATTTATTATTATGTATAGAAAGTCGTCTGGAGACAAGTCGAGAGCCGACGATGTAAATGACGTCGTCACAACATACGAGACGCGAAGACGCCGTTTCAAAATACGTCTAAATATTAATGAGGTGTCCCTGCCTACGGCGCGGTGAGAAACGCGTGAATCTCCTCACTTAGGACGCGAGTCTCGCGGTCCTAAGGAAGACGGACGAGAAAATTAAAGGAGGGCGCAGACCGCGATGAAACTCGGCAACTAATCGGTCGTCGTACCGTGGCTAACTTTCGGCTACGTAAGTCGGATAATTTGCATTATCCTCGCGCGGATGAGGATCCCTTTGTACTCAGATGAGATAACTCCTAAATTACCAACGATATTGCAACGAAATTCCCGCGGCCTAAATAAATATTTGCGACGATTCTTGCGGCTGTGCACTGATTTATCGCAACGTTCGAGAAAAGAGAATTTCATGCGACGTCGCAAACAATGAATAATTCGACCATGTTTGTGCAGGGACGTACGAAAGGTGCGTATGTATGTGCATGGCTGTTCGATCGTGTGTGTGTATGCGCGCGCGCGCAAGTGTACGCGTGTACAGAGAGGATGTATGCAGTAGGTGGAGCGGGAGGAGGGGAGGGGGGAGGAGCATTTACGACGTATACATCTCTTGACTTCGCATGAGGCATTATCATTGTTGTCGCGCAATAAATCGCGATATGTGGTGATCAGCAGCACGGCGCATGGCGCACACACACACATGAACACACACACACACGCATACCCATACAAACACTACCCTTGGAAATATCTCCGATGTCCGAAGCGTGCCCTCCGCAAACTTTTCTAATGTTTTTCCGTCCCGGACGAAATGAGCTTTATAAATTCTCCGTCCCGAACACCGAGGAGACTTTATATCGTTCTCGGTGATGTTGCTTTTTTGTTTTAAAGCAGGGACGGAGAAATTGTACGGCGCGCCCTGTTATTAAATTATATCGCAACGAAGCTGTGTGACCATTAGCATGATGTATTTGTTAGCCTTTAGTTTTCCGTTCGTCCTAAATGCGTCTCTACTAAATTTTAAATACGCACAACTAATAAAAAATTCTAAGTAACTTAACTAACCGATTAAAAATTTAGATTTTTCTAAGCAACTCTAATGTATAGAACTAGGTAGGTTACTACTTTCATTGCAATATAACAAATGTGTTATTCTATTGCAAGTTGAAATTAACTTTTAATGTTTATGTTTAAAATTACGATTTCGAACAGTGTGTTTTCTTATGTCAGTAAGAACCTGTTGGCAGACCCAATTAGATGCCAATTGATGGATCGTGTGTCCGCACCGTAGACATATTAAAAAATTTGGAAAATTGTTAAGAGAAGACCGTTTTGGCTGACTGCCACGAAAATGCACATTCGCGTAAAATTTATCAGAAGCGGTGGCCTCGTGGAAACGTCAGTGTTGAACGTTGATGTGCTGCCACGTTGAGGCCAACGGGGCGTCAGAAGCCCTTGATTGCTCATCAATTATCTTCTGTCCCTCTCTACAGTGCTTCTTCTACTTTTTTGCGTGGTTCCTTGCTTCTCCCTTACCTTCGGTTTCGCATGGCATTATAGGAAGAGCGAAACTTCACGAAAATTGGATGCATCGCTGATTTATTCCAGTGATTGTTTGTTTTATCTAACTTTTTCTTCTTCGTGATTACTATAAATGTTTTTCAATGTACAGTCAATGTCTTTGCACGTAATTGTTATTAAGTTTTTTATTTAAAAAATTGTGTTAAAAATAATATTAATTGTTATATATTTAAAATATTAATAAAGTTTAGTTACTGCAAAGCATTTTTATATTACCAAAAAATTACAGTCTTATTAAATCTACTATTTTGCTTATAAATGTTTCTTATAATTCACAAATTTTTTATCAAAATATTTAATTTTCGTGTTGTTAAAA
Organism: Theocolax elegans; assembly: GCA_026168455.1. NCBI lineage: Eukaryota > Metazoa > Arthropoda > Insecta > Hymenoptera > Cerocephalidae > Theocolax > Theocolax elegans. The sequence goes on from CM047426.1 coordinate 30,138,659, forward strand.
ATTTAAATAATTGACGCATTATAACGAACGATAAAAAACCGATGATGTTCAGATACATTTATTGTATAATTAAAATTATAAATCAATTTTTACTTAAAAATTATAGTTTATTAATATATGTATTAAAAAACGATCAAATATTGTTTGTGTTATTTTGTTAATAACTAACAAAAATTGTGTACGTTGTTCTCATTTTCGTATTTAATAAAAAAAATGTTCGTGATGATTGGCTGACAAAAATCGAGATATACTACTTGAAGATCTATTTAAGTGCGTAAAATATGAAACGGATGATATTTTAAACTTGGTTTTTTTCACTTTATTTAAATTCTGCAGGCAGCCCTTAGAAATACACATTAATGAATTTTTTGCACATCTATATGTTGAGTAAAATTTATGCAGACGTATTTAAAGTTGTTTGTATACAATACTATGCGAGTAAAAGGAAATAAACGTATTATAAATAATTGTGTGTGTAAATATTAATAATCCGAATATTAAAGACTTTGCCATCGTGGAAATAAAGAAAAAGATTGAAGGCGTTAACTCGCCAGTAATTCGATTATTCCAAAGGCGCAGAGTCGCGAGTAAAGCATTGATCGCAAAAGAGCGACTCGTAGCCAGGGCCCGGGGCGTTAGAGCCAAGAAAGCGAGAGAGCGAGTGTATTTACCGCGGCGAGGTACTTAATTTTGCTTTCGGAATTAAGTCGAGGACGAGGGTATGGAGAGCAAAAGAGGGCGGGAGGAAGGGCTGGAAGCAACGACGTCTCTCGTCCCCCGAGTGCCGATGTCGAGGTAAGAGAAGAAACGCGGCATTCGCGGTACGGGTGTTATATCGAGGCGAGAGAAAGAAGAGGGAGATTCGCGAGAGTGCGGAAGAGGATGCCGGTGTTGGTGGCACTTTGAAACGCTTTGCGTCGAGAGGAGCTCTCACGGGTAACTTCCATTCAGTATTTTCTCCGGGACTGCCTCTCATAATTCGAATGCTCTGAGGAGATCGCACTACATTCACGGATGCGACCGCCTAAGGAGGCACTCACATTCACCCCCTGTTTTCTCTAGTTAATAACAACCGCACACGTTGATTTCTACAAAGTATCTCAAAGTATTTCACTACTCCTATTGCTATACGCCAAATATCTTTTCATATTTTTCTTTCATATTGTTTCAAATAGACGTACCTTGTCTTTTACTACAGATACGTGATGTAATACACATTGCGACAAACAAATTCTTTGACGAAACTTTCCTCGAAACTTTAGGGATTGAACTTTGTCTAATTTGCGTATCAATTTGTACAAATCAAATATTTCTGAGTGAATAAAGTAACAACTACTTTTCCGAGGACTTGATGTTTACTTTATATAAATAGTTAGAAATTGCATAGTTTTATTGTTGTGTTGTTGTATTGCTGTATTGAACTTAATTGTACAAATGTTATATAGTTTTAGACCATGGGACAAGACGTATCAATTTAATTTAATATAGTTAATAGATTTAATGACGTTCAATGACCGAATTCTATCGTTATTAATTCCTTTCACTTGAACTAAATCAATACAAATTTAAAATGATAGGGCTGTCAACTTTAATATTTTTACTACTCACAGAAAATAACACGCAGTCTCAAGAAATCGAGTAATATTTAGACTCTAGAACACTTGCGTGACTGAAATATCGAAATGATTAATGTTCGAGCAGTGACGGTTCTTTGTCTCAGACAATTATAAAAAAATATTAAAGTTCATTTTTCGTAAGTTATTTATATTTACAGAAAAAAAGAAGTGAGCGTTATTTCATATATGAATATATGATTATTTGTCTTTTACCAAATAGTATTTTGTTCCTTGTAGATTAATACTAATGGTTGGAAAGGCCATATTCATACTAATCGGTGCCATTCAACCAGCTACTCTCTCTTTCACTCTCTCTCTATTTCTCTTTTCGCTCGTGTAGACCACTCCACTTTATGTCCATGAATCGTGAGATATAATCAGATATCTTGCCCTCGAATGATGATGTTATGATAAGCATCAATCGCTCTTTTTTGTGAGTTTTATAGTTTCATATTGTTTTTAAATTGAAATTAAACGATTTTATACTATTTATTTATAATTATTACTTTTACGTTATTAAAAATAAATTTTTTTTTATTTTCTATCGTCGAAAGGGAAATTATTTTTTTAATGTTTTAAAATCCACATATTTGAATAGTTGAATGTTTCGCTTATTATCTGTTCAATTGAAATGTTTTTTATATATGTATATATTTTGCAAGGAATAAGAAGATATTTAAAACAATTAAGGTTGAGCTTTAGTCTTTATTTACGTCATATGTGGGATGCATGGATTGTTGAAGGTTTGAGAGGGTAAAGCAAGAGGCAAGTATTGGAGTAGGTGCGTTCATTTGACGAAGTCAAAAGCCAAGGGATATTAAGCCCAACCCGCAGACCACATCAGAGTCAAAGCAGCAAAGGTCGAGCATATTCATCCGCCTCATACCAACGATTCCTTGCCTGCCTAATGTCTATCCCGTATAACGTTGCACAATTAATACACGCGACATTTTTATGCTGATTTAGTTTATTCTCATTATTTCGCAGTCGATTAAACTTACTTGTTAGTAATCAAGGCATCGTAATTATTGCGTCAATTAAAATGTTTTCAGACAGTCAAGAATCGTTCGTTCACTATTTATAGTACACTCTTTAACATTAAAAACTATAACTTTACACTGTATTGTATTACGCAAGTAAGATAAATAATTAATAAATAAAAATTTAATTACGTTTTGTATTTTTAAGAGTTAAATGTAAGTTACGCATTAAATAAAGGCAATTGTCTTATTTCAACTCTAGCCCGTACATTCATTCTGCTGTAAGCAAGGGAAATAGAGCTCCTAGGAAGTGCAAGCACCATTCGCCTGTTTCCGTTTAACCACTTATCACGTCAAAATTAGTAGCATGTTACGCAAAATGAGCCCAAGGGCAGATTCACGAGCTTTCGAGTACTGTGAGACTAGCAGACATCTTTACATTTATACACTTAGTATATATATATATATATATATATATACATGTATATGTGCGTGTATATGTATATAATCACAGCATAAAATACGTTGGCACAATTTAGCTAATGAGATCGTGGTTGCATTGAAACACCTTTATAATGACTGTGAATTTTCTAAAATTAAATTGAATAATATCACACGAGGGGTGTAAAGAGCAACGTTTTCTGTGTACATTTAATACAGGATTTGAAAGAATGTACTCGTTATATTTAAAACGTTTACAATAGAACAAATGCATTAATAAATATTGCAAATAATTTGACACATAAATTCAAAAATGTCGAGTAAATCGTGAGTGAAATTTATATAAAGCATTCAATTTTAGTATTTTCTGCTAAAATAATACGTAATAGTAATTATTACTACTAATTAAGACTGCTGTACTTTTGCCTAGTATAACAGTTCGTTAAATAAATAATCTTAAAACAATAAAAAGACTGACAGTCTCAAATAAGGACGCGGCAAATGAAATATTTGGTTGATCAAAGAGTTTTCTCGTTACCACTCTCCATTTTTCAATATTCTTGGGTGTTTACCCATAGGTGCACGCGATGGAAAAAGCTCGAAAAAGCGAGCGTTTGAAATTATTGGTTACGCCCAGTCCACAATTGTATCAATTTTCGGCGTAAGCCGCAAGTAGCGGTACCTATACACACAGACGTAACGGTTACATATATATATTCATCGTGTCAGGGGCGTCGGAAACGCGTGATTACGCTCGCATGCTTTAAGGACATATCTGTCGAATAGGAACTCTACTACTCTAGCTCGACTAACCACCTTCACCTGAGATTCCGCCCCTTTCCACCACGGTACAAACACTCGCACAGTTTATGGGTATACATGTACATCGATATCCCTATCTCAGTGAGCTCTCAACTTACGTAAGGGGCCGTGAGTATTTACGGATTCCAATTGGTTTCGTGATTGCATCTAAGCACTGGAAAGACCGGCCCGCGATTCGCGAGACAGCCCGCTGACGTGGCGCTCCCAATACACAGGTCGTATATATCTAACGTATATATATATATATATGCGTTTGTATGCGCGGGTTACGTGAGTGTAAGCAGAGCTAAGCGTGCGTCCTGTTTCTACGGGATGTTTGCAGGATATGCTTGCTAATTTGAGGATGAGTCGTGGTTGGCTTATCTTATTTTCAAGGTGTTTACGTCTTATAAACGTCGTAACGGGTGACACCCTTCGTATCGTTAAAACACATATTTTCCACGTTATTGCTATTCAGGAACAATCGTTTTATATTAATAATCGCAATTATCATAATTTACATTCCTGATTAGTTAAAAACTGATTAAAACAGTGATGAATAAAACTACAAACGAGATTATAAAAATAATATTTAGATTTATTATATTATTGAGAATTACTTTGTTCGAGTGAACTTTGGTATGTTTAAATGACCAGCTAAGCATTATTTGTAATTATCATCAGAACGACGAGCATGAGGTTTGCTGTCACTGAATACGACATAGAAACTTTCTGAGCTGACTGTGTAATTTTCACTATCTGGTACTCCAAAGCTCGCACATTGTACAGATAATTATACGCTGACTGCATAATTTCCTAAATGATACCACCAAGAAAAGTTGCGATGCTTAAATTGCTATAACTGCCTTTTTAACAATTAATTAATCCACTTTCGTTGAGGTATTGAAATGACTATAGAATTGTTGTGTATATAATTGATATGAAGAAGATGGAAACAAAAATTCATTATATAATCTCCAAGAAAAATCAGTTATTTGTGTCACAATAATAATACTTTTTGATAAAAATATATTCTGTAACTGTTAACACGTTTTAAACTACTTCTATTACTGTAAGAAAAAATAATTTTATATCACTATAACTTGACAAATCATCGATTACTTTGAAGTAAATATTTTATTAAAATTACTGAATTTCGCATCTTTGTTTAATTGGAAGAAAAAAGTATAAGTTTGTAACTTTTTAAGAATTCGTGTTACAATAATTAAGCTATTTTTCAATATTTATAAAAAAGTGGTTGCAATACTGTTATGCATTAATCAATAGATGAATCTGATAGTACCATTTCTAATTATTATTTGTGAATTTATTTAAGTGAAAGATAGATAAACTGTCAACTTTTAATTTGAAAAAAGCTCAAGTTTTAGTTTTGATTAAAGTATTATGAAAACAGTAATCAAAAATAATGTTTGGACCAAGAGTAGTGTTACAGTTAGTTTGTACAAGCAAAGCAAATGGGTGGGAAATCGGATAACATTAAAAGGTGCAAAATTCTAGTGGTAGATGAGCAACGCAAATCCGAGAAGACGAAACGATGTTATTAACAAGTCACTAGGCTTTGAATTATGCCCGTCGGCTAATTACGAAGGCACATGACATCCGCGCATATGGCAATAATTAATTTTCTCAATTATGCTTGCCTTTGCCCTCCCTCTTGCTCGCCGCCTCAAACCCCTTCTCTTTCTCTCGCGTGTAATATTCGTGCATGCATGAAATACAGATTGCGTCCTGGCATCGAATACTTTCCCTTTTGGGTTGACGATGCGGCACTTACGAGTCGCGTATAATAATCATGTTTTAATGCCTTGCACAAGTAAATGTATGATTTTTTTATTTTTCTAGGTAAATATCGCGTCTTTTCTTATCAGCTGTACATTCAATTGATAGAAGAATCGAATATTTACCGGTTAGTAGGGTAAGTCTACTCTTCGATTATCTATTTTATTTCGTTTCTCATAATTACCAACAAAATTTAACATTTTTATATAATATTCTAAGTGAATTACTATTATTAATTTGATTATATTATTAAGAAAATAGTATAAATATTAAAGATCAAGATAATTTATATATTAACAAAAGAGTGACCAAAAGTAATATTTAGACTGAGTTCTATAGCGAAATGAAAGAACCATCTTGGAAATGAAAAAAAATAATAGAAATAAATGTACATAAAAAAGAAGGAAGATATCTTATGGGTAGGAGGCAAATTAGTAATTAGAAATCTGATACAGGAGAACCAATCAGGCACGCTTGCAATCGTCGTCGCGCGGTCCCGCAAAACGGGGGACGTGTATGTTGTTTCGGGGTACCGGGCGCATTGCGTGGCTTCTTGGAGGCTCGCGTGGACGACGCTGTGACAGGCACGGCCTCGCGTGACCAAAGTTGCGGGGGTGCACAGCTTGTATATATGCACTTTGCCTTCCTCGCGAAAAGGGGCGCGGGTAAAAGCGTATGGGATGACAATTATATGTATATATACCTAAAGCTCCCCCCCCCCTTCCGCGCATATAATTGCATCGTGGTCACGCGTTGCAATGCCGCGCTAAACGGGACACATTCAGTTCCTATTGCGTTTATACTATTGCTATAGCAAAATTTGTTTGCTCAAGCTTCTGGAACGAGGAGGATGGTCGTGGTTACTTTTTAAACAATCTGAGCTAAATGGTTTTCTCTTTCTAAAAGGTTATTTTATACAGTTGTATTATTATGTTTTAAACAAATGGTGGATCAATTTTATAGTTTATCTTGATACTTATTAATCATCCAAATTTATTTTTCCATTTTAAAAACTCTATCTTCTTTGTAAAGGAAATAATTTATAGCAGATTTCGGATTAAGAGCATTAATCGTCATACGCAACTTCATTGTCTAAGAATGTACAAATCAATATAATTATAAGTGAGATTGAAAATTCTATAGTATATATTGAATTTTGTTATTTGCCATTTATTATAAGCTAGATATACATAACATATTGTGATCAAGTATTTATTTATAGTTAGTTTAGTGTATCAGTAATTTGGACCTTGTTTGGAAAAAGTCTTGAAGAAGTTTGGCATTAGAATATATCTGTCATACACGAATACAACTGTAAATGTGCATATTGGCAGTGAAATTCAGGTTGGAAGTCGGTTCTAGGAAACTCATGTTAACTACGGTCGGTTAACAGATATCACCCCTTTCTTAAAAATGCACTAAAATATGCATGTATTTAAACGAGTACCGTATGATTATATTAATCTACTTTTTTCATAAATTAGGAAAATGCAAGACATATTTAGCTTTTCTTTTATTGTTATCTATATAGCTTCGTAGAAAAGTTCAATTTCTTTCAATGCCATTTATTAATGCATGCATAAACGCGAGTCAAATTTTTAAGTCGTTCGATCCCTCTTCTTTTATGCACAGATCTTTGTTCAATAAAATTAAAATAAGTCGTTAAATGTATCAATTGGAAAATCAAAATGTTTAAACGGTTTGATGTACTTATGTTTGACGGTTTATATATAAATAATTTATGTCTTATAAGGCACAAATTAGTCAAGTACTTCGAATTGAGCTAGCAGCCCAAGCTGGACGAGTGATTCAATGTATACGAGTAGTTAGATTTGAACAAAAACTCGGTCAATTTTTGCAAGTTATAATTTGAAAACTCGATACGAACACAGTCGAAAAACTCAACTCGTCTCGATTCGAGCGTTTTCAGTATTTGCACATGCATACGTCGTAATGTATATCAATCTGTTCAAAATTTTTGATTCTCTAATTAACACATTTAATCATTTGCTTTACCTTTATTAAACAAAAATATATGTTCGTAAGAAAAAGATTAATTGACCGAATAACTTGGACTATCTCAGTAACTCGGTACTTTTCGAGTAGCTCAGACTATTCGAGTCACTCGAATATTACGAGTAGCTCGATTTACCTCAATTAATTGACTCGATTCGTTTTTCCAGTCGAGCTTTCAGTCGAAAAATTCGAATTTTGGAGAACTTGCACATTTTTAATAGTAATAAAGGGTCGAGTAATAATGTCTACTTTGTGCGTAATATATAGATCAATATGTTTTTTCAATCTTTGTTTTCTTATTCGATTCGTTTAATAAAAATTGTCTTTTTTGTTACTATTGATGAAACGTTTGACTTTATGTTAATGATTTTATATATACTATGATCTGAGTTCATATTAATTGATGGTCATTATTGTAAAAGTGCCGGGTAGAATATTATTTTTTAAAAAATGGATTCGAATTGTAATACAGGACCTTTTATATACAATATTCGTTTAAAAAAAGCAATGAAGGATAATATAAGATACATTTTTCGTGTAATAATTGAGAAAGTTGATATATAAATGTTTTAATAATTTGTCAATACAGAAATATTTCTTTCGATATAAGTAGGAGAGGGTCAGCTATTCGGGTGATAGATCTTAATCAAACTTTAGATTGTGATTTCTAATATAAAAATATGAAGAAATCCAAATTTTTAGAGCCTAACACTTAAATTTATGAAAGTTTTCATTTAAATTGTTTTTAACACAAAACCAATAGATGTATTTATTCAAATCCAGAACCATGCAAAGCTGAGATTAAGTAGTTTAGATTGAAATACGCTCAAAAATACTGAAGTGGAATAAAGTTGTAGGATAAAAAAGCAGTTGATGAAATTTTAGCCTGAAAAAAAAATTATAGTACTAAATTTTTGTCAAAATTTTATCAACTTCTTGTTTTTCCTATAACTTTGTTGCAAATCAATATTTTTGAGCGTATTCTTATCAATCTAAACTACTTTAACCCAGCTTTCTTGTGATTTTGGTTTTGGGCGTATACGTATTTCTTTTCGAGTTATAAGCAGTTGAAGTGAAAGTAATTTTTTTTCAAAATTTGTTGTAGTGATCTATAAATTTTATTTTTATTTTTATATTAGGAAACATATCCCAGAGTTTGGTTAAGGTCTGTTACTCGAAGATGAGACACTCTCCTTGTAAGTCAAAGTCGATCTAAAATGATACAAATAACCTGTTGGACTATAATAGCCGTTACATGTAACATAAATTAAATATTAAATATTTAGAATCGTTGAAATGCAGGTACACGAGGTAAAAATGCATTGATAGGGCAGTAGGAAGCTCGAATTGAAAACAATTGTTTGATCGACTCGCTTCGCCAATTTTCATTGAAATGGCATATAAAATTAAAGGTACTATATCGTATGTGAAGAAAGAAAACGATATAATTTAGCGCATAGAAAGCCTGGTAATCAACCTGATTATGGACTTACGAAGAGAGAAAGTAGATGATTACGGAGTAGTTTTTTCGACGATCTCTACTACCTTATTAACGTAAATACATGGCTATGCCTGCAACTATGTTCATCGTTGTATCTATCTTTTTGCAAGTATACAAGAATTCTCGTTCTACGTAGAGATCAAGTTCTTTTGATCAAACTCCACAGCGAATACAGCGTTATAGGTATTATAGAGATCCCTTTCGCGGCCATCTAGTTCCCTGATATCAGTCGGTTGTCTCTATGGCGCAGTAGGGAGGCTCGCGAATAACCGCCACAAAATTAGCCGCAAAAGGGTGTTATTTCGCCCCTACACGCGCACACGAGCGCTCGAATGGCGCATGCATTATAAGGAAGACCGCGAGGACGCGAGGACGCGAGGAGAAAGTAAGGGAGTCGGAGAAAGCGAGGGAGAAAGTTCAGGTGGCGTGCACGCATCATTTCCCACGATTGGGTCAGAAACAATTGGTTGCAAATGCATCATTCGGTATGAGCTTTTATTCGAACTATGGGTTAAATATTTAGGATGGATATGCCAAATTATTGCTTTCACAACCATTAGTATCAAATACTGTTATACTGGTGAAAGCATTCGTTTTCCGAGGTCTCGTATTTTCTCTTTATTTCTATGTTATTTTAATACTGATAAAAAATCGAAACTTTTTATTCCACGCGAGCTAGCGTAGGAGATTGTTACATATTATTGTTTCCTACTACTGTTTATTCATATGAAGAAAGTACAAATTATGCATATATATATCATTGAAATGCATACGAAAAATTACTATTATCAATCGATATTCCTTCATAATATTTTTACTACATTAAATTTTTTTATTGTTACAATTTTATTTTTGTATTTAAATTACTTTTTCTTTAAATTGAATGCACAATTATTGTCTCCTACATAATCAATGCGAGATTATAGCATAAGTCACATAATCCGAACTGACCGCAAGAATAAGTATGTGTCATTATAATGCAGTCGTTAAATGGAAAATCATTCTATAGACAATCTACGTTTATGTAACTATTATTGTTGCTAGGAAAAGTAAAGCAATTAAATTTATTCTATCAATCTTGTTTTGTCTTAATAAAAGAACAAATTCTGAACAAAAAAAAACATTAGCTTTCAACTTTGCTAAATTATACTTATAAACGCATCTGCATGTTATAAAGGTATTACATACACGGGGAAAATTATCACTATAAAGTACGTTCTAGTGACAGTACCTGTAAAAATTATAGCGACAAACTGTAATCGCATTGCGCGAAAGATTAATATAATTTGCTTTTATGTAATCCACCCAATTTCTTTTATAATTCTATAAATGGTGAGTTAATGATGTACCATAATAATAATAGTACATGTGAAAAAGCTCTGTCGCAAATTGCGGCAACGTTTTATTTTCTCTACCTCGCATATAAAAGTGAAATAATTGGAGCAATGTTTATAAAAATTAAAAACCTACACTAATAATCCAAATTCTCTAAATAATTGTAGAAATCCTATAATAAATCTTACGGATAGTACAGCCATTATGACATAGTATAATAAATACATTTTGAAACTTTTGACAAACTTTGATTCGCCAATGAATAAAAATAAAATGATTTGTATCTATTTGCCATATAAATCTCTTCGATTATCAAGAATATATAGATATACAGCGTTATTAATAATAAATTAGAAAAATCAGGTGAACAACAACAGTAGGATGAATCGAGAAGTTATTATAGGTGGATTTCGATGGGGCCGTAGAGTAACGTTGGATTAGACGTGGAGCGATGGGTATAAATATATTCTCTCGAGTCGCAGCTCTAAGTGCGGCGGCAGAGATAATCGAGGTAAGAGAGAAGTCGCTCTAGCGGCCAAATAATTGATGATCGCGGAGTGTATCGCTGGTCTCGAACGTCACCGCGGAAAAGCAGCAGGGACGCGAGCGCTCTGGTCTGTCTTATAGTTAATTCATTCGGCTCTCGCTCGCTCCATTGCCGGTAAGTCGATTCGCCTTTTCGTTCGCCTTTCTCGGATACAACGCGTCTCGTCTCTACCGCTAAAGTTCGTGATTCGCGTGATTAATGGCTTCATAATCACCGGCTGAGTACAGTTTCGATTTTCGAGCACAACGCACCCGACCCACCGCAGCTTTGATACAACAAAACGTACTTTGTGCGATGAATCAAGAAGAATTAGGTTAGTAGGGTTCAAATATGTATATTTATTACGTCAAAATTTCATTTTCCAGTTTTCGTAGAGGACAGATGGATTACATATTATCATTTAATGATGCATTTTTAACTTTACTTAATAGAGATAGATACTTTGACATGAGAATACATTCATTAACTGCTATTATACCACGCACCAACTAACTTCGCACATTCCAAACGTTTATTTATTAAATAATAATTCATAATTAAGAATTTAATGAATGTTTCAATTCATATTAGATTGAAATAATACATTTATAAGAATTTATAAAAATATAAATCTCATTTTTTTTAAGAAGTTCGAAATTGTCATTATGAAAGCGAGGAGTTGATAACTTTTAATTTACTTTAAATTTAATTATCAATAAATATAGAATGTAAAATATTGTTAGAATACTTATATAATATACAATAATAATAATAATAATAATAATAATAATATACGGTTATTGATTATATCTATAATATCTTTAATTGTTGATAAATGTATCCAGAATAAAGATAACTTTATGTGATCTACTTCTTATCGTAACGTAACCATCAAGTGATATCCTGTGTAAAAGATAATTTTAAACTTATAAAAAGTAGAATCTGAAGGACAATCAAATTATATGAAAGGACGATCGAGATACACTTAAACTTAGCCCACGGGAGTAATTCGAGTATCGAAACTGCCATCGCCATTTTTAACGTGAAATCGGGCTATTGAATCGACATTCGTATAACCATTCTCTTATTTTTTCCTTTTCTCTCTCTCTCTCTCTCTCTCCCTCCTTTATATTCTATCCACTTGACGGTAATTCATCGGAGTTGGCATGCGAATACCTTGCTACCAAACACGAGACTATGTGATCGAGCATCGGCTTAGCAACACATATTTATTCACTCTTTGATAACATAAGCTTTAGTATAATGAAATAGTCGATAAAGCGCAACGTTTTCGCACGTATTAAATAGGTGATATCCTAGGAAATTTTTGTTTATACTCTATATAGGTTCACGAAATAATATTGATTGCCCTGCTATATCGTGCGATTGTTTTCCAATTGATTAGCCAAGAGTAAAAGAATATTTCGAGTTAAATACCGCAAGTTATAAAGGATCGTAGAAATCCAAACCAATCCGGTACATTCCAAGAGTAATTCGTTCAATAACTTATCCATCCGATATTTGGACGTCATCGACCGCGATATTAGCGATAAAATAAGCCATTAAGTTAACGGCGCAAATTTCCAGCTGGTGGCAGAAGGTCTGCGCGAAAATGCCATTTCCCAAAGAAAAAAGTATAGAGTGAGGGCGGGAGAGGGCAATAGGAGAAAGAGAGAACGAGAGTAAGGCAAAGATAGGAAAAGAGACGAGGACACCGCGTGAGAGGGAGTTAGCGGTAAGAAAAGGAGAGGAATAGGCAGAAGTGAGACAAGATTACGCAGCCGAGCGAAAGGATATTCCACTAAGCTTTCAGATTTTACCCTCTTAGCCGACCAAGGCTTATAAAACGCAAATACGTCCCTTGATTAGTGAGGATAAAATAAACATGGAGTCTCTCTCAAGTTTCTCCTTTCGAGAGTTTCACCTCTTTTCACTTTATTTCCCTCTCCCGCCCCCCCCCCGCACCCCGCCTTCCCCCCTTCGCCACCCAACCCCGACCCCCTCGCTCTCTCGGTTTGTCGCTTCTATGTATCGTATTCTCCATTAATTTACACTAGAACTAAAACTAAATATTTATATTTTATATACGTTCAGATTATCAGCTTCTTGAAATTTCTTATAGTACTGATATTGACACGACTCTGGCTATATCTACAATAATAAATGTTCAAGTTTTGTATAACTTGATGTAAAAAATTCACGGTAACAGTGATATACAGTTTTCTATATTGCAAGCTATTTATAATATTATTTACAATAATTATCTTGTATATAATACTTACCACGAAAAGCCAAGGTATTCGGATCATGGATCTTATCCAAATTTTAGAATATGTATTATTATAATGTAAAAATATGAAGAATGCCAGAGTTTATACCCTAACGCCTTTTTATCAAAGATATACGTTACCGAACCAAATTTTTAAAAAATACCACTTCCACTTGATTGCTTTAACTAATCAGTTTAGTTTTAAAAGAAATTTCAATTCAAATACATACAAATTAAAAAAAATAAGCTCGAATCCGTCCATTTGGCATAAAATTATAGAAGAAAGAAAAATCATAAGCTATTTTAATGAAAGTTTATCAACAAAAATTCTTACATTTTTTAGGCTAAAATTTTATTACTTGTTATTTTCTTTATACGTTTTTACCAAATGGACGGATTTGTGCTTAGTTTTTTAATCGTATCTATTTGATCCGAATTTTCTTTTAAAACTAAAAATTAACAAATATATTTAATGGCTGATTAGTATAAGCAATCAAAGTGAAAGTGGTACTCTTTGAAAATTTGGTTTGGTAACGTATAACTATAGTAAAAAGGAGCGTTAGGATCTGAAACTTTGACTTTCTGCATATTGTTACATTAGAAAACGTATTGTAGAATTTATTTATTTTTATAGATGATCCATGATCCGAAGGTCTTAGCCTCTCCAAGTTAGTACAATGAAATTATAGAGGTGAAGTATTAAACTTGAAAAATAAACACATTATAATTCATATTTCGAAATGTTAACTTTCTTAATTTTATTGATATGCTATTGTTATGATTTAACTTGTAAATTTCCGTATAATGAACGAGGTCCTTAAGTTTTAATTATTAATTATGTATAAATGTATGTTCAATAGAATTAAAATGTTCAAGAGAACCATGATTGCACGTCACAGTTATATATATGAAGATAATTTTTTCGTTCGCGTTAAGCTCGAAACTCAACAATGATGATTCCGCGTCTCCCGCTATAAATAGAGAGAGCACCGCGATGCAACCGAAATAGCCACTTTAGGCAGATAAACCGCTGGCGGAAGAGAGGAGAGAAGTTTGTAGCGCGCGCGGGAACGGGAAAGGAGAGGGAAGCCTCAAGCATCCTACGGAAGTCTGGCTCTAATTAAGCGCCCCCTTCCCCCCCCCCCCCCCCATATCTCAACCATCATCCTTCGTCTCTCCCACTCGTCCCTTTAAGAAGAGCGTCGCGATCCTCCAGAGTTCCGCGTCCCTGTAAAACGAAGGTGAGCCTTACGTTCTCCGCGCGAGCGTGTTATCATATTCCTGATTGTTATGTCTTCTCCCTCTCTATCACTTTCCCTCGCCTTCGTACCTATACCTCGGTCTTCGTGATATTCCCTTCCTTCTCGCAATTTCGTTGAAAGCGAGGGGTAGAGAGAGGGAAGCCCGACGTCGTTTCATTTGCTCAGGTGAAACGTACCACGCGCTTAAGTTGCTGCGCTCCTTCCTATATTGCCTCTATATTTTTCCTCCTCATTCGGGCACTATAGTCAAGTTTCGTTAGCTTTCTACCGCTTCTTATTCATCCTACTCCGAGATTGCAAAGACATCGAGACTGATACTCTAATTAAATTTTACTTTTTCTCTACATTTTCGTGCATATGTGTGTACTCTCCTAGACGCCAACAAATAACTTCTATGCGTTATCTCTTATTTTCCTTAATTAGCTCTATACCTATCATATGAAGTTTTTACAAATTAGTTCGGGACATTCACAACCTTAGAACCATGAAATATTCATTCATTTAAAAGAGGTTTGTAATTTTAGATGTTTAGGTCTATAATGTTTGCAAGAAGAGTGACATAACTGTATTATCCTTCTAAAAAGTACTACAATCATCTTCATTAAATCGTCATCTACTTTATTTCAATAAATAGTAATTTTAGTTTATAAACGAGTCATTCTTATATCTCTCAGGGGGTGCCAAATTCACGTTTTATCCTCCCTACTTACCATCCTCAAAAATCATAGAAAGTGAGATTAATTAAAAAAGACGATAATTTACGTAAAATTAGGAGAACAGTCCCCTTCTTTTATTAATAATCTACCTCAATTCAAATTTGAAGAAAAAATATCGATTGGTTTTCGAGTAATTCTTTACCAGAATTTATGATAATTTCATGCAATTTGAGGTTATACGATCGACTATTTAAAAGGCATGTCAAGAGTTTTGGTAAGGGTTATCTCGAAAACTTGTCAATGTTTTTGCTTTAAATTTTAAAAACAGCTAGATTATTAATAAAGGAAGGCGACTGAACTCCTAGATTTACGTAAACTAACTTTCTTTTTTAATTATAATTATTTTATGTAATTTTCGAGGTCGGTAAGGGTAGGGAGTCTCAATCTTAGAATCGTAATAGATCTAGCTTTTAAAAGTTCACAACATATATTTTAAAGAGATAAATCTGTGACAGTTCTAAGGTTGTGAATGGCCCGAACATTTGTAAAAGTTTATAAGAATTTAAACAATAGTAAACAAAGTTATGGAAGAACAAAAGTATAGAAACCGGTGACTTGTCCAATTAGGTAACTTTTTCTTTCTTTTGCTATTCTTTAAGTCAATATCACTTTCAAACATTCATGTCATTCAACTTTGGAAACATAACAGTCTTAAGCGTCTTAAACTTCACAACATACCTTGATTGCTTTAACTAATCAGTTTAGTTTTAAAAGAAATTTCAATTCAAATACATACAAATTAAAAAAAAATAGCTCGAATCCGTCCATTTGGCATAAAATTATAGAAGAAAGAAAATCATAAGCTATTTTAATGAAAGTTTATCAACAAAAATTCTTACATTTTTTAGGCTAAAATTTTATTACTTGTTATTTTCTTTATACGTTTTTACCAAATGGACGGATTTGTGCTTAGTTTTTTAATCGTATCTATTTGATCCGAATTTTCTTTTAAAACTAAAAATTAACAAATATATTTAATGGCTGATTAGTATAAGCAATCAAAGTGAAAGTGGTACTCTTTGAAAATTTGGTTTGGTAACGTATAACTATAGTTAAAAAGGAGCGTTAGGATCTGAAACTTTGACTTTCTGCCATATTGTTACATTAGAAAACGTATTGTAGAATTTATTTATTTTTATAGATGATCCATGATCCGAAGGTCTTAGCCTCTCCAAGTTAGTACAATGAAATTATAGAGGTGAAGTATTAACTTGAAAAATAACACATTATAATTCATATTTCGAAATGTTAACTTTCTAATTTTATTGATATGCTATTGTTATGATTAACTTGTAAATTTCCGTATAATGAACGAGGTCCTTAAGTTTTAATTATTAATTATGTATAAATGTATGTTCAATAGAATTAAAATGTTCAAGAGAACCATGATTGCACGTCACAGTTATATACTATGAAGATAATTTTTTCGTTCGCGTTAAGCTCGAAACTCAACAATGATGATTCCGCGTCTCCGCTATAAATAGAGAGAGCACCGCGATGCAACCGAAATAGCCACTTTAGGCAGATAAACCGCTGGCGGAAGAGAGGAGAGAAGTTTGTAGCGCGCGCGGGAACGGGAAAGGAGAGGGAAGCCTCAAGCATCCTACGGAAGTCTGGCTCTAATTAAGCGCCCCCTTCCCCCCCCCCCCCCATATCTCAACCATCATCCTTCGTCTCTCCCACTCGTCCCTTTAAGAAGAGCGTCGCGATCCTCCAGAGTTCCGCGTCCCTGTAAAACGAAGGTGAGCCTTACGTTCTCCGCGCGAGCGTGTTATCATATTCCTGATTGTTATGTCTTCTCCCTCTCTATCACTTTCCCTCGCCTTCGTACCTATACCTCGGTCTTCGTGATATTCCCTTCCTTCTCGCAATTTCGTTGAAAGCGAGGGGTAGAGAGAGGGAAGCCCGACGTCGTTTCATTTGCTCAGGTGAAACGTACCACGCGCTTAAGTTGCTGCGCTCCTTCCTATATTGCCTCTATATTTTTCCTCCTCATTCGGGCACTATAGTCAAGTTTCGTTAGCTTTCTACCGCTTCTTATTCATCCTACTCCGAGATTGCAAAGACATCGAGACTGATACTCTAATTAAATTTTACTTTTTCTCTACATTTTCGTGCATATGTGTGTACTCTCCTAGACGCCAACAAATAACTTCTATGCGTTATCTCTTATTTTCCTTAATTAGCTCTATACCTATCATATGAAGTTTTTACAAATTAGTTCGGGACATTCACAACCTTAGAACCATGAAATATTCATTCATTTAAAAGAGGTTTGTAATTTTTAGATGTTTAGGTCTATAATGTTTGCAAGAAGAGTGACATAACTGTATTATCCTTCTAAAAAGTACTACAATCATCTTCATTAAATCGTCATCTACTTTATTTCAATAAATAGTAATTTTAGTTTATAAACGAGTCATTCTTATATCTCTCAAGGGGGTGCCAAATTCACGTTTTATCCTCCCTACTTTACCATCCTCAAAAATCATAGAAAGTGAGATTAATTAAAAAAGAACGATAATTTACGTAAAATTAGGAGAACAGTCCCCTTCTTTTATTAATAATCTACCTCAATTCAAAATTTGAAGAAAAAATATCGATTGGTTTTCGAGTAATTCTTTACCAGAATTTATGATAATTTCATGCAATTTGAGGTTATACGATCGACTATTTAAAAGGCATGTCAAGAGTTTTGGTAAGGGTTATCTCGAAAACTTGTCAATGTTTTTGCTTTAAATTTTAAAAACAGCTAGATTATTAATAAAGGAAGGCGACTGAACTCCTAGATTTACGTAAACTAACTTTCTTTTTTAATTATAATTAATTTTATGTAATTTTCGAGGTCGGTAAGGTAGGGATTCTCAATCTTAGAATCGTAATAGATCTAAGCTTTTAAAAGTTCACAACATATATTTTAAAGAGATAAATCTGTGACAGTTCTAAGGTTGTGAATGGCCCGAACATTTGTAAAAGTTTATAAGAATTTAAACAATAGTAAACAAAGTTATGGAAGAACAAAAAGTATAGAAACCGGTGACTTGTCCAATTAGGTAACTTTTTCTTTCTTTTGCTATTCTTTAAGTCAATATCACTTTCAAACATTCATGTCATTCAACTTTGGAAACATAACAGTCTTAAGCGTCTTAAACTTCACAACATACCTTGAATGGATAAATCTCTAATGGTTCTAAGCTTATGAAATTCCTAAAAATTTGTCAAAACTTATAGCATCTGTTTATATACTAGTAGAATAAATAGTAATGTTTGCCGAAGAGATCCTAAAACAATATTTATCTATAAAATTAAATGAAAAAGAAAGATAATAATATACATTGCATAATCTAAAAAAATATAAGCATGTAGACTATTATATACATTTATTTTGGAGAGACGTAGTATAGGGGTTGTTTTTTTCGCTAGTCTAACTACATTTTAATTTGAATGTCTCTTTTTATAAACGGATAAAATAATGTAAATGAAATTAGGTGCAGAATGAAAATAGATTGACAAAATTTGGAGGAAGATGTTTGTTTAGAGACAGTTGTCAGAGAAAACATCAATTTCAGTATAGTTCAGTAGCTTAATTTTTCTTTACGAGATACGTTTAGGTCGAAGACACGTATCATTAGTTTTGTTTGTACAGTAAATTCATAATTTTTATTCGATCGGTAAATAAGACAAGACATTCACTTATAATCTATAAGTAAATTCTAAAGTACGTAAAAAATGTAATAAATACATATTGTGTAAGCTTTTCTTGTGGAAATATATGCTTTTACAGTGATCGATCGATAAGTACCTATATTTAACACATAAATAAGTATTGTAAACAGTAAGATCTTTGTAGCATCTGTGGTATATAAATAATAAGTAAGGAATGACGTAGAATATACCGTATTATAATTAACTTTTTTTACCCTAAGAAAGCTTTATTATCATATTCATTAAAAAAACGAAGCGAAGCAGTGTAGCAGATATTCATCAAAGATATAACTCAATAATCCTCAGTGAAAAGAAATGGAGCGAACGAGCGAGTGAGTGAGCGAGAGGGTAGTGTAGAAGTGGGTGGAGGAGGGTGAGGGGGAGAGGCTCATCGGTCTGAGCGAAGTTAAAAAGTAGAGTAAGATACATTTTTCCCCCAGAGTTGCGGGAACAAAACAATTTTCGCACGGCGCGTCGGCGCGTCTAAATGTTTTTCTGGCATGTCAGAATGTATTGAATCCTCGGAGCGCCCGTTGGATAAGCATTAACGGGGCTTTTGTTTTCGTGTACAGCGGTGGCCTGGGTGAATTTAGCGAGCTCGACTCGCGGAATCGTATTGCGATAGCGAACGTGCAGGCGTCTCTCTTTCGACGTGTTCTACATGTATACGTGTATACACACACACACACACACACACACACGCGCGCGCGCACACCTACATACATACATACAAATGCACGTAGATATAGATATATAACTACAAGTGAAGGAGTCCGCCGTGCTTGCGGCAACATTATCTAAAATTTAAGCTGTAATTACTTTGCTGGGCGGTGCGCGCGGGCTCCGGGTTGATTTATAGTCATCGCGCGCGATGCAGCTGCGTGGGTGTAAGTAATTAAAAATGTACCATCGCGTGGCGTACGCTCAGCCGAGGAAACCGAGGGAGGATTACCAAGAGAGAAGGGGAAAGGATATAGGCACTGCCGACCCGGTCCTGGTACCACCTTGTCCTTGAGTGAAAAAAGCCGCCTCGGTAAACGGTGTAGGCCATCCTTACCCCCGCAGTTCGAGATAAGCAGATATCAAAACCGAAAATTCCGGTAAATCTCGAGGCTTGCGCTCCCCTTAACTCCTTTATTTCCCTTAACTTTTTAGCCCTCTCGCGCAATTTCACCTCGTGTGCGTTTTATGTATCAAGGAGTTTTCTCCCGAGCCTGATCGCATTCGCGATTGCCACTTTAATGGATCTGGTGGATCTCATTTTTTTATTTTTCAAGAGTTTATTGCTATTGACATGGAACATGAATAAAGAGATCCTACAAACATTTTACTATACAATGCGCAGTGTAACTAAATAATTCTTATCGAATATTGTTGAGGCTTTGGTTCATTATCATCAACGAGGATTATTTACACAGAAAAATATTACTATGTATAATATATACTATATCTTAAATTAATCCATATTATCGTGTCGAAGACGAGTTTTTATTTGGTATTTAATAATCATAAAAATCTACTTGACATATACACTTCTGTATTTACGTTGATAAATCACGATTCACAAGCTTCTTACATTTCTGAATTTCTATACTGTTAACAAAAGTGAACATACCAAGCCTTCAACCGTAAAAATAACTTTTATAAATTGTATTCTTAAATGCAAATCGGAATGTAAGTCAAAGTGAGTAGGAGCCGCAAGAGACAATTTAAATTCAACGAAGAGGTCAGCGCGGTTAGCCGGTCCAAGTTGCCACTTTCCCAGGTTAATTGGCCATTCATGCTTAATTTAGTCGTGTCCATGTGCCACGCGAACGACGTCTGTAAGGCCTGTAAGGCGATAGGACAGAATCCCGCAGAGGATACTGATACCTCGTTCATCCCCTTCGTGACTTGTCCAATTAGGTAACTTTTTCTTTCTTTTGCTATTCTTTAAGTCAATATCACTTTCAAACATTCATGTCATTCAACTTTGGAAACATAACAGTCTTAAGCGTCTTAAACTTCACAACATACCTTGAATGGATAAATCTCTAATGGTTCTAAGCTTATGAAATTCCTAAAAATTTGTCAAAACTTATAGCATCTGTTTATATACTAGTAGAATAAATAGTAATGTTTGCCGAAGAGATCCTAAAACAATATTTATCTATAAAATTAAATGAAAAAGAAAGATAATAATATACATTGCATAATCTAAAAAAATATAAGCATGTAGACTATTATATACATTTATTTTGGAGAGACGTAGTATAGGGGTTGTTTTTTTCGCTAGTCTAACTACATTTTAATTTGAATGTCTCTTTTTATAAACGGATAAAATAATGTAAATGAAATTAGGTGCAGAATGAAAATAGATTGACAAAATTTGGAGGAAGATGTTTGTTTAGAGACAGTTGTCAGAGAAAACATCAATTTCAGTATAGTTCAGTAGCTTAATTTTTCTTTACGAGATACGTTTAGGTCGAAGACACGTATCATTAGTTTTGTTTGTACAGTAAATTCATAATTTTTATTCGATCGGTAAATAAGACAAGACATTCACTTATAATCTATAAGTAAATTCTAAAGTACGTAAAAAATGTAATAACTACACATTGTGTAAGCTTTTCTTGTGTAAATATATGCTTTTACAGTGATCGATCGATAAGTACCTATATTTAACACATAAATAAGTATTGTAAACAGTAAGATCTTTGTAGCATCTGTGGTATATAAATAATAAGTAAGGAATGACGTAGAATATACCGTATTATAATTAACTTTTTTTACCCTAAGAAAGCTTTATTATCATATTCATTAAAAAAACGAAGCGAAGCAGTGTAGCAGATATTCATCAAAGATATAACTCAATAAATCCTCAGTGAAAAGAAATGGAGCGAACGAGCGAGTGAGTGAGCGAGAGGGTAGTGTAGAAGTGGGTGGAGGAGGGTGAGGGGGAGAGGCTCATCGGTCTGAGCGAAGTTAAAAAGTAGAGTAAGATACATTTTTCCCCCAGAGTTGCGGGAACAAAACAATTTTCGCACGGCGCGTCGGCGCGTCTAAATGTTTTTCTGGCATGTCAGAATGTATTGAATCCTCGGAGCGCCCGTTGGATAAGCATTAACGGGGCTTTTGTTTTCGTGTACAGCGGTGGCCTGGGTGAATTTAGCGAGCTCGACTCGCGGAATCGTATTGCGATAGCGAACGTGCAGGCGTCTCTCTTTCGACGTGTTCTACATGTATACGTGTATACACACACACACACACACACACACACGCGCGCGCGCACACCTACATACATACATACAAATGCACGTAGATATAGATATATAACTACAAGTGAAGGAGTCCGCCGTGCTTGCGGCAACATTATCTAAAATTTAAGCTGTAATTACTTTGCTGGGCGGTGCGCGCGGGCTCCGGTTGATTTATAGTCATCGCGCGCGATGCAGCTGCGTGGGTGTAAGTAATTAAAAATGTACCATCGCGTGGCGTACGCTCAGCCGAGGAAACCGAGGGAGGATTACCAAGAGAGAAGGGGAAAGGATATAGGCACTGCCGACCCGGTCCTGGTACCACCTTGTCCTTGAGTGAAAAAAGCCGCCTCGGTAAACGGTGTAGGCCATCCTTACCCCCGCAGTTCGAGATAAGCAGATATCAAAACCGAAAATTCCCGGTAAATCTCGAGGCTTGCGCTCCCCTTAACTCCTTTATTTCCCTTAACTTTTTAGCCCTCTCGCGCAATTTCACCTCGTGTGCGTTTTATGTATCAAGGAGTTTTCTCCCGAGCCTGATCGCATTCGCGATTGCCACTTTAATGGATCTGGTGGATCTCATTTTTTTATTTTTCAAGAGTTTATTGCTATTGACATGGAACATGAATAAAGAGATCCTACAAACATTTTACTATACAATGCGCAGTGTAACTAAATAATTCTTATCGAATATTGTTGAGGCTTTGGTTCATTATCATCAACGAGGATTATTTACACAGAAAAATATTACTATGTATAATATATACTATATCTTAAATTAATCCATATTATCGTGTCGAAGACGAGTTTTTATTTGGTATTTAATAATCATAAAAATCTACTTGACATATACACTTCTGTATTTACGTTGATAAATCACGATTCACAAGCTTCTTACATTTCTGAATTTCTATACTGTTAACAAAAGTGAACATACCAAGCCTTCAACCGTAAAAATAACTTTTATAAATTGTATTCTTAAATGCAAATCGGAATGTAAGTCAAAGTGAGTAGGAGCCGCAAGAGACAATTTAAATTCAACGAAGAGGTCAGCGCGGTTAGCCGGTCCAAGTTGCCACTTTCCCAGGTTAATTGGCCATTCATGCTTAATTTAGTCGTGTCCATGTGCCACGCGAACGACGTCTGTAAGGCCTGTAAGGCGATAGGACAGAATCCCGCAGAGGATACTGATACCTCGTTCATCCCCTTCGTGAATTTTCCAATATACTTCGACCTATACATCTGTTCGCATTTCGCTTTGAAACTCACTGAGAAGCCTTTGCAGCTCACCGATTGGCCAAAGTGGTATGCAGTATTATTATAGAGCAATTCCTTTTAAGTCTGATTTACGGCATTAAAGCACAAATTGACGTTACAGTCTTGCTACTCGGTTCGAAAAATATGATAATTTGTGGACATCTAGAAAATAGGTAAAAAACAGCTGTTACGTCGAATTAAAAAAAATAATGTGAGTTCGATTGTTTGGATTACAGGTGCTCATATAGTTCGTATACTTACAAAATCAAAGTATTCTAATTGAGCAGTTTTATAAAGTTTTAAATTTAAATATTTAGTATTTCTACCAGGGCTTTACTTAAAATCTTAAATGCAATATAATCTTTTGATGGTATAAATTTTACTCTAGTTTCTTCAAACGATCTCTCTCTTTAATAATATGAAATATAATAAGAATAGTCACAATCATAATTTAAGAATTGTCTTTGAACAATCTTGCTTAATATTTGAAAAAATTAATTTATATAGAAGTGAGTAAAATGACAAATAATATTTAGTAATAATGTTGTTTCATCAATAAACATAGAGCCATTGTTAAAAAAGTAGCGAGGTATGTGAACATCCGAAGAGAGGAACGAAGTTAAACTTGTATAGAAGAACAACAAGATCAACAACAATATATACGCATAAGGTTGTATCTCAAGACGATTATTTAATTAAGCAGGGTCTCCGTATCCTCGAACAAGTTCGTCCACGTACTCGGGGCCCCGTCGGTATGCAGCCTCTCGGTTTCCGACGCAACTGGCGATGATTACTAATGCGGGATAACTAAGACCAAAGAGTCTACGGTAGCGCATAGGCTCGTACCGAAAACGGGAGTACACTACCCGGTTATTGCATTCTCGCGATCGCGTCACTGTTGGGCTATCCAAAGATCCGATCTTCTAGCTCCTTTTAGTCGGGAGATGCATAACCTATTCCGGGCGTGTCAGCGAAGAAACTTTGTCGCGCGGGCTCGTGCTTATATCCACTTTCGTACGTGTTGCTTAAGCGCGATATCGCGAGCCTTGGGACGCGGTGCTAAGGAGACAAAGTTATTAGTGCGTCAACATGACGGATAGTGTTTCTATTGCTCCCTGGAATTGGCTTTCGAGGCATGCGTGCCTTTGGTTTTATGAGACTGGGCTCTATGCTGCGACGCTATCCGCAAACTTGGAGATAGAGTTTGAAATGTATCTATCTTTCGACTTTCGAGGTTCCATTTGCGGACAGGAAATAGATATTTGTCTTACCTTGTAACGACTTATCCATAATAATGTTAACGTAATTATATATTTACTTTATCTATTCTTATTTACCCTATTTATTATATATTAGATCAACTGATTTAAAAATTTATGTATATTTTCTAATATCATTAACTCGAGTTTGACTAAATCAAATCGATATAGTCAAGTCTATAGATTCACCCGACACTTCTCATTATCAAGTATATAAATTAACTGCAGTATATACACTCAAAGAATCTTGTAGCCATAAGTATGGGTATATTAAACCTTCGGTGAATTTGCATATCGGTTCAATCGAATCGAGCTCCCTCTCTCGCATTTCTTAACCTCTTAAATCGAAATCCCTCGGCAAAGACAGGGTCGAATCGTACACGTCTGCTTTAAAACCGTGATCTTGATGTCTTAAGGAATTTCCATTAAATCGAATACCAATCACAAAGACAGAGAATGGGAAGCTAAATTTTATCAACGGATAAAGCGTGTATGTATACATCGTTGATGATCAATGGCAAACCGCTTAAGAGAGCGAGGACTCGGAGAGAAATACTGAGAGAACGAGAAAGAATCCAGTAGAAATGCCGAGGAAATTCGTATCTGTACGAGTCAGAGGCTTTGCCAAGTTCTAACTCTGGCCCTTCGTACAAGCTACCGTGGTTTCTATTCTCTTTTCCTATTCCTCTCCTTTTCTCTCTTTGTTTCACTATCTTTTAATATCTCATCTCTCTCTCTCTCTCTCTCTCACCCTCTCTCCCCCGATAAAGCCTATTGATAACTGATGCGAAGATAGCATCATCTTATCTGTGTATTACATCCTAAGCTGTTTGCGTCTTGTAACTCCTCTAGATATAGGAAGAGAAAAAGGGCTAAGATAGTCCTGTACATTGACGAAAGATAATGTGGTTAAGAAGGGTCAAGAGAACTGCGCCGCTTTCAGGGTCGTGGACCATCTTATACCAATAGAGAACTAGGATCTGCAAAGTCAGTTGGCGCAATACTCCGTGTATCAATTGTGGTAACTAAAAGACTTCATTACACGGAAAAAAACTTTACAGTTGCAAGTTACATTTATATGAATACTTTCTTAATAATGCAGTTTTAACATTATAACAGTTTGGATTACTATAGAACAAAACCAATGCAATAACTCTAAGTAAAATAATATACTAATTCTATAATTCGAGTAATATATTATTTTTCTCTACAAGTACTATTTTTACAGATGAGGAAATCGATAAAAGAAGCTTTTCATGCCTTGTCAAAGAAACAATAAAAAAATTATCACTGATGAGTAATTGTACGACCTCAAACATTCTTATACCATGAGTTTCCGAATCTACTGAATATTAATATGAATATAATTGATTGGGTATTTACAACAAATTAATTAAATTTAATTTTATGCACTGCACACGATTCTTGCAAAAACATTTTAGTTATTGAATGTAATATTTTGATCGGTATACAAAATTAAAATTCAATTTTTTTGTTAAATCATTGTGGTAAATTATTTCATTAGGTAAAGTGTCAACTTATCAATAGTCATTTAGATCATGCTTAGAGATTCATACTGTGCTTTTTAGGTGGCACACAGTACCACTCTAAGATGTTAAAAAAATTTATAATTTCACTTATTATAAATTAAACAACAGGAGAATATATAACTAATGTAAGAAAATTATTTTCTAAATTTTCAAAATCGATCTGTTTAAGGTTTACATGAATGTTAAACTATAATTTATTTTTAAAATTCAATTTTGAGAAGAGAAATAATTCGATGCGGCTTAAAACAATGGTCACGCTTCTTTCACGATTTTGCACGAAAAATTTAGTGAAATAAAAAAATATCAACGAGCTCGTTCAAACTATCCCTGTGGAGATCCGGTGTCGCATTTAGATGAGGCGAGACCGATGTCGCTGAAAAATCACCGCGATTTCTCTACGACGATGGGAATACGCGTTTTGGTGGGATGACGTACGGAGGGAACAAAATCAATAATTCACATAGTATTAATACAAAGACGAAATGCCCTTAGCATGTGTGACAGTCGCAATCGTCGGTTAGGAACGCATTACAGTTCAAATTGTTTTTAGACAAGTTTTGCATGAAATATAACATTTAAATTATTACCACCAAAAACTTTTTCTTTTAAGAAAGAATTCATTTAAATTTTTTAGTAGCTGATGATTTTCTTTGGCAAAACCGTTCAATAATTAATTTTGATGAATTTGTATCTTTACCGCAGTATATATTCAATGGGATTGTTTTAGTTAATACATTTTTTTCTTGAGTGTAGTGAGTATTTCATGCCAACTAAAGCATTATTTGGTTAAAATAACCTACAAATATAACAATGCATCGTTTATGAAGGTAATACAATTAAAATAATGTTTTGAATAAATCATGGGTCTATTTGTTAAATAAAGCTCGCATTTGAATAAATTGCATAGGATTGTTTGTCTATGTAATGAGGATAATCGTATAATTTCTAGTTGTATGAAGACATTATTCATTTTCGGGAGAAAATCCTAAAGTAGCGAATGGAGAGGATCGTCGAGTAGGTTGAAATGCGCGGGGGTAAGAAGAGAGGTAGCTGCTTTCTTTTCCCATTACCGGATGCAAATTAGGGTGTAATTTTAATTTCACGTGCATTAAAAGCAGCAACGTCACGCAGTTGACGGAATGAAATACGTGGAGCGAGAGGAAGCGGGGAGTCAATGCGCCTACATTTGAAAAGATAAAGGGAATATCTGTATATATACGTATAGCCAAGAGTGACGAGCCGTCGACGAAAGCGAGAAAAAAGCTGGGACTAAGAACTCAATGGTTGCGTAAATCTCACGAGGGTGAGAGGGAGGATCGAGTCGCGATTAGTTGGAAAGCGATTTCGCTCTGCTAGCGCGTGTATAAACAGATGGAACCGCGGAAAAGCGGACAAGGAGCAAAGCCCAAAATTAGAATAGAGGCGGGCGTCCCATGTGCCCTTTCCTCCTGTCGAATACCAACGCGATTTTCGCGCGAGACGAACGAGGCCCCCCCTATATAATTTGCATACGCCGGGAAAACGTCGATGAGCGCTGGGGTAGATCTACTCGAGCTACCGAATAAGTACGTAGCTCGCGCATCGCGTCGCTCTTCTGGAAAATACTGTAATTGGTAACGCGTAGCGAGATCCGCGACGGAATGCCGTTCGGATCTCTTCGCGGAGCGAAAGCACGGATTATACCGGGATGAGGCGACTGGTTGCTTTCAGACCTTCTCCTACAATTCTATCCAGGGAATATATGCGAGTTTTCTTTTAATTCAACCAAAGTGACTTGCATGCTGTACTACCATCACGGAGAGAAAAAAAAGGAATAAAAGTTACTTAAATACTCAATGTCAAATACTTACGCTTGCTTGTTTATTTCATTTCTGTCCAGAATTCTCATTCAGATTAATTTCAGGGCATCTAAATTTATGCCTTTTGAGCTATTATTTTCTTTTTCACTTCAATAGGTATTTGTAACTATTAATTACAAGTTTAAAATTGAATAAAATTATAATACTTTTTTAAAGCACTCAATTACAATTCATTTATGTGTTAAAAGTATCAAAACTTTAAAGTATATAGGTACAAAGCAAACTTGACTTATAAGTTTTAGCCCTGAATTAAATTGCGATGTAATGTAAGTTTGTTTTGAAGTTAAATGTTACTAATGTACAAGTTTACTGAAATTAATTTTAATACAAAATTACATTAATCAAATGGCTTTGCATGCAGTAAATTTATTATTATATTAAAATATAATATCATTATCATTATCATAATTAAATAACATTATTTCATTTACTATAATCAATATATTATTGCGATTATAGCAAATAATTAATCATACACACAAATTATATTTAAATCTGTTTAAAATAAAATAATTTCAATTTAACGTTTTATTTTAAAGTTATGCTATGTATAAACGTATTTTATTATTTAAAATGAAAGTATCTGATTACCATAATGCAGATTGCAGATGATATTTGATCATCCGAGAGTTAAAATCGTGCGCGTTGTTTTCATTTCTAACCAGTATTACAATCATCATCTAAAATGTATGTAAAACAAAAAAACTTTGTCATTCTAATCTCGGCACATCAAAGAGCCGCCTTGCATCGACAAAGTAATCAGGGGTTTGCGTGCCGTAAAACCGAGGAAAGTAAACAAAGAACCGTCGAAAAGAACAAACGTTTAGTCAGGAAAAGAGAAAAAAATGGGAAATTCTTGGTTGTTCCGTGTAGAGCCGAAAGTCGTCTTGACTCGCGTACTTTGAGTGATTAGCGGCGTCATTGTTGGGTGGGCCGACGGCAGCGGGACAGTCCAAGGCCTTTGCCGGTCAAGCTCCTCGCCTTTGGTCAAAGAAAACCTCCTGGAAATGGGGAAAGTTTCTCGTGGCTAGGAGTGTCGCGAGAAGCCCGGGACCGCCGGAAAGTTTACCCATGGCCGGCGGTGCTTTGCTTGCTCGTGCTACCAAACTCCGAGGAAGCCCAGTCAGCGCGTTCTCTCGGCTTCTCTCTTCCCCTCTGCCTCGTGAACGTCTTTCGTCTCTCGATTCCGCGAGCGGGAGCGCGACTGCGATAATTACCGTTGCGGGCAGCTTTTGTCCGTCGGTTACGTCGTCGTCGCAGCCTTCCTCTCTCTAGCTCCGTATGATCCTTTGTTCGACAGGCTGGTGCGCGTAAGGTGTCCCTGCGGTCGCTTGGTAGGAGGTTTTGCGGGGCCGAAGGGACTTTTCGACCGTGTAATGGTGACGGGGCACGGTAACTTGCTCGGCTCTGCGCTAAGCGACTACACCGGCTTCCGACGATGGATGTGGAAACTTGCCTCAAATCGAACCTATGGAATTTGTGCTACCTGGCACAAAAATATTTAGCCTCTATAGTGACTACAATTTAGCTGGGTTGCTTCATTCATTCAATAAGTATGGTACTGTTAATTATAACTAAGGTAAAAAACTGTAGATAAGAAGAAATATATTGTGGCGTTTCCAAGAATAAACCATTAAATTATTAATGTTACAAAAAATAACATCTCTTCAGACATGGAATTTAAAGTAAGCCATATCAATATTTTATCTGGTAAATGAAAAATTACGGTCCGCTGTATTGACATGCAACGGTATCTTATTGATTTTAAAATTGAAATATAGACTAACGTACAATATTATATAGCTATATACCTGAAAATTTTTAATAAAATTATTACTCTAGTACTTCACGTATATCTTTACACTGTAGATACAATAAAAAGTATAAAAATTGCTAATACGTATACGTACAGTTAAATTGAGTATAAACAATGTTGCGAGTCATATAGAAGGGAAAAAAGGAAAGTACAGTGTATCGTATAGATGTACGTATCCGATAAAAGATTGCTTTTCGGCAAATCAATACGCGCTCTAGAATTGATTGCGCGAAGAGAAAGGTATTTCACACTACTTTATTATCGTTCGACTGAACGAGACGTAGGAGAAGGAAAAAGTGACTGTGATCGTGCGTACCCAAGGCAAACATGCGTGGCAATAAGGAGGGTTGGTGAATTTTATACCACGGTCTCCCCCCATCCAAGAGCGAGTGTATCTTATAAATAAAATAGCGACGCTTTAAAAATAGGGGAATATTATTAACTCGCATTAGAGGGTGGGTACAGCTCGGCTGATGCGCGAGTATCCGAGGTGGTGCGCGTCCGGGAGCAGCTGATGCCGTTGGAGCCGCGCACGAGGACGACGGCGCTATATACCACCACCGTTGGCTCGCTCGTAAAGTAATCTCCGGAAACCCCCTGCTCTTTTCTATATGGCACTTTCGTAAGCGCATGTACTCAAGATAAATTATGGAGAATCCACGTTACGTCTGATTGCGTCACTAACATTTTTCTTCCTTCTTTATTTATATATTTAATAATATATACAAACAAGATTTATCTACGTTACGTTACTTATTTTTACATCAATGATACAACATTATAACTTAAATGATTGTTTACCGTATAGAATTTGTAGTACAAAGTACAATTGTCTAGTGTTATAATAATTATTTCACAATATTCGTAATATTTATTTGTTCGAAGAATAATCGTAAATCTTAGAAAATAATGGAAAGTTATGCAAAGGTTGTCAGCTAACCACTCAACAGCTCGTCGTGCAGGCTCATCTTATCGTACGCACACGCGTTTTCTCTTGGTTGGGGGTAAAGTAGCGTTAGCAGGGGTAGGTACGTAGTCGGCTGGCACCTAGAGCTCGTGTAATTACGGGGAGAAAATTAAGCGCGTAGGAGGCTCCAACCCCCCGATATTCGGTCCATCCGTCCGTCTGTGTCGTGGCGCTTAACGAGAGACGGTCGCACTGAAGCTGGAGGCTCGAGGCATGGCAAAGACAAGAACTTAGAACCAGTAGAACGAGATAGAGTAAGTCAAGTCGACCGCGACGGCTGGCTGCTTCCTTAGATCTCGGCAATGGATCGTGCCACAAAGCGCCCATTAAAAGATCATATCACCCGTTTCTCCCGGTATCTATCCACTGAGATCCCTCAGGAGCTACGCGTCGAATCTCATCTCTTTCTTCTCTACGCCTTTCTCTTCCAAAAGGAACGCTTTTCCACGATAGCTGATCATCGAGCCCTGCAGTCATGTATTTTCCCGCGTTTTCCTTTTCTCATTCGCGTAGGGTGCAACCCAACGCTACATTCAACATTTCTCAACACCAATACTAACCCTGTATTTTTATTTTATTTTTCACGTGTATGCATTATTCATTCGGAACTGTGCGATTATATTACATTAATATGTTTCTTATCTTTACAATTATTAAATGTTAATAAATTCTTACATTTTTTTGCCCTTAAAAAGTTGCTTTGCTTATATTAGTTTTTTAATTTTTTTCTTTTTTTTCGGGGGGGGGGGGGGAGGGGATACAGAATGTTGTATGATAATTTTATAGTTATTTTATGAAAATTTGAAATCACAAACCCGAATAATTAAATATCGATTGTAATCATCATAAGCTGCTTTCTGCTTAACTAGGTATTCCCAGGCTACTCAATCCTTTTGACCGTGATTACGGAACGGTTAAGCCTGATGAACCCCTATTCAGGGTCTTCGATCTATCGTAGGCTTATACGCCAAGTTTAAACGGAAGGCACTTTTATATACAATAAACTTCAAATCGACTGTAAGGTCACACAATTTTTAATTTTTTGAAATTTAACTCTTTATTTTTTGTTGGGATAAGTTTTATTTTTTCAGCTATATATCTGAAATAAAAGAATCATGTGGACTTTTAAATTCAATTCTATTAGATCCGCATTTTCACTTAGGCCCTTCATTAGCTTTTGAAATAGTAGAATTGAAAAGCTTGCATGAACTTATGATTTATATTGAAAGGCGTTATGAAATTCCCTACACACGCCAATCACATAAAATTTATAAGTAAATAATTAAAATAGTGGCTTAAAAAAATATTTATGATAAGGAAAATATATAGAATGAAGTTGAACGATTACGTATATTAAGTGAAATTATAAAATCTTGAAACGCAAGATAACAATCAAAATTTCTTGGTTTATAAATTGATGCATCCGACACATAGGTATAGGTGCAGAGAAATACGTCTCTATATTCGTGCACACGTAGAAGCCTTTTCAATGCGTCCTCAACAGCCAGCCACCCTTTATCTTACCGTCCAAAGTTTTCAAAGTACCTCAGTTCTCAATGGGGGCTGTCCTCGGTCTCTCTCTTTCTCTCTCTCTCTCTCTCTCTCTCTCTCCCATTCCCTCATCCTCTCTTTCCTTTTCCGTAAATTATTAATGTTACAAAAAATAACATCTCTTCAGACATGGAATTTAAAGTAAGCCATATCAATATTTTATCTGGTAAATGAAAAATTACGGTCCGCTGTATTGACATGCAACGGTATCTTATTGATTTTAAAATTGAAATATAGACTAACGTACAATATTATATAGCTATATACCTGAAAATTTTTAATAAAATTATTACTCTAGTACTTCACGTATATCTTTACACTGTAGATACAATAAAAAGTATAAAAATTGCTAATACGTATACGTACAGTTAAATTGAGTATAAACAATGTTGCGAGTCATATAGAAGGGAAAAAAAAAGTACAGTGTATCGTATAGATGTACGTATCCGATAAAAGATTGCTTTTCGGCAAATCAATACGCGCTCTAGAATTGATTGCGCGAAGAGAAAGGTATTTCACACTACTTTATTATCGTTCGACTGAACGAGACGTAGGAGAAGGAAAAAGTGACTGTGATCGTGCGTACCCAAGGCAAACATGCGTGGCAATAAGGAGGGTTGGTGAATTTTATACCACGGTCTCCCCCCATCCAAGAGCGAGTGTATCTTATAAATAAAATAGCGACGCTTTAAAAATAGGGGAATATTATTAACTCGCATTAGAGGGTGGGTACAGCTCGGCTGATGCGCGAGTATCCGAGGTGGTGCGCGTCCGGGAGCAGCTGATGCCGTTGGAGCCGCGCACGAGGACGACGGCGCTATATACCACCACCGTTGGCTCGCTCGTAAAGTAATCTCCGGAAACCCCCTGCTCTTTTCTATATGGCACTTTCGTAAGCGCATGTACTCAAGATAAATTATGGAGAATCCACGTTACGTCTGATTGCGTCACTAACATTTTTCTTCCTTCTTTATTTATATATTTAATAATATATACAAACAAGATTTATCTACGTTACGTTACTTATTTTTACATCAATGATACAACATTAAACTTAAATGATTGTTTACCGTATAGAATTTGTAGTACAAAGTACAATTGTCTAGTGTTATATATAATTATTTCACAATATTCGTAATATTTATTTGTTCGAAGAATAATCGTAAATCTTAGAAAATAATGGAAAGTTATGCAAAGGTTGTCAGCTAACCACTCAACAGCTCGTCGTGCAGGCTCATCTTATCGTACGCACACGCGTTTTCTCTTGGTTGGGGGTAAAGTAGCGTTAGCAGGGGTAGGTACGTAGTCGGCTGGCACCTAGAGCTCGTGTAATTACGGGGAGAAAATTAAGCGCGTAGGAGGCTCCAACCCCCCGATATTCGGTCCATCCGTCCGTCTGTGTCGTGGCGCTTAACGAGAGACGGTCGCACTGAAGCTGGAGGCTCGAGGCATGGCAAAGACAAGAACTTAGAACCAGTAGAACGAGATAGAGTAAGTCAAGTCGACCGCGACGGCTGGCTGGCTTCCTTAGATCTCGGCAATGGATCGTGCCACAAAGCGCCCTTAAAAGATCATATCACCCGTTCTCCCGGTATCTATCCACTGAGATCCCTCAGGAGCTACGCGTCGAATCTCATCTCTTTCTTCTCTACGCCTTTCTCTTCCGAAAGGAACGCTTTTCCACGATAGCTGATCATCGAGCCCTGCAGTCATGTATTTTCCCGCGTTTTCCTTTTCTCATTCGCGTAGGGGTGCAACCCAACGCTACATTCTACAACATTTCTCAACACCAATATTAACCCTGCTATTTTTCTTTTGTTTTGCACGTGTATGCATTTTTCATTCGGAACTGTGCGATTAATTACATTAATATGTTTCTTATCTTTACAATTATTAAATGTTAAAAAATTCTTACATTTTTTGCCCTTAAAAAGTTGCTTTGCTTATATTAGATTTTTTATTTTTTTCTTTTTTTCGGGGGGAGGGGTGGGGAGGGATACAGAATGTTGTATGATAATTTTATAGTTATTTTATGAAAATTTGAAATCACAACCCGAATAATTAAATATCGATTGTAATCATCATAAGCTGCTTTCTGCTTAACTAGGTATTCCAGGCTACTCAATCCCTTTTGACCGTGATTACGGAACGGTTAAGCCTGATGAACCCCTATTCAGGGTCTTCGATCTTCGTAGGCTTATACGCCAAGTTTAAACGGAAGGCACTTTTATATACAATAACTTCAAATCGACTGTAAGGTCATTCACATTTTTATTTTTATGAAATTAACTCTTTATTTGTTTGTTAGGATAAGTTTTATTTTTTCAGCTATATATCTGAAATAAAAGAATCATGTGGACTTTAAATTCAATTCTATTAGATCCGCATTTTCACTTAGGCCCTTCATTAGCTTTGAAATAGTAGAATTGAAAAGCTTGCATGAACTTATGATTTATATTGAAAGGCGTTATGAAATCCCTACACACGCCAATCACATAAAATTTATAAGTAAATAATTAAAATAGTGGCTTAAAAAATATTTATGATAAGAAAATATATAGAATGAAGTTGAACGATTACGTATATTAAGTGAAATTATAAAATCTTGAAACGCAAGATAACAATCAAAATTTCTTGGTTTATAAATTGATGCATCCGACACATAGGTATAGGTGCAGAGAAATACGTCTCTATATTCGTGCACACGTAGAAGCCTTTTCAATGCGTCCTCAACAGCCAGCCACCCTTTATCTTACCGTCCAAAGTTTTCAAAGTACCCTCAGTTCTCAATGGGGGCTGTCCTCGGTCTCTCTCTTTCTCTCTCTCTCTCTCTCTCTCTCTCTCTCCCATTCCCTCATCCTCTCTTTCCTTTTCCGTAAATTTGAACGTGTCTACATGAATGAATACGCGCACTCTTGGACGTACTGGCTTGTATGTGCATTGTACATACACGTTTATATGTACGCCTCCGTCCTTTTCTTTCTCTCGACTCAGCTAAACTCTGATTCTGACGTGTTTTGTTAAATATGAGTCGAGATAGCGATATCTACTTCTCCTACTTTATCGCCATCATTTAGTTTTAAGACTTTCTTTATTATTTTAGTCCGATTTATTGCCCATTCCTTATCTCCCTATCGTGCATTTTTATTTCAACTATAAAAAAAAATATGTAAAATTATTAAATTTATTTATTTTCGTCTATTAGAAATTGTAATAAAAATTTAATTCCATTCCGCCTCAGCTATACTGTTCTACATTATTATCATTTAATCAATTATATATATGCTTCTAATAAGCACAGTTAATATTCTATCCGCTAATTAGATATATATAAAATTATTAAAATTCTTCGAAATCATTA
This sequence comes from Theocolax elegans, assembly GCA_026168455.1. Lineage (NCBI taxonomy): Eukaryota > Metazoa > Arthropoda > Insecta > Hymenoptera > Cerocephalidae > Theocolax > Theocolax elegans. The sequence goes on from CM047426.1 coordinate 30,174,483, forward strand.
GTATTCGTTTTGTTATTATATATCTATAAAATTTGGTTCCACATATTACCTAACATCTACTTTCATAAATGTGTTTGTATATTGATGCAACTTTATGAATATCAAAATCGTGTAAGCTAAAGTAGTTATTTTGCTATATTTAAAGGTAGTATAGATAGATATGGTATTTTGTGTTTGACTGTAGGTATATATTAAATAAAATCTGTATTTTGAAACATTGATAAGTTAATTGATGATATCCACTAATGTGACTATACTTGGTAAAGAACGTAATTTCTGCATCGCAATTAGCATTTTAGTAATAGTAAGATAATCAATTGAAATACTAAGTGGTTTGCAATCAGAGAGAGGTTGACAATTGAATCAGTTTCCAGTAGTGGCTGTCATTTAGACGATGAAAAGGTAGGTCCTTGCTCCATCGAGAGCAGCCTCCGTTGCATCTCTCGTACTAGGAATAACGGTTACGGGTGCGCGCTCTCAAATCTAGGATCCTTGGTAAAGTCGTCTAGTCCAATGGTCGAACCTCCATTCCTTGTTAGGCCAACGGAAATGGCATACGCGCAGTTGCGTCACGCTACGCGAACTCGCATACACAGAGATATAGGCTCGGTGTGACGTCATACGCCGGTGACTTCATCTCGTTACGGGTGTAACGTTTGCTCGATGAGACGTCGGATGCAGGAAGCCCAGAGTGAAAGGGTAGCTAAGGGAAAGAGAGACCTCGTCTTCGTAACCCGTTCTTCGGGATGATCCTCGAGGCTTTGCTGGAGTGAGCGAGAGAGAGGAGAGAGAGAGAGAGAGGAAGGGGGTTTGGGGGGGGGTCGAGATAGGGAGAGAGAGAGAGAGAGAGAGAGAGAGATTTGAGCCTAGGGCCCGCATGCTCGGGCGAAGCTCTGCCGGCGGGCAGGACGAAAGATAGCATCGATCGAGGAGCTCTGATGCGAGGGAGGTCCGTGTGTACGCCTGTTGGGTGAGTTGGAGAGAAAGAGGGATAGTGCGCTAGAGCGACAGATAGTCAGACGGAGAAGTGAAAGTACTCTGTCGAAAATTGCCTCTCTTGTCTCTAATTATTTTCATTCTCTGTAATCGGGCATACGATAATGTACGTCTACGGGCTTCTCTACCTTCGGTGTACCTAACTTCCAGGTTCGGGTCGAAACCAAGACGCCGGATACGAGATTTTCCGTGAAAACTGATTTTTCTTTCTTAAACTCATTTCAGATTGTAGAATTTTTAACATACATATTAACGCACAATGTTTCTCGCAAATTTTCTCGTTTTAATTACTTATTCATTTTTTGTCATTACGTTAAGGAATAGTACATTACGCTACAAGTGCGCTCGCTGCGCTCGAGCGTCAAACGTCGCGCGTGATGTTGTAGCCTACTTTCCGCAATCGTAGTGTCTATTATTTTTCTCACAAGTCGCGGAAAGTTCGATTATAATTTGATTAATATATTATATGTTTCAAACGTCGCGCGTAATTTTATCGTCACATTGCGCATGCGTAGTACGTCATATTATTTCCTTACAAATTGAAGAAAGTTCAACAATATTTTGATTACTATGTAACCAGTCAGTATGAATCGATTATAGGAAGCGCACTTGTTTTTGTTTTGTTCGCATTCTGCGGGTTTGTGTTTCTGAACAATGTGTTCTGATAGTGATTCAAGTGAGAATTCAAGTGTCGATGTTAATGATACAGTGCCAGATGAACTTTTGGAAGTGGCGAAAAATGTAACCTTAAATTTATTACCTGACGTATCTAAAAGACGATACACGCAAACGTATAATCAATTCAAAGAATGGCGCAAATCAAAAAATACGGCTTCATTCAAAGAAGAAGTTCTTTTGGCGTATTTTTCTGAGCTTTCCAAAAATTTAGCGCCATCGTCTTTATGGGTACGTTTTTCTATGTTGAAAGCCACAATTCAAGCTTATGAAAATGTAGATATTGGAAAATATCAGAAATTATTGGCTTATTTAAAAAAATTCAATTCTATTAGATCCGCATTTTCACTTAGGCCCTTCATTAGCTTTTGAAATAGTAGAATTGAAAGCTTGCATGAACTTATGATTTATATTGAAGGCGTTATGAACTTCCCTACACACGCCAATCACATAAAATTTATAAGTAAATAATTAAAATAGTGGCTTAAAAAAATATTTATGATAAGAAAAATATTAGAATGAAGTTGAACGATTACGTATATTAAGTGAATTATAAAATCTTGAAACGCAAGATAACAATCAAATTTCTTGGTTTATAAATTGATGCATCCGACACATAGGTATAGGTGCAGAGAAATACGTCTCTATATTCGTGCACACGTAGAAGCCTTTTCAATGCGTCCTCAACAGCCAGCCACCCTTTATCTTACCGTCCAAGTTTTCAAAGTACCTCAGTTCTCAATGGGGGCGTCCTCGGTCTCTCTCTTTCTCTCTCTCTCTCTCTCTCTCTCTCTCTCCCATTCCCTCATCCTCTCTTTCCTTTTCCCGTAAATTTGAACGTGTCTACATGAATGAATACGCGCACTCTTTGGACGTACTGGCTTGTATGTGCATTGTACATACACGTTTATATGTACGCCTCCGTCCTTTTCTTTCTCTCGCTCAGCTAAACTCTGATTCTGACGTGTTTTGTTAAATATGAGTCGAGATAGCGATATCTACTCTCCTACTTTATCGCCATCATTTAGTTTTAAGACTTTCTTTATTATTTTAGTCCGATTTATTGCCCATTCCTTATCTCCCTATCGTGCATTTTATTTCAACTATAAAAAAAATATGTAAAATTATTAAATTTATTTATTTTCGTCTATTAGAAATTGTAATAAAAATTTAATTCCATTCCGCCTCAGCTATACTGTTCTACATTATTATCATTTAATCAATTATATATATGCTTCTAATAAGCACAGTTAATATTCTATCCGCTAATTAGATATATATAAAATTATTAAAATTCTTCGAAATCATTAGTATTCGTTTTGTTATTATATATCTATAAAATTTGGTTCCACATATTACCTAACATCTACTTTCATAAATGTGTTTGTATATTGATGCAACTTTATGAATATCAAAATCGTGTAAGCTAAAGTAGTTTATTTTGCTATATTTAAAGGTAGTATAGATAGATATGGTATTTTGTGTTTGAACTGTAGGTATATATTAAATAAAATCTGTATTTTGAAACATTGATAAGTTAATTGATGATATCCACTAATGTGACTATACTTGGTAAAGAACGTAATTTCTGCATCGCAATTAGCATTTTAGTAATAGTAAGATAATCAATTGAAATACTAAGTGGTTTGCAATCAGAGAGAGGTTGACAATTGAATCAGTTTCCAGTAGTGGCTGTCATTTAGACGATGAAAAGGTAGGTCCTTGCTCCATCGAGAGCAGCCTCCGTTGCATCTCTCGTACTAGGAATAACGGTTACGGGTGCGCGCTCTCAAATCTAGGATCCTTGGTAAAGTCGTCTAGTCCAATGGTCGAACCTCCATTCCTTTGTTAGGCCAACGGAAATGGCATACGCGCAGTTGCGTCACGCTACGCGAACTCGCATACACAGAGATATAGGCTCGGTGTGACGTCATACGCCGGTGACTTCATCTCGTTACGGGTGTAACGTTTGCTCGATGAGACGTCGGATGCAGGAAGCCCAGAGTGAAAGGGTAGCTAAGGGAAAGAGAGACCTCGTCTTCGTAACCCGTTCTTCGGGATGATCCTCGAGGCTTTGCTGGAGTGAGCGAGAGAGAGAGAGAGAGAGAGAGAGAGAGGAAGGGGGTTTGGGGGGGGGTCGAGATAGGGAGAGAGAGAGAGAGAGAGAGAGAGAGATTTGAGCCTAGGGCCCGCATGCTCGGGCGAAGCTCTGCCGGCGGGCAGGACGAAAGATAGCATCGATCGAGGAGCTCTGATGCGAGGGAGGTCCGTGTGTACGCCTGTTGGGTGAGTTGGAGAGAAAGAGGGATAGTGCGCTAGAGCGACAGATAGTCAGACGGAGAAGTGAAAGTACTCTGTCGAAAATTGCCTCTCTTGTCTCTAATTATTTTCATTCTCTGTAATCGGGCATACGATAATGTACGTCTACGGGCTTCTCTACCTTCGGTGTACCTAACTTCCAGGTTCGAGGTCGAAACCAAGACGCCGGATACGAGATTTTCCGTGAAAACTGATTTTTCTTTCTTAAACTCATTTCAGATTGTAGAATTTTTAACATACATATTAACGCACAATGTTTCTCGCAAATTTTCTCGTTTTAATTAATTATTCATTTTTGTCATTACTTTAAGGAATAGTACATTACGCTACAAGTGCGCTCGCTGCGCTCGAGCGTCAAACGTCGCGCGTGATGTTGTAGCCTACTTTCCGCAATCGTAGTGTATATTATTTTTTCTCACAAGTCGCGGAAAGTTCGATTATAATTTGATTAATATATTATATGTTTCAAACGTCGCGCGTAATTTTATCGTCACATTGCGCATGCGTAGTACGTATATTATTTTCCTTACAAATTGAAGAAAGTTCAACAATATTTTGATTAATATGTAACAGTCAGTATGAATCGATTATAGGAAGCGCACTTGTTTTTGTTTTGTTCGCATTCTGCGGGTTTGTGTTTCTGAACAATGTGTTCTGATAGTGATTCAAGTGAGAATTCAAGTGTCGATGTTAATGATACAGTGCCAGATGAACTTTTGGAAGTGGCGAAAAATGTAACCTTAAATTTATTACCTGACGTATCTAAAAGACGATACACGCAAACGTATAATCAATTCAAAGAATGGCGCAAATCAAAAAATACGGCTTCATTCAAAGAAGAAGTTCTTTTGGCGTATTTTTCTGAGCTTTCCAAAAATTTAGCGCCATCGTCTTTATGGGTACGTTTTTCTATGTTGAAAGCCACAATTCAAGCTTATGAAAATGTAGATATTGGAAAATATCAGAAATTATTGGCTTATTTAAAAAAATTGAATATTGGATATAGATCTAAAAAAGCTAAGGTTTTCACGTCAACGGAAGTTAAAAGATTCATTGACGAAGCTCCTGACTATGACTATTTAGTAATGAAGGTAAATTTCTTATGTTATATTTACATTTCAAAAATAAATATTATATTTCAATTGAAATATTATAAACTCGTTTATTTTACGTAAATAAATTTAGTTCGATTTTCTAAACTGCGTTTAATGATTTTTGAAATAACATTATAATAAGAATATTATACGAATTATGTATTTTAATTATATCTTGATTATTATTTTTGTAACTCGTAATTTATTTTATTTTATGTTATTGCAAAAGAAATAGTGATAAATACATGTATGATAGTAGTGTAATTTTTACAGGTTGTACTTATTTTTGGTGTTATGGGGGCCTGCAGACGCGAAGAGTTGACTTATTTAAAGAGAGAAAATGTACAAGATCATGAAACTTTTTTATTGGTTACTATTCCGAAAACGAAAACTGGCATTGAACGATCGTTCACAGTGACAGGAAATTTCTATGAAACTTGCAAGAAGTATATTGACCAACGATCAAAAGAGTGTGTGAATGTAGATAGATTCTTTTTACTGTTTAGGAAAGGTAACTTTATATTGCAGCCAATTGGTATTAATACAATTGGTAATATGCCTTTAGAAATTGCTCGATTTTTGAATTTGCCAGATTTTGAACGATACACTAGCCATTCGCTTAGACGAACTTCAGCAACTTTGCTTGTTGATGCTGGGGCGGACATTACAACGCTCAAAAGACACGGTGGATGGAAGTCCAATTCTGTTGCAGAAGGCTATATTGAAAATTCAATTAGCAATAAAAGAAAAATAGGGCAACAAATTGAACAAAGTGTATCTTCATCGAAACGAGATCATCTTGGGGCAGAAGAATCGAAAGCATCAACTTCTACCGCCATAACGGAAAAGACACCCAAGCGTCAAAAAGTTCATGATAATTTATCAAATAAAATAAATTTTTCTCCTCCACCATCACCAGCATTATCACAAAATTATAATGAGCCTAATAATGTTGTTTTGTGTTATTTGTAATTTATGTTTCATATTGTTTGAATTAAAAAAATGTATGTTAAGATTTAATTTCAAATATATAGTTGAAATCAACATAATTTTGAAGCATTATATGAATAACTCGTACCTTCTGAACAAAAAATTTCATTTTTAGTAAATATCTTTCGCGTTAAGTTATAGGCCACTTTCCGAACGCAAATGCGTACGGAAAAACGAACTTTCCGCACGCCGTGAGGAAAAATATCTAGCGTATTTATCTTGTCAGTTTATCAATCTGATAATAACCATACACTTAATAAAGTAAGAAGCAAAATATACTTAAAAATATCGGTGCTAAATTCTGACGTTTACATTAGACTTAGCAAGTCAGTTTACAATTATCACCATCGATCGAATACCACATTCATACATTGATATTAGCAATTGAATGTCTCTGAGAAATTATTTTGTTATAATTAGTTTTTTATTTTATAAATATTTACATAAAAAGTAATATTAAACATTAAATTTCGACAATTATCTTATTTTAATAGCTATAAATACATTCTCGCTTATTGAAATAGGATAATTTTTCTTAACAATAGTAAAGAATCAAGAGTAAATTTTCGTGTTGACTTTTTAAACCAGAACGTCACTAAAATGATTATGTATTTTTTTTCTTTTGAGCACGAATTATTACTTCCTAAATGTTAAATCAATAAGTTACTTTAAAATAAATTGTCAAAGTGCTAAATAGTGCGAGTCAAAATGTAGAAACGCGTGAAATAGTCTTATTTTCGCTATTATTTTGAAATATTTTGGGTTTTCGTCAACGTGTTACTTATCATAATGTTTTTAACGGTTTTTCTTTTGTTATATAGTTTAATTAGTTATTATTGTATTATTATTGGAACAATTAAATTGTTTATAGCTATACAAAATATAATAATTACCTGATCAGTCACGATTAGACTTGACTCAACTCTAATGTGAGAGTAACGTAAAAAGTCGGTGTTTTTTTGAAAAGCTAGTACTTGAAAAGATCTGCAAAACCTGGCAGACGAAACGTTGTACGATTGTCTACAAAATTAGGTGTGTGTTATTTATTACCTACCTAGAATATCCCTCAAAACTTGAAAATATACAATATAACCATGGAGGGAGAATACAGTCAAATTACCTGATCACTTTTGAATAATTTAACCTTCAAATCATACTTTGGAGCAAAAAATATGTATGAATCACTTTGGTAATGTTCTAGTCATGAAAATCGTCTACGAAAGTCAGTACACTGCTCCTACACTATTTAAGATAAAAAACAATGAAAAATCTAAAAACATGTTACAACACGTTACAAATGATACATGTTTAATTATCTGAACGTCGGATCTAACGTATATAAGACAGCTGAATTGAGTATTATTATCGAAAATAAAGTATAAAAACGTAGATGCCAGAAATAATAGCTGAAATGTAAACAGGACCACCTCATCCTCGTTACCAGAGCACGCATTACACGCATACGGGATAGTCGTAAAATTTAGCAATGCACCAGCACAAGTAATATAAAGCGATGTGCAAGTCGCCGACGACAGACGGAAGGGAGCGAGAGTGCGTAATTATCTGCTTCCCTCGCACTAGAGGACTACAAGAGACGCGTTCGGGTGTATATAAATTCGTAGCAACGCAACCGGCCCGCTTGCTCTCCTCGGTAAGTCCAATTTATTTCCTTCCGGAGAGACGACAGGGGTGAGGAAGGTGAGAGGGTCCTTTTCGTCGCAAATCCTTGATACCACCGGCGACTTGTGAACCACTTGTCGCTGTTACGCGCCTATAAATTTAGTCCACGTGTCTTGACACTATGGTGTGCCTGTATGCCGTTTGCCCAGGTCCCACGCTTCGCACAACTTAGTTTGGTATAAGAGTTACCCTACACTTTCGGACTCCGGTTTCTAATTTTTTTTGTGTAGTACCACCACAGTTTGAGTGTAATCCTATGAATAGCACCAAGTAAATAGTTCACGTACGATGACGATAGGAGAATACATACTGATTAAAAGAAGGGTAGAACCGCCAGTGGGATAAACATTATAAAATTTGTGGGACCGTACGTATGGGCTTGTAGCGTGCCCTTATTTGGGAAAAAGTACTATCCAGAAAGGTAAAAATCTCAATCGAATTGATTATAATTTTATTATAAAACATTTAGTGTATAATGCGCTTTTTTTACATGAACATATGCAGTATTTTATTTAACTTTTCGCCAGTGTGCAAGAAGTTTGTATATAACTTCAAATATCAAAATCCATAAAAACCTCGACCTATTTAATTATATGTAACCAAATTAAAATTAGATTATCTAAAACACGTATTGACGATTTCAAATAAGAATGTTAGTCGGGATAGTCGTACGAAGAAGGTTGCATTGAGGCAGAATTTGAAAAATTGCATTTTCGCAACTGTATTCTAGAGTTATACAGAATTGCTTGAGTCAATTTTTTTAATTAGTTTTATTTTATAAAATACATAAAAAGTAATATTCACAGTAATTTCGACAATTTTATTTTAAAGCTATATACATTCCGCTTTTGAAATGGATATTTTTCTTAACAATAGTAAAGAATCAAGGTAAATTCGTGTTGATTGTTAAAACCAGAAGTCACTAAAATGAAGTATTTTTTTTTTTTTGAGCACGAATAACCCTAAATGTTAAATCAATAAGTTACTTAAAATAAATTGTCAAAGTCTAAATAGTGCGAGTCAAAATGTAGAAACGCGTGAATAGTCTTATTTTCGCTATTAGTTTGAAATATTTGGGTTTTCGTCAACGTGTTACTTATCATAATGTTTTTAACGGTTTTCTTTTGTTATATAGTTTAATTAGTTATTATTGTTATTATGGAACAATTAATTGTTTATAGCTATACAAAATATAATAATTACCTGATCAGTCACGATTAGACTTGACTCAACTCTAATGTGAGAGTAACGTAAAAAGTCGGTGTTTTTTTGAAAAGCTAGTACTTGAAAAGATCTGCAAAACCTGGCAGACGAAACGTTGTACGATTGTCTACAAAATTAGGTGTGTGTTATTTATTACCTACCTAGAATATCCCTCAAAACTTGAAAATATACAATATAACCATGGAGGGAGAATACAGTCAAATTACCTGATCACTTTTGAATAATTTAACCTTCAAATCATACTTTGGAGCAAAAAATATGTATGAATCACTTTGGTAATGTTCTAGTCATGAAAATCGTCTACGAAAGTCAGTACACTGCTCCTACACTATTTAAGATAAAAAACAATGAAAAATCTAAAAACATGTTACAACACGTTACAAATGATACATGTTTAATTATCTGAACGTCGGATCTAACGTATATAAGACAGCTGAATTGAGTATTATTATCGAAAATAAAGTATAAAAACGTAGATGCCAGAATAATACGCTGAAATGTAAACAGGACCACCTCATCCTCGTTACCAGAGCACGCATTACACGCATACGGGATAGTCGTAAAATTTAGCAATGCACCAGCACAAGTAAATATAAAGCGATGTGCAAGTCGCCGACGACAGACGGAAGGGAGCGAGAGTGCGTAATTATCTGCTTCCTCGCACTAGAGGACTACAAGAGACGCGTTCGGTGTATATAAATTCGTAGCAACGCAACCGGCCCGCTTGCTCTCCTCGGTAAGTCCAATTTATTTCCTTCCGGAGAGACGACAGGGGTGAGGAAGGTGAGAGGGTCCTTTTCGTCGCAAATCCTTGATACCACCGGCGACTTGTGAACCACTTGTCGCTGTTACGGCGCTATAAATTTAGTCCACGTGTCTTGACACTATGGTGTGCCTGTATGCCGTTTGCCCAGTCCACGCTTCGCACAACTTATTTGGTATAAGAGTTACCTACACTTTTCGGACTCCGGTTTCTAATTTTTTTTTGTGTATTACCACCAAGTTTGAGTGTAATCCTATGAATAGCACCAAGTAAATAGTTTCACGTACGATGACGATGGAGAATACATTACGGATTAAAAGAAGGGTAGAACCGCCAGTGTGATAAAAATTATAAAATTTGTGGAACGTACGTATGTGCTTGTAGCGCCCTTATTTGGGAAAAAGTACTATCCAGAAAGGTAAAAATCTCAATCAGATTTTTAATTTTTATTACATTTATGTATATCGCTTTTTTACATGAACATATGCAGTATTTTTATTTAACTTTTCGCCAGTGTGCAAGAAGTTTGTATATAACTTCAAATATCAAAATCCAATAAAACTCGACTATTTAATTTAATTTTAACCAAATTAAAATTAGATTATCTAAAACACTATTGACTATTTCAAATAAGAATTTTAGTCGATGTCTTCGAAGTATAGCAATTTTTGCATTTGTGTATGCCGATTTGATATTTCTTTTCGCAAAACTTTCTAATAGCTTTACAATAGCAGCAAAAATATCTTAAGAAACATTTCGAAAATTTGATAAGAAAAACAGCGTCGACTTGGATTTAAACCGGGAACTCCAGCTTACTAGGACATGTACATTAACCGATTTCACCACCTAGAAACTTAAATATTCTCTATATTGAAATTTGAATTATCGCGCAACTTTCGGTCCAAACGTATGATGCGGGTCACTATCGATTATTGTTCATTATAAGTAATTTGATTATTGTCCATATTGACACTGTTCTTATATACTTTGGTAAGATCTATACCACAAAATTAATTATTTAATTAAATTGACCATTTTATAAAATATAACTTGAAAGGGATAACATTATTTTCACTGATGTTATAACATTTTGTTTAATATACTGTCGATTACAGTTCATCTTATTCTTAATTTCTCTTTGTCCGTCTAGTGAGTCGACGTTGCCGTCCCCGTGATCTCCTCTTCCCATCATTTCTCTCAACATTCCTCCTCCTCTTCTCTTTCCCACCCACTCCCCATGGACCGGTTTAAAGCGTATTAATTAACCCTTTATTAGAGTTGAGCGAAAACCGCTAGGCTGGCGCGATGAGCTCGATTCAACAGCAGCGGCGTGGCCCGACAAACTCCCTTGCGCCGTGCGCGTCTGGATGAGATCTCGTTGTCATACAGTATTTATGAAAAACCTTTCGGATAGCTTACTTTTCTTCTCATCCTGCAAATTATTTTTTTCACCCACTTTTATCCGATTTTCGCGGTTCTGCTCATTCTTGACTACGTATCATGAGTTGAATTGAAAATTGTACATAACTTGCTTAGTGCTTATAACTTTTTAAAACTTATAATATCATTTTTTAGATTATTTCGAGGGGACAAGTCAATGTATGTAGAAGATGCATTTAAAATGTATTATTAATAAAGTGTTACTAATAAAAATTTGATGAGGATGGTGAAAATTCATCGAAAGGCTTTCAAATAAAAAATTATGGTTAGTTCATTAATACCGATATTAACATTTTTATAATAATAAATATTTACATGAATAACATTTGTATAGTAATTCTTATTAGTAGCAAAGTCAAAAAATGCATTGGACTACATAAAATTAAAGCATCCATAAAATTTTTCGAATTTACAGACGACTACTTCGTGGAAATTTAAGATACGTGTAATTTAAAATGTCGTATAGACAGTAGGAACGATGGTACGAGAAACATTACCGGTAGCAAGGAATTTCAAGAGTGGTGGAGAAAACAGGATGCATTATTAATGTCGGCGTATGGGTAATTAAAGTAAATGGCTTAATTGCCAAGACGTCGGAAGGTGGAGGAGGGGGAGGAATGGAAAGACTACCTCAGAGACTGTTAATACCGACGGGAAGGGCATCTTTTTCACTCCGGGATCCTCTCAACTCGTTTCTCTAACGTCTTCGTTCGTTCGTTCGTTCGTCAACAACAAAGTTTCTATTAAATTTCGTATTTACCCACGTCGACGGGCCGAGGAAAATCGTCGAGCGTAAAGGCATAGGTTTGAGGCAAGCCGGCTCTGCGTCTCCCCTTCTTCATATATATATATACATGTTCTTATACGTATATGTCGTTGGCCCCGCGAAGAGAAGTTTTAGCGTAAAACTCTAAGGTGCGTCTTCGTCCACTGCATTTTAGTTGTGTTAAACAAATATTTATTCACGTATTTTTTTATTATATTTTATTTAAAATGAAAATATTAATTTATTTTAACTTGTGTATAAAATTTTTTTAATATTTATGATGCAGAATAATATTTTGTATTCTGCAACGTAGCGTCTACTGAGCATACAATTAGATACATAGTTTAACCCTTAGCTGGACACATGCCCTGTGATAACATAGCTGGCCTTTGGGGTCACCGTGACCCCAACACAAAATCTTCTACTGTAACTAAACTACTGAATATTTTGACTTGAAATTTGGTTTGGTTATTACTTATTATGTAACCTTCTCGGCTCTAATGCAAAGTAATACACCCCCCCTTACGACAGATGGAGCTATAAGTTTAATTTTTAAATTTTGGAGCTATAGAAAAACTGATTGAAAAATGCTGGGGTCACTGTGACCCCATGAGTCCAGCTAAGGGTTAAGGATGTTCAGTGGTGTTTTGCATCGCGGAGAAGGAAGGAACCTCCCTTCTTAACCCGCACACTATTGCCGTGACCCTGTACCTCCCCTTTCGGCCGACAAACTCGAGTTTTTGTTTACAGTTTTATCGATTTTTCCATAATTTGTTTGGTAATGAGGTTTCTAATTTTGTATTCGTCTCTATTAATGTCTTTGCACCTTTAATTAATTGCACTTTAAAGTCAAATACATTTATTTCCGAACCTCCATAGACTCGAATAAAAGAAATCGATTTCTCTATCGTAAAAAGTACAAAAATTCATGGAGGTTTCTGACAATCTTGTAAATAACATATTCCAATTTCATAATGTTTTTTTAACTGTCACATAATCATTGAACATCTTCATTTAAAAAATAGGTCTATAGGTTTTTATTTTTCTATGTATTGTATACGGTTCAAAGTTACAAAATTTCTAATTGGAGATTATAAAAAAATATCGCTATAGATAATCAAAGTTATTGAAAGAGTTAAAAATAAGATAAAGAAATATTTGAGTTAAATAGAATAAAACAAAAGAATAACTGTTAATAACCATTTGTCAAGAGTCAGGGAAAAAAGAGGAAATTATAACTAAAGGCATGAAAGAAAGATGCGTGGAAGGATACCAAGGAAAGAAAAAGTCGGTAGTAAGAGGGAGCTCGGGGAAAAGTGAAAGAAAGTCGTTTATCTAGCGAATGGTACACATATATCGCTACTAACGCGAGTATACGCGAGTCGCCTCGACCCGTTCCCTGATGCCCTTCCAAGCGTGTGTGTCCTCGTGTGCGCTCGAGGGGTGAGTGTGCTCAATTTGCCACGTCGAGGGTCGCGCTTGCTCGCGCGAGAGCCGGTGTGTACAGCAGCTACGAACCTCGTAGGAGAGAGACCTTAAGAGAGAGGGTCGTCTCTCCGGTCTCTCTCTCGAGATGTAGAGCCTCGGGTGGTACGATGTACGACGGGAACTAGATGAGATTGTCCCGCTAGGCGGATCTCTCTCTCTCTCTCTTACTCGACGTTCTCGATGCCTATACGACCACCCTTTAGCCCCTTGAAACGAGTCCCCTTATATACGATAAACTCTAGGGTAGGAGAGAGCGCGAGACTGAGAGAGAGAGAGAGAGTACTTGGCTTTTTACGGTGAATAGGACGACTCGATTTTCAAAACGACGGCAATTTAATTACCTACGGGGAAGAAACTTCTCTTCGCTCTTTCGGATCTAATGTGCGGGGATTCGAGACGGGAAACCCCAATAAAACTCTGATTATTAGTTTTATTGGCATTACAGAGCAACGTGTGCGTCAATGAAAATGATTTGTGCAAACGTTACGTTTTATATTACACTCAATTTCATTCTTTCTTTTTCAGTTCTTTTCTCTAGACTTCATGGTTTCAAACTCTAAGAATATAATTCTTGTGTCACAGATAATGTCTATGTGTTGTAGTATTTATAAGGTAAGATGCTCATGCACTGCATGAAATATATCGAGCCTAAACCATATTTGGATATATATTGGCAATTTTTGTTTTGATTATCATCTAGCTAGCTTAATCTTAGAATTGCTTATTTTTAAATTAATAGTTATTTTTACTAGTTTAAAATCATATTATAATTAATTTTTACATGAATATATAGAGCAATTTATAGCGTAATTTTTGTAATGATCATTATTTCGTTATCCGAAGTAGAACATCTATCAAAGAAGTGGAACCTCCTTAAATAGTACGACAAGTTTCTAGCAAGTATTTTATATACCATTCGTTTAAAAACACCAATGTTATATACGGGAATACCAAAATTAACTATTACCGACTGATACGAAAAAATTATTTAACTGATTAAAAAAATTTATGATAAGTTATGAAGAACCACTCCATTATTGCCCACAGTTTCAGTATTAGCTATCACTAAAGAATATTTAATTAAAGGTCAATGCTATCTTGGTTTTTCATAATTATCATATTTATTTAATTAATGGTAAAATGTGGCTTACGTTAAGTTAAATTTCCTATTATCTCGCAAAGGAAGCCATTGACTCATATACCATCTTCTATATAGATATGTAAGTTTATTCTAAGCAAAAATATGTTTTCAATACAAGACAATATCGTTAACCTTTCAATTATATTACTTTATTTCCGTTTATTCACTTTTTCTGATAAAATAAGAATTATATATAGTTAATTTAATACTATAAATATAAAGTACATATTATACTAAAATGATTTAATATATTTTTATAAATCATTTTATCGTACAATTAGTATTAGTATTATAGTAATATTCAGTCGCGAAGCTGTATAGGACAGTTTATCGTAGCTTTAAAGGTAATTATTACCATACATATAAAACTATAGGTATTAATAGTCACTATAGTAATTATTGGTTATTACGCTCGCGTGTATAAAGGTACGAATCAATTAATAGAAATACTTAAAATCCGTATGTCCACTAATCCGTGGTAAATGATTTGAAGTTAGAATCGACAATCACGAAGTTTTACGAGGCGCAACGATTTAATTACAAGAGAAACGGAGTAATCTTGACGCTTTGAGCTTTTAATTATGGAGCACGCTGTTTGCTAAATTATGACAATATGTGCCGAGGAGCCAAGGAAGCATCGACCTATCGCAGAATAAAGGCTGCTGCTACTAGACTCGAGGAAGCCAGGGCTTATATCCGACACTGATCTCCATATCTTCGCGGTGTATACAGCCGCGGAGCGCAACGTGCGCTTGATGGCCTTATCCTCGGGCGAAAAGCTCGTCGAGTAACGATGCCGAGGGACTTGCACCCGAGAAAGGCCGTGCGCCGTCGCCACTATCGCCGCGAACTAGAGGGAGTTTAGACACGCGCGTGCGGGAGAGAGAGAGAGAGAGAGAGTGATGGGGCAGGGGGATCGGGGTAGGAGAGACGAGACTCTAGGATATGAGACTAGACAATACGGATATTAGACCGAGGGAAGTATAGAGGTATAAAGTAGACGACGAGCTGTCGATATCCAAGGAGTAATGCGAGTAGACAAACTCGCGGTATAGAGACTCTGAGCCGCGCTCGGGTTATCGAATTCGCGCCCGCGTTTTGCCGTCCCGCGAGAAGATGTAAGCGGAGACTTGGCGTTTGTTACACCATGCGATATTATTATACCGCGTAATCGTGAGCTTCTTGGTAATTAACTTTTTCTCAACATTCCTTTATTTATATACCTATACTTCTTTGATCAAATAATATGCCATAATTAATAGAGTCCTTTGAATGTAATTAGAATAATTGCAGTTGTGCTTGCACGTATCAGTGAAGTTTTATCACTAGTAGAACATGTATGTCAAATCTTAAATTATCTGTTGAAATAATGTAAAAAAAAACACAAGAATAAAAAGTATTATTAATGTAATTAGAAATAAAAATACTTTCTGCCAGGTTTAACATAATTTGTTGTCATCGTTATTTATAATTACAAAATATAATATAAAATATGAAATATCCAAATTCCAAATTGATAGTAAACTATTTTATACATTCGTATGAAGTACAATAAAATGAAGGATCATATACATTTAATAACTAGTCGTATAATAAACTACTAAAATTAAATTAACTTTTTTTGTCCTTCGTAGATTAGATAATAAATATTTATGCGAGATCTAAAGAAGAGACAAAAAGTGTATGTGAGTAAAGGGAGAAAATGAAGTGAACCTCAGTAAGATTATGATTGTCTTCGCGTAAAATCCAGGTCCCTGAAATATTGGAATCTCGATACCCTTTGGAGGGTAAAACACGAATAAAAGAAAAGAAAAAAGGGAAGTCTACCGTTGGTGCCCGTTCGTTGCGCGGTAAGAATCGGCGTTGAACGTTTCACGACGGTTTATATACGTTCGAGCCTGTATGTATACATACTTATACATGTACACAGTACACACGACCAACAAGCATCGTGATGAAGAAAGAGGAAAGCGACCCGAGACCTGTTTAATGGAGCTCGAGCCATTCTAGAAATTTGATCGGTGAGAACAGTCAGCCAACCATTCTTCCTTCCTTTCTTGTCTCGTCTTCTATACAGCTTGTGCGTGTATCAGCGCTCTCGGAATCTCTCTCTCTTTCTCGTGTTTTCATTCCACAACGGATTCGAGGTACTACCAAGTTTGATTTGATTCCGCTTTCTTTCCATCCCCGATGTACGTAGTCTTCTTCGACTTCTTCCTTTCTTTCGCCTCTCTTTCTTACGCGTTCATCTATCTCTTTTCTACGGAAACTACTTGCCTTTCGGAGTCTCTCGCTCTCTATTCCAGTGCTACAAATCTCGCACAGGGATAGGCAAAACAGAGAAAGAGTAGGAGAGATAAAGGGAGAGAACGTAGACACCGACTTTAAAAAATCCTTGACTCTGGGTTATTGGTAGTTTCCTAGGCGATCTAACCGGATGCGGGTATTGCCCGGAAAGATTTTATTCAAGAAGAGGAGTCGTCGTAGACGACAAGGAAAGGAATAAGCCTTGTTACGATCTTCCTGTAGCCTTTTCTCAGAATTGCTATTACTTATTCTCCGTTGTTAATTCGCCGCGAATATTTTCTAAACTATCAACACTGTTTGGATTCGATTAGTTTACAAATATTTTTTTAATTTTTATGACCATTGACGACAAAATTGTGTATAGGGTTGTAAACAAATATTTCGCAAATCGATTAAACATCATTTATAAATACTAAAAAATACCTCGAAATTTCAAAGTACAATTAGCTAAGAGACGTGAATTTTGATTTCTTCAATTTTCGGATAGTGTACATTCAATCTAAGTCTTACAGACTTACCCAAGGGATAATTCAATTATCACTATTGAAAAATTAATTGTAAACTCTTATACTTTCTGAGAGGATGATAAGGACATTCGTCAATTCAAAGTAAGCACTCTAATTTTATTAAAATCAACTTTACAATGAAGAGAAAATACTGATCAAACAATTCGGCTCTAAAGTGGATTGTCTTTCACATTATTCAGCCTAGGACTTGCGTTGCATGTGCGATGACTTTAATTAGCTTTGGGATGAAGGTGATGAGTATTACACAGTAAAGCCGTGGCCGAGGGTGGGAGAGGATGCGTCACTGCATAAAATCCAGCGGATAAGGTGGCTATTGCAAAGAGGGTCAAAGGGGACATAGGTATAAGGAGTAGGGGATATTATGTCGGCGATTTCGAGAGGATAGGCTTGTTTGCATGGTCATTCTCCGTGCAACCATCATCATGGTCAGTGGTCTCGACCCTAGCCCGGGTCATTACTTGGACAGCAAACATACTTCAACCCCTGGTCAGCCCCTTTGCCAGCTCCTTCCTTCTCCTGATCTTTCTCTTCCCGCATTTTCTATTCCCCATCACCGCTATGCCGGCGTTCCGTATCAGCATAAGATTTGTATTTAAATGACCTCCCATTAATCTGTGAGAGGCTGACAATAGAGTGTGTACAACTCTCTAAGACGAAATTGAAAATTCGGGAACTTGGTCAGCATTTTCAGAAATTTATTATCAATTCGATTATTCTCCGACTCATCCTAGGCTACAATAGCCATTAGAATTATTGAGCTCTAAAGTATCTATTCTAGGGCGATACAACTAAATGAAGAGGCATTGGAGATAATAATAATAATTTATTGTGACTATTAATAATTTAATGAATTTAAATAATTTGTATGAATACGACTTCGTATTATTTATTTTATTTATTATTATCAATTGACGTAATGAAGCCGGTATAGAAAAAAATGTAATATATATAACGCAATGAGTAGTCTATAAATGCAATAGAAAAAGAAAATAGCTTCCAAATTTTGAGAAGAACTTGTGCAGAAGTTTACTTGTCAAATCGATAGAATGACCAAAAGTCTTTTCTTCGTAGAACTTTCTCGAGGTTCAAGGAAGTGGCCATCGCGGGTATGTTATAAAAGGGTGAGAAGAGGACGAAGAAGAAAGTCGCCTAAGATATGTCCGCAAATAATAGAAAGAGAAGCGGAAAGACTAAGAGTAAGAGGAGGTAGAGACAGGTCGCGAAGGGAGAGATTGAGGTTTAAGCACGTTCTCACCCTTGGCGCTGGTCACGAGGACCCTCCGTAGTCCTAACGAGCGGCTTTGTCATTTCTCGGTACTCTATTTCTTTGTGCATACGGCAACCTTCGTCTTGTTTCTGTAGGTTGATTACGAACTGTTCCTTCGGTTCTGCTGGTCATTTCTATTTATTATACAAATTTAATGACGATCGATTAATTATATCAATTATCATTGTATGCTCAGAAACTCAGTAAAAATTCATTAATTTACCTAGCTAAAATATAACATAAAATTTACTTGCTTGCGAAAAATCAACAAGAATTTCGTGGCACAATTAAAAAACTACAAAAATGTAATTTATATTATTTCACGAATTATTATGATATCTAAAAGAAACTTTGGATTTTTGAGCGTTATTGTTATAAAGGTTATTTAAATGAAGTAAAAAACACGAGTTCCATACGAAAAGTAAAACTGATTAACATTAAAGAAAAAGCATGGGCTTTCCGTATACACTCGCATTACACGAGGAAAAGTCACAAACGACAGTTTGCCGGACAGTTTCTTGCAGCTCTCAATCCAAACGAGGACAGGCCCCTGGCAGCAAGAGACAGCTTGGAAATTACACGTGCGCTAGCTGCTACCTCGGTGTCGCGCCCTGGGAGTTGGCAATCAGTCAGTGTGCGCGCTTTTCCAGGTGATCCCCGCCCTACGACTAGGGGACGTTCCATCACTTCCGGTCGTGATATATGCGCACGAATGCTTCTCCACTATGGCGCGAATTGCCCATGAATATATGAATCGAAGCCGAGCCAAGGTTGTATATGCACGATGGATGAAGAAGGATTCACGTATTTCCATCTTTTACCCTTAGACCTCCATTTCACAATTTCATGGAATTAACGCAAATGAGAAATTTCTAAAACGCAAAATACCGTATGCATAGATGAATTAGAAACGCAATTTTTCCAGCTCTTTATCTATGTATGCAAAATAAAGATAACTTTAAAATTATAAATAAGCTTCATATGCATATCGTGCACGGAAAGAAAAAGTTTAGTGTAACTTACAGAAATTATGGTAAAATTTACTGAAACTTTGTATGTGTTTTAAACATTATATTGTTATTTTAACAATTTGATTTTAATTTATTATCATATTTGAGAAAAAGTAATTTAGTAACATAATTGCGTATAGAACATAACTCGAAGGGCACGTAAGCACGAAAGCTCGGAAGTAGAGCTAGGCAAGTCATTGTTTTACGGGATACTCCTGAACGTACAACTGGCCCTCACGATTTTACTTTCCTCGTGGTCTCGAAGAGGCGTAAGTCCAAGGCTTTGGGAGAGGCAGAGGGGCTTAACGAGTCGCGGGGCGCGCTACTCGCACGAAACTGAGCTCTCGCGATATTACAGGGTGGTAATGGAGTTAATTGCCGGCACAGGGAACGACGACGGTGTCGGTGGAGGTGGCGGTCGGGGAGCCGGGCTTACAACTTGAGACACGCCGTGCACCTGATACCAACAAATTGCCCCGGTTCTTACCTTACGCGGCCGAGTTTATCCTAAAGACGCGAGCCGGCCATTACGAGGGTGCTGGCAGAGGAGCGGAGACACGACGAGCGGAGGAGTAAAATCTCACTCGTTGAGAGGGTGCGCTTGAATAAGAAAGCGAAGAAGGGTCAAGTGCTTGTCTTGCTCGGATTGCCAACCAACTCCCGAAATTACACGGTGCGTTAACTGCTCGCCGCTTTCTTCTGCTATTTCTATTCACAATATTAACAAGAGGGCTGCTTTCCTCGTTCACTCGAACTTGGATTTGAGATTTTAATTTCGGCTTTTGTTTAATTTCTTTAAACGTCGTACAGATATATTATTAAATTTTACGTATTTAAATTTTGATATGGAAAAAATAATCGCACAAATTCATTTCTTTACGGTACTACTCTTTATCTACAAATGTTCCAATATTGTTGAAATTAGAACTCATTAGAGCTATTTGTATATATCAATGTCTTTTCATCAATTATTAACTATTATATCGTAACCGTTTGAAATTTGTTAGTGTCAGGTATAAGTATAAGGTACGGCAAAATTTTCATTTTGATTAGAGATTATATTTGCAATAAGTTAATAATCCGGACTACCGTCTCGCAGGTTACTTTTACTTACTTATGGAGTAACCCTTGATTGGCGTAATCATCTTAACTTTTGTCTCATTACTTCACGTCTGATTAGTGCGTGCAAATGAATATGACCCGACAAACGAAATATATTAGCGTTCTCGTGGGCTGGCCGCTCGACTCTTGATTTATAATGGAATTTGCGAGGGATTAACCGTCGTGCGATCCCATGGCAGTCTCTCTCTCTGTCGTTTGAAAGTTAGCGGGCTGAAAGTGTGAAGCCGTGAAAGTACAACGCGGGACAAAGTGAGTCTGGGTCGCCAAGAGAGAGGGACACGAAGGTAAAGAGCGAATGCGCGTGAGCACCACCGACTGTAGTAGTATCCCGTTGTCCGCGTAATTCGTCGCAGGACCGTCCAGAGAGCGAGAGAGAGAGGGAGAGAGAGAGGGAGAGAGAGAGAGAGCACACAGAGGAACGCGAAATAGGATAATGCTTTAGTACAAGTCCCGTTCTCTCTTTCGGGCTTGCTAAGGGACGATGGTGGCGCGTAACACAGAAAAGACATTAACCGTGTGCACTGGCAACGCGGGGCTACTGTATTAGAGGAGAGCGAGAAAGATCTATCCGTATGTTAGCTTGCCTGACATATATATGTGTATATGTACTACGTGGATGGGACTGTGAAAGAGAAACCGCGAGAACCATTGGTCGCTCGATGACTATACCTATTCCGTTAAAACCGTTCAATCCTGCTGACTTTCACCAAATGCCGGAAGACGAAAATCATCCGCGGGTACTTTGAACTATAATAATTATCAACTAGAGTATGAATTATTTTATGGTATTTGATGCTTCAATTTCAATTATGTTAAATTTCAAATTACTAAATAAATTGTTTTAATAAACATGTAAAATTATGATTAGTTACGACGAAATATTTGCCTAAAAAGTCTACCAAATTTTAATACTAAATTTTCGTTAAAATTTTATCTAATTCATATTTTTTCCATAACTCTTGTCCAAATTGAGATATTTGAGCTTTTTTTTTAATCTATGTTTAATTGATCTCAACTGTTGAATGAATTTCAGTTTGAGTATCTACGTCTATTTCTTTCCGAGCTATTGGCGATTAAATTTAAGCATAATTTTTCACATTTTTTTGTTAACTGCGTATAACTTTCGTCAGCCTATGAGATTGAATTTCATATGAATTCTTTCATATTTGAGTACCAGAAAACAGCTCTCAAAGTTGCAACGAAATCCGTTTCCCAGAAGGTAGAAACCCTCCTTGTTAGTAATTATGTGTAAATACAATGAATGGTAAAAAGTGACTGACCTTGAATCTTATATACGTAAAAGTAATAGCAATATAATAGCAATACTTTTGTAAAAGGAAATCGTAATTTTGGAATACGTTTTCTTACAAAAATGTGAAAAAGCTCTCATAACTCATTATCATGGGCCTTCTATCAAATATTGTATGCTATTAAAATAAAATCATATGTTCAAAACGTATTTTTAACAAGTGCTTTCTTAGCAAAGACATCGCATGACCTCCGTCGCTGATTAGCACCAATTTCGGAGCATAAAAAGAGCGACGTTAAAATAATAAAAAAGAAATATGTTCAAATCCAGGTTTAAAAAAAAAAATTAATTAAAAATAGATAAATATATTAAAAAAAGTTAGCTTAAGTATTTCAAGTTCTGTAGTTGAATTATATAATCGTATAAGGTAATTTTAAAAATGAAAAAACTTGATCTCTTCGAGCTAGTACTTTTTAATTATTGCCAACGTTTCGACTGTCTCACACGTTTGTACGGTCATCTTCAGGACTCTGATAAACAATAATTTAACAAAAATAACAACTATGCACTTGTAATAAACATAGTAAAACATAAGAATTTACACAATAAAATCTCACTCTCACCTTACACTAAGCTATAATCTAATTCTATTCTGTATCGTAGAAGAGTCAAAATCACATTGGTATTAAGCTAGTGTCAAGGTTTGAACGGAGTCGTGAGCAACGCAATTTGTATACAAACATATACATAATATATGTGTGGACTTCTCCTTCCACCCGTCCTTTATACAAAATTCGCTAATAATACAATACATATGAAAAGTAAACGAAACTACTTTGTTTATCTAATATTTGTACATTATCAAAATTAAAATTATGAGACGTATCAGCAACGTGTTGAAACAATACGGATCTATCGTTTGAAGTTCTAATACAATACTGGTGTTCACTTAAACGTTTTCTTAAGCATCTGCTTGTTTGTCCAATATAATTTGCATCGCAATTTTTACAATCGATTTTGTATATAACACAAGATTGCTCTAATTTATCTGTCTTATCTTTGCCTAAAATAATTATATTATAAAATTTATGTGTCAAACAATAAATTGGAGAGACAGAAAACTTTCTCAAAATTGCATTTAAATTAGTTGTTAAGTTTTGTATATATGGTAAACAAGTTTGAGGTATTATGTTTTTTCTAGCTGAGTTGTCAATACTGTTATCATTATCATTAGATATTTTACACAATCTTTTTCTGATATGTATATGAACGAATTTGTCAGGGTAATAGTTAATACCAATGTGATTTTGACTCTTCTACGATAGAGAGTAGAATTAGATTATAGCTTAGTGTAAGGTGTGATTGAGTGTTTATTGTGTAATTTCTTATGTTTTACTATGTTTATTCCAAGTAGATAGTTGTTACTTTTGTTAAATTATTGTTTATCAGAGCCCTGAAGATGACCGTATAAAGGTGTGAGACGGTCCCTAGTAGAAATTTACCATTTAAAGGTTAAATAAAACTCTAATTTTGCCATTAATTGGGCATTGATTGGGCATTTTATGACACTTGGCCATTTTTTGGCTTAAAAAACGTTACACTTATGGTCAGATTTCTACTAGGGGTCGAAACGTTTGCAATAATTAAAAAGAACTAGCTCGAAGAGATCAAGCTTTTTCATTTTTAATATTTCAAGTTCTGTAATAATAATAGCAGAAACTAGTTATTTCTGTTAAATAATAATACAAATTTTTAAAAATGTTTAAATATTTTAAAAATCTGATTAGTTAGATTTTAAATTATTTATTTTCAACTGTAAATGTACAATATTAATTAATATTATAATTGGACGTTTCTTGTTAAATGTTCATATTAAAAAATCTATTCTGATACAATTGAAAACTTTTTGTTAATTTTAAACCGAACATTTTATAAATTTAATTTTTTTACGTAGAAGCGATAAATTTCAATTTAATGTGAAAAACCTGCTTTTTAGTGAAATTTTCATTATTTTCATTGTTTTGTATGCCTATTTATAAATAAATTGTTTGAATGATAAAGTGGCCAAAATATGAAAGTTTTGTAAATTTGAAATGAACATTTTATACATTTCAGCTTGTTATATACTTCAGGCTATTGTTAAAAAAACGTCATTACTTTCATCGTGCTTGTATGTTTATTTTTGAAAAAATGCTCCGATCATAGTATTCAATAATTAAAGGTATTAGGTATAATTTTGAAACGAACATTTCTTAAAATTTTTACATAAGAATGATACTTTTTCAAATAATCTATAAAATACGATTTAACGATATTTTAGAAATTTAAAATTGATTAATTTGTTAGCAATATAGTGGAAATTGAACCATGTACTTGTTATATTATGGGAAGAATACTCTATAAAATTAAATTCATGCATATATTTAGGTAGGGCCTAAAATTACTTCTACGACACATAATTTTTGTTTGTATGTTAGTATATATCGATTTTCAAGGTATCAATATATTGTATAGGATGGTGAAAATATGAGTCATTCCCATATAACGGTAACATTTGAATGATTATCGTTAATTGTCAGTTAACTGTAAGCAATTGAATTCGTACTGATTTTTCCCTAAATATGTATTATAGTAGTTAATTAAGACATATGAATGAAGTCTCATGTGAATGATTCGCAATGGTTTTTCGTAATTTTATACAAGAAAAGAAATCTCAAAGTTGCAAGATAATCCGTGTTCCAAGGGTATGACACTATCCAAGTGAGTCAATGGAACTTCGTGAACTATTGTAAGTTTCATTATATTTTCATCGGGACTTCTACCTTTCTTCTTCGTCACCTACTCATCTCGAATTACATTGAACACGCGATCACGCCAAATCGCTGGGAACTTATTTTACTTGCCTACATTGATCGGTTCGTGTTTCGTAAATTACAGCTGAATAATTTGATAGAATCATATTACATCTGTGATGCGACTGGATGTCTATAATAGGATTTATCAACTTCACATTTATTTTGTCTACGGCGTTTTCTTCTTGGAATTTAACGGGTATTTATTTTATTTTGTATTGCATTTATATTTAATTACGCAGCACGAAATTTTACGATGAATAATTTTAAAATTCGAAAGAAAAATAAAATGTTGAGCTTAAACTTGTATTTTAAAACTAATTATACGTAGTTGGACAGGGTGTAAAAACATCAGTTTGAAAGTAAGCTCATGTGTAAGCAAACACTGACCTAGCCGTTAGAAGTGCATAATACATAGAAGTACTGTGAATCATGCGAATGTCTCTCGACTTTAAAATATTTATCCAGGAGATTAGCGTGAATCTAAACTTTGTTAGAGGGACTCGGAAAATCAGAGGCAGATTTGAAAATCCGAATTTAGGACGGGCGTGAGAGGGAAGATCGCGCTCGCGAGGGTTCGTTTGGAGCGTGCATCGGTCCTAATTAAATGGATAACGAGCGTCGGTTAAATCCGGTTCCTTCGGACGCTGTACTACCAGATAGAGTGAAGTAATAGTTATTAGGGAGGTACGAGAGAAAGCTCCGAGGAGCCGCGCCAAAAGCTACGAACGCCATTATCGTTGCCGCAGGAAATCATAATCGAGAAATTGAAGAGCCGTCTGGGTCCGCAAAACGCGTATACGGAAAATCAAAGTTCCAGTGGTATTAAATGTTAATGAGAGTATAGCCTCTGTGTGTTCAAAAGCTTTTCCACGTTTATATGTCGAAGTACTTACGTATTAGCTAGTACATCAATATATGACGGGAAGAATATTTTTCTCCGGTGGAGCAGGTTAATAGTTCGCTTAGATAAATCATTCGTTTACCCTAAACGATCAAATCGATGCTATATTTATCATTAATTGTAAATCAGGTTATTATAAGATAAGAAAATAAGACAATGCTCTCGAGCATTCTCGCTCGAACAATTTCGTTATTGCTGACAAACAGTTTACCGCTATCACTCAAGCCAAATTAGAAAGTTGAGCTGGTGCAGGTGGTTATCGGTACAATTCAGACTTGAATTCTGAACGCAAGTAACGAAAGAAAGTCCATCGATGTCGGATTAAAGAATAGGCGGCCAATTTTCCCCACATCCAGTATAGACTCGGAGGAGAGTCAAGTAAAACGAGAGAAAGAAGAAAAACAGAACGAGCGAGCGAACGGGCGAACGAGCGAATGAGTGAACGAGGCGCTCTTGCGAAGTGAACTTTAAATTCTCGCTCCGCGACCCTTAATCCGCGGCTTAGAGGGTTTAACCCCCACGAATAGCTCGTCAGGACGCCCGTTGCTTTCTCCCTTACCAGGCTCGAGGTGGCCCGCGCTACGAGAGCAGGTTTATTAGCACCCGGATTTCGAAATTCTTTTCATCGGTCGGGACAAGCGAGGAGCGCCCTCTCCTTCGCCGTTTACATAAGTGAGTTCCCCAGATTGCCTTTTTGATATGTAGATAAGGGGGTGGGACCGTTGCTCTCGTGCCGTTTACGCCCCCGTGCTTTTCTCACCCGCGCGCTCGAGAGAAAACCTCGCGCCTCGTTTTCCGCGACGCTTTTACCGGGTACTCGGCACCTTCGCTCGAGCAACCACCCAAAACCAGGCGAAACGAGGTGCCGAACGAGTTTTATACTTTCCTCGTTAAAGGTTTTCGAATAATTTCCATCTTATAAACGCGATAATGTTTTCTCTTCCTCTTTCACGTGTCTCTGTTTCAACAAAGTAATGCTAATGTGCATTTTTAAAGAACCTGATTACGTTTTTCATCCTTTTCCTATCTTTTCCATTTTATATCGTATTATTATTTATAATAATAATATACGATATAAGTTAACGCAAACAACCGTAAAAAATTCTACTTTGCACATGATTAATTTTAAGTGAATTAACTAATTCTAAAATTAATTATACTAATAACAAGAAAATAATCGCAAATGAGAGAGTGATGCCTTTCGTAACAGTAAGACAATATATCATGCAGTTTGAATCAGCTTTATTTTAACACTTATTTGCAATTAATGAAAAATTGCAAGTATATAATCTCTACAAGTGTAATCAGGTTTAACTAAGTACTTATTACTTAATGACAGACTTTTCAGTTAGGTGTTTACATAAAAGCTGATAAAAATTCGATACCGTGTGATAAATGTTTTATGTTTCTATGTAAAGTTATTATTTATAGTGATAAAGGATTAGTAATTGGATACTTCTCATAAATTAGATATAATATGATGTAGTATGAAAAAGAGAATCCAAATCTATATATATAATTATTTCTCTGTATTATCTCTGTAATAATAGTGATTTGCAAAATAAAAATAATTTATATTGTTATATATATTTATGCGGTTACATTAAAATGTAAGCTTAGTATAAACGGTTTCTTGGATAATTTCTTTCTACAGAAAAGCATATTATCGTACCTTAGCCGCAGACTTATTCCGTTCTCAATATTTCCGAATCATCAACGTCGCCGCAGACGCGATTTCCTCGACGGAAATCGCAAGTTAGATCGTGGTAATCGTCCGACGCTAGCCGACGTTTCCTCGGAACCCAGTCAGGACGGAGGTAAAGGAGAGAAGAAGGAAAATTATGAGAGAAGGGCACGGGCATGACCGGGGATATAAACAAATTACACGCGAATGGTTTCTTGGCGGTGATTAGCGGTAAACCTCGTTAGGAAAGTTTCGCCCTGCCGTCGCCGCGCCTGCACACTCCAAGACAACGTTACCAACACTACGTCGTACAACAGACCAAATTGTGACTTTCTTGTACCTTCTCTTGTGCCTTCTGTTCGATAAAACAATAAAAAGATGTCCTGTTCAAAAGAAAAAATTTATAGTCATCGAATGTTTTTTTTTATTTATTTTGTAGACTAAGTATCATTTAATGTTTAATCGTTATAATTTATTTTATTGTTCCCATGATAAATGTAGAGAAATTTTCGATCGTTCTTTTATCAGTTAAAATAATTTTACACAATTGCAGTGTCTTGCTTTTACTGCGATGGAAACTACTATGGAGTTTAAATAAGCATTTATAAAAGTAAAAATGTGAGACTGATTAGTACTGTATAATCAAAGAAAATACACACTTTGATAAGGAATTAAGTACTGAGCCAAATATATCATTAGTTTTCTATACCATTTATGCTTTTTGTTCTTCAATTTATCATTTAATTATGATATAATATGATTTTAATTATCATTAATACATTAAAATACATTAAAATCTCAGATATTCTAGAATACTTATAATTATATTATATAATTTTGTTAAATATAGAAACATTAAAACCCGATAAAGAATGGAGACTAGTTTAAACCCCGAAAATATATAGGACAAAGTGAGTTGTCGCAACTAGGGAGAATAAAAGGATTCGATCGTAGAGGATCCGAGCGTAGAGTTTGGAATATGAAACATCGCACCGACCGAGTTGATGGAGTGACGAAGGCCGGGGAAGGTGGAATCGCGTTTGCGTGGTCTATATATCTATGGGCATTGGGTAATCACGCGACAGACAATTACACCGAGTCCCTCCGAGAGTCCAGTCATTCGAGTGAGAACGAGTGAGAGCTGACCAAAGGATTAAGAGACTCTACTCTGCTAGCCAATTCCTTTGTCCCGTGGTTTTTCTTTTGTAGTTCTCGAATCTCTACAGTCCTAACACGTATACTCTTTTCTTTTGTATTTCACGTTCTCATTTGATCTCTGATTAAAATTGACTCCAAGTAAATTCTTGCTTTATTTTCGGTTTTACGATTGAACGACTGAAAAATACTTTTTCAACTTTAACAAAGAGTTCAAGCTTTATTTTTAAAATGCAGTTATTATTTTCAAAATTTCCACCATGAATTATTATACGTTTAATGAATATAGTACTACAAAATTTGAAAAAACATCTATTGTAGATAAAATGTATTTTACCCCCTCCCCTTTTGAAGTTGGTAGAGTACCATTATACAAATCAATATATAATAATTCGCTTGGTTCATTTACAATCATAGGTTGAAACGTATTTTGATACTTAACCGTCAAATATTTATTTCTCTGACAATAATCACAAACTTTTGATATTTCAAAACAATTTTTTCGTAAGCTATGTACAAAAAATATTTTATTATCATGTATCATTGTATAAATTATCTTTGGCTCTACGTGTTCATAATACTCATGTAATTCGTCGACTAGATTTTTTATTATACTATCTGCTAATATAATTTTTATTGTGTGGATTAATTTTATTTTCAAACCATTTAACAGCTCTCTATCTTCTTATATATTGTATTGAATTATAATTACATACTGCACAGTACAGTCACATACAACATCACTTTTTTCCATTGTCGACACCGAGTAACGCCATAAAAAATTAATGTAAATACAATGTTTAATACGTTAGTTGAAACATGTATCGTCTTCATCATAACACGTAAAGTATGAAGACCGGTACAACACGGCACAACCATTAATAATTATTTGTCTCATCGGAAAACACAAAATATGAAACTTTATTTTAGAATAATATAGGTTGACTATATGTATATGTGAAAGCTCTAAAAGCAATTGCCTCACTAAAACTTTTAAGTATTTAAACACTTACAAAGTTACTCGCACATGTATAGTAGTAGGACAGAAGCGAAACTGGAATTAGAAGACGGATAAAAGCTGATTTTCCGCGGTAGCACAGCGGAATTAGAATTGTGGCAGGCATGTCAAAGAGAGACTGCGGAAGACGCGAAATTTTATCGGAAGCCATACGCGACGACTGGTAGGTGAAGTGGGGAAATGCGGGGTTGGACGAATCGAGAGGAGAGGAGAGAAAAACCAGTCGGTCCGAGTTTGTGAATTCCGAACCAAAGGGATCGCCGTATATTAAAGTACTTTTCAACTTGCCTGCGCGAGCTCTGCCCTCTGTCCCTTCCCTTCATTCTCGGTGATTCTCAGCTTATCCTCTGTCTATCTGTCCATACTCGCATCTATTTTATTCGCACTAATTTTCTCGTATACTATTTTTTGCTGCTGCAGCGATTCAAGTGGACTTCTGCTCATTGTTCCTAGCTATTCAATTCACACGAGGTTAAGTTTAATCTTTTATAAACTTTCATACTGAGATCTATCAAAATTTGAACCTGTTGTTCTTTTGAATTTGCAGTTTAAGCTTTTTCCATTCATCCAAAGGTACTATGTTAAGTCAATTTGAGTTATTTCAATCGGATACACTAAATTGCAGGTTACAAGGTCATTGATGTATGTTTAAATAATTAGAAAGTATACTAATTTATGTACTATTTGTTTTATTTAAATTAAAACTTCTTGGATTAAATATTAAACATATTATTATGGATTAAAAAGGCGAGGAACGAAAAAAAGGCGGACGACGGGACCTTGGAATCTCGTACTTTAACTATCGAGCTACATTAGTCGAGACGTCTTATCGCTCACTCTATCCTTCTCATACACCTACGTTGCGCGGAGATGCCCGTGACAGTGTTCACCCACAGAAGTGATGATATTAATTTTTGGTTCCTCATAGAAGCTTTGTAATAGTAAAATTTTTCGACTCGTTAAAAATATGATATAAGTATGTTTTAACATATCAGGAGTCGAAATCATGTGTTTTTAGAAAATGTCTGTATGGATGTGTGTCTGTATGTATGTATAATGTACGTATACCGCTGTATTTTCGAAACTACTCGGTCAATATCGCCCAGCTTGCGGGTATAGTTAGCTTTTTATTTTCTGAATTCCGGAAAAAATTTTGGTTATTTACCTCCCAAATAGTTTTTGTTTTAAAAACAATTGTCAATTTTTGATAAATTAATTTTTCAAAAATATTGATAATATTATTAATTTGTTTTAATTGGACCAAATGTACTTTGTAGAGAATGAAAAAATCTATCAGCTCGATATTGAATTGAGAAATTATTTGTATTAGTTTTTTGTTATTTATAGTTTTGATTAAAAAAATTAAAATGTGAAAAAATTGGAGTTTTTATGTCGAACGTTTTCAGGAATAAAAAGCATTTAATCCATTTGAAATTTTGGGAAACAATATAGTAATTTTGGTAGTTTCAATCCCTATTATTTTTCAGCATATATTTTTGTACAAAAGTTTGATTGCTTGTATCTCTAAAAATAATTGGTCAAATATGTTGAAAATCGTGGAAATAGAACATAATAACAGCATTATAATAAAAATAATAATAATTAAAAAAAATAACATTATGCTGTAAAAATTTCAAAATCGCTCATAGATTAGTTTTAGAAAGAAAATTATAATCTAAAATGTAATTTGTATTAAATTTTTGTTTACATATAAAGTAATCTAATGAAAAATTGAATTGAAAATGAGAAATAGTCAAAGAAAATGTTTTTAGACAATCGAAAGAAAAGCAAAAAAAGATAATTTTTTATACTTTTAAATAATACCATCAAAAGTTTTTTATGTCAGTTGCAAAAAATTCAATCTAATTGAACACAATTTGTTTATAATGAAGACAAATTCTTGCAATATTTGAAATAGAAGATTATGAATCATGTTAATTGAGAATTGACGAAATGACGTTTATTTTTCTATTTTAATCATTCTTTTATTACATTTTTCGTATAGATGTGTTTATTGCACCATTACATTCATTTTCTTTAGCTAGCTATATAAGTAGCTATATAAGTTTCCATCAGAAAAAAATAATATTTTTAGAAATGTTATAACAGTTTGTTTTAAATAATTAAATAATGCTATATTGGAGTAATATATTACATATAGGATCGTCGTGTTAATTTGAGGAAGCTACGTGCCAATTAATTGACAGCGGTTTTTTATTTTGTTTTGTAATAACTGGGCCATCACAAACCTCATGATAATAAATGATTTTTTTTTTAATTTTCTTATTAACCTATTTGAATTAATGTAGGGTGTATTTATGGTTTAAGAACTTAAGAAAACTATTTTATATAATGTTAAATTGGTCTTCGAATCCCTTAAAATGAGTTAATATCAGTTTATTTAGCCATTAAATGTTCAATCATAAGCATCAAAGTGAAGATTCAAAGTGATAGGAAGAGAGTCCACGAGTCGAGTAGCACTTCTTAGAGTAAGGAAGTCCAGTCTCCTTGGAGTAGTTACAGAGATACCCAGAGGCAATATTACACTAGTGCTGCTACGAAAGTCAAAGTAATATTTGAGGTTGGCTATTACGCGAATGAACGACGAAATAAGCCCGTAGAGATAAAGAGAGATGCGGTAAGTAGTCCGGTCGTGGGCTATACGAGATTTCGAATTATGCCTGGACTGCCCATCCCTGGCGCCCCAGCTTCGCGCCCACGCTTTGATGAATGAGCCTCGCTCTTTCCCATAAAGCTTGAAGTATGGTAAAAGCCAGGGCGCGCTCGTTGCTACCTATAATATTCCTGTGGGTCCTGATTCTCTCTTTCTCGGTTGCGCAGCATCCTCCTAACCTCGCGTGGCTAGGGGAGCTTTTAGATTCGCTAATGACTAATGGCCCCAAAAGGAGCCACGAACGCGCGGTTGCTAACCACCTCTCAATTTGGTTACGAAGCTTCCACACTCGTAGATCGCTGCGTGTTTCGAAGGAGCTATAAGTATAAGAGAGCCTTCTTTACATCGATCCTATTATAACATTTGACTGGTATTATTGCGTTAAATGCTCCACAATTTCTTTTTTTTATTTCTATAATTTAGAATGTTTATTACTATACAGGGTAGTGAATTAAAAGTTTACCGTTTTTAAATTTGCTTAGACATCTCCTGTTCAAATTTGGTGATATTTTCTTATGAAATAAATCTAGGTGTTTCAAATTTTATAATAATACAATCATTCATTTCGAAAAAAGGCTAATCGTTATGATGAGCTATAATTATAACTATTGCAAGAAATAATTAAATGATAAATTGTATTTTTTATTATAAAACATAATTTTTTTATATATTTAGTTACGCTATATTTATTTATACATTGTACACTCGTTCACGTTGCGTAATTAAAATCGAATTATATTAAATTAACTTTCAAATAACACAAGAAATTTAAATAGTTACAACTTTCTATACTCCAATATCACAATAGACAATCGTCAATTCGATAATTGACAGTAAAACTGGCAACAAGATTCCGAGTGAACCAAGAGAATATCTTCATCCTTTTTCATACGGGTATAACGTCCATTTCGTAACAGAAGGTTAAGGTTTATCACAGCCGACGTGCGAGCGAGACACCCAAGGGTGCTGTGATCTAGCTGTTTCGTCTTGATATTTTTCTCGGATCTTCGAGAAGTAGAAGGGAAAAGATAGGAAAGCTTAAGATATATATATATATGGAATAATCCGTAGAATGAGGGAGAAAGCGATAGAAAAAAGGAAAAAAGTGAACCGGCTAAAGGACGCTGTCATCCTTGTCAGGAATCCAATGAAGTGTGCTGGCATCCATTAGCTCCTTCCCTCGACAAATAATAAAAGTGCCATTAGGGCTTTAATCGATTTCACATGGCGTGTAGCACTGATTTATTAATAAATGTCAGTTTTTACATTCATTATTATAATAGCTTTTAAATCTCGGTAATGATACTCTGGAAATTTTTTTTATTGAAACAAAAAAACGCTTAAAAGAATCAATGAAATAAAATAGTTGGGATAATGACTATATTAAAAAAGTTATTTATTTAAGTCAAGAGAATGTATTTATAAAAATACTGATACTCAGGGGCAGCGTTTCCGCTATAGATGGTATGGAGTACCATATGTATACCAAACGCTGCCTTGGCTGATACTTATTCATGCAATAACGTCCGTTTCTCTTTAACATATATATATATATATATATATATATATATATATATATACATATCAATTAATCAAAACATTCTGATACTTTATAGAAATTAAGTTAGTATGATAATTAATGTGGATTCAATAATAAATCACATTGATATAAATAGTATAATATTATATTGCCGTAAACAATATTTTCAATTAAACGTTCTATTAATTTTTTAATTACTTATCTTCAATTTGAATAAAGTACTCATTTATTTTAAAAACACTGTTTAAACAATAATTAGTTTAATTTCAATTTCAAATTTACAGTAATTAATATGTAAATATATGATTTATTTAAAATTACTAATAGCATTATTCCTATATTTAAACCTAATGCAGTAAAATTATAATACTTATAAAAAGAAATAATATTAATAGATATAATTTATATATAGTAAATACATATACGTTATTGAAATTAATGAAAATGAGGTATGCCACTAAAAATTTATGAGCGTATAAATTATGAAATGTAAAATGATGAAAAATGTCTGAATTAAAAATAAAAGTAAAAAGATCACATAATTAGTTTCTATAAGTCACTTCCACAAACCCCCTTCACCAATAAATCAAGTGACACAAAGATTTTTTGATAAGACGATAAAGCTATAAACTCTTCTCTTCGCATACACTGACAAAACTTTATCCGATTGAACGCGTGCACCTTTTATCGCGTGTTAATCTGTAGCCCGGGAGCTGCTGTAACGTTCGTGCGGAAAAAAACGAACCAGCGGTTCACTTGCGATCTGGAACGAAAATAATTGCCCATGATTCTCCGTCTTCCAACGACTCTGGTCTTTATCTGAACGCTCTTCTTCCCCTTTCCAAGTCCATGCGCTCTGCTGTTGGACCTACCGACAGGCGCATAAATCCCAGGGCGCAGGATCGTCGCCGAAAATAAGATAAAGTCGGGGGATAAGGCTACCGGGGCGAGGGTAGAAGCTATAACGGAAAGAGAAAAAAAGCAAATTCCCGAATAAACACATCCGCGCCTCTTTATGTTGGTGCTTTGGTTAGAGAGAGCGAGAGCGAGAGAGAAGAGGAGAGGGAAGAGGAGAGGGATAAATAGAAAGAGTAAAGAATCACAGAGATGAATGCGAGCTTGTGTACCATTCGTATTATTAACTCAACCAGCGGAAAATGTCAACGACACCGTTATGCTCTCTTATCTCCCTGGCGCGATCATCTTTCTTTATTCTAGCACCACAGTCGGGAAATTCACAAGCACGCATAACCTCCCTATGTAGTGACTTCATTTGCTCGACGCTTTCCGTGTTTCTGCTTTTTTTGAAGACTGCTCCTTTCGCTTCTCCTTTGTCCTTTTTTCAAAGGCAGCAGCTTCCGTCAACCGCAGCTTATTGACTTATTCAAACGCTTTTGCGTGCTCGGAGATTTGTGGATTTTCAACATCGTCAAGTGCGATTCTAGCAAAGATCTTTCAGGGTACTTCTTTTGCTATGCTTTATGCTTGAATGTATTTATTTTATTTTAGAAAATGTTTTATTTTTTGTTTATTAGGTTTAAGATACGATATTTATTACAGTTACATAATTCAGAAATAGAGCTATACTTATATTCAAACGATTAAAACTATAACATTTGAAAATGAAAATGATTGAGAAACATCAATTGTTCAATAATTATTGTACACTATAATAATTAAATGAATGTAAGACTCGTCAAAATACTATAATTATTAATTTCATTCTACACTCGATTAAAATGACCATTCTAAAGATCAGGGCGAAAGTAGCATATGTTTCCTGTAAACGTCTTTATGGAACAAAAAGAAATTCTACGGGGCAAAAGTAAAAATAGTGCATTAGCTCCTCTTCTGAATATCTAACAACGATAGATCTTTCTCATCCTCATCAGGTTATACCTCTATTAGTATTCGTTTACATTCATTATACACACGTGAATTAAAAAATAAATTGATTTACAATGTCGGTGGTTAATGCATATGATGTGTAAAATTATTGTTGAGTAAAATTATATTGGTTATACGCCGGTTGACAATCGTCAACGGGCCAAGGAGAATGCCAGTTTTCCAAGGGGTTGGAGGGAAATAAAGGAAGGAGTTGGGGCAAAGGGAAGGGTGGAAACGAGGCGAGAGGAGAGAAAACGAGCCCTTTTTCTATCTCTTTCTCATCCTCCGAAGCATAGAAGGTGAGAGGCAGATACAGCGACAGAAAGAGCAAAAGAGGGAGTCAAGGAAGGAGCGAGAGCGAGAGTGAGAGCGAGATAGAGGGGTCTGAAGTCTGAAAGATAAGGTACCCCTCTCCACCTCCTAGATTATGGAATGGCACTTTAATTACACTAATGGGAGAACCAAATGTTAATTACAATTCGAAGTCTAAAAGAGAGACGATTCGCCATGGTGGTAAGACCGTGTGAGAGAGAAAGAGAGAGAGAGAGAGGGACGTTGAAAAAGAGACGGATGTATGCATACGGGATGGCGAGGAAGAGGGACAGCGGTACACTGAAAGAGAGGTTGAATGAGAGGGAAAGAGAAGTCTGGATTTGCTGCAGGAGCGTGGGGGATTCGTTTCGGGATTAGTATTATTTAATTAAAAATGCCCTCCTTGATTAGTCGTGTCACTGGCTTTTACGTCTCTCGATAACATATAATATCTCCAACTTTCGAATAATAAACGAATGAAAGAAACATTGAACAGTTTATAATATCTTTCATAACTTTATAACGGAAAATACTTTTCTAAGAATATTAAACTGTAAAATTATAAGACTGTTTTGAACAGTAGCTATACATTTCGAAAACACCTGCTAGAATATTTGAGCAGCTACAATCGAGCTACTTATGAATGTATTACTTTTGCTTTTAAAATTCCTTTATTAATAGTTGACATTGCATTTGTGACATGGCAGTTGTAATGCATGTCACTTATAGACAATATTCGTTGGTTATAAGGAAGCATTCCAAAGTCCCGTGACTTATAGGGAATAAAGAAGCGTTCACTCGGAATCTAGCTAAGCCAGACCGTGAAGAAAGAGCTCGGACTTTTAGTTATTGACATGCGCACACATGCACAAACACTATTACAGAAAATATCCTAATTCCTTTGGAAACCTTGCAGCTCCTTAAAAATCCTTTTAGCACCTTGGTAGTCCTTCTAGCTCTTTGAAAGTCTAGCTTTGAAGATGATGCCCAGCTATGTATAACGCCGAGCTGTACCAAGTCCGTATATTATTGTACTCGAGCTTCTACCAGTAAACCGCACTTAAAATAGATATTAAAAACAAGGACAAATTCGACATTAATTTAAGTTTAATCGAGCTTCCAGAATGGCATGTTGATTGTAAGGTGCGAGAAGGAGAGAGAGAGAAAGAGAGAAGTTGCGCTATACACACAGTATACGCGCGTCGGATCGGCCGAGTCAAGCGGACGAGATGGGACTGTTGTGTCAAGCGCATGCGCGCGGACTCGCTGCTCGGCTCAACACGACGAACTCGGTGATTCCGAGTCGGGCCGTCGAACGAGACGTGTAGTTTTATCTCGCTTATTTAATTATTATCGAGAGTGATTAGATTATTATTTTTTTGTTTGATTCGAGCATCTGCAGGTGAGAGTTCCTGCCTAACTCCCTGTTTCCAGCTTCCCGTCAAGCTGTGATTGTGCATGTGTATGCGGTAATCGCGTATAATAAAAGATATAAATTTTGCCGCGTGAACGCGGCTGGCGACCGTGACTAATTGTTCATTGATTTTGTGTATTATTATTAATTTACTTATATTAAAATTATCTAGCTATAAATAAAAGTGTTGTTATTTTATGATATGGGAGCCGTTCACCCTGATCCCCAGTGAACGTGTTTTACATTATAATAGGTATATAGTGTATCGGATACTTTGAAATTTACGATCTTAACGTATTAAAAACAAGTACTTATGGTTATACAATTTAAAATACAAGCTAATTTTCATTTATCAAGAATGTATGTGGTTTTATATTTGTTTTATAACATAAACCGCGGTAAAGAAAATGGTAAATTATAAATATACGATTATATCAAGTATTGAATATGTTTAATTAAGACTTTTTTCACATAATATTTACTCACCTGACTATAAATCAAAACTGGGCTCAGTAGCGCATGGGACACCGAGTTCGTTCGATTGGAGATAATTGCATTGTTTTCATTTATAAATGAGTTGCGTGAAATACAGATATTTTGGGTACGATTAGATTATTCATAGATGCAAAAAGCGTCATTAGGATCAAATAAAAAATGCATCTACTAATGCCGGAGTAACGCATCACTTTATTTTATAGACCACGCACACGTGTAGTCGGTGTGAGTGTAAAATGAGCGGAGAATTAGTCCCGGGTTGATAAATTATGTCAGCCCAGAACGTAAAGATTATGATTTGAGTATCCGTCGGCTTAACACGGACTTTCAAGGCATTATATCCAGTGGTTGGGATCCACTTGTGCTACGCCATAGGTATCTTCATGCCGGTGTGTAAACAAGCCATAAATGTTTTATTGCTTCTCGTGTGGTACACCAACATCCTGGGGAGAGTCCTCGCTTCTGATACTACCCATCGTATATACGTGCATCCTTGTATACGTGTATGTATCCAGTACGACACAACCTACAGAACCTACACAACACTGGAAAATCGCGAAGAGAGGCGCGCTTTAAAGGAAAAAAGAACAAAGGAGAGACAGATTTAGTATAGAGGGGAACCCGGAATCACTAGTGCGTGCTTTACGCAACGGATAATTCTTTGCGGGGCGTTTTTATTGTTTTTACGGGGATTTCGGAACCTCGGAGATAAGAAGAGAGCACCCTCGAAATGTGATCTTAAGTGGCTCGACATGTGATCTTGGAGGTGGGATACCGGAAATCGCATAAATATGTCAATGTGGATACAAACACATTGAAATTACTATTCGGTAACTGTTTTATTTAACTTATTGAACAATTCGATGAGTAATAATACATTAAGTATAGATATGGTTTATTAACAAGTGTATAAAAACTATTCGCGTTTAATGACATAATATATTAATTAAAGTAATATACCAAGTTTTTTACATGTATCCTCAATCTTAACTTTCATACTAATTAATTGTATACAATATATAACGAACGTGTATTACAAAAAAAATTTAACGACTTGTAGATAAATACCCACCAAGAATGAAAAATTTTAAAGAAAGTGAAAAGTATCGTTCTCAGTGTATATAGAGATAATATTACCCTGTTAAACACAAGTGGAAAATTTTATACATATTTGTACGTATACCGATAAAACATGTCTGCGCAGAAATTAATAGACTGTTGAAATTACAAATTATCATAGTAAGAGTGTGCGTATAAAAAATTAATAAATTATACTTATCAATAATTGTATTATCTTAAAATTATTTAATTTTCTTATCGCTATAAGTGATTTTATGTATACACTATATATTAACTATAGAAATTGTCATATTTTAGATTCCGAAACACTTGCGGTTACGGATTCATTTTTTGTTTTGTCAACGCTAGATTTAGTTAATAGATTAGGATTATTCCAGTCTTCGACTTGCCCATTACCGAATAAAAGGAATATAAAGTTAGTTGTTAGCGAAACAATAAAGAGAATCCAAAAGACGAGCCTCCATTCGCTTAATGTTTGATTAGGTGTCATTATTCCAATAATATAAGGTGAGGCAATGCCCGTTATGCCAGCTGATATGCCATTGCAAAGAGCCATTAACGTACCCGAATAATTTGGACTTAAGTCAAGTGTGTTTATCATTATACTGGGATAAGCGGCTCCCATTACTGACATTGCAATGGAAAACATTGCTGCAACTAAAAATGGATCGCATCCAACATAAGACGCAGCTATAACGAAACAAGCCGAGCAAGATAGTGATATTACAGATCCAATCTTCCTGACCCTCGTTATTGAAAAATAATTTTTACTAATGGCAAAATCGGCTAACCAGGAAGTAATGAAACTTCCAATCCACATGCACAGATAAACTAACGAATTCAAATATCCATTATTTTGAACGGAAAATTTGAGTACGGAACTTATATACTTTGGCAAATCCGTCACTATTGTCAAAATTGACCAATTAAATCCGATCATAGCTATAATTGCTGCCCACAAAGGTTTAGACTTTAAAACGCGATTCCAAGGTACTGGTAATGGTTTATCGTGTCGAAACTCGCTTAATCGATCGTTTAAAAAGTCCGACTCGAATTTAGAAATGAATGGATGCTCCCGTGGATTGTTGTAACAAAGTATTGACCAAAATATGTACCACACAACACTGACACCACCGATAAAATAGAAAACAATAGACCACGTGTGAAAGTGATGTAAAATTAAACCTGACACAATGTTTGCGTATATAGTACCAAGTAACTGTCCTGCATAGACAAAAGTGCCCGTCCTTGATCTTTCTTCTGGTGGTATCCATTGCGATAGTAAAACGTTGATTGCGGGATAAGTTACACCTTCTCCTAGACCCATTAATACACGTGTCATGATTAATCCACTCGAATCACTGTAAACTACAGCCAAGGGTGTAATCAAGGTAAAAAGGGCAGTGAGGAAAATTCCGACTCCATAAGTGTGCTTGCCGCCGTATTTTTCTGCAATGATACCACCGGGTAGATGGGTGATTACGTAGCCCCAATAGAAAGATGAAAGTATTAGACCCTGTTAAAAATTAACTAATTTATTCTTGAATATTTTTATTTTTAATTTAATATAATATTTATATAGTTAACGCTAATCAGTGAGATACTTTTATATTTTATACATGATAACCTCTAAATATTTGTAAATAAAATACATTATTGTTTTCAAATATTCTCTTTAGAGGTGAGATTTTGTAGAAATATTATTTAAACATCTTTTATCTTACTTGAGTGTGTTCAGTCCATTCGTACATTCCTTGAACGAGTACGGTAGAATTTTCAGTAATATCAGTATCCGAGGGTAAAGATGGACAACTGTCATCCAAAGTTATTTCTGATTTTGTTGTTACCACCATCTCCGTCATAGTAATAGATAAACAAGCACGCATTGCATAGGCATGGAACAATCCAAAAAAGCACATCACAGCGAATACCCATCGTTGACGTACGTTAGCAACTTAAAAGAATTAATAACTTTTACTTTTCACGAGTTGTAATATTTTATTGAAAAAAGAATAACGATTAATATACTTACAATACTTAGTCAATGCACTGAACATACTTTACGAACGATCGCGATTTCACACAGCTACTGATGACAGATAAACCAAGTGAGCATTTAGTAAAATTATGTAAATTATCACTTGCTTCGAAGTGTGCCATACGGCTTTCTAATTGGTAGTAAAATTAAATACTTCAAACACGTTGGCAGATTTCACATTTACTTTTAATTAATTGTCTTTAAATATGACGACATTTATTTCCTTTAAGATAAACGGCTGTTAATAAATTAATAACTAATTAACTTCTACAATATTAAATTCTAATGACTAGTTTGTCTATCTTTGAATAATCATTTACTTTATATATATATTTTTAATAATATATTAGTTATTTAATTATATACTTTTATAACAGTTTAAGCTTAATTTCAGTAAAACGTGTAATACTTATAAGTTATGTAGCCGCATATAATTAGACATATAACTTACATTTTTTCTCTTTTTGAATCAATTCATCTATGTTTTAAACGCACGTAGTACGGTCTACAAATTTAAGTTTGAATTTAAGTTTAGTTGAAGCATGTCGGTATTTCAATGAGCAAGGGCACATATGCTAAACCTTTACCTTCCCTGGTACGCTGGTGCTTTCTGATCTTCTGACAGCAGGCGCTCTTTTCCGGTGAAAAGCAGCCTACATGCTAAGGCTTACGCGAGGAACGGGTGAGCTAAACCGGACAACCTTCGCGTATAACAGTTGGTCGACGACAAAAATCAGCAAGTCTGATGAATTCAAGTAGGAAGGGTCTTCCTATCCTGGTTTCACTCCCCTACCAAAGTAGATAGAGTCAGGATTGATTAGACAGGTACTTTTACGGACAAATGTTCCCAAACACTTTGAAGCACAAAACTGATAAAATCGCGATTACCCTTTTGAGCTCCAAGGTTTATGTAAACTACGCATACCCTTTCGTTTAACAAAAAAATGGAGAATTATATATATTATTTACTTTTATGTAACATAAACTTCTAACTTTTCCTTGCGCTGATAAATTATTGTCAAAGTATATGATACTCATACAGGTAACATATATATATATATATATATATATATATATATATATATATATGGGGTATTCCACGTGAAGTGGTCCGATCAAAATTTTAAAATGCCCCAAATTTTGGGTACACATTGCAAATGTTTTTCAGAATACAGAAAAAAATTTTTAGGTACTGGAATTTATTAGTTCAAAAGTTATTCTAACCTCAAAAAGTGAACTTTTTCCAGTTTTTTTCAACACCAGCTGGGTTCATCGCTATTTAACTCAAAATCTATCAACTTTTACTATAGAACATTATATGTAACATTCGTTGCTAATTATGTCTAGAATTTATCCTTCTGGGTTAGAATTTCTAATTTCAAGGTAAATGTTAGATAAACTACATGTCAATATTCAACTTGAAAAAAAACTAACTTCGCCACAATTGATTTTTTTATCCAAAAGTCCAAAAGAAAGCTTGGAGCAATACCTTTCAAATGGTCTGTAGCATTTTTATGGCCATCAATTCTGCAAGAAGTTATGATAATTTAAAGAAAGACAAAAAATTCACAAAAATTAACATGGTATTTCCCATTTAAATTTTTAAAAAAATTTCGTCTTTCTTTAAATTATCATAACTTTTTACAGAATTGAAGGCCATAAAAATGCTACAGACCATTTGAAAGGTATTGCTCCAAGCCTTCTTTTGGACTTTTGGATAAAAAAATCAATTGTGGCGAAGTTAGTTTTTTTTCAAGTTGAATATTGACATGTAGTTTATCTAACATTTACCTTGAAATTAGAAATTCTAACCCAGAAGGATAAATTCTAGACATAATTAGCAACGAATGTTACATATAATGATCTATAGTAAAAGTTGATAGATTTTGAGTTAAATAGCGATGAACCCAGCTGGTGTTGAAAAAAACTGGAAAAAGTTCACTTTTTGAGGTTAGAATAACTTTTGAACTAATAAATTCCAGTACCTAAAAATTTTTTTCTGTATTCTGAAAAACATTTGCAATGTGTACCCAAAATTTGGGGCATTTTAAAATTTTGATCGGACCACTTCACGTGGAATACCCCATATATATATATGTATATATAATACAATTAAGTTATATTTTAGGTTCTATTTTGTATTTTATTAATCCTACAAAAATTAACTATCTAATACATTATCTAATAGTTAGTTTGGTTTTGGCAAAGGATATAATAAACATTAAAATTTATCTACCACTTATAGTTTTAATAAAATCTGTTTTAATAACATTTTTAACATAAA
This sequence comes from Theocolax elegans, assembly GCA_026168455.1. Classification (NCBI taxonomy): domain Eukaryota; kingdom Metazoa; phylum Arthropoda; class Insecta; order Hymenoptera; family Cerocephalidae; genus Theocolax; species Theocolax elegans. The sequence continues at coordinate 30,217,878 of CM047426.1, forward strand.
AAGTGTAATTTAAGTAGTTGTTTAAAAAAAAAGAAAAATTTGAAGATATTTTTCATTGAATCACTTAGCAACCGTACCCCAATACACAGTTGCGAGTTCATGTAGAGGAGAAGAAAATTTCTTGGCTCGACGTGGTAATGGGATTGCGCGCCACGAAAATATGTTGGGCGGAAGACTCTAGAGAACGGCAGAATTTCATACATCGGACCTGAATTACGGCTGCGGCTTCGAACGGATTCGAAAATCGAAGGGCCGAGGCTCTCGAGATTCGTGCGGAGGCGGTGGGTATGAGGTATAGGGACCGGTGTGATTGATTTTGCATACGACACGGATTGGACAGGTTTGAGAAATTGAACTGCCTCTCCGGCTTGCCCTCGAGCGCCTCTCGCCCTCACTCTCTTTCGCTCTTGGCCTTTGTCGCACCGTATATATACTTTGCTCTGACTCTCGGCTCGGACGCCGAGAGAGCTAACGAGAAACGGGAAAAGATACATATATATGTATATATATGTATATATATTTACGAATATTCACAGACACGTATTGCTTCATATGTGTACGAGGTCAGGAGTGAGTATATACACGAAAGTTTCCCATCTTGAGCGTACGCTTCTTTTTCATCCTGACTCCTTTTTAGATATTGAAGGGGATTGGCCCAACGATTTGCACGAGCTTGATCGGACATATTTATGACTTCCGCTAGCACACATTTTACACTTGACTTTTTTCTGCCAATCTCTATCCGGAGAATCGTTCGAGTCCGCTTCTTTTTTGCTTTCTAGCTGTTTATTAACATAAGTAGCTATACATGTACACATACACCAAATAAATAGTTCATAACGATTTATGTACAAAGAACACTTTATGTGAAAGCAAAGGCAACTAATTCATTCCATAATGCATCCTTTATCTTCTACTTCAAAATATTATATACATCACCATTGTCGATGATATATACACGAGCGGTTCTTTGTTAAATCAAGACACATTTTTTCTATATATTTAAGAAAACTTTCTACACATTTTTATGTAAAAATACCTAAATATTTTTTTTAGCTACAAATAACATTAAGTTTTTTAAAAATATATTGTCCAACATCATTAAGCGTACCATTACAATTTAACATTAAAAATAGATCTTGGAAATTATGATAAAAACCGTCGTTGCTCTAATCTACCCCTTCGAAAAAATGCATGGCAGTAACTTCAAACATACTTTTAATGATGCGTCAGTTGGTTTTTAAAAACTTTATATTATTCGCAATTAGGTATTTGGATATATTTACAGTGCATTAGCTATTTTGAATTAGAGAAGGTAATAAATAGAATAACCTATAATAAAATAACCAGTTTTGACTTTCAATATCTCCTTACCAAAATGTGTGGGGGAAAAAATATTTTAATCAATATTTCGGTTATGGTTTGACAGAGAACTGCCCACATATGTATTGTTTATAATGCTTATGTATATCTATATATTTTTATATTAACATTAACTTTTAAAGATTTTGTGTATAAAACATAATATCGGTCTGTCCGAACTAAGTGCTTTACTTTAGAATAAAGCAGGCTCATTGTGCTCTTTATCCACTATGATTGGTTGGTGGAATTTCCCAGAACACGGCCTTTCAAAAAAATTAAAGGCGCTATGCGTTCTCGATCTCCAGCTTGGACTCCCCAATAAGGAACTGGAGATCTTACCAGCTTACCTTAGAGGTATGTCGCAAGATGAACCGCGACGCCAGCAAGATGTTATGCGGCTATATATACATATATATAGAAAAGAAACGACGATCTCTCTAACGAGTGTAGAGAGATTAGTCGTCTCCATCTAGCGGTGAGAAAAACAATCAGCCAAAATGCGACGTATTAGACCGAGTCGCAAATTATTTAAAATAAAAATGAATTTATCGTTTGGTGATATGTATATATGTATATAATATATAATATCGGTCTCCGAACTAAACGCTTATTTTTAGATCAACCTACAATAGTGAAAATAGAGAAGTTTACAATGAACTTTCTCTAATTTAAAATTAGATTTTTATTCGGATAGACCGAAATAAATTTATATATTTTTATAAAAACATAAGTGTTGATTAAGCACAAATGTTTACTTAATTTAACGATGATAATATTTTATTTAATTAGGCACTGATCTAATATTTAATTTAAATTATTAATGTACATATTAATGTGTTTTAATTACATACGTACAATTAAATAAGAATTATGTAACGTGTTTACAATTAATAAATTATTGATGATTCATTAGTCTTGAGATGGAGGACGTTGCAACTTTAATAAATGTTATTTTAGTAAATCTGTCAATATATTTATAATCGTCATAACAATGTTTTTTAAACGTGTACACTATATATACAGTGTAAAACTAATTATGTGTATAATTAAATTGAAAACGAACAGTAATGAGTGTAGTACAGTAATCACAAACCAAGAAAAAAAATTAATTTATTGATGATTAAGGAAAAGTACAGGTGTAAATAAATTGAATTAACAAATAAATTAAAAAAACATAAGATAATTAAACGTGTGTATATGTGGGAGAGTTTGTACGTATAAACGATTATAATAAAAGTAAAATTTTGCAATTGGTTTAATGAATCTCTAAATAGGATATGGAAATAAGGAAACTTGAGCTACAGATGAAAAACCTAGTATAAAGGTATCCAAGTGAGATGGGTTTTCGACCCCTCATCCATATCTATTTTCATTTCCTCGTATTCGTACACAAAAGCCGCCCTGTCCAAACCCATCAAACCCTTTTTGATTTCTATTCCGGTCAGCGCGTCCCGATAAGCACGCGACGTTCGGTATCCCGATCACGCGTTAACGTTCGCGTGGTGCTGCTTCGCTATCCCCTTTAATACCTTTAAACGAACTTGGACTATACGCACGAAATCGAGATTTGGTGCCCCACACGGCGCAAAATAAAGGGCTGACATGTGTACGCGCCGCGCGTCTTCCGAGGAAGCTCCATAAAGAACCCAGGAAGAAGAGGGAGCCTGGATTCTTGCCGCCACCGCTGCCGCCATCGCATGAGGGATGACTGAGCGAGTCGGTTAAACGGGCGTCTTCTTTCATAAATTTCCAGGGGGAGCCCCCTGAATAAAGGTTTAGAATAAATCGTTTCGTCCGTTATCCACTCCGACGTCGAGAGCAAGATAACGCTTGGTTTTCTTTATAAAACGCGGAGAATGTTATACGCGCTATACGCGTTTCAAAATATCATCCGCTTGATGATTTTCAATAGGACGATTTACAGCTGCGAACCCATGCATGTTACTCTTTATTCCTTCTCCCCCATATATCGAGATTCTTTCGAATCAGCGGAATTTCATCGTTTTTATGTCTTGTAGGGGCTTCACTTAACTCCTACTAAATTAAAATAATTGAATTATCTCATCGGCTTTTAACAATTTTTTATTTTACATCGCATCGTTACAAATCATCAAATTACGTTTACTTATCATTATTAAATTGCGCACTTCCTATTTATTCAGATGCATAGAGATTTTCTCAATATAGACGTGTAAATTATAATAAATTTTAGTGATATCTGTATTTTTTATATAATAATTGTACTTCACAATTATTATTCGTTTTCATTAAAAAAGATAATAAGTGTTAGTGAGTCAGCAATTTCTTTTAGGTTTCATTTGGCACATGCGTCAATATTTTTAACTTTACAATTAATATTATCTTCTTTATTGTTTCAGCTGACACTGAACAACGCAACTGTAAATATTGCTGCTCGATATTCGCCATCAATAACAAAACACGTTCTCAGTTTGCATTAACGTAAACAAGGTACTTAATAGATTTTTTATATATGAATATGCAGAAAATTTTTTTATTTAATGTTCACATGACTTATTGTAGTATTTTCGTAAACTAAAGGACCCGGAAAAGGGGCAAACTCAATACCGAAAAAAATTGCAATGTCATTTTCAAGTTTAAAGTCTATGCAGTATATTCGAAATATTTTAGTTGTTCTAATGTGTAATGTAGGTTTTATTTTTTTAAGTTCAAGTGAAATTTTAATCGATAAAATACGTAAATAGTATTAATTTTATTATTATATGATTAACATGTGGATTGTGTAAAATAAATATTTCCTTATAATTTAAAGTTCAATAGCTTCTATTAAAAATAATTTAAAATATATAAATAACGGTTTTTGACAAAATGTTTAATTTAGTGCCTGCTATTGAAATATCAACGATTATGCAGTTCTTGCATTACATTACATTTAACAATATGTGTTTTTTTTAATAACTTTTCTTGGTATTTTTTTAAGTACTAACAATTTCATTAACGATGACAATTAAACTTTTTTCTAATTATATATTTTTTAAAATAAATTTTTTTCACAGTCAAATTTTCTTTAAGTATTGGAAAAATAAATATAAATTTTTTTTCTAGTTTGGCCTAAAACTCATATATCTTTTAACAACATTTAATGAAGTATTCCATTGTTTTTTTTCATATACATTGCTATTCAACATTGTAATAAAACAAGGAGTTGACTTAAAAAATTAATTAAATATATATTAATGCTTTGATTATAATAAGTATTCATATTTAACTCTTTCCAGAAGTGTTAAGTTGTTGATTTACAATTTCTAGCATTAATTTTTACACTTTAGGATTTAGATAAGAAAATAACCGTAAAAAAATATTAAAAACCCCGTAAGAAATTTGGTTTTTATTAAACAGTTTCAAACACATCGTACATATTGATCAGTCGAAACTACTTCTACAATGAGTTATTTGGTACTTTAGTATTTTGTCGTTTTATTATATGATAGGTGATAAATAAATGCGTCGTCATTTGAGTCAATGATAAATTAAGTTTATTGTATTTTCTAGAAAAGAAGTAACGACATTAAAAACCCTACGGATTTGAACAGTGTCTGCTTTATCTTTTTATACGCAATGCTTTAGCCTTTTGGTGTTTTACTTAAAACTGAAATTGTTTTTTGATACTAACATAAATGATCTTGTCTAAATTAAAAATTCTTTTACGAGATTGACTCTTGCGTGGCTTCATCTTTATCCTCATCGGCTAGGTCTGAGTATTGTCGACAGTGTGAAATGAAAAGAGTTAAAATTGTGTTAAATAAAGAATAATAAATAATAGTTAAAACCACAATAAATTGCAAGCACTTTAATAGGTAGTATAACAGTATTTCACCTTTCACCCAGATGCCACCCATCACCACCTACCGCCACCCATCGAAAGCTTTTTAAGAAGAACATAAAAAATGTATATATAATATATATGAAAAATTTATTCTATCTATCTTGGAACAACCTTAATATTACATTTTGAAACATAAATAATTGTGTTTTTTTGTGGTTATGTTGATTGAAAAAACAAACATTTATCTTAAAAACAGACATTTTTTTATTATTTTAACGATACTCTGTTTATGCTCCCAAGTTGGTGCTAATCAGCGATGGAGGTCATACATTTTGACTAAACTCATTAATTTTGTCGATCATTGCTGATAATAAAAACGTTAAAAAAAATTAAAAAATCATATATTTATGAAAAAATATATATACAATTTTTTGTAGCTAACGCAGAACACCCTTACAATAACGTTCTAAAATTTTAATAATCAGTTTTAGGTTATATGTTCCAAAATCCACTAGAAAGTATTTTTTATTGTACCCATTAATATTTTTCACATTTTTTTATTATAAAGGTGGAAGAAAAAATATAATGTGATAGACAAGGTTTTTTAGATTCCCAGCTAGAAGAAAATTTTTTTAGCATTTAGGACCTGTCTTACCCTTTATTTTAAGACCCAACAAGCATTTTTTGAAAAAATTAGAGGCTTTTTGACTATTTTGTTCCCTTTAAATCATAGAAAATTAATTAATAATTTATTTTCGCTAATGCAGTAATAAAATGTATAAATATATCAGTTATAAGAAAGTTGATAAATTTAATCAATGAATTTATTAATTATATTGTTATATTTATATACTGAATTTTACTTCGTAAAAAAAGTGTATACTCGCATATTTTTATCATATAAGTTAACGAGATTTTATTTGTATTCCTTCTATATTTTTAGTTTTCCATGTCGCTTGTTCTTTCTTTACACCAATCGTCTCCATCGATTATTATACGATACACTCGTCGCCTACGGCAGTCAACCTTACGGAAAGCGTGGAAGGTATAACGATATCATACATAACCCCATGCCGAACTCACATAAATATTCTAATAACTTTGGAAACTAATATGATTGCATTCAGCGGGAATAATATCCTGTTTCGAGAAGACGCGACTTGTTTACGGAATACGTAATGCCTAAAATTGGTTCTATATTGTTTAGACGCGTTTCCATTCCGTTGCATAAAAATGCACTTGGAATAAAATTATGAATTTTAAAAAAGTAAATTAATACAGATGTTCCGTATCATTAAAGGTAATTTCGTAAATTATTTAAATTATTTAAAGTGATAATTAATTTATTGTAATAAGATATACGTTTAAATTTATGTACAAATTTATTTATCTGTACATAATGTCCAAGAAATGTTATTTTAAATATTAGTTAGTGGTTGAACAGCGGTCGTGAACATAAATTTTCAAAATAGGTACTCGAATGAATTTGTAATTTAAGTCCACCAAGACACGTTGATAAAGAGAACAAGGAAGTGGGATTGAAAACAAAAGGCCGACGTTTCAATTAAGGCCCTTATTAGTTAGCAATAATAGGCAAGCTGACTCCTTCGGCCCACCGAGAGAAAGTGAGGGAGAGAGGTCGCATTTACCATTCCAGAGCTTTTCAGTGCTTAGTACGGGGCACAAGGTCCGCTAGAGTTGTTTGCGCTCAGTCCGGCTCTTACGATATTAAGGGCTGACTAGGCACTCGGCCGCCTAACTCCTTCCCAAACAGCGACGCGCTTATGCCCTCTTTCTGCCCCCGAGGCTCTTCCTCGACCGTACCCTCCTGTCTCTCCGGGACCTGGGACCTGACCTGTTGGTCGTTAAGTCGATTGATTTTCTCGAGAGTCTCCTTTCTCGTTACCTATACCAATCCTGGGATCATATATGGACGCCCGGACCAAGCAGCTGCATCCTTACACTTTGTAAAACTCACCACGGCACGATCATGGATTGTTGAATTGCAGAGTGCGCAACCTCGGTATATATTTACTAAGCATTACACCGATATACTAGAGGCGCTAGGCTAAGAAGTCGTTTTACGACCAAGCATTATCGGGCTTCCCCCTTGCTTCACCATCTTCTCCATTGGTACTTTTCCGAAGTTACCTTATTACGCGGCTCGGAGCTGTAAAACCGACCGTTTGGCTTCCCAGTTCCTTACGCTCGCTTTTTTTTTGTTTAGACTCCTGGCCTCACGAGTTCTTCGACCTTAATTTAGCGATCCTGATCCTGAATACAATTAAACTTTATACGCCTACACGTGCATCTCCATCATAAAATCTTTCTTGTGTACGTTCAGATTATTCGAGATAAGTAGATATGTATTTCGACGTCGTATCGTCGTATTTATAGGCCTCTAAAGTCACTTGAGTATAGAAAAAGAAAGGGACGTTTACGTCTAATTATATTAAAAATTTATAATAAAAAGCCATTAATAATATGTCGTTCTAGATAATTGTAAACAGATTAATGGAATTTATGTGCCATATGCAATTTAACAACCGAATAACTTTTTCAACTTCAATTAATAAGCTATTTATAATATGTTTAAATTTGAATGTTATATTAATTAATAAGGATTTAAAATACAGTCTAATTATCATATAAGAAGAATCATGTATAACATCCTCGATATATTATTTGGCTAGGAGAAAAGAACACGAGCACCTCGCCCGCAAAACCTTATCAACCAGCCTGCGTGTTTCCTAGCGACCTCAACAAAAGCCTCTTTATACGGCTATTCATTGCGTAGTCGGTGCCATATCACGTCTATGCGAATTTCGCGGCTCGTCCGGGTGTCGCCGCGCTTACGATACGCAAAACCAAGGTTGGGGAGACCAGCACGACATCTTGTATTGTCAGATACCGGCTACACGACAAATTCATAATTGCGTTAATGCGGGTGCGCGTATAGTCCCCTTGGCGAGGTTTGCGGCAAGAGGAGCCTTCCTTCGCGTCTGCTTCTTTGGAGGCTCGTTAATCTTCGCCCGGAATTAATCCCTGAGAAAGTCCCGCACACCATTGTGCATTCTTAGTCGATGAATTGTTAATTAAATTACTGGATGCATCTAAAGAGTTTTATATATAAATTTTGGGTTACGATCATATAAATTTAAGAATTTTTCATTTTATTAGACACCGTAATTTACGTAACTATATAACAATACACACTGGTTTTAATTGTAAAAAAAGGATGTGACATATTATTACAATGATAACAAAATATAAAAAAACTTTGATATTCAATAATTTAATGCGCGGCAATAAAATGATGGCTATTAGGCACTCGAAATAAAATGTATAATAAACAATAATTATGAAAATTCATAAGACGGTGTATGGTACAGAGGACGTTATAGACGGTAAGAAAAGTTTGAAAGACCATTAAATAATTCTCTCACACCTATAATCAAAGAGTACGCGTGGTTGGTTGCGCGAAGCGCTTAAAAAAGCACATCCAGATAATAGAGCCATTAAATCGAGCAGCTTCCAGCGAATCACACACACGCTTGCGCGCTTACCCCTTAATTATCATAAACGTCGGCTCTCGAGCGGGGAAGATTGGAGCTTTACACACCCGACGATAGCTCTGCAGAGGTGAGAGGGAGGAGAGGGAGAGAGAGGGAGAGAGAGAGGGCGATAGGTAGCCCTGAATGGAAACGAGATAAAATTCTACAACGAAGGTAGAGAGAGAGATGGCGAGAAGATGAAAGTGCGCGCAAACGAGCCGAAATAAAACAGTGATATCGAGGCATTTCACGCACGAGCGGGAACGTTTAGCAAATTCAACGTGCGTGCCGGCAGTCGACAGCTTCTCTTTTGCTCCTTTCCTTCCCTGAGGTTATCTGCAGCACAGTGTATTCAGAGCCGCAGGGGCCGCCCGCTCGCTGAAAAATACTCTTCTCGCTGACACCTGTAGCTTCGGCCTCCCTCGATTCTACATACGTGCGTTTGCCCCTTACTCCCTCTCACTCTCTCTCTCTCTCTCTCTCTCTCTCTCTCTCTCTCTCCACTGCTGCTCCTACTGCCTCTAGTTTCCAAACGTGCGGAGAGCACGGAAAAATGCGAAAATCGACTCTCTAACAGTGGGTAGAGGAATCCGCGAGTGAAACCTACTCGTTTTATCGACGATAAATATCAATGGGGCTACCTCGCTCGTATGCGAGAGAGGGAAATAACACTCCATGCAGTTTATACAGGGAGAAGGTTTATTATCGAATTTGCGCATTGCGATGACAGCCCATGAAGCTGTTACACTCAATTTTCGCTCCTGAAAACGTCATTCGTCCGTTTTCGGCTGTCGGTGATACCGGCGTTGACTAGAAAACGCGATAATGGATCGCATCGCTGCGAGGCAAATTTATTTGAGCAATTTATCACTCGCTGTATCGAGATAAACGAGGTTATTTGATTCTGAGAAATTGGTTGTTCCTTTTATTTTAAATTTCGGTCGATTTGCGATGACGTTTATTTGAGTATGATGAATTTTAAGACTGAAAATAAAACAAACACTTGACGTATGTGTCATTAAAATAAATAATTAGAATTCTTCTAAGATAAAATAACGGTCGTTAAATCCATTTTATATAACATAATTTAAAGTAATGTATAATGTAAGCAAAATAATTAAGTCAACAAATATATTCATATTGGTGATATAAAAATAACATAATCGAAACTATCTTACCAATGTTCACACATCAATTGAGTAAAATATTATATTATTTTATCGAGTATATTATATCAAAATATGATTGTTTTTCGAAAAAACTTGATTTATCTCAAATGTTTGCTATTATTGGTAAACGTTACTTGTTTGATTACAAATCTGTCGTCTACAGTTAAATTAGTGATAAGTTTAGAGATAAATAAAGAGGAAATGATAGTCCGAGTCGTTATGGAAGTGTAGAAGCTTACACTGCGGGCGAAAGTAACGTGCCCGTTCAGGCTCCACAAGTGGTGGACTTTACGGGACTTAAGATTAATCCCCATAATTACCCCCCAAGCTTGTAGTCCTTCTCTGATTTCGTTTTTGTAGAGCCACCGGTATACGCGCGTAAGCTCCGTACGCGCCTTTTCACCTCCAGGGGCAGGAGATTCGCGCGATTCATTGACGACGCGCTCATTCGACCATAAAGATATTTATCAGACCGGTAACCCTGGTCATCCTTTACTCTCAGCCCACCAGGAGACTGGGAAATTGGAGGATGGATATACTCTTTGTATCTCTCTTTCTCTCCCCTCCCCCTCCCCGCCCTACTCCGCTCGCCACACTCTTTCTCTCTCAATCTCTCTGACTCTCTCATGTTTCCCTAACGCTGGGCGGACGAAAAATCAATTACTCGTGATTGTGTTTTATGTGACTCCTCTGGTTTAACGCGATTAACACCCGTTAGAGTGGAATGATTTTTTGCCGCTCATGCTATATTACTCGACTGGATCTCTTTTCCTAAAATTTATGTGGGTGAGGGAAACGTTCTAGATAACCGAGGGACGGGAAATTGCTTTTAAGTGATTTTCGACGCCTATTTACGAAAAATTTGTATCTTTTTCTGTAAAACAAATGTCAAGATAATTTCCATAGATTTACTGTAAGCAAGTAAGGGTAGAGTCGAGGTTAACAAAATATTATTTCAAACGTACACTTTAAGTATACTAGTCAATTATGAAATTTTTCATTAAAATTAATATACATATATTCTTCAATATATTAATACTTTTATATGTATTTCAAAGGGTTTTTTAAAAAATCGTAATGTCTTTAATTTCTAGAAAAATATTTGATGATAACTTATTAAACATTTGTCATAAAATGAGAATATATGATTTTTAGCGAATTAAGGTCAGTAAAAGTTCATTGAAACCATCATGTAATTTTCAATCTAAAAGGTTCTCTATTATTTTGTATAGGATGCGTATATTTTGAGTTACATGGTCATAAAATTGGACAAATAAGTATAAAACAGCAAAATTTGTATTTTTTGGTTATTAATAATTCTAATTAATATCTAAATTATGCATTAAAAAATTTGTTTACATATTCTAGGTTCAAAGAGGAGTTATTTAGCGGTATATTAATAACTTTAAAATTTTCATTTGTTGATTTGATATAATAGATCTCATATCGTGCCCCATGTGTATATATAATGCGGTTCTCTGTTAAATCAAGCGACTATAAGATTTCTTTCCTATAAATTTGAGAAAACTGTTTCCTATACATTTTGGATATTGATGTAAATTTTAAAAGCTAAAATTTAATAGTTTTGATATTCAAAATCAAAACTGGTAATTTTAATATTTTTTAGGTTTTATATTGTTAATTTTTAATTGTTTACAACTCAAAAATGCCTAATCCAATTTAAAAACAGCTAAATACTTTTTTTAACTGTAAATTACGTAAAGTTTTAAAAAAAGATTGTTTAACATCATTGAGTGTACCGTTCCAATTCAACATTAAAAATTGTAGAAATTGTGAAAAGATATTACAAGTTACCCTATCCGAAAAAGTCATAGAAGTAACTTCAAATATACTTTTTAAAATATGTTAGTCACATCATGGTCTTACAATTAGGGAAATTGCAAAAAATGTAGAATAATAAATCAACGTATTATGAGATATTGAATATCAAATATTATGTGACAGTTATTGTACACAGTATTTGATTAAAAAATGTTTACTATCTAAATTAGAAATAAAAAATAAAAAGAAAAAGAATCAATAAAATATAGAAGTTAGAACCGATAAAGCAGATATAATATTAATAAGATTATACAACATAAACTTACAAGTATGCACTTATAACAATCAGGTCTTGACAATTAAGCAAGTGTTTTTCACAATTACTTCATTCGAAATAGTTGATAAAATTATTTAGATCGATTATTTAGAAATAGTTGTTCAAGTGAAATAATAATTTATTTATAAGGCTGCTAATAAAAACTTGCTTTTAAAAGAAAATGCGGAATGCTGTATGCTAGGTTCACTGCGCTGTGAACTTAATTATATTATATTGTTTTACCCAATATCCAAAATGTGTAGGCGAAGAGTACGTCAAATATATATTAAATTAATATTATGGTAAATATGTATATTTAGAAAAATACGTTGAACTTAAGTGAAAGAAAGGTGTGTCAATAGATTTACTTTTAGTAAAACTATGAAAAGTTATAAATCTATAGAAAGTCGTCATTGCCTTACTCGGAAACGATCCGAGTTGAGTATAATAAGAATCGATATCTTAATTAGCGAAGTAAACCAGACTCGGGGTGGAGATTCGGGGTCCAAGCCTGACTGAGAGAAAGCATTATCTCGTTCTCCCGCTCTCGGCGTGCCTTCCGATCGGGCCGTTGAAGCGGCCAGGCAGATCCGGGGGAAGCGTCGGGTGTGGACGCCGGACCGGAAACGCGAAGCCCTCCGGAGCGCGACGTCCCACCGGAAGTACCATTCACGCGGGCCAGCGTCGTCGACGCCACTGATACGCCGCTGAATAAACAATACCCTGGCCAGCTACCCCGAAAAAAGGGAATCGAGAGTGGTGAAAAAAAGGAAAGGGAAAAAAACTTTCGACGGACGTGGCCCGGCCTTGTCTGCGCGCACTCCCCGGAGTTTGCTTACATTGAATTTCGCCTTTCTCTTCCGCGGCCTACGCGCCTACGACTTTCGGACGGAAATTCGTTTCACGACTCGTCGTTTCCCCCGGATCACGAGCTCTTTTCACTCATTTTCCGTCGAGCCGCAGATTTCCAGCGGTGCGTGATTCTGATTTGTCCGGTCGCTTTCTTCATCTGTACAACGTTCAATGCCTCCTCCATCCTCTAAGAAAAAAATCAATTTTAGTTTGTTGTAACCGATGGAGAGGTCTCAAACAAATTTTTAAAAGCTGATTTATATAATTTTTAAATATTATAAATTTGGGAAAATCAGTTCTTGATGTAATAAACTACGTATAAATACGTATACTTAATAATGTATATATGTAAAATTGAACATTTTCTACATGTCTGTAGTTGTGCATTTACTATTATAGATAATACAAAATACTCAAAATTATAAAATAGAAAATTTTGAAATTTTTAATTTTTCGGTAGGTAAGATAATGACTGAGCTACACTTGCGTTAACATTCTAGAGAAATATTTGGATTAAGATATTTCGATTAATTTTGACGTGAAATAACGATTCCGGGTAGGCGAATTAACGAAATGCGACAGTGGAAGGGGCGTGAGCCACGTACGTAGTTAGAGAGTGAATGCTCGCGATTTTAGTGGCTCTTGACTAATCCGATAAAGTGCTAGGCGTGCACGAATTGCTACTTCTTGTGAGCACTGGCACCCCGGCCAATAGGTTATGACGCTGAGTGTTCTGTATTGTCTAATAAACTCATATTATGACGGCCATTCATGAGCTGACTGGCATCGAGTACTAACGAGATTCATTCCTCTGTAACACATCGTGCCTCTGTATCAAACGTAATTTTTCTTCCTCCAACTATTTACCGCTGATTGACACTGGCATTAATTGGGATGGTTCATCGGAAAGAAAAATACAACTTACCTAAAATATATGACCTCTTATTTATCGGGAAGAAAGCTGGAGTTGGGATTTTCTATTTCTATAAATATGTATAAGCTTTGCACAAGTGGTTGGCGATCTACAAATAAATAAAATAATTTGGATGAACAGTTTACTGTTATTGTTTAGCAAATATATCTTTAGAAATATATTCTGATTATACTAGATTTATTATTGTGAAATTGGTGTATTTGAACAACTTGTGTAAAATTATAAGTGAAAACGTCGAAAAATGTCTAAGAGTGTTATTTTCGTATGGGAAATTATTGCTACTATATCAATATTGATATTATTGAGAAACATTCTAAATAAATGTGAATGTAGATTTGGACAGCTGTCATTTTATCTGAAAATAATTTCATCTCTGACCACATAAACACACTCATACCTGGTTAGATTCGACGATTCGTATCGACCTCGGTATTCGCTCTTCTCTCAATTACTTCAAACGCACTCGTCGCCCGGGTGACGCGGTGCTCTTTAGTGAGTTTCTCTACTCTCTTCCACTTCGAGCTCAATCGAGTACGGCGCCTAGGTTCAATTTCACCGCAGAGTATTTGCTGGCAAAAGGAGAGAGAGTGAGAGAGAGAGAGAGACAGAGGATAGGAGCTGTGCTCTTTGGCTTCAGCTTGACCTCTCATTAATCACCAAAGACACCGGAGGGTTCGTAGTCTTGCGCACACGAGAGAGAAAGAGAGATACCGAGTGAGAGAGAGAGAGAGAGAGAGAGAGTGAGAGAGAGAGTAAGAGAGGTGGAGAGAGAGAGAGAGAGAAGTAGAGTCGTACAAGCTGTGTAGTCGACCGCAGCGTTTGACCGTCGTCGCCTTGCGGACGAACGGCGCAGTTGGTCTCGGTGGGAACACCTTCGTACGGGACGGCGGTCCCGTAATATAGCGCGCAAAGATGAACCGCAGATTCAATTCAAATCGAGCGGACCCCAGGCTCGTTAGACCGGCAAGCAAACTTTACCCAGCGCGTCTTCCGGACGCTGGCGCTAAATTGTGTGTCTTCGCCGGGTTACCCTTTCCTGCGTGTTTAGCTAGTGATTTTCACCATTTTGATTTATCCTTTTAACTGTATTATAAATCACAATGAAACATTTCTATTTTAATCAAGGCAACGTTTGGAATTGTCTGACTATATGTGAACATTAACTACTTATTCGCGCTTACAGTTGAACCTGAATAAATAAATATACCTGTATATTAATAATTACACTTTCGTTATAAAGAAAATTGTAAGTTTGTAGTTTAATATATCTTTCGAAAAAGCCACGGTAAAAAATAATTTTAATTTTACCGTAATATCAGTACACAGTAAATCAATAGTATTACAGAATAACTTTATTTTTATACTCGTTAAATACGTGTTATACGTATATTAAGCCTTTATAAGCTTTAAGTAATTATTCTCAAAATAATGTATTTTGTTCATTGCTAATTTTTTAAGTGTAAATGTACGAGCGCGAACGAGCGTGTGTAGCTATGTATATATAGATAAATATAAATGGGGGTATCGAGCCCTACTGAAAAGCAAAGAGTTCGCATTAGTACTCTCCATCTCGAACCTTTGACGAATACACACGTCTTAAATGTTTATAGTATCATCGAATAAATGACTGTAATCAATAGATGTGAATTATTTATTTCTCAACCTTCTAAAACAGCAGAAGTGGGTTCAGTAACCAACATCGCGCACCATGTTTACTACAAGGACGGGAAAACCGGCACTTTCAGGTGAAAAAGAGGAGCAGTATGGAATAGACGCCGTTGAACAATACAAGCAGACGTGTAAGCGTCCAGCAGCGATAGTACTGTATGTTTGACTCTGTTTTATGTAAAGGTACATCAGATTTCAGAGTTCATGTATTTTAATAGTAATAAGCCTATAATATGTAACATTTTGTGTTTAATATTAAAAGTGTTAAAACAAAGTCTTTAGTTTTTATAACCATAACAAATGTTTGTGAAAATTATGAAAAATGCTGTACATTCAAGCGTCAAATCTTATTAAAAAAGGAGACTTAACGTAATCTCCTCTATCTGCTTGTAACATGATATATAAGTCTTATTTATACAATATTACCATATTCGAATTATCAAATGGTAAAAGTAATTGCAACACTATTGTATGCTACATAACTGTACGTAAGGCTTTAAACCTTAATAGAGATAAAAATAATAGTTGTACAAGATGTAACTTTAATACAAGACTAGTAGTGTGTACAAGATTAGTAGTAATAATATAGTGGTATGAAAAGTAAAGGATGTAGGTTTTATGTTCTAATTATACTTGTAATTAGAAATTACTATTCGGGGAAATGCTTTTTCGTAATATGATATGATGAAGTGTAAACGAAGCCATATGCATATGCCCGCGTGTGCAAACACACGCACACGTACATACAGTGAGAGAGATCCGCAAAGGATGTATGTAGTAGTAGATATAAACGAAAGGCGTAGATGTACATCAAAGTAAGCGATAAGTGTCGCATCCTTCATCCAGGCGTTTGGTTGAAATCCCTGCGTATACACCCGGCATAACTAGAAACCAAACGAAAGCACGATTCAAATCCTAGCGGGTGAAATCAAATTGATGAGGCAACTTGGAAGCGCGGCGAGCTACTCAGTGGTAAACGACGGTGTTGGAGGTGGAAGAGCCAGGTCGTACCCCTCTCCAATCCCCCTTTACCAGCGAGGGCTAGTATACACACCGATTTCACGCCAGGCCCCGCACGCGTATACACAGACCGGCGTACCGCCTCTCTCGCCTCGAGCAACGCGTCATTCCCATGTGAGCGTGTGTCGGTGTGTCTGCATCCGCTGGTACGCTTAATCGCGGGATTAACTGACTTGGCAGGTAAACTATGCTATTGCGAGTGGAGGATAATCCCGACCCGAAATCTTACCATTCGTATGACCATTAAGGCGTCCTTCCCGAGACTCGAGTTTCGAGTCCCGAGTCCCGAGTCCCGAGTCCCCGAGAAAACAAATCGACTGCCGGTACATCCCGCGTCTTAGGATCTTGCTTCGGCATCTTTTGCTGTGTTTAGTCTCCAGGCTCTAGCTGCCCCTACTCCTCCCTTACTCTGGATACTCAGGGACAAATCTTATTAATGCAAACTATCCAATATTTCGAGAGTTTTAACCAAGATGTATTAGGATTATCGGTAAATCTTCTTTTTGAAATTTAAATTTTACAACGTCTACTCTTATTGCAATGCATCCCTTTGTAAATACGTAAATATAACTATTTTATTCAATTAGCACGCATTAGCTAGCAAAATAAATAATGAACGGCATTTTATAGAGTAAAAAAAGTTAGAATCGTAATATTAGAGAGAGAAAAAGAACAAACGATTGAGAATATCTTATCGGAAGATTAGCCAATATTTAACGCAAGTGGCAGATTAAAAATTAGTGTGAAATGAAAGGAGCTGCATGAAAGCTTCGGGAAGCGCAGTAGAGATGGATTTCTGAATTCAATAATCGGTAATAATACAAAAGAGGTTGAAAATCGGAGCAGAGCGTCGGATCCGGGGTGAGTAGCGCAGCGTACATACGTATATACGAAGGACGATTGACTTATTTGATTCGATTTCGCACGAGTGCAAGTTTCTCGCAGATCTGGGCGAGGGGGAAGGAAGCCGGCGCGTCCCTTTACCGCACGGGTGGTATACATGGAAGATAGAAGGCAGCAGCCGCGCGTTTTCTCCGGAGAATGGAAAGAGGTTATAGGGAAGGAAGCTTTATGGTACACCGCAAAACCAACAAACGATATGCACTGGAGAGACGTAGGTCTGACGTATCGTATCGCGCCCGTAGTTGCGCACGCAACCACACATGTGCAAGCGCGAAATGGCACTATGGATATCACAATACTGGGGCCGAGACCGATGCCTCTCAATGGAACGAGCAATGGAACTAGCTGCGCTCGCAGGCCTACTACGCTTAACCGCTACGTCAGAGTTAAAAGTTTCCCTTGCGCGGGCAAATGGCGCACTTAGCCAATGCTCCTCCGTCCTTGCGGTTAAATGAATCAGTCACTCACTATTTTGATAATGAACATTTTCTTATACTTCGTACTTCATATTTTATACTATAATGCTTGTATAAATAAAATATCGCCCTATTGAATTATTTCAACTCCAGTATTCTATATCTAACTGCCTATATATACTTACTTAACTTGTGTGGTAGAAAGCATTTTAGTTTTCATCTACTTCTCTCTCTCTCTCTCTCTCTCTCTCTCTCTCTCTCTCTTTGTGTGTGTAGGTGTATTATTAAAAAACTGCTTATTACATATTGTAATGGTAAAGTGGGCAGCGCGGTTTCGACCAGTGATCTATGTGGTCGAACCGAAAAGGTAATCAGCCATTTACGTTACTATAATTTATACCAGCAAAATAATCATTGATCGCTGTTGGAAAAGTATCGGCCAGGCATACGTATCTTTTCTTTTTATCAATTGGTCATGAAGAGTGCCGTGGAAACCCAAAGTACGCAAAAGTCAACGCTGACAACGGTTCGAACCTGAACGAAGACGACGAATATGATATAAGTGTAGCGATCACCGCGTTGACTTCAGTGACTACGGTGACGACTTGAGCGCAGCGACAATGCCATCAACACTTTGACTCGTCAACAACTACGTAATAGCTCCATACGTCTGTGTGCTTGCGTATATATACGGTCAAAAAATATACCGTTTTATATTTTATATACATATATTGATGTATATAAAAGTATATATAATATATAAGTAGAAAACAATTTAAGTTTCCAAGTAAAAGCTAACGTTTGAGACTAGAATTATTTAGTTTAATTTCTATATGCAGTATGCGTATGTGAAATATACAATATTTCGTATACAAAGGAAAAATTTGAATAAAATTTTTTAATTTATTTGGTATATTAAGTTACAATTATTTAATACAATAATATAAAAAGCAAAGAAAAAAAGTATACTAGTATAAAATAACGTAAAATTACGATGCATCTTTATTAATTTATTCGAGTATACAGGTTTTTCAAAAATAATATTTTACCAACGTTAATGTTATATTTGTAATGTTTTAATAGAGACTTATGGAACATGTACTCTTTTAACATATAAATTGAGCACTAATAATATTTACTAGTTAAAAATATACGTATGAAAAATTAAGTGGAATGTTCAGATTTTCCAGCATACGGATTTCTTAGCTCGGAATTATCGTCACCGAGAAAAATTTAAGGTTCAATAAACTTGTAATCGTTACTCAAAAAGTTAAAATCCCGTGGAATTAAGAGCTTTTAATTGAATTTTTATTTGTCCATGTAGTTCAACTGTTTCAAAGTTAGGTTTGATTAAAAAATCATCACAAGTTAGAATTTATTTTTAATTATTTTTTAATTATTTTTTTTTCAACTCGATAATACATGCGTGTGTTAATCACACTATGTTTAATGGTTTGATTTCTACTAGATACATTCATATTATACAAGTGGAATCCATTTAAATATAAAAATAATAATTTTTAAGGTAGAAAGAGGAAAAAAAAGATGATTTTGCAGCAAGCGTTGGTTTGTTAAATGAGCGGTTAGTCAAGGCGCCGTGCCGGGAACTCTGCAGGGGTCGAGTTTGCGCTTGCACCACCTCCTTTGGGGGTATAAATAGAGGTGACGTAATTACCGAGATTAATGCGGTTTCGAGGCTTTTTGGCGCCGCTGCCTTTTATCTCTACGAGGCATCGCCTCGCGCTGTAGCTTCTTCCTCTCGCGAGCGAGACTCCCGGTGTGCCCCTCCTTTTCGAGAGACGCCGGAAAGTAATTTGAGTGAGCGCGGTTTTAAATATTACTTATCCCCCGTGGTTCTTTAGGATTTAGCGGTACGAGGGATTTGCCTCTGGGCGACCATCTATTTCCCAGGTGCCTTTGACATACGTCCGCGGGACGAACGTAGACTTATTAAGCTATGGAAGTCGATTTCGGTTTCTCCCCAGATTCCTGCTCTCAAATCAAAAATATAATTTGCTTTTCTTCTCTCGTTTATTTTTCATTTTTACCATTTCCAATTGAAATGGATACAAGTAACTTATTATATTTCTTCTCTTGTAATAAATATCAACGTTCAGGAATATACCTATACATGTGAACTTCTATTCAGTAAATAATATCACTAAAATAGTTACTTTATTTACTTAATGGGTTATGTGCTTGACAAATATAATATCAATTAACCTAGGTATTTTTTATGATAATTTATATTAGCCAGCAGCGATTCCTCCCAAAATATATCAAAGAAAATAGTCGCGTATAACTAAATTATCTTCGTATTTTGACAATCTCAGAATCTCGGAACAATCAGCGTTAATGAGCCCGCGAGGTTTTGTATTGACGAAACTCAATTACAAGTTCATCCCGGCGTGAAGGAGAATAGAGTTGAGAGAGAAAAGCCAAAGACAACGTGGTAGTGGTCGACAGCTTCTTTCTTAGATTCCTTAGGAATTCCCCTCGACTTTCTCCAGATAGAACAGAAGCTTGTGAACGAGAAGAAGGCAACCGAAAAAGAGAAGTTCTCAGGGTGACACCTGCACTAACCATCGAAAACGCCTGTCGTGTTCTTCTCGTTTTCACAGACTTTTCGAAACTTTTTCTTAAGTTACAGAGATAGGTATGGAATACCGATAATTATACGGATCATATATTATAATAAATAAAAATAGTGATTATTCCGCACACTAAACCAGCAATAATAAATGTAGTTAATCAAAACAATCATAAATTAAAGATCCTTTTTTAAAAATTGTCTGTGATTGTCTTTTGCACAATTGTAAAAGAAATAATGTTTTGTAATTTATATATTTAAATAAATGTTTTAATAATAATTTAATATCGTTTAGATGACGGTATGGCCTCCGTTGCTGATTAGCACCAAAAAGAGCGACGTTAAACTATTAAAAAAAGATAAAAACGGGAATGTACAAGAGTAAAAATTAATTTACGATTAATCGTTATACTATATTCGATGAATGGTTTTAATTATCTGAGAGTACCTTAATTCAGTAATTTGCGATAGCATTATGTCACTCTGAAATAACTAAAAAAGTAGAAGAATGAAGAAGTGAGAGGAAAAATGAGAATAGGAAGAGCTAAATAAAAGAAGAACTTCCTCCTTTAAAACCAAAAACACCGACGACTCGGTCCTTTCTATTTTTCGTCTCTTGCGCTCTTTCCTATGGGTGTCGTGACGGTACCAACGACGACCCCCTCCCCCCTAAAAAACAGAGACAGAGGCATCCCACTATTCACCTCCTTGAAAAAGACCCCTTCTTAAGACGCTGCCGTGGCAGCCGTACAACGCCGAGACAATGATATCGCACGAAGAAAGAGAGCAAGAGAGAAGGAGAAAGAAAGATAGACATACAGATATATAGATATAGGGAGAGAGAGAGAGAGAGAGAGAGAGAGAGAGAGAGAGGAAGGGAGATGAAGAGTACACCGCTTTATAACTCCCGGCGGGTTGCTTGGAACCCCAGCGAAATTAATATCATAAATAATATCGTAAAAATACTGCAGTAGTGTCATCCTTTTTCGTTGCTGCGCTTTCTTCGCCAACTTCGTTTCTCTCGCTTACTTTTGCGCGTAATTTTTCGCTTTTATTCTTTAGGGTTGTGGTGGCGAATCAGTGCGCGTTTGTAGTCACAAATTGCCTGGATGTTTAGCAGAAAAAACAAATGTTGTAAGATATCACGAGTTTGTAGTTATAGTACCTTTCTTTTTAGTATTTTTACTTACCGCGATAATTTCATAATTTGTTTGATTATTTGAATAATAATAGTAACTAGCTCGAATTTTGCAGTCACCTGCAACGTTTAATCCGTAATTTTATATGTTTTAATAAGCATCTTGATAAATATTTACTTATATAAACATTCCGTTCGCTCGTATTTTCGAAATGAAAAAATGTAACCAACATTACGATATACTGTAATAAAAATTTTGGATGTCTATTCAGATTCTTTCTCAAAATCAAAATATAATGATAGAGTGTGCTGCTCACGTGACAAAATCTCAAGTCGACGTATAATATACAAGGATAAAGCAGCCGCACTCCCTAGATTCGCGAGGGATGGAGAAAGCGCAGCGTGCGCACTATTATGCGCGTGTTATGATGCTTGGTCCCCTTGCGTATGACTTTACGTCGCTCGCAAATACGGCAATATAATCATTCTGATGGCACAAAGCGACTGCTCCTACTTCTCTTCTGTTTTGCGCGTTTTGAAATCTCCCCTTCTCTACCGTCAAACGTTGATGATACAGACGATATGACGTACGCGCTCAACGCTAATTCGCGCCATTGTTGCATTACGCGCAAACCTTGGAAACTAGGCGAGGAGAAAGAGCTCCACAGGTAGCTGAGTGCGAAACTTCCTTTGCTTTCTCTCGAACCGTGTAAGTGGTTTGCTACAGCCTCCTCGTTACAAATACTGTCGGTTCTACATTTCATCGAACGTATAAATATTGTCCTGCATTTTAACAGTTAACTTTTATATTAATTGAAGCTTCCTTTTTTCTGGGAAGACAAAATTTTATTGAAATTATATATTTATATTATATAAATTAAATGTGGAATTATGAAAATTTTTCAATTACAATGTTAATAAAACACAAATGTTTTTTTTACTGTTGAATTTCTTGTAACATGGCGTCTCAGTTTCCTTTAAGGATTTTCCCTACCGTTTACGTAGTAGCCAATCATTAGGTTTTTGGTTAAGTGCCAGGTTTGGAATAAGCGGAACGAGACAAAATGATAGAAAAAAAAAAGAAGATTTTAGTACTGGATAACCGCATCCTCAAAAGGTTGTCCTCATCCTCATTGGGCTGCATTCCAAGGCGAAGCCAAGAGTTAAGTCGAGTTTGGAGGAGAGAAAGAGGGAAGGAGATAAAGAGAATCAAGGGACAGAGAGGTGAAAGAAAAAGCGTATTGCTGCTTTGAAGGAGTGAGAAAGCAGAAGACTAGTACTCCTCTGCGCCGGAGGCTGCCTTTTAATGGAATTAAAAGTAAGCCTAAAGATAGTAAAGATAGCGATATTCGCTTTCGTTTATCTCGGTAAATACGCCATTATACCCCGTGGAATCTGCCTACTTACCTGTCATCCCATTTACCATACTTCGTTCCACTTGATGGAGGGGCTGGATATCCCTGAGCGGGTGAGTAGTGGTGCGATCCCGGAAGAATCTCTCAAGCGTTCTCCGCGAAAGATGAAAAGGCCATTTTTTTCGACGCTCTTTTCCCTCGTCGGTTCTCTTTAAAGCTTTCCAGTCCCTCGCGTTCTTCTCTTAAACTGCCACTGGAAAAAACTGAAAAAGTAGAGTGTTTAAAGTCAATAGGATCTTCCGCAGCTTACTGTGTTTGCTTATACTTTCATCGATAGCTTTGAATTGTGCGAAACCAACTAAGTTAACCATTATACACATTACATATTCCATATCGCATGTGATCTTTAAGCTTCAAGCTTCCCAGTGTTTTGACATAATTGTCGTAAATATAATTATCTAATGTGTTGTAGCTAGCATATATACGTAAAATTTAATTAAATTTTGGGTACTCGGATCAAAGGGAATGTAGCACCATCAATTTGGAGATGGTATATCGAAAGCAAATGCCTATACCACTAAACAATTATTTAACGCGCAGTAGTCTAAAGCTCGGTCTATTGGAAAATTTAAGAAAGCAGAGAGCAAATCCAAGACTGATCATGGGCTAGGAAAGTTCAAGTCGAGGTCCGCTCGCATCACGGGAGTGCAATCGTTCGGAAAAGGGGTGAACCGGGGTCTCCTTGTAAGTCCCCCTATTTCTAAACTAGGTAAGTTAACTAGTCCGTAAAGGAGAGAGCCTAGATGGATAGATAGTTGCCAGTTAGACGCAACACTGATACAATTAGATGTGATCTCCACACCATAACTCAGGCCTAATCTCACTTTCGGAGGGTGAGGGGTGGGGTTGGGTTGGGGGGGAGGAGGGGGGAGGGGAAAAGGCGAGGTGGAGGGTGAGAGGGCGGGAGGCCACACGGAGGGAGTTTTAGCCATGCCATCCGGAGTGGGAGGCCAAGAGGCTCGAGTCACTTCATTATTCATCCCATTCTGCGGCATGGCCCGGTTATCGCGGCGTACCCTTGCCTTACCCCGATTGCTGGCCGGATGTACCGGCCGAACGACGCGACGATGCCCAGCGGTCCGCGAATAGCTCACGAATTCTATGGTGTGAATCGGCCGCAGTACCTCGAGATATCCGTCCGATACCTATCGCCTCCGCCGGTCTCTCTTCCTCTCTTTCTGTCTGAACTTGAGCCTGGAGCCAGGGAGGACAGTGGAAAGGGGTTCCCTTGAATTATCGGCTCGGCTGGGCTTTCGACTCCGTTGAAATTCGATTTTAGGACTCCCGACACCCCTTCCGTTTCTTCCTGAATATCTAAGTTCCTTCGTGCATTCACGCGCGCTAGTTTTTCTTAAAAATATATTTTAGGGATCGAGGACATTTGGACTTTTGACAGTAGTTTTCAATTCGTACGTCTTACATTTACATTCGTTTTCATTTACTTACAATTCAAATATTGATTTTTCAATCTTTCTCGTCCCTTTGCTCATTTTCATAATCCTAATTGATTTAATTTAATTTTACGTAGAAAGTAATACTGAACTCTTTAGCGATACAGCGTTCTGCTATCCGATTCGAGGACAATGACGGTTTTTTAATACACTATGACACCATCCGCTATGAAAATAAGAAGTACAGTAAAGTCTCACTCGGTTACTCAGTTTTCCCGGCTAGTTATTGACTGAGTTGCTTTATATAGTCAAGGTTTACGATCCTACTAAAGTTACAGAATGGCTTTCATGACCTAGCAGTTTAATAAATGCATTTTTTGTTTAGATTTTGTGAAATAAGAATAACACTAAACTTGTTAGCCAATGATTCAAAATAATTAAATTTACTAAAATAGTTGAATTAGATTAAAAATTGTTGTTAAAGATAGATCAATAAGAGATATATTTATGTATTGAGTATCATGACTGAATAAGGTTATTCCTATTTCTTGTACGATTAAAGTTAAATAAAAAAAGCAGTGAGTGTGCATTTTTTCGAAATAGCACAATTCGTCTCGTCGGTCATGTGAATCATTTGAGAAAGCGTTTCGATTTCATTGGGTATAGCTAGTTACATGACTTGGAAATACAAGACGGCAATAGTTTCTGACCCATTTACCCAGATAGGTTTGTCTTTCCGGTATGCGGTAAAAGAAACCATACTATGTTACATTTTCCAAAGGGATACCCGATAGCAAATTTAAAATAATGCCTCGTGTAATGTAAAATTTATGTATAATCTGGAAAACCGAAAATTATTACAAAAATAGTAATCAACAATGAAATGGTTGTACTAAAATTACGTTTTAAATATAAATGATAATTAATTACTCAAAGGTGTTATTACTTATGTACACTGTAAAAAATGTTCGAAATTGCTATCAGTGTATACTTCTAATACATAGTAATAATAAATAAAATTAAATTCATGTAAAAGAAATGTACTCAAAACTTAAACATTTAAACTTGCTTAACTGTCTCCAAGAGAATTTCAAAGGAGAAACAATAGAGTCCTAGGCGTTAAAGACGGGTCTCTGCATTTGTAGGTGTAATCTTCTGTTTTTAAGAGAAAGAGAGAGCGAGAGAGGGAGGGGGAGGGTAAAACTAGCGCAACTAGAAGGGTGTACGATACAACGAAAGAGTAAGGGAAAAAGAGAGAGGGAGAGAGAGAGAGAGAGACAGGTAGACGAAGAGAGAAAGGATTCCGCGAGCGCAAAATTTCCTCTCTTCAAAACTCTTGGCCATTAAGCTTTTGTGTGTTTCGCCTGAGCCTCGGGGTTTCTCCGGGCCCGCGAAAGACCTTAGGCATTTCTGATCTCGCCTCTCTTCTACCTCTTAAATGCCAAACCCTCGGTACTCTAGTTTATCTGTCCCTCTAAGGGACTACCGCGAGAGAATATAAGGGAATCAGAGGGATGAACGCAGTCTCGACCATAATAGCTTTCTTTACACTCGACTTTAGCTTTAGAACGACTTTCGGTTATAAACATAATCCTGGTGAACATGCGCAGTTATAATTAATGCGTTATAAAAAAACGTATTTAATTAGGTTTTGTTTTATTTCGAGTTGTATATTCTTTTCCGTATGGTATCGAATGGGTTAATAGACTTATCGATGTATTAAAATAAGATAAAGTATTCATCACGTATTTATTAAAGTGATGTAAAGATTGCTTTACATCTCGGGTTTAAAAATATGTGTGTGCGTGGGGATGTATGTGCGGATATACCTCCTAGTTAGTCCTAACTGTTGGGCTGCATGACTCCGTTTAATACACACTGCTCTTCAACCTCGGAATATTAGTAAGTTTAGGGTGCGAAGGAAGCTACTACAGAGACCTAGAGGTTGACTACTAGAGCAGACCTCAGTGGTACGCGCGTACTCTACCAGTCGGAGCATTAGAGGCCCGGGGATGATCACTGAGTGGATCCACGCTCACAGCACACTAATCAAGACGCATGATTATAGGCCCCAGAACGCCTGCATCTCCAACCCTCTGAGACAGAAGTAGACACAGAGGATGAGAGAGAGAGGGAGAGAAAGAGAGAGAAAATCAAAGAGATAATGCCTTTTATACTGCTGAAGAAAAACGAGATACGTCTACTTCCTAACACTCACCCTGTAAAATTACAAGCTTCACATTTTTGTGTAACTGTAAGTAATGGTTAAAGTGTTCTCTATGATACGTAAAACGCAAAAACCTTATTTCTAATTGGAATTAACAAAGTTTAGTAGTGCAATCTTCGAATAAAACGGAAGGGTAAAAGTAATTGGGAACACAAATATGCATATCCATGTAGCGATTACGATGTACATTAAATTATTTACTTAAATTCAGTAAATAATAATATTAATGTAGAGTAAAAGTTGAGTGTCAAATAATATTGAGTATCACTAAGATTTGTAGGTGCAATCGCGCATGCTAAGTTAGTTTATTAATCTTCTTTCGAAATTAGCATCCGTTAGCTCGAGGCACAGTAAATTGTTCGAGAATGGCGCGACATTCTCATGTAAAGGCACGCCCGGCTTGCTTCGACTCGCGCCTTGTCGACGAGGAAAATGTCATCGATTTAGCAACGTTGCGGGAATTTCTGAGACCCGAAAACCACGCGCACCTACGCACGGGTACTATTTGAGGTTACGCTAAGCAAGTTAGCATAACCCCAACGTATCGCGTTAAATTATGCTCAGTGCCAACGTGCTCCCCATACGTGTGCTCGCGAGCCCGTCTACAACCAGCATCGTGCGCTACTGACAAAGACCGCCTGCATATCTTGGAAACAGAGCGAGAGAGAGGTAGAGAGTAACTGGGTGAGTGGGAGGGAGGGAGAACGATCTAAGCGTCGTAATCACCGTAAGCACCTCCAGCGCGTTGCTCATGTGTCACGGAATTGTCTTTTCAATCGTCGGCACCCTCAACCGTTTTCGAGACGGTTAAGTGAGAATTACGGTATCGTAAATGTTTTCCTTCGGTAATTTATTCATTTGCTTACTGATTTTAGGGAATACAGCCAATAACACCATTTCGTTTTATTTCTTACGTAATTTTTCTTACGTTTAAAATATGCATCACTAATTTTTTTCTTCACAGACACTTTTAAACTTTTTAAAATTGTTCTTATAAATGTATATATACTGAAAATAAGCTGCTAATTTTTGAAAAGCACAAGTATTGCTATGATTTCTTTTAAGAAGCAAAATTTATCAGTAGTATTCGATCGAATAGAATTAAAATCGAACATTTCTTATATTCATTTTGCGAAAAGTTTGATAATAATATAAGTACTAGATAAAACGGTTGGACTGGCAAGATCGGTTTTAACCTATAATATCGTTCATATCGTCTTACCTTCTTGAAGATCAATTGAAACAAGTGACAAAAGTTCGGGTTAGGTCGCAGTCTCGAGTCTTCTCGATTGCTCAACTGGGGTGTCCGAAGTGCGCAAGGCAGCAAGAGAGCGCTAACTTTATTCCTCAGGATCAGTTAAGACCGCGCTACAAAGGAGGAATTTCGATGTCTAAGAGGGATAGGATCGTTCGTTCGTTAATCTTAGGAGCGTTGAAGCGTCGTATTCGCAATCTGGGCAATTGGATACGAGACGATGTGCGCGAAGGTTGCTCGGGTTCACTGAGGTTCCAAGGGTCAAAAGCTAGTCTCTGTCCAGGTCAATTTCGCTTCAGCGCGAGGAAGACGAGACCATCCTTCTGTTGAGAGAGGCTCGTTTGTACTGGGGTCTTACCCTCTATTGCCCAGCGTTCCAATCATCGTTGCGAATTCATTCTTTTAATTGATTGCTGTTCTTTAATTTATAATTAACCCTAATTTATCTTTTAACCAAAATATTCCCTATTTTAATACAATTGTATTTTACCAAACTATGGAATTTCGTTATCTTGTCAACTATAATTAATAATTAATTGAATTTAATTTTATCAATCAAATATAAAAATGAAAATAGTTATAATTCATAATATTTACACAGAGATTATTATTGTTAACTATCTCCAATTGAATGAACTTGACGCAATGTAATTTTAATAATAAAGTTAAATAGTTTTTATATAATAAATTTGCGTTTACTTTACTACTAACTATTTATATGCATATTTGAAATTTGAATGGATGCAAATTAAGAGAAAACTTTACTATGAATGAATGATATCGATGATAAAGTTGTAAATAATAAAAAAATAAGCTATTGAATATGTTTGTTCGAAGAAAACAAGATAAATAGAAAGAAAAATAAATGAAATGGCATCGAGGTCAAACGAGGAGGAGAAAGATGCTCTCCGAGTTGGTAAAAGTTTCTTCGGTGTCCTGTACCAACGCCTCGCATATACATTCGCGAGGAAGAACTTCTCCCGACAGAGTTCCTATATATGACCTTCTCCACGTGCCCTTCTCGTGTCTCCCGACTGACACGAAGGAGGACATGAAAAAGCATCTACGTAGACGCGAGCCTACGTGTGTTTGCTTTTATTTAAATTGTAAGTTAGAGGCATCGACGAGATGCCGAACGACGGCCAAACTCTCCCGTCGACGCGCGGGCTTTTAGCGAATGGGAAAAATGTTTGCGCTAAATGGTTCGATCCCATATGGAAATGAGCTCTCCGCGTGGTACTGACTCCTCCGCTCTCGACTTCTGACTGATCTTCAAAGTACCGTTTGCTCTTTCTTCGCGCACCCCCGGCCCTTTTCGTACTTATGCCTCGAGCCGCCGCTCCCTCTTTGTCCCTTTTACTCTACGTCCTCATCTGCTGTCGTCTCGCTACCGAGAAAGTTCCCTACCCAGGTAAGGTAATTCAAATGTGATTTGCGTATGTATGCATCATCCCACCGTCGAATCGGAACCTGAATCAGAGATGAAGGCGCGCGGAATATCCTTCTGCCTCTTCTCCGCTTTTGCCTCGCAGCTTCGATGGAAGAAAGAGAAGGAAGGAGTTTCGTACCTCGCGTGAAAGGAGTCGATCGCGTCAAATTATCAGTGAAATGAATGCACCACCCGTACTCTAAATCGTTCCTCTTCTACCTTCGAATAATACGTCGCATAAATTATTATATCAGCTATTATTTACGTTACGACTACTTTCAACCACCCAAATAATGTTTATTTTTAATTTTCAACAAGTCGTTCAAATTTTAATATTTTGCCAGAAATTGAAGTGAGTTTAACAGTACTTTTTACGTTAGGCATATTCTCTTAAATATGTAGAGTGCAAATTCATATTTTACATACGTACCTAATTATGAGGAACATGTTTGAATAAAAGATTCTTTTTTATATTAAATAAATTCATTAGTTTATAAATTCCTTTTACGCTTCATTCGAATAATAGCTGAGTACAAAGTTATATTATTTTAAGAGCAATTTTCAAAACATAGATTAACACAATATATAATGTTTTATGTACCGAGGTAAACCCCTTAAAAAACTCTTTCTCTCTACATTCCACATTCGAATATGTCGATTCAAAGGATAGAGGGATGCTGCAGATTTGGGTACGAGGAGCCAATTGGTTTTCGCTTTCTCTCGGTTCTCTCTTCTTGGATCTCTGGAAAGTTCGCTGATGCCAAACCTCACACGAGGATTGCATTGTTTCGCAGGGCGGCGTTCGATGATAGCGACGAAGCAGGACAGACAGAATAAAAGCGAGAGAGTGAGAGAGAGAGAGACGGGAAGATAGAAAGGCGCGTAGCGATACAGGGTGAGGAAAACTGAGCGTAGGAAAGGTCCACATTTGCATACTCGTCAGCTGTGTTTCCTTCAACTTTTCCGCGACACCCTCTCTCTGACGGGTTCTCTCTCCCTCTTGCCACTCCCTCGGTAAAGCTTTAAAGCGCCATCGTATGCAGCGGGCACCCGAGATTCAGAGAGAGAGAGAGAGAGAGAGAGAAACGGTTTCGGGGATGTGGCAAGAAAGAGAGAAACCCGAAGGAGCGAGAGTAAAGCAACCCTGTATTTCTGGTCCCCGATTCATAATTGCAAATTTTCTACACCCAAGCGCGCCTTATTTATGCAGCCGTTTCCACACCTGGCCCCGCGACCTCCTACTCGCTTGTTCGCCGCTGATACACGTCACAGCGCGAGCGGGCATAAGTTACCTCGACTGTGCGAAATCTTAAGTCTCGGTGATTAAACTCATTGAAATAGAAATTGCTTAATTGGCCTTGCCGCGCGCCACAGACCGAACCCAGCTCTAATGGAATCTCAACACCCGAAATACGCGAAGCCACATGCAACATAACTACCACGATCCCAAGGACTTGCTAGTTTTCTTTTCTTTGAACAGTCCTGTTTTTTTTTATTCTTACTTTTCGCTACGTAGAGTATCAATAATTAATAACAATCTGAATAAAGTTCTTTGGTTTTATGTGAAGTAATACTCGTTAATTCGAGTACAATGTTCACATTTTACTTCAAAAAATAGAATTAATATACTTTGTTTGTTATTTGAAAGCACTATGTAATATTAAAAATTAAATCAAAAAAATTTAAATCAAAAAGTTCATTTAAAATGTTCTTTACACTTATGTACTGTATTTTATGCTTGTGTATTGTACCTCTTATAAGCTATATATTTCTATACCAATTACGTAAACACATTATTATATTTTTCTATGAAATGTTACATATTTGTGTTTTTTTTATCAGAACTTAATATAGCGGTTCATATATATAAACGTGTGTTTATGAAAATATGTAATAATTAGAATTATTTAAATCTTTCATAATTGTTAAAAAGAACCTAAAATGAGTTTTTGAACGAGCTCCGTATAATCATTGTATTGTTATTGGGACCAGAGATATATAATTTTAAAATTTTAATAAAGCGTTTATAATATTAATATCGTCGTTAATAGCTCTGCTGCAGCTTTCATGGATTCAAACTTTTATAGGTAACGTTTTCTAAATACTATGAGATAAGTAGTTCTGCAAAAAGTGCTTGCAAAGAGTATCAATTGATTACTTATAATTGTTAATGAAATGTTGTAAATAGTAATATAAAAAAATTAAGATTTCATCCACACATTAGTTGTAGAGTTATTGCAAACAAAAGTCTCGAAAAAAAAGTAAGAGTCTTTGCGTGCCTAAAAGTCGCAGTTCGGTCGTAGGACATAAATCGAAGCTGGTCGATTTATTTTATCCGTATAGTCTAACAAAGCGCGACATATCGAGAAGAGATTAGGCCTCGTATCGTTCAGAAAGTGCTTTCGTATATAGGCAGCTCCGTCGTATCGAAGTTATGAGAATCTCCCCGTTTTAGTGTTGGTGTTGGTTCTCCCGCCCCCTTCTTTCAAGTCGGCCATAAAACGAGTCATCTCACGTGCGCCATACATTTTCACTTTGGCACACGTGTTGTCGTCCTCGTCGACTTGGCAGCCGCTGCTTCGCGCGTGTCGCCTTTCTTTTCGATATCTCGCGATACAACGAGAAAGGAGGTCTCGACGTGAAATGGAGATACGATGATGCGCCCCGTAATGCATTATGCATATGGCGGCGAATCGGGTGCCTCCCGCCCGTAATATGTAAAAATGAAAATCGCTTATTGAAAGGTACTGAACGGAGGGTAGCTCCGCGCGTGACTTTTTAAAAGATTATGCGTTCGGTATATACGTGTCCGTGCGTTTCTGCCCGTACGATCCGTATACCGGGCTTTCGCGGTATTGACTTTTATATGAAGCGCCTTGTGTATATGCGAACTATTGTAAAATGTGTATCATCCATCCACTCGGTTTTATTTCTATTTTCATTTTTTTCTCTTATGCCCTAACGTATCGTTTTAAGACGTTACGTGGTTACAAATAAAATTTATACGGTATTTTCTTTGCTCTTTGCAAGGTTATATATTTTAATCTGCAATCCAATCATTCTAGTCAATAAAAGTATTTTAATTATTAATATCTCTTTATTTTCAATACTTGAGTATGTACTTAACTGCGGTAAAACTACATAAAGAATCTCATGTGTAAATCATTAAAAAATATTTACTTGCAAAATATTGGCAAATTGTTGCTACTGAGACGGATAGCTACAATTTTGCTTAAATTTTACTTTAAAAATTATTATAGTACTAAAAAAAGGTAAATTTTGAAACAAATCTTTTACAGATTTTGCTAACACTCAGTGTCAATAGAATCAAACCTCCAGTGGTCCAATAAACCATTAAAATATAAAAATCTAGCTATTTTATTATTTTTGTAATGAATGAATAGGACATTTTTTGACAGAAGGATTTAACTACTTCAAGTTTCATTTTTATGAAATATAAATAATAGTATCTAATTCGAGTATATTTTTATCTTTATATTATTAAATACTATTAATTTTTATTTTATTTTATTCAGTAAAATAAAAGTTATTATCTCGTGTTATTATTTATTACGAATGTAAATCACTGTCATTTACTGTTTAGTAAATGAAAATTTCAAATATAAATAATTATAATAACCTGAAAATAAATAAAAGTTTTGATCATAATTAAAAATGGTTGTTATAAATCAATCGGTACGTCCGGGTTACGCGCGGGGTGCATCGAATAATGCGCGCGGCCGAGTGGAGACAGTCAGCGAATCTCAATCCAACCATAATTCAAAGAGCTCGTAACGCTCCGTTCTCGCGTCCAAATTCTCCTTGCGATTCCCTAAATCGTCGAGAAAGTTCTAGTAAACTATAGTCCTGTCGCGCGACCGCCGCGCGAAACAAATTGGACGCGCTATCGGGCGCGACTACCCATACATCCAACTCGTCCATTCTATTTGCAAACTCGGACATCGCCCCGAGGCGGAAAGACCATTCGTGCAAATTTTCAAATCGACTCTTGTACGGGCGATGCAAGTTTCTCTCTGAAATAGACGAGTGACGTTGGCTCACTTTTTACCAAGTAACATACTTCGTTCTACATCTGTAGATGTATGTATGTACGTGCTACTTTAACCAGATACTAAATTTCATAAGATCTCTAACAGATACAAGTATTTTAGCTCACTTATTTCACAATATTCTTTTACTCGATTTATAAAATTAAATAAAATTTAATGAAATTATCTTCTATTTAAATATAAAATATTTATTTGTATTACAGTTGTATTTAAAAACTTATTATTTAAACTGAACGATTTCGGTAAATAAGAGTTTATTTTGAACTTATTAAATAGTATAGAAACGAGTTGGTTTTACTGATAAATAAATTCACTTATGTAATACTAAATTTATAAATTATTTTTTTGCGAGTTCAGTCAATGAATATATTAAGTTTAACAAATTTGGTATGAAAATATTTTGACTAAAAGAAATTCTTCATGAACCTATAGCATACAACATCATTTACAGATCACCTAATCATAAATTCTCATCTTCGCGGGAAAGTTCTGCCCCTATTCCATCTCGCAGCGGAAGCTTACCTCGTAATCACGTTTGTTTTATGGCCCGTTACGCGACCAGATACTTTAACTAATTGTATAATTGCTTTGGAGCTCCGACTAGTAACCCGGAATTGCTGGTCCGGTTTTCGGCGTCAGGACGCCTCGCGTTTCAGCCACGTATCATTCCCGCCCTTTGTCTCCGAGTCCGCGTGCCGAGCGACAGAGGGAAAAAAAAGAGAGAAAAAGAAGATCAGAAATAGCAGGAAAGGGTTGGCTCCGTCGGGTTTCCAACGTCGACCAGTTGGAGACTTTTAAGCGCCCTCGTAAACACGAGCCGTCACTGCGGCAGTCGTGTGCTTAATTCGCTAGGCCGCTAATTGCACGGGTTTTAATTTGCGAAAAATCCGAGCTCTCCGGTAAGCAAGGGACGGGAATAAGCATCAGGCACCGATTAACCGGCGCTTCGTTAACTTTTAACGAATGGAGAGAATCGTCTGTGAGACTCTTCGACCGCAACATCTTTTTCCTTACTTTTATTCCGCAGTTAACACCACTCTTGATTAAAGTAATGATCTAGAGGAAAATGCTGCATAATATCTATTGTTAAATAATCTTTTAGTAGTAAATGATGTACATCGCATCTGTATTCATATTTAGAAATATAATCGCCAAATTTGATTAGCGCGTACCGAGCAAATGCAGGACATGCGTTAATGGAGTTAAAATAAAACTAATCTTCTATAGTCTCGATGGTTTAAAATACATCGCGAGAACAAATGCATTTTCTGATTACCGAAGAAACGGAGAAGGACTCCCAGAATCGTTTGATCCGTTCGCAGCCACGCTTGGGAACAATGGCCTTTACGAATTTAATGTGGATCTCGGAAGCTCGTCTCCCTTCGCGTCTGTCGGTGGATCGGTCTTGCGTTCTTCACCCTTCGAGGTGGAAGAAGGCTCGCTAGCTTCGTCAAATATTTGCTCAATCACCGCAAAGATATTTCACTAACTTGCGGCCGACTATGGATCGGTCTGTACCCTATTGCTCCCTCCTTTCTCGTTTCTTTCTCTCCTTCTCCCTTGGTTTCGCGTTCTATATATCTTTCCCCGATGGTATTCTCGCCGCGTCCCTTTACCCGGCTAGCGGCTATCCTCCGTTGGAAGCCTTTTCCGCTTATAGGAAAAGTCAGCATTGACACAAAAGCTCATGAATATATTCTTCTGTCTCGCGGGAATGAAGGAAAACACGTCACGCGTCGAGGCAATGCCTTCGATTTTACGGAAAAGAGTTGTCTTTCACGCTCATGGGATTTTATACACTTATTTCGATTTTCAGTTGGATTTTAAATAATTGTAATAATACCAGATGTGTTATCAAGTGTCAATCATCAAGTTGATCCGTTCCTAAACATTTTAAATAATATAAAAACTAATTAAAGGTATCGCATTAAAGTATTACCTGTATAAAACACAAAGTTAATCGTGGCAATTTGTCTTTAATAAACTAAATGTGACCAGTCACCAGATTAAGATGTGCAATATTTTGGTAATTTCAATAAATTGTTACTGGATACAGTCCTTGCAAATATATTGTCTGTATTATGAAAATCTTATACAATTACGCACTTTAATTAAAAGCAGCAGCATTACCTAAAGTTGCTTTGAAAAGTATTTCACGGTAAATATGAGTATCGATTAAATTTAACAATCCTCTCAAATTCTGTTTCTCCTAATTACTTGAATACAGCACGGTCAGTAGAAGAAATAAAAAAGAGTGAAATATGAAATTCTCATGCTTAGGATCTCTGTTGCTCTCGAGTGACTATGAATCGTGATTAATTCTGGCAATATAAGCAAGGAAATTCGACTGCGAAGTATTTCTCATCTCGAAAATTAGCAGAGAGCCTGGGGCACGGTCGATAAGATCGAGTGAAAAAGGCAAAGTTGCTGGAAAGGGCAAGCGACGTTTCGCGTTAGCGAGACAGAGAGAAGGAGAGAAAGAGAGGTAAAAAAGTAGAAGAGAGAGAGAGAGAGAGAGAGAGAGAGAGAGAGAGAGAGAGAGAGAGAGACGAAGCTTCGGCTTAATTAGGGAAGGTTTTTTTGCGTCCCCTTAAATCGCGTAATGTGAGAGTCGTCATCAAGGTCTCGCGCGGACGGGAATTAGCCCAACTGAATTGATCAAAGCTGTTTAACGTGGCCTCTTATTAAAGAAATCCATAATCGCTTTGCCTCAAAAGCACGAGCCGACAACTGCCTCCCAGAAATCAGGAATTGCCAACCTCTCCATCCTCATCTTTCTTTCTCTCTTTAATTCACTCTTTCTAACTCTCTCGTTCGATACTACATACACTCTCTCGTGCGTATTTCTCCCTGCTTTTTGGTATGGCTGAAAGCGTACCCACTTTCTCGACCCCTTCCTTTCTCTCTTATCCTTTCCATGCGAATGTCAAGTACGATAGAAATGCCTATCAAGATGCAAAATTTTCATTAAACCATCGTTTGAATCGAACTTAAATATCATGCGACAGCTAATTTCTACCTTGATTCTATTTATGCTTTCATATTTTATCTGAACGCATGTATTTAATAAATCGTACATTTCTAAGTATATTAAAAAATTAAAGCAATTGTTTACATCACAAAATACTGAACGTATCAAGAATTTATTTACTTTGTTGCTTTTTTATTTACTTATAATTATTAATACCTCAAGTTTCGTAATGTAAACACATTACCGTTTATGCATTTTTTATTTTTGAAACACATAAAACTAGTTACTGCTCAAATACATATTAAATGATCCTTAAAATAGAAAATTGTAGAATGATTGTATCTTATTGTACTAACAGTAACATTTGCATTATATTGTATAAACTATAATGTTGTTAAACAAAAATTATGTAATATTAAAATATCATCTATCTTTTTCGGGAATTATATCCGTAGATAACACGTTGCTGTATTAATGTACGAAAGCTGAGAATAATAAAACCAGGGCCAAACTTGCGAATTTTGAGCTAATAAACAAAACGCGGTCCTCTTGTCGCCCTCCGGATGAGCGACGACACTTTCTAATTTTCGTTCGGCTTGGCGGCAGGGCCGAGAAATATGTCGCGGCGTAAAGCGGCACCTCCGGAACATTTCGTCGGCTCATGTCTGTCGCAGTTACGCGAGATTAGCAATTCATGACCGCGCGCTTGTTATTGTCATGGAGGGCTCCACCGAACATTTAGCGCTCCGGCAATACACGCTGGCAATAATAATAATTAAGAAACATCGTAACAGGGCCATATTTGGAGCCGCCACCCTACGCTCCTCGATCTTCCCTGTCCCGTTACTCCCGTAGTACGCAAATTTCTTTTTTAGCTCTCTCGCCCTCCACCTTTCTCTCTCTCTCTCTCTCTCTCATTCTCTCTTGTTTCCTCGTACCTCGATGAACCATCTCGCTCTTATCCACTTGCCTTAGTTTTTGTCTTTCCCTTCCACCTAATCTTGAGCAGACGCTTGTTAAAAACGCCCGTGAATATAAAGAGTTGCATTATTAAAGAAGTTTGTGCGACTATAACAAAAAGTTTCGTGCCGCCAGCCGTCGAAGCTGAAAAACGTAAAGAGAATAAGCGAGACAGAGAGAGCCGATAACCTAGAAGGTAGAGAGAAAAAGAGAAAGGAAGAAAGTGCGCAACAAGCTCGACGAAAAGTACAAAATACTACGGATGAAAGCAAGAAAAGTATTGCCAAAGTATAAGGATACGAAACCAAACTGTGTCTCCAAGAAAAAAATACTTGGGCCCAAAGGGTAATGACTGTAATTTGTGAAAATATCATGAGAATAAGTATGCTTTAACGTTTTTACTTAATATTGTTTCCAGTTTTAACATGAAAAACAAATTTTCATAATTTACTATTAATTAGTCGTAAATAGTTACTTACAAAATTAATCAATCGATAAGTATGGAGATGTAACATTCGTAAAATTGTCAACTATCTACGTAAATGACTCGAGAATTTTTAGGGAGGGTCTCATTAATTACATTTTTTGTAGTTTGATGATTGGGACCGATATTAGGGACATCAATATCTTAAATATTGTAAAAATATTAAAATGTAAAGTTTCATGCTGTACCACAATTATATTAATTGAAACTTTTCATTCGCAATTTCCAAACAGTTAATTATACGCCCAATCAACAGTGGCATCACAATCGACAGCACAAGGTCTGTAAATTTCTATTTCGATTATTTATACACTCTCTTAAAATCTATTCAAATACTGGGTAATTTATCTTATATTTACAATTAATTTAATACTGCAAAAGAAAAACATCCTTCACTTAAAGTAAGAAAACATCGTTACAGCAAAAAAGTACATCTTCTTCGAGTTTTACCACCATCAATTTTGGAGATAGTTAATGTACTTTTTCGGACGTGCGCCGTCGTGCTGTAGCACTTGAAAAGAATGAGAATAAGAAAAAAGGAAAGATCTAATGGGCAGGTGAAGAAGCAGCATCAAAACAAAAAACTGTGGGACAGGAAGTGACGGCGTATAATTAGCATAACGACACTAATTAAAATACAAATGAACAGTTTTAAAGGCTCACCCAAGCGGGTGACTCATTATCACCAAGCCACTTGGTATTTTCCTGACTATACTTTTCCTCTCCCTGTCTCACTTGCTCTCGCAAAAATCAACGCCATACGCACTATCTATTAGGATGCTTCTTCTATTTTCTTCTACTCCTCTCTCCCTCCTTGACTAAACATTTTACTGTCACATCCCAGTACTTAATTGTACAATTAATCTTTTAGTCTAATTGGTTTTGATTTTTACCACCTTCTAATATTATACTGATTATCGTCGGTAATTTTAATTAATGTAAATATTATTACACGTTGCAGCTGTATCTGTATTAATTACTATTACTGTCATTATCAATCCAAGGAAATAGAAACGACTGTACAATATAACTGTATAATTACATCACAATGTGTTTTACAATAATAAGATCAATTGATATTTTAGTTATATACATACACTCACTCACACACACACACACACACACACACACTTTTATAATGCGAAGAAATATTTACACTGTATATTAAATAGAAATATTTATATTTATCTCAAAACAGTGGTTTGTATCGAACGCAAGTACGCAACATATGTATGTATATGTATATATGTATACATCAGTAGGATTGAAAGGCTCACCGAATAACGACGAAGATTAGTGTATATTTCGTGGAAAATTGGCCCGCGAGCTCGTCTTTATGGAGCGAGCGATGAGGGAGCCGGAAACATATCCAAAATCGTATCCGGAGAACGCTGTGTCGTACCACCCGAGCAATGTCATAAAGTATCATGCGCACGGCGTTCGATTTAGCTACGTAATCCCTGATTCACGTGAGCCGCGTTCCCGAAACCCCGCGTCTCTCTTTTCTCTTGATCTACCAGTGGATCTTACGGGCTATATACATACACACCAACTCGACATAAATATGATTGGAAGCAAAGTGCCATGGATCCCTTCCCCTCCGGT
Organism: Theocolax elegans; assembly: GCA_026168455.1. NCBI lineage: Eukaryota > Metazoa > Arthropoda > Insecta > Hymenoptera > Cerocephalidae > Theocolax > Theocolax elegans. The sequence continues at coordinate 30,257,194 of CM047426.1, forward strand.
TTCTCTTATCCTGTATCCTTCCTTTAATACTCTTCGATGTGCATCATTCGACTTCTGTCCCCTGCCCTCTCGCGCGTACCCTCTCATCTGACCCTACATCATCTTTTCTTTTTCTTCCGAGGCTTTCGCTACTCTACGTTTTTCTATACCATCTTATTCTTATTATTTTTTAACTCTTCATTTATATAATTTTCATCTCGTTTTATTTCCATATACATTTTTTTACGATTTTATATACTAATAAAATATATCGTATACTAAAATAATACATTGTTTCTTGATGGAGGTAACAGCAGTTACTATGTTACTTAAATCTAAATTCCAAATACACGTACTACATTTGTATAAAGATTTATTTAAACTTTTGAAATCTTCTTTTTTCTATCTTCTCTGCCATATATAGAGCAGTACCACCAATTTTTATTTTCCCCTTCCGTTAGTCTTTGCGCTCGTTCTTTTTACTTTCGCTCCAGCAATTCACGTCAGATTACCATGCGTTGTCTCTCGTCTCGCAAGATCCCTTTACGACGACGTTACGGGATTCAATCGAACCTCATCCCTCCCATCTTTCCACATACGACTCTCTCAACCCCTTCAACCCGGCTTCGCTTCGTCATAAGCCCGCAGTTTCGTGAGTTTCGACGTGAAACTATCTACCCGGATATATCTGCTCTCGTTTTTCTTTCACTTTTTACGGTTGCACCATCCGCGCAATTTGATCAAGCTTTTGCACTGCTATTTGAACCGTGTATTGCATTGATAAATATTTCCGGTATTGATATAATATTGTTAAACAATCTCCTTTTCATTTTACCATCCAACTTTTACACTTCGATTAATGCACTTTCATACTTGCATTAAATAAATCGTTCAATTTTGCCATTTATATAATGATTATCTGTTTTAATAATTAAAAAAATATTATTAATGGTTGTTCATTGTCTTTACTGTTACGATAGTAACTTTTTATAAATCATGATTAATATATATTATCTAGAATATTTTTAAGTTAAAATAATTTTACAAAATGTTGGTATTTTAAGTTCATGTCGTTTATTGGCTTGTTCATGAAATCACGTAGACCGTAGAGAATTCAGTCGTTCAGTTTGCTGAGCAAACGAGAATAGTAGCATCGAAACATTCTCATCTTGGCTTTAAGACTGCCGTGCACGTAGTGTTAATCCTACCGACTCTCGTACACGCACTGTTTCTCTTCTCTTTTCGCCTCTAGTCTCGCGTCGAGTTTCTACTCTTCGAACGAGGGGGAGAGAGATAGGCGCCTCTTTCGGTTGACACTTAATTTCCGCTTTTCGTGCGCGCGTTTATGCGACGAAGTACTGAATCGTATACTAACGTCCACTAGGAACAAAATGAGAGGCGCAGTTTCGTGATTTCAAACCTGCTGATTTTTTCCTATTTTCTTTTGTGGTACTGTTCCTTATCATTACCTGGCATTTTTTATTTTAAAGAATAGTAACGAAGATTAACTAGACTAAAAATAATAATTCGAAACTTTCATTTGGATTCATTTATTTTATACGTAGCCAATATATGATACAAATAATATACTGCGAAAAAGATGTTCAATTTTAAATACAAGGATTACTTGATTTTTTAATAAAAACTGGGGAAAACTTAAAAGTTTCAACATAATATTTATTGAAAGAAATTTGTATTAATTTTAGTTATTTGTTTATTTACGTAATGATAATATACGAATTGCATTATTGCCAATATAAAGAACAATGTCATCTTTACTTAACGTTAAATATTTAAATACTGATATGATCAGTATAAAGTCTTGGTAATAATTTAATATTAATTAATTTTTAAATCAAATTAATAATCTAGTTATTAGACGCGAGGCGAAAGATAATGTAGAATTCGGAAATATAATTCTCGGTAATATTCGCACAGTTAATGACGTGCAACATTTGTATATTACTGAAAAAATACGATCACGAATACTAGCGGTAACACGATCAAGTTAATTATTCCGTGCTCGGCGTAAATTACGATTCACCGAGTATTATTGCTCCACCCGGGGGTCGATGAATGAACCAGCCACGATATAAAAAATTCCGGTGAAGAAAAGGAAGTAAAAAGCCGCTACTTTTTGTCGGAGTAAGGATCGAAAAAAGTAGGAAGAAGGGCAAAGGCGTCGATGTATAAACCTAAAGTTGCGGGGATTACATTGTCGTAAAATCTTCGGGATAGAATTTACATGATGAGAAAGAGAGGATGGAGGAGGGCCAGTACAATAAAATATTGATGTGCCGCATTTGAATGAGTAAGAAGTCACGGGTGACGAATAGTCAAAAAAAAAGCCGGACCGAAAAGTCTTCTTCCTAACAGCTGACCTTCCATAAAATATTTGAATTCATAGCAAATTCTTTTTTTGTAGGGAAAAAGACGATTTTATCATGTACCCGAACCCTTTACAAATGACATATTTTATTTACTTAAAGATTTAATAGTACCGCATTATAAAGTTTCTTTGTTAATAATTTGCAAGTTGTAACTACAGTTTTAAATATTACAAAAGCTATGCATTATATATTATAGTAAACTGTTTGAAAATTCTAGAATGATATCTGAGTTTCTAAATAGGTAGCGTATCATCTTTTCATTATTAAATCAATAAATCGTTAAAAGTCCAATTAATAATGTATATATTGTTGTAAAGAAGTAATTACTTCAAACCAAAGCTTCCAAGACGAATAAATATATCAGTGATTCGATGTAAAACTAAATTGAAATATTTTATGATTTTGGAGTGAATTACATTCTTGTTTGAAATTAATAATCTGATAATAAAATAGATGTTTCAAGACGCTCATTGCGATCATTTACAAAAAAACTGCCTAATCGGCCGCAAGAGCTATGTTTACATTTGATTCTTGCCAATTGGCAAAATGCCGTATTGCACCTTTCTTCGCTCTTAGAAAAACCCCCCTATTACAGTCACGAGCTAACTATGGGAACCGCCAAGACTTTCGCGAAATATTAATTAACGTTATTAACGTGCACCACCGTCAAACTCGAAAACGGAAGGAGTATAGGAACGAAATCGCAGGGTGCTTTACTCTCGCGAACCTCCTCCTTTGCCTTGTTCGGTTTTCTCTCTGACGGCTATGTGTATAGTAGGAAAAACCCCCATTATCGTAAATCATCGTTTTCCAATAACGCTGCCAGGCCTCTTTACCGTTCCTTCCGTTCCCTCGCGAGAAACCAGGCTTACCTTCCATCTCTCTCGTTCGACTTGAGCTACGGGCTTCATCCCTTTTTTCTTACTTCTACTGCTTTGCTCTATATTTTCTTCCTGCTTTCATTTTAAAAATGCTGAGTTTTGAAATACTAGGGGACAAACTTGTATATTTATCACACCGATGTTCTATTGTTTTATTTGCTGTAATCACAGTTACTTCACGACATTATATTGTGCTGTAATACATGTGAAGAAAATATATTTTTCCATCGCTAGACGAATATGAACAAAAATAGTAAATTACATACATACATAATAAATTTATATATTTTTTCACTTTCTATCAATTAATTAAAAAAAAAACCTTATAAAGAACGCACCATACAGAGTTTATGACAACACTTTTGATCTAATTGATTTGTTTTATCTAGAAAATTCCAAAAGAAATAATACATTTGGGCGAATAATTGTGAGTCCAGATTCCTCTGAAATCCATAGATAGTAGTAAATATTTTATGACAGATTGGATTATGACAAAGAGAGGTATACGTTGACTCAAACAGAATAAGTCATAGGAGATCTTCCAATAGGAATGACATCGATGAACCGTGACCAGCGTGATCTGGCGCGATCTGTACCCTCCCTAAACGTGGGTAAGGATTTACTATCACTTTCGACACGTGGTTGACAATCACGATTTCCAAACACGTGGGATCCGTGTGATCCGTGCCATGACAGTCTTAACAGCATCGCGACCGATGCGTGTTTTCGCGACGAGGGCGAGCGAAGCTTTCCCTTCGAAAGCTCAAGTCGGCAATCACCCTTGGAGAGGGGCTAATGCCATCAGCGCCAAACAAAGTATAAAGAAGGGAGTGAGAGCGAAGGTACCTGTCTGCTCGCCCAGCCGCTGGCACTAAGTAAGCCTCGGGCAACTAACCGAGACCGGACGAGCTACCGTTCGTGGTAGTGGCTTTGTAGATATACCTTCGAGGAATACCAAGGAACCGTCTAGTTTCGAATTCTCCGCGTTGCGGTTGGAGGATAAAATTTTGTTTCATTATACGTACGCGTGCTTCTACGCACGAGAAATATGTGTACACCATTTTTAATTCGTCAAACAACAAAGTTTTCAAGGTAACCTATATCAGTGGTTTATTTGATCGAGTGTTTAACTTTAAACTCAAGTTGTATTGGTATACCATATACATATACGCAATACATAACTATAATTATTAACTTTGTAAAACAAAAAGTATAAAGTAAAAATATTTTTATTTTTCTATTGAATATTGCAGCATAATTAATTTTTTGGATTCGATTAGAAATTATTTGTGACGCGATTCAAAATAGTTGGAGTAAGAACAATGTGATTAGGAGAGGATCGAAACGCCATAGATACCTTGGATATCACAGGTTGGTTGTGTGTAAGTGCGAAAACAATCGGCTATGAAGTAAGCGAGTGGCTAAGGCGATTGTATATCTATACAGCGCAGCTTGGTAGAAGGATCTCGCTCCGAAAATAAGGGCGAAAGGAGAAAATGTTATCCCGAGACGCTTGGGCGCAAATGGGACGCCTTTGGGCTTTCTAACCTTCTCTTTCTCCATTCTTATAGGACTCTCCTCTCGACTCTGTCGTTTCCCCCGACGTTCCCTTTCTCCCTCCCTCTCCCTCTCTCTCTCTCCCTCCTCCCTCCATAACTTGATTGTTTTAATTAAATTTCGCTGGGGAATCGCTTTGCGTTGGGCACACTGGCCCAGGCACAATGCAAACCGTGACGTGCACCGAATGAATCGGGGATTGGCAAGCAGAGAGCGAATTCGGCGAACAACTTCCTCTCTTATTCTCTCTCCCCCTCCCACTCTCTCTCTCTTCTCTCTCTCTCTCTCTCTCTCTAGCTGCCTACCACCGCCCTTTCCATCGAGCCGTGAGAAGGAGCGAAAAATAAAGCACGGCCCAAGTCTCGAGAGACTAAAATAGCTGTTTTAGGAATTTCATTATCAATGGCGTTTTTAGCCAAACTCATTAAACGTCGCATAACCTTTTTGGTTACGAAAACAGATTGTGTGGTAATGTTAGGTTTAGAGATAAACCGAAATGTTTTATCCATACAATAATTTTTATACGAATGATTCAATGGTGAGTTATTTACTAAGAGATATATAATAATATAAACTTTACTATTGAGTAACCAAACAACTTTTGTTAAGCTGCAGAATAATAGTTTAATTTATGACTATCATGAGCAATACATAGCGTTCAGGTAAAAATGTTAAAATCCTAACTGCGCATATCATTTGTAGATAAGTTATTAAAAAGTAAACAGCGCTTTACATATCCTTCACTTTACAATGTAAATCATTTTTAAAATTAAAATTGCGGTGATGAATTTCCTCATCAAAGTTCAATTTTACCTTAAATAAAAAAGCAATTATACATAGGAGGGAGAGTGTGATGTAGAAGCCAAGAGAGAAAAAGAGGGAGAGTTCGCGATTAAAAGTTGCATCAACTGAAAGGAAAGTTTCTAATGGATATTTGGAAAATATGTCGGTAAATTTGTGACGTCGAAGGTAAAGGGAAAAACGATTGAACTGGGATGCCCCTCCGCTCGTGCCTTTCGTACCTCGCTCATCCCCCTCTCGTCCTCGGCGTAATAAGACGAAGGTTAGATACGACCACGAGGAACGCCGCGGCCGGTACGTAGAGCGACGCGCGCCGTTCCGCATATTTCTGTAGATATTGGAATTTGTCGCGGTTACTTACTTCAAATTATCTTCTAGATACGCTCTATAACCTCGCGGTTTTACCATCTGCATTACACTGCTTTTCGTCGACGAGCTACTTCGCCCTTATCTGCTTTCATCCACAGGACGTAGACGAGATTCAACAATGTTAATATTTTTATTTATTTACCAATCAATCTATAACCATTGTATTGCCCCTAGATTCATTAAATTTAAATATTATTATAAATACATCTATATATATTTCGTCAAATAAAGTAATCATTATAAACGTCAACTTTTATTACTTTTTACGTAAAATAAACGAGGTGAGTAGTATACGGCAACTTGATAGATCAAAAATACAATTTTAATTTCATACCGAAATATTTCTGTAAGGACAATGATAATCTGAATTAGTATGTCAAGGACAAATACTGCAGTATAATTGCAGTTCGAAGTACACAAACTCATTATGCTATGAAACCACTACTCTACACAGAGAGAAATTTTGTATTAAAAATTACAAAATATTTTGTAAAAATTACAATAGTTTCTAGTAAATAAATTATAGACTAACAAACTAAGAAAAATTACTCTAGTTTATATTAAAATTTACAAAAGTGATAGTAAATACTACAAGAATTATAGTAAATTTTATTATAATCTATGGTAATTTTTACTGGAAACAATACTATTTCCCTCAGTTCGTCAGTCTGTGATTTGTTTACTAAACATTGTAATTTTTAATCTAAACATTTTCTCAGTATACATGTATTATTGTATGAACGTCTTCGATAATTGATAAAAGTATCATACTTATTGTATCGTATCAAGTTATTTTATAAACAATAGGTAAATTAATGTTTTTGAAATGTGTTTCTTTATCGCTATTATAAATATACCAACAAAACATAATTTTCGCGAACAACAGAAGCTTTATTTTTCATATTTTCAACAACACTTCTTGCTGTAGGTAGGCACTAGACCACTTGAATGCTCATTTTTACTAAATTAAAAAGTATCCTGTTACTGAACGTTAGGAGAAAAAGAGAGAAAGAGAGATTTGCCCCTAAAGCGATTTCTCTCCTTAACCCTTCTTTTTGCCTCTAACCCTCGACTTCTCTTCATCCTCATCCTCCCCCTACTTTCTCGCGGTACTTGCTCAATCCCGCCTTAACCGCTCGCTTTTCTTCTCGTTTCCCCATTTTTTCACTGCTTGTGCACTTGCTGTCTCTCCTACACACTCGACGGCTCAAGAGACCCTCGCGAAGAGAGCAACCCCTGTTTTCATTTAATATGTTACTATTTTTCTTTTTTCTTCTTTCGCTTCATCTTTTTCATTTAAATTTTTTACGCACCTGTTATGAATTGTTCAATGACTATTGCGTACTTAGAAATGATGTCTAACATTGATTCTACGTGTTTAAGTAATTGATATGAACAATTTATCGTCCGCATTTGAATGTCCATCTCGATCATGTCACGCGGCGATGCCCGTGACAATGTTTATTTAGTCATTTGCGTAAATATGATTCATATAATATGTAGATAAAATAATTTTGAAACGTACAGCTTCAAATAGCTTTATCTATTTAGCCAAGATAAAGATTTAATTTTTTTTCAAGCTACAAATAATGTACAAGTGGGAAGGTAGGAAGATAACAAATCCCAACGGTGAAAAAACTCGCGAATCTTTCGTCGAGAAGAGAAGGGATACAACACGGAGAATCGAGAGGAAAAGGGCTGACTTTACCCCATAGCCTCAGCTTGCCCTTTGTTGCGAGGAATACTTTGGCGGGCGACTGTGGTTTGACGGAACTCACCCAGTGCGCCGCCGCACGCGTGTATTTAATTTGTAAAGGTATTTTCGTTATTTCGCCAAGCAAAAGGCTCTGCTCTCGCGCGCCTTCCCCGAGCACGCACACTTTCGCGGGTCGCTTCATGAGTTGGCTGCCGTTTTTTTCCTATTTATCCTTTTTCTCTTCAAGTTTTCAACGTACAACAAAAAAAAGAGAGGAAGGAATTCCACTTAAAGCAAGCCTGGGACGTGCCGCGAGATATGTCGGACTTGCTTGAGGGATTTTAATTTGGATGGATTTAATTTTTATTAAGACCCGTGGAGGTATGACTTTTATGGGCTCGTTCTATCCGACATGATTGGTTATTATACCATACTAAAATTAACAAGAATTTTAATTGTACGTACATGACAAAAAAATTTAAGTATGTAATTCTAATTTGTAGAATAATTGATAAATGTGATTGGATTATGCATATTACAAAATATAGTTGCTAAAATACCCTAGTAATTATAAGAACACACTTGGAAACTATATATGACGTACGGAAAATTAATATAGAAAGTGTATATTGTATTTGTAATTGTATTTGATTTATCAAATGCCCCGTTAGAAAAATCGGGTATTATTTAGATGCAAAGAGAACGGTTCTTAATCAGTCGCATAAGTAGTCGAGTTCGAATTCTGCAGGCGTAGGTATTCCTCGTATCCGAAAAATCATTAGCTTGTACGAGCTCTCGGTGAAAAGGGCACGAGAAGACGAGATAAAGAGGACGACCAAAAGAGAGATACAAACAAACCTGGTTGAGGTCCATGAACACCCATACAGATTCGCACGCGTCCATAGTTGAATGAAGTATAAAACCAGAGAGCGACCCTCTGACACCGAACGCTTTCTCCTCGCTTTTCCCTTGCAAATTCCCTCTTTACCACTTCTCCATACAGTCCACTCTTTCACGGGGGTTTGTTTTAGCAAGGGCCCTTCGCCGTATCCCACCATCAATGTATATACATATACGTATACATATACATATATACGTATATACATATAGACATATATACATATAGACATATATAAAGCGTTCGCTCGCGCAACCTCCACCGCAACCAACCGCGTACGAAACTTCTATGGACGCGGTATCCCTACCGACCTTTATTGGTTTCTACGGACAAGAGTTGAATTTTTCCCCCTTCTTCTTTGTTCGTTAGCTATTTTTATTTTCTACATTTTAGATGCGCTTAACTATTTATTTTGCGTGCTGTAACTTTAGGATATTGTTCATGACGTTCTTACAAACTAAACCTTCATAGTTTGTAGATTTAGATTTTCAAAATACACACACACACTTTTACAAATTTAATTAAATTTATTTTATGTGTAATTAATATATATGTAGTAATGAAATATATAATAGTAATGAAATACTTGTAATTCCTAATAAAAACGTACAAAAGAAGTACATTTCCGCAAGTGTTCGAAAGAGTACAAATTCCATTGTAGGTTAATTTATTATTCTTATAAAATATTTACGATGAACCAGTAGCAATACGTCGAAATTTGGTTTTGCACAGTGCAGCTGCGAAGCAGGCAGAAACACAGGCGAATCGCCCAAGTAAGCATAGCAGCATCGGCGTCGGCTACTCTGTGATACGAGCGCGTCTTCTTACTAAATCCCCGAGCGCAGATTAAGCTTTCTCCCCTTAAATATTCATTCCCTTGGAAAAACGATAAAAATAAGAAAAGACCCTCGCTTTCATCCACCATCACCGACACTTTCTTTTTAGTTCTTTATCCCATTTCTTTTACTTTTTTTTTGAGATACCTATGCTCCTCCTTCTCTATCTTTCATTTATCTAGTTTTTGATAATGAGCACGTTAGACAAAGGTGAAATAATACGTATATGAAGTTTTCAAAAAATTTAATATTTTTTTGTAAAAAATTAAATTATAGTAACTTTAATGTAGTAAATCAAATATACAATTTTTAGAATTAGTTTTTGAATCGCAATCTATAAAGTTTAAGTTTACCTAACATTTATTTCTTACAGCTAATAAAAATATTATAAATATTCATCTTTGTACCTACAGACCTAAAGATACAAATAGGACTTATACTGTTCGCTTTAATGTAAATGCAGGTAATATAAAACGGCCAATTAATGAGTCTTGGTGTGACATATTTTGTAAGGCGATTTTAAATATTAGATATGAAATATTCGAAAACACTGCGGCGTTTTATGAATACCTGTTGTACAAATAAATAACAGCATATCATTAAAATAAACACAACACTTAACAGTTTTCATAAGTAACAAATTGTTATATATATATATATGTATAAGAGAGATTTAAGCACCTTTGTAAAAGCTCTTATTTAAAGGAAGGAAGCTATATTAACTCGTGCAACATTTCACAATGCGTTGCTTAATTGTTATAAATGTTTTATATGTATTGTCACTTTGAACCAACTGGTTCAGATCGTTGAGTAAGTAGACACAATGTATATTTTATTAGAAATTAACAAAATAACTCATGTCATCATGAAAACATTAATTATAAGTGTAATTTACATTATATATTATTTAAGTAAAAGTATATACATGCAACAAAGCTACACAATTTAAATTTATTTTATTTTATTTATTTAAGTACAATTCTCATGTATATTATGCATCAACTCGACCCTTCAGAATTGTGTCATCGTACCCCAACGCAACTAAAGTAGTTTTAATTTTTTAATATCAAATTATGCGAAAAAATCAACACACGCTCAATAAGTATTCGTTGAACTCTATAATATACGACGATAATTAATTATTTTTAATAAACATTCACTTAATAAATAAACAATATACTAAATTAATAATTAATTCTCTGCACATATGAAATAAACAAACTTATCTAAATTATAACAGCTACAGCTTAATTTTCCAAACACACTGAAAATTTCTTCACTCTACTCAGACTTGCAACGACCGAATTATGTCACGATTCGGTGTTTACAATAAGTGATTAAAGGTGGATCAACTTTCTCACCTGAGCAACTTGCCCCGCGCTCTCCCTTAAAAATGTGTATATTTCAAACAGCGTTATTAATTTTTTATTAATAATTTTAAATATTATATTTTAAAAGATGTATGCGGTATTAAAAGTTTAAAATAGTAATTAAATCACTTTTGTCGCGGATATTTTTCTTTTAGAATAACTTTCCAATCTGACATAAACAGAGGGCAACCATTCGATTTAATACGATTATGCAGAAAGGTAGAATGAAAAATACGCAAAGGTTAAGGGAATGATGACAATGGCCGATCACGACATCTTAATCATCTTCAAGCCTCTTACGAACGCAGCTTTTAGGTACACGATGAGAAGGCTTGGCTTTTTTGCTTGTGTTCTCATTCTCTCACTCGTTGGAGAGGTCGCCTTCTTACGACGCTTTTGCTGCGAGGCGGTCGCTCTGATAATTGAATCAAACGATTTATCTTTCCGATTAAAAATGCTCGAGTCGCTAAGAGGTATCGCGTTACAAAGCGGCTTTTTTCGTCCCCTGATTCCACTCTGGGCCGTCTTGGTTTCTCATTAAATACTCACTTTTTGTGTGCGTGATGTCCCTTCGATACAATACTTGTTTAAAGGTACAATCGTTTTAAATGAAAGAGTATTACGTACACTGTTTTCTGGTAAATGTAAAATACATTATTATTCTTACTTCGTTACTGTTATTGACGATAACACTGTGTTTACATGCGAACACATTAAATTATTGAAATAAAATATTATCACAATAACAAATACTATTCCTTATTTATAATATTTTTAATCCAAAAATTATATGGAATTTTTTTTAGTTATTTTTAAAATTGTATATATACTTTTTCGTTTATAGTTTAAAATTCAGTAGAATGCTAAGCAAGTGTGATTGCATTTACTTTTGTGTACTTTCATTTCTTAAAATTCGATAGTTGTTTAAACCTTTCCTTTTATATAATTTATTTGAAAATTTAAATATACACATTATGAATCATATTTGAGAATAAATAAAGTTATACAACGAACTTTTCGTATATTTCACCGTTATCACACGTTTTAAAAATAAAAAAGAAATGTCATTGCAAATGAAATTTGGCATTTGATGTTACTATTTTTGAACATTGGTGAAAATAGTATACAACTGAAATGTAGTAAATTCGCTAAGTGCAGAAGACACGTGTAGTGAGTTTTGCTCGTGGAGAAATGGGAATCACGTAGCGAGGTCACACAGGGAGTCGCGCACTTTACCTTCTACGAGCCGTGCAAACGCAAACCTTTCTAAATTGGTCCCAAAAGCGATAAACTTTTCTCGCGCCCTACGTGGCGGTACGATAGGGAATTGAATTTAAATGTGTCCGTGCGCTCTCCTCAGGCCTGCGAAGGCGCATAAAAGAAAAAAAGGAAAAGACGAGTCTTGCCGTGAACCGAGAAGTCTTTCATCGACAAGCGGATGGCAGATTGATTTTGTTGGTCTTGCAGTCTCCACCCACGTATATATATATATATATATACATATATATCTTGAGAAGATGACGTTGAATCGACTCGCAAGAGGAGATAGACGAATACCGCTGAGGGAAAATACGAGAGGATGTAGCGGCGGGAGGGGGAGAGCATGAGACGAGTTCGATCTCATCTCGAGTTATTAATAATATCTGGAGGTTAGTATTTCCGCCGTGGAGGAAATAGGAGGCGCGCTCCTTTCTCCCTCACTCGACGGCTCTTCATTTCTGTATCATGCGGGCAGAGAGCCGGGGCACAGATGGAAGTACCCGATTTATATGCAAATTCCATATTTGTCGCGCCGGGCGTCCGTGAGAGACGTATCCTTCGTTCGTTCGTTCGTTCGTTCGTTCGCCCGTCCGCTTTGGGAAAGAACAACGAGTCGGGAAACTGTTTGAGAAATGGTATTGGAGACTGAGCTAATGAACTGAGCATCGAATTTTGAACTGTTGGTCTCATTATGTTGACTTCTTTATATTTGATTGTTTATTCAGGTTTTACCCCTATATATACTATATCATGATTTCAAAAATTTCGCAATTACCACAGTCTGACTTCGTAGATATTTTTTTCTATTAGTTAATTCTTTTTCAGCTCGTTTAAATAAATAGATTATTTTTGTAGTATTGTGCTTTTAATTCTTTTACGAAACTTTTACAGTCTCACATTATTTTTTCTTCAATAACTTGTTAGATGCATCATTAATTATTACGAGATACATTCTCTACTTTTAATGAAATTAATATTAATAATAATAATATAAACTTATTAATTGTAATGTTATTTGAACCTTTATTTAAGTATTAAGAGTCGATTAAATCGTAATTTTTTAAATGGACTTTTATTTCGTACAATAGTGACGAAAGAAATTTTTATAAAATAACGGCCCCTTCTCATTCGACCGTTTGACGTCTCGGTGCCCCAACAAACTTTGTAGCTCGCTCGCAGCGGCTACCCGTACGCTTAGTTTTTCTTTCTTCGCACAAGTGACAAACTGTTTCCGTTGAAAACTTGTAAGAAACTTTAGTGCTTTCGTATCAGCTTTAATGCTTCTGATACACGTATAATGTTTTGCATTTAAAACACATAATGCACTTGGAGTATATGATATTTTTATAATAATATATACATATATACATTTGTCTATAAGTAATCTCAAATTATTTATTAAATTATAAATTAAAATAGGTATTTAATGTATACGCTGTCATTAATCTAAAAACCCGTCCACGTATTAATTCGATGTATTAAGGCGCTATCGGTAGAGCGAATATGATTCTACGTCACGTGATCGTTACACAAGGGATGACGATGGTAAGAAAAAAAAAGAGAGGAGCAAGCTACAACGAAAAGAGTATAGAGGAAGAGTAAAAGAGAGACGGCGGGTAGCCTCATTTTTCGCTCGACACCGTCAATTATCGAACCTTCTTTTCCCTCGGCTGGGAGCGCTCGTGCGATATCGTTAATAAACCCAAGCTTCTGGAGTTTCCTGTCTCGTCTAATCATCCTCTCCTTCTCCAATCCTCCTACATCTCTTCCTCCTTCTCTCGTTCGCCTTCTGAAAATACACTCCGATCGTCGTGGTCCCTCTTGAGCGTCCGTAAGCCACGCGTATTGCTGTACGTAGGGCCGCGCGACACCTGCATATTTAATGAGAAGCGTAAACAGCCAACCGCCACTGAATAAGTTCGCTGAACTCATGTATTATTAATCGGTCTGTGGTAGATTAAAAAATCCGAATTGCGCGAGGCTACGGTACCAGAAGGGAAAAAATTGGACCGGAATTAGGCCTTTCGCGGTCGACACGTTTGAAGGAGACGGTTTATTAGTGATACCGATAACTTTTCCACTTTTATCACCTAAGAATATATTACATAAAGAATCAGGTGGTCGTACGATTTTTTTCTTTTAAAATTAACCGCACCAGTTGTTTAGCCACTGAAAATAAACTTGGATAAGTGTATATGATTATATTACTTTTATGATTAATAATCATACGAATTTATATAAATTTTTTACATATAGACTAAAATAGTATAAGTAAAAATATGCGTTTAAAATTTAAAAATATGTTTTACTACAAGTATACTTTATTGTATACAAAAATGTGCACACCACGTACATGTAGAGCGTAATCCTGCGGTTTGAGTATATTTAATTTAATGTGCATTTAACCGAGCATATAACTAAGTCGATTTCTGGACCATTCGTATGGATACATGTATTCCTATTTGTGCTGTTGAATGAGAATTCACAAAGTATGGAATTCAAAATAAACATTATACTAATTTTGAAATCTCATAAACCGATTATTATAAGATAATTCATTATTTTATTATCTCAAAAATATTTGTATTTTAATAATACATAAAACAATAAATTCAATGTTATAATACTAAAAATAAATGTGAGAAATGTTAAAGCTTTTAAGACATACAGTTCAAATCTATAGTCGATTAAATTAGCTTCCTGATTACACAACATTTATTTAATAATTTCATTATTAACAACAAATTTAGTTAATGTTAATAAGCAAGTAAACATATTATGTTTTATTTGCTGACTTTAAATATTAAAAGCTAATGTTTATATTTGTGTTTATTGGAACTATATTTTTTCATATTTGGAATTAAAGCTCTACGATTAACAAAGAAATTTTTCTGAGAAAGGATGATAAAGGGAGTCTGTCGGGATTGCAAGGAAAAAGGAGGAGAATATTTTCCACGCGAAGCGAGCAAGAATTTTCTAAGATAAGAAGCACCATCGTGAGAGAAAGAGACGGAAGGTAGGAAGGGTGACTCGAATGAAAAAGAAACGCAAGAAGCGTACACGCAGGCGGGACATTCCACGAAAATGATTATACAAAGTTTGAGCAAGTTTTCTCGAATAGAGAGAAAGAGAAAGGTTGAGATATCCGAGAATGTGTTTGTAACCTCGGGAAACTGTCTAGGATGTTTATTGTCATACAGCTGTAACTTTACTCTAAGAAACGGAAATTATTAAAATAACAATTTCTATTTTATATAATTTCTTAAAAATTATTTTTATTAGTTCCAATGTTTTCTTACGTACTTCATTGTTAAAGACATTTATACGTACAATCATTATATCATATTTTTATAATGACAGTCACAAAATTTCATTATAAGTTAAAAACGTATATCCAGTAAGCAATGAAGATGTTATAATGCACATTGACAGTGTCAATGAAAAACACAAGTATTTGATTACTTCAAGTCTTGGTATAAAAATGAAGCTATTTCCTGAATTTCTTATGAATAAAGAAACTGTTCGAAGAAATGTTTTTTAAGACCAGATATTAGGAACAATAAAATACGTCCTCGTGGGAATCGATCATCTAAATTTCAACTAAAATCCCCGTAACGCAAAGAGGATTCATCTCGGGAATCATTTATAACCGATAACTCTTTAGAAAATATATGTATACGAACTTTTATCCCAAGGAAAGACAATCCCGAGGTTGTAAACTGCAGCAATTACAGAACCCGATTTCGATAGATAAAGCTTACTACATACACGGTCTCGAAGACTAATTCACGCGTATATTTCAAAGCTTCATCGCGATAACTCGATAACATATATTGGCGGGGTTCGTGCTCAAGTGCAACACGCATTCTCACTGGGAGCGGGGGATTACGCGAGACCGCGCGTTCCGCGTCTAACGGAAGATTGAGGAGCGCGTAGAATTGGCTTATTTATATTTGTCGCAATCACCGCGCACTCGAAAGAGACCGAGCGGGAAATGAAGGGGCGGCTGGTGGCGCGGGAATAGCGTGATAAATTGTCGCGTGTCAAAGCCTCCGCGTGCATTCATTTGTAGGGAGTTAGCTCTGTCATTGGTACCATCCCTCATTTCGTCTCGATTCGCGACCCCGGTGTATTCCTCACTTATTTTCTTTCCTCCCTCCCTCTCTCTCCCTCTCACCCCTCTCTCTCTCTCTCTCTCTTATGTCTCTTTCTTCGGGTTCCTTTTAACGCTTTACTATTAGGAGGTTATCTTTCGAGGAACCTTATCGTCTCGACGCTAATTGCTCGAGCGCCTCGCTCTTGATATCCTATTAAACCTTCGAGTGTTATTAATGATTCTATGTCAACACGATGAATCTTTTTCTTTGTCACCGTCTTTTTCCATCATTTAGTGGTAGGTGTGGCTTTTCCATTGGTTAATTTCCTAGGCGAAATTTTTTATTTGTTATTGATATTGATTATAATGGTATCTAATATTATTCGTTGCAAAAACACTGGCTAGAGTTGTTAAAAAGTAATCTAATTGCATACTTAACACGATTTCATAAAATGCAACTTCGTTAAATAATTATCATTATAATTCATATTTATTTTATTCTTTGTATTATATAACTTATCGAAATACTGCTAATTTAATATTGAAAACGTATTACTTAATTAAGAGGAATGGAATACTGACCTAGAGTTTTTGCAAGTAAGTATCACATATTTTTATTATGTTTTCACGAACTCAAGAACAAATGAAGTCGCCTTAGGGTCAGAGTTACTACCAGCAAATGGGTTAAATAAAATGGATTGTTAAAACTAGGGTTGGGTAAGTAGTCGTCAACCACTCATTTTCGAATACTTTTTCATTATTTCAGTGTAAAGGTTAAAAAACATATCGCATTATATAACAACATCTTATATGGTATATGATTCACCAACTAACGCTAAATACTTTTTTCCAATACCGAGTAAAAATTTTTAATTAAAATAAATTTGTTATAATTGTAACTTTAATTTTTAAAAGAAGATTTTAACATTTATTGTCAAAACAGTATACGAAGAAGATAATTACGTATAACATGATCTGAATTACACTAGAATAATATTGATATTTTTAGCATTTAGGATAGAATATAATAATAAATAAACAAAGATTTTGTTTTTTTTTAATTTATTTTATATTTTCAATAAATAAATAATTATCTAAGTTTTATAGAATTATAATTTAATAATTTTTACAATTATTAAATATGTTTACTGGTAGTTTCTGCACTCGTTATTCGAAAAAGTATTCGAACGAATACTTTTTTATTTAGCGCCAGTTGGTGTACACATACCATATAAGATGTTGTTATACAAGTTAATTTGTTTGTTTAAGATTTACACTCAAATAATGAAAAAGTATTCGAAAGTGAGTGGTTGGCGATTACTTACCAAACTCTGGTTAAAACACATTGAGTTAAAATATAATACTTTGTTTGTTTCTATATGTTACTCTGCGAAAACGAATCAAAAGCTTAACGAGTGGCTACATGAGTAATATAGTACGTTTAAGAAATTGTTTTTCAATGTATACACTTAATGCTCTCAGTTTAGAAATGAATAAAAGTAAGCTCATAGTTATACATACAGTCCTTCCTTCATGACATATAGACAGTACAAACAAATCATTATTTTTTTTTAATGGAAATCGACTCTCTTGTAATGTCATAATAATAATGTATCTAATAATTTTTATGTTCATCGTATTAAAGAGCCTCAGGACGTCCCATTGGATGAAACACTTATCTTTACACGCAAAATGAATTTCACAAACGGTGGTGGCACCGAGTTTTAGGTTCCGAACAATCTTAACTATTGATTCGGTTTATTCATCCTGTATATATATATATACCATCGCCTCGTATGCAATAGCGCCAACGTCAAGTCACGCAACGAGCATTTATATATATGTATACAGTATTGGTTATTGTGTCGAACGATAACATAGCACAGTTTTTATGATGACAATTTGGCATTTTTTCTAAAGTGTTTGCGAATTGACGGCCGGTATGTCTCAGAACTAATACCACGCTGTTAATGAAGCAGCGGTCGTATAAGTGGAATCTGTATTTCGTGTAGCGGTTTGCTCAATGATGACGTCCATTGCTTTTCGATGAAGATCTTTATAAAAAAAACTATAGAACATCTTATTGGTAGGAAAATAGAAAATTTATCGTTCGCTAAAGATTATTTCGATATATAAAAATTATCGGGCTTTGCGAACCAATATGCTTTGTTAAGAGAAGTTTATAATACTCTTCGACCACTATGGTTGGTGGAAGTCCCAGAGCAAGATCTTATTTGTAGTTTTCTCGTTGATAATGTCCAGCGTTTTTCTAGTGACCATGATGGTGAAAATGTGAAACAACTTTGTGGAAAATCTGCCGTTGATTATACCTAACATTTCAAGGTATTTTACCGAAAAATTTGTAAAAGGCGTTTTGAGAAAGTATTTTTTTAGAGATATAGTCTCTATTCTAGAATAGAGCCAATTATGTATACGTCTTTCCGCGTTTTTGATGTTTTTAAAGCATTGCTGCCACTTATGCTCCTTTTTTAAACTCCAGTCTAGATAATTATAATCTCCAATCACCTGATTAAGTTAATTTTTCAACACGTGACACGGAAGTTTTCAAAATGTCGAATAACCCTAATGACACCTTATTTTGAGGTAATTTGAAAGAGATGACATCTCACAATGTGAATATGAAAGCATCATCAAATTCTATATTGACTTTATGTAACCATTTTTCAATAAGAAACTCAGAATTTAAAATAATTTTAATTTACCTTTAAATAACGTAACAATTAGCTCAAGTAATAAAAATCACGTTAATAGCTGTTAAAAATTCTTCAAAGGCGCTCCTTTAGATTGGTGTCATTTTAAGCAAGCCTTTATAGTTTCATTGGACATTCACATAAATATTCGAAACCTAAAAATATCATTAAGTTAAACAAAGCATTAAAAAAGGAGGTGGTTGAAGCTACTAAATTGTTGTTTTTAAATTATTTAATAAATTTTGTACTCGTTGAAAAACAGACAGTTAATAATTAGTTATAGAAGTGAAAAGAAAATTCATTAAATTATTTTTAAGAACGCATTTTAATTAAACACATGTACCTCGTTATAATAAAATTAATTAAAGTATTTTTATTCATAATGTTTATTCGTGAGAAATGTTTCGCCTGTATTATCCGGAAAACAAAAGCGCAAAAATCTGACGGTCCGATCCTCACAGCGGCATCAGCGCAAAATACCTCGTCAAAAGTAAAATTCGTTACGGGGTTGGCGTCGTATCGCGAGTCGAGACAATAGTCCGTGCAAACAGAGAGCTGTGAGACTCGCCGAAAGCCGCGAACCGCGAGATATTGAAAGTCCGTGCATAATAATACGTACCACAGGAGGAGAGACCCAGCGGAAAATACGAATCTCAGAACAATTGGAAATTCGTCCCTTTTCGTCCGGAAAGTTGGAGGTCTCGCGTGGGCGCGCGCGCTCGTGTGTGTACATGTGTGTGGGACAGGAGGTTGAAGGGAGATCGGGGAAATCCTTACATTCTAATCTCTCGGAGCACTCCTCTTTTACATTTCCGGAGCGTAAATAAGTCGCACATGTAGGCCCCGCATTCATCGCGCATAAGATATACGATTACGTAGATAGAGGGAGATTTGTGGTCCGGGCATGGACTGGTTGCGCCGGCGGCTTTCAGGTGGAGATTGCGTTTTGACGTCTGATAGATTCATGGTTATTGGAATCAGAGCGTCGCGGAGGACCGCGCGGTGAAGGCCTATACGAAGTCGAAGCGCCACGGGACGGCCAACTTATCGCCCCGGGGCGACGTAAATCACCCCGCGATCCGTTTGCTGAGAAAGATGTGTTTTTGCTGCGTCGACGGACTCGGGACACTGTTTCGTCGGGCGACTTTTCGAATTGGGAGAAAGAGAGAGGAAGAGAAATCGACTAAGAAACTGCGAGGGAGAATAAGGGAAAGAGAGAGAGAGAGAGAGAAAGAGAGAGAGAGAGAGAAAGAGAGAGAGTGAGAGTCGGAACACGAGAGAGGGGGGGGGGGGGTAAAGTTTCGAGAGGTTCGAGGAGTGCCGAGACCGTATACCTTCGAGAATTAATGATTTACGTAATAACGCCAAGATCGGGCGATTTATTGGCTTTGAGATTTATATAAAGAAAACGGGTGCAGGGTGAACTAATCCTTGGGGTGTCAATAACAAAAATGTTGCGCTTTGATAATCTTAATTTCTTGAGATATTAGTTTTCTTCAGAATCAAATGATATTTCTGTTGTTAGGTATATAGGAATTTGATTAGTTTTGTATTACCAATTAATTCAGTCAGCATGTTGATTGATTTATTTGCGAACAGTAACGTTTATTTATATGAATTTAAATATTTGTTTAAAGGAGGGGGGAGGTTAATTAACCAAAAGTTTCCTAAATTGGCCACATAGAGCACATTGGGTAACAAAAAAAGTGAAATTAAAACTAAATTATCGCCTACACTCAAACCGTTGATTGACCACCATAGCTATTATTATTACACTGAACGATATGACCAAACCCGTAACGCCAAATATTTCGTATTTGAAACGCTACATTTAAAATACGCAGCATTTTTACTAGTAAATGACATATTTTTTCAAAATGTTATAAAGTTATGTAACTTTTGAAAGTACTGATATAAAAATAAAAAAAAAATGCGCTTAGTTTATTATTGTTTCGCTTTTTGTATGATATTATTATAAATTATTTATTGAAATTTTGTAAAGTTTTTATTAATAAGGTACGTTAAATTAAAACATTACAAAATTACGTGAATTAAATATAACAATATATTCCATATAATTGAAAATCATTAACAATAATATATAGACGGAGTAAATAAGATAATCAAACATTATTTGTCAGCCACCATTTTTATAAAGAAATAATAATATAATTTTATGTAAACTTTTATGTTATTTTATGTTACTTAATTAATTAATTGATTGATCGAAAAATTTGATTAAAAAGTTAATTAAATTTATTTACATCTTACTATTATTTAGTGATACATGTATTCACCTTTACAAACAAATATTGTAGTAATTCGGAAATATGTGCAGATGATATATATAATACATTCACGTTTAATGAAATATTTAAAATATTTGTTATCAGATAAATGGAATTTCAGTTAGCAAAGTCGCATAATTAGGATGGATGCATTGCAATGTAGCTTAATAAATTAGATCATCATAATTGCACTTATCTTTTGAGTCTCCTTAAATTTCGTCGAGCATGCACGCACTTTTCTCATGGGATGGTATGTTGTTTCTCTCTCCCGGTTGGAAAGTTCCACACCCACCGAGTGTCAGTGAAGGCCCGTGTGACATTGACGAAGTGCGGATAGCACGGGGAGCGACGCTAATGTCGTAACCAAGTGTCATCGCGTGCAGCGCTTCTGCACTGGATCCTGAAGGACGAAAACGCGAAGCTAAGGGAATGAAGGGGACGAGGGGAAGATAGCTGGTTGAGGATGATGATAGACTGAGAGAAAGAAAGACTAAGGGAAACCAAGAGAGAGAGAGAGAGAGACTTGGTTATCTTCACTCCGATGCAAACTTCCTACGGGTCGAGCTGATGGGGGAGAGCGTTTGAATGCCCGAGGAAACGTTTGTTGTGGGGAATTTTGACGTAGTTGAAGCGCGCGCGCGATCTGCTCTCTTACAGCTTCTCTGTCTCGTCGGAATATCTGGTTTCTTGTCTCTTTTGCTTCTCGCATTTTCTTTTTCCTCGGAAATTCAAACTTAAATACGAATACTCAACTTTACATTTTTAATTTTTCTTGTTAATTCGAGTATACTTTGTACAACTATATTTCGTTCGATATTAATTACAATAAATATTAGTAATAAATTATATTAAGGGGGTTCAATACTCAATTATTGATAATTAATTATTAAAAAAAATAAAAGAGTGTGTGAAAAAATAAGAGAAGAGGCGCCTTTGTTTATCGATAGTCGAGAAAAATCTTACCGAAAATATCAAATCTTTTCACCTCGTAGGTAACATATTTTTGGTAAGACATTTTTCGAAAACGCAATAATATTTTAGTTTCAAATTCAGCACATATTTGGCTTATGGACGAACGAAGGCGTCTTATTTCTTATTTTTTTACATACTGTTTTATTTACAAATTTATTACCAATAATTGCGTTTGTCGATAAGGTAAGGAGGATAAAAGTAAACTATGACACATCATTAATGCTTTTTATTGCAGTAATTTCCAATTTTCTATGTAGTTATTACCTCAGTGAGAATATATTGATTTAATGAATGTTAAAACTAGCTTCATTTATTTAACTATGTAACAAATTAAACCAATAAAGATTTTAACAAGGTTATCGCGAGAAAATGAAGTGGGTATAGGATTTGATCTACCAATAAACCTATTACGTACTCCCGAGACGCAAAAACGCGTCGCCGCAACTTCATCTTCCGTTCCAGTCACATACCATTTCCTCGCGTTTTAAAAAAAAAGATAGTCGATTTATCCCAACGTCCACAGCATTCGAATTCGCGGTACAGAAACTCCAACTCCAAGATTCCTGTGGGAAACCTTAGTCTTTTCTCCTAGTTTTTTTTCTAAACAAAAGCTCCCTTCGCAAAGTTTTCCAACTCCCGAAGGGTGTCCGGTAGGTTAACAGGGCCGGGGACTCCCTGAACTATATCCCGTCGCGGAAAAACCAATCGCGACACCTTCCCGCAACGATAATGGACGTCACGAGAGAGGATGAGGTGGGGTGGACCAGTCGATCGAGGCTTGCTCATCCAAGGGAAGACTCGCTGGGGCCAGTCCTCCTTTATTGGCCATAAAAGCAATAATGCGATGCCTTACGATACCGTGTGTCCTGCGCTCAAGTACGACAAAACGATACAAATGCGAGATTTCCGATCACCCTTGGTCTCCTCGACGTTTTTCCCCCTCTGCCTCTCCTCTCCTACTCCGCTATCTCTCCAATGGAAATAGTTGCAACTAGGGAGGATAACACTCGTGTATTTTTCTAATCGATTCGGATTTCGATGAAGAACGCTCGATCGACTCCAACGATTGCGTACACATTCGCTCGGACTCGGAAAAGTAGAGAAATAAAATTCAATTGGCGTTAGATATGAAAATATCGGCGGTCATTTTCAAAAGCTTGCTCATGCTACGGAATACAGAATTATTGTATTTTACCTTACGGGGATTAATTTCTTTCGGAAGTTTTTCAATAAAATAAAACATGTGCATTTAGCTATATTTAGGTATTACAATACCTACAACTCTTATGGGAACTCTTTATATATCAGTTATTTCTAGTAGTATTTCTAGTTTTATGACTACTATCAAGGTGCTGGTTATTTACTTGGTTCTCTCCGAAACCAAGAGAGTGGCTTTTCACTCTTAGAGAATTAGACAGTTAGTATACACTCAGTTAGGATTTTTTAATTTTAAATTAAATCATCTAAAAAAAACTTTGTTCGCTCATTTTTTGTAACGATGCGCATAATCTAGAGATTAAAAAACATATATATTTCAACGAATCGTCAAATAGAAGTACTTATTCGGAGATAGAATAGTTTATTTTTCCTTTTCGTATTTGTCCATAAAAATAATTAACTCGAAACTTCACGCCTTTACTCTTAATGAAAAATGCCCGGAGGGAACTATAGTAATACATTTTTCATACCTCTTCACCCTTCTCTTAATATTTCACGGGCTGGAGATAAAAAAAAAGGAAAAAAGGAAGGAAATAAAGATTTTCCACAGTAACGATCACAAAGTGTTTGAGTTAATGAATATTGCTTGGCCCGTTATGCTCTATCTTTCGCATCGTGGGCTCTCTCCGACTTCATCGACTGTATTTGTTGAGCGTTTTAAAGAAATTAAGAACGGCGATTTCCTCGGCACTTGGTTTTCTTTGAAGAATCCCCGTCGAAAGGGGTGGAAATTAAGAGCGCAAGCGCCCTCTGAAATGATAATCGCTCGAGCTCTCGTCTCCTCGCGCATCCACGACGCATATATACGTCACTTAAAGCTCATTCCGAACTGCTTAAAAATCTCATGAAAGCGAAACAAAGGAGGAGCGAGAAAACGGGGGAACATAGTGTATTAACTTTACCGAAATGAGATGGTCAGGTTCTCGCGCGAGAAAACGAACGGTAAGTGAAAGAGGAGGAAAAAGGCGAACACAAAAGAGGGAGAGAGAGAAAATGAGCAGTGTCGCTTGATGATGGCTCAATTCCCTTGGAGTTCGCATTGTAAAAAACAACCAGGAATAGGAAGGAAAGGAAAAAGGAGGCGGAAGTGCGGCGAAACGCGGAGGGAGATTCTTATCAAGCGTCGACCAGCCTAATTTACTTATTCACCACTTCTTTTACGGGACCTATTTACAGGTATGAAATTACCTGACGAGAAAAAACAATGCCTAGAAGGGAGATCTCGATGGCATCTCACGCTTCACTGTGATTATATACATTTTATATTACTTTTTGTATATTAAGTATTAACATAGAACCGTTAAATATTGCATTCATCAGAATTCGAAGACGACATTAAAAATAGTGCATGTATTCATAAATATTACAAAATAGTACACACTCGCGTATTAATGTGTCAAGAAAAAATGTAATCAATTAACTTATATAATTAGTATGGAGTTTTATTTATTAAATGTATTTTTTTAATATTTAATACCTAAAATTTAAATGTATTTCTAAATATGAATTTAGTAATTTACTAAGAATCAGTATAGTTTGAACATAAGAAATCAAAATCTTAGACTAGTTTGAAAAGCAGACGATGTTTTCGCGCCCGTCAGACTATTTTCTTATATTAATGTGCGCATTTTTTACAGTAAAGAAATAAACGTTTAATGTTTCAGCTCAACATGTTATTTTTCATCAATAAAGGGTCTAATGTGGGAATTGCTTTCCCACTTATTAATGCTTTTCCACTATTTCACTATTAGTGATTATGTTTCTACATAATTTCAGAAGTTCAAGCTTTTCATTAATCAATAATAAATAAATATTTTAAAATGGACTGAAATATCCTCATAAAAGTAATTTTAATCAAAGTAGAAGGGTGAGTAAGTTTGATATATTTTAAATTATCATCAATGTTAAGCTGATTAAAAAACTACCAACGACCCTAGTAGAAATTGCAGCATTTATGAAACGTATGTGTTTCAGGCGTTTAATCAAAAGCTAGCGTCAAAATGATTTGATTTTTACTAGGGAATAAAATAACATATTACAAATGTATTGAAACATTTGAAATCTATAAATTTTAAAGACAAAAAACTGTTATATATAATAAATAAACCTTGCGATGACATAATAGATTAAAAAACCTGACTAATTCTTATTGATTGAATTTTTTAAATATATTATTACGTCACAACATTTATTTGTTTACGAAGATTCTTTTATTTTTAAGGTTTATATTATTAAAATAACATTGTTAAATTTGACCAGATTACTTTTACGTAGATTTTATTTCATCTTTAATAAGTGATTGCGTTCGCTGAAAGATTAATCTGCTTGGCATCAATGATAATTTGGAATATATCAAATTCGCCCATCCTTTTACTTGAGTTAAAATTTAATTTCCTAAAGAAATTAAGACATACAGAGATTTTTGGAACACTAGAAAATACACGAATTATATGAAAAAGTGTTTCCAAAGCATATTTTAATGGAAATAAATGGTTTTTCGAGATGATCGTAAAAGAGCTTAAATTACAAGAAAATTTATGTTCGCGTAATACTTAAGTGGCTTACAATCCTTTCCCAGCCTCTTGTTTTTCATCTTCATGCAGAAACCCTAATCTTCAGCAATCCTTGACTTTAGAAATTTAGTCTTGGACGAAATATGCATTTAAATGGCCTTTTAAATTGTCAGAACACTGTACAGTAGACCCTTACTGCTATCCATAATTATACAAAGCACCGCATCATGATTTCTTTCATGATTCTTGTTTTACAAGTAAAATATTTGATACAATCATTTTTTATATTATTCTTGTAAATAAAAGAATAAATTTGAAAAAAATCCTGAACTTCAGGCTCTTAGTCAGGTTTTAAACCTTATACCCAAATTATTATTTGGGTTAAAAGTTATTATTAAAATAATGTTTTTCTTTAAAAATTAAAACATCAGGTTTTCTTTATATTTTAAACTATCCATATGAAATTTGCTTCCTCATAGAAGTTACGTAATAGTAAAATTTT
The DNA here is from genome assembly GCA_026168455.1 of Theocolax elegans. Lineage (NCBI taxonomy): Eukaryota > Metazoa > Arthropoda > Insecta > Hymenoptera > Cerocephalidae > Theocolax > Theocolax elegans. Next base: position 30,283,531 of record CM047426.1, read on the forward strand.
TCGACTTGCTAAAAATATGTTATGAATATGTTTCAACATGTCAGGAGCCAAAATCACGTGTTTTTAGAAAATGTGTGTGTGTGTGTGTGTGTGTGACCGCCGTATTTTCGAAACTACTCGGTCAATATCGCCCCGCTTGCGTGTGTAGCTTGCTTTTCAGTTTCCGAATTCGGGAAAAGACTTTGGTTATTTATCCCTCAACTAGGTTTTGATAATATTAATTTCTTTTGATAAAATTATTAATTTTTTTTAATTAAACCAAATGTACTTTATAGAGAATAAAATAATGTATTAGCTTGACTTTGGATCGACTAATTAATTCTCTATTAGTTTTTTTGTTACTTAAAAAAATGATTTTTTTTTAAATTATTTTATATATTGGAAATTAATTAGTTAAATAAGCTGAAAAAATTTATGATGAAGGAACCTTATAAAAGTCATAATCTGTAAAAATTTGAACTAATTGTATCGTTTAGTTTGATTTAAAACATTAAAGTGTGAAAAAATTGGGGTTTCAATGTCGAACGTTTTTGGGAATAGAAAGCTTTTAATCCTCTTATAATTGTGGGAAAAACTAGTCTGCATAGTTTTTCAGCTCAAAAAACCAATAATTACCTAAGTTATTAAGTATTATCTATTTTTGTACAAAATGTTTGATTGCCTATATCTCTGAAAATAATTCAGCAAATATGTTGAAAAAATCGTGAAAATACAACATAATAATAGCATGATGCTGTTAAAATTTAAGAATCTTTCATGGATTAGTTTTTGAAAAAAAATTATAATCTAAAATTTTAATTTTATTATTTTTATTAAAATTTTGTTTACTTATGAAGTAGTCTAATGTGGAACTAACTATATTTTTGGAAGAAATTGTTTTTAAAAAATCGTAAGAAAAGCAAAAGAAGATAATATTTAAAATTGTTAATTGATACCATCAAAAAGCTTTTTATGTCAGTTGCGAAAAATTCATACAGAATTTTTTTATTATTAACAAAAACCGCTATAAATTCATTGATAATTATGTGATCAACATAATAATTATAAATAGTATTTTTGAAAGAAAATGTTTTTAAAAAATTGAAAGAGAAGTAAAAAAAATAATCCCCCTTTAAAAAAAATGACGTGAAGCCTCTTAAAACGTGATATGATTGGCCGGTTAAAAATGTATTCATGGAAACGTGCAAAACAAAAGTTTTTAAATAGTGGGCTTAAAAAAGTACATAACCTGTTTCAAAATCAAACATTAAAAATCTAAAGAAACTTAACATAAATGCAAGGTACGCGTTTATGCACAAGATGGCTTCTAGTTTGTTACATTTTTAATCGATGCCATCTAAAATTTTTAAACAGAAAAGAATAACAAGTTTCAACCAGAAACGAATAATATTTTTAGAAATGTTATAACAGTTTGTTTTAAATAATTAAATAATACCATATTGGAGTAATATATTACATATAGGATCGACATGTTAATTTGAGGAAGCTACGTGCCAATTAATTGACAGCGGTTTTTTATATTTTTAATTCAATATTTCAGGTACAATTTTTGGGTTAAAAGGTCTAGATACCTGTAATTTAGGCATCACATCCCGTGTAAAAAAAAAGTCTGGGGAATGTCTGGGAAAAGTCTGGCTTATAAAGTCTTGGCAAAGTCTAGCTGGTGAGACTATCCCATACTTTTTGCCAGACTTAATATATTTTAAATCAACCAGACTTTCTCCGGCACATTTTGCCAGACTTTATAATTATTTTGAAAGTCTGGGATAAATAAGCCATACTTTTTCCCACACATTTTACTAGACTTTATAATTATTTTGAAAAGTCTGGAAGAATTCAACCAGACTTTCTCCCGCACATTTTGCCAGCCTTTATAATAATTTTTAAAAGTCAGGGATAATGCAACCAGACTTTCCCCAGACTTCCCCCTCGTCGAATCTTCGTCGCATTGCATCTTTGAAACATAAAATTTATATTATTTCTAATTAATAAAAACAATACATCCTCGACATGTTTTGAGCTATTGAACTCTCAAAACCACCAGATACTTATCTATCACATATAAAAAGTCAATAATGTTTTTCGTGTATCTCGCGACAACAAACTGATTTTAATAAATTTTATGTTTCAAAGATGCAATGCGACGAAGATTCGACGAGGGGGAAGTCTGGGAAAGTCTGCTTGAATTCTCCTAGACTTTTAAAAATTATTATACAGTCTGGCAAACTGTGGGGGAGAAAGTCTGGTTGAATTCTCCCAACTTTTAAAAATAATTGTAAAGTCTGGCAAAATGTGCGGGAGAAAGTCTGGTTGATTTATCCCAGACTTTTCAAAATAATTATAAAGTCTAGTAAAATGTGTGGGAAAAAGTATGGCTTATTTATCCCAGACTTTCAAAATAATTATAAAGTCTGGCAAAATGTGCGGGAGAAAGTCTGGTTGATTTAAAATATATTAAGTCTGGCAAAAAGTATGGGATAGTCTCACCAGCTAGACTTTGCCTAGACTTTATAAGCCAGACTTTTCCCAGACGTTTCCCATACTTTTTTTTTTACACGGGATCCCTTCAAAAAGCCGCAGCAGTAAAGTACGAAGAATGTTAAGTATATAAAAACATTCTATATTTCTAGAGCTGATTTTATACGACAGCGTTTCTTTCATAAAAATGTCTGCTAATTTTTTAAACAAACATTTCATTTTTAAATTCTGAATCTTACTTCGAGTCAAAGTTTCACAAAGTTGGCGTACTTTTTTCTAACACTTGAGCGTCCAGTAAGACGTGAAAGATTAAGGAGAAGTCGTGTTGATCCAAGATTATACGCCAGTTGAATCCTCTTTTCTTACGCTGTCCTCTTCTCTAAGGTATAAGGAACCGATGTTTCCCCAAGGCCTCGTCCGATTCACGAATGTAACACGTGTCTTGAACCTATTCTTTCGTAACTCATCTATTTGTTGCGTTTGTATTCACTGTACTTGATCTTTATCGATGATTTATTTGAAATTATGTATACTTGAGAAGTTGGTATAGTAATTTTACTGATGAGAAAGATAAGATAATTATAGTATTTTTTTTTCTATTTATTATTTTTACGTCGCTCTTTTTATGCTCCCAAACCGGTGCTAATCAGCGACGGAGGTCGTACGATGTCTTTAATTATAGTATTTGTGTAATAAATATATCTACTTATCATATATATCATTTTATCCAAAGCCCATGTAAATATCAATGTATACATATATGTATATGTACATGAAGACATCAACTACAATTCATCATTGCTCGTGTGTATTTTTTACATTGACTCACAATTTTGCAGATTTGTTAAATGATTTAATGCTTCTTCATTAGGGTTTTGAATAAAATAATAAATTTTTTAAATAAACGAAGAAAACGAATATTCTTGAGTTGACAAGAATCAAGAGGTCACCTTTAAGTAAAATATTATTTTTATTCTCATGAATTGACTCTACATTTAATAAGCATTATTTCGTAATCCATATTTTACCACCCTTACCCAACAAAGTTGCAGAGTGTACAATAATAATAATAATAATAACGAATGCACATAAATATATAATTATTAATAATGAAGTAAAATTAAATGTAAGAAGAAAAAGTGATCCGCAAATAAATGAAATGATGGATTTGGCATAGTTAAAATTTATCAGGTACAACCCTACTTAGATACATGTATATTTTGTTCCTCTCTTTCCCTCAGCAGTGACGATCTTTCCCTCGTATGTACCAGGAGCCGTTACGCGTTTTACACACTGGGGGCGGTTGTACCTTCTCCCGGAGGAGTCATGGGAGGGCGAGCAGTGAATACATTTAAAGTGGGAATGCGATTATACGCATAGCGTCGGAAACACCGCGTATGATACGAGCCGTGGCAGCAGGGGATTTTTGCTGCTCCTTTGGATTTATTGGCGGAAATTTATGCTATTATGACTTCATACGATCTTCCTTGCTAGCAACTCCGCTACATCTTAAGACTCGCGAGGAGGAAACCTCTCTAAGGAAAGAAGCTCTTGGATGAAATATATTGGATCGAAAGGATAAAATAAATCTACTTTATACAGAGATTGATTATAAATTATACTCTTTCATTTATTTATTTACTCTGCACATTAACAAGTGATTTAAGATTATGTGTGTCTTTCATAGGATTTGATAAAATATAGAATATATATGTGTCTTAAAATATCATTGATACCCACATAAAAATGGTTTGTAAGTATTTAGAGTTATTAAGATAACGTGAATCTTATATTAATACTAATAGTTCCCAAAGAGTTTCGTAAGACATTAATTGTTATGGACTTTGATTTTAAGATAATCAATTATTTTTAAAATATCACGAGGAATAAATAGACGATACAATAAATCACTGAATATTTGTTAGCTATATAGGTTGAGATATTATTCCACATGCTACTATATCCAAGTTGAACAACTAATATTGAAGATGACCTTGGCGGCTAGAAGAGACATAATTCTCGGTGGGTAAACTCGCCATAAAAACGGGAACCATGGACCAATGCAAAGTTGAAATTACCCTTACTAAAACAATCGATACGGTGATTCGAGGAGCGAAATAGCGGCATTCTCGGTATGACTGGTCGAACCTAGATATCCCACGAAAGACATAACCGAGCGGCGTTATTAAATTTTCCGGCCGAGGTATACACGCGCGTTCCCGTGGCACATCTTTAAGAAAGCACGGCTAAACGGTCATTACGTTGATTCATGCCATCGGTGCCCGTAATGGCGGCCCATTCGTTCCGCTTTTACGATCGATTATCGCCTCGCGATTCCTCTGGGGGCTGCTTGCGGCATTGTAAAGAAGTGACTCGTCTTTGGGAACGTAAAGGGAATTGCACCGCCACCTCGTAAAACCGCGGCTAAAACCCTTTCTCTCTACGTTGATCGCACCCACTTTCCTCGGGTGAAGACTGTTTTTCACTTCTGTTGCTTAGCATTTATGGATCGTAGCCAGATTATACTAACGCCGGAGTCTCGGAAAATTTTACGCGATCACGCGCATACGCGCTTGTATGAGCCACCACGCGATATCGACGTACAATGCTGTTTTATATCTTTAACAGTTTTACGTGGACCAACCTCTTATAGATCGATGACGCGCACCGGATTCGACTGCTGACTGCGATACGAGTTTATAATTTTTTTTCACATTTATGAGAAACTGGTAGAGTTTGCCAAGTTTCAAAGTTACTGCGATTACCAACGTACAAAACCTGGTATTTATGCAAAGTTACTGAATCAACGACTTTAATATTTTTTCCTGTCATGATGCGTAAATTACAATTTTACTATTTTTATTAATATTTTATTAATATATTATTATGTAATATAATATCGGTCCAAAATTGTAATAGAAATTGATAATCAGGGGGTTAACGCCGTGTGATTTAACGCCGAAATTTTGTCGTTAAACGCCAATATTTGTCATTAAATTTTATTTAACGCTTGCGTTAAAAATCATGAATACACCCCCAGATTGAAATTTTTACTATACTGGACAGTAATTTTTCCCAGATAGCGAGGCAATTATAGGAATCAAATTTTGTTTCATAATTTTTACCTTGTTGGTGTTATAATTTTGATCCGGATCATTTAGATACTTTTATAAAACTTTTTTCTGTTCACTTTTACGATGTCTTGTGACTTCTTCGTATTTTTCACACTTGTCGTATTCTTCAATCCTCGCATCCAAGAGTCGCTGGATATCCGCGACATTTTCCCACTCTTTCGCGCATCTCTCAAGGCATCTCATGACGATTTTCACACCACAAGGTTTTACCACTTTGCCAGCAGTAGAGACAGATTTGCAAGTTAAATGCCATAGACGAGAAGAGCGTAGTTTTGTTTCTTTTCTTCTTTTCTTTTTATCCTTCTATTACAAAAACGTAAAAAGTAAGGTTTTTCAGTGCAGAGGAGAGATAAGCAATGATATATGTATACATATAAGAGGCTTGAGATAAATGTAAGAGGTAGTTGAGATTAACACCTAAGTATTATCAATTTTAAAAAACTAAAAAATTAGTGCCAATCTAATAATTAATAAATACAATTTTTTTTAACTTAAACTTAAAATTGAATAAAGAGTTTAAATAATTAATTAATCAAGTTAAAATTGAAGAGTGCAAAGTTTGGCTTTATTTTTCCATCATTTAGTTCATATACATAATAATAATGTTTAAAATACAATAAAATAAATCTCATTCTTAATAACTCTTGCTTTTTTGGTAAAAAAATATTTATAAAAATTAAAATAACATTTAAAAATTTTTTAAATATCTAAAATGGTGCATCACAGAGCGATTAACTGATCGGTTTAATTAAAAAAAGACAGCAATATTAAAAATATATTAAGATGGGTTGAACTTAATCTATTTATTTTCTTTTAAATGTGTAAATTGTTTAATACTGAATAATAAACCTAAATAAAAGATAGGGTGTCACTTCTGACTCACCCTTCCTTATATATATATGTGTGTGTGTGTGTGTGTGTAGTGCTATATTGCCTATCAGACCAGATGTTTGTTTCTACATATCGAATGTTAAAAGAACTTGATGTCAATACAATTGAGGAAAAATAGTGGTTGTCTGTACGCATTTTGAATATTTAATAACTGCATGCACATACATTTTTAAATTGTGTAATTGAAATTTATTAGTAAAATGGCCAATAAATGATACAAAGCTGCATGGTTATATCAAAATTAGGAAAAATAATATAACAAAAATTTGTTGTGATTATTAAGACAACACAGTCTTTTATCAGCAAATGAATTTTATAAAAATAGGTACATTAATCTTTAATACTTCGTGAATCCTTATAGTATATCTGAGTTTCTCATTCTCTATATAGGTGTTTGCGTATTCCAGGAGTTTAATTATTGATAAATTTCGACACCGGAGGTCTTTCCCCTTTCAACGCGTAGTGTGTGCCTACTAATTTATATCCCTTTGAATATTCGCAAGGCGCTTCCTTCTCCTTCCCTCCTCCCCCCCCTCTCCCCCCTCTCTCTCTCGCTCCTTGAGAACGAAGGTAGTGTGAGCAAATGAGAGAGAGAGAAAGAGAGAGAAGCATACTTGGAGAGCCGTTGTCTTTGGAGTTGGGTGGGCATGACCGGGACATTAAGACATTGTTCGCTTGATTTACACTCCGTATTACATTCACGTGCTGGTCATATATTTAACATACATTGTATGGTAACCCTTGCGCCTTCCCTGCCACGCGCTCCTTTCCTCCCTTTAGCTCGATTTCTCCTCTTTCTCACGGACGAGAATCTTTAACATCGTAAACCAGTGCGGCTTCCATTTCGATGTAAGACGTATCCGGGTATTCTAGTTCCGCAAGCAGCAGCTACGAAACAAACACGCGAAAACTCAAAACTTAATCGAACTTACGCGATTTATCATTCTTATATAATACATTCAATAGGCTAAATATTTCAATTGCAGCGTACTGTATAAACTTTCTTTTATTATTTTCGTTTTTTCTTTTGTCAACTTGCAGCAATTTACGTAAATTTAAATACTTCTTGAGAATTAATTGGAAAATGTATTCTATATTATTTGTACGTGCTATAAACGTGTTGTATTAATAATATACTAATTTTAATAATTTATTCATCAATCATCTAATTATGAAATATTTAGTAAACAATTTTTAGTATATTATAGTAATATAATTTAGTATATTATAGTAATATAAACATATACACAATATGTCAGTTTCAAATGATACTGTTTTAATAAAGCATATAAGTACTATGTAGCATTGAACAATTATAAGTTAATAAATGTAAATAACTATACATGTAAGCAAAAAACTATTGACAACGTAATTAGAAAAAGTCATTTAATGTAGTAAGGTTGAGTGACACGTCTTACAGAAGGTTGGAAATTAAAAATTAATTCATGCGAAGACGGGTTGGAGTGATCGAGCTTCTCTTCTCCTATCCACTCTAAGAGATGGTTGTTCCATTAAAACAAGTCGGGTTCGCGGTGTCCTGCAACGCCGACTTCGTGTCGCGCAACTGATGAACTTGGCATTCATCGATCATCCAATTAGCTTGGCGATCAATCATCTTCGCTTCGAAGGTGAGGCGCGCGTTGCGCGTACGTGTGTAACCTTTGGGAGGCCTCTCGCTCCCCTTTTCTCCTCCCCCTTCTGCCCCCTCGAGGACCACGCTCGACCCTTATTCTGAATCCCTAATCAACCCTTTTCAGCGAGCGTAATTTCAGGCCATCGCTAGCTACTGCTCCGGTCTTTCTTGTCCCTCTCTTCCACTCTCCTTCTCTATACTTTTGGTCGCGGGTGAGTCTCCTTCGATTTCGCTTGGCGACGGAAGATGAATTATAAGTCTCCCTATCCCTCTCTCTCTCACTCTCTTTCTCTCCCTCTCTTCCATACACATTCTCTCTCCCTTTAAAAGACCACAGTAATTTACAAAACCATGCGTCACAGAAGGGTTCAGCCGGCTCGACTCGCATTTTTTTCCTAATTTGCAAATATTAGCTTTTACAGTGCCTAGAGGAAGTACCTTGTCTTTTGTGCGTACCAGCAAAATTCCTTTGTGGAAATTGAATTTTTATTCTCGTTACTTTTTAATTTCTTCTTTCCGTTATTTTGAAGCTTCAACATAGTGCTTGTTAATTGTTTTACAGCTTGTTATCGTATCACTCCGCATATAATGGTTACAAATGATCATCAAATGAATAATGATGAAAAAGTAAAACTTTATTTAAACAGTATTGTGCGCTTATGAATTTGTATTATTTCATATTGATGTTATCTAAAAGTATAAATCTCAGAGGATTATAAAATAAACTTTGAATATAACAATGGCAACATAAAGAATTTTGAAAATTATTTCATAATTAATATTACAATAATTAAATCGTCTTATAGCTAACGATATTTTTAATAAACTATTACAATGAATGTAATATATTGATATTTGTTTAAATGTAAATAAATTTTAAATTGATAGAAGATTCTTGTTAAATGTAGTTATAAATCTGTATAATTATTCAAAACCATGTGAAGATTGTCACCTTGGAATGCTAATCGGGGGAAGAAGTGAAATATATTTATGTCAGTTATCGCTTATTGGCTGCGATGCTTCGGTACAGTGCACTAACGATGTTGCGAGCGTTTCACTACGAATTCGCATGAGAGAACATGATTTCGGTGTGTTTTGACGGTGCACATCGCATGGATTGGGGGCACAGGAGGCACCGACTCCATAGCGCGACGTAGCGAAATCGTTGAGTAGCTGGAATTGATAGGGGCAACCCTCGTTAATGCTTCTTAGTGCAGCTATAGCAAAATCGTGCGAACCTCTGTATACCAGGTGTATGTGAAAATGTAGAACTGTATACGCTTATCCAATGCATGCAAGATACTTGTTGAATATCCTAGGGGAAGAGAAAATTTTAGCTTTTCCTATGAATTAATTGAAAACAAGTTTATTTCTTTTAAAATCAAAATACGGGAAAATGTACAAAACTGATAAGTGCAGTCTCGAGCTAAGTTTATATAATTTTTTAATAACATATAACTGTCATAGAAAAAAATAAATGAATAGTGAATATTTTTTACAGTAATTACGGTTACAAGTTACGCATCAAACAATTTTATTGAATAATATTTTATATGATCCTTATTAAAAATGTAAATGTTGTTAGTGAAAGAAACGTAAAGCATGATATATGCATTAATATTATGAATATTGAAATGATACATATTACACAATCTCTATATTCATGTTTACATTTTTCATTCTTGCTCATTCTTACTGTTTTGGTTACCGGATGACTTGTCATCAAGAGGAGGTAAAATTTACCGAGGAATGCATGTGCGTGAACGAGTATACGTTCAGTCAAAAATTCAAACTATTCATTTAGTTATGTGCTCGAGTAATTTTAATTTTAGTAAATTGTTAAATAACTAATTTTTATAATTATAAACTTTTATAATTATAAATTTGTAATCATAAATTTTTATAATTATAGTGAATTATCTTACAATTTTAAATTATTGAAATAGTGATAAGATAATAAAAATGATGAAAATATAACTATTTATAATCATACATTTATTCACAATAACCACAACGAAAGTGAGATTTTGTCAGAATTGCTCGATCCAGAAGAAACTTACAAGTTCACCGAGTGAGCACGCTCTTAATTTATGTAAATGAACTTTGCCTACCCAAAATTGGGTTCACAAGCGCGCCACTTACAGCTATCAAAAGGTATCGCGGCGAATCTTCGACAGTAGCCGAAGCCGGTGTCGAGAACCGACCGTTCCTCCTCTCTCTCGTTTTCCTGTCTCGCAGCTCTTCTTAGCGATTTATATCTATTTCCATAATTTTCTCTTAACTGATAATTTCTCCCCACCGAGAGACTATACAGTTACCCCTGAAGCGTTGTTGCTATCCAGCCACGCGAGGTATGCTACTGCCGCACGCTCTATCGCTCTCTTCTTGTCAAGAGGGTGTTTAATGCAAATCATGATGTTCTTTTCAAATTCGTTTTCCAAACTTGTGCAACTTTTATAAATATACTTACACGACTAGTTAATGAGAATTTTCAAATTCATTCCAAATAGATTCCAAGTTTCGTGATTTTAAATATTTCACCATACGTTAAATATTTGCCTTAATTAGTGAGTCAGTGAGTCTTTGCAGTTGCATGTGCAACTATTAACATGACTTATTATAGATATTACAGCAATCTCAGTGATGTTATATATGCTTGATGTATTCTTAAATTAATTATGTAAATTCATTAGAAATAATAAAATATACATTTACAGAATATCCATTAATTCAAAATAATTACACATTTAACTTCCTAACAATTAATTATGTAAATAATTATTCAAATAAAAAATAATAAATATTTAATTAGTTTTACTTGATAAGTATTCAAAATAATACATCATTGTTAATATAAAATCGCACGAAGATTGTATTTTTCTAGTATTTAATGCATTATCATATTAAACGCATTTTCGTTAGTATTATTCCCTTCAGGCAGTGAGCGTAATATCTGGCAGCATAGAGTCTTACCATTCGCAGCAACGGCGTCGCGACCTTATCTGTAGCTTCTGGAAATATTCAAATGAATTTCTAATCTATGGTAGCTCAGGCACTAAGGTGTAGTTAGGTTACTTGAAATTGTCGAGAAGAATAGGTTGAAGAAACTGAAAATTGCGTCTCTCGACGTTACAAATTGTAAATATATTATTTTTATTTGATATTACATAAAAGAGATTATTTTCTAAATAGAATTTAATCATTCCAACTTTTTTACATTATTCAAATTGTTTTCTTTATAAATTTTGCGGGCTCATATCTACATAAAATAAAATATTGTTCTTTTTATATAGATAGATAAAAAAAGTACTTTAACTAAAAAAAGAAAATAAATATGGTTCATTAATATCAGAGGTAATGAATATTATTGAATTTTTGATCTTGACGTATTATATATTTACCATAAGATGGATATCAATTAATATACACATTAGTAACTTTTTGCCGCGTTTTACCGTTTACGTAGTAAACTAAATTTTACTCAATTTTTTGTACTTTAAATTTTATGTACCCGAATGTCGTATATACTAATGGATATTTTCAACTTTTACGTATTTATTATGTATCAAAAAATAAAATCCTTGCGCATATAGTTCATGACAGTATATTACATTTATAGATATAGATAAACTAATAACAATAATAAAGAAGAGGCTGTCAAAACGTAATTGATGTAGAATACTCAATAATCTCACAAAGTATGCACATCGTAATGTAATTCCATCTGTGACATATTTTTTTAATATATTACTATGATAGGTTCGTGCCACAGTGATATTTATACAGATAGAAAGAAAGGTAAATGTTTTTTATGCGACTAAGTTTAGTCGTGTGCGGTATTTAGCGAATGAAAGATGCATGAACCTATAGGTGCCGGTAAAACCATCATCATAATCGTTGGAAAGTGGAGGAAAATTCCTGGAAAGCTTAGACAATACTCTCAAAAGTTGGTGAGTCCCTTGATATACTAGAGCGAGTATCTCATAGAACTATAGACATCATTAACGCACTCGTCATCGGTCTTCACACTTAAGTTCTTAAGCGCGCAAGAAAATATTTTCGGAGGTTCTAATGTTTCTGGCTTCCTTATCGCTCAAGCCTGAGATACTTATATACAAGCGAGAAAGCGCGGACTTTCCAAAAGAGCCTAGAAAATGATTAAGGGAGTGAGTGAGAGAGGGAGACCACCTGCCAAGCGCTAAGCCGATAGGCCGTGGATCTGTGGGATGGGTGCGCAAGAACGAAAACCTAAGTGTCGGGAGGAAAACGTCTCTTTAATGCTCTTAGCGTCGTCACGCCAGGCTCGCTTTCTCTCACTTTAGCGGCGCCCTTTTCTCCTCCTTGTGTCGCTTCCTGCCGAGCGGGATAAATACCTGCCAACAACCAAATTACGTCTTCTCTAGCCTTGAATTCGAATACGTTCGATTTACCCGTTCGCGACGACGCGACGACGAATAAGTATAAAAGTCGAAAGTACATCGAGGAACAGGCAGAGGCAGAGAGTGTGAGAGAGAGAGATTGCGCGAAATTCCTATTTTATGTAAGTGCAATTTCAGCCGGGGAAAGTTTTCGACTGCTCGTTATGGGTAATTCGAAATAAAGCTATTAGCTGAACACTAGTTAGGCTTGGTTTTTCTGTTTCGATGTCGCGCTGTACTTTACAACTGTTTTTGAACTTCGGGATGAATGTATTAGAACACATTTTGCTTTCAAGAAAAAAGTTATAACTTCTCTAGATATTATAAAAACATTTATTGGTATCTAATGTTATTTTTTTATTAATATTCTATTAATTATTATTTATTTTAATTTGTGAATGCAGATTTTAGTAGTGTAATAAATTATTTTTCAAATTTCTTATGTTGGAGTCTATATTTAACCATGACTATTTGAAAGTAAAGAAAATTTTTTTCCATAGTATTTGGACATTTGGTGAGCGAGCCATCGAACGATTGGTGGGGCAGTTCCAAATTCGACGGTAACTGTCTGGAATAAAATTCGGGAAGTAAATTCGAACGATGTATCGAGATTAGCTATGAACCGAAAGTCGCGCGGACTAGTGCGGGATTACTCGCGAGGCAAAGTAATATCCCTCGACGATTTGGCTGCATGGCCGTGACAGCCGGCAATTAACAGCCCCGGACTCTCCGGTGGCGTGAGTCGTGAGTGCGAGCGTGAACGTGCTTCGAAGCGTGTCGTTAAATAATTGTCCCCGTCGCACCAGTTAAGACAGTGATTTGTCGGCAGGGGGTGCAAGGGTATAATACACGATTTACCTCCTACGCCCAGTCAATGCCAGCCGTCGATTCGTATCTCGTCCTCCTCTCGTTTTTTCAATTATTCTGGATTTATTTCGCCACCCGTGAGTGTACTCGTCACTTTCCTTTCTTATATCAATCTTTATTTGCTGGATCGAACTGTCGTTGTAGATTTTGTTAATCATTAATACTCAAGTACAATAGTGATCATTAGTCTACCTTGTATTATATTGGTTATTAGATGAAGAAGATAATGATCACTTATTAAACATACCTAATTCTATATATATATATATATACATAGTTTTTAAAAAATCTTATTCCTGACCTTATCAATAACCAATATCTTATATACTTTTTCACTTGTTGAAACTAGTGAAAGTAGATTAACTGTAACGAGTAATGCTAAGCATTTATATAAAAAAACTGTAACGAAATTCAATCATTTAAGTATTGAATGATGAAATGATTATTCAATAAATTAAATTTATATGAAAGATTCGCGACAAACATTGTTGACAAAAAAGTGTTGTGCAATGTATGTCCTATAATACGACACAAATTATTAATAGAACAGTTTGTCAAATGGATTATACCGGAGCAGGACTAAGCAACCCCGGTCGATCACACATATATTATCTTTTCAACAACAAGTGTATTTTGGAAAAAAATGAGAGTTTATTTGCACTAAAGTTTACGTATATATTATATTAAATTCTAGGATCGATTTTATTTTTTAATTAAACGACCACATACCGAAAACGTGTCTTTTCCACAACGTACAAAAATAACTTCTCCAAAATGAAAATGGACGATTAAGTATTTTGGATACAGATAACATTGAAAGGCCTGACCCAGAAATCATAGAAATATTTGAAAAACTCATTGAACTTTTGAAACATGCTAAAAACCATTTCTACCATCAATTGTTTTTAAAAGTACACCAAGTATATCAAGCGATGACCTTACTAAAAATAGAGACAAAATAATTATAATAAAAGTTTGATAATATGTTTTGTTGATTTTAATCATTCCGAGCATTGTAGAGAACCAATGTAAGAGATACAATTAAATAAATAAAGCCTTATCACACCGCTTGGTATATCTCGATATTAAATATAAAATAAGCGCTATCACCTTGCTTGGATCTTTTCGTACTCATTTAAAGAAAATGCATTTGCTTTGTTTGGAATTCTTCGACAGTGTTTTTTTCAATACTTCCTGGAACTCAAACGTTAAATGACAACGTTTCAATGTGCCTCCTCTTTTTATTCTAATTAGGATATACCATTACTGAAGCAATTAAGTTTAATTATAACAACAATAAAATATACATAGGTGTAAATGTAGGCCTTACAGTTAATAACGTTACTTGCTACTCGTTAATAGTGAATAAATTATAATTTATTTTTCCTCGAAGTATTACTGAATTAATAATTAAAACAAAAATAAGTTACATTAAACAACTATTAGTACAAAAGTTAAGGTTGAGTATAAAAATTACCTTATTCTAAAATATACAAATGCGTAAACACATTTTACAGAAATTATTATTTAAAAAATTTTATTCCACACGCAACTAATACAGCCACTTTTCTTGAAAATCGAAACTAAAGCATATATTTCCTGCAAACGTATATTTGCGGGGCAAAAGTAAATTTAATGGGACGAAAGTAAAATTTAAGAAATAACAAGAGATGGGGTACTGCACTTGCGGGGTATGAAAACGTAACAGTCGAATGTGGAATAAAATACAATATGCAGCGCGTGGCGATCACTCTCGTAAAACATTTTCTTGTTCGACCAGTAATCTCATCCGCGATAAATAGCTGCTACTTTTGCCATGTTACATAATCTTCTATTTTCATTTCGGAACTTCTCTATACTATATCTACAAAGATGATTTCACGTCAAGTAGTTGGATCAAAATCTTGAAACACTCTAAATTTTAGGTACAGCTTAGAAATATTTTCCAAAGTACACAAAATAATGTGTTTAATCTTGAATTCCCAATTTACTCTACGCCAAATGTTTCGATTTTTTCGAAATTAGCTATTTTTCCAGTTATTTTTCAAATAAGACACAATCCATTGTACACAATAATCTTATTTTTTGAGGTTAAGATAAATTCTGAACTAATTCTTTGCAGCAACTAAATATTTTTGTCTAAATTCTGGAAAATGTTTCTAATCTGTAACTAAAATGTATTGCAGTTTAAAATTTCGATCTGACCAGTTAACGTGAAATCACTCTCTTACTCCTTACATACACTCACACATACATACAAGACAAGTTACATAGTATATATGTATAGGGAATGTTTTAAAATTTTTATATTCATTATACATAGACCATTTTGGATATATTCTGTTGTATTTTTTATATTATTTTTTAAGTTATTCATATATTTGTATAACAAGTACGTTGTATAACATTTTTTTTATCATATTGCGGAACCCATATATGTCAGGGAGTCGAAGATTGATATGCTCAGAAAAAAATAGAAAATGTTAATATTTAAAGTAAAAAGTAAATTGTAAGTATTTTCTTTAAAGAGGTGGCGTAACCGGCCGTGCAATAGCGATAGATCATTTATTTCATTTAAAAACATGTAATTTTTTCTGTCAAACCCAAATACAAAATGACTAGATAATTAAATAGTTTATCTTTCTACAAAGTTTCGCACGTACAACTGTTATAAGTGTAAGTGTAGTGTACATTACAGCACCACCTTTAAAAATAATTGCACCGAATATCAATTTTTGATAAGTGTCTTTTATTTATCAACTTGCAAATTTGCACAATAACAAATAATTAAATATTCCAGTGGTTCTGTATTTGGGTATTCGACGAAAATAGTACAGATATTGCCAAATAATAATAAAAATTAACTTATTTTGGTCAGTTGGTAAGAATCATGTACGTCACCCCGTTAATCTAATATGCATGAACGTCAGATATAATGAATAGTCCGAAAGTAATACTTTCATTTAGGTTGTGCTTATTATGAATTACAAAAACACGTAAAGCGCAGGAGGCAATAACGTGCTTCTTAACGAAAAACACGAGCATGGTATTTAGACGCAAGGAACGTAAGCGCACGGGCACGCGCGTAAGGTATAAAAGGGAAGCCGCATAGTTGCTCGGAAGTTGACTACATATTTCAGTACTTCCGGGCAACCGGGTAAACCTTCTCTACCTTCTTTTTTCGGCAATAAAACCCTCGCGCAAAGAGGCGGCGGTGGTGCCTACGCCGTGTGCAGATATATTATTATACACCGAAGCACGTTGCGCGTAACCTTTAGGGGGCATTATAGGCATTACAGAAATTCAGCCCTCCGCTCGACTCTTCGGCTTCTTTTTTTCCCGAGCTCTGAGCCCAGCCGCGTCTGTTATTACCGCGTATATCATTCTCGGTGTTCTTTGCACGGTCAGAGAGACGCTGCGGTAAATACCGAATTTCTACTACGAGAGAAGCTGTTGTTTCTTCCTATGTATATCTTAACACTTTTCTATACTTTTTTCCTACTATATGCATGTCTAATGCTTGTATACATCTATACTCAACATCTTATTGATACTAACATATATTGTACACATTTTTTTTATTTATTATTATTTGGTTTATTGTAATTAATTATGTAGAATTTTTCTATCAATTGATAATTTATTCGATGTAATAACTCACTCAAAGGAAAGAATAGCTTAGATTATTGCTTCAAGGAATTGTTAATAATAGTACAATAAAATTGGCTTAGCAAGCTGGCAGATTTCAGATAATAAAATTATTAAATTCAAGCAGTTTATAAAATATCATTTGTTCCAATATTTCGTGTATATCTATAGAATGTACCTTTAAGTTGTACAATTCTACGCGAAATTATTAGCTTAGTAACAGCTTCATTCTTTGCAAATGGTTCAGTAAATTACTCTGAATGTATCTTAAAACATCTCCTAAATGTAGCTATAAGAATACATTAAATATATAGCTGGTTATTACATGACTTTGCAAGGAAATAAATACCTGGTCCTTCATTTCCCTGCGTAAACACGACAAATATCAACAAAGAAATTAAGCTCGCTTTACGAGGTGCTCATCAATCGTGGCCAATATTCCATTCGTTAAATCGAGCGGACAAGGATAAAAAGTCACTCTTAAGCAAAGAACGAGAAAAGGAAAAGAAAAGAAAGATAAAACAAATAAGCATGACCCTCTAGCTGCACTCTCCACACAATTAAACAACTCGATTGACCTGAGGGTTGCAGGGGAGGCCTCGTTTGGCGTCGATCCATCTCTGTAACTCGCGGATAAATATCAGGTGTCAGAAATGGCGAAGCAACATCGAGTACAGGCATTTAAGATGATTACCGCCCTCGGGGAGCACAAGAGGGACCTCTTTATTTCTCGTCGATCTCGCTCCGCGGTCTCATCCTTCCTGCCGAGAGAAGAGAGTGAGAGAGTGAGAGAGAGAGAGGAAGGGAGAGAAAAATCGCCGTTAGACAAATGAGTCGCTTTATCTGGGTATTATACCGTCCTTTTTATTTGAGCTGCGATTACGCGCGCGGGGCCAGGTGCTACGAAGCCGTTTGACATCCTTTTCGCCGATGGGAGTTACGACGAGGAGGGGGAGGGGGCGGGATGAGAGGAGGGGTGCGTCACCCTCCGATGTGGCTTCTTTTTCTGGCACCCGCCGCGGCAATAAGATTGAGGTAAAACGATTTCGCAGACGGGCGCGACACCGTTCTTTAGGGAATTCGTCTTCTGAGATTCTATGTAAACCGGGATTACTTAAGCGAGACTAAACGGGAACGATTTCTTTTTTTTTATTCGAATCGTTGTACAGTTCAATCTTTCTTTCGCGCTAAAACAACATTAATATCGTCTCATCATTTTCGTTATTTTACTATTTGGATTCGTAAATGCATCGGATGATCATATAATACGAATTTGAAATAATTTATGTATTATGTAAAAGACAACAACGATTCAAGAAATCAAAAACACTACATAATTCAATCGTATAAGTATATGTTTTGTAAATGGAAACTGATTATAGGTTTCTCATTGATCTGATATATAAGATTTCAAAGGGTTCTTTACTCTGATTACCTCTACAAAGGGTTATCTGTAGAGGGTTCATTGATGAGTTTCAGCTACAATTTTCCACTCCTTTAGTACGAAAATACATTTTCTTACGTAGTCGTAGAAAAATAAAAAATCTCACTCTCGCGAGTTATTAATTAGGTTTCAAGTAAAGCTTGGCTAAATAATGTAAATATTTTCAGTTAACGTTTTAATGCTTCGACCACTGCATTTAAGGTAACATTTCTCAATAATGTGTGACTGCATATAACCGTGAAGTTAATTTCAACTTCAAAGTTGTTCTGTAATATATATTTTTATTATACTGTGACTTGACTGTTAAATATTCTATTGTTACACGTTTTTTGAGACCTGCGTAGCGATTGATGTGCAGGACAACCATGTTCCTCACACACAGCGAAATCTCTATAAATATCAAATCTCACGATTCTTGTCAAATCTTCCCTCTCCGTCTGAAACGTAGAGGTACGTTATACTTCCGCGTAATGAACGACCTTACGGAATTATTGTTATTAAATCATTTATTACCTACATATTAAATTTGTTATATCATATATAACAGATTATATCAGTTACACTTCCCTTTTACATTTCCCAGAAAATCTCCACCGTTTCCGTTTAAAATAAATAAAGGTAAGCATTGAGTGATCGAAACGCAAACGAAAATTTTCTTTTCGGGTTTCCATTTAATTGTTCACAAAGGTCTGCAAAGGCTACAGCCAAGTAGTATATTATAATCTGGTATATGCATGTTAGTAGAGAATCGTTGCAAATACTGACGTAAATTTAAACTTTGCACACTAGTATAGACTTAAAGCTAATCTTCCGTGTTATATATACAGGTGTACGGTTTAAGTTATTGGTTTATATTTTAAATAAAGTTTGGGAGAGTTACAAGAAATAAAATACATTAAATCTTAATGAAATAAAAATCGATTAACAGGTAATATGCATAAATATCAACCCACAATGTTATAGTCAAATGTCGTCCAAGAACAATGTAGTCGGTTAAATTACGCAGGGTATATATTATTTATACCACTTTCTTATATTGCATTAACCATAAAACGCATTGCATGAGAAATTTCCGACCACAAACTTGGCAAGTTTTAACTCTTTCGCGGTATTGTTCGATTTTTTATTGTTCTGACCGCGAAATAAAAAGAGTCAAAACAACTTTAAATTGTTGTTATTATCATAACAACAGTTTTCAATACTATAATTATATGTTATCAATATTAGTAACATAAAAGAAAGTAACGACAATCAAAGTATTGAATGGAATAAATATAATGTTAGAATGTAATAATTTATTCGATTAATATTATATATGTAGAATATATAATTGTGCTATTATAATTATACCGCGGAGTTATGAGAGAGTACTCAAAATATTTAGCTATTTTAACCTCACAATATTTTAAAAATAAAAGATTGTTTTAAGTTTGATTATATTTTTATAATTTGAATTGTATATCAAATGTATATACACGTATTATAGTTTAAGTTGTATATTAATTGAGAAATAATTTAAATTTGTAATAATTTCAAGTAGAATAAAATGTTTGCGAAAACCTAGCGATATAATTATTTCTTATGTTTGGCTAATATATTTCGAAATTTAAATACATAAAACAATTAATTAGCAATGACAAGTGTTTGTTAATACATATATCTATAGATGCGTGTATAATCAAAGACTTTGGTCGTTATACTCTACTTCTTCTTGAGGTGAAAGACGAAGGGTTGAGTCTGATAGCTGAAGCTCATCCTTCCTTTTCCCTCACTCTTCGCTGGCACAGCGCGTGTGCAAGAAAGTTTAAAGTTCCAAAGTTCGGTCTCGCTGTTAGCTTCTAATTAGCGGACAAACATTCGACCTCGGGTTACACACCAACATTCGTGGTTTGCCTAAAGGACTGATGAGAAGATCGTACTCGTCCAGCTACGACTTTCCTTTTACAGTCATCATCTGAAAAAATTCAGTTTTTCTTAGATCATAATGATGCGTCACGTAATAAATAATATTCAGCTGTAAGTTACAGACCTATGGTTAAGTTGCCAATGTTTACGCTTTCACATAGAGGTATTTTTATTTGTGTTACTTTTCGATCTACTTTGAGCTGTCTCCATCCAATACACGATATATTATAACTTACTAAGCAGAGTACATTAAGTTTGTTTTACGATAAATATCTTTTATGCCTTACACCAGCTACAATATAAATTTCTTAGTTTCTAATTGGATGTATTTAATTTAAATATTATAAATATATATAAATATATTGGGTACCTTACACTAGATAATATAAGTATAACAAATTTAATAATTAAATGAAATTGTTTTATTAATTAAATAATTTAATATTAAACTATGTTAAATTTTCACATATATTCTCTATTAAAATTACAGCATATTCGCAATGTAACGCGAATATAAAATGAAATTTTAATTATAATTATGATACAACTACTCTATAACTTGTCTAATGTAATAGCAATAAACTAAAACGTGACGTAAGAATTCAGAGGTTTAGAAAAGTCGTTTACGTCGCACATTTGGTGAGCCGAGAAAATTAATTTCGAAGTTAATTCTTCTTTTCGGTAATAAACGTAATCGTTCTCTCAAAGACGTGGTCCATATCCACCAGAGTTGAAAAATTTTCAATTTTCAACGTGTCCGGTACGGTCGAAACTTTATTAATTATACCTCCTCTTTTTCTGCTTGGACTACTCGTTAACGAAAATCCAGAAAATTTCCTACATATTACATGTACGTCCGAGCATCGCGGAATGAGAACACGGACGACGCGCGTATTGCATTGACTCGAAAATCCACGCGAACGAGATTGCTTGTCACTCCTTCCCGCGCAAATCGAAGCTCCGTACATGGAAAACGTCGATCGATTATATATTTCGCGCGCGCGCGCGATCGACTCTTGTGACAATAGCACACACTTCTACGTACAAGCTCTCGCTACTTTCTCTCTCTCTCTCTCGCTCTCTTGGTCTTTCGGACAGCTTTTCGAGTGAGTATCGCTCTCTCGGTGGTCGCCTCGCGATACGACTAGGGTCGGAGGCTTCAATATGCTTCGCCGGTAGTTACCGACCACTCCGCTAGCTGCGGTATCGGTAGCCTTGGTTATTTAGGAAACCATATCAAAGTTTGAGTTGGCTGGCGGCCGCCACTAGCTTCTCTCTCTCTCTCTCTCTCTGCCTCTCTTGCTCCCTCTCTTAGACGCCTGCTCTCTCCCTTGCTACTCGAATGGAGGTTGCTGAGCCTGTCGGCCGTCTATGCGGTTCCTCCAGTCGGTGTCGATATGAGAGGTCGCGAGAGGAGAGGAAAGCTCCCTACTATATAGTACCTTCTTGGACAATAAGGTCGCATCCGGTCTCGTTCGAATCTCTGCGTTGCAGAAACCCGTCTATTAGATATAACAGTATCTGGGTCCTCGTGATGCCAATGAACGTAAGGTCCCCGAAAATCAATCTCTGCTCCAGCATCTTTAACCATTTGTTACACAATCTTTGTATGAAATAATTGGTGAATGTTTCATTCAAATATTGTGGGAATCCAAATATTATACAATTTATTTATTATGAAAAATAATTATCAATAAATTAGTGGACTAATGAATTTAATTTAATTTATTTATACCATACAGGTTTAAATTTGAAGAAACTATAGCAATGAATCTCCGATTATTCATGTACAGAAGAAGTAAGTAATTAAAATGAAAGATCATACTATCGTAAGCCGCGTAAAAAAGTGTAGTGTGGGAGTGATTTGATTTTCGCAAAGTAAAGTTGAGATCGCGAGTCACTAAATCACATAGCCAATTGTCTATAGACGTCAAATATTCTTAATTCTCCATTTGCGAAACGAGTATTGTCGAAAAACGACTAATCTACACCAAATCCTCGATGCTAAAATAATAATAGTCTTTCTCTTCATCATCTCCCACCACCTTAATTGAATTTCTCTGTAATTTTATTAAAGAAGTTCAGTAGTCGGCTACTGGAAATTCTCGATACTGTTTCTCGGCTTATCACATACGTCAAGACACCAAAAAAAAAAACATTATCTTTTCAAATTTACGTTCATCTTACGTTCGTTGCATTCATTACGCGGTACAATTTAGGAATCACATTACTCAAATAAAAACTATTACGGCTCAGACGGCTTGATTTCCTTAGAGTTATTTACTTTTCGCAATTATATCAAGTTAATGCATTCTGCAAATAATTAATGCTGTTATACCTCTAACTTTTCTATTCGCCTAATTAATAATCACCACTCATACGACTGGTATAACTTACACATCAAATAGTATTTATTTCAGAATGTACACCCTTCATGGTTATGATAAAATCCACAATGACGATTTTAAAGGGTTAAATCCAGGTTGTAATAAAATTAGTAGAGTCAAGACTAGAGTATACTCATCTACGAGTAATGGAAGATCATTGCTAACTGTTTGACATTATGTACTTGAAGAGGTCTGCAAACCTGGCAGACGAAACGTCGTACAACTTTTAAAATCAAATTGGTTGTTAATTTTATTACAACCTGTATTTAACCTTTAAAATCGTCATTGTGGATTTTATCAAATAGTATTCATTAGTTATATTCCAATTAAAACATACAAATAATTTCTGCTTGGACTACTCGTTAACGAAAATCCAGAAATTTCCTACATATTACATGTACGTCCGAGCATCGCGGAATGAGAACACGGACGACGCGCGTATTGCATTGACTCGAAAATCCACGCGAACGAGATTGCTTGTCACTCCTTCCCGCGCAAATCGAAGCTCCGTACATGGAAAACGTCGATCGATTATATATTTCGCGCGCGCGCGCGATCGACTCTTGTGACAATAGCACACACTTCTACGTACAAGCTCTCGCTACTTTCTCTCTCTCTCTCTCGCTCTCTTGGTCTTTCGGACAGCTTTTCGAGTGAGTATCGCTCTCTCGGTGGTCGCCTCGCGATACGACTAGGGTCGGAGGCTTCAATATGCTTCGCCGGTAGTTACCGACCACTCCGCTAGCTGCGGTATCGGTAGCCTTGGTTATTTAGGAAACCATATCAAAGTTTGAGTTGGCTGGCGGCCGCCACTAGCTTCTCTCTCTCTCTCTCTCTGCCTCTCTTGCTCCCTCTCTTAGACGCCTGCTCTCTCCCTTGCTACTCGAATGGAGGTTGCTGAGCCTGTCGGCCGTCTATGCGGTTCCTCCAGTCGGTGTCGATATGAGAGGTCGCGAGAGGAGAGGAAAGCTCCCTACTATATAGTACCTTCTTGGACAATAAGGTCGCATCCGGTCTCGTTCGAATCTCTGCGTTGCAGAAACCCGTCTATTAGATATAACAGTATCTGGGTCCTCGTGATGCCAATGAACGTAAGGTCCCCGAAAATCAATCTCTGCTCCAGCATCTTTAACCATTTGTTACACAATCTTTGTATGAAATAATTGGTGAATGTTTCATTCAAATATTGTGGGAATCCAAATATTATACAATTTATTTATTATGAAAAATAATTATCAATAAATTAGTGGACTAATGAATTTAATTTAATTTATTTATACCATACAGGTTTAAATTTGAAGAAACTATAGCAATGAATCTCCGATTATTCATGTACAGAAGAAGTAAGTAATTAAAAAGAAAGATCATACTATCGTAAGCCGCGTAAAAAAGTGTAGTGTGGGAGTGATTTGATTTTCGCAAAGTAAAGTTGAGATCGCGAGTCACTAAATCACATAGCCAATTGTCTATAGACGTCAAATATTCTTAATTCTCCATTTGCGAAACGAGTATTGTCGAAAAACGACTAATCTACACCAAATCCTCGATGCTAAAATAATAATAGTCTTTCTCTTCATCATCTCCCACCACCTTAATTGAATTTCTCTGTAATTTTATTAAAGAAGTTCAGTAGTCGGCTACTGGAAATTCTCGATACTGTTTCTCGGCTTATCACATACGTCAAGACACCAAAAAAAAAACATTATCTTTTCAAATTTACGTTCATCTTACGTTCGTTGCATTCATTACGCGGTACAATTTAGGAATCACATTACTCAAATAAAAACTATTACGGCTCAGACGGCTTGATTTCCTTAGAGTTATTTACTTTTCGCAATTATATCAAGTTAATGCATTCTGCAAATAATTAATGCTGTTATACCTCTAACTTTTCTATTCGCCTAATTAATAATCACCACTCATACGACTGGTATAACTTACACATCAAATAGTATTTATTTCAGAATGTACACCCTTCATGGTTATGATAAAATCCACAATGACGATTTTAAAGGGTTAAATCCAGGTTGTAATAAAATTAGTAGAGTCAAGACTAGAGTATACTCATCTACGAGTAATGGAAGATCATTGCTAACTGTTTGACATTTATGTACTTGAAGAGGTCTGCAAAACCTGGCAGACGAAACGTCGTACAACTTTTAAAATCAAATTGGTTGTTAATTTTATTACAACCTGTATTTAACCCTTTAAAATCGTCATTGTGGATTTTATCAAATAGTATTCATTAAGTTATATTCAATTAAAACATACAAATAAAAAAAATAAAACGTTGGATTATTAATATTTATTTGTAAATAATTATCGTTATTTCAGCATTAAATGAGAAATTATTAGGTCATTTTTTTAAGGAAATGACTGATCGAGGCGTCATCTATTCGAAGGAACGCACACGTGCGTACTTATGCACGTACACTCACTACAACGATAATATATTCAATCCTCGTGCTCGGTCTCCTTTTTTCCGAGGCTCCGAAGCTCGTACGCAAGAAAACTATTTGATCCTCGGCTCGGGAAAGTTTTGAGACGCTGAACCTATATTAGGTCGGTCTCGATGAAACCGCAAAATCCCCACTCGCGTGCCGGACCCACGAGACGAATACAAAAAAGGGCGCGATCGATTTGCCCGTCATTAATTCCGGAAAGTCTGAGAGACTCATTTCTGGCCGGCTGATTTCGCGCATCTGGCATTTAGCAGTCTAGTTTAGTTCACGGGATAAAGAGAGAAAGAGAGAAAGAGAGAAAGAGAGAAGAGCAAGTGCGGCCAGTCCCCGGGTGCGGTGCCGGTCTCCCGTGATCAATATTCCTTACCCCCTTTGCCTTGGCGCTGGCCCCTCCGGGCAACCTACCGGCACCCCTCCCCCGCCCCATCTGCGAAACATTCTACGGTCTCGTTCGGTCTCGCTCACTCCCTCTTTCTCGGTGGCTCCGGTCTCTATGCTCGAGGAAACCCCCGAGAGCCCAACAAAACTCCCGAAACCCCTCTCGCACCCTCGTCTTAATTAGGAGTCTGAATCTGCGGCGGACACGCGTAAGGGAAGAGAGCGCACAAGCCTGCCAGAGGAACCCAGACGCGGATCAGAGGGAGAGAGCCGCGTGTCCGAAACATTATTCCCAACTTTGCAGCGCCGGCCAAGCAGTGCCCTGGAGAAACGGACGTGAGTGCAAGATGCGGATGTTTTTCTCCGCGATTCCTTTTTTTTTTACATCCTTTTTTCCCTTCCCTTTCTCCCGCTTTCTCGCAGTCTTGCTTATTCTCTTTCTCACCGTTGTTTTTCCCGCAGAGTTGCTGGCGATGTGCGTCTCTAACCAGGCGACGTTTTAACCCTGGCCGTCTTTTCCTCGGCGCCGGTAGTTACCAGTCTTTTTAGGACCCACGTCAGAACTGCGCGACGTTTTGACGCGAGACATGCGCGCTGGCATGACAGTTCACCCCGACTTTTCATTTTTCTACTTTTTAACCAACTGTTTTGTTTGCCAATGGACAACGCACGTTTAGTTCTCGGTTTTACGTATGCCTCTATTTACTTGATTACTATAGATCTTCAGACACGAAGTCCTCTTTTATCTTTTTGAATATGTATTATTTAACAAAAATATTTGACGTTTTTCCTTATAGCAACACTCTACTAAGCAACTATAATTAATATTTTTAACTTACAAAATTGAATATCGTTAGCCCTTAATCGTTACTTTATATACAATGTACATCCATTAATTCGAGTTATTATAACTATGCAAACTGCTATAGCTTCATGAGTTAGATGAGGAATAATTGTTGATTTTCAAATATTTTAAGCTCTTCTAGAAGTGTAAGTCGCCAAATCTAGTTTTCTTATTTAACTTTGTAAAATTAGATATTTTCAAATTATTTTAAAATAATGTAACAATGTTTTTAAAAGGATTTTCAAGTTTCGCACAAGTTAAACTAATAATTTATTCATTTTTGACAACAGAGACTGTCTGAATTTCTAAGTAGCCGTACGCGCGTAACTCGGAACTTTAGAAGTTTTGACGGAGAAGGTCAACGACAAAAGGGCTGTTGAAATTTGCTGGTATTTCGAAACTTACAAAAAATCAATTAATTATTGACATGTGCTAGAAATTATATATATTAATATTGATTATCTATTTAATAAATTCTAATAACTTTTGATCGTTCTATTTATTTTATCAGTTTCGATCAGTATTAAATATTATTAAATTTTTAAGCTCTAACCTGCCTTGTTATTACATTTCGCGAAGTGATATGATACAATTTTAATAAAAGGTATATTTACATTATTGCACTAACGCAAGCCTTATATACATAAATACGTATACTTTCATATGCACTGCATGTAGTTTCTGATTCTAAATAATGATAGATTCTAAATAATGATACTACGTATATACACACACACAAAATTGTTAATTAATTTTAATAATTGTAATGTTATGCTCAATGATCTTGGATAATGATTTTTTTTGAATATTTTATGAAAATTGTAGAAAAAAGGTATTTAACGTATTCTTAGATTGGATCACACATGTTTGAATCATAAAAGGTTAAAAGTTGACAAAAAATAAAAAAATGTTAAAATTACCATTATTTAACACGAATGTCTTGAAATATTTTAACCCGTGTAAACATTTACCCCAACATTCAAAATATGCATGAGAACGTTATCTCAAATAAAAAAATGTATTTGTCTTTTAATTTAACGGAGAATCACGCATACATGTATATATAAGAAGTACGTGCTCTTGACTTACGTCAATGTGGTCACTATTTGCAATAGTAATACTATAATCACAAAAATTTCACGATACGGCAAGTAAGTAATCGAATAAGTATAATACAATAACAAGGGCTAATCGTAGAAATAAAATGACGCGTATAACATGCTTTAAGTACGGACGTGGGTTTGCACACACATGCACCGGAAAATAGGTTTATGAATGTTAAGGAAAAGGCTAGCTCGAACTGGGGAAATATTGGGGTCGGATCCATTCATTAGATTACGAAAATTCGGCGGCCGAAGCCGCTAGAAACGTAGAGGACGGACTTGGGCAGGATAAAGGTATAGCTGATCAAGGAACCCTATGTGCATTACCCGTGACGAGTGTGTAACCACGAGAAAAGGGTTGAAGGGACTAAAGTAGGATTATTGTTTTCGCTGCCGAAGCTGGGGAGTGCAATTTACGCGGGTAAGCGTGCCTCGACCGCCTTTCGATCGAATTCAATTGTTATATCTTTTTACTTAAATTGTAGCGGTAAAACTTTTTCTTTAAAATTATAATAATTCGATCTTTATTTCTTACATCGGGAGAATCCCGCATATGGTTAAATGCATTTGTGCATAAATGATCTGTAATATGAAAAAATTGCACTTCTATTTTCATAATCTTGCTACTCATAAGATACATAGGTATCTTGCGTGTAAAAGAACTTTTTCTTCTACAACAGTCTTTTTCATATAAAATTATAAAAACATTATACGTCTGTACATTTATAGAATAATTGTAATTGTCAATAGCAATAAGAATCTAATTAATAATTTTATTCTCTATTTAGATATTTTACTGTACGATTGCATGTATTGAATATGTTGTATAAATGTTTGATGTTTGAAAGTCATAATAAATAATGATGAAATTCATAAAATTAAAATAGACATTTCTAATAAATATTATATATAATTAACAATATGTATTGAATTTATGTTATAGGGTTGTCCTTGCAGGGGCGGGACAGTCCCCGTCAAAACATGAATAAGGTAAATATTGAAATTCTAAAGTATTATTATAAATCTAATCAATCTTAGTATTTATTTTAAAAAATTTACTTACAATTTTTAAATAGCAGACACGTTTAAAAAAAATTATAACAAAATATTTTATGAAGAAGTCTTATATTGACCACTAAAAACTATGCAGATATAACTTATTGAACTTAATTGATAAGTATACTCGATTTTTTTCATTGTCTATGTTAAAAATATATGTGTTGCTCCTATTAATGAATTCTTTGAAACAGCTGAAAACTATTATACATTATACATTGTAAGTGTGATTCATTCGTTTACATTTATAACTGCCATTTTCTACAACACTACTAACATTTTTCATTTTATTATTTTTGAGTAACTAATGGAATTCATGATATCTTCATTACTAACCTCAAACGTGATACATAAAAACCACCCTTGTTTTTATTGGACAACAGATTCCTTAGTTTGACTTTTCACGCTGTGTTTTTTAAAGAAAATAATTTGATGAATTATTTACTGAGACTTTAATTTATAAACTCTAGATTTCTAAATTTCTATTAATATGTTTTTGCCATAGGTTTCATGTATACTAATACTTTCTTTTTTTAAATCAAATCAACTGACTCTCCTTTGACTCGTTTCCACAAGTATTTTTAGCGGGATGTCGGACCCCAGTTACAGGGATCTACACCTTTTCAACATAAAAATTATGTTCGAAATATTGATTTAAAAATCTAAAAAAATTCATATGGGTAGTTTAAAATAAAAGCAAGCGCATGGTGTTTTGATTTTTTATGAAAAAATAAATTTGTTAATATTAATTGAATAAACAATTTTCGGTCGGTAATTATTGATCTAAAAAGATATGAATTTTGAACGCAAAAATCAGAATTTAATTACAAATTTAAAAAACAGAAAAAAATTGAGTATACTATTTAAGGGGGTGGCATACCCAGTGAGTTACCGACCGAGGCAAAAAAGGTAATTATTACATTTCTTTAAAAAAATACGCAATTTTATGCAAAACCCGAATACTGAATTACTAGATAATTAAATAATAAATAATTATACAAAGTTCCAGGTCAATACAACAAAGACACCCTAAAAAATTTCTGCACCGAAAAATCACGGATATTAGTACATTTTTGGTGCAGAAATTTTTTAGGGTGTTTATATCGTATTGACCTGGAACTTTGTATAATTACATAATATTTAATTATCTAATGCTTCCGTATTTGGGTTTTACATAAAATTGTGTATTTTTGTAAATAAATGTAATAATTATTTTTTTCTGCTCAGTCGGTAACCTATAAGGTATGCCACCTCCTTAAAACATGCCTTTTCAAAAATTTATAATCCGACATCCCCTTAATAGAATAACGTTTGAAAAAATCTATGGTAGAAAATTGTGTAGTAAAACTGCTAAGCATTCTATTGACTGGGCAACACTAACTGGGCAATTCAGTTCTACTGTTACTGGTCAAGTACTGTTAAGAAATATGCACAAATGTATAATATGATTATATAGCTTGCATACAAACAAAAATAAAAGACATATAGTTAATTATGCATTATTATTAATTTAAAATTTGCATGAATTCAAGAATTATCAAATTAATTATAATATATATTTTTATTTTTAAAATGATCATGTAGAGAGTCAAAAAATTACATTCTAACCTGCACAAACAATGTCGTATTCGTCATGTGCATAATATACATTGCTTGATCGCGGTACAGCAGTTATAAGTCTAATTGATTCCAAATGAAATCAAATTCAAAATGTTAAAACAGACAATCGTAATCACTTAGAATTCCAAATTTTGGATTTGCTCTAATTTGGAACCTTTCAGACATAGGGCTAAAATTTTGCACAGTAATTTACTTCAACACATTGAAACAATATAGTCATGTAGTTGACTTCATCTCAAGCGATATAGTTTCAATTTTCATATAAAAACATAGGTGTAAATTTAGACGTAAACACTTTACACTTCCATGTGATATATCTAGCAGACATATTCTATACACAATTTAATCCATATAGGTTTATATTATCAAATTTTGTCATGTCCCGTAAGTGACTCACATACTGACGAGATGAAAATATTAATTAAAGTCATTATACATCATCACACTTATTTATAACATTTCACATTACTAATGATAATTTTTTCGCAATGTCAGATGTTGGTTTTCAACAGTGATGATATTCACATTAAATGAAAGCTATGTGGTGTAACTGCTGTATGGACAGCAAACAACGTGTTCTATATATAGACAGCATTTAAATTTCACCACTTATTTAGCAGTGACGCATGCTATAGAAAGATATAGAAAGACGAAAATCATATAACTACTCCGTTGCAATTGAATGTACTGGTCAGGTTATTGTGTCTTTTATGGGCAGCGACCGCCGAAGCACTGCTCAACATATTTCTGTCAGAAATCTTTCTTTCAAAAATCCCTCAAAATATTTTTTTTAAATACTTTATCCATTTTGATAAAAAAAATTCGACGTTTTTGGATATAAAATTAAACGAAAAGTACTCTGGTAGAATCACTCAAGTAGTTTTTAGCTAGTTAAAATTCAGTGAAACACGAATTGGGCAGTCAGTTCAGGACTTACTAGCCAGTCCAAATGTTTTATATATCAGATTTTTTAGCAGTTACTAGTGAGTGACATGGTGATCAACTTATAGAATTAAAAATAAATAATATAGTTTAAGGCTTATACCGCCTAAAATAATGAAAACACTCAAAAAATATTATAGAAATAATATACACATAACAGAAGTTTGTGTCAATATATTAAGTTATAGGGCAGAAAAATTATTTGTGTTGGCATTTTTGTAGGTTGTGTATACTGCTTTGCCAGTGACTGGATTTCGAACTAGCCGGATAGTTTTAGTTAGAAACTAGTCTACTAAGTAGTTTTACTGATCAATTTTCTACTAGGGTATTATTCAACGAATTACTACTTACATTGTAGTATTTGTCGAAATGATTCAATCGAGAGCAAATGAATAACTTTTGGTTCATAAAATTTTGAACACCGTATACTGGTAATACTAGAAAAATATTGTAAACAAATTTATCTTTTTATAAAGTAATATACAATTAAAATTGTAAATAATATAGGTATGATAATACAGGTCAGGGTCGATATACAAGATTTCTGTATAGGAGACAATAATTTTGATTTTTTAAATTTATGAGGTATGGTCAACAAATTGGCAATAGTTTACAAATGATAAAAATAGTAACTATTGCCAATATTTGGCAAATATGGGAGGATGCTGTTTGGCGGTATGTTGATAATACATTGCCCAATTGTCGCGGCAACATATTGGCAAATGTTTGCATAACTATTGCCCATTGCTCTCATATAGTGGCAATAGTTATATTTTTACGCGGGAAGTTACAGGGTCTACACCTTTCAACATAAAAATTATGTTCGAAATATTGATTTAAAAATCTGAAAAAATTCATGTGGGTAGTTTAAAACAAAAACGAGCGCATGGTGTTTTGATTTTTATGAAAAAATAAATGGTAATAATAATTATTGAATAAACACTTTTCAGTCGATAATTATCATCTAAAAAGCATGAATTTCCAACGCGAAAATCAGAATTTAATCACATATTTAAAAATCTGAAAAATTTGAGTGTACTATTTTAAACTTGCTTTTTCCAAAATTTATAATATTCTGAGTCCGACATCCCCTTAATAAAATAAACGTTTGAAAAAATCTATGGTAGAAAATTGTGTAGTAAAAACTGCTAAGCATTCTATTGACTGGGCAACGCTAACTGGGCATTTCAGTTCTACTGTACTGATAAGTATGTTATGTATATAGCTGGATACATACAAAAAATAAAAGACATATAGTTAATTATGATATTATTATCAATTAAAATTTGCATGATTCAAGAATCATCAAATTAATATTAATATATTTTAAAATGTTCATGTAGAGAGTCAAGAATTACATTCTAACCTGCACAAACAATGTGGATTCGTCATGTGCATAATATACATTGCTGATCGCGGTACAGCAGTTATAAGTCTAATGGTTCTAAATGAAATCAAATTCAAAATGTTTAAAACAGACAATCGTAATCACTTAGAATTCCAAATTTTGGATTTGCTCTAATTTGGAACCTTTCAGACATAGGGCTAAAATTTTGCACAGTAATTTACTTCAACACATTGAAACAATATAGTCATGTAGTTGACTTCATCTCAAGCGATATAGTTTCAATTTTCATATAAAAACATAGGTGTAAATTTAGACGTAAACACTTTACACTTCCATGTGATATATCTAGCAGACATATTCTATACACAATTTAATCCATATAGGTTTATATTATCAAATTTTGTCATGTCCCGTAAGTGACTCACATACTGACGAGATGAAAATATTAATTAAAGTCATTATACATCATCACACTTATTTATAACATTTCACATTACTAATGATAATTTTTTCGCAATGTCAGATGTTGGTTTTCAACAGTGATGATATTCACATTAAATGAAAGCTATGTGGTGTAACTGCTGTATGGACAGCAAACAACGTGTTCTATATATAGACAGCATTTAAATTTCACCACTTATTTAGCAGTGACGCATGCTATAGAAAGATATAGAAAGACGAAAATCATATAACTACTCCGTTGCAATTGAATGTACTGGTCAGGTTATTGTGTCTTTTATGGGCAGCGACCGCCGAAGCACTGCTCAACATATTTCTGTCAGAAATCTTTCTTTCAAAAATCCCTCAAAATATTTTTTTTAAATACTTTATCCATTTTGATAAAAAAAATTCGACGTTTTTGGATATAAAATTAAACGAAAAGTACTCTGGTAGAATCACTCAAGTAGTTTTTAGCTAGTTAAAATTCAGTGAAACACGAATTGGGCAGTCAGTTCAGGACTTACTAGCCAGTCCAAATGTTTTATATATCAGATTTTTTAGCAGTTACTAGTGAGTGACATGGTGATCAACTTATAGAATTAAAAATAAATAATATAGTTTAAGGCTTATACCGCCTAAAATAATGAAAACACTCAACAAATATTACAGGAATAATATACACATAACAGAAGTTTGTGTCAATATATTAAGTTATAGGGCAGAAAAATTATTTGTGTTGGCATTTTTGTAGGTTGTGTATACTGCTTTGCCAGTGACTGGATTTCGAACTAGCCGGATAGTTTTAGTTAGAAACTAGTCTACTAAGTAGTTTTACTGATCAATTTTCTACTAGGGTATTATTCAACGAATTACTACTTACATTGTAGTATTTGTCGAAATGATTCAATCGAGAGCAAATGAATAACTTTTGGTTCATAAAATTTTGAACACCGTATACTGGTAATACTAGAAAAATATTGTAAACAAATTTATCTTTTTATAAAGTAATATACAATTAAAATTGTAAATAATATAGGTATGATAATACAGGTCAGGGTCGATATACAAGATTTCTGTATAGGAGACAATAATTTTGATTTGTTATACTATATAAATGCCATTAACAATTAAACCTTATTCTTACAATCATTGAACATTATTATAGAATTTAACAAGGGCTGTTTTGCAGTTACAACATATTTAAGCAGTTTAAATACGACAGTAAATTTAAAAACTGAATTAATCTAGTCGGAGATGTACTTAACTAAGGAAAGAGAGCGACGAGAAGGCGCTGGTCGGCAACGCAAATCGCGTTCTCTCAAAGATAGGTAAGCGTCGGTGAGTCCGATAGAGTTTTTGGCAGAACAGATCTCTTGGTGAGGCGATCGTCCGTCTTTGATGACGGCTCTGGAGAGAGAGAGGGAGAGAAAGCGAAAGCCTGCTTCGGACTTTACACCTGAGGAGAGATTAACTATCTCCCCACTCTTACCACTCACAGACAAGTTATGTCGATAGTTAGGAATAACGAATTGTACCAATTTATTCGCCAGGCCTTCTTAAATATAAATACGTCACTATCTCTTATGAGAAGACTTCTCGGAAGACTTGTTACAATATATATCAAAAATAGAATTCTTTTGTAGTACCAATAAACACGCGAGAGCCTTTTCAACAAATGTTTCGTCTGTTGTTTGGAAAATGAGGTTTTGAGGACTTTAAATTTGGTATCATATTTAGGTTATTTAATCACAACTATTGTGTCTCTTCTTATGTGCCTAAAATGATTGTGATAATATACTGACAGAAACGTAAAAATTCAGGTTCGCGAGACAAAACTCATACAGTCATCAGATCTGTAGTTGGTGTTACCTCGTCGTTTGCTCCTGCAAATCGTTCGTCGAGGAAAAGCAAGTATCAACTCCCGCTCTTTCTGTGTTGGTTCGTCGGTAACATTGTAACCGGAGAGAGAGAGGGAGAGGGAGAGGGAGAGAGGGAGAGAGTAGACGAACAAGGAGAGCGATAGGGAGGTTATACGCTTGTTCTCGGCACATGTATAGGTATACACGTCCATAACCGGGAGTCTCATTTGTAGGCCCTTTGCGCCGTCTGCTTCCCCTCATTATGCATTGCACATGAGAAAACTTGCTTGGGAGTCTCACCCACCTCCCACTTTGCGTCGCCCGTCGCGAGTTGCTTTCTCTCTCTCCCTCTCACCCTCTCCTTCTCCCTCTCTCTCTCTCTCTCTCTCTCTCTCTCTCTCTCTCCCTCTCTCTTTCTCTCTCTTTCTCTTTCTTGCACAGCTTGGCTTCTTTATAAACTTTTAATGACGGCAAAGCCTAATCGAGAGAACGGGAAGAGAGCGAATGAGCAAAAGAGGAGGGGAGGAGCTGTTCGAGTCGAGAGTAAATGAGCAACCGGGCGCATACTTTCTCTCTCTCATTCTTGCGAGCGCATAAAAGTACCCTCGACGAATCGCCTATCGAATCTCAATACTCTCGACCTCGGCGCGAGAGTACCAGAGGTATAGATAGTTATTTTACCTTCAAGACTGGAAAGCTTCACGTTAACGTGGATCCCGAATGAATATTTTAAGATGCTGCGCTCAAACGCATTGCTTTCTTTACGAAAAAACTTTTGTTCGACATTTTTTATTTCCATTTTTTTATATTTCTTTCCACAGGGCTTGTTATAAAACTCCTTTACACGATTTATAGGATACTAGTTATTTAAAAATGAAAAATACGAGATTTCTTTTCTATCAATAATAATGCTGTGAGAAACTAATAAAATTACAAAGATGTGACGTGTATTCCGTAACTTTATTTAAACAAAAGTTTATATTTACTCTACATTAATAATTAACACCTCATTTTTTATGTTTCTTGTAAAATGCAAAATTAGAATTTTTCGTAAGTCTTAATTTTATATTAAAACACATATTCTAGTATTAAATTTGTTTTAATTCACTTATCCATATTACGCACTATTAATTTATTAATATTTTTATCAAT
This sequence comes from Theocolax elegans, assembly GCA_026168455.1. Taxonomy (NCBI): domain Eukaryota; kingdom Metazoa; phylum Arthropoda; class Insecta; order Hymenoptera; family Cerocephalidae; genus Theocolax; species Theocolax elegans. Next base: position 30,319,541 of record CM047426.1, read on the forward strand.
AGCAAAGAGACGCTAGCGTAAAAAGAATTATTTTACATATAAGAAGAAATTCTATACCGGGATTCCAAAAATGAGAAAATTGATTTTTGTATAATTGTACATCGATTTGATGGAGGTAAACAGAAAAATTGAAATGAAAATGCACAATACTTTACTATTTTTTAATAGAGCACTTTGTTAGATTGGTTCACCAACATCATTAGGTGCTTTATTAACGATAAAAATTCGTTTTATTCCTTTAAATAATACTATTACAATACAATTACATTATTATCGCTATTAAACTTTACAGAGAAAGGGTGGTAGAAATGTCTACTATATCGTACATATTAATATTTGGTGATTTAAAAAAAAAATTGGCAGTCAAATAAGGGAAAAGTAGTAAAAAATACGAAACGACCGTTGATCTTGAAAATATCATCTCATAGTCAGACTGATCAATCACCGACCATTATATCGACTGTTCCCACGGATTATAATGACAACCTGTTTAAAAATTTTGTTTATAAATGATCTATTTCGCCGTTCCCAAAGTTTTGCTGGAAAACAACCTATTACATTAATTTATAAATGACTAATCTCAGATTTTTTTTAAACGACTTATTTTACATGCTGGAAGAATTAGTGATAAAATTTTAATTTAGTCAGACATTTTTAATTATTTACCTCTTTGTCAAAAAATAAAAATTCTTTGATTTTCTTATTTATGACTTAGAATTTTTTTTTTATTAGAAAAATCGGCTGATATAAACAAAGGCTTTCTTTATCCTTTCTGGTTTCGAATTGGTCAGAATAAGTTGTAGGACCTAAGAGTTAACGTATAGAAATCTTATAGATTTAGAGTGTCTGAAATTAAAGCAACCATTTTTAATCAAATTTTTCGAATATGACATTTGAATAATACGAATTTAAAAACGTAACAAATATTAACATAATTCCTTTCGTTTTAATTAGCATTTTGTGAAAAATAACCTATTATAAGAAATTTTTCATAAGTATAGGTACGAAAAGTTTGCGTGGATTTCCTCATGTACGTTCTCGCGTGTAGTCTATTTAAGGGACTAGATAGTAATTAAATTTTAAAATAACTAACACTTAATTTATTCAAATTACATTAAAATAAAAAAGTTTCAAAAAATAATTGATAATAATAAACTCACTTATCTGCTTCAGACAAGTGAACCAAAAATGAAATGTCTAAGTTTTTTCAAGTTGCTATAGCTGCATGTCTTATGTTATGTTATGTTATGTTACGTCACATTTTAATATTTTAACATATTTAAGAATCGTATTATGCAATAGTGAACGACTTTACCCCCTATTGTATTGAAATAATAGACGTTCAAGAATATAAAAATACAACTGAGAGAATACATAGAGAAAAGTGTTTGTAAGAGGTAAGGCATCGAAACTAAGTATAACCGAAGAATTTGAAGATTGAAGAATTTTGCAGTGATCGTAAGGAAGATTTTAGAAAAGAGCGGAGCGCGCAGTAGCCCGGGAATTGGTTTCGATTCGCAACAAATCATTCAGCATTTACGCTCGACTGCCCGCCCAGTTGAATTAAACTTTCCAAGAAGTTGCCGTGTCCCTGTTCCTCTCGCCCGTGTCTCAAGGCAGTGCTTGCACCTATTCCAGGCTTCTCTCTCTCTCTCTCTCTCGCTCGTGTGCTCGCGTATATATAACTCTCGGCGGATAAGTAGCACGCGCGCACTTGGATGTGTGCGTATTGAGCGCACGCACGAATAATATACTTACACAGCAGCATAGGTATCTATATATACAGATACATATAAATGTGGAAGTTGCTTTCCGCGAAGTTCACTGCGTCTTCTCGCGCGAAAGCAGTTAACTATTTGACGTTGCGAGCGAGGGTTGTTAGATATACCTACCCTCCCGCTAAAGAAGATTAACGCGCATACTCACGAGCTGCATGCTCTATGAAGAGTGCAAGAATGCAGTGTTCTATTGCCACGGACTTTGTAAAAACACATTTTTTTAATTGTCAAATTTACTCGAGGCTAGGGAGAAAGGAAGGGAGGGAGGGAGGGAGGGAGGGAGGGATGGACGAGTGGTATCTTGAAGAAATTATTCAATTATAATAAAAAAAAAGTTATTCGTTTCCTTGCGGCAAAAAAAGGAAGAGAAATCGAATAGCCGTTTCCTAAATTACAGAATTACAAATCTAATCCTAGTTTATTATCCAGTATTTTATGAGTGCGCTTGCTCTGTGCATTACGTAGTTCCTAGCTACAGGGAGTTCCAGTTTGGCCCGCACCACGTAGAATTAAGGCAATATAGATGTCCATGAAACGTTCGAGGATGCCACTAAAGCAGAGTTACGCTAATGCTTAGTTATTTGTTTCGGTGTTTTCCCTTTTTCCATGTGCGGAGAGCGCTCCTAGTGATCGTTGGTTACGACTTCTTTGGGAATGGACCGTGGACACCGCTGAGCGGAGGCAATGTATACCGAGATGCCGAGCCCTCCCCTATTCTATGTAATGCCTGCGGACAGTACGAGTTGCTTTCCATGTAACATCTGCGATCGCTTATTTCACGGTTACACTGGAAATGCGCTTCTTTAACCAAAGACCGCACATTGATTTTTACTACCATTCACGATGGTTATTGAGATATTTATTATCAAAAACACTTGACTACTCACTTCTTTTACTTATCACGCCTCTCACGTTAATGTGCGATTATTCACTATAACTATATTAAACTAGGTTTTCTACGACTTTTACCGTAAATGCAATGTCACTTTTATTTATCGTAATCTTATAAATAACTGTCTATTGAAATTACAAACAACCAGATTGAGTTTTCCGCTTTCTCTTTATCTCTCTCTCAATAAGATCCACTCGTATACATGTAATTCCAAAACCTAACTGCAGAGCTTCAACATTACATTACACGACCGTAAAAGTATAAATAAACTGTCAAATTGATATTTATTATATTTATGAATAAATATTGAAAAATTAAATTTAATAAAATTAAAAGTAAGTCTTAAATATCGTTTAACCATCCAATGAGGTGAATAAATTTGTCGAGAGGCTTTTCTGGTACGGTGAAAGACACCTCGAGCACTATTTCAGCGAGCTGGTTTCGCGTAAAGACCCTTAATAAAAATCCCAATCTAAACAAGCTTAATTTACGTCCGCCACATAATTACTTACCCTGGAGGTTCGCTTTCTCTTTTCCTTTGGCTTTTTTCCCCTATCCCTGGTCGTCACAATGCAACGCTCGTGACGTAGCACGAGAAAGAGCAAGAGGTCGAGAGTAGGAAAACGAAAGACGGAGAGAAAGAATACCATAGAGAGAGAAAGAGAGAGAGAAGAGCTTGGAGAGCCCTCTGAAAAATCTAAGAGGCGTAAAGCATTAAAAGGGTTATATAACATTTATTACGACCAGGTCAGCCTTTGTGAAATTTCCCTTGGAAGCTCCTCCTGGCTCTTTCTCTCTTCCTCTCTTTTAACTTCTGGACTTTTCTTCCTTGTCCCTCACTTCTCTCTCTCTCTCTTTCGCTAGCGCTACTCTTCTTTCGCTTGTTTCCCTTCCTTTCTTTTTTGGTCTCTCACTTTCTGTCTCACCTTCACAATGATTCAGTTCTTTCATCCCTCGAGAGATTGTCACGTGAACGTTTCGCCGAGAACAAGAGAGAAAGAGGTAAGGATAATAACGTAGAAAGGGTTAAGGATGGTGTCGCACGGCTTGCCAAAATTATTTATGAAATTAAACTTTTCCAGCTTTTAAGATTTAATACCTGTTTTAAGTGAACGAAGAATTATTTTTTCTTTATATAATTTAAAATAATCATTTAACAAATGCATATTTGATATTGCACAATATTAATATTAGTATAATCAACTATTTCTATTGTTATATCCGACTATTTCCTTAAAATTTACTTAACTTTGGATTAAAATTTAACGGTTGTTTTATTAAAAAGTTAAGGGTGTATTTAAAGGAGGTTTCTGGTCGATATTATGTTTCGATGGGTATTCTCCAATCTCATCAAGCTATACTATTTTCGTCATATATACAGTTTAGAGTGTATATTAAAAATCCTCTTGAATGAAATATATAATATAAATAAATAAATTTACATATTATACATATATAAATAAATATATAAAGTAAATAATTTTATTTATTCCACAATCGACTGACATGAGCACATTTTGACCCTGAAAATCGGAGCAAAAGTAACATACATTTCCCGCAAACGTATTCGGGGGTCGAAAGTAAAATTTAAGGATTAACGCGAGATGGGGTATTTGAAAAGTGTATGGGATACTTTTTTCAAAATCTAAAAGTACCCATAGTAAAATAAAATACTATATACAACGGGGGTAACGAAAGTAAATTTTTTTCCTGAAAAATCTTCTAGTAGTAAACCCACCCGAGGAAAGAATCTACTTTTGCCCCATCATGCATATTTTGCTATTTAATATAAAGTGTAACCTTATTTAGTTGATTAAGAAAATAAATAAATGCAGGAAGCGAGTAAGAAAGTATGGAGGTAAAATGGAATACAAGAAATGGTGGAAGGAGAGAGGAGGACCGATGAAAACAGGGACAGAGTGTGCCGGGTGGGCGAGTCCTGATGAAGATGTCGCACACGCCGGGGACTAGAATCACTACCAGCGAGATTACTAGGGCTAGGATACTCTCGGTACTACCCGGGAGTCCGAGCGCATGATAATTGCTTTATTTGACATCGGGAAATAATGTACTGGCACTCGGCCCGCGGCCGGAAGACAGAGAACGCGAGGAAAGAGGGTAGAACCTGAATTACACCGCTATCTCTCCTTTAATTCATGTGTCTGTTCGCCTCGACTCGTGTTCCTAGATCAACCTACGTTTAATGAATGCGATAAAGTTTCTGCTGGGCACAGCTAAGCGTCGATCACCAGTATAATATTTACAGTACTTTATAGATTTATCTTCCCGAACAGACAGTGACTATCACGTTATTTAGTTTTCGTTATTCAATTAAAACTATTTAATTAATTGAACATTTGTTTTTCAATAATACGTTGATAATTTAATATCTTTATTTCAAAGGTGAAATTAAATCTTTTATCTTTTAAAATATGCACGTCTTTTACAACATGATTACTCGATAGGACAATCATCTATAACCAAATTTCAAATCAGTTTTGCTCATCTCTCTCTCTCTCTCTCTCTCTCTCTCTCTCTCTCTCTCTCTTTATCTCTTCTTTTCGTGTTCATATTTTTATTCTAAATTAATTTTTTCATTTAAAGTTGAGAAATGATGAACTCTCATCGCGATCGTCAACTATGCAGTATAAATTTATACTTAGTTTATAAAGCGATAGTTAGTATATAAATTTATAATTAGTTTACTGATTGCTCTAAATAATACAAAATAACAGAAATTATAATTTTATGAATTTATCGAATGATCCAGCAGTTGTTTGGAAAGAAGCAAGCTGACCGCGTTCTAAAAAAAGTTTTCCGCGATTGACGTGCTTGGAATTCATAAGGTACTAGAAATCTGAAGGCGGCGCATGTGGCATTCATCGGTCAGTATAATATTTACGATTTCTTTCGTTCTTTTCGGTCATCCTCGAATTTGTATGCCAGCGCGTCGCGGACTCGTAAATTTGCGTCTTTTCTGAATCCAAGCGGACTAAGTGCCTCGTGTACGGCAAGGGATCGCGGGGGCGGGAAAAAGCAAGGGGTCGGCTCGCCAAGGGTGCATTTCATCTTCGGTCGAGGCGTCAGCTCGGAGACCGATCGACGCCAGCGGACGTCTCGAATCATCCGTCATTTATCGGGACGCGCGCGCACGTGTACAGATGCGGCGCGATGGATGTGTGTATTTCGAGCAGGCTCGCTCTCTCAACTTTGGCCATAATCGAAACGGACATTCCTTCTTCCGGCGATCTCCCGCTCCCTCTGGATTTCAATGGAAACGTTTCCATCATTCTTCGTCAGGATCCTTGGTTTACGGGATCTCGAGTATTCAACCTCGAAAGTGGAATTTTATTATCGATATTCTTCTATTTTCTTATTCTATCAAAGGTAGTCGGCGTTAAAAATTCTATTTTCGAATTGATACTTATCCCGAGATTTGAAAAGTTGGATTTTTATTTATATGCATTGTATATTTGTTAAAAACATGGTTTTTAAAGTATTATCTTACAAATAAATTATTCTTTTACTATATTATTCAAGTGTATTATATTTAGGTGCTAATTAGCGACAGAAGCATTCAGTACATTTGTACACAAAGCACTTATTAATCGGTAGTATACGAATCATTGGTTGGTGAACCATCATTCTATCTCCATTAATAAATTATGAAATTAATTAATTAATTTAATAGTTTGATCTACTAAATTGTCAATGAAAATTCTAAAGAAAATTTGTATTTGCATGGACACTTAAAATCGTCTACTTTTATTGAATTACTTTTTGTATTATAAATAAATATAGTTAATAAATTACACGTCTTATTAGCTTTCAGCTACTTGTTTTATATTTTATGCAACTTATATTAACTGATGTTTATGATACATCATTATACATAACGTATTATATATTGCATATTTAATAGGTAAGATGAATAAATTTATGAATGCACATAATTTCAATGTGGTAAAAGTATTTATGCGTTTATGCGTATATTATACTGTTATATAGGCAGTAATCGTAATATTCGCCAAACAACTACATAAAAGATACTTAAGAAGAGTAAGACAATTTGATTATTTTTATTTAACATATTTTATTTAAATTTTTGTTTAATCACATATATTTAACTTTGTATTGTAACTATAAATATAATATTTAATATAAAAAATAAATTATTGTTCTTACCAAATTAAAAACTAATTTTAGATTAAAGAAAGCTCATTATACTATCCGTACATTATAGTTGGTTAAGCATATGCCTTTTTTATTTAATATTCTATTTCAATTATAATAACAATTATCTATATAGAGCACTTTTATATTTCTCTTTATGCATACGATTAAATTGCTGGTTTTATTTCAAAAGATCCACGCGGTATTCATATAACATTTATTTTTCTTAATTTTGCTCGATTATAAAATATTGAAAAAATTTGTGCGATACGTAGTAATATTAAAAAATGTATTTGCAAGAAATAAATAAATAAAATATTGCACCGAGTACATGTACTTAGCAGTCTGATAATTACTTAAGTGAGGTGTACGTGCTTATCCAATCTTCCGAATTGTCTCACCCGACGTTTAAAGAAAAAATGTTATTCATACATAAAGCATTTAGGAATCGTGCATGCTCAGTCTGCGTCTAAAATGCATTGAAAAAAAAGAAACACCGTATGTATACATACGTTTGGCGGTATAATTAAAATTGGAACCGGACCTAGCTGCCGTCGCGCGTGTAAATGATAATTAGCGCATTCAGCCAAAACCATGGGTATATGTACACGCTCCTTTAGCAACAATAATAATAAAACCGAAGTGAGGAATAGAAAGAGGGGAAAAAAGAAAGGAGGAGAAAAAGAGAACACGGTTAATGCACGCGAACGTTCGAGCGCTGACAAAAGAAAGCGATACCAAGGGGGCGTAGGTATTTTTGCGGTTTGCCAAGAATAATTTAAGAGCAGGTAATTCGCGTTTCGGTGTATGCGAGGCGCAAGCCACGCGTGTTCTCGTTTCCATACTTGCCACGTGACCCACCCATATACCGGAATAAACGTGGTAAATGTGGAAACAAAGAATCGAAGGTAACAAGTTACGTTTTCACTGATACAATCGCTAAATGACTCAAACCGTTAAACATGGTTAATATTTCGAGTTTCGACGTTGAATCGTATTTCTATTATTGTGGCTGGTATGGTACTTTGAAGTATTTTGTGACAACTTCGTCACCGATGCGTTTAGCTATTTAAGTATCGAAAAATCAACTTATATTGTATTATATTGTGAAAACGTGGTAAACGTGCACAATCGTAAATATACTTAAATTAAAATCAAGTATATAATGCAATTTTTGGTATTTCTTTAATTTTTGAAAGATAAAATTACATAAATGCTTATTTGAAAACGAATGTAAATTAAATGTGAGAATAGGTATATATGCAGATTAATTAATTCATTTTGTATTATTAATAAAAAAAGTCGACAAGAAGTTTAAGAGAAAGAAAAAAATATGAGCAGGAAGATAGATATAAATGCAACGAGTGGAAATAAGAATAGATCAGACGAAAGAAAAAGAGTACAGTGGTGAAAGGTGAAAGCCCCACAGAAGAGGCGGACTCAGGTGTTTGAGCTCGGATAATAGACGATGGCTGGTCTCTTTCTCTTTGCCTCCCCCTCGTAACGGGCGAAACCGCGAGAGCTCACCCTCTCATTGGACGTCTGATCGATGTAATTTATGCACCGTGTATACGCACCACTTTCTCCTTGGCCGTGCGGTACGCACGGCCGGCGACCTTCTCGCGAGAAATCGACTATCGGCTGTCTTTTTCTCGTTCTCCTCCCTTTCTCTCTCTCTCTCTCTCTCTCTCTTACTCTACAGGTTTATATCTATGCACATGTACATCGCGCGAGAGGGTCAGCGAAAATCGATGAACACGAGGAATCTATCGTTTGTGCGTATGTGTGTGCGTGCGTGCGTTGTGCGTGTGTGAGGCCCCCCTCACCCATCTCTTTCTTTCTTTCTATATATGCGTGGCGTGGTGCGGTTATTCTTATTTTGCCCGACTGCGGGTGCATGAGCGGTGAATTCAAGGAAAGAGGTGGAAACGCGAGCGTTGTTTTCGCGGCATGCCCGTGTAAAAAAAATTACATGTAATACACATATAAAAAACGTGTGTACGACATGTTGTTTAAAACATGTATCATGCATGTATCTTGTGACCGAATCCCATATTAGAAATGCATGTACATTCGTGTTTGGTTCGTGTGGGATTGATGTTTTATACATGTGATATCTGCCAAATGTATAACGAATATGTATATTATAAGCGTGTGGATACTTTCTTTTTTCTACCTCAACACTCATGTAGCTTATGTGTAGATATTATAAATATTTAGTGTATTTGAGATGTTTATAGAGTGCACTCCATAAATATCTCAGGTACACTAAATATATTTACAATATCTACATGCAAGCTACACATAGGCGACACGTACAAAATGTAGAAATTTTCATAATGTACATGTAGGCTACATGTACCTGAATACATGTAGTGTACATGTTTATAACATGTGTGACACATGACATCATTTTTCACGGGAATTAATAGATCGCTGCGTCTTTTGATCTCGTACACTGCAGCATTTTCTTGCACAGCCCCTACTTAAAAAATTCGCTCCTTCTCTCTCTCTTTCTCTTTTTCGTTATGTATCTCTTTATTTAGGACAGTCCGATTGCGCGTAATGCTCAGTCTGCGTCTAAAATGCATTGAAAAAAAAGAAACACCGTATGTATACATACGTTTGGCGGTATAATTAAAATTGGAACCGGACCTAGCTGCCGTCGCGCGTGTAAATGATAATTAGCGCATTCAGCCAAAACCATGGGTATATGTACACGCTCCTTTAGCAACAATAATAATAAACCGAAGTGAGGAATAGAAAGAGGGGAAAAAGAAAGGAGGAGAAAAGAGAACACGGTTAATGCACGCGAACGTTCGAGCGCTGACAAAAGAAAGCGATACCAAGGGGGCGTAGGTATTTTTGCGGTTTGCCAAGAATAATTTAAGAGCAGGTAATTCGCGTTTCGGTGTATGCGAGGCGCAAGCCACGCGTGTTCTCGTTTCCATACTTGCCACGTGACCCACCCATATACCGGAATAAACGTGGTAAATGTGGAAACAAAGAATCGAAGGTAACAAGTTACGTTTTCACTGATACAATCGCTAAATGACTCAAACCGTTAAACATGGTTAATATTTCGAGTTTCGACGTTGAATCGTATTTTCTATTATTGTGGCTGGTATGGTACTTTGAAGTATTTTGTGACAACTTCGTCACCGATGCGTTTAGCTATTTAAGTATCGAAAATCAACTTATATTGTATTATATTGTGAAAACGTGGTAAACGTGCACAATCGTAAATATACTTAAATTAAATCAAGTATATAATGCAATTTTTGGTATTTCTTTAATTTTTGAAAGATAAAATTACATAAATGCTTATTTGAAAACGAATGTAAATTAAATGTGAGAATAGGTATATATGCAGATTAATTAATTCATTTTGTATTATTAATAAAAAAGTCGACAAGAAGTTTAAGAGAAAGAAAAAAATATGAGCAGGAAGATAGATATAAATGCAACGAGTGGAAATAAGAATAGATCAGACGAAAGAAAAAGAGTACAGTGGTGAAAGGTGAAAGCCCCACAGAAGAGGCGGACTCAGGTGTTTGAGCTCGGATAATAGACGATGGCTGGTCTCTTTCTCTTTGCCTCCCCCTCGTAACGGGCGAAACCGCGAGAGCTCACCCTCTCATTGGACGTCTGATCGATGTAATTTATGCACCGTGTATACGCACCACTTTCTCCTTGGCCGTGCGGTACGCACGGCCGGCGACCTTCTCGCGAGAAATCGACTATCGGCTGTCTTTTTCTCGTTCTCTCCCTTTCTCTCTCTCTCTCTCTCTCTCTTACTCTACAGGTTTATATCTATGCACATGTACATCGCGCGAGAGGGTCAGCGAAAATCGATGAACACGAGGAATCTATCGTTTGTGCGTATGTGTGTGCGTGCGTGCGTTGTGCGTGTGTGAGGCCCCCCTCACCCATCTCTTTCTTTCTTTCTATATATGCGTGGCGTGGTGCGGTTATTCTTATTTTGCCCGACTGCGGGTGCATGAGCGGTGAATTCAAGGAAAGAGGTGGAAACGCGAGCGTTGTTTTCGCGGCATGCCCGTGTAAAAAAATTACATGTAATACACATATAAAAAACGTGTGTACGACATGTTGTTTAAAAATGTATCATGCATGTATCTTGTGACCGAATCCCATATTAGAAATGCCATGTACATTCGTGTTTGGTTCGTGTGGGATTGATGTTTTATACATGTGATATCTGCCAAATGTATAACGAATATGTATATTATAAGCGTGTGGATACTTTTTTTTTCTACTCAACACTCATGTAGCTTATGTGTAGATATTATAAATATTTAGTGTATTTGAGATGTTTATTAGAGTGCACTCCATAAATATCTCAGGTACACTACATATATTACAATATCTACATGCAAGCTACACATAGGCGACACGTACAAAATGTAGAAATTTCATAACTGGAAAAAAAGCAAAACACAAAGTATCGAAATATTTTTTTTATACTTAAAAAAGTAAGAAAATGTGTAAGATATCGGAAAAGAATTTATGGCAGCAAGAAAATTTTCGATACAGAAAATTTAAGGTTAATAGGTTATCAGACCTATAACCAAGTCGTATTATTAAAACTGAGACTTTCATATTTTTAAAAACTTATCTGAGTAATCTGGTATTGATCATCTTCATAATTTAGACCTGGTGCGATCACTCCGACGAAGATTTTATTAGCATCCGCAGCGGCAGCGCAAACAAATTCTCAAAGTCCGTCACACTGAAGTTGCATCGATGCGAAGTCAAACGTTAAACTAAAGATGCAAGGATATGTTTATGCAACTTCGCATCGATGCAACTTCAGTGTTACGGACTTTGAGAATTTGTTTGCGCTGCCGCTGCGGATGCTAATAAAATCTTCGTCGGAGTGAACGCACCAGGTCTAAATTATGAAGATGATCAATACCAGATTACTCAGATAAGTTTTTAAAAATATGAAAGTCTTTCAGTTTTAATAATACGACTTGGTTGTAGGTCTGATAACCTATTAACCTTAAATTTTCTGTATCGAAAATTTTCTTGCTGCCACACATTCTTTTCCGTTATCTTACACATTTTCTTACTTTTTTAAATATAAAAAAAAATATTTCGATACTTTGTGTTTTGCTTTTTTTCCAGATACGCACAATCGGAGAAGGAGCGAATTTTTTAAGTAGGGGCTGTGCAAGAAAATGCTGCAGTGTACGAGATCAAAAGACGCAGCGATCTATTAATTCCCGTGAAAAAATGATGTCATGTGTCACACATGTTATAAACATGTACACTACATGTATTCAGGTACATGTAGCCTACATGTACATTATGAAAATTTCTACATTTTGTACGTGTCGCCTATGTGTAGCTTGCATGTAGATATTGTAAATATATTTAGTGTACCTGAGATATTTATGGAGTGCACTCTATAAACATCTCAAATACACTAAATATTTATAATATCTACACATAAGCTACATGAGTGTTGAGGTAGAAAAAAGAAAGTATCCACACGCTTATAATATACATATTCGTTATACATTTGGCAGATATCACATGTATAAAACATCAATCCCACACGAACCAAACACGAATGTACATGCATTTCTAATATGGGATTCGGTCACAAGATACATGCATGATACATGTTTTAAACAACATGTCGTACACACGTTTTTTATATGTGTATTACATGTATTTTTTTTTACGCGGGTGGGTCCGCGAATGAATAATTTTGCTTGTGGTTTAAAGTGGGATGAATTATTTAGCCTGGTTAATGGTAGTGTGTGAGGCAATTTTTCACGAGAAAATAAGATGTGCATTGAGCAATAATGGAAGCTATTTATTATTTAGCGACTGCTTTTTATTTAAGGAGACGAAAGAAATAGATATAGTAGAAAACAAAAAATTTCATGGTTGAGCTTGCGTTCTTAGACTGCAACTGACCGCTTACACTCACTTTTACATGCATATTGATTGTTAAATTTATTTTGATATTCATTTCAAAATATTATACAATATATTGTACAAAGAGTCACTTGTAAATAATATATTATATCTCTAAAAGTACTTTTTTATTGTTTAAATACGAGAAGTAAGAGAGGTTATCTTGACTCAATTTTATTTTGAATGATCTATTTTAAGTTTATAATTGTCTTCAGAATGTACTGAAGTCGCTATTAGCACAACAAAATTTTTTGGTTTTAAATATTTATGTGGTTGGTTAAATCAAATATGTCAATAAATCATGCGACCAAAAAATTATCTTCTAAATAGTTGAAATTAAATATTTCTGGAGATATTTAAAATCACATATCGTCAGTTTGTCATCTCTTTAAAAACATCTTTTTCATACAAATTACATAAAGCATTCAGAAAAATATTGTACAACATCGTTGAAGCGTGTACCATTACAATTCAGAATTAAAAATTTATCTTTAAAATTATAAAAAAGTGTTTATGCTCCAAACTACCCCGTGAAAAAAATGATAAAAGTAGCTTAAAATATAGGTTTATATTGTGTCAGTTACAGAATGGCATAACATTTAAGGAATCTGCAAAAAACACATAGATCAATAATAGAAAGACTAAAATATATGTAAATTTCCAAAAAGTATGGGTTAGTAGTAGTTGTAAGTAATATTGATACTAATTGTTTGTTTCTAGGTTCAAACAATCTACACTATTAAATTTTATTAAATGTTCTAAGTATATTATTTAAGTAATATTGATCACCCATGAAACAATAATTAATATATATTATTCATTTATCTTAAAAGCATAATGAACCCAGTATATTGCCTTAGCGCATTTATTTTTAATGCTGAATTGTAACGGTACGCTCAATGACGTTAGCCAATATTTTTGTGAAAAATTAAGGTACTTTTTCATTGGATTAGTTATTTTTTAGTCAGAAAAGGTTAAAAATAGACATAAAAATGTCAAAATTACACTAATAGAAGTAGCCCCATGTGCTATAGTTTCAATGTTCCTGTGCATTCAAAATTAATTTTAATTAATACTAGTATTGGTATTAAATGCAAAAACCTTTACTACAAATATATGTGTATTTATCATAAATGCAAAAGGTAAAATATTTAAATACTTTATGAATTGATATTTATTCTATAGAGCTTAATAGTTAACTTAATAGTTAATAAACTTAGTTAGTAAACTATGCGCCGAAAAAAGTTTTTTGGTTGTTCTATTTAATAGAAAACCGCCCTCATTTATATTTAATAAACATTTATCTTATTTTTCAGTCTTTTAGTAGTTACATATTATTAATGATCAGCATTTTTCGGCAGTGTTTAGCAGCACGTAACAGATTTTTTCAATTTTTTTTTCTTTTTACAAGTATTGATATGTAGATTATTTATTTGTCAAACAGTATTCAACTTTTAAGAATGTAAGCTGGTAAAAAGAATTTAAAGTATCTACATTTTTTATAAATTACGATTTCTTCTAATAAGTAATTAAATTATTTAGTTTATTTCTGCATATTTATAAACAATAATAATTCAGTTTTATTATAGTTGTGTAAACTTACTACTAATATTAAATATCCACGTTAAATATAACTCATAACTTTATTAATAAATGAAAAGGTATTGAAAGGTGAATTCTAAACTTATTGTTAGGCGCCGCATGTTCATGTTGCAAACATACATAATATCGGAAACACCTCGAAGAATGCGTATGAATTAACAACTATATGGGGATGTTCCAGTCACAATTTTAAAACTTACGTACATATATATTTTCAACAATGTATTTTCAACAAGTGCTTTCTTAACAAAGACATCGCATGACCTCCGCTGATCGGCACCGACTTAGGAGCATAAAAAGAGCGACGTTAAAATAATAATAATATGTATGTCACTGAAATTACCTTTATTGAAACAACAAATAATTTTTTAATTTGAAAGATAATTTCGATTGATTAATATTTGTTATTTATTTAAGTTTTTATAGGTTACATATAGTTAAATGCATAATAATGAACATTACATAAATAAAACGAAAAAGAGAAAAGAGGGTAAAGAAGCGAGTGGTATTTATAAGCGTTTAGTCTAAATCTTCCGGTATCTTGAACTTGTGCGATTTAGGTTTCACGTTTTAATTCACTCGGAGGATTTCTTCCTTCTCTGTGGCGAGAATGAGCGGTCAAATAAAGGGATATCGTTTGCGTAGGTAAATGGTTCGCGCCCGGACACACAGTAGAAATCTACACGTTGTAAGCTCTCTTGCGTTATTTAAACTGTTTATACGTAGAGACGTAGCGTTGGCTTCGGTATCTCCATTAGCACCCAGCGAAATTACAAAAATAACACTTGTTTCGCCGGCAAAAGCTATCCCGCGAACGAATTCAGAGTCCCGTTGTCGAGGTGCATAGTTAAGTAAAATTAAGGTAAACTCTCGCTAGCGAGTATGATATGTGCCCTCTTTCTCCGGATCCTGCCATGGAGAAAGAGGGAGAAAGAGAGAAACGGGATGGTTTTAAGGGGGTTCTCTCGCCCTCTTCTAATATACGTTACACTTTAACCGGACTCCGTGCTCTCTACCCTCCTTCTTTTTAACCCTATATAATACTCTTTCGGACCTTCGTTTGTCGGTCTCGCGCGGTCTGGTCCCGCAGCGTATTAAATATTTACTTTTCAATGAATATGCAAATATAATTATTTACGCGCAATTTGGGCGTTTTTACGCGCCTTGTGCTCGCGCGGCGACGAAAACACTCCAACCCCCAGCACCATGCCGAACGTTGCCGGACAACCCTCGACTCGACGTACAGAGTGAGAAAGATACGGTGGGTTGACGTTTTGTTGAGGGTTGACTTGAATGAGAGTGTAGTCGTGTAAAGTACCGAAATAACGAGGATTCAATTTTTATAATTAGTTTTTCTTTCCTATAAACTCTACTTGTCACGTTCAATTACGTTTCTATACTTATTATATTGTTTCTATATTTAATATTTGATTCGTATATTCAACATAATTATTCTTTAGCTATTGAATTTTTAGATATAAATTGAATAATTGTTAAATCTACTACTGTGCAATATAAAACTATGACCTTTTCTGACTTTTCGGAAATTATTGTTTATCATTCTTAATAGAATAATTTTTTGTTATGTGTTAATAGTTTATGGGATAAAATATTTGACAAAAACACACTTTATATCTTGCATATCAATATACAAATTTAAGAATTCTAAAAATGTGTAGAATAAAATATACAAAGTAGTTTATTTGCCAATACAAATACGTGTCTGAATATTACGTATATGAGTCGACAGGTTTATTGGGGTGGCAAAAGAAGGTATAGCCAGGAGGAGAACTCGCGAAAAGTACCCGAGAGGATAAGGTAGCACACTGGCAGGCAAGTGTTTTGGCAATATTGCGAGTAGATATAGAAAACGATACGGGATAGGAACGTATATCGAAAATAGATTTAGTTCACGCTATTTTGAACGTATATCGAAAGTAGTGAAATAGGTATGAATTCCTTGCGATTTCTTTGTTTGTTTTATTTGAAAAACCAAGTATGTGTTTAAAAAATTTCGTTGCGTAAATAATTGTGTAAATGACTTAAATTGCTTTTATAAAAAAAGCAAATGATGATGAATATTAGACACATTTTATGGGGTTTTTATAAATAATTTTATCAAATTTATTTAGCATAATTTATTTTATATTAGTGGTAGTTGAAGATTGAAAATAGAATTGCTCCTCGCAAGCATGACAAATAACATATGATGAGTTTACTTTTATATAAAAATAATCTGATTATTCGATTTACACGCAATTATTAATTTAATTATATTAAAGTTCATTAATCGAAGCGGGATTTTCGAAGCTCTTACGATTAGGAACGTTCATAAGTGAACTACTATATTAATATACGGTATAATATAAAGTATAGGATAGGTAATTATTGTATTAATATTAAAGGAAAGTATTTAAATTAGTGAGTGAAATTGGTAGATGTGTACGGATAGCTGTGACTTCCTCTATAAAAATTATTAATGAAAGTATTCTGATAAATAAATAAACATAATATTCGCAAGGCAGTTCAATTATTCGTAATGCTTAACTTTTAAGTAAATTCAGCCGAACGTAAGGCAAGGGGCAGCTCGCAAGGTTCCTCTTTATCTTTCGAGAAAGCATTTTGGGGAGTACCTATGAGTAAAGCAGGCCCGAACCGAGGGAAAATGTATTTCCTGAGTTTCCAATTTGCGGTCGCAGTCGACGGACGAGGAGAGTCGAAGCGAGCTCAAGCCACTTCTCACTTAGTAAATACAAAAGACAGAGAGCGAGCGAGCGAGCGAGCGAGCGAGAGAGATAGCAAATTAGAGGGTAGGAGAGAGAGAGAGAGAGAGAGAGAGAGAGAGTAACGCAAATCGAGGATGAGGACTCTGGGCTCTATTATGGTAATTATATGATAAATACAACAAGCCCGTGGGCGCCATGTCTCTCCAGACGCATCCTAAGCGCGTCTTCTTCTCTGGCAGTGGTGCGGTCCCCTTTTACGTTGGCCCTCCTGTTGCTGCGTTCGACTCCTTTCTCTCGGTTTATCGCGTTTTCGTACTCATCTTCTATACGGTCTTTCCGAGGATGAGCGTGGTTTCGTTTAAAATACGCGTGCTACCCTTCTCCATCCATTGCGGAATGCAATTAATCTTACTGCTGTCTGTCTGTTCCTTTCTGAGACGCCGCGTGAACGTGCGAATTCGCTTCGAAGAAATGTTGCCACCTACTAACTTAATGAAGAATGACTCCTGATGCGTGCCAACGAGAAGGGGTTGTCTCGGTCCCGCCAATGCGAGAAACTGAAATAATCCCTTGGATATGTATATGTAGGCGAGTTTGCCGCCACCACCATCACCGGGAAACGGAATGAGGAAAGATAAAAGCGAACCAGGAAGTGGAGGATGCCTTGCGAGAAAGAAACTTGCCCGAAGACTTATTAGGCTCACTTTACCGTTAAGAGATATGCCACTTTTCGCGCCGACTCTCTCTCTCTCTCTCCCCCTCTCTCTCTCTCTCTCCTTAGACACAAATTCAAATATCTTTTATCGAATAACCTTTAATTTATTTAAACAAAGTTCCTAACATAACTAACACTTGAGGATTTCTGCGTTGCTTCTTAGTATAGACAAACAAAATATTCACTTTTAGTTAATCTATTTGCAGTAAAAGATAAATAGTTTATTATAATTTGCTTTGTGTTAACGTTATTGATATGTATATATGTACAAAGAATATTAGGATGGATATAATATATCTTGCACGTTTTCACATTCAGAAACGTATCCTATAATTACAATAAAATCGATTATACCAAACCCTCACCTGATGAGTCAGTCTACTCGTGTGTACAAAGTTAGTATATCTTAGGTTTTCGCATATACAACGTATCAGATATAACACTAAAATTATACTGTTAGCACGAACTAATATTCTTTGATTATTTATTCTATCACCATATGGTATCGTGCAATGACTCTCTCGTATCGTGTAATATGTCTACTACTCGACTTTAAAATATTACAAAATATTATCTAAAAATTTGTGGACAGGGTCAACAATAGTTGTTCCTTAAATCCTGATTGTATTGATGAAAACAATATTTGTTTATAAATACAACTATAGTGGAAAAAGAGTACCAATATTATTGATGTATGTAGAATATAGTACGAGAAAATAATACTTTGTGGATGGTTCGCTCTCCTGTGAAGGAGAGGGAGACGGAGGGAGAGAGAGAGAGAGCGCGCTACGCTCATTGTGGTGGCTTCCGTTAGAGACGAGAGGGTTGAGAGGACCCCGCGCTCAAGTGCGCCACCCTGTCCTATTGCGTATTTTGAGACACGTGTTTCAAGCAGTACTGAAGTACCTTCTTGAGAACCTCTCTCGTGGCCTTTAAACGCACGCGCGTGCCCAAAATCATTTAAAACAGTCGACAAGTAGGTTCTTTCAACTACGCATTATAGTGATTACTCTGTTAACTGATGCGTTATTCACAACGTGGAGATTAATGATTTATAACTTTACAGGCAATTGGAATAATTATATTTATACTTATTAAAAACCAGGTGATAACATTTATTTTTTCTGATGCCGGATTAGCAGGGTGGTATGGTCACATTCATCATTATTATTTTAAGCAAGAAATTAGTTTTTAAAGCAAAATGTAAAAGTAAATGAAATGAAGTATTTAAATGGGGTAAATGTGGTACGGTGATTAATAAGGAAAATAAAATGACGAAATGTGTATTTGTAAATCTATATAAATTTTTAAGAGTAGGAAGAGGCGTAGGTATAGGTGTACGTTCATACGTACGTACGTATATACGTATATACGTGGGCAAGTATGCAAACCCCGAAAATTAGTATTCGCTTAAAAGCGATTCCGAACTTTGTCGGTTCTGCAACCCGTACGTACGCATGATCGCTTACCTTTCCGCATCCCCTCCCTTTCTTTCTCATTCTCCCCGGCGTGGAGAGAACACGAGTCTCTCGTCGAAGAGATAATCATATTAGCCGCGCTATAACTTGTCTATGCATAAGCATAATACCTCGGCAAGGCCCGGTCTCCTGGCCCTGGGATCCTAGCCAGGGATACAGCGTACATTTTACCCGTTCGTATGCCCTCCTCTCTCTTTATCTCTTGACGGTTGCTACGGGTTGCCTCGCACTGCAACCGCCGAGACCGAAGGGGGCCGACGAGGTGCAATGCACAGCGTTAATCAGCGTAATTCAATTAAGCACGCGCGACTGTTGTAATTATGACTATTTATAATGATTCCGTGAGAGCTACTTTCCTCCTGTGCTTCGTGTTTCGTAACATCCCTTAGTATTAGTTACTATACCACTACTACTACTACTACTACCACCACTACGCCACCCCTCCCTTCGTTCCCTTTTCTCGAGTTCTCGACGAGTCGAATTAGACGATACCCGTCTCTTCTTACTTTTATATTCTTTTCATCATTAGTTTTTGTGGTTAAGCACCCATCAACTTTTTGCTTTTCCAACTACTCGTATCAATTTTTATTCTGCGGGAGCTTGATACTCTTCGTTTTCTTTTAAGCGATAGACAACTCCCTCAGTTGACACAAGACATTTAAACTTTTGCTACCCCTCTAATATGTAATTACACTTTCATTCTTATTTTTATACTTCAATCAATGTCCATTCTTTCACATGCATTATAATTTTACATTATTGATTTAATATTAATGGATACTGTATATATTATTTTGTTGTTACCCGTCAGATAAAAATCACATACTATTATCTCATATTACCTCACATTGTGCAACAAGCACCATAACTAGAACAACTATTTTTCTATGTAAATTAAGTTTAGTAAATTATATGCGCTCTTGCATTTCCCCATAATACCTAATGACAATTTTCTAGACAATTTTTATTTTTTTTAAATTATTTTTGCTAATAAGCAAGAACCTGTTTACAAAGTTTAAACAATTACTTGAAAGAATACTCACAAATGTTTCAAATATATTTAAAAATTTGGATAAAAAGTTTCTGTCTTCTCTAAATTTTTCAAAAAAAAGTTTATATTATCACTAAAAATATGCAATAAAAATTTTAGATAAGATTATTCACACGTCTTAAGACGGAGAATATTTTTAGGTTTCGCAACGAATAATCGTTAGCTGGCACATTCTCTAAAAACATTTTCATGCATGTTTAAAAATGAATTCTCTATTCTTGCATCGTAGCATAGTGCAACAATTTTCAATACGTATTAGGCAAAATTTAGAATAACTTTTTCGTCTAACAATAATATTACAGTAAGATTTGTTCATCAATTATTAACTATACTATTTTATCAACAATGGAAGAAAAAAGTATTTTCAAAATTTGCTTATAGTACATTTCGTTCGTTAAATAATCTTCGTTTAAGACAAGCAAAATGAAAGAATAAATCGCAGAAAAGAAATTTTCAATGAAATTGCGTTAGGAAAATTACGAATGTATTAAGTGAAAGATTTGGGGGATTTGTCGCGGCTGCGACCACGAGGATCGAATCGGAATAAATTAGCTCTACGACACGGCAAATCGCGAGCTCGAGATATAAAATTTTGAATATGAATAGCCAATTTTGCATTCCTAATGAGGCCCTTACCCGTAGAAACAAAGCGCAAGCTGACGAGAACATATGTAGATGAAGAGGAAGGTAAGCGGTAGAAAGAAGAAAAACCGAAAGCCCTCTTTCAACTCTGGAATGAAAACGAGGCTTTGTAATCTTCAACGCTTGCCTTGCAAACGCAATTTCTTTTATTAAGCGCAATCAACTTTACCAGACAACATCGTCTTAGGCATCAAGGATAAATTTTTTTAATCTCACGCATTTGAATTACATCGATTTGCGCTCAGCAAGTCATATTTTCTTATTAGCTAATTCTGAATAATAATTGTAAAAACGAGATTCATATAGAAAGTCGCATGGATTACGTAACAAAATTTAATTACAAATTACTTGTTTTTTTGTGAGGTATTTCTAATGTAGCATGTGAATTTGTTTTTACGTGTTGATTTGAATTCAATGAAATAAGATCTAGATATAACATTTAAGGCGATGTCGTATGCAGAAAATAGCCATGTTTTTCTTTTTATATAAACAAATTAATACATTAAAAAAGACCTGGACATCAGACCCGCAGGCATGATCTAAATAATGTACCCAAATTTTCCCAGATTTTTAAATCGGTAATTAGATTAGGATGTTTGGGTCGAAAGTTTATGCTTTTTTTGACTAAGAATTACTAACCTAAAATTATTTACTCAATTATTATTTAAAAATGATATTTTTTTTAAATCAAAACGTGAAGCCCTTCCTTATGTTTTAAGCTATTCGTATGAATTTTTTGAGACTTCTAATTCGATATTTTTGATATAATTTTTGGGTTGAAAGGTGCAGATTCCTGTAATTTGGGTCCGTCATCCGGTTTAAAAACCTATACTAAATTATGGCTCAAATATGCGTTTCTTGACACGAACATATGACATCCGTATCACTTGAATCAATATCAATAATTATTATATATTACGATGAAAGAAACAATAAATAACAATTAAAATGGAGCGAAGGTTCATTTGGTTGCTTGTGTGTATACACGCTTATATATATGTATATATAGATACGCAATATCAGAGAGAAAAGAAGAGAGAGTCAATTTAGAATTTGAATGTATAAGAGAGTATGAAGAGAAAGCGAAAAACTGTTAATCACTTGATCCATCCTATTACTCATCATTGCAAATCAAATGTCTCGAAGGAAAAGCGATTATGGAAGTCGTCCGTTAATTAATTCTTCTCTCACCCTTTCACTCTGAACGCGGGTTCTAGCAGCTCCGTCGTAGAAGCTGTCGGGTGGCAGGGTTTCCACAAGAGCAAGACACCGTTGGAGAAAGCACCAGTGGAAAGGCGGTGAGATATTGAGATAATTTGAATGATCGAATAAGCGTCGACTGGGTTCGAGCGGCCTCGGCAATGCGAGCCTACGCCGGTATATAGAAGACGAAGGATCGACAGTCGCCCGGATGAGCCTAGGAAAGAGAGGCAAGCTAGAGGAAGCGTAGAAGAGATCGGGAAGGAGGATGAGGTATAGAACGAGCTGGAAGATCCTCCTCTCTCTTTTCCTCTCTTCCTCTCATCTAGTCTATCCCTCCTATCCCTCCTATGCTAAACTCATTACCCGACGGTAATTCCATCGATGCTTTAACTCGAGAGTCCTCTCGCTCGTTCAAGGGATGTATCCGTGTACCTTGGATGAGCTACCGAGCTACTGGCTGATCAACGCGAATTCTATCGTTCGAGGCCTCGTGCCGCCCTTTTATGCGCGGTTAATCAATCTCGTTTGTGTGCTTATCAAGGGTCGCCTCTCCGAACTAACGTTTTATCTTGCAATTTCATTCGATTTTATGAGGATTATTATGTTGCTTTTTTCATGACTAAGATTTTTCATATATAAATATTACACGTACCTAAACCTCAAGGTTATTAATCAACATTTTTGCTTTCCCTCAGATTACTTTCAATCTTATCAAATCTTTCATGATTAAAACATTTTGTTCAATAATACGATATACTAATTATTCGTTACCTTTGTATTCAAATCGACATTGATGACAATAAATAATTGTTATTCAGACGATAGAACAAATTACTTAGTAAACAAATCCCCTAAAATATGAATAATTATAATTTTAAAAAATATTTCAATGTTATCCAACGTAAGCTGAAATTATTTTAGATAATAAAAATATTTTATAACGAGTGATTCATAATTGGGACAAAATATTTTTAGCATTACACATCGTTACTTCCATGTGAATATTTTCTACATTAACTATTCCTTGGTTAGGAAGTTTAATTTCTACAAACATCGGAAAGAATATCACCGTAAACTTTGTTCACTCGATATATTTACTTAACTACAATATGACAACAGTAACACACATTTTCTCATGAAACCCTAAGTATAATTAAAAAACTGTATAGGTGGTTGCTAATGGTTTCTATAATTATAACCCGTAAAGTTATCGCGTGCTTCGCGTTGTTTTCTGTAAACAATGGTTTTTCCATCTGACGAATCGAATTAGGCTCAAATATACATAGTTGGTGTACTTCGAATGAGCGAGATATAGGCGCACGAATAACTAAAGTAAAAATGGAGTTTAAGCGATAATTGAATGAGAGCAATGTAAACTCGACGAGTCGCAGTGTGGCGGCGCAGTACGCGAGCGGTGCGCGCGCGGTCGCCGGTAGAGTCACAATAATACCGAAGCTCGTCCGGGTGGAAACGGGCCAACCGACATTTAATACCGACCCCTTGAATATTCTCTTGGAATGGCCCCTCGATATTGAATTGGCTCCCATCTAATTGTAGCCTTACCCGCGCCGTGTAAGTCGTCGGCGACGAACGAGGCTTCTATTCACTTGTAAACTCAGTTTGCATAATTTTTACATCGTCCTCCCGCTTGTAATCGATTTAAAAGCCCACGTTAGTCCATCGTAAATGTTACTCCCGAGATTTTATACCTATACTTTCTATCGTTAAACGCTCTCCAGACTTTTAGAAACCTAAAATTGTGTATTTCTAAAATTAGTTAAATAACATATAAGTCGTAAGGGATAGCACAATAATTTTATCAGGTTATACGAATATTACGTTATCATTAGCTGTATTTAATTACAAAGTATGTACATTCGATACATGTAATTAACGTTTATCGAAGTAAAAATATGAGGGGTCAGTTAGACTCTTACGCGCCTATACGCGTACTTTGCTACACATTAATATTCTATTTTTTTTTTTAATCAAAATAAATTTTAAAGACAAAATAATAAATAATTGTTGATCCTGATTACCTATAACTTTCTCTTAATTTAGTTGAAAGCACTTAAATGTAAAGTTTTGCTTAATTTCTTCATAGCAATTTGTATAATAGCGATTGAACTTCGCTTAGGTAAGCTCGTTTAATCGGTCAATTATATTTTGTTACTCAGTTCTCAAGGTCACAAATAACTGTTTAAAGATTAAACTCAAATTTTTTTAAATTTTAGTTGAATTCATTAAATGAAAATAATTCGATGAATATGATTCAACGGTACCTAAAATTGTACTATTAATTATTGGTGTAACATTGTTAATGTTAGTTTACTTTTGGATTTTATTAAAGGTAATAATGTTTATTTAATTTTTCTAAAGATGAATTTCTGTTGCGATAACATTATAACTATAGGAAAGTGTCAGACATACGGATGACAAATCTTAACCAAACTCTAGGTTGTGTTTTCTAATATAAAAATATGTTAGATTTGTAGACGCTAACGCTCAAATTTATCAAAACTATAGGCTAGAAGAGCAAATTAAAAAAATAATTCCAATTTAATTGTTAATAATACTACAAAATAATTGTTAATATAACGAGAAACAAATAGAGGTATACACTAAAACACAAAACTACAAGAAAGCTGAGATTAAGATTTTGTAAGTTGATGATATATAAAACAAGACCCAAATAATCTTTAATATAATTTATATACGGTTCTAATATAATCTTTATATTTAATTAGAAATGTATATTAGCATAATTATCTATATAATAAATTATAATATTTTAATTTATTATTTATATATTTAATTTATATATTTATTTAATCAAGTTTTATTAATAAAATAGTTTAAAAAATGTTATTTTGATTGCTATCTAACATTTATATAATTTGACACTTCTTAATATTGACATATCTATTAACACAGTATAATAACTATAAACTCCTGAAAACGGAGACTAAATTGTATCAGACACGTGTTTTTTATCCAACTCATAAAATATTTTGAAATTAAAGCTCACAAGGAGAGGTGACACCCTCTGGAAAACGGATCCTTACCAAACTCTAGGATATAATTTCTACTATAAAATCATGCAGAAACTCGGAGTTTTAGTATCCAATGCCCATTTTTACGATAGATATAAACAAATAATGAAAAATCTCGCCGAAAAAACCGTTGAGTTTGAACGCTTATAACTCATAAACAATTAAAGATGTACGTATAAACTAAATTTTGAAAGAAAGCTGAGATCGAGTAGATACGTTTTAAAAAAAGGAAAAAAAACAGTTAAAGCTCAAACAGTTTAATATGGTCAAAAGTTATGGGAGAAATAAGAATTAGCCAAAATTTTATCGAAAATTTAAAGTTACAATTTAATGATTTTTTAGCCCAAAATTTCGTCTAATTCTTATTTCTCCGATAACTTTTGACCATATTAAAATATTTGAGCTTCCTTTTTTTAAAACGTATTCTACTCGATCTTAGCTTTCTTTCAAATTTAGTTTATACGTACATCTTAATTGTTTCTGAGTTATAAGCATTCAAACTCAACGGTTTTTTCGGCGAGGATTTTCATTATTTGCTATATCTATCGTAAAATGGCATCGGACACTAAAACTCCGGCTTTCTGCATGAGGATCCGTTTTCAGAGGGTGTGACCTCTCCTTGTCAGTCTATGCGGATTGGATTAACATCGAACAAATACAATTAATGAATACACTTTGTAACATTTTCCAATTGACAAAACCATGAACTGCATTAAGTTTTATAGATTGCGATAACTTGGTTTTTTAGCCGAATGTATTACTACTGGAAATTATTGTAATACCTTCAGGACCCAATATATACAAACACGTAAAAAACGTATAGCCACAGAAAAGTCCTACTTACGATTAATATAATTAATTTAAACCGTTTGCAATAATTACATTTACATATGTTAGATCGAGATCTAAATAAATTAGATCCACAATGAAAAATGAAATATTTTGAAATTAAAGCTCACAAGGAGAGGTCACACCCTCTGGAAAACGGATCCTTACCAAACTCTAGGATATAATTTCTACTATAAAATCATGCAGAAACCGGAGTTTTAGTGTCCAATGCCCATTTTTACGATAGATATAAACAAATAATGAAAAATCTCGCCGAAAAAACCGTTGAGTTTGAACGCTTATAACTCATAAACAATTAAAGATGTACGTATAAACTAAATTTTGAAAGAAAGCTGAGATCGAGTAGATACGTTTTAAAAAAAAAGGAAGCTCAAACAGTTTAATATGGTCAAAAGTTATGGGAGAAATAAGAATTAGCCAAATTTTATCGAAAATTTAAAGTTACAATTTAATGATTTTTTAGCCCAAAATTTCGTCTAATTCTTATTTCTCCGATAACTTTTGACCATATTAAAATATTTGAGCTTCCTTTTTTTTAAAACGTATCTATACTCGATCTTAGCTTTCTTTCAAATTTTAGTTTATACGTATATCTTTAATTGTTTCTGAGTTATAAGCATTCAAACTCAACGATTTTTTCGGCGAGATTTTTCATTATTTGCTTATATCTATCGTAAAAATGGGCATTGGACACTAAAACTCCGGCTTTCTGCATGAGGATCCGTTTTCCAGAGGGTGTGACCTCTCCTTGTCAGTCTATTCGGATTTGATTTAACATCAAACAAATACAATTAATGAGTACATTTTTACATTTTCCAATTGACAAAACCATGAACTGCATTAGTTTTATAGATTCGATACTTGATTTTTAGCCGAATGTACTACTACTGAAATTAGTATAAATACCTTCCAGGACCAATATATACAAATACGTAAAAACGTATAGCCACATAAAATTCTACTTACAATTAATTTAATTAATTTAACCGTTGCAATTAATTACATTAGTTTACTATATGTTTAGATAGAGATTCTAATAAGTTTTATACAAATTGTATCCAAAAATGATTATATACAATTTGATAAAAATTGTATACAAAGAGTATAAAAATTTCTTTTTTTCTTATTTTGTACAAATAGAAAGTCTCGCATATTAAAAATAAAAATAAATTGGGCGTTTGGAAACAGCTTTCGCACTGCCCTGGTGAACGTGAAAAATATTAGAGGTTATGGACATCAAAACCATCGATGATGAGAAGATCAACGCGGCAAAGAATTACTGCTGCCACTGACGCCAACAATTTTGATAAAACTGCCAACAGCTTCTCCATAATCGCGATTTGACGGAAACGTCCGTTCCTCATTTCGTTGCATCCAACGGACTCTTCAGAATCGACTGTTCATCCTGAAGGTTAGACAGGGTCGGACCGAATGTTTTGTTCTTTGGTTGTCAAGTGAATGTTCAATTTTCTTTTTCGGTTGCTAATAAAAAAGTTGAAAATTGACTTGACAACCAAAGACCAAAACATTCGGTCAGGCTAAATTTAGATATTGCTGCTAAGTACCCTTTAATTTAAAAACTTGCACGGTGGTCTGGCTGCAGGCAGGAAAGTTTTGTTGCAAGCGGATGTAATGTAATGAACTGAAAGGAGAAGTAAACATATCATTATTGTGATATTACATCGATTAATAATTTGAGAGTAATGTACATACATTTGTGTGTGTGTGTACACACTCGTGCGCGTAGATATGTAACAGTGTATGTGTGTTTGTTTGTTTGTTCATAAAAATTACAGTTATCGGCACTAATCGAATTATTCCGATTAATGTTGTTGGAAAAAAGTATAAACTCGTTAAACAGTATAATGTACAAAATGTTAAGAGATTCATTAATTTATATGTATTCAAGTATCAATATAAAAGTCTTTACGTCGTTAAAAGAAACGAATCTGTAAGCCACCTCTCAAAGGTATAAGGGATAAAAAAGAGGCGAACGTGGTTAGTCGAGTAATATATATATATATATGACAAGGATGTGAAGAACTCCAGTGAAAAAGTTATACACCAATTAACGGATTGAAGTTATACTTTCAGTTGCAGTCGGTTCGAGTGATCGTTACTTGACTCGGGTCAATGGCCCATACCGTTCAAGGGCCAAAATAAGAAAAGACAAAAATGAATGAGGGTGAGTAAAAATAGGAGTGGCGGCACACGAAATATTGGACGCTTGACTCCTGCGTCCGAATTCGTTTATGCAATTTAAAACTTGTGAGGTTATACTGCTCAGTAACACTCGTTAGCGTTTTCCCGTTCAATTGCTCTCGAGCGTTGCACTGACCGTGAGTACCTGCGACGAGGTAAACAGGACCAACATGGACTTGTGTTCTTGTCAGTTTACGTTTCATACATTGTTATTCAATTTTTTATTAGTATTTTGTAGTGAAAGGAAGATTTTATTGGATAATTCAATAATTTATTAAATTTGAAAGACGGTCAAACAAATTGCTTGATCTACGTTTCCATTTAGAGTATAAGTTAAAATAATCATTTTGGATACAATTTGTATAAAACTATTTGGATACATTTTGTATACATTCTGTATTCAATTTTTTCACTTGGGTATTGCTGCTAAGTACCCTTTAATTTAAAAACTTGCACGGTGGTCTGGCTGCAGGCAGGAAAGTTTTGTTGCAAGCGGATGTAATGAACTGAAAGGAGAAGTAAACATATCATTATTGTGATATTACATCGATTAATAATTTGAGGGTAATGTACATACATTTGTGTGTGTGTGTACACACTCGTGCGCGTAGATATGTAACAGTGTATGTGTGTTTGTTTGTTTGTTCATAAAAATTACAGTTATCGGCACTAATCGAATTATTCCGATTAATGTTGTTGGAAAAAAGTATAAACTCGTTAAACAGTATAATGTACAAAATGTTAAGAGATTCATTAATTTATATGTATTCAAGTATCAATATAAAAGTCTTTACGTCGTTAAAAGAAACGAATCTGTAAGCCACCTCTCAAAGGTATAAGGGATAAAAAAGAGGCGAACGTGGTTAGTCGAGTAATATATATATATATATGACAAGGATGTGAAGAACTCCAAGTGAAAAAGTTATACACCAATTAACGGATTGAAGTTATACTTTCAGTTGCAGTCGGTTCGAGTGATCGTTACTTGACTCGGGTCAATGGCCCATACCGTTCAAGGGCCAAAATAAGAAAAGACAAAAATGAATGAGGGTGAGTAAAAATAGGAGTGGCGGCACACGAAATATTGGACGCTTGACTCCTGCGTCCGAATTCGTTTATGCAATTTAAAACTTGTGAGGTTATACTGCTCAGTAACACTCGTTAGCGTTTTCCCGTTCAATTGCTCTCGAGCGTTGCACTGACCGTGGGTACCTGCGACGAGGTAAACAGGACAAACATGGACTTGTGTTCTTGTCAGATTAACGTTTCATACATTCGTTATTCATATTTTTTATTGGTATTTTTGTAGTGAAAGGAAGATTTTATTGGATAATTCAATAATTTATTAAATTTGAAAGGACGGTCAAACAAATTGCTTGATCTACGTTTCCATTTAGAGTATAAGTTAAAATAATCATATTGGAACATTATGTTGGGTATAAAAATAACCTTCAAATTATTGGGATAAACAAATTATAATTTAAAATTTATCAATTTAAATAAAAGTAATATCCATAGATCACTCTCACGAGTAGATAACACTAAATGGGTACAAATATGGGAGTGAATATCTAAACCTTTCAATTTCATGTTAACATTGCCAAATCGAGAATATTCGAGGAGGATAACGCATATAATGAGGGGTCGCCTTAAAGCTACGCAATAGCACGTTCGTTACGAGAGCGAGTGCTGATCAATCTTAGCCGACGACAAATCTCTCTCGTTCTCGCGTCGACGAGCGACAACCGGCTGTTCTTGGTGGTAGCTTTCAGCAATGAGGGTTCGAGTAAAGGTTATCGCGGAATCGGAATGCGTAATGGATGGGACGATCTCGGCTTACTAATAAGTATCGACCCAAAGACGCACGTTCTTCCCACAAGCGCATCCTCTGACTTTCATCAACGATTTCGCTTTGTGCATTCGTTATCTCGATGTATATATTAATATAAAGAGGTATCATTACAATTTTTTTGATGAATTTTAAGCGGGTAAGGCTATCTTATTAACTCCATTCATTTTTAATAATAATATATTTAATGATATACTTTTATAACAAATATAAGTCGATAGAAAATTTAAATCTCAATAGTTGTAAAGTACTCGATGTAAGTAAGAGCATTACTTTAACTAAACGTGAAAATAACAAATTTATGCCGATTTAAATTAAAATTAAAATTATAAAATCATTAATAATTACCAATCATGTACGACAGCTTACAGTAAATGGATATTTTAAATGTATTACAAATCTATATATTTTACTTGATGTCATTAAAACAAATCATCATGTCGGACAGTGAATGGCTTTACGCACACAAACATTGTAATATATTAGCAGGATTTTTAATATGAATGCATGTTAAATCAAAGTAATATTGACACATAGGGTATATAATTTATTGATTGGAAAATGAAATTCAACATGCGTATATTGTCATTATTAAACAAAAGCTTACGCACTTGAGATTAAAGTAAGTGACTATATATGTGATTAGCTTTAACAGCTATGTATTTAATTAATTCAATACATTTTTTAATTATTTTTTTTTTAAATTCCTGTCAAGGTGTGTTTGTTTTAAAGATTAATATTAAGGTAAATTTAATCTATACTTTCAATCAGGAATGCAAATAACTATTCATTTCACATAAAGGAGTTCCGGCCAATTGATTTTTAACATTTCAAGCGAATGTAAACATATATCTGCGAATATTTCTTAACGCAATATTGAGCGTATATTCATAATTCTTCGGTTCGCAAATATGCGTGCTTTTATCGTGAGAAACAAAAGACCATGCATGCTTCACATACATACACACGTCGGCACGCGCGCACGCACACGCACGTGGACACATATTCCCATACACCCACACACACACTGGCGGGCGCGCGCGCGCACGCACCGTATACAACGTATATACGCATATTGCGCACGCTTACACACGTCAAAGCTATAAAAGGATGTGGAAAAAGAAGACCGAGCAAACGAGAGGGAAATAGTATAGGGATTGCCTCGCGAAGTGAAATGCGCAGCGCTTCAGCCGTCGAAACAGACGTGCGCAGATAAACACGAACTGTATATACGGGAATCCATAGAGGCGGTCGATGCCGCATCCATATGCTTGGCTCCTCGAACCTCAAACTGGCAATCCGTTCGCCGCGAGCTACTGCGAAATAAATGGAACGAGTATAAAGCGCAACTCTGTTGTTCTCTCCGGTCCAATAGAAGAAAAAAGGAGGCTCTCGAATCGCTCGATCGGCGACACCCAAGCGCGCAAAAACGCTCGGTATGCTTTTCCCTCGGCTAGCTAGCTTTCGAACCGTCCATTTGTCCCTGTCCCTTTTGACTCGCGCTGTCCTAGGTCTTTTCCCTCGTGCCGATTATATTTGCCCTCCCCCGGAGAAACAAAAAATAGCCGGTTCGCTAACTATTGTGCGTGACTGGCCTCGCTCTGCCTTTTTTCTTTTATTTATAGAAATGACGCGAGTGTATATACAGCATTGATTCACTTTTTTTTGCGCTTAGACTATGTCTGGAAATGTGAGTTTTTTTTCGTTAATTTACTTTTAACTTGACGTCCGTTTGTTTTCACCATATATTCGACTACCAACAATATACCATATAGTATTTGTTATTCAAATACTAGTTATAATTAAATTATACTCTACTCTTCGGGGGCTCAATGTGTGGGTATAAGAATTAAGAGTATAATTACTTTTACCAGATTTATTGAAAAATGAACATTCTTTGACAGTTAGTACACTAAGAATAAATATGTACGTGAGTAATTACATATACTTTAATTACTGTTTAGAATGTAAATACATTACTGTTTAGAATGTAAATACAAATGTATAATTAGTGAATTGTGATAGTTGAGGGTCAACTTATTATTATTATTGACCCTCAACTATCGACAATACACTAATTCAATAATAGAGGGTGAAAATTACAAATTAAACAAATGTATACTGTTATTGCACCGAGTCCATTTTTAAATTACAGAATGTCGCAGTACTTTTATACTTTTAAGATTTTCAATTGAAGCGAATGTAAACATATATCTGCGAATATTTCTTAACGCAATATTGAGCGTATATTCATAATTCTTCGGTTCGCAAATATGCGTGCTTTTATCGTGAGAAACAAAAGACCATGCATGCTTCACATACATACACACGTCGGCACGCGCGCACGCACACGCACGTGGACACATATTCCCATACACCCACACACACACTGGCGGGCGCGCGCGCGCACGCACCGTATACAACGTATATACGCATATTGCGCACGCTTACACACGTCAAAGCTATAAAAGGATGTGGAAAAAGAAGACCGAGCAAACGAGAGGGAAATAGTATAGGGATTGCCTCGCGAAGTGAAATGCGCAGCGCTTCAGCCGTCGAAACAGACGTGCGCAGATAAACACGAACTGTATATACGGGAATCCATAGAGGCGGTCGATGCCGCATCCATATGCT
Organism: Theocolax elegans; assembly: GCA_026168455.1. Lineage (NCBI taxonomy): Eukaryota > Metazoa > Arthropoda > Insecta > Hymenoptera > Cerocephalidae > Theocolax > Theocolax elegans. The sequence continues at coordinate 30,352,337 of CM047426.1, forward strand.
TGGCTCCTCGAACCTCAAACTGGCAATCCGTTCGCCGCGAGCTACTGCGAAATAAATGGAACGAGTATAAAGCGCAACTCTGTTGTTCTCTCCGGTCCAATAGAAGAAAAAAGGAGGCTCTCGAATCGCTCGATCGGCGACACCCAAGCGCGCAAAAACGCTCGGTATGCTTTTCCCTCGGCTAGCTAGCTTTCGAACCGTCCATTTGTCCCTGTCCCTTTTGACTCGCGCTGTCCTAGGTCTTTTCCCTCGTGCCGATTATATTTGCCCTCCCCCGGAGAAACAAAAAATAGCCGGTTCGCTAACTATTGTGCGTGACTGGCCTCGCTCTGCCTTTTTTCTTTTATTTATAGAAATGACGCGAGTGTATATACAGCATTGATTCACTTTTTTTTTGCGCTTAGACTATGTCTGGAAATGTGAGTTTTTTTTCGTTAATTTACTTTTAACTTGACGTCCGTTTGTTTTCACCATATATTCGACTACCAACAATATACCATATAGTATTTGTTATTCAAATACTAGTTATAATTAAATTATACTCTACTCTTCGGGGGCTCAATGTGTGGGTATAAGAATTAAGAGTATAATTACTTTTACCAGATTTATTGAAAAATGAACATTCTTTGACAGTTAGTACACTAAGAATAAATATGTACGTGAGTAATTACATATACTTAATTACTGTTAGAATTACTGTTTAGAATGTAAATACAAATGTATAATTAGTGAATTGTCGATAGTTGAGGGTCAACTTATTATTTATTATTGACCCTCAACTATCGACAATACACTAATTCAATAATAGAGGGTGAAAATTACAAATTAAACAAATGTATACTGTTATTGCACCGAGTCCATTTTTAAATTACAGAATGTCGCAGTACTTTTATACTGTTTAAGATTTTCAATTGAAGTGAAAGTAAACATTTAGTATATCTAGTCTTGCATAAACTCAGCAACACTGTGTCATGAATTTCGAATCGAGTGAATAACATCCTCTTTTCAGAGTCAAATGGAACTGAAGAAACCTCCCTGTAGAATAAAACCTGTTGAAAAAGGATAAACCGTGGTATAGGCAGAAAAAGAGGGCAACATTTTCCCCGGTGTGCTGCGGAATACCGTATAGGAAAGATCGCGCGATAGGCCGGGCATACTCGCGCCGAGCACACAAAGCCCTTGATGGATGGCTAGCCATGGGCCGGTTGCGGCGCGAGCTTTCGCCGCCGCGACCGAGTGACCACCTGTTGAAGGTACTCCGCATCTGCATACATACGCGCACTGAAGTCGTCCTGTGCTTTGTCGAGTTGGGCTCGATGCGCGAGCGTTAATCATTGGCTGTCGCTTAACCAGAGGATCAGACTGACCGAATGGAGAATGAATGGACCTGATTACGTCATCCGCTTTCGATTTCGTTTGACGCCAACGGTGTCGATTGGATGATTGACGTCTGTTTCGATAGTTAGATGGCTTGTTTTAACGCCTGAGAATGGTGATTAACGATTCTCAACTTAAATGTATATTCGTGCCATTTTTATCGAGTCATTTGTATTTAGTACCATAATTACTGTCTCAATTGGCAATGTATCAATGTCACTATCAAGATAGTTTAAATCTATATAACAACCTAAAAATTATTAATCTTCTCAAAATTGATAATACGGATAATCGTTTTGTGAATAAAAATAGAATAAGTAGTGTTAAATATATAGACATAATAAATTTATTTAGAAAAGTATTTACAATATTAAACATTAATGGTGTATACATCTGTTGTTCCACGTATTCGTCAATACACTGTATGATTAAATAGCTAACAAATTCGAGGCACGTTGAATCCTAAGATAAATAAGAGATACACGTTTTATGAATTCGATCCACGTACAGTTTTGAAAAACCAGTGGCTACATTCTCATTTCAATAAGCAGCTCGATCGTAAACGAAGCGAGAGCATAATCGTCAGTAAAGTCCTTTTACATCATTGGTGAAATGACCCCTGTGTATCGTGAGTATAGGTTAAGCCTATTATCCGAGGAAAGGAAACTCAGTCACTCCTTAGTTAAACCCATCATCGTATCTTCTCGCTATAGGGTAAGTCATTCGGGCACTCCCCTTCTTTATTCAAGGACGATCCAGATACTAACATGCATCAACGCACGCCGTCTGTCGCGAGTTTTATCCCGGTTACTTACGAATTTCTGCGTCTCATCCCCTTCCATCGAGTCGCGGTTCGTCGAATTTCCCGTTTCCACGAGACGAAACAATGAGCTTGTTAATTAAGATTTCTTTTCCTGGCTACTCTTACTCCTCCTTCTCCGTATTTTCTCTCTTACCCACGACTGTAAAGAGTGTGGTATACATCTACTTGCGAATGCCTCGAGCCATTCTTCTGTTTTCTCTATGTCTTGGTGAAAAAGGCGAGCTCCTTCTTTTCCACTGAGTCTGTGATTCTACATTTTGAGAAGGGGAAACATTTGCATCTGTAGGGGAAAGTAAAAATTTCCACTGACTCAACTTGACGAGCGCGTAATGAAGGATTGAAGAAAGGAATGATAATTTCTCGGTTGGAATGTCGAGTACCGTGATAATAACCGACGAGTACGATTGCTTGTCTTAAGGGTTGAGATGGCTGAATTTTAATCAACTTTAACAAATCAACTTTTTCGTTTTCATGTTTATTTTGTTAATGATCCAAGTTGTATTTATTGATTTAACTGTTACTGTTATGGTTAGGTTAGAATTATTAGGAGGAAGAGCATTGTAAGAAATACATGCAACAATTTTAATTGTAACTTTACTGTAAACTGTATTTATGTGTCTCACGGTTTAATTATATATACTTCGAGCATGTGGATGCGCAAGAATTGCAAATGACTGAGGGGAATGTAACATTTACTTTAAAAGAAGCATGTAGGCATAAAATAAAAATGTAATTTTTACTTATATCAATATTTTAAATGTCTCAAGTTTGCCAATGAAAATTCATAGTACCCGTTAAATATCAATAAAAAATAGTGTAATGGATATAATCACAAGTTAAATTAATTTATAATAATAATTCAATTACTTATATACCCATTGATTGTTAAAAGTTTATTATTTAAATTTAAAGTACATACAAAGAGCTGAATAAATGTATGTCTAAGTACAAATAATAGTTAAAAGCGCTTATTGCATACAACCGTTTAAATTAAAATTTATATTTCTCAATTTAATTTCCTGCCAATATTCGCAAGCTTGCGACTCTTGTAACGAAGACCATTTGCGCAAATAGTGAATTAAAGGTTTCCGCGAGTTCATGAAATTAAAGTGTTTTTCGGAAAAACAGCCTCTTCATTCTCTTCGAGTGCGCAACCCTTTACTATTTATTTCCTTACCCTAAAGTCGCTCCGTCGTTCACTACTCTCTTATTCTCCGCTGGTATTTTTACATCTCGGTCTTTGTCTTTCCGGAAACAGTCTTTCACGCATTCCGCGAGGAGGAAATCACAGAAGCAGCACCTCGCACAGCCATAGAAAACAGTAGAGAGGGAGAGAGAGAGTGAGGACGGTGGAAAGAGAATGCTTGGGAGGGTTAGAAGTGGCAAAGAGATCGGGATTTAAGGCGTCGTCCGTGAAAGCCCTCTGCAGGCGTCGCGCCCAAGAACGGGAGACGGTAGTTTAAGAGAAAGAGAAAATGCCTCACGAAACCAGGGGACAAAAGGGGGTACAGTGGGAGTGGGAGGTTGGGAATGAGTGAACGAGGCGACGCACCACCACCGGAGAAAGAAGCAAGAAATAAGAAAGCGACCAGGGGAGAAAATGAGAGGGAAGGATAGTCGCCTGGGCGTGTTAGAGTGTAAGTGCTAAGATCTCCGAGTGCATTAACATGCCCTGGAGGCGAGGCCTGGGTACAACCCTTCTTACATCGCGTCGAGCCGAACTGCTCAGCGAACGCGAGTTCCGAAGAGAAAGAGAAAGAGAGAAGTACAAGAACGACGGATTAGGGTTGGGCACCGCAGAGATTTCCACTTAATTATATTAAAAATGTTTTATCTCCCAGATTCGTTCACTACTTTCTCTCTCGATGTTTCTCTTCGCTTTCTTCCTTCTTCTCAAGAATGGAAAATACTTTGGCGGATAATGTAAAAGATTCAACTGCTTTATACTTACAAACATATCTGTGGAAAATCTTTCGATTTGTTGTCACTCAGGGAATCCTGTTTTCTTTTCCTTACGATAGAAAATATAGTTATCATTGCTTTCATTTAAACCATATTATAATTGTATCGAATTCATAATTCATAATACGGATGAAAAGCTAAACATATAGAACATTTAAGTAAATCCATGCGAAATATTATAGAAAAGGGAAATTAGCACACGTATTATCATCAACAATAGATGGTCCCTGGGTGCGGAAGAAGCAAGCCAGTGAGGTATATCGGCGAGCTATTGTCAACGCAGGTAGACCGTGGAGCATCACGTTCGCGGGATTTCCCGTAGTCCGCAAGGAGAGTCAACGACGTTGGCGGTCTTGTACTCGCAAGAGCCTCTGCCTGGCTGGCGCGACTTACATTATTTAGAAGGAGCTTCTACCGAGAGAACGAGGAGAAAGAGGAGGAGGAGGAGACCAAAGACGGCGAAGGAGTCGCATGCTAATCACTCGACCCAGATTGTATAATGAATCAGTATTCTTTACCTCTCTTGCTCACGCGCCTCGGGTACGTGACGCGTTTTTTTTATTATTGCAAGAAAAACCGAGAGAGGGCTAGTCTCCTAGCTCTTTCGACTAGGGAATTAAACGAGGAAGCGTGCTTGTTAATCATGCATATAAGCAATGCGCGCTTTACTTCAAATCATTTTTGCGATGTAATTGAATAAAGATTTTTTTACCCGCGATGTTTGAAAGATATATTAATATGAAATAAAATATAATATGATGTTTTGCAACCCCTTGATTATGCGGTAAAAACAATTTAGATTTTTGAACACATTTATTTTCATTTATATACTATATTATTGCGGCAGACATATGAGATGATTAACCCTGTTTTAGTAATTAAAACGTATTAATAAATAATAGGATTGAGTGAGGGATCGAACACACTAGGATAAATAATCACAGTAGGTTAAGATGATAAAGTTGAGTTTATTGATAATCACCGAAAACCAGCATTAAAAAACCCCAGTTAAAGTGGGGAAAAAGCTTTAGTTTAAATCTATTATACAATTCTATTATATTATTCACAACAAGTTAATCAATAAAAGATGTTATAAACAATGCAGGTTAATTATTATAATTTGGTCAATAAAATAGCGACTTTATAAACTACCTGATGATCATCATTCTAACTATAATAAACGCACGCGAGATCTCGCTGGTACTTAGCCTAATAGTCGTCGTCGTTGGTTGTCAGTAGGAGCTGCTGCGCGGCCCGTGAAGTGGTCCTTTAGTCAGACCGGAGCTCGGCGCGATCACGGCCGACTTTCCGGGAGACGGTGGTGCTAGGCCTCTTAGGGAATGAGAGAACTCGGCTCGATCACACAGTTGGTGTTGACACAAATTTCCAAACGCTACCGGCTCTCACTGAGCTCCCCAGTAAGCGTTTTCCGCGGTTGTCCAGATGAGCGAGTTGGTGGACCCGGCAGCCACGGCCACGAGATATTCGTGTAAAGCGGACCACAAGACCGCACACGCCAGCACAGTCAAAAGAATTCTTATAAGGTTTTAACACGAGTGCACACTAGCAGAAAGAACGTCCACGAGGCTACAGAACGAGAGAGTCGTTCGATCGCTAATTCGAGAGTGCCCGTTTTTCGTCACACGCCCTCGCTTGACACCGAGTCTCAGTTATCCTTGAGAGGGCGTATACCTTGGTTTTCTGTAGTTTTTCTCGTCTATTGGTTAACGGACTCGCAGAGGGAGGTCCGTGCATGTGTGCAAGATGAGAGAAGTGGGCCTGATGAGCTTAGCCTTCCGTGGGGAATTTCCAGTCGTTCGGGCGGACACTGCTTTATTGTTTTATTGCCCGAAGTCTCGAAGGATTGACACATGCGACGCAGTTGAATCTTACAAAGAGTCTAGTCATTTTATAACACTAAGGGACGCTCGTATACAATATACATACATTTTTTTACATGACTACGTGACGAATCGTTAAATTTTAGGATATAATATGTTATATTGAACTGCCGCTTATATATAGAGTTCGCACGAGCGAACAAACCCCATTATCAAACCTTGAATATATTACAGAGCTTCTCTATCCTTTTTATTGAAAAGTTCGACAACAAATTTAGGACTCTCTCAATTGATCACTTATCTCATTTATAAAAATTTTTCATACATTTTATAGTTATAAAAATGTACTAATCCTGCATAAATGGTTAAAATAAAATTTGCAATCTAAATTTGTATTTGGTACTTTCCTAGCCTTACTAGTATTTTATACCAATAATTAACGTGTCCATTCGTTATTCCTTATAAAGAGAGTTAAAATAATCTGATTTTTCAATACAATTTGCAAAGCTTTACTTACTATTTATGTAATGCTTAAATTAAGTATAAAGATAAGAATATCTTCAACGCAAAAAACATAATACCTTGAAGCATCAACGCAAATATCGGTGAATAAAATACAGCGAAATAATATACGGGTAGTACGACGTTGATACGTTAATGCTCGACTGCTATAAAATATAATTCATACGCCGTTAACCGTAATTTAATGTAAGAAAAAGTCTTGTTCGTTAAAAAGTATGATACACATACACAGATAGATAGATATAGACACGTAACGTCGTAGTCATTATAACGAAGATCCCTTTATTATTGAAGGAATTCGGTCGATAGCAGCGTGTCGCACCACGAGCCTCGTATAATTTTTATCGAGGCGTCTGTCGCAGGCACTCAGTCGTACCGTGGGCCTCCCGTAGACCGAGTCGAACACCTGTCCCCCGTCTACTTTCTCCCTTGGATAAAGTAGGATTTAATGGCACGCGCGCTCGGTAGAGTAAGGATATGTTTAAACATGGTACAACCTTTGAAAAAATAAGGCTAGAACCTGCCGAAATCCGTCGAGACGCCTTCTTTATTTCTCGTTGACTCGGTGTCGTTAAGCGCCCCAAGCGTTTGGCTTGACGTAACTCTGGTGCGAAAGTTTGTTGACTCGGTTTGGCTGTGTGCAAGAAGACTGAAACTACTTTCTCGGTACGGGGAGCGATCGTAAATCAACGTGCACCGTTTGTTGACTACGTTTTCACTTCCATGCGAATTTACTCCGTCGACTTACTCGTTACAATGATTTCTTTAACCTCTGTAAACTACGTTCACGTGATTCTGCATCTTCGTGGATCATCATTAACAAGAGTAAATAGCATTTTATACAGCATGACCAAAATTGAATTTTTAATACTACTTCACAAGACTGCATACGCGATTGACTGTATGCACAAATATTTTGCACAGTTGCCTAATTAAAATCAAAGCGGATAATTATTGATACACGACATAAATCGTCTACTGCATTAATCACTGATAAGATATATGTAATGGAGACAAACTATTTCCTTTTTGAAGTATATAAACACGCAGCCGCACGTAGCTTACGTACTTTCTAAATCGGACTTGGAGAATCTCGGAAAAGACACACACACGCACGCCCCCGCGTACAGTCTGTATGACACACACAACTGTATGAGCATAGAAAGCTCCTAACCTTTATGCATGAGATGTTAGTATAATATTCTTGGGCGATCACGCCCTCATGTACACTACACGCGTACATTTTCGAATGCACACCTCTAGAGGCCTGGTACTTTGTGTGCAAATTACACCCAAGACGAGTCGCATATACGTATAAGGGAATGGAACTGGCTCTACTACTCTCTCCACCCTCGAAATTTCGAATCTAGAAAGCGTACGGATTTTCTCATGCTGCCTTCCCAATTTAGCCGAGGCGTACAAGTTATACAATCGAGTGTACTCGCTATCGTATTTTACACCCCTCGATTTGATTAACTTACTCTTTCTCTCTATTTCTTCTTCTTATTGCACAAAGTCCATCATTGCACTTATTTTGCAGCCGAGTTGCGGTTGATGCTGTTTACTAAATTACGTTTTCCTGGTACCAAGGAATTTAATTTTAATAGACAATTTTTTTTTATTATTCTCTTATGTAAAACTAATACATATTTTCTGTATACAATCAATCTAATTTTATGAAAATTCAAAATGAAAACATGATTTTTAACATTTAGTACATGACGTAATATAATAATAAACCGGAAGTTTCGGAATGAATTTAGATGTGGAAATACTTTACTTCATTTTATTTAACATAATAAAAAATGAGAATAGGAGAAAAAAAAATAAATAGCTTGGGTGACCTGATGCGCTAATATGTGTATTCTCGGGGCACGGGTGAGACTGCATAGCAATTTGACGGAAAAGGATTCTTATTATTGCTCTTAAGGGATTACGCCCGTCTAGTTTGTGGTATGGCGCCCCTTCGTAACAGTAATAACTGCGAGACCAGCTCAACTCCGTCGAGCATTTCGCCGCCTAAGCGCAACTACCGCCCCCGCGTGTCTAGTACGTTCTTCACGCGTATGTACGTGTATCTATGCTTGTTTGTTGACAATTTTCCGCCTCTTTATATTTCGCAAATACATTCAATTAACTGACTAGCATCATAGAATCCTCCGCCTATGAATGTTATCCAAATTTACTAGTGTATTTATTTAAATATCAATTAGTTTTACTAAGCATTATAATTTTAACAAAAGCATTAATTTTGATAATACGAAATTTTGATTAATACGAAAGAATATATAAAATTCATTTAAAGTTTCTACGATGCATTACACAATTAAAAGCTAATCCGAAAGTTTGAATATTCCATATACTAATATTAAATTTTTCCGTAATATCCGTAGAGGCATATCGAAATATTAATCCCATAAATCGGGGCGCTGTCACGACCTGTTTTTAGTCGAGATTTCGTGAATCCTTGGGTGCGTGCTTTCCCACTTGGAGGCTGCAAGCCGTTGCGCCGCTGCTTTCTCTTGTTAAAGATGAGAGGATGAGGTAAGCCAAAACCTCGTCCTTCGGTACCTTCTTTACCTTCCTCTCTCTCTCTCTCTCTCTCTCTCTCTCTCTCTCTCTCTCTCTCTCTCTCTAGCTGTCTTTGTCTCTCTGTCTCTCTTACTCTCGCGCCATTCCAGCGGAAAACAAGACATTTATAAACACCCACCGCGAGATTAGATTTGTTAAGATAATGAGGCGCGTGGGTTAGCGCCTCGGTTCTCGCCACAACGGCACACTATCGCCCTTTCTACTCTCGGAACCACTAAATTTTCTCTTCCACTCTCACTTTGCCGTTCATCAATATATTCCCACCGCTATTTTTCATTATAATTTTGTGGTAACTTAAAGACATTTAAATTTAGTCGACATAGCTATTTATTTCTTTATTATTTCGCTTAGTATAAAAACCAGTAAATTGAATATTTTCCATTTATTATTGTATTTATTTATTTATTATATTTATCGTTGTAGAAATCGATTTCATTTTTAAGTAGAAAATTGTCAATTTTTACTCTTTTGCTACTTTGGGATTTAACATTTATTCTATGCATATTTTCGATAATTATGAAATGCTTTTTCTAACCTTTTACATTAAAATTAGTTTAACAAAAATTGATATTTAGTGTATATAGAAATTCTCAATATTAGTTTCTCGATATGTGTTTGATAATGCTCATAATTATTCTATAAATCAATAAAATATTACAAGAAACTATTCTTCTTTATGAATATTTGTGTATTGATAATTATTTGCCAAAAATGGATAAATAGTACAGCTTTTTCTAATATTTTATTATTAGAAAAATTTTAGTATTTTATTCCCTAATGAATAAAATAAAAATTTTTACGTATGTATTTATTTAGTAATATCATATTCTTTATTACTTAATTGTTTAAGCAAACATTTTTTGCGAAAATTTTTTGTAAGGCACACCTCTTGCATGCAACTTTTCTCACTCTTAGAGGTATATAATAGATGAATCTGAGGCCCAACAAGCGAAAACTGCCTCGACACATACTTTTTTTTTGAACATGAGAAAACACGAACTTTAACATTTTGCTGCAATTTTCGTCGAAAAAATACCTTAAAATTATGTAAAAGCGATCGCATAAAATTATTTGTAGAATATTTTTTTATTAAAATATCATACAAGATAATATATATTATTTACAACCAGTTCGAATTTAATTTATTCGATTCGATATCGACAAATGTGTGGAAATTGCACATTATGCGCTCCGAACTCTCGCTTTATATCGCCTTTAGTAAAATCTATCTATATTTAACTTACATCTGTGGTTAAAGAAGAGGACGAAGCTATTTTTATTTTTTATTAAAATTCATCAGAAATGAAGAATACGTTATTATTACAAAGACAATACAAAAACTTGCGCAGGAAAAACTATTTGTATATGTGGTTTCTTTGGATATGGAAATCGCTTTTCATTGCGATTTAAAAAGTTAGTTTTTAAGCAATCCATTTCTACCTTACAATCTCCAATTTGAAAAATGTTTTCTGTATTATAAACTTTGTGCCTTAAAGAATTTGTCATTTCTGGTGCAGAATAAGATATAGAGTTATAGTAGTAAGGCTCATCGAAACGTAAATTACGGTGAACTATGGATAAATAATTCCGGTACCCCCAATACCATTGTGTACACTTTATCCGTATCCTGCACTGAAAAATTTTACATAGAAATGTTTAAATTGAATGATTTAGAGAAATAATTAAATTAATAATTACTGAATTCGTTATTGTATTAACAAGTCAGTCTGTTGAAGAAATGGGTAACTGCGTTGTGACATATGGAAAAGAAGTATTATGTGTCAAAGCTATGGTCAATATAATAATTAATAATTCAAATTGTAAAACCATTGCTATTATTGGAAAAGAAGAAGATATAAAAAAAGTAAATACTTTAATACCTATAAATCTGAAAGTGCACTAAGTTGTGTGGATACACTAGGGTAAAAATTGTTTATCGTTTCATTATTTATCCATATTTCACCGTAATTTGCGTTCCGATGAGCCTTATAAGTTAAACTTTATAGCTAACGATGCCCCGAAAACGACAAATACTGAGGAATGAAGTTTATAATTCTGTAAATAGTTATAAAATTGGAGATTGTAAATGAGTACAACATTATTGCTTAAATACTTAAAAAAGGTTTTATATGAAAACAATTATCCAAAAATGTTTTGTAATATTTCTATACAAGAGAGACTTAGAAAAATTAGATTTAGTAATAATATATTCAAATCTGTTAAAAAACGTCCATTAAATTATTTTCTTTACTGTTTTATAAAAATGTTTTCAAAAAAAGTTCGTTTATGTTGAAGAAATACAATATCTTACCTATTTTTACTAACAAATTGACGAATATTATAAAATTAGGTAAAGATGTACACAAGAAAATGGATTGTTGTGGCGTAGTATACAGATTTGATTGTAAACACTATTCTGCAAAATATGTAGGTGAAACAAACCGAGCGCTTAAAACACTCATTCCGGAACACAAAAAATCTCAAAATCCAGAATCTATATTTAGTTTATACATGAATGAAAGTAAACAAGAATTTGTAAAAAACATATAATTTCGGAGATGCTTCATATTAATAGCACTCAAAACTCAATTAATAAAAAAGAATATACGCTTAAGCTAAGTAGCATTTATTAGAACATTTTGTAACTGCTTTTATATTCGGCGAATTATGTTCAAGTTTGTTAAAAGTCTATTGTTTTTCTCTGAAATTTACGTCTTAATTAGATTTGTATTGAATGTATATATTGGTGCCAGTTTGAAAGGTAAATTTCACTTGACTCAACTCTAGTCAATGAGTTTCGTAATTAATTATTTTTTCTTTTCAAAATTGGTAATATTTGTTTTTATCTGTTTGTTGATTATTCTCTTTTTTGGTTTGTGTTTTTTATCTGTGTGTTTTAAAAAATTTTAGTACCAGAAGAGGTCTGCAAATCCTGGTAGACGAAACGTCGTACGACTTTTTTACACAAATATGGTGATGTTTAAAATATTTATTTTTCCTACCGAGAGTATCCCTCAAAAAATCGTTTCCTTAAGATATATACAAACTGTGGAAGGAAAACGCACTCATATCTCAATTTGTATTACTATAACTTATCCTGGCATCTTTGATTGATTCCAATAAGAAGTACAGAAATTTCTAAAATTTTCTCCACTTCTCCTTTTACAATTATTTTATAATTATAAAGTAACATTATCAATTTTTTACTATTTGACATAATACTTATCACAACGATTAAATACCATATACCTATAAATATATTATAGTGAATGTATTACTATATTAAATATTAAGGGGACAAGCCTGGGTTAAAATTGAAAAAATCATATTCAATTTTAACAATTAATAATTTTGTTTTATAATAATGGAAAACATTTCTTAATTTTTTGAACAAATTATATTATTATTAACTTTCATTAAAAATTTTTTAGCTAATTTATATGACACATAACTATTTTAATTAATTATGAGATTCTGTACTCTGATTTTTTTGCATAATGGACTTACAGGAATCACTTCATCGAATAGGCTCAAATTTTAACAGTAACTTTTAAATGTGATTTTAATCTACTTGAATGGTACAAAATTTCAATAAAAGTCTAAATATTTATTTCAAAAATAGATTTAGCTGTTTTTTACACAATTGTTGAATTTTTAAAATAATTTAGTGAGAATAATTTTTTTATTACAATTTTAATACGGTCTGTTCCACTCAAGTAGATTAAAAGCATATTTAAAAGTTACTGTTAAAATTTCAACCTATTCGATGAAATGGTTCCTGAGATATTCTGCGGTAAGAACATTATGGAAAAAAATCAGAGTACGGAGTCTCATAATTAATTAAAATAGTTATGTCACATATCAACTGATCAAAAATTTAAAAAAAAAAGTTAATGATAATATAATTTGTTTAAAAAATTAAGAAATGTTTTCAATTGTTATAAAAAAATTAATTAATTATTTTTTCTTTTCAAAATTGGTAATATTTGTTTTTATCTGTTTGTTGATTATTCTCTTTTTTGGTTTGTGTTTTTTATCTGTGTGTTTTAAAAAATTTTAGTACCAGAAGAGGTCTGCAAATCCTGGTAGACGAAACGTCGTACGACTTTTTTACACAAATATGGTGATGTTTAAAATATTTATTTTTCCTACCGAGAGTATCCCTCAAAAAATCGTTTCCTTAAGATATATACAAACTGTGGAAGGAAAACGCACTCATATCTCAATTTGTATTACTATAACTTATCCTGGCATCTTTGATTGATTCCAATAAGAAGTACAGAAATTTCTAAAATTTTCTCCACTTCTCCTTTTACAATTATTTTATAATTATAAAGTAACATTATCAATTTTTTACTATTTGACATAATACTTATCACAACGATTAAATACCATATACCTATAAATATTATAGTGAATGTATTACTATATTAAATATTAAGGGGACAAGCCTGGGTTAAAATTGAAAAAATCATATTCAATTTTAACAATTAATAATTTTGTTTTATAATAATGGAAAACATTTCTTAATTTTTTGAACAAATTATATTATTAACTTTCATTAAAAATTTTTTAGCTAATTTATATGACACATAACTATTTTAATTAATTATGAGATTCTGTACTCTGATTTTTTTGCATAATGGACTTACAGGAATCACTTCATCGAATAGGCTCAAATTTTAACAGTAACTTTTAAATGTGATTTTAATCTACTTGAATGGTACAAAATTTCAATAAAAGTCTAAATATTTATTTCAAAAATAGATTTAGCTGTTTTTTACACAATTGTTGAATTTTTAAAATAATTTAGTGAGAATAATTTTTTTATTACAATTTTAATACGGTCTGTTCCACTCAAGTAGATTAAAAGCATATTTAAAAGTTACTGTTAAAATTTCAACCTATTCGATGAAATGGTTCCTGAGATATTCTGCGGTAAGAACATTATGGAAAAAAATCAGAGTACGGAGTCTCATAATTAATTAAAATAGTTATGTCACATATCAACTGATCAAAAATTAAAAAAAAAAGTTAATGATAATAATTTGTTTAAAAAATTAAGAAATGTTTTCAATTGTTATAAAAAAATTAATTAATTATTTTTTCTTTTCAAAATTGGTAATATTTGTTTTTATCTGTTTGTTGATTATTCTCTTTTTTGGTTTGTGTTTTTTATCTGTGTGTTTTAAAAAATTTTAGTACCAGAAGAGGTCTGCAAATCCTGGTAGACGAAACGTCGTACGACTTTTTTACACAAATATGGTGATGTTTAAAATATTTATTTTTCCTACCGAGAGTATCCCTCAAAAAATCGTTTCCTTAAGATATACAAACTGTGGAAGGAAAACGCACTCATATCTCAATTTGTATTACTATAACTTATCCTGGCATCTTTGATTGATTCCAATAAGAAGTACAGAAATTTCTAAAATTTTCTCCACTTCTCCTTTTACAATTATTTTATAATTATAAAGTAACATTATCAATTTTTTACTATTTGACATAATACTTATCACAACGATTAAATACCATATACCTATAAATATATTATAGTGAATGTATTACTATATTAAATATTAAGGGGACAAGCCTGGGTTAAAATTGAAAAAATCATATTCAATTTTAACAATTAATAATTTTGTTTTATAATAATGGAAAACATTTCTTAATTTTTTGAACAAATTATATTATTATTAACTTTCATTAAAAATTTTTTAGCTAATTTATATGACACATAACTATTTTAATTAATTATGAGATTCTGTACTCTGATTTTTTTGCATAATGGACTTACAGGAATCACTTCATCGAATAGGCTCAAATTTTAACAGTAACTTTTAAATGTGATTTTAATCTACTTGAATGGTACAAAATTTCAATAAAAGTCTAAATATTTATTTCAAAAATAGATTTAGCTGTTTTTTACACAATTGTTGAATTTTTAAAATAATTTAGTGAGAATAATTTTTTTATTACAATTTTAATACGGTCTGTTCCACTCAAGTAGATTAAAAGCATATTTAAAAGTTACTGTTAAAATTTCAACCTATTCGATGAAATGGTTCCTGAGATATTCTGCGGTAAGAACATTATGGAAAAAAATCAGAGTACGGAGTCTCATAATTAATTAAAATAGTTATGTCACATATCAACTGATCAAAAATTTAAAAAAAAAAGTTAATGATAATATAATTTGTTTAAAAAATTAAGAAATGTTTTCAATTGTTATAAAAAAAATTAATTAATTATTTATTATTAATTAAAAATTTATTAATTGTTAAAATTGAATATCTTTTTTTCCATTTTAACCAAGGCTTGTCCCCTTCAGCCATTTAATTCTGTATAATAAATTGTTTTGTAAACTCATTAACTAATTTTAGCTTACTCTAACCATGAAATACTAAAACTGTAAATGATTCATCAAAAGGTCCGTAAATATCACGTTTATAGTGGACTGTATACAGGGCAAAATGTTGGCAGACCCGATTTATGAAATATTAAAATCGAATTTAATTAAATTATTATACAAACTACCCTTGTATATCTATACTAGCTTGTACATCGCTCATACGTTCTAGTACATACTGTGTTTTTGAATAGTGCAGAAAAGTATTAGATCATTTTAGAAGTTACGGTAAGAGTTTGCGTCTTCAAATGCCCCAGAGTGAATCTAGCAAGGAGAGGACTTGACCTTTGGAAAACGAATTCTTTTGAAACTGTAGAATAACATTCTTTGGCCCAAATGAAAAGATCCGTGGCTCAGGGTTCTGTTCCACTGGCCCTAGGGATAAAATTATTCGACATTTTCGAACAATCTAGGAAAATAGTGGTATAACAAAAATAGAAATAACTTCAGTTCTAAACAACATTCATCAAAGAAATACAAAAAAATGATAAGATAAAGATTAATGAAAATATTTAATTAAAAATTAACGTAAATTTGTAATTATTTTTCAATGGAATATAATTTTAAAAGCATTTGAGATATTAAACAGAGTAGAAATAATAACTCTGATAGCTTTCATCTCATTTTCAAGTACACTGAGAGAAAAAAATAAATGAAAATTATCTATAGATGTTCAGGATAAAAAAGTGGTGTATACGAAACTACGTAATTTTTATCCATTATTGTATATAATAATGAGAATTAGGTTGAAATTTTATCATGCTGACCAGTCATTTTCCCAAGCGTGAGCGCTTCAAGCTTTCTTTAGGTAATGATTGAAATTGATGTCAAGATTTCCCGATATTTTTCGAAAAAGTCGAATATTTTTATTTCTAGAGCCCGTGAGATGATTGTATAACTATGAGAACTAGCGAACTATGAGAAAAAGTGATTCATCAGGAAAATTAAACTGGGCACATTTTTTGCCCATCGTATTAAAACAATGTATTTATTATCTATAATAAATGAAATACGATTTTCTATTAAGAAAAATAATTATAATATTCTACAGTAAATTTAGGTAACAATTACTTAATTTTTAATCAAGTTAAGGAATTCACATTTCTCTTATTTGTTTTAGACATAGAATAATTTTTTGTTCAGTAATAATGCTGTGTGAATTATCACTGCGGGAAATTGATTGCATAAGACGTATTTAAATTCATCATTGATAATAGAAAAAAAATTTTAATTAACTGTGTTTCATAAGTTCCGATAGTATAAAACGATCAAGAAAAGTATGGATAAAAATATGTTTGATCAAGCACTGAGAATTATAAGGAAATAGAATTGTAACATTCGTTTATTCTGTATTTAGTAATCAGCTTTTAATTCTTGAGATGGTTCAGGGCTTTATATTTAAAACTACATAATAATAATAAATATTACAGAAATCCAATAATTTTACTACAGAATAAATTTGTAATTGATATAATATCTATATTTTTAAGAGTTAATACTTTTAATTGAAACTAAATAATACTTTTAATTGAATATAAATAATAAATAATCGTATATATATTTAAGTATTGCACGAGTTGTGTATATGAGTTCGAAGAAAGTATGTAATATACTATACGGTTTTAACTAAAACGACAACTAAATAAAAGTAAACGCATTACAAATAGCAGAATTGGATAGTAATTGCGTGGAGTTGAATAAGCATAAAAATACGCGTAATATACGAAATGAAATTGTTCGTAATACCGGCCATTATAATTCGGACGAGTTTCGAGAGAGTATAAAGTATAGGAAAAAAACCGAGAGGACGAAAACCATAATAAAATTTAACGTTCCGTCAGACCGTCGGAGCGTTAGACTCTCGTTCTCTTTTCCCGACGTTGTTGGGGCCAATAAATATCGAGAACAGGCGGCTACAAATCTCAAGATAAACAGGCGCTCGTGCCGTTATTTTTCTACCCTTAGCTTGGCATCTATCTCTATCTCTCAACGTTGCTATAACGGTCCTCGCCCTTTTTAGCGGCGAGTTAACGCTCGCGATGCTTCGAGACTCGTTATGGAGAGGAGGGCGTACGAGAACGAAAAAAATGAGAAAGGAAGAGGTCCCAGGTTCACCCTTTCGCATTCCGTCTATGAGTTATTGGGCTTAACTGGACCTAAGGGCTAACCACTATCGTTGGTATTTAATTTGCTGAAAATTTTGAAGCCCTTCGCCTTCCGAGCCAGCACGGATGTCGAGGCGGCACTGCTTTACCTCTTGCCCGTGCGTTCGTAATGCTGGGGGGATCCTTCGGGTCTACGGAAAATATATATGCGGCACCTTTTTATTTTAACAATAGGAAGAATTGAATTGTGAGATACAATACATGATAATATTGGAAATTTTTATTTTTAGTTTATCATGATGCTGTAAAATATTCTAAAATTAATAATCTTTACATTAATTGGAGGGGGCTACATAAATTATAATTATGATAACGATTAATTTTTTACGATTATTTACCTATATTATTCGAATTTCAAAAGAAAAAGTCTTTTTATTCAAAATTACGTTAAAATCATATCAATTTCCTGGAGAAACTTATTTTAATTACAAGATGAAATCTGTCTAAATGGAAAGTTCCATGCTACAATAGGTTGATATCAGTAGTTTGTCATCTTTTGGTCAGACATTACTAATTTCAAACCTCAACCATTTCAAGTAAATTCCAAAATTTGATCTGCGATTGGAGACAATAATCATCATTTCCATTTCGTCGTTTCGTTTTCTCAGTGATGGAAAATGGACAGTGATCTTGAATTCGTTTAACTATACTTTAAATATTATTAAAGAAAAGCTCATACACAAGTAAAAGTGAATATAATCAACAATAGAAAAATATCATTTTTTAAGTATATGTTACCATCATCAGCAGAAAATTTAACCATTCTTACAGTAATATATAGAATTTGTTTTTCTAATAAACATTAGAAACCCTATTTAGCAAGATTACTGCTACTTTTCTAGAAAGCATATTTCGATCAGCTAGTATATAGTATACGATTGTGTCGATCTGGAAACGATGGATGCGATGTCAATTAGGTGAGCCGATAACTGCGAGCATCGAAGTAGAACTAAAGGTTGGCGGGTACCGATGATGTATGTAGTGGAAAATACTGGGCGGCAATCTGTCACGGTATCGACGCCTCGAAGGCGCCTCTCTCGCTCGCACTCTTCCGTGCACTTCAGCCCTCTTTCTTTTCTTCTCCTTCATCATTTATGATTCTTGATTAACGTCATCGTCATGACACATAAAATACGTTTACAGTACTTCATTCTATACCAAATGTACCCGAATATTTGACGAATTACTTTTACACTTGATAAAAAAAAGTAGTAATTAAAATAACAATAATGGACGCTTGATGCGATTAAGACATTTTTTACGCAAAAAAAGCGATAGCCTATATAAAAAGCACTTTGTGAACTTTAAAATATTTAAGTATATAAATTATGTCAATGCAGGCCTAAGAAATGTTCAATATCAATATTATTACCATTATTGCTGTTAATGTTGTTGTTTTTGTGGTTGTGTCGTTATTAATATTGTTACTGTTATTATTATTGTCATTGTTAAGCTCTAACTTAGTTGGAACAAACTTAATTTAAAGATTTAAAAGATTCTAAAGGCCGAACAGTTAAAAAAGTGACCAGTAAAACGTCTGGCGTAGTATAGCGGTCGGTAAATGATTATACTTGAATTTGACTTAGAACGAATTATTTTTTTCTTCCTCCTCTTCCAAACGAAGAGGAAATAAAAAAAAAAGAGAGATCTGTTCGAAAGGCAGTAATGTATAAAGAAATAGAGGAAGATAGTCGTACCTTTTCTTCGAGGGAAGGGACCGTTGGACTTGCACGAATTCGAGGAAAACATTCTCTTGCAAAATACTAGGAGGGAATCTGTGCCGACGATTCTCTCGTTTTCTCCGTTTTCCTTCCTTTATCTTTTTCTCTGTTTCTCTTAAAATAAATGGTTGGAAGTACCCATAGTAATAAACGTAGGGTCCTCTCGTTTTGGCTCGCTCTCACTCTTTCAAGTTGCCAAAGGTCACGCGATTCTCGGCATCTCTAGTATCTTTTTCTACTTGGTCGTCGTCAACGTAGTCGCTGCTTTACCGAGTACGCCTGTGTACCTTCTTCGTTCATTCCTTCAAACGCTTTCTATCTCGTATACTCTCTTTGCTGGGTTACACGGCTGATTAAACGCGCAACTACGTAACGTAACGTAAATATACTACCCTCTCGGTTAGACCTCCTTCTTTCCTCTTTTTCTTCTATTTTTTTCAGCTTTTCACTTTTATTCTCTCACTAACTTGTACGATATCCTCTTTCCTTCCTACATAGGTTTCTTTACCAACTTGTTTTTCCATTCAACCCTTATATCTCAAATTCTTTACCGTCTGGTTATTCATTATTTTATACTCACTCACGCATTCCAATAATAAAACGATAAAAACCGACCAAAATTATATTTAAAACTTTTTTGTGCACGCATCCTCGCGGAAGTCATTTTTTTCTATAAGAACTAAGTGGTTTAATATATATTGAATTAAAAGATTTTGTGTAACCGATTAAATACATATTTAGACATTATTTTATTTCACCTTCACAAACTCTCTTTATTTACTTTTTCTTCCTCAATATAAACGTCCACTGTCAGCAAAGGACTCCTTTAAGCTCACTTTTCAGCTCTCTTTGAATTCCGATCTCTCTCTCTCTCTCTCTCTCTCTCTCTCTTTCTCTCTCTCTCAGTTCGATCATTTAACAGAAATATTTATCAAGGGAGAACTTGCTGGGTTGAGTTTTCTCTACTTCTAAGCTTAACAACATCAACACGTTTTTGACTTTTAACCTACGCACACGAATGCACTGTACGGAAAGAACAAAAGTCAGTGGACAGAACTTGACCTGGCTGTCTACTACTACTTTTTACTGCAGTCTTCCCTTTACTCTGTATCGCCAGATGCCCGTTTGCGTTCTTTGATCCGACAGGGGAGCGAGGTGAAGGAGAAAAAAGAGAGTGAAAGGGAAAGTTGGTTCGGTACGGATTATTTGCCCTCTTAATTACATTTCGATCCCAAGCCGAAATACACATCTATTTTGCTAGTGTATGTCGTACAGTGTCGTCGGGTGTGGATTTAAAAAAAATAAAACCACTGATCTTTTTACACTGGTATTTTTGGTTTTGTTTACAACTCTATGTTCAATTGATAATACAACAATATAGTTTTAACTGTACAAAAACAAAATCATGAAATAATCGGAAAATATTTTCTTATACAATTGACACGTAGTACCAAAACTGTTTAGTGCAATTAATTGTATTGTCTTAATTAACTCCATAGGCAAAATAATAAATAAATAAAATATAACTTTTGAGTCGCAGTAAGATTGTGTGTGTGTAAAAGTATGCGAGAAATGAAGAAAAATGAAGAAAAATAAAGAGGCTCGAGTAGACAATCTTTTTAACTGTAGGTAGATCACCTTTAATCAAAGATAAAAATTTAATATAAGCCGGGGAAAAAAGGCAACGCGTATACATCAGCACCCCACTATGTCTGTACCGCAACTCGCTTGCGTTATATACAAGCCACAGAGGGAGGAACAAAGGAAGTTATCGCTCTGGAATTTTTATGTTGTCGAGACGAAGGAATGTAAATCATGTTTTCTTTATCTCTTTCTACAAGCTACTACTCAATGCTTGGTCCGGCTTGAATCGGAATACCCCACTAGCTTGGAATAACACAGTTAATTGGAATCTCCGATGAAAAATCAACTGATTAACTAGCTATACCTATTACGTATTCGATCATTGCTGTATTCATTGTTTACAAAAGATACAAATTGAACATTTTAATTGTATCTACCTTTTTATTTTTCACAATTGTTTTAGTCAAGATGTTTAAAAATACTGAAAACTATTAACTTCAAATTATCATTGCTATATTAAACAAAGGAACAAATAAATGTATTAAATTTTTTGCAATTCTCATACATTTATATATCAGCATGCAGCGATAATATTCGAGAATGGCACTCGCGTCTATTGTTCACCGCACCACCAAGGAATTATGAAATGGTAATAAAATTTATACGACTCAGTGGCTCGTTAAGAATGGCCCTTTCCTCGATATTACAGTCGTGGACGACGTAGACGTTCTTCAATAACCAAAGGCGAGCCTATTAGTTCAATTCACGTTTGAAACAGCTATGAAAAAAGTATTTCGCATTATCAATATTTGATTTTGTATGTATAATAATCTAGATATACCTTAGGTGTGTTGCAATGATTTTAGATAAATCAATCAGGTTTACTCGGCTAATAGAATAATTATTTTCAGGCTTCGAAAATATCTATTAAAATCAATTTTAAAATAATCACTATAAATTATTTATTTGTTATAAGTAATTATAATATTTAAGTATACAACGATTTAAAAACTCGCATGACTGTACCTCAAATTTCGATTTTTGTAAGATTTACAGTATAAGTTCGTTGATTTTTGACTGTAAGGTTTCCCAATTTCCTTCGGCAGGAAGGGAAATCAAAACAATCTTT
This sequence comes from Theocolax elegans, assembly GCA_026168455.1. Lineage (NCBI taxonomy): Eukaryota > Metazoa > Arthropoda > Insecta > Hymenoptera > Cerocephalidae > Theocolax > Theocolax elegans. Next base: position 30,374,462 of record CM047426.1, read on the forward strand.
GTCTGATTCTCGTATGTACGACTTTTTGAAGAACTATAAATATGTAAATATTATTTTCAGAAATTTCAAGCTCTCGGTTGATTTCCATAATTTTCCTAGCGTGTGCCATTATGTAGGCCCGAGGTAGAGACATAAACCTACCAATTCTCTTTCTCTCTCACTTTCTCTATTCGACATTCGTGCATTCGGCGACCATAAAAACTTTTCGCAGTAATTCAGACCGCTTTTCTCGTAAATCATCGCGTTGGAAGTGTGTTTAATCCTTTCGTTCATAGTAAGAGCCCAGCCTGATGTGAATTCCAACTCTTACATTCTTTTTGGAGTATATAACAATTTCATTGATTTGAAGCATAGCCACACATGTAGTATGTGTCATTGTAACAATAGTGCGCGAGCAAATTGTATTTCTAAATGTATGTTTACGTGAAATACTATACGCTACACTCACTTTCAAATACAATATTTGACTTTTTTTAGATTTTAACGTTTTATATAATAATTGTGATATATCCATTATTAAGCGAGTGCTACGTGCACAAAAGACGTTCCAGTTAAACATTAGTTCCAAGTCAATATATTAATTTTTCTATTTCTAGGTCGATGACCGAGGTCGGTCCCCCGGTACATCGCGACACCTTACGAACACGTCAATTTGTGCTGCCCCTCCAAGTCCTGACGAGCCTATTACGTTGTAAGTATAAATAATTGTCTTACATTAAAAAGTTCTGCATTATCTGTCTTTATAAATTTATATGACCTGTACTTTATTCTGAAATATGTAAACTTGAGAAGTAAGTTACCTAATTTCATTTATTTTTTTCTTTTTTTATACGTAAAATGAACAAAATAAATTTACCTTTGATAGTTTAACTTGAATAATTTCTAATATTTAAGGCTGCGTATTTATAATAAATAAATTCACATTTTGTATTAACTGTACGTTCATTATATGTATATGAAAAAGTATTATTATTAATATATTATTTAAATTTAGATCAATTAGTTTGGCGTCTTAAAAACTTGGCACAATAACTCAGCTATCCACAATACATGTAATTAAAGATACATAGAGATTAATTGATAAAATAATGATTGATATTAATTAGTGTCTATCGGCAGCTCGTCTTTAAAAAATATACAACTATAAATAAATTACAAACATTTAAATATCTGCCGAAATTCGCATAAAAAGTATTTGCCTTTAATAATTAGACATTGATTTAATGTCTACATAAAATCAATTATCGTTATGCATACAATTAATTAATAAACCAGGGGGAATTGGCAACGCAACGTTTGTAAATACATCAAAGTACTTATGAAAAGTAAACAAGATCGTCGGATAAATAATTCATCATCGGTTTGGTAATTAGCATAGGCGAGAATCGGCAAAAAATGAGGAAACGTAAGTTACAGGGTTGCGTACGCGATGTAGCTAGAAACAACGTGGCAAGAAAGCCTCGTCGACCTTGCTGTAGCGCAGCGAGGGGCGAATATCGAAATCTTTGCGGACCGCTGGTGCCGTTACCGAAAAAGCCACTCAGACAAATTAGAGGAGTACGCACACATTTTACACTTGGGCCATGCATTGCGCGCGATATCTCGACGCGGCCTTGCGCACCACTGCGATATTTATGTCGGTTTTTTATTGTTCCTTAGTGCCAGAGCAGAATGAAAACAATATGTCATAGGAGGGGTTGGGTGAAGGGGGTGAGCTAAGAAGTTTTTGTACGCGGTACATATGCGAGGAATGGTGCCACCTACCGTTAATAGCGCAACTTGCCCTTTCTCCTTGCTTCATTTGCTCTCTCTCTCTCTCTCTCTCTGTCTCTCTCTCTCTCTCTATCGTTTAAATTAAATACCTCGCAATGATAGTTTATCATTAACATATATATTAAATATATTAATATTTGTTCTACCTATCTTTATTCACCAATAAAAAATAAATAATAATAAATACTAATACTATTAAATAATACCTTCTTTGTAAGTAGAATTATGAATACATTTAATTGGTGTAGGTATAGCAAGATTATAATTTAAACGTACGACAATAAAAATTACATATAATTTCTGCGAAGGCATAATGAATTAATAGTATATGAAAAAGTTTCATGATAACTTATTTTTTAAAAGCAAATAATGTTCTCATAAAATATGTAGTATCATAATTAAGAGTACCTATGAAGCTTATTTAATTAAAGAAGTAAGCATTCCCACGTTGCAAGTGTGTGGTTACGGTCAAACTTTATTGGAAATGTAAAAACAATATATAACTTTTAACGATATTTAGAAATATTATTTTTATTATGACAATATAATAAACATTAAAGATATTTAATTATTTTGCATTTATATTTATTTACAATACTCGCGAGATACATTATTGAATCATTTAAATTAAACATTTAATTCGTTATTTATTAAATATGACATAGAGCCGAATTAATTAGGAATATAACTTATATGAAGAAATAAAAGCAAAAAGCATTTAATATATTAATAATGATCTGATGTATAATATTCATTTTTTGCGAAACAACATAACCCCTTGTTAACAATTTGTAGGTATAATGTGATCGAAAACAACAAAGAGGCTATTCTTTTGCTGGATTACGCGTTGATATCTACACGTAGTCTCTTAAAGGGTCTAACGGAGTTGTGAATGCCTTAGGCGAGAAAGTATAACCGTTGGTCGAGATTCTTGGGGAAAATGCATCCTCTGTTCAGTGTCTAAGATAAAATCTCCCATTTCAAGGGTCTTATTTATCATCAAATATCTGGATCGGTTATTTATCAACTTGGAATAGGATCCTGAGTTCTTGTATTATAATCTCATTTTTACTGACAGATTAATTGCTCGGTTGAGTATTTTTTGTATTATTATAACTTGGTCTCAATTGACTCAAATATTATTTTTATCTCGTTTTTATTTCAATAAATATTTATTATAAAATCTGTAACTATAAAATGTTTCTTAGATGGGCATTATTGAAGAATACATTATACGTATAGAATTAACAATTATTCTTTATTAATTTTATTATGCACTTAAAATATAAATGTTAAAACCAATTTAAACAAAAAAATTAATTTCTTATCTACACCACATATAACCAGTGCAACAATTACTGATTTCTAAAATTTAAATTACTCTGTGTGAAACTTAATTGGAAATTGAAATTATCAAATGTACTCCTTTAATTCAGTGCATCTAATATTTAAAAATAATTAACAATACGTTACAAGTTATAATTAAGCTTTCCTTATAACAGATTATATATAGTGCTAATTGTAAGTACAAGTTTAATTTGTCTTATTGATTTATTCATAAACTGGAGAAAGTTATTTGATGATTCAACTGCAATCATAACAAAACTATACATACTTACTCTGTGAATGAAAAATTAAAAAAAAAGAAAAAGAAAAGAAAATAAGCTTTTTACACAATTGCTCCAATTTTCACGTATTAAATAACTTCTATAAAACTTCTAGAAATCACGAAAAGAATTGATAAGTATGTTGTGTCATTTTATACAACAAAATATTGTTAAACAAAATATAAAGAGTTGGTTATTAAGTTCTTGGGATTAATTATAATTGGTTATAAATAAGTAAAATATTCATCGACATCTTTAATTGAATATACTGTAAAGAAATGATGTTAAATGCACGTAAACCTCGTGTCTGAGCCAATTAAAATTAAAACAGCATTTCACAGAGAGGAAGCCAGTGTTCATGAATTTTTGAACCGGTTGTATTTAATTCGTAGAATCATTTGACATTTATTATGGAGAAAAATCTAATAGATTTCCACGCATGCAATATAACAATCGACATATGTGTATGTAAAAAGGCTTAATAGTCATACCTCTGTCTCTCTCTCTCTCTCTCTTTCCCTTTATCTACGTCCGAAGACGACAGTGAACTGACGTGTACTTGTCAAGCGCACAAGTGCATATATCGATTTGTAGAACCGTGTCTCGTGCACTGTAGAAACGCGGTGCCTTCCCTTTACTCATCTTGGAGTTAAGATCAGGAGGACAAAAGTAGACAGCGGTAAAAGGGCAAAGGCCATAAGTAACGGACCGTCTGGTGGAAAGAGCTCACAAGGGGAGTCACTGTGATTTAGAGAAATTAAAACTTTAATTCATGTTCGGGCTCGCACAACCTAAGAAAGCGAGATGGGGATACGCAGTTTCACTCCCTTCCTGCGCGTTCGGTCTTATTCCTTACAGGTTCGGTTCCCTTTTCGCCCACGTCGTTGCGACCGCCATGAAGCTCTTTCTCGAACCCTGTTCTGGCGAATGCCAACCCTTGAGTAAATAGGCTAACGCAAGAGTGAGAGAGAACGTTGTTCTCATTGACATAGGTCCCCCTTTGCCTTCTGCTAGAGCAATAATAAAGCAGTGCCTGAGACCGTCCGCGCGCGCGCGCGAGAGGGAGAGAGAGAGGGATATCGACGGTATGTGGAAAAAACGTAGATAGTAACAAACGTAGGAACAGACAAAAGGAGGAAAGGACGAAATGATTACTGGACTACGTTAGTACTTGAATTGAACGATAAATACCTGATTACATAAAAATGTACATTGATAGGGCACATTGATAGATTATGAGTGTAATGCTATTTTGCTTTATACTTTACGATTAGTTACAGTATCTGTTCATGGAGCAACGAGTGAAGTATGGCATGAAATTGTTGTATTTGATTAAATAAAAATATTTTAAATATTGTTACAAATGAAACGTTTATGGAAACATGCCATATTTCTTCACAGTTTAACAGCTTGGATATAAATGGAGATTGAAATAGTAATAAAGAATAACACAGTTAATCAAAAGTATCAATTCTTCATATTTACAACATTCGTTTGCATATAAACCTAATTAAAACTACGTGTAAATACCTAGTCATTTTACATTATGAGCAAGTTCTACATACTGGTAAAATAGATTTCTTCAATATATTATTATTTTAAATTATATAATACACCACAACGATTAATCACGTTTATAATTTTTAGTAAACAACATTGCTTAAATTTTAAATAAATATAATTAATTTGTTACTTTATGTATTTTGCATAAATTTTACGTAATATCATCAGTCTAATGTTTTTCGAAATTACAGGGACGAAACTCGAATTTTTCTCATTTCATAAAGTTCCGAAGTACATAAAAATTTTATATTGAGCGTAAGAAATTTTAAAGTATATGGTAGGTACAGCTTTAATCCGGAAAATGAATGGGGACGTAGGCGGAGGAGGGGTGTCTGAGACGCCCCAGTCGCACTTATCGACCGCTATTAATGCAGAATATTAAAGCTTAAATTTTATTACGCATCAACCTTCCTCGTTTAACTTAGTCTGATCCTTTGTTACGAAATGAAAGAATAATAATCTTTACCTTCCAATTTTTTGGCCAGTACTCGATAATTATAAATAAAAATCACGAAAATCGGAACAATCAAAATTACTGAATATGGGCAATTTAGGTAGCTGTTTAAAATACACCATCCGTGATGCACTCTTAAAACAAAAAGTGAACTGCTCCATACCTGGATTAACCTCGAGAGTGCTCAAAAACTTTTTTTGACGTAAATAATCGCATGAGAAAGCTCACTTGGCTCTTACAATAAATTCATTACCGTGACTAATACATTATTATTATTATTATTATTATTTTTATCATTATTAATATTATTATTGAAATCGTTATTATTATTATTATTCTTATTATTATTGGTAATAGTAGTAGTAGTAGTAGTAGTAGCAGTATAGCAGTAGTAGTATAGCAGTAGTAGTATAGTAGTATTGATTGTCGTCATTGTTATACGTCCACAAGTTATTAACATTTATACTTGTAAATTTTTTCGCCGTACCTTAGTAGAAATCTGACTATAATTGTTACATTTTAGAAGCCAAAAAATGTCCATAAAGTTATAAAATATCGAAGTAATGCCAATTAATGGAAAAATTAGAATTTTATTTAACCTTTAAATGTTAAATTTCTACTACTCACTGTTGTTCCGTCTTACTTTGTTTACAATTAATGTTCTAAAATAATTAATTTAGATCTTAAAAGAAGTTAAATAATGTAATTATTTCATGAATAATGCATGGTAATATGGTCAAGAATAAAATTAATTCAATATTTCGAACCTGTGTGCTAAGTACTTGAGAACGTTACATAGTTAGTCACAGAGGGCATCTGTTTTTCAGGTGAAAATACGTAAACAAGACTGATACACCCTCGATTCGCCATATATCTTTTGGAAGTTCCCGTAATACGGTTAGGGGTATCCACGTGAAGTTAGGGGCTCTTAGTACTGTCTCGATGTCGTAAGGCACTTGCAATGCAGGGCCAAAATGCCGCGAAAGAAGTTGTGTGGTACTGTACGATATGTCGGAACATAAGCATAATGGTACCACTTTTTCTTCTGGCTTTTAGGCACCTCACGCAAGGCATAACCCTCTTACTTTCTTTTCCGTTCCTACTTCTTTTTTTTTCAACTAACCGCAGCTACTGTAAGAGAATTATATTACACTAATCTTACCGCCACTATAACTCGCAATGATAAATGTCGAATCGTTTGTTTCCAAATGTGCGGGAATAATTCGTGAAATAAATATATGTTTATTGCGCGAAAATCATGCGGTTTTTCGGGTAAGTTACAATATTTAAATGCTAATGTAAAATTATCAAAATTACATTATTTAATTTGTAATACTTGCAATGTGTATTAATGTTTTACTCGTTATACCGTAATTTATTGTATAAACAGTAATCTAATAGACATGAAAATATACTTGAAAACCGTATATGACAGCCGCAAGTGAATGTTTGTGGTTATTATAAAAATAAAATAAAAAGGAAAAACCGCGTAAAACTTTGTAAAACCGATAAATAGGGTAGAGTCGAACTATCGAAAAATTTCAGTGATAATTATGATCGAATTACTGAAACATTACGTTTGTTACGGAATATCTCTTTTGCATAAAATTGTCGTAGTCGTCGATTTAAAATCAGCGCACATGCATTCTAAAGCGTATAGGGGGGTAAAGAGCGTTCGTTCGGTAGAATATAGGTTCCATTTGCACATGGGAGAGATAAAAATTCAGTAGCAACCAATAAAGCAGGCGCCCGCTCGCTCATCGCTTTCTCCCTCTTGTTCCCTCTTTCTGTTCGGTTTCCCGAGAATGTGTGTACACCACATGCCGGGAGAGTTCCTTCTGGCCTCGCTTTTGCGCTTTGACTGCAATATGGTAGTTAACGAAAAGTATAAAGCAAAAATGTCGCGTGTGTGCACGAAGGCACGTGCCCCCGAGCCATGATGAATAGACAATATTTTTTATCTCATTTGCTGCATTCGGTCTTCTATATCGCAATATACTGAACGACAGCGATATATTCTGATATCTTTTTTTAACTCTTACTGTTTCAACCCTCATGCGGCAAGGTCACTAATAATTTCATTCTAGATCTATAGCCAAATTCGTTCGTTTTACTGCACAAAGATGGAAAAATAGAGGATATTTCAAAATGTGTATCATTTTTATTAACTCGTATTATACTTTAATACATAATTAAACGTAAAACTAGAACTGTTAATGAAAAATTGTTTAATTTATTGGTATGTATTTTTCTCAAAATTAATGTATCGCTTTTATGTGTAATATATTATTCTAATCTGAAATTTTATTAATCATAATAAATTTATTTAACGTTTAAAAACTGTAAAATTATTTAATAACATGATTAAAAAATATTAAAAGTTTGAATCATATAATTTAAATATTATTGTGGTGCCATATTTTCTATAGAAAAAGATTTACCTCATAAAATAAACAACTTTCAATGCAGCAAAAATGATAAAGAAAATATTAAAGTAAATTATTTCCATAAGAAGTGAAGTTACTAACTAATATAGCACTAATTGAATTTAAATTATGAAATTGTTAAAATTGTTAAATGAAATTTTTAAACTATTAGAATTGTTTATGTTTCACACCAATTGGATACGAAATTTATTATTAATAAAAAACATGCTATAAGAAAATGTTTGTAGATGTCAAAATTTAAATAACATGATATTTTAAAAAATGAATTAGTACTTGACATCTTATTTTAAAGTCCATCTGTTTTCATGCAGATTAATGCATTTTTCAAGAGTTATGTACAGCAGTACAGTAATTATTAGGAAAATCTATTGGCTAATATTTAAAATACAAACTTTCGAAGGAATCCGGAAGAATTGATCAAATTAAGTTTTGAGACGTATTGTGACCTCTCTCAATTACATTGAACCTGTGACAAGTACCGTACTGCACATACAAATACGGCGATATGCATAAAACTATATTATAATACATACATCGTTTAGCATGAAGTTTATAACCATAGAAACGGAAAAAAATACATCGACTCTATCTTCGATTTTTACTAGCTTGTATTGATGATTCCTATTGCAATCTTGTAGAAGCATGCACGCGTACATATGTAACCTCAAAAAGTTGCTTAATAGTAAACAAATATGTAAGTAATACATATTATTTAAATATCTTAAAAATCTATAAATATGTAATGTATTTATCAAACAAAACATTTATTTATAGGTATGTAAATAAATAACATTTACGTATTATGAGAAAATAAAAAAGAAAAAATTAGACGACAGATTATTGGGATAAAAATAATAAGTAAATAAGTCTAGTTTGATTTATACTTGTTTCTAATAAAGTGATGTTTCAACAAACGATTTACGATTAGTATAAATAGCATTATATGCATTATCTCTCGATGTCCGAATAACTAATTTCAAATTACTGGGAGATTTACCCAATAATACACATCCTGAGCCTGAACACCCTTATTAAACTTTTTTATTCATCAAGCCGGTTTATGTTACATGTATTTATGCATTGGCCAAACCTTATCGAGTTTTTTATTCAAGAATTAAAAATATAAAATAGACCACTTTCTTAGCTAGACATTTTTGAAAAAACTAGCCAATGATAAAGAAATTAGCGAAGGACTCGCGAATCTTCTACCAGGGATACTTTACCACATTAATATAAACGCATTTTTAAAAAATCGTTTATATTATTATTTTTTTCCAGAATCATTTAATGAAATGTTCTGAAATTTTTACCCAGTACAGTCTTTATTATTTTAAATCACTATTTTATTTTTCAGCTCCTTTGACTAATTAGTTTTATAGACTGATATGTAGTAAATATATAACAAAATTGGAAAAATACATTTTTTAAATATTAAAAATTGATTATAAAATAAAAATAAATCTATAGATCCAAAATTAAACTGTGTCTTCCGAATTTCGAATTACAACTTAAACAATATGTACTCCAAAGATGTCAAATCATACTTTTAACATGTTTTTAGTAAATCGAAAAATGTTACTATTATAGAGCTTCCTCCACGAAGAGCAAAACAGGAAAAAATTTTGATTCCAAATGATTTATTATTAGAGAAAACGGAAAACGACAATTATCTAAGGTCCCATGTGGAGGGCGATATGCGAAATTCGGTTCCACAATTATACGCGACTTGGCGTAGAAAGCAGTAAAACGCTATTTACATTCCTCTTTAGCGCGTTGGTACGGTTTGCTTGTTCAGCGCGTTCAAGTCTATCTTCCCTCTTCCTTTCTCTCTCTCTCTCTCTCTCTCTCACTCTGTGGTTCAGTCTCTTTCGATCTCTCTTTTCCTCTTTCTAGCTTCTCGACGCTATCTACTCTAATAATTTACCAATTTCTAACGCGAACGCTCGCATGGGTCACGTGCGCCTTTACGCATTATAAATTACGTAAATTGGGAGGGGGAGGAATCATTTATATTAAAACAGCGGCGGCGATAAATTCAAATTTTCGGTGGCATCGCGCCGCCTTTTTGACTCGCACTAACTCGCGCAAAACCTTTAGCCCACCGAGAGGACGACGCATTACCGTCTTTTTTTATCACCCTTCGAAAGTTCGCGAGGTTAGTTTCCTCTTTCTCTATCTCATTCTTTTCCTCTCACTCGTACACATGTAGGGATACTTTTTAGGAGGGCGGCGCTCACTTCCAATAAATTCCCATCTTCGCAGGTATACATACTACGCGCGCGCCTTCGCGGCGTAAATCATAGAACGCGTAAGTGAAACCGAATTGAATCCAATGAGTAAATATGGCTCTCGAATAATAAAAGGAGCCTGGGCCTGGACTCGAGACGCTCGAGACTGGCTGTTGCGCTTGTTGTGCAGACTAGCCCAAGGCGAATCGGGGGAGCCAACCGAATCCATACACGACCAATCTCTCTCTCTCTCTCTCTCTCTCTCTCTCTCTCTCTCGCTCCCTCTCTTTTCTTATTCTCCTGCTGAATGTATAAACAATTATTCATCGATGGGTCATTGATATTCAATCGATTCCGAGAATTTCTAAACTTTTTTATTAGCTATACGGGATTGCTTCTCTTGTAATATGCGGGTCTGAGGTAATACGACATTACTTTTTTTGTCTTTTAATATGTATATAATAAATTAATTTATAAAAAAGTAATTTTTAAGACTTATCTTTATTTTAAATATCTTTAAAATTGCGAGCAATATTCTATATGAAAGTGATTAAAAGAATAAATAATTGCGTTAAAATAACGTAATCTTTTGCGCGCATATATAGTAACACGAATATGAAAAAAATCTTGTCAATTACAGTGAGTGAAACATTTTTTCTAATTAACATGGAAACGATAGGTAGTTGAATACTAGATATTACATCGTTATAAAGTAACGTACACCAGTACCTAGTGGTGGAAAATATTGGCGAGTTGGAGAGCAAGAAATGAGGCGTCTGCTCGAAAATGCATAAATACATGAGTTTTGTCGGAGCAGCGAGTGAAAGAGGTACAAGCTCACGAGCAGCATATGCGAAAGGATAGAAATAGGAATAGGAAGAGAGACAAAGTGAGTCTCTACGCCAAAGACGACGAAAATACGGGCTCACTCGACTCGAAACATTATCCCCCACGGAAAATGTGTCGCGTCGTCGCGAGGCTCTAACTGGTTCTATTATACGTTTCGGATGTCGTTTACTTGGATGCCGTATGACTCGCCGTTAAAATACGAGGATACTGAAAATGATATTTTGAATGTGTAACCATCGTAATTTTAAAATAATATTTATTTTGTTTAATTTTTTAATTTATAAAACACTGGAGAAAATAATATTAAGAAACTCTAGGTATCATTTAATTTCTTAGGTACATTTTAATGCGACACTTTATTCTTTCTATTTTAAGCTTTTAACATGTAATTAAATTATTATTTAATTTTAATAGATATATAAATATAGAAACATTCCATTAATTGAAAGGTTCCAATTACATACATAATCATTTATCTACCTGATTTTCTTATAATCTATTAATAAAGTTATAATTCTAATATTTCCTTTTAAAAGTATCCTTTGTATGAAAAAATCTGTATTTCTTCATACATTACAATTAAATATCCTCATTTATTAAACATTAGCGTGCATTACAATATATATTAATGATCCTACATATTATTAGGAATCGCGTCATGAACTGAATGTTAAACCAAATATTTCTGTTAAGTTGACAGCAATATAAGTAAAACGAGTTGATGCCCATGTTAAACATAGAATTAGATCACACTGAAAGAAAAATGAAGAGGACAAGGGAAGGTCGACTCGTAGAGGAATGAAAATCAAGCCACGAACGTTCCGCATTTTCGAGGAATACCCCTAATACACGGAGAGCTAATGACGAAGAGCATTACACGTGCTCTCGCTTTTAGAACAGCGGTTCTGACCATTAATAACTTCCTTTTATGCAATATAACCCTACGGGTGGAAAAGACAGAGGTTTGGTTCCGTAGAATCTGGGCGCGCGCAACGTCGTCGAGAAAGGACCGGTCGGTCGCGGTGTTCCAGGGTACAGGCTGCTCGCTACAATGACCAGCGCGAAGTAATTAACCTTCCCAAGTATTTGAAATATGCCAAGAAACACGCTGACCATATTAATCTTGCCGGACGGCAGAAGCATACCAAGGTTCTGCTTCCTCGAAGCTGGACTATGCGCGATCTCACCGTCTATACGCGTGTGTGCGTGCGCGCGCACGCGCGCGTGGGTGTGTGTGTGTGCCCGACCGAGATATATACGTGAGTGTGTATACATAGGTGCCCTGTCCCGGAGGAGCAACTTGCCATTAGGGACTATAATTTACTAAATCTCCGTGAAAATTTACTTAATAATTCACGTTCGTTTAAATTAATGCGCACACGTATGCCGGGTTGTACCAGCGTCGCAGATTGCAATCGAAAATTAAAAGTGTACTCGAGATATTTCTTCTTTAATTTTACTCCTCGTTTTTTTATTGTAGAACTACAACAAGAAAATAGTTTCCACAACTTAAACTTTATTGATCGTAAAACAACTGTATATTTGTTGTTTAATTCAGTAAAAATTATTAATACCTACAGATATCTATACATATGTTAACAGAATTTTTGAAATCTATTTTTATTAATTAAATCTGTGATTTAAATTATTGGTGCAAATATCGTCGATTGTCTTGATCAGGAAATAGTTAAAGGTAAATCTTATTAAAAGCGAGGCTAGGACAGCTTACGATTTATATCGATAGCGGTCAGCCGATTAAGGAATCGAGCTTTAGTGGCGTTCAAGATTTCCAACCTGCGGAGATTTAAGGCTCGTGCAGTATACTTGCATGAGACAGATAGGAAAGAAAGCGAACGCCAGAGTCGAAGTAGTATAAAAAAGGAAGGGTACGGGAAAAGTGGAGGGAAAAAGCACGGCGGAACTCTAAAAACTTTTGCACCACTGAGGAATCGTCGAAGTCTGCTGGAATTATCGGCGAGAAATTTTATCGGGCTTTAAGCCTTATCCGGATACAGTCTGCAAGCAAGGAGATTCCGTAGAAAATCTTAGGACCTGACGAGTGAGGGAGACCGACAGAAAAAAAGGAAAAATGCCGAGGTCGAAGGAAGCTAAAGCAACAAAGTTATATATTTTAGAGAAACTCTAAATTAAACATGGTTGAACATAAATACTTCTATAGATTTTGCGAGCAATTGCTAAAATATATAGACATATGTTTTTGTAACTTAAGTATTAAGCAGTTTTTTAATAAGTATATAATGAAGTCTAGAATTGTCCTTTTTTAATAGCATAAGTTTAATAGAACAACCATATTAAACCTATTCTTTATTTAAGTGCATTTAATATACTAAATATTTAAAAGTAGGTATTTTGATAGGATTGATTACGGTTGATAATAATGTTATTGGATGATCACGTAGAAAACATAACATTGTTTATTCAATAATAACAAAGATACCAGTCTGTTAATGTTTGGCGAAAGTAAGAAAATAACAGTTAAAATAGAATGTATGGAGAGCGATTAATCGACGAAACAACCAAAGGCAAGGGAGGGAAAAATCAGGAGTTTTAATTTAGCGTCAGAGATTATCAAAGGGTAAGTCGAATGAGAGAGAAAGAGATGGGCAAGTTAGAGAGAAAATAGGAAGAAAGACCATGGCATACCTGCATTACCGTCACGCGAGCAATTACGCTTCGCGCGCCGACGAGCCTGAGTAAGATCAAGGCAACAGTAGGAAAGGGTTAAACCTCTTTCTCCTTCTCGGTTTCTCTCTGCGTTGCTGGCACGAATACTACTCGCGAATCTGATTCTCACGTAGAGTTAGATCGCTGCCAGCTACGGGTTTAACATGGTAAGAGAGAAAGAGGATAAATGTTTGTACGTGTGTGTGTGTGTGCGAGCGCGCGCGCGTGTACGTGCGTGAATGAGTGAGAAGGCAGAGCTAATAAAAGCCCACAATTATCTCCGGTTTGGACCATTTGTCTTGACGGGCGTCGTCTCATGCCTGATATAATTCACCTCGGCAACAACACATTGTTGCCTAATGAGGCGTAAAACATTCCAAGATATCAGAATGCTTGGCAGAGCTTCTTGTTTGCGCCCACCCTTTTCGCCTGTTCGGCCTTTACGGGATATGGGCGAAATTACCTTGCGCTTTCAGCCCTCGACCTGTCCGGATTATTTTTAGCTTTATACGAATAAACACAAACCTCGCGTTGTACCTAATTTTCCTGCAATTCGTTCATTCTCCGACGATAATTGTTTCTGACATATCGAAATGTAGAGCATATGATAGCTATACGTGTTTTGTATATATATATATATATATATACATTTTGTACCCTGTGCTAGGATCAATAATTGGCTAGATATTGAATGTTAACTATTCAATATTACAGTAATTGTCAATATCGAGAATATTGCAGTTATTAAAAAGTTGCTACTTAACGAGCGGAACTGGATAAACATAGAATAAGTAATATATAAACATAGAATAGGTAATATAATAAACATCAAACTATGGAAATAATTCTATTCAATCAACATAGATCTTTTCATATTAAGATTTTAGGTATGATTTTATTTATTATATTATATGTTCTTTCATCTCGTATGTAGCAGCTTTTCCCGGAATAGCCTTACCACTTATATGTGCCTTGTGTGCATTTTCCTGCAATTATGCTCGTGAGGAAGGGGATACCTAATAGTAGGAAATCCTTTTTCCAGACGACCCGTATATGAAACATTTTGTTTCGATGTTTAGGTCACATTGCATAAGCCTAAACATCGAAACCGAATGTTCCAAACTTCCTACTCACATTGTGGAGTGGAGAAAAACACCTGAGAGATCTCGAAATCTGCACAAGAATAGATAGCCTATCCAAGTACTAACCCCAGGAAGTGCTTACATTTGATTATACTTATGTAGCAAAAATAAAGAATTGAATTTAAGGATAATTAATTTAAATCAATATTTGTATAATTTTACACGGAAAAATAAATTTTACAGTAATGTCATATAGTGATTTTGCACGGGGTGGATTGTGATGATACTCTTAATTAATACTCGCTATGCCAATTAATTCTATTGAAACAAAGCCTATAATGAAAGAGTATATTCTTGCTGCGCTAGCAAAGTTTTTATTGTAGTTTTCTACACGAGTTGATAATATTAATGAAATTATTATTAGAAAATAGTATAAAGAATAGCCAAGTCCTTAGGTACGGAAACAGGTAGGAAAACAAGTGAGGCATACAACCAAATAACCGAATAACAGCCGTCTGTACGCGTTTACCCAACGTAAAAAGAGACCTTAGTCCCTTCGAAACTCTGTTGATCTATTCAACGTAAGCGATGACTCGTACAAACACGCAGGGCTGGGAGTCACGTCGGTAGCTCGACTCCCGTAGGAGAACCCGAGTCCGCGTTGTCGCGCTCTCGCGCGCGCAGTGATTTGCGGCGATAAACCTCGTATTGACAGGCATCGCACGTGTATCGCGTGCTAAGAACTGAACTCGCGTACATTTCTTTTACGGTTGAAGAAAGATTATGATATATTTGTAATCGTGTTAGGCAGCGCACGTGCCTTTCCGTTACAACTGCCTCTTGTGACAAATAGCCAACCGGCAACGTCTTTTTCACTTGCTTTTTATCTCTTTCCTTCTTCGTTTGCTTTTTTCACGAGTAACCTGTAGCTCTGCTAATAGTCACAATCGATTATTTTTGACAATCTACGAAACGCATTTTAAGTGTAATGGGATTTTCCAAAATTGTGTTGCATAAATTTAATTACACTTTCGATTGATTAAATGATCTTACGTTTATCAGTGAGGCTGGGTCGCAATTTCACCAAATATGTTTACTAATTTCCATACGATTTCCAAACTCATTCAAAGCTATATATCTATCTGTAGTATTACGTTATCGTTATATTCAACAAATTAGAAAGGAACAATTTATATAAGTTATTAATATAAATAATATTGGAAGTGGAAAGGATGTTGTTATCTCATCTTCGGTGAAACGTACATATAGATGCTGCTATAGTTAATTAATTGAAAATACCGATCGACCTTGGAAATCAACATAATTGTTTGATGCGAAAACTTCACCCGGGGTTGTAAATCTGAATCGGGAATCTTTACCGCAAGGTAAAATCGTCTTGCACAATGATCCGCTCCACGGTTAATTCTCTCGACAACGAAATCGCTCCTCGTAATCTTCGTAGAGTAGCAGTTCCAGTAGCGCGTAACGACAGTATATTACTACTGCCCGGTCGAGCTCGCGGACAGTTTATTCCGTGGCCATTCCAAAATTTAGTACCGACTCACGAGCTCACAGTCGCTAGCAAAAACGAACTCATGCCCTGCAGCGCGGCTCGGTCGTATTCGCCCTCGCGTACACCTATGCGTATAAGTGTGTCTATGATAGCTCATGTGAAACTTAATGTGTCTACCATCCCGCACGCGATGTAAATCATATACCTTAGATTCAAGATTAGGGGAGACGCGATTCACCATGTTTTCTGTACTAACGCCGCACTAAAATTTAAGTAGTAACGTGGGACAAATAAACTCATCTACTAAATATACATGCATAATACTTACATATATGTGTGCGTGTGTGTGTGTATGTGTGTGTGTACATACGTATTACTTACACTAGATTCCGTCCAAATTTGCTAATAATAAATATTTACTTGGAGAAACATCAAGTAAAAATGGCATTTACGAAAAATGATGATTCTTAAATTCGCCTTCGCTCTACCATTGATATTTATCGAGTCAAACAGGTCCAAATCGAGTAAAAAGCTGAAATTAAGGGGAATAAAATAATGTCAAATGGAGCTATTTATTTAAAAATAACGATAATTTTACAGGCATTTAAAGTTAGTTACAAGATTCAACATTTTATTACATTCGTATATAGATGTCAAATTTATTATGGTATCATCCGAGTTATGTTACTATTTATTGATTAGAAAGTACTGGTTCTATAAAAAAGAATATTTAATTAAAAAAATAAAGCAAATCTACGTGAATATTGTGCATTACGATGCAATCTATGATTATGCAAAGTTTCATAAAATAATTAGTCAAGTAATTTAGAAGTTTATTATTTTAAGCACTTTTAAATATCAATACAAAGTGGTTTATATTTTGAAAACATTTTATAATGTACCATTAATAACCAGTACATTTACACTATTGTGAATAGCATCGTAACAGAGGGTAACGATATCTCTATTGTGTCTTACATTTTATTATAAATGATTAACTTATATAAAAACAGTACCTCTCAGTCAGTAAATAACGAATTTGACGTCCCCTTAACGTAAATATCTAATTGTTCGTGCAAACTTTTTTGAAGGAATCTATTATTTATTGATTTGCAACTTTGTAGAATCTTATCACTTTATATTCCCCACAGGCAAATTGTAATGAAACCTTTTCTGAATATTTTTTTTTTTTTTTTTTTTTTTTTCATTTATTTAGCTTTATCAAACCTGCGGATATAGTATTCCAAAGGTTTATTTAGCTACACGTTAATTTGCTTACAGTACATTTTACATGAGTTTTACATAGTATAGAGCTGGACTATAAGGAAATGTTACAATGATCAAGAAATGATACGATGAGTTGGCAAGCATTAGAACACGGATTTGCTGCGAAAGATTCTACGTTAAAGGGAGGAAAGTTACAAATTCGGCTTAGTTTATTTAACAAAATGATTCTTTGAGAATCGTATACCGGACAGTTCCATACAACATGGTTTATATCTTCAAAATCCGCATTACATTTACATTTCGGTGATGCAATGATGTTTTTCCTAGCGAGTGAGGCGGCAAGGTTATAATGATTGCTGCGGATTCGATTTAGTGTAACTATATAATTTCGGTTGAGTTTTTTGCGAGCAAACCAGGTGTGGCGTCTGTTTGTATAAAATATTTGAAAATAGAGTTTGCCAGTAACGGAGCTGAGTGATTTGATAGTGTTTTGTGTATGAGTTATAGTAGATTTTTTAAATTGCTCATAAAGGTCAGTAAAGTTTACAACATTTATGTCAAAAGATTCTTTGAAAGTAGCATCCTTAGCTATAGCGTCGGCCAGTTCATTGCCCCAAATTCCTCTGTGGGATGGAATCCATAGCAATGAAACAGAGGTGTTAAACTTGTTTTCGCAGTTGAATTTATTGTATTTACGCTTGATATCTAAAACATGTGAGTTAGTTTTGATATTGAAATTCGTAGATTGAAGTGCTAAGAGTGCACTCAGCGAGTCAGAGTAGATATAAATATTTTTATCTTGATTAAGGATCGCTATATCGAAAGCATCATTCAAGGCGGCACACTCGGCTGAGAACACGGAGGAATAATTACTCAGACGTCGTGCGATATAAATATTTTTTTCGGAAGAAATACATGCTGAGCCTACACCGCTTTGAGTTCTACTACCATCCGTGTAAACAGTCAGTGAGCCGTCTTTTACAGCAAATTTTTTAAAGGTTTCCTTACACTTTTTTTCACTCAATATCTCATTGCCTAGAGTCATGTCAAACGGAACCGAAGTAATGAGAGTTTTAAATTCATGCTTGTATATATTGAAGTTATTGCTATTTTCTAAATTTTTAATATAATTATCTAAGCTAATAATGCATTTGCATAGCAATCTATGAGGTCTATTTAAGAATCTTTTTACTAAAAAAAGGAAACGTTTAATCATTTTGCTCGTTTCAGAAGAGTTATTTGATAAAGTTTTAGAGATTTGGCAGTAGCAGAGTTGTTTTGCACGCTCTTCAATGTACGGTAGTTTTGCTTCAGCAATAAGAATATTTTTGGGAGTAGAAATTCGGTACCCTAGCGCCGAACGAATTGCGGAATACTGAATTTTTTCGAGTTTCTCTATTGTTTTTCTGTTTTTAGCGAAGTAAATGAAAGAATTATAATCAAGAATAGAGCGTACAAAACTTTTGTAAAGGGAAATCAGCGTTGAGGGATGCGAGCCCCACTTATTTCCACAAAGAAATTTGATAATATTTGTAGCCTTAGAACATTTCTTTACTAGGCCGTCAATATGATTTTTAAAAGACATTTTGAAGTCATATATAATTCCCAAGAAACGAACAGATTCACTTGATTTAATCAGAGTAGACTCAACTTTAATCTCAATGCGCCCGGGTGGGATATTTTTGTTATTGAATTGAATAATAGTTGTTTTGCTTGGAGTTAAGCTGAGACCTATGCACGAGAGATTAGAGTTTAAGGTTTTTATTGCTTTTTGCAGAATATTCTTCCCACGCTTTTCGGAATTGTATTTAACATATAAAGCTATGTCATCAGCAAAAAGAGATTTGAATACGTTTTTTTGTATGTTTTTCAAAATGGACATAGAATAAATTAAGAACAATAGGGGGCTGAGAACCCCACCTTGGGGAACTCCTTTGTGGACCGTCCTTGGGGAATTTAGATTGATGTCAGAAAAAATAAACCTTTCGTGCATGAGGAATTTTACAAAAAGAATAATGTTTATAGGACACCCAATATCCGCTAGTTTACAAGTTAGAATATCTATATTGACGTTGTCAAAAGCTCCTTGAACGTCTAGAAAGGCAGCTAGAACTTGTTTGTTTTCAAGGAATGCTTCTTCAATCTTTAACGAAAGATTAATGAGGTTATCCGAACATGATCTACCCTTACGAAAACCCTGTTGGTTTGGAGGGAATATATTATTGCGTTCGGCCCACCATTGGATTCTATTCTTGAGAAGGGTTTCAAACAGCTTACAAGTGCAAGAAGTTAAGGCAATTGGGCGAAAATTATCACTGTTCGCTTTAGGAATAAAATGAACAAAGGAGTGTCTCCACGAGTCAGGGTAGGTACCCGAGGCAAACATATTATTGAATATATCCAATAAGAGCAACCTAAACTTAGTCGGGAGATTTTGAAGGCAATAGAAGTCAATGCCATCAAGTCCAGGAGCAGATTTTGGATTTTTTGAATTTAGAGCGACATTAAACTCTGCAAAGTTAAACAGGGATGAGAGAAAATCATTTTCTTGGCATTCAGGTACTTTTGAAGGATCTGAATAGACCGAAGGAGGACTAATTTTATCGAGAACTGCTTCAGCCTTGTTTAGCAATTGAAGGTTTTCGCTAATGTGTTGGTGCGAAGATTGCGTCCATCTATCCTTCAAGATTTTGCACGTGTTCCAGACGTAGGAGGGATCCGAGTTATAATTCAAATTTTCTGCAAATTTACGAAAAAACAGTCTTTTTTTAAATTTACAAGTTTTTTTAACTACAGCACACGCTTTCTTGTAATTTATTAAGTCTTGCAGATTGTAGGAAAATTGCCATTTTTTAAAAGCGGCTCGCCTCAGTCTGATAACTTTAGCGCATTCCTCGTCCCACCATAGTGTTGGATTGCGATGTTTAAAAAGTGTAGTATTTATTTTTTTTCGTGGTGTGGAGTTAGTAATTGCATCTTTGATAATATCAATAAAATACTCATAACATTCGACTGGTGTTAAACTAGCATATTCGGCCGAAAGAAATTTTACATAGTTTTCTTCAAGAAAATTAGCAAATTTTAGCCAATCCGTGCGAGACGAAGTCAATTTGAACGTCTTTTTAATATAAGTGTTTTTTTCTACAAAAACGCATATATCAAGCGGAAAATGATCCGAACCCCAGGTTTCGTCTCGAGCTGTTACATTAATTTTTCCAGCGATGTTTAAGGAAGAAAAAACTAAATCAATATTAGATTTGACATTATTGTAGGTGTTTATATGCGTAAAGGTATTTTCATTGTGTAAAAATAAGTCACGAGATTCAATGGAATTTTGTAATCGTTCACCGTTTGTATCTGTTTGTAAACAGTTCCAGATAGAATTGTGCGAATTAAAATCGCCTACTAGGATAGTGTTATTTTGTGAATTGATATTATCGATTATTAAATTCCATTGATCCTGTGTAAGAGTAAAACCTGGAGTTCGGTAGCAAACAAAAAGGTCAAAGGGGGGAGATACGTTATTGAAATTTATACCACAGATTTCGACACTATCGTTTGGAATAGTTATTTCAGTAATTTCGCAATACGCTATGTTTTTTCTAATGAAGATGACGATGCCTCCTCCTCTGCCGTAGGTTCTATCTTTTCTGAATACATGAAAACCTGGATATCGGATGTAATCATTTGGAGTTAACCAGGATTCAACACAAATGAGAATGTCAAGATTAATTAACGCCGTTGATATGTCCGTGAGATGCTGTTTGATGCTGCGTACATTCCAGAATAAAATCCTTATGTTATTTTTCTTCATTTTGATATTATCAATAGATTTATTTTAGTCTTTTTCTTCATTGGAAAGTGCGGAGTCACTAAAGTCACTATTAGAGTTCAAAAGTTTTTTCTTAAGTCTAGTAATACGATTCTTTAATTTAGACTCAATAGGTTGATCGTGCAGGGCCGTTAGCATAGAAATAAATTCATTAATATCTTTGACGTATTTATTGTAGATTTCTGCAGAGATAGGCTTATTATACGTCACATGTAAAAATTCGGCAACCTCACGTATACTAAGGGGAAGTTGTTTGTTTTGGTCGTTGAAAAAGTCTTTAGCCGGGTTTAATTGCGAAACTACGTCTTCTAGTGAAATGTCAAGTGGCGATTCTTTTTTATGCTTTTTATATGTTTTCGAGTTAGGATTTTTTTTAACCTTGATAGAATCGTCATTTTCATTTTCTGGAGTGGAGCTGGTAGAAGAAAGAGTTGAAGATGCTGCACGTTTTAGTAAGGTTACTGCAGGTGGAGGCATTATTACCTGAGATACTGAGGGGGTGGTTAATTCGTTAAAGGAATCGACATGATCAATCTGAGTGGACGTAATAGCAGGCGTGTTGTTTTGGGACATTTTTAATGGTAGCGAGTTATTTAGTTCAGAAGAGACTTGAGCGTTGTGAGATACAGGGATGGAGTTTTTGCAAAATTTGGCCAAATGTCCTTCCTCCTTGCAAGCAAAGCACACTACTTTTTCGGCCGAGAGGTAAATGTGATAGTCCAATTCTTCAAATTGAATCGTAAGGAACGGTGGAAGCTTTGGCACGTCGTCCGGATTTATGTACATTTGTCTTCGAAAGCTGAGAATGTGTGTCATTCCGGCATCGGAATTTCCTGCTCTTAAATAAGATATTTGGGAAACAGGGATTATGCCGTGTCTTTTCAACTCGTCTAATATTTTTTCTTGAGTAATGTAAGGCCAAACATTAGATAGAATAATACGTTTCGCTCTGGAAACAAGCGGTCGAATGCCAAGTTCAAAATTATTTATATTTACACTTTTGTGGGTATCAATAAGTAGATCTGCGGTTTCCTTACTGTTAAGAAATAAACACACACGGTTATTAGATACACGAGACACAAATCTAATATTAGCAGGATCAATTTTTTTAGCTATTGCACGAGTATATTCAATTACTGGTATGCCTTCAATTGCATCTAGAATTATGGCGCAGTCTTTAGTTGGAACTTGTATTTGTTGAGCTATTTGAGAATACGAAAGGGTATCTTGTTTTGCAGAAACGTTGCGTTGAGGTAACATCTTGATGCTTGGATGCAAGTGCCCCTACGATTAGAGACACAAGCTAATTATCACTCACTTCACTATTTGGGCAAATGCCCCAGAATTCACTCGCACTGTATCGGTATATATAAACTACGGAATTTCGATTTACTTAGAACGATTAGGTTTAACTCGCGAGCTAACGTGAACACGTAAACACGTCTTACTTCGACGACGGTCGGCGAGCCAATCCTGACGATTATCTTTTTTTTTTTTTTTTTTTTTTTTTTTTTTTTTTTTTTTTCTGAATATTATCATGCTTATTGCAAAGAATAGATTTTATCGTTTTGCGTAATAATATTAAATTAAATTACGTAAAATACGAAAAAAATCTGTTGAACATGAGTACTTCGAACAAAGTGTTAATTGCTAGACTAGAATGTTAAATATGGTAGGTAAGTAGTTATCGCGATGATATAAAACTTTTCTTTTCTACTGTTTTGCTTCATCCTATTCGCATCCCTTTTTGGGATTATTACGTGTCTTTCGCTGATAAAAGTTTTATGACATCGAAATAAGTTACTTCTCAATGGGCTTACATACACGCAATGACGTAGAACCGATGAAATTCCGTATGCACGAATGGTAGAGGAGCGAAACACCCGACCATAAGAAAGTACATACACACATGCGGCTGCTACATGTCACTATGATACTATCGATCCACTTAACCTGCCCGCCAGCCGGCTCGTTTACTGACCAACCTCCGTTTGTCCCATCCTTTCGAACCCCATTTCGTCTGGAACAACTGATTACTTCCTCATTCGTCGTGTCTCGATGTAACTTTTTTCACTTACGCTCGACACGTAACCTATTTACAAAAAATCAAATTTCACATTTTTATGATATCTGAAATATAAATTAATAAAATATATTAGAACACTATATTATGTATTTGCAAATGAAGGTTCATATTTTAGTATTACTTTATTATCAAGTAGCGTTATTAAATATCGATCTTTAAAGAATTAATATATGAAAAATGGTAAAAAATTTTATATCAAATTGAATTTAATCAATTTTAATCTAAATGGTTCGGAAGTTCTGTCTATCACGTAAGAAAAAGGGTAAAACGAAAAATCCGGGTAGAGATTCTCTTGCACTTGCCGAGCGGCACCGGGCGTAAATTTTCGTTGGGTGCTTCGCACATACACGTCCCGCGCACCTCGGGTCGTTTTCTTCGCATGAAGTCTCTATAAATCAGTGGGTAGTTCGTTATGCGCGGCACGCAGATGGTTTTGTTATATGAAAATATGTGCCGCGCAGGGATGGTTAAAACCAAGAGAGAAAGAGAGTTAGAGACGCAGAGAGAGAGAGAGAGAGAGAGAGGGGGGGGCGAGGAAGAGGGAGAGAGTATAGCGAGCGTAAGATGGTAAAACACATCCCCCACGTCCGCTCTATCCTTTCACCCTCGCTTCGAAGGGGGGAGAGACGGAGAGTTAGCCTCGGGCGTCATAATGCCTGCGCTCTCTTTAATTACGTACCGACCAGAGCGCGTGACGTATTGCCACGCGAGAGAACCGACTCGCCCATTTTCGCGCATCGAACGCGCTTTGACATGAAATCGCTGGAGAGGAGAACCGAGGTAGGTCCGGTATACGTACCAAACTTTTCTAGTTAGTGAAAAAGCACTGAGCGACGGTCGACGATCATTTTCCGCTTTAACAAGAATGATTTTTGCCTGATTTTTTTTTCGCTTCCACGCGCTTCGCTTTTTCTTCCTTCTTTTACATTTTAATTTATAATTTTATAGCTTGTTTCTGTAACATAATTAATTATGCTTGCCTAGCAATTCGGTAGTTTTTAAACTCATTTAATCTTTTAATTTAATATCGTCAAAATTTATTGATCACTGTTTCACCCATTCACCAGTTTTATAGTAATATATTTGGTAGTACCAAATTTCATTAGGAATTTAATAAATATAATACTAATATTTTATGAACATATTTTTAAGACACGACTTTCCAATATATAAAGTTTAATTACAAAAGCTTTACCTTTTTCTTATGTGTAAAATACTCTTAATAACTCGTAGCACATACGAATTCGTCAATCGATAAAAGCACAATTCTCTAGTATTTATTTTACAAGTACTTTGTTCTCACATAAATTAATAAGCAAAGACAAAGCGAGGACAAATGTTACATAAAAAAGAAGAATTTCCGATTGAGATAAATAGATACGTATTTAAGTTTAAAAGATTATAACGTTAAAGCGTAGTACTTCATACATATACATAATACATAAAAATAAAAGTATTCTAAAACAGATATATTTCTTTTATGGGGTATGAAGTAACCTGAAATATTCATCAGAATGTTCTATTCGCCAACACACTGAATGGATTTGGTGAAGGGCACTTAAATATGTGATCGCTACATAAGAAGCTTCTTGAAGTAAGACACGGAGATACGAGTGCCGTTTCAGAGCATCGAGGCTGGATCAGTAGCCCGCAGAGCGATCCGGTCAACGCTAAATATTTGATAGCATTGCGATTGGTTTAAGAGAGACTGTGCTCCACCATTCCTTTTGTAAATGGAAAGGGCCGAAAAGTACAAGAAAAAAGAGCGCCGAGAATCAGAGAAATCGTCAAGGTACTCTCGAGGAATGAAGGGAAAAGGATCTCGGAAAAGAGTAGGAAAACGTCGTTGGATGAGAGGATAGTTAGTGCAGAACAAGGAGGGAGGTATTCCCTCGAGTCGAACGACGAGTTGATGGCCAATTGGGCAACTGTCCCAATGGCGGTCTTTGTAGCCCTTCCTTCCTTCCTTCCTGCCTTCCTTCCTTCCCTTTTTCTTTCTTTCCCTTTCATCGTTATTCTTTTCTTTTCTGCCTCGACTCGTCTCTCGGGTTATCTATATAAACTTTAAAAATCGTCATGTTGGTCTTCTAGGCGCCTCTCCCTCTCCTCTGGACGCCTTTGGACAGTTCAATTTTTGGACATACAGTTGGTAAATAAAGCCAATCATCGTGTCGTTAGCAACGCAGGCAGGCTATCATGTACTTTTGGGGTGCCCATATGGAGTGCACTTCGTTTCGACCATCGTTATCCCAAGATTTTCTTTTTCCTATTCTGCACTTACATTCACATTGAAGTAGTATATTATATTGCAATGATTAATCAATTTTATTTATAACATAAATAAACAATATATTACGTACCTTTTAATTCAATATAAATTATATTATAGAAAAACATTCATCAATTGCTTCCGAGAATTACAAATTCAATATCGTTTAGCTTAATTGATTCAGAATTATAACTTTTAAATTACGTAAGATTTACATATCTAAGTCTTAGGGTTAACTTGACCTCTAAAACTTTAATAAGAGTTTTTCCAATATCGTCATTGTTTCTATGAAAATTATAAAACAAGCATATTATAGTCACTTATGCTACTTTCTAGAAATGGATTCTGTTAGTCAAATATTAGTTGATAATAGCATTGATTTTATTCAATAATGTCTACATTTTCTTAAATCCATTCAAATGTCTTTAAATTACATAGTCGAAATACTATAAGTGAAATTATTTTATTTTATTATAAATAAATATATAAATTAGTAAATAACGGAACAGTACATTACGATTATCTAACTATATTAGTAGTTGTGAGGTACAGATAAATTTGAAAATCAACTTACACATTAATTTTTTAATGATGCAAAATTACTTTTATTTTTTGTAGGTGTACTCTTTAATATATACAAAGTCAGTTTCAATAATTATGCGTATTATTATTATTATTTAGAGGAAATATTAAAGCTAAATATGTGCTATTTTTTAATCACGTGTATTTTTATTACAATTAAAAATGCATTATCTTTTCTTTAAATGTCCGACCGAAACTGAAATGTCAAAGTAACATTTACATTTGATTGAAAGTAGAACATTTATACTTAAAACTTATAGTAACAAAATCTAGGTAGGCAATATGACAATATGACATAATACGAGGAAGGTACCTATAGAATATTCACTAATATAAGTTACGGAGAGATAGTAACGGTTGGATATTATTTTTCGCGAAGCACAAAAAATGTGCGACCGCGGCACACTCAAGAAACTTACGTCACGGAACGTACAGTCACGCGTGTTCGGGTTGGAATTCACGCGGGTGCCAAGTGGGGTGCATTAGCCGACTACCCATTATCTACGCTTGGAAGACTCTTAAATTATCCGAGGCTCGAGCCATGCCGGACGCATTGCCACCCTCTTGTTGGTGAGAAAAAGACGTACGAGCTAGCGCCTTCGTTACCTTAGTTAAGCGCGCTCACTTTCTTTTCCCGTCCCCTTCTTTTTCGTGCGCCGGCGCTTAGCTTCAAACGTATGCAAAGTTAACTTGCAAAAAAACTCTTCGTACTCGAGCATAGTTATGTCACTCCGTAAATAATTGACTATCCATCGAATGAGAGTTTTTTAATTAAATGTAACTGCTTTATGATTGTTTGTATTTACTTAACTAGGACGTTTAAGTAATTTTGATTCTTTCGAAACTTTTTCTTAGTTAAGACGGAAAAATATGAAATTAATGTCTACTGTAAAATAATGTGAAAATTTATTGTAAATAAATGTAGACTCTATAATTGTAAAACTTTATTTTCTTTCATTTTTTAAATGATACAATTTATTCGATCGTACTTTTGTTATTGTTTTATGAGAGAATAATTGTTAAAACTTTGTAAATATTATTGTTCATACATAATTTACAGAATATATTGACTTGTAATGAAGATTTTCGTTTATATAAAAACTGCTTTTTTCAAAAGCCACATCTTTTAAATTTGCAATAAGACATCGATCAACACTCGACTACTTTCTTAAAGTATTGAACATTCTAAAGACCGTAGTCAGTTTGATGTGAATGTATAGATGAAGGTCAAGAAACTCAACGTTTACTATACTGCTATTCCTTTTATGTTGCAAGTATAGAACACAAATGTAAAAATAATTCTGATGTTCACCTACTTCACCAAAGAACATCAATTTGCACTAGAAAATTGATTCACTATTTGACGGATTATTTTATTATTTACGAAGCATTATTAACGCCACTGTCATTATTGAATATACCCGCTGATATGCTTGGAAAAAATAAGTATATGCTTTAAATATGTCATCTTTAATACAAATCTTTTTTTTTTCTTTAGACAAATAATTATGTAAAGATTATTTAAATACAAAACAATGTAATGTTAATATAATTTGTTTACTTTTTGTGAAACACATGTTTTGTGAAACTTCAAAATACTTCTACTTTATATCTAAAATACTTTAGATATAAATGTTTGATATAATTATGTTTTGCAACTTTTTATCAAGAAGTTTAACGTCCAAACTACTGTGTAATGTAAGATATATGTTATTTAATTAGCAATTAGCAATGTTTTTTAATGTTTGGCATACTAACGTAATAAATACGAATGTAAAAATACATGTGCAGAAACATTCGATACGTCTGATTAAATAATATATAATAATAGAAAATTATGTGCAAAACCTTCCTGAATTACTATATATTTATATTCAATTTTTCATTGATTGAATCATTTGTTTAATATTTGTTTTGAAGAAAGCAGTGAATTGAATATTTGAATTATCGAATCATCAAAGAGAAAGAAAATGGGTCAGGTTGTTTTGAGTATAAGGCCTGCATGCGTTCGCGTGAATGACCGAGGTGCGGAATCGTTCTTTGACCGCGAGAAATTAAGAGATAAGAGATGCGCGAGAGGAGTCGGACATTAACACCAATATTTCGCGCTCTCGTGACAATGCCTTACCCGGCTCGTAGAAATCCATGACAAGTCCAACCGCTAAGAGCTGTGATCCGCTGGCGGTTTATCTAATTGGAATTGTCGAGGGCTCCGAAGTGGAGTCGCGGCAGAGGGGAATCGTTGGAAGAAGCACGGGAGGAGGTGCAGAAGGGCGACGGGCGACGGGCGACGGCAATGGGGAGAAGGTAGATGGTTGGGTTTGGTAAGTTTGGACTATCTCTCGGAACACAGTTCCAAGGTGGCTCTTTAGACTTTACTGACGTGACGTTGCCTAATACTCTAATCCGTTTGGTGGAGGCGCCATCGTCTGTCCCGCCACGTGGTGTTTCTCTCACGCGAGTGAGGCTCACCCTCCCCTAGCCCGCCCCTCCATTGTTGGACGCCCACTCTTCCCCTTGATAAACCCAATCGCTAATTAATTGATGAGCCCGGAATTAAATGCAGTTCATCAGAATCGGACGTTCGGTGTGAGGCTTCGCGATGCGTATGTCAGAGTTGGAATATTGAATTTACCCGGATTAGAGGTTGCGCCCCGAGACGTAACTTTGCCCCGCGCGAACACGACATTTCGTTTAGCCTGCTTTCGAGCTTTCGCGGCACTGTTTTTTTACCCTCAGGATTTTCATAATTAGCTCGGAACTCCCTTGATTCTTCGTGATGGGCGTCTGTGACACGCTTCGTCTATTTGTATTTCACTCTTGTTTGTAACCTCATGGAATTATACATCAATATGGATAAATTGTCTTTCGTATATTTCATCATATTATTTTGGAAATTATATATATTTTTATTTGCATTTTCTGTTTCAATTAATGAATATTCGACTATAGGTTTAAATGGTATATTCTTAAACGTCATTTTCTAAACTTATTTCAATTTTTCTGTAGAATTTGAAAAAATATGAAAATTCGCTATATTCCAAAACTTTGATGTAATGAAACATAATATCTAAAATTAGTATATGATAGTCAGTATTATAATAAAAGTCATTAATACTAACACTTCTTGCTAATCTATACGTAATTTAAAAAAAATGTGTAGTATAACGCTAGAGTCCTTGCAATGAATTTTCATTAATTGCAGAAATAACGGAACTCTGTAAATTGACTTGTATCTATTTTAAAATAAATTACAGGGAGATCAATAAAGTAATAATTAATCAAGTGGAAAGATAATTATAGGTTAGTTAATGATATAAAAGTAAAATGTTTCAACGCACTTAGCGGCTTTAAATATTGTTGACATAGCAATAGCGGCAAGACGCAATAATGATTTTTTCTCCCATCGAAACTTTACCGTACGCTGAAACGCCACGTGTAGTTATGGCTAATTATGCCACGCGACCATGTCAATAGGCTCTAGTCGCGTTGCAAGTGCGTCTATATATCCAACGCAGAGCTCGGTGTGTTCGTTACACTTTCGACTGCGCTCGGCCTATTTAATTTCAAACGAATCATGACATCCCTTATCTGACACCGTTTATTCTGCAAATCGTAGCTCTCTTTATAACATACCCATTAAATCAGGATGACACCGTGAGGGCGCGTATAATTTCAAATGCGATGTAAAAAAATCAATTGCTTAATATAGTAGATTCATACACGTGTTCTGCTCTCGTTATGCTTACGTGGTGCCTGTTTACCACGCGTTCTATAACATTCGTTGTTCTATAGTCCATCGGAAGCCGCTTTCACGATAAGCGCCGCAGGTGTGAAAATAATTTTTATATTATTCCTTAAATTTATAATGATTATTAAGACTATTTTTTTTAGCTATCACGGTAGAGACATTGAACAAAATAAACTTGTGTAAAAATAAAATATTATCGTATTATTAGCAGATTATCTAATATTATAACCTTTGAATATTTTTAATCGGAGCAGGAATAGAAATTTAGTAGTTTTTTTTTTTCAAAGAATGGTTGACACAGGGAAGACAAGTGGCGTAACAATAGGAATATAAGTTATGAAATGATTTGTACGTTGAAAGAGACGAAAATTTAGGGGGTGGCGGCGGGATGTTCACACAGGGCGTCTAGAGATTCTATAGCCTTCCTCGCTCTCTCAGGCTTGCTTTCTAATTATTCCCCACAGACCGTAAGGGATGGCACGTAATTGGAGGGTGGACGAGGACGCATCGATCCTCCATTTCGAGGGAATCTCTCTTGGCGATTCGAAGAGAGAATGAGAGAAATGGTCCTAGCAAGAGCGAGACAGGAGGAGATAAAGAGAGAGAGAAGTCGGACGTTAGAGTTGGGGCGCGGATGAGCATCAGTCCGCAAAGAAAAGTGATAATGTCTTAAGCCGCGGGCACGATTTAACTTCTGATTTTGGTCGATCCTACAGTCTTCCTCTTCTTCCCTTGGTTGTGCGATAGCAGGCAATGAAGACACAGAGAAAGAGAGAGAGAGAGAGAGAGAGAGGGAGAGTGCATTGAAGTTCAACGTTCTAAACTTGGAGATCAAACTCTCTCCCTGTCTTTCTCTCTCCCTCTCTCTTTCTGCCCGTTCTCTTCTCTTTCGCCGCACTCGCGCGAGTGCGCAAGCCGCGGTCGGCGAGGAGTAGAGAGCGGAGGGTTTAAGGTTTAAGGGAAGCCTTCCTTAAGATCCCGGGGAGCAGTGAACTAAGCGCTGACGCTGATCCTTCTCTCTCTCTCTCTCCCTCTCTCGCTCTCTATCCCTTTCTCTCTGACTTACAATCTCTCTTTTGCTCTATCTTTTATATTATCTGTATCTTTTGCTTTTAGTTATAAGAAATTTCGTTTATCTAATTCAAGTTGTCCGCTAGGCTTTACGTAAATCGCGTGGCATAAATACGTGTGCGTAGCTTCAAGTTAAACTAAGTCCATGACTTGTCTCTATAAAGACAAGTCAAAAGTTATGATATGCATATTGTGTCAAAGTTGAGTTTTATCAAGCATAATAAGTATTACATAATTCACTTGCATTAAATTACTTGAATTAGCTTTAATTTTATCTGCTTGTACAAATTTAAGGAATGTGGGTAAAACTAGTCCAATATTATACAAATTTTATTGTAAAATAATTCAGTTAAGTTAAAAAAAAATTTCTGATTCACATATTACACATTCGAGTATATACAACCCTAATTTAAGTAAACGATAAAACGAATGCCGAAGGGTAGAACATGATTAATCTGATAGCAAACCTGTCGAAGTTAGGATAGTTTCATCAATTATTCACTATAACGCATGTTATTTCTTCAATGCATCTATAATCATTATGAATAGATTATTATTCTTAACTTATTACAGAATTTTCCGCATATTTTCAGCGAGAATAACGAGTAGCAAGTTTTCTTAAGATGCGGAAAAATTGACGATCGCTACATGGTCTTTGACACTATTCTCTTTTTTCTGCGAATCAATATAATAATAATAATAATAATATTTAACGGCGACGTGTAAGCCGCTTATGAAGACATTCGTTGTAGCATAGTGTTTGCATACGAACGATCGATGCAAGTCAAGGTCTATCGCATATTTCTCAGTTGGGCTTTTTAATGAAGACTTTATTTACAAAATAATAGATACTGAACATTTTTTGTTGTAAATTCCGCTACAGGGATACGAAATTTTGAAGAATGGACGGAAAAGGAACGATGATGGACGCACCTACAAGATTTGTCGAAACATAACCATAGGTGGCTGCACCGACTACAAGCATCATCTAGAAAGAAAATCTAGAGGGTGGTCCAAGGAAAGAGAGCCCAGACGGAGAGAGGGAAAAAGAGAGAGAGAGAGAGAGAGACAAAGAGGAAGAGGGAGAGAGTGAGAGAGAAAGAGATGTGAGATGGTGGGAGAGAAGCGAAATCGAGAGAGGAAGGGAGAGGAAAAGATGCATCCCATAAAGTAGAGGGACACGTCGAGGTGGTCGCGCAATGGTGTATGCATTCCAGGCTATGCGCCGTGAAGAGGGTAAAA
The DNA here is from genome assembly GCA_026168455.1 of Theocolax elegans. NCBI lineage: Eukaryota > Metazoa > Arthropoda > Insecta > Hymenoptera > Cerocephalidae > Theocolax > Theocolax elegans. The sequence goes on from CM047426.1 coordinate 30,406,723, forward strand.
AAGAGAGGGTGGAGTGGGCTGAGTAGGGGTGGGGGTGGGAATCGCTCGAGAGTCGACCTGCCTTCCTCCTTGCGGGCAGCGGCGACTTCCCCTTACATGCCGAAAGGACGAAGGAGGGCGCGAGGATCCGCGAGAAGGAGAGGGGCACCGACTAGCGGGGATATCATACGCGCGCGTCCTGCGGTGCTCGGGGGTGGACAGAGCACGGAGACCCGCCCCCCACTTTAACACAGCGAAGCAGAGCGCATCTGCTCGCGCACGGGAACCTCCCCTCCAGCGGTGTGCGCGCGCGCTCCTCGGGATAAGTTTCGCTCGTGCCACCCCCGTCTCCCGTGCGACTAACCACCCCTGAAGCGCCGTCACCCTTCGACATAGCACACAGTAGCTTTCGAGCGCGTTCTCGAGAAGGGCTAGGCCGCGCTACTCTGCGCACGTTCGGTAACAAACTTCGGCTCCAAGCGAAAAAGAAAGTCGTAGTTTTTGCGTTTTGGTACCGCGCCACCACCACCACCTCTGCTGCCGCTGCCGCTCTCCGTCTCTCTTGGGCTGTGCCGTCGGCGACGCGCGTGTTTGTGTTGTGCGCGTGCACCAAAACTTTTTTCGGTCTCCGTCTCTCTCTCTCTCTCTCTCTCTCTTTCCCTCTCTTTCTCTCCCATTCTCTCTCTCTCTCTCTCACTCTCACACACGCTCTTTCTCTCTTTTGGTCGGAGAATAAACTGAACATTGACGAGAATGATTGAACAGATAGTGAAACGGAACACACGACAAGTTTTGCGATGAATGTGCGATTGAATGGTACACTGTGCAGACGGAAACCAGAAAGGTGCTCATGAACTTAGTTATAAAAATTGGCAGTAACCCGCCGACGCACGGGAAGGAACAGATTGGATCGTCTCAGTCCTCCGCACAGGTGATTTTCACGAAGTCAAGAAATTACGAGCGCGTTAATTAAATCGTAAAAATTATTGCCGAATTCGCGAGCAGCGACACGAAATTTATATATTTTTAAATTTTGGGTAAATTTGACTATTCTGAAATTCTATAACTTTTACTCCTATTAAATTTGTACTTTACTTTTCTAATTATCTATCTGGAACACGCAGTTATTTTATTTGATAATATGACATAGTTAAAAAGATTAAAAAGACCCACTAGACCGATGAAGTTTAGTTACTTGCGACTCGTATCCAATATTCGTTATGCTCGCAGCTGGCTCGACGCGACGTTGTGAGACCCGTCTGTACGATCCTCTGGAATTTTTCTGTTCCAGGGTCGAACTCACCAGTGTACCGGGCGGCCAGAATGCGATGGCCCATCTCAAAAAACGCAAGCTGGAAGCAGAGTCGGCTGCCACGAAGCCGAAGCAGCAACAGCAACAGCTCACCACGTTGAGCGGTAAAAAGGGCCAGATCGGTGTGGCGCAGCCAAACGATATGGAAACGTCGGATGCGGTAGCGAAACGACGTAGGAAAAGTGTGCGCGACGATCAGAAATCAGGGATCGAGATTAACAGCGACTCCAACAAGAACATTCCTCTGCCTCAGAAGAAACGTGTATTTCCATCCGCGAATTCGGGCAGTCCTGCAAGGAAAACCAGCAAGAACAATTGCGAGGAACCAGAGGACGACGAGACTCTTATAAGAGAAACCGAGGCAGCACTCAAGAGCCTCTCCGGAAGTTGGGTTCCGGGTCCCCGAGGCTCGTTCTATCAGCGTGGTAATTCGGACGAGGATAGGTACGAGTCCAATTTTGAGAATTTGTTCGAGGAAAAGAAAGACAGCGCGAAAATGTCACCATCCTCTATATCGCAATCTTCAACGACGAGCAACGAGACCGGATGTTCCTTAAAAGACGTTATCACGTTGCGAGGACAACAAGATCGATCCGCGAGGTACCAGCAACAATCAAATAAACACGTAGATTATAAGCAATACAATGGAGGCAAAGTAAAAAAAGAAGACAACGAAAACGGTATGTGTCAGGACGGTCAAAATCAGGGCGACGTAGCGAAAAGATTGGGAATCAATAGATCAATTGCGTACAAAGAGAAAACAGATTCTCAGGGTCGTGTAGCGGACAAGTACTCGCGATACGATCCCCCCGACTTCAACGAGCTCGTCGACGAGTCCTCGAACGAGTTGGAGATCGATATGTCGGACCCGGCAGCCGATAGGACCGAACACGAGCAGCAACTGCAAAGCGAACACCTGAATAAGGATAGAATGTGCAAAAGTAACTCACCGAGCACTAATAAGCAGCAACAACAACAACAACAGCAACAGCAGCAGCAACAACACCAGGCAAACGTATACAGTAGCTACCAAAGAGCTTACTCGGACGGGCTGAAAGTCAATTCGTCGTCTTCGTCACCAGTTGGATCGTCGTTCTCGGTAACATCGGCGTTCAGGCCACCAAACACCGATCATTCGAAAGGAGTGAACCGCGGCGTACCTCCGTCCATCGTTGGAGCATCAACGTCGATCCCGCCGTTGGGCCCGTACCCGGCGGCAGCCACGTTCGTCGGGTACCCGTCACCCGGGCCAGCGATGCCCGTGCCTCAGCCAGTAGCAGGTATTTCTCCGCCGGTCGACGAGAAGCACGGCTCGACCGTCTCTCTTCTGCAGTTGAAGTCTCCCAAAGAAGAGTCGATGCCGCCGATGCAGCGAAGCGACGTACCCATAAACCCCATAACCACTCCTGGTAAGACGAGCACGAGTCAAGGGCTAGCGCCGATTGGTAGCCCAGACGCCAATTCGAAACAGTACACGATCCTCCAGCCCGCGGGGGTTGGTTCCCGAGCGGCCAGCGCTATTCAAGACATTGCTCGGGAGGGTGTAGTCAGCGTGGCCGCAATCAGTAACACGAACAACAATGGTCCCGGGACGCCCAGTAGTTGTAACGGGAACGCCGGGAGTACCAATAGCAAAGCAACCGGCGGTAACGGTAGCGGTAGCGGTGCCACCGGGAACGGATCGACCGCTGGTTGCGCGGCTACTGCGAGCAACAACGGTAACGTGAACAATAGTATCGCGATAACGACTATGACGACGACGGCTACGACGACGAGTTCATCCGCGATCGGAGACATATCCACGATCTCGATAGCTAATCAGCAAGATAACGGCATGAAAATGGCTGATCGGCCGGGTTCCTTTGACGGCACCAGACCTCCAATGTCCATGTCACCCTCCAGTCTCGGAAGGGGTAAGTTTCTAAAGAGACATTTCTTTGCAAACTAGTATCCGCGAGGTTTAGATTACTTACACCAAATCGCCTAGAGTTCCGGTAAACTAAACGTTGCAATGTAAAGAGTTATGTCATAGTATAGTAGTTGACGATAGATAATGCGCTTAGATTATTTAATTGTCCTCTTTGAATTAAGTTATTTGATATGTAAACGATAATACTACGCGTCAAAGTATCATACCGTCGTGCGTTACGTTCCGTCGTGGCTATTATTATTGCATATAGGTCAGGGATACAGGGATACGATACCATTCCGATTATCGTGATTCGTCTATAAAAATTTGCACACCGCTCCGTTAGGGAAAGTAGGGTTGCTTCTCTTACTGCGTTTCCACTTGGCGAAAGGGGGATAAAAGGAATTTTCGGCTCGGTATTGCTATCCTGCTTATGCGTTTCTCTCTTTCTTGCGTTTTCTCTATAAAGCTAGGGGAGTTATACGAGGGCAGAAAATCAATAATTACGAACAGAGGGGTGATGACTCAAATGCGAAATCAAGGTCTCTTTACGGGGACTTATTTTGTCTTCGGGGCTAACTACAGGTTACGTATCTATAATCATTAAACTGCTAAGAATTGTTAATCATCGTTATTACTCCTTATAGTTGCCGTGTGTCTTCTACGAATTTTGTCAGAAATTTGCCAAGGTAAACGTGATTTAGTCTACACGTGCCGTTCTTTCATTTCTTTTAAACTGGACTAATTCACATCCGTTTTAATTGTCAAATTCTTTAAATTAAAATAAACGTATCTTACGTCTTACTTAAGCTTTGTAATCGATAGTAACAAATACTGTAAAAATAATAATGCTTCGAATGCTTTTGCACATTTGGTGTATACATTTGCAAACTAGATTGTAGATTTGTATTCATCTGATACGATTAATTAAATAAAATGATTCGAAGCTTAGTAAACGTAGTTGGTCAAGATAGTTGGATAGAAACAGTGCGGTATCCCCCAAAGTGATGGGTGCGAAAGAAGAGGACGACCCGTCGGACAGTTAAATATCAGACTGTGAGCGCAATCCGAGGGAGAACCGGGGGCGGCGACAGGTGGAATTTGAGTGCATTCCCGGGATCTTAGTGCCTTAGTGTGACACGGTGCGTCGGGTTCGGTAGAAATTTGGGGTTGATATCGCATCATACGTATAAGCCGCAGCTGTCAGCGGCTGGAAACGTGACTAGCATGCCTTCCACTCGAAGCCACCTTATTACCGAGGCTGTGCGTCCCTGCCTTTCCTCATTATCCCCTTAACGTTTCTCCCCTACTACCGTTTGCCCGGAGCAGACTTCGCGACTGAGAAAGAGAGGAGATCGAGTAAACGGGGGTGGACCATTTCAAAAATTCAATTTCCGCAGTCCCTTATCCAGCATGGTGTACATCAACCGACTGAACAAACGAAAGAATTTCGCATCAACCCCGCAACCCGGAGACCGATAGAATTGATTCTTGCTTTATAGTGGTAAGCACCGTTCCGATTTCATGTGGCTTATCTTCCAAATGTTAATACGCTATTTTATCCAGTTAATTCAACTCTAACAATCAAGTGCTCGCTATAAAATATGAAAAATCGGTGCTTCATAAATATTTCTTAAATATTATACGTGTCGATGAATAGACACCGCGCGCGATACACGATATCAAAAATTAATATCGTTTTTCTGTATGACACGGGCAATAACAATTTTCGTCGATTGTTCCGAGCGGTATAGCACACAAGTAATGTAAATAGTTGACAATGAAGCAAACAAACACGGTTCCCTAGTATATACACCAGTATAATAATCTATATATAAACGAGAGTACATCGGGGAAAAACGAAAGCGTAAACGACAATTTTTTAAATCACGGAAATCCGGTGTTTTTCGTGACAGGTAACGTTTGATTTTATGGGTCGTCGCAAGCTCTCGGCTCTGTGCTCCCTTTCTCCCTGGCTCCTTCTCTCTTTTCTCATTTTTACCCGTATGACCCTCTCTTTTTCTTGAAGCGTGTTGACACGCCATAAAACGGCTATCGGGAAATCCAGCGGCCGCAAAAACGCACCGCCCCTCTGTGCCGGCCGGCACCGTTTGACGGCTTCTACCGCGCGCTAATAAAAAATAAACTACCCTGTAACTCAATTTTACGCTGCCTATGCACTCGGCCGTTCATATATATAAAATACCTTACCTTACTTTTTCACGACCACCATATAATAGCCAACCGCTAAGAGGTCATTCGTCGTTGTTACACGTGTGTCTTCAATGCTGATTTCACGATGTATATTGATTAATCTACTTGTGCTAATTAGAGGGATGTACGATAATAGTAATACTGTGCTCAAAACATCTAATAAATTATACCACTATTTAATATTTTTGACTTGGGTATAATTAACTAATAAGCATTCAATTCTTCTCTTTATAGGATTTACACTTGAAATATTAATTCTTAAACATTTGGATACGACACTAAATACTATTAATAATTTTATACTTACTTTTCTTAAATACTAATATTAACAATGCACATCAGAACATTATTACGCACAACGCAATCACGGCTCTAACTTTGATTTTGATAACTCTTTTATTTTTATGTATATATGCAAAATAACTGTTGCTATTTTAAGAATAGAACGACAATCACACTAACGTTGAAGCTATAATAAATAAGACATAAAACAAGATATACATTACAAAAATTAGTTAAAGATATGATGAACTAATTGAGATAACTTGAAAAACAATATTTGCATTTTATATCTCGTATAATAATTAGAATATTCTAAGAATACAATAATCCATTGTTATATTTTTTATTAATCAAATGATTTAGAATAAATTTTTTAATAAAAACGTATTTTTTTTCGTAATACTTGAGTTATTGTAACGTTGTATTAATGTTATACCCAATAAAATTTATTGGGTCGTAAAAATTAATGACACGCCCATACGACACGTACATATAAAATCACACGAGTAAATATAATATTACTACATATTCTACTGTTCACAATATTATCGTAATAACGTTAAACTTAATTAAAGTATTTATAAAACCGAACATTCTGAACATAAAGAAAAAGGAAATGCTAATTTTACGTGGTGTGCATATCGCATATAAACAAACGCTTAAGCTAATATAAAAAATTATGACAGTTTCTCGCGATAGAAATAATAACATCAAAATTATAAACGTGGGACTGTATTCCATAAGACAGGCGAACAAGGGTCGCGGATATACGTAGGAACGAATGCTCCTCTATTTATTACACGTGTGCAACGAGAAGTATGAATAAAACAATCACGGTGTTTTCGTACACCTCGACGAGGCTCGTCGTCTAACCCTCCCGCGAAACAGCTACAAAATAACACAATTACACACTCACCTCCACCCTCGTACCCAGAGCGTTCTAACCCTAGTGATGATACCCCTTTTCCCTCATCCCTTCCTTCTTCTTTTTTCTTCTTTTTTCTTGCTCACCCCAAGGTTTTTTCTCGTTCTTCCCGAGAGCCGTGTCTTTTTTCTCTCTGTTTAGCGTTTGCTCAAGCTCGCTTTGCGGAAAAAAGGTCTGCGCTGCTCGTTACAAGTCCATTCAAACGTCCACAAAAGAGAGGGCAGGCGCGTGCCACGGCATTAAACCCCCTCGTGGCTGACCGGAAGCAGGCCCGACGCGTGCCGCTCAAGCTTGCGCACTTCCCGGTTGCGCTTTTAAACTCGTGACTGTTGGTTAATTAATTGGCGCTCGCTCGTGCCCGGTAATTCGATCCCTTCCGTTTATTTGGACACTGTGACCTTCATCCTCTTCTTCTTTATTTTATACGAGCTTTTTTCGTTTGCGTTTCTTTAATCCCCAACCTCGCGCGCTCGGACTTCGAACGGTTTCAAACGAACGAACATTTTTTCGAAAGCACCGACAACTCCGAGTTCCTTTGAGAAAAGGATACTGATGGAGTAAAGGCTAATCTAATTAATACGATTGCGTAAAGGCTAATTACAAATCCCGTTTCGTATAAAGATAGTTAGTTGCGAGTGCTTTCGTATCTTTAATAGAGAGTGTTACAACCGGAGGTTCCAAACTTCTTTGTTACATCGCGTATAACCTGTGCACAAGTTGAAAATTAAGTTCTTCGTACAATGTTGTTTCAAATTCTCTAACAGTTGAATACAGTGAATAGCTAATACTTAAATTCCATTAAATTGAATTAATGTTTATAAAGTCTTGTATGAAAAATAAAGTGAACCGGCGGCGTAGACCTGGTCTTAATCCAAAGATAAAAGGTTCACCGGATTTTTCGCGTATAAGAAGAGACAAATAAATCACTTGAATCTTCAGAGTGAAATGCTGACTTTCCCTTGTTTATCTAATGTTGGTCAGAAATGTATTAAAATTGAAAATCAGATTGAAATTTTTACTATGCTGGATGATAACTTTTCACTAACGAAGACGGTTTTCAGGCTTATATCCGTTTCAGAATTTTTACCGTGTTAACACTATCATTTTCATGCAGACAATTTAGATACTCTTTTATAACATTTTTCTTTCCGTCTAACAACTTAGAATATTACATAGGGTACGAATAAAATATAAATAAATTGTAGCAATTAGAAATAGTTGTCTTAAACGTTACTTTAACATAAACTTTTTTTCTGGAGATACACCAAAGTAATCTTTTATTTATAATAATTTTGCCGATAGTAATTTTATATCAATTTACTTTTTATATGTTTATGTGGCATCGGTGATAGAATTTAGACCATAACAAGCTTTTAATTATATAATTTAGTACTGCAAAAAGATGATACACAGTAACGGTGATTTAACCTAATTTCAAAATATTCTCTTTATATATGAATTAAAGTATCAAAAGTTATAGTTATTTGAAGGTAGCTAAATGTATATAGTAAATGTAGTAAAAAGGAGGTTGATTTGTGCGTAGGTCGTCGCTTTCAATGGCTTATAGGGGAATTGGGTGGTAGGTTCCATAGTGATGCTCTAAATAAAGCATACCGCTAATGACGTCACGTATCGTAATCCAATTTACGGGTCGGTCGTAGTGTGTTCGTTTGCTCTCTCTTTTTTGGTAAAAAGAGAAGAAAGGTCGAACGAAAAAGGCATCGAAGCTGGATCGAGTCTCGAAGACGCGAAATGACGGGCTGATGAAGTTTCTCTTGAAGCAAGCGTCGTTGGTGTCCGATACGGGCCGACCGACGGCAGGGGATCAGAACCAGAGGGATTAGTACATGGCAAAGTTTATAAAAGTGCGCTATACCCGCTCGCCTCCTTCATTGCCTCCCTCGTCTCGTGAGCCCCCTAGCTATATAGCTTTTGGTACGTCCAAAACTCGACGCTTCCCCTTCGATATTTTCGCTGACTTGATTTGAAATATCCTTCGAGCGGGCGTCTCGCACGGACCGAGTTTGACTCTTCGTCCTTCCATCATCTTACGCTCGTAGATACACGTGATGAACGTACATATACTGGATAAATGGATGAGCCGAAACTGGAACTCGCGCCGAAACCTGCGCTTCTGTAGGCGTGGCTCATGCTAGAAAATTACGCTTAATCCTTGATGTTACGAAAGCTTATTAGACCTTGGTGTTTGATTACGTTTTGATGTAAATCGACCGAGAAGTTATAAGCGTTGTTTTCGGATCACGCTTCAAGAATACATTTTACCCAATCAAATATATTACCTTTAACGTTAGCTTTACTATTATTTGTATATCCGTACAAACTAACTTTATTTCTTTATTTTGAAGGAATCGTGCATTATTTTTAATACTGAAATTGAAATGCGAACCACTTAATATTCGAAACAACCGAGTATGTACCGGTGCAGAAAAACATCATTAGCAGTATCGATTCCTTCAAGATTTCGTTACATGCACATTAGGCTAAAAGTAAAACAAATAGAAGTAAACCGAAAAGTTTAGTTTTTCGTGTCCCACGTCAGTTTAACAAGCTCATCTCGCGGTGTGTGTGTGTGTGTATATATACGACACTGCGGCAAACGGAGGACGAATGAGCAAAAGAAGGGGGGATCGTTCTTCTTTGTTTTGTGGGCGGTTATGTGTCGACCGCGCTTCTACGCTAATCTCACATGGCTTAGACACGGTCCCGCACTTAAATCCCGTGGGCCATTCACGAATTCGTGCACGGGCACAATGGCCGAAATCTTTGGCCGACCGCACGCAATCCTTTCCGCGATCCCTGAATCCTGGAGCTTGCCTTTTCAAATGTGTCAGGTGTATATACGCGTACATTGCCATTAGTGGATAGCTGGAATCCCCTAGTCTAATTAATCAATCGTGAGGACAGTAATTGCCTGACACGATCATGCTTCTCTAGCTTATACTCTTCTCCTGATTTCGTATTGAGTTATATTTAAATGTAATGTAGATAATGTATACTCAGCTATTGAATATAAGTTACAATCGAAACTTTTACTTATATACTGACTCTTTATTTTAAGATTACTATGTGATATATTAGTGAAATAACGCAATTGTATAATATTTTATTAATATTACGTATCTTACCTAATTAAGTCACTATCCTATTAATAATTGCCATTTCATCAATAATTATACGGTATAATGTTATATTAATGACGAAAGAGATATCTTTAGTATACTTCGAATAGAGACTGCATTTCGTATAATGTCGGTAAAAATATCAATTAATAAATGCAAATAGATTTTCGGACCGGGAATTGCAGCCGGAATTCCAAGTAATATCTTTTTGTATTCGTTCGTTTTCGACCGGTAGATTGACTTTGTACACATGATCCCCTTGACGTTTAATGGGAATCGAATTGGTTTACTGACCGGAGGTCCGAGCTCCCACGCGAGCCACCGAAAATTCATATAAATTGCAAGTAGAGACGGCGATTATTGATAGGAATTGACATACAACACGTGCGAACACTCGTGCGAAGTGGGTCCCTCTCACCGTACACTGATGTACAGCGCGAGAGGGAAACAGAGCGAACTGTGCTTAATGGACTAAAGGCAGCGGCCACGGGGGTGGTTTGATTTGTTACAGAGGGCAACAAGTGCCCGACCCCCGGGTGCACGGGCCAGGGTCACGTGACTGGACTCTACTCGCACCACCGCAGGTAAGTAATTATCGTTGAATTAACTGCCTACCTGCACTGCACGTTTCTCTCCTCCTCGTCGATTAGGTTAATGCCGATTCGCGCTAGCCTCCAATCTTGAATATATCTAAGGCCTCTTTTGATCATCAAATTAATAATTACGCTTTACGTTAACCTCAATTTTATTATTCCCTTTTCCTATTATAGCAAATGTAAAATATGCAATATGATCGATTAATGTAAAGCTAGAATTTAATATATATAAATTAATGATTGATGATATGAAAGTCGATATGGAGTATTTTCTTCGCGATACTACAATCGTGATAACAAATCCAATGATATTGAAATTAAAATAATTAAATTATTATTAATAAAAAAAAGTATTATAATAATAGTGATAAAATTATCTTGATTTAAAAAACAACGACTATGGAGATCAATTTTAATTTTTTGGGATAATCTGGAAATTCTTTCGCATTACTAAAATACTAATTTTATGTAATAAAATAAGAAAATTTTTGTTTTTTTTTGTTAAAGCTGATATAGTTATTCAATCTTTCTAAGTATATATACATCTGAAATGTAGTCGCATTTAACATGTGTCTTTTTCCTTTTGCAGCTTGTCCGGCTGTCCGCGCAAAGATAAACTAACTCCAGAAAGTGAGTATCTTAACGTTGCTTTAATCAACACTTGCGTTATTACGGAATGAAATATACATAGTGCATTTTCTTTACAACACACAAACGTTGGACTCTTTTTTTTATTACTATTATTTTTATACCTTAAGGAGAGAAAATGACACACTTAACTGTTTTTTGACGTTACTACACGCGTGATGGCGCACAGCTTTGATGTTAATTATATTTTAACCATCATTGTCGCTTTACACCAAACGTAAGCTTAATATGTATATTCATCAAAGTGTAACTGTATACATTTTGTCTGTATAGGCTACTTGGCCAATAGGCTCAGGAGACAGTGAAAACGTAGTCACATTTCTCTCCCTATAAAACGACAATGTCACGCGTGTGCGCCCGTGTTTATGTACGTGTGTGTGCGTATGTGTGTGAGTCTGCGTGTGTGTACATTTTCCTTTTTTTTTATGTTTTTGTTTACAAATAATCTTTGTGCTTTTTGTTAGCGGGGTAGAGAGCTTTATTTACTGCGTTCACTTCTATTTAATTTAGTTTATTCAATTATTTTTGTAGTTTTCAATTAGTAGAGAATTATCACCACACTTGACTTGGTTATGTTGCCATATATATAAATATTATACTTTAGAGAACTCGAGACCCCGAGACACGGGTGAAGAGACCCCGATTGGCGGCATGCGCCCACGCCAGAATCAAAAGTAAGGATCTCTCTGCGTTTGAGTATAATACAGCGCTGGCAAATTCATCAAAACTTTGCGGTTCGCTTGTACGTTCGTTTCGTTCGTTTGTTGATTACTTTTCAAATTTAATGCTACATGGAGAACGAAGATTCTTTTCGCCGTTTTGCATATACGTGCAGACATGCATTACTTTCTTAGACAAGTTTATCATTTTTTGTATTTACGTAACTATAACCATAATTATTTTGTTGATACATTACATATTGTGCTATTTAAGTTTCCTTGTCTAGACTTTTCATTTTTATCCGCTAATTGAGTTTCGAAATAATTCACAAGTTTATCTTTGTGTTTTATTCAACAGAAATCAAAATATAAAACGAAAATGTTAATGTTTATTTAAAAAATGATAAAAACATATTTATTTTGAATAATTAAATGAATCACGCATGTTAAACTCAAATATTAATAATAATATTAATTAATTACGTGACATCTTGAAGGTGTAAAGCAAACTTTTAACGTCTTAAACTTTTTCACAAAATTATTTTCTAACTTCCAATATTACTTAGATAACTAAGTATTAAATTAGAATTAATAATGTATCAGAATAATCTTTGAACTCGCGTAATATTTGTACTTTTGAATATTTAGCGTACTAACGATATTGTACACTGTCAAATGATCTAATCTTATGCAGGTCTCACCACTAACACAAAATATTACAGTTTATTGTATTGTGTCTAATTTTTTCTCTGAATTGATTGTATATTTTCTTGTATTTTTTTTTCTCTCTACCCGCTCAGTATTATATTTAATTATTGTACGTTTATCCGATAAATTTGTGTTCCATCCGTGACGTTGTTTAATACCCTTGTTTTATATTGTTTATTTTACGTTACTTATCTACTTTACTTATAATTATTATATTTTGTCACTCACTATTTTTATTACTCTTCACCTCGTTCTCCGTGAATATTTGAAAATAATTCACTTATTTTGAAGATATGGGTGCTCCTATTCAAGCAATAGAAGCACTCGTGTAATCAATATAGTCAAACTATAAAATCATTTTAAAACAAAATAAACGCACCTGATTATACTCAAAATTGTAAACGAATGACAAGAAAGAGATTCGCAGTGGAATTTAGCCTATCTGTGCGCGCGAATCATTATTGTAAAATGTCGGACGTGTCCATGTATAACCTCGCAAACACGTGTCTGGGTTCTCGCAGTTCTGGCGATGCATGAGACTATTTTGAAATGTCCGACGCCTGGTTGCAACGGCCGAGGCCATGTCAGCTCCAATCGGAACACTCATAGGAGCCTATCCGGATGTCCCATTGCCGCGGCCAATAAACAGGCCGCTCGCGAGGCGCGACACAAGGCTCAAGGTAAGGCTATGCCGTCGGAATAAATGCGGAAATTTCCATCGAAAGCTAAGCCTCAACATTGATATTTCACTCTCGTTTCCCCCTTTTTGTTCAATATTGAACGTTACACAAAAGCTAGTATGTTTAGCTGCGTAAGATAATATGTAGCACTTGCTTAAGGCCATTATTTTTAGAGAGTTCACTCCGTGATATGATACTTCTAAATACCTTGCGTAAAGTTATTTACTTATAAATTTTCCGAGTTTTATGGTTACTCTTTGTACTTCTTTTCGGGAACTATGTAGCATTTCACTCAAGGTATTTATGCAAGTAAAACTCGTACAAACGATTTTCATTAATATTGTCTATCACAAAAGTGTAAATTTTAATCGTATTTCTTGTACGACTAAATAAGCCATTAGTATCAATTAATCGATTTTATAAGCTTATAGTTATGCTATTTCATATAGTTACGTACTTTTTATAGATTCACAATAACATAAATATGTTTGCCTACAAATTTGCTTTTAGGTGTTAATTATATTAACAATTTCATTAATAAGTTTACGTACACACGAGTAAAAAATCAATGAAGTATGTAGGACGGTTACAGATTGTTAAAATATATTTACCTTATATAAATTGTGTAGTATTTTCAAAGCATATTTATACGTAAATTTTTTAAATTGCATCAAGAAATCTAATATATTTCATTGATATAAATACTTCGTATTGTAAAGTAGGTTAATCTTCATTTTTAATTTAAGTACAGTCACAATAGTCATAAGAAATAAATTTAAATTAACTTTAAACGTAATTTTTGCATCAGTGTCAGGTATACCTCCGGAATATATAAGCACAAATCTTCTGCCACCGTCTATGGACAGCAAGCTGTACTCGCAGTACGGATCAGCATCGCAGCAAGACACAAAGCCGGTAGTGCCCTCGCCTACGTACGATTACTACGCGGCGACAAAAGCTGCGGGTATCAACATCAAGCCACCGAAAACACCCGAAGAGAACAATTCATCTCGCAACTCAACTAACAAAGTAGTCGTTCCAAAAACGGAAAACACCTCGAGCTCAGCAAGCTGCTGTAGCGGTGGGCTTCCAAATCGGCAAAGTACGACGCAGGAATTGCTAGTACCTAAAACAGAAGACTCTGCACCGTGTAGAGTAGGTCAAAATTCGCCACCTCCGCCACCTCCTCCGCCCAACTTACGTCAAACGTCGGCGTACGACTCGTATCTCAATCAGGACTCGAACTCATCGTCGATGTCGTCGATGGAGGCGATGGGTGGTGGGTCGAGAAGCGGCTCTTTGGCTGGTACGATACACCATCCGAGCCAGCAGCCCCAGCAGCCATCGCAACAGCAACAACACCCCTCGGCTCATCACGTACTGCCAATGCAACCAGCGGTAGCGTATCCCATGCCAATGGTAGAGGACACGAGGATGAGCCATCAAATGGCTCAGCGCTCACCGTACGAATCGTCAATGATGGCGGCAGCAGCGGCTGCAGCTGCTGCAGCGGGCACAAACGCCAACGAGGACATGTACTCCCATCAGAGATCCGCCGAACACGCGCGAGCCGGATACATGCAGCACCCAGGAGCGACAAACATTGCCAGGCCCGTGGTCACTTATTCGAATGAAATAGCAGCAGCGAGAGGCTACGAGAACGCAGTCGCGAGCGCAGCGAATCACCGACCCTACGACCCTGGCACCGCGTCCGCGTACGATAGGTACGACACTCAAACGTGTGCGCCTCTACCACCTCAGCAACAACCACCTCCGCAACAGCAGCAAGCCCAACAACAGCAGCTACACTCGCGGGCGAACATGTATTATTTAGGACAAACTGGGATGACGCCCGAGGAGCAAGAAAGGGTGTACCATCAGGAAGCTGCTGCTGCGGCACAGCAGCATCAGATGGCCATGGCTGCTGCTACGGTTGCTGGAATGATGAAAACCGAGGATGGTAAGTTTCGTTGTATCTTTATCGTCCCATCTTTATTTCGCAATGCATCTTGAATCAGTAGGCGGATTCGATTTTCAATTATACCTAAATATTAGATAAATCATCCACACCTTTTTTTAACAAAGTGAATAACAAATAATTATTATCTACAAGAGTAAAATCGATACGTTTTGTAATAAAGAAAATGATTAATTATAATTGGTGTAAACATAATTCGTTGATCTTTAAGGTGTAATGAGTAGAGATAATTGATGGTTTAAATTTGATACGATTTTACATTTGCAAAAAAAGATATTTAAAAAGTAGAAACACACAAGTAAAATATTTAAATCGCTTATTCCTACATGACGCATAGAGCAAGTCTGACTTAATCACTTAATAGTTTTATAATTTCTTTTTAAAACTGTGATGATTTATCCTATGTAGATACAGAACACTATTATCTAGACGGTAACGAGGTTATTAGCTGTGATAAACTAAAGCGTGTCTCGCTTAAAGGCAAGTAAAAAATAGAATTATATAAATAAATGTACGACACATTAAAAATTTATAATCACTAAATTAGAACATTTTAGTAAATAAATAATTATTTATTTAAACATGAAAGTATAAATATTTATTAGTGATTCAAAAATATTAAATTTCATTTTTAATAAATAAATAATGATTTAATATACCAATAGTTGCAAATGTAAATTTAGTACGCTTGTATTTGAATCTATTGAGAATAAAAATGTAGAAATTAAAAATCACACCGAATCGTACATACAATAAATCAAACAATAATTTGGATAAATAAACGTTTTATTTACCGTACACAGTGAAATGTGTGACCGTTGCGCAAGTTCAACAAATGCAAAAACCTAGTGGGCCACCAACGTCACCCGGCGGATCGGTTATGGATTTATCTACTTCAAGCGTCACGTCAACCAGTCCACAGGTGAATTTATTTTAGTTAGACTAGTAAAATTTTTAGTAAACAACGTACGCGACTAAACTTATCTAAATTATTTAAATATTATACAATCATAGTATATGAATTCGTACTTTAATTGATATTTTCGTTTAAAAAGCGTACTGTATATATTAAAGAGTATTTTTATTTTTGAACTATAATAAATCACAAATAATTGCTTGCGTCGATTTTCATGAATTTCGACCTAGAATGGATTATATATTCGAAGCCGGCGTTAACTGAAATTATTCTATTATACGGCAGGCACCACCCTACGGATCGAATAGTCTCAGTCCACAGTACGGTGGCGGGCAAACCGTTGGTGGTAGCCCTCAAGCTGCAGCCAGTCCGCACCTAACGGCGAGCCCCCAAGTACCCAGTCCCCAAGGCCAAACCCTCGACCTCAGCGTGAACAGACTGCACAGGTAACGCTCGCGGCGCCTGTTTCTGCGCTTCCCCAGAAATCATCGCCACCTAATTAATTTAGTGTTTACAGACAAAACTTCCTATCAAATCATGACTGTTTTAACTTTTCATTAACATTATTATTAATTACATTTTCAATCTCACCAATCCTGCTATCTATCTGCTCAAACATCATGCATTATATAGTGAAAAGATTTTAATAATCGAATGTAATTGATCTGTAGTACCGATCAATTGTTCAAAAATGTATTAAAATTTACATTAAAGTGCGTGTATTTTATTTGAAGTTCAATAGTTCATAACTTTAAAAACATAAATCGTACACATTAAAAAAACAGCTAATGAAAAGATATTTCATTATATTTCGATGAGCGCATTAAAGATCTTATTCAACAATCCATGTAATAAAGGCAACAGATTGTAATGAAGGAGAATAATAATCTTTCAGTTTATGTGGAAAAGAGAGCGGTCATGCATTAGAGTAGTATTAGGAGCATTACTTTTCTTAATATATATCAACGACTTTCTTCAGTGTAAAAATATTTCAAATTCATGATTTTTTATAGTACTCCCTTAATTTATATACTCTCTCGTCCTAACAGCTTATCTAAATGAAGGAGATTAACTTAATTATAAAGAATGCATATAAATATTATTTGATTAAACATTTTCAAAATTAAAACATTAATATTTAGGAGCAGGTAATATAGTTCTTCTCTAAATTTTGATTCTATTAAAAAAGCCACAATCTCTGGCACTCACATCTTTTATGTAACAGTGGTAAAAAACTTTGTATGGATCAATTCTGCAATACTCTTCGGTACCATAAACATACTCTCACAAGGTCTCGTATACTCTACGTACTCTAAGTTTCTACACAAATTATTAATTATTAATTACCTAATTACCTTTGCACTGTACAATTACTGAACTTTTATTTTATTTCTTAAGTGTATTGTAATTTTATTACGCATAAGAATTATGTCTTCCAAATCCAGATCAATATAAATCAATGTTAACTTATTCAAGTATGATCAAATTTCGTTTCATATGTTTCTTGTACGATTTTTGCTTTCGATCTCATGAACTGTGAAATTTCAAATAAAACTCGTAAGCATTACTATATTTATATGTATCTAATAACAATTAAATATAAATATTATTATAAAAAAGTTGACCTGGTTTTCCAGTACTCTGGAATATGTCTATAACGCAGAGAAACTGTATTAATTCAAAATTCATCATGTCGTTGTAGTTATTTTATTATAATTTTTTAATGAAAAATCTGTATTATTCGAATGTTATGCGTAGCGGAGCCCCGAGTCCGCAGTATTCTACGGCACACGGTGAAGGCGTACCAGTTCCAGTGGGTCCCGGGTTCACGGCTCCACGACCAATCGAAGAACAAACCGAACCCGTCGATTTCTCCACGGCAAACGAACCAGTCAACTTTAGTGGTGGCATCAGGCCTGTACCGGGCTTTCCACCACCGGGTGTACACGCCGCTGCTTACAGCCGGGAAAGTACCCCCGACAGTGGTGGATCTCACTATATGGACGCTTATCGAGACCCTACTGGTAAATTTCTTTCAAGCACTTAGATTTTATATAACGATAACTATTTGTTTGCGGTTATGAAAAAAAGCAACGATACTATATTATTCATTGATATAAATAGCAGACAATTTGATAATTTAAAATATAAAGAGAGTTAAATTGACAAACAAATTGAATGAAATACTGACACTTTTTTGCGATTGGTATCAATTTCAGTAGATATTTGCAGAAGAAACAACATTGTTTTACTCATTTAGATTGATAGACTGATATGAAAATATAATATTCATACTTATTTGCTTGATAAAATAAAAACTCCTCTTTACTTACTACGGTATAAATAATATGACGTACAAAGTAAAACTGCTCCATCGTACATAAAAAGGATGTGTGTGAAAAAATAAGAGTAACAATCGAGGTAGTATAGAAGCGAATCAAATATGCTTGTGGTAAAAACACGATTTTAGTATGCGTAACTATATATACAGTTGTGTGTTTGGGTTATACACGTTCGGGTTCTCGGCAATAACTAGCAGGGTAGTATATTACGTTGGCCCACATTTACGAGGTATGCGATGGAGAATGACGAAGCGAGCGTCGAACCGATGATGAAAAGCTCGCTTTCGAGAAATGCACAGCACAGAGGCTTGGTCTTTTCCCTCCACGGGAACGCTATAAATTTGCGCGAGACACGTTCCAGTCGAAATGAATACATTGTCGGGTAGCGTGTCATTACATTGGACGACGCGGTTCGCGAGCGGAATACGCGGCTGAGCGACAGAGTGAGAGAGCGAAAGAGGGAGAGAGAGAGAGAGAGAGAGAGAGAGAGAATAAGAGCGAGAGGCCGTATATGCATATAACCCACGAGGCGATATATCGGAATAGAACAAAGACCGGCGTTCTCCCCCGAGGCGTACGTGCGCATTTACAACTGCCGAATAAAAATTCGCCAGGCCTCCGGTTTTTCTCGTTCTCATTTTGTCTCGATTCGCCCGGCGGTATACCTTCGGCGCTTCCTATACAACCGCCTCGTCCCCCTTCTCGCTTTTTCTCCCTACCCACTTCCCCGAGTCCCGTAACCCGAGTCCCGAGCGTCCGCGTACACTGCCCATTGTTAATTATCAATATTTCGCGTACACCCGACAGACTGCAAAAGTCCGACAGCAGCGTTTCTCTTTCTCTCTCTCTCTCTCTCTCTCTCTCTCTCTCTCTCTCTCTCCCTCTCTACCTCCCTCTCTACCACCCTCCCACGCCCGTTTCGCTCTCTTCTGTGCGAGTGACGCTGGGGAGTAGTTATTGAAATTGAAACATACGGATGCCGACGCGTCGCGATGTGTAATATACCCTCCGATCTGCAGGTCTCTGTTTTTTGGTGGCTTGATATTCGCCACCCTACGAATGTCCACTGATACGTGAACCGCTTCTACCAAGAGACGACTATTCTTCTTGTCAAATAAATATAAACTTAACGCCGGTTAATCAATTACTTCGTAAACTTACCGACAATGCCTATATTATTTATCGCAGTTGATACCTAATTGTTTATCAATTACTTACTTTGTACATCGAGGTATATTGAGTTATCAGCTAATCAGAGAGTATACTTCATCGAAGCTTCAACATTAACAAACATACTCAGTATAGCAATTAACTAATTAATTTATTAAATGGTACATATACGCTACATCATTTTACGGGGAAATCATGGAAACAAATATTTGGGTAATTGTTGGAGTACAAGAACTGTAGTTTAAATGTGACATTTGTAAAATGACATTGCAATTTCTTATATATTCACAGAAATCATTACAACTATATATACCTATATTATAAAGTTACAAAGTTATGCGAACAGTTTAAAAGCGAGTAAAGCAAAGAACTTTCGAAAAGCATGAAAAATTAATGTTATCTTGTAATTTTCAAAACGGTTAAATTATATCGATTGTCAATTGTATTAAAGTCTCTACATGCAATAGCGTATGTGTAATACATAACAATGAACCAAGTTCAAGAAACTGATTCAATATTCAAATCTGTCAACGTGTGTCTTTTTATAATAGTTACATTTATATTTTAAAATGTGAATTGTTTAAAGTAAAAATGTTATTAGTTTCTTTTCTTCAAGTGAAACGTTATTTCTTATTATGTTCACAGATATATTAAATTAAATCGGTTGTTCCATTACATTTGTCCATTTATAAGGTATTTTCAATCTTATAAAAATAGCTTTCATTGAGTAATTTAAAAGTAAAAGGTGAAACAATTGAAAAAAAGTGTTTTTAACAAAGCTGATCCGGGAATTTATAAATAATTTAAGGATAAGCATTGTTAACAATAAACAACGTTACATTAATAATTAATTAATTTGTTGTACAAGCTTAAAAAATTATTTTAACTTGGTAATGATCAGTGTAACATTTGTAAAAAGTGGTTATTGCGATATAACGCAACAAACTGGAATAGCATGGTACAAAATATATCAACATGGACAGGAGAGCAACCGACATAAATATACGACATAAGTCAAGTAGAGGGAAGAATATACCGGTTTTGGTAACACGCGTGAACATTCTGTCGACAGGTTACGGTCCAATGAGTCCACACCCGGGGTACGGTATGACCGGTGTTCAAGCAGAATACCCAGGAAACACGTACACGCCGTACCCGACAACAGGGTATCAATGCGGGACCAGCTACCCTGGTGGGCCCGTAACCTCTGGCTACCAGATACCAGCAGGTTACACGCCCGCGCCGTGCTACAGTATGCCACCACCTCAACACACGATCGGCCCGCTCGACAAGCCTACGGGGAAGGACGAAAGGTAAGCCACCCTTTTTCTATATATCACGATGGATCTCTTCGGCGAACACGCCCGGGGAGAGCCTTGGCCTTACCTTACTGTACGCGGAACTCGACTGCGTGTCGAAAGTCACGCGAAGCCCTCGCGTTTCTCACGGATCTTCGATTCGAAGGGTTATTTAATTTGTATTTTTTCTTACTTTCCTAAGGGAAAAGCGCGCCCCTTGGCGATTAGCGAACTACATGCATTGCCTTTCTTTACGCTTATAATTCTTCTGCTCTACTTTCAAACAGAATTACATGTCGAGTTCAGACTTGTTTTTTTATCGGTTCCCTCCGACATTTCGTAAGGTGCATGTAATAAGCCTATGTTCAATCTGTCAAAAGACTTGTTTTTACTCAGATTTCCGAGTTATAATTATTTTGTACACCTTGTTATTATGTAATCGATTCTCTTCTGATTTTCCGATTTGACTCGAGGACATTTTCCTCTTTTTCAATGAAACTAATACTCTCAGCCATAACATTTTTTACATATTTTTACATATTTCTTTACGGAATTGAGATCGATAGCGAATAGTTTAGATATAATATTTCACAATTATTCAGAAACTTTTAAAATTGGAAAATATTAACAAATAGAAAAACGCTTAAATGCAAGTATAATTCAAAAGCGAATATTTTTTTCTAATTTAATAATATAATTGACTAGTCTCAGATATTAGTTGTAAAAATGTTTTCTTACTAAAATGAATACTCCGATTAACAAATAAATCAAATAATATTAATATAATTTTAAGTAGTATTGTATATATAAAATTGAATGAATCAAGAAATCCTACATGCATACCGTAGTCTTAGTGTCTGGAATGTACAACTTTTTATATAAACTATACTGAAAGTTAGGTACCAATAAATTAATCCGTAAACCCAGTGGTTAAGTCTGAATAATCAGTAGAACAGTTATTTCTACTCAAGGTAGTAAAAAAAAGAATTAATTGAAATGAGAAAATTCGAAAGTAGTAAAAATTTCGTATGGTAAGGAAGAGCCTATCGAAACACTTGAGCACGTTCGCCGCGCTTCGTTTTCCCATCGACTGCACTTACGCATAAAATCCACGTATACACTGCAGAGAGAGAGAGAGAGAGAGAGGCAGGAAACGTAAGTCGGATGCTCCCGCGGAAGGTTCCACACTCGCAGGGTGCACGTATAATACAACGTCATCGCGTGTTGGCGCACACATAGAAAAGCAGCCTCAACTGCGCATATATGTACGAGGCAATTACGTAGTCGCGATTCTCGCGGTTCTCGCGAGCAATCGACTCGAGCTAAGCCGCGCCTCTCCTCCGCCCGCCTCCATTTTGTTAATTAAAGTAATTACTCTTCGTAGGCGAAAGTGCCAACCTTATTCTAATTGACGTAAAGCTCGGCGGCGCTATGTCGAAAGAACGGGAGTGAGCGGGAGAGACCCAACGACGTTCAGAAGGGGTTCTATTCTCTCTCTCTCTCTCTCTTTCTCTCTTCCCGATGGGTTGACTACGGATAAGGTCGAAGGGAGTTTACACTGGGGTGGGGTATAATCAGTTGCCACCGCACTGGATTATGGGGGCGAGTAAGTGAGAGAGAGAGAGCGAGTGGGAGGGCTGGGAGGGAGCGGGGAAGAGAGAAAGAGAGAGAGAGAGAGAGACCCATTGCCAGAAGAGCGTCCCGACGGGGTTAGGACCCGGAACACCTCGACGTCGCGAGAAAATTCGTTCTATCTCTCTTGAGCTCTCGACCCTCTCTTCTTATGCTGTGCGGCGCGCGGCTCTTTCTCATCGAAATTCGTCGGTCCGGCACCGCGTCAAATTTACCGTGCATTCAGCGCAGAGTTGCCTCCCTGATTCGATGTAATTTTGTAAGCGTCTGTGCGGTCAAAACGTTTTGACGTGTTGTACAAGGGTTGTTCGCTCTCATTTGTTACATGCGATTGATCGAAATGCACGCTTTCTTAGTTTTTTCATTTCTATAGCTTGCGTTACCTTAATTAACCCGCAAAATATATTTTCCTGGCCAACTTACATTATTTTACATTATTTGCCTTGGATTTCTCATTTTATGTACTTTCTTAAGATATTAAAAATATTTACTTGTTTCAAATAGTCACGAAGGTGAAATTAACCTACACTCCTATACGATAGAGGGGTTCTCCAGGTTTCTTAGAATTCGCTGAAAAACTTTAAACTCAATTTTCACGTAGCTCTCAATTTTTATGAATTGCGATTTATTCTATTTTAAAATTTTAAGTTTTTTATACCATCTAAAGGAAATGCAAATTAGTCTTGATATAATGCAGTCTTTTTAAATATTCTTTTAATCTGTTAAGTATACGTGAGTATATTGAGTGAATCAAATTAAAATATATTAATTTTGCATCTGATTGTAACTTTAATAGTTATCGATGTACGATTAAAAGTTTTTAGTTTTATTTAAATAATATTTGCAATAAATATGAAAGCTCTGTAATCACTGATGTAACTTTCCAAAACGATAGTAAGTGTTAATTTTTAATTTTATTCAAAACTATAATTTGATTATCAATTTCATCCCTCATAGAAACACAATGATTAATAATTTCGAGTTTCTATGTATGTACCCATTGAACGAAATGTAACATACTTTAATTTGATAAGTTAATGTATATTTTAACACTATAAGCTTATTCTTTAGTCAAAACTAGAAAACCGTAGGTCACGTTTGATAAGATTATCGAAGAATCGATTGTACAATGCACGAACTTCTCTGAAAAGCTCTTCTTCTTTCGCCCCTTCCTAAATCTATAACCGCCACGAATGTACGGGACGGTTAGAACACGGGAAGCGAACTGAGGCGAATCTCGAACTTTGTCCAAAGTCAGTCGATAGCGATACTTCAGCGTTATTAATGACTCCGACCAATATTACTATTGCTTTTTCTTTTGAGGTGAACGTATTACGGTACACGCCAAGCCCCAAAGTTTCATATTGTTCCTACTCTTTTTCTTTCGCATTATTGGCTCGCGTATCAAAATATAACGATCCATTCTACACTACAATTAAGAGTAATTCTATTTAATTATTGCCATTTATTTAAGATTAATAATAGTAAAATAATTATTATTGAAGACATTAAGATCACACATTACTATATATTTTCTCCATCGATATATAAACCTTCGAAATCGAAGGGAAGTAATATATCAATATAATAGCATGGTTTGTTTATAAATAATTATGTCGAAGTTTATATTGCAGATTGATATAGATGCGCATTATTCCATATTTTTTAAATCCTATACCCTCGCGGATTATAATAATCATAGAAGAATATTGATGTCTGAAGTAAAAAGATATATAAAAAAAAAGTAAATATATTAGGGTTCGTAAAAGAATACTTCATCTATGCTCTGCAATTAGTTTTTCGTTCATAAACGTAAATGATAGAGAATACAAGAGATAAAAGACAAATCTAGACTGGGGTTAGGGGAGGGAAAAACACGGGTCCAGTATCCAGTATGGGTTCGGAAGCTCATACTCACACGGCTCGCGTATTTCTCGCATCTTCTCGATGGGACTGGCGCGCGTCTGGCTTCTCTCCTTCTTCCACTCGCGAAAACGGTTAGACGCGCGGAGTCGCTTTGGTACGCAGTACGCGTGATTGCACTCAAGTCCCCGACTCGAGCAATATCGCGGCCACTCAAGGGCCATCGAGCTGCCAGGGCTTTCTCATGGCCCTACCGAGGAGCTACGCGTCTCCTCCTTTCCCTTCTCCTCACCCTCACTCACTCCCTCACTCACTCCCTCTCTCTATCCCTCACTCCCTCTCTTTCTCTCTATATCTATCTCTTGCTTACCTCTCGGTCCTCTTTTCTCGAGTGCACTTCCGACGTTTTTCATATGTTCCGTTAAATCAGAAAATGCTATCAAACTTCGCTTCAGCCCTAGCAAATGTATGTTCCAAATATACAGCTGGATCTTGGACTTCCCAAAGCACTCGAAAGAGAACCGAGTCGACATTCACATTTTTTGTTTAGCTACGCTCATCCTGCACGAAAAAGATGTAGAGATAGGGTTCATAGATTTAACTAAATTGATACAATTATTTATTGCAAGTGCAGAATTCCACGATATTTACAAAAATTAAGAGTATATAATTGCTTCGCAAAAATATATAACTGGTTTTAATCAATCTATTATTAATGATTCAAGCATTATTTAACAAATTCTAGAAAATAATAATTTCTCGCAAACTATTACATATATTTTGAATGATCATATTATATTTTAGAATTACGTAAAATATTTATTATATAGACATTAAAAAATAGTATTTTATTAATATATATTAAATATCAAGTGACTCAACAGCTTCACGAGTGAAGCAAATGTTCGAATGTTTCATTGAAATCCCTCATAAATGCTTTCACCTGTTACATTAAAATTGATCAAGCATCACAATTGTTATATTTTAACGCGAGAAAAATAAACCGTATTTGAAAATGTATGAATAATATAACCCATAAATCACGTAACATTATCCCTTTTCCGTGAAATATTACAAACATAATTTTGAAAATCCTCGGCTATCCTACTTGGTCATCTAAGGTCGAAAAAAAAGTAAATAAGATACGCGTCGTTGGCGGCGGCACATTGACGCAAATCGTAGTCAAACACCCTTGTCAACTTACCCCGGGCGTTGCGCAATAAATCACTTTGGTGCGCGAACGAGCGTGACAATATCCTCTGCTGATTGATGGTGTATGTTCGATGCAGTATGAATATGAGGAGACAATCATTGAATTTCGCGGGGGCCCCGCCTCGGCCTACCCCTCGCGGTCGCGACGGCAAGGAGCTGATACAGTGTCCCACGTCCTCCTGCGATGGCATGGGTCATGTCTCGGGAAACTACGCTACCCACAGAAGGCAAGGCAGCAAATTCATTTCCGAAAAATTAATTTTCAGTTGTATTGGTTTTTTTGTTTCTCTTTTTATCATTTACTTTATTTTTCTTTTTATTCTCGCTCCCCTATATAAGTACTCTCTATGTCCTTCTCTTTCACGACACGTACATTCGCTGCGACACGCACCCCTTACACATTGGACATGATATACGATCACGGGAACACGAGAACAGGTGGTCACTTGGGTTAAACATCTAAATCGTTTGACGTTTTTCACGGGGTACGATCAAATTGTGGAATAAGCGTATTTCTGATTATTATCGAAACTGTTGACTGTTCTAATTCAGCTTGGAATCACGGATTGTATTTCATACGAATTTTTACTAGATTATTATAATAACCCTTTATTCGGAATAATTAAATTTCTTAGGGTAAAATCACAAATTTTTTGTCTCGTTGTTATAATTATTTCATTAAATGGCACTAATAAAGTTGAGCATATTTTACACCAGCGTAATTTCAAACACAAGTATACAAACATCCACAAATTAATACAATATACATGCATACTTCTAACTGTTCTTTCATTTATGTATTATTACTATATATAATTAATTGAATACGTGAATTATAGTTTTATAAAATTACGTATTATATAATGAATTGCAATTACTTGTATCAAATGTGTAGATTTCGTGTTGAATGACACCTCCTTCCAATTTATCGACCCGACCCCTACGAAAAGGGATGATGAAAAATATCGAATACTTAGAAACAGATATGCGTCTCATTTATAATAAATTCCTGTGCAGGCATTGCTTGCTTTATGCCAGCCTCAAGTGGGCAGTAATGTAGCGAACTAAGTCAATGACCATGTCATTGCATAATCATTCACTAAATGCGTCGATCAAAATTTTTTGTCATTAAAAGACTTACGTCGTGTTATTATATTAAACATAATATAGCTATTAATAAAAATAAATAAATATATGTATATATGCACATAAGGGTTATTTCACGTCAATTAGTCGAATCAAAATTTCGCAAAAGAAATTTGCTAAAATTGCTTCTGTTTTTATAATTTCTATTATTTTGATCTTTGGATGTTTTCTAAACTTTAAAACATTTTACCAATATTCAGTTTAATTACAATATAGGATCATTCAAAAACTCTTAAAAGTTTTTTTGGGCTTCTGGATGAAAAATCAATTATGGCATGATCACCTTATTTTAAAAATACATTCTGCTATGTTGATTACGAATGTTAGAGGTTTATGTCAAGGTTCCTAAAGTGAATGAATAGATTTAAGGCACCATTTGCAACCAACTTCACTATATAAAATTTAATATTAAATGGTGTAGCTGTAAATTCATAATTAATTTTGAAGAAATGGATAAATCTCTGAAGTTACGATACCTTAAGAACAAATTATTTTTATCGCCTAAAAGTTGACATGAAATTTCCCACATACATATCTAAATATATAAAATTATTAACAAATAGACTTTATTCTATTCACACATTATGTCACATATTCACATCATTATCATTAATATTTAAGTTTAATTTAGTTTTGATTAACGTGTTTTAAAATATATAAGAATTAAATAATTTGTTAATATATAAATCTTTTATTACCAAATTACTAAAAAATATAAAGTTTAGAAAATGAACTGTTTCATGCGGCTTAAGTCTTTTAATCTGCAAACGTGTAAATACAATAAAAATATAAATATAGTTTAAAGAATTGGCAATCGACGAGTTTCACTGGGGTCAGGTATGAGTGTGTTCCCCGCTCTTCCTTCAGTGTATTTAGATTAAGATTGAAATTCTTCTCTTACTCGTGAAAAAATACTACTAGTCTACCTAAAGTATTCAATCTTACGAGCGACACCTCATGAGTGATCCGAATGGAACACAGCGTTGCCATTTGCATGTATGTATTGACATTTGCTGTATGTATATTTATGAATATCGGACGCGTGATTCTGTAAAGAAATATTCCCAACAAGAAGGAAGCTAAGTCCAGCTTAACCGATGATCAAACATTATTTACCATCAGTCCTTATTATATATCCGAAATTATGAACACTTTGACATTTCTACCATCAAAGTATAGCAGTAAATTAGTGATCAGTACCAAGATGGTATGCGATTCATTATAACGAATAGTTATAAGAATGTTCTATTGATGTGTAAGCAGACTTACGCCCTGAATCATGACGTCCTTTGGCAACGTCGCGTTAAATGCATGCGATGTATTAACAATGCCATTTTTGGACGTTTATGAGGTGTGCGTTCGCTCCAAGCCATGAAGTTATCTGCGCTGCACTTACATAATGTACCATGAATTATTTTTAAAAAATTTAATATCACGATATAAAATTGACGATATAATTTTGAAAGGATAAAGTAAACTTGAGTTGTAAAAAAAAAAAAGAGAAAAGTAGAACATTTTCTTTGTAAGATCATAAAAATGCGTGGTAGTAAAAGTGAGAATATGAACAACGTAGATTCGTCATGGCAACGGAAAAGGTCCTTATTCGGACTAACCATAAACCTCGGGTCTTGCAATTTTTTGCAGCCTCTCTGGATGCCCACGAGCCGATCGCTCGCAAATCCAAGCGCATTCTCAGGAACTCAAGTGTCCGACGCCGGGTTGCGATGGGTCAGGCCACGTCACGGGCAACTATTCATCCCACCGGAGTCTCTCGGGATGCCCTCGGGCCAACAAGCCTAAGAGCAAGCCTCGCGACGGCCAGGACTCGGAACCCCTCAGGTCAGTATACCTTTGTACGAAACGATGCGATAAAATTTATCATCGCGCAGGCGTCCCTGCCGCGCTACATTCGCACACTTACGACCGGTTATAAAGTTTTACTGGAATAAAAGGCCTGTCAAACTGTGTAACCGCATGGCTATAAGGGTTACGCAACTCTCACAAGCAACAATGCCGATTCCTTTTATCGGTCGTACTACCGCGATGTTTGTTGCTCACTTGAACTTTGATGCGAACTCAAGTGTTCGGTTTATATGCCCCTACTCACGAAGTTACCTTCAATTTTTTTTCCTCATTCAGTTGCAGTATTAATTATTCCAACAGTTCAAATGCATTAATTGACTGATCGTGATATTATTTTCTATTTTATTGTTATAACTATTTTATCGAGCATTCGTAGTTATACTCCCGGTAAAAGTGTTGATTTCCGCAAATTCTAAATACTCTTACTAATCATCCAGTATATTTTGTTTGACATGTTAATATCCCCAACTAATTAACGAATTAAACGAGTTACTATCTCCGGTACATCGATGTAATAGAAAAAATAACAAATTATAAACGTAAATTTTGATAAAATTGTGCGTTTGTTTATCTTGTTTTCATTATATATCAATCTTTGGTTGACACGCAATTTACGTATATTTATTTTGAAAATCCGAAATCCTCGTAATCGAAACGATATTTATGACGGGTTAACTCGAAGTTCAAATAAAGGAAAATGCTACGACCGCTCGTCTTCCCTCTAACGAGAAGAAGGCTCAGATAGCTCAGAAGCAGTTCCGTAGAATTGATTGAAATCGGTAAACTCGGGGCAAGTCATCGTCTCTTGCGTCTTCGACACCTATTACGAGGATGAATACACTCGATTGCTCGGTGCGTGTACACGCGCTCGCATATACGGACGTTTAAAGGGCTTGCCTTGCAAAAGGGGACGAGGGCACGAATGGGTACCCCGAATCCCTTTTGACTGCGTTGCAAAACGAGCGCGTTTAGTTTAAGGCGAAGACGCTGACTAATATCTGGCGGTTTCCGCTCGTTTCATGCTCACGCGCGCTGCCCTTCTCGGATCTTCCTTCGTCTCTTTCTGGATGATGCTACGATTATTCGGGTATGCCGCCACGCGCCACGACAGATGTCCCATTCCAGGTTGCGACGGTTCCGGTCACGCTACTGGCAAGTTCCTCTCACATCGCAGGTAAAGTATAATTTTTCAAGTGCAATTTTTTACAACTCCTTAACTCACGACTTTGAAAACTTTATTTTATATATATACTTCTGCAAAATAATTTTTAGAGATAATGAAATTAGCGATATAGTTATAGGTAACTTAATGTAGAGATCTCGTTAATTAGTGATATATAAAGACGATATACACTGAGAAAAAGTTTAGATTAAAAATAACTATAGTTTCTAGTGAAGAAATCACAGACTGACGAACTGAGGGAAATTAGTATTGTTTCCAGTAAAAATTACTATAGTTTACAGTAAAATTTACTAGGATTCTTGTAAGATTTACTATAACTTTTCTAAATTTTAATATAAATTATAGTAATTTTCCCCAATTTGACAGTCTATGATTTCTTAACTAGAAACTATAGTAATTTGTAATACAAAATTTCTGTCCGTGTATTGGTTAATAAACTGTAATTCCGAAAAAGTTGTTAGGGATGTATTTAAACCAATTGAAAGAATTTTTTAGAGCAAAGAAGTAAGGTCTATAATAAGTTTGAAGTAACAATAGTAAACATTGCTAGTCATTTATAGTCGGAAAACAAGTCGTCTCAATAACATAAATATCACATTCATATAATATAGTAATGTACAATGAATAAATTCACTTGTAGCAAGAAATTGTATATTTCTAATATTCTAAAATGTAAAAATTGAGTTGATTTATACATACGATGTTTTTACAAGATTAATTTAATGTTATTTAAATTTGATATTGAGAATAAAATTAGAACATCGTAATTGACTATAATAATTACTTAATAATAAAAAATTCAGAGAACAGTCAGTGACCCAATTAGCGTACGAGTATTTGAACAAACTGGTTCATTAAAATCATGCATCACGATGAGTGAAATATGATCAGAAATTATCCCAAAATCAATAAATCAATTTGCACATTTAATCAAGTACAACAAAGACAGAAATTTGAATTGAAATCAATTGAAAGATGCACAAAACTTATAAACAAGGTTAACCGTCGTATTATACAAAAGACACAAGAAATAATGGAATTGTTTATTAATTTAATTAAAGAAAATGCCAGAGACGTAATTTTAACAACAGAAAACGATAATTACAGCGCGTCAGGCTGTCCTATTGCGAATCGCAACAAGATGAGGGTCCTCGAGTCAGGAGGTACGGTCGAACAGCACAAAGCCGTGGTCGCTGCGGCTACCGCCATGAAATTTGAGGGCGTCAATTGTCCGACGCCAGGTTGCGACGGCATCGGCCACATCAACGGTTCCTTCTCCACGCACAGATCGCTTTCGGGCTGTCCGATCGCGGGTCACGCAGTCAAGAAACCAAAATTCGAGGATATGTCCGCCATGTATAGCAAAGGCATTACAGGTGAGCTAATGCTTTCATACATTTCTTATCTATGCTTATATTATTGATGCTCATCTATACGGAGAAAGTATTAATTACGATAAAGTATTAATTAAGAAAACGTCAATTTGAGATTTCGAAAAATGAGGATGACACTACAATATATTTTATACAAAACTAGATTGCATCAAAAATGAAAAAGGAGTAAAGTAATCAATACTTTCTCCACCACAGTAATTTTATAGTTCGTAAAAATATGTAAATAAACGCGCTATTGATTAAATTTATTAATTGATAAAGTCGCTGGTTGAAATGCGCTAGAAAGAGACCGATGTTTCCTTGACGAATAAAATAAATTCATCATTCCGTTTGATTTTCTTCCTCTCCGTCGCATATAGTAAAACGGGAAAAATTAAAAACCGATAAATTATTTAAATGTTTAAATGATTAAAGCCCAAAAAAATTGTAAATTTTTTCACATAGTTGATCTCGTATTTGACTTTGTACTCTGCCACGCTCTGCTCTTTACTCTCACGCAATGATGTGCTGTCATACCAATGAGGTTTATCTATTTTCAATCCTTATCCATTTTTCTATCAAATTTCCAATGATCCATCTCCAATGTTTTACTTTTTCTATACATTTATGTAAATATCAGACTAACTCACGAATTTTTGTAATGATTCAGGCACATTCATTTTTCACGCCTTTCGTGACTCTATTCAAAATTATAACGCGATAGCTTTGATTCCTTCAGATCCAATAAACAATAACTACACTGCATGTTTGTATAATTACAGCTTTTTCTACCCGACCGATCAAAGTCAAATATAATTATCCATTTATTCTTAAATAAATTAACAGTATGGTTTTGCATATTATACGTAAATCGTACTTTAGTTAATACATCGGGTTCTACATACTTGACTATTTAGAAACGAAGATTCAAGCAAAAGATTACCTATGTATATTATAAATAATATATCAACTTTATACACGTACAATTTATTAAATTATAAAAATAATACATTTCAAATAAGATTTTAAATTAGGCGAAAGATTTAACTTACGATATTAGTAACACTATTTTATTTTTGTAATAATGATTTGTAATTACTTAAAGCTACTTTTCAATTTTCATAATAATATAAATCAACAACTATACACCCGTGAGAGTCACGAAGGATTATTAATTAAGAATTACTGATAAATAATGCAAGATTGGTGAAAGTAAATTTTTTGGCGTAATACCTGAATTAATAGAAAGATTCTAGCATTCCTATTCGGAATCCCATCAAATATTCTAATTCATCCTCTAAGTATACAACTAACTCTCTTTCGACGCTAAATGTACGGAAATAAATAAAAAAAATTTAGTATTATAAATGGACCAGCGCCAATATGATGAAAAATAATCTATTCTGGTTTATTCTGGGATCGCAATCAGCTCCTTTCCTGTCTTTGAGCTTTGAGGAGAACATTTACTTTTGAAGGTAAGGGACTGACGTACACGCCACTTGTTTTTATGTGTTTCTTTTTCGGTGTTACATACAGAATCCTTACACACAGTTATTTCTTTTAAAAAAACCACGCTAAACTGTTGACTCGTAACACTTTGCTTCATTTATATTACTCATTTTTATTCATTAACGTTTACAGTTGGAAAATCACTCATATTTATTAGAAAAAAAATGTTTCGATAGAAAAAGTAAACTGAACTAAAATTATCAACAATGTTAAAAAGTATTACGTAGTTGACGTGCAAAAAGAACTTAGTCAACATTTAGCGTTCACCCTTCATTTAAAAACTGTCTGGTATGATGGCACTTCACGCTACTTTCCCATTTTTATATTCACAACGATTGACTTTTCGAGTGTAAAAAACGTGCCTTGCGCCTTTCTCTACGCTGTATCACGCATTTTCTTTTGAAACAACGAAAAGAAAATAACTCATCTTAATCACACAAGTCGCACATCTGAAGCATTTAGCATGCGCACGTTTGGAACAGCTATATCGAAAGGTCGGCAAAAATTTTCTTATCGGAGCTACCGCACTGTCTGTTACTGCAATCGACTTTCAACAGTTTCTTGATACAAGTGACGGCGAACGCGTGATGTAATGTGTGCGTGCGTGTGCGTGTGTGTGGGTGCGTGGGTGCGTGGGTGAGCGGACGCGTTAAAACACTTGGCGGGAACAGACGACACTCGAGCTAGTATGAATAGTACAAGCGTGTGATAACGAGCAGATAATGGCAGCCCATAAAGAGGGAGCGAACGAGAATTCATAGGACAGGTACAGCTTAGAGTTGCGATTCATATCTAATCACTCCGCGGAATTAGATGTCTCCATAACAATTAAACGATTGCAATGTATCCGGCAAATTGTTTTATATTGATCAATCAGGTCGTTTAAGTACGAAAGATGAAAGTAATAAAATGTAAATGATAATCGTAAACGATAGATCGCGGTAATCAAAGCTGTACCTGAGCACACGGTCTCTTAGCAAAGAATCTAAATAACGAGATAAAACGAAGCCCGGTTTCCAATCTGTAAAATCGTCCAGGGGTAGAGCCAGTCAGTGGTGGACCAGGTCCGACGAGTGTTGGGCCCGTGGTGGTGAGTGGACCGATCGGTCAGACTCATCCAAGCAACGTTGCGGGTCCAAACGGCACGGGTAATCAGGGCGAAGACCTGTACACACTGGAGGCCGAGATCACTGAGCTACAGCGCGAGAACGCTCGGGTCGAGTCCCAAGTTCTGCGTCTGCGCTCCGACATCACCGCCATGGAGAATCAACTGAAGCACGGGGAGAAGGTGAGTCGCGGCCGAT
Source organism: Theocolax elegans (assembly GCA_026168455.1). Taxonomy (NCBI): domain Eukaryota; kingdom Metazoa; phylum Arthropoda; class Insecta; order Hymenoptera; family Cerocephalidae; genus Theocolax; species Theocolax elegans. The sequence continues at coordinate 30,440,564 of CM047426.1, forward strand.
ACGCTCAGCTCGGTCGGTATAGAACCTGTCGTCGGTGCGACTGGATATGCGCGCGTTGCTGATCCGATATAGGAAATTTGTCGACCGACCTTGCCGCCGCTCTCGCTCTTTCTCTCTTTCTCTCTTTCTCTTCTCCTCTATCTTTCTCTATCGTTCTCTATCGTTCTCTGCAGCACAACGCGGTCATTTTATCCTATTTTCCCGTTTTTCTCGCTCTCTTTCTCTCTCTCTCTCTCTCTCCCTCTCTCTATCACTCTTTATCTCTTTCCAATTTTCATTTCTCTATCTCTATCATCTTTCATCCCAATCATTGTAAAAATGCAATTTACTTAGTGCCTGATGTAAAGAGCGTAAATGACGATGCCACCGTGCCAGACAAAACGTGTAGGATTTGTAGAAGCCTTGTCTCTTTTTCTTTCTACAATGAATACACGGTTTTATACTTATCGTACACATATATGCACGATTAGTATTTTCTTTCCATTTTGCGTACATTTACGCTGCTTCAATTTTTGTTTAACTTTTTTAATGCTTACCTGTAGTTGATCGTGAAGATTTCTTCTGATTCATTCGTTGCTCTTAACAGAAATACGAGTATTTTGACTTTATTAATTGTGTTATTATTTTTAGTTTGTTCCTATGTATACTCCTATGTTTAAAGTATTATAATTTACTAATGATTAAATTCCGAGTCAAGTAAATTTAATCAGTATATTATCAATATTACTTATGTTTACACATTAAGTTGATTATATTATACATTACATGATATTTTTCCCTGTGACTTTCCATATGATGTAGAAACAAACATATCTTATTGTTAAAAAAAGTAACTTGATAAAAATGTAATACAAAGATTAAGGAGAAGCATATACCTAGATCGAATAAAAAATATATATTGAAAGTTGTTATTAAAATAATTAAAATTTTAATCTTGTCTTCGTACTTACTGATTAAATGTATTCCACATATGTAATTTTTACACATTAATTCATTCTCAAAAATTATTATAATGATGTCTAATGACGCGAGTACATAAATCTAAGCTTTATTTGCAATGTTATATTGCAATTTTCTTATATTATTCTAAACGTTCGACTAAATCATGATAAAGCATAATAGTACTATAATTTTTCTATGATTTGTCACATATGGTAGCCGCGCGAGACATGGTTGCGTATCACGTGCAGTGTATTCTATAAACACATTAAGAAAACTAAAATAAAAAATAATTCTAAATATAACGGTTGTGATATACTTTAATCGCAGGACAACTCATCAATATCGCAGCGTAATAACAACTTGAACGAGTACTACCAGTCGTTGCGGGACAACATGATTACTCTGTTGGAGCATGTACGGATACCGAATGCCGCAGGACCGGGCGTCGTATCCCCCGAGAAGATGGGCCATGAAAACTTTGACAGTTATCTAACTAAGCTGCAAACACTGTGTACGGCCGACGGTTATTGCACCGACGACAGCCAGCGCCCGATCTACGAGACGGTCAAAACCGCCTTGCAGGACTTTACGGTCCTTCCAACACCCATCTGAGACCATCCTCATCAGGGCCTGTACAGAAGAAACGATTACGCGTAGTGCTGCGGACTTGTGCAAATCGGCGCCTCCTTCAATCAGACTTTACCCTAATTATGTACTGTTTACTCTCCTTTTTCGAATATAGACATACATGATTTTCGTTATATTTATCTGTTTGATAGATAAGATAGATTTATATTGGTACCAAAAACTAATATTAAAACAGATGGTTAGTCGGAAATTTTATAAAGATTATTATACTTTCTATACAATGAAATTACAAAAACAGTACAAATATTTTCAATAATATTTCAACAAATGAGGAGAGCATATCAAAACTTGCTCATCATTAAGCTTCCTTATCGTTAAATTCCGTTAATAATTAATTCAGTATTTGTCTGGTGCATTAATTTCGTGGGATTGGTTTGAGTACTTACGAAAGAGCGCCCGAGAGGGGCAATTTTGAAGAAACGTATGTGTCAATAACGTATAATATATACCGTATCGAGAATTCACCGGTTATATTAACGAGATAAAATGTTATATGGTTCGCAGCTCACCGATCGGAATGATATCGTAAATAACCAGACCGCTAAATGCGACATATTATATATTTCACCTTGTCGCGTGAAACGCAGCGATGTTAACTCGATCGCGAGTCTGCGGACGTATCGTTTATTTTTACATAAATCCATTAAACTGCTCGAGGCGCGCGTTATCACGCATGCACAACCGGTCGATCGCGCAAGTCAAATAAACAGTTTCTCGCGCGCACGACTCCGTTTGAGTCCGCACAAAGCAGCTTATGCAGTAATCGAGGGGAATCTTCGAATGGCTCGTCATCGCATTTGAAACATACCTGACCGTGTATACACATAAATGTATAAACAATTTAAAGGAAAACCAAAATGTTACGGTATACGCGATTGCCCGTCAACGATCAGAGACTTTATTAAAAGGGACTGCCCGTGCCCTCGATTTTGACATTTTCCAAAAACAGTGGGTTTAATAATAGACACTGTGCGACATCGACTTTCTTTTTTGTACATACACACAAGCCAATTGCATTAATTGCAAGTGCGGTTTTACGAAGTATACTTGTAAATAAAACATAATCGTAAGCAAGGTATCTGTAAGTCGTTTATATTACTCGAATAAAATGCGAATGAGGTAGAGAATCGAGAAATAACGAAATGCAGAATATACAGGACATCCAATTGGATAAAAAAATAAATAAATAAAGTTGATGGAAGAAGAGGAAAACGTTATACGGTTATGTGATAAGGCATGTAAAAAATTTTTAGCTTAGCTGTATATCGATCTTTAATTGCGCTTAGAATTTAAATATCGTGTAACTATGACTATTATCGTTCACCCCGTTCACATTACCGCTGTTTATCTGTCACAGGCTGCCGGTTCTACTTGCCCGGCTAGCTTTAATTAATACTATTATTGGGCATCAACGTATTAACCATTTGAACATCGATAAACATGAAAGAAAGAGATGAACCTACCTCTGCGCGACTGTTCATTGTTAACTTGTCACCACACTTGAAAAGAATTTGTAATCGTCTATTGTAATGATGACGTTCGCTCGGCACTTTTGCCTCGACGTCACTGCAATTTTATTGTTTCAACCATATGCTTTTACTAACCGGAATGTTTGAACAATTTATTTATTATTATATTTATTAGCCAATAATATGTGGCGGTTAACATTAGCAAAATCATTTTATTTTTCTTAATTGCATTAACAGTATTTTGCCTCCATCACGCATAGGAGTAACGTCTAAAAAAATTTAAAAACTGTACTCTGATTATTTGTAATTGACACGTAGCTTTTTTTACGTAAGGAAAATGCTGGACAATGTTAACGCAATATTTCTTAACAAATATTCCAAGTAGTAAAATTATATAGTTAATTATTACAATATTGCGAGAGGTAAACAAAATGAAAAGAAGCAAGAGAAGTTGGAAATATGGTGTTTATAATTTGTACATAATTACTTGTAAGGAGAAAAGAAACTGCGAGCTTCTCTTTGCGTCGTAAAGTGTGTCGTACCAATTTTGCAACTTGCCGTCAGTTTTGAAAAATCGTGTATTTAATAGTTTGATCAGTATTGCGTATACGTTAATAATATTGTAGTTTAAATAACTTTTGGTAGAAAAAGGAAAATACGAAGATGTAAACGGCGAAGTTTGATTTTCAAAACTGACGGTAGGATGTAAATTAGTTTGGTGCACGGAAGATTTTAGTGAATCACGATGATTACGTCATGTCCTGTTAACGATTCAGATGGTCAATGACTGTGTAAACAAATCTTTGATTAGTAAGGAAGTGTAATCTCTAATGCGAATCGGTGTGCGAAAGAACGGATAAGGTGCAATCAACAATTCTTCGATCGTAAATGAACGAAACCAGTGATGTTTATTTAGTCGATATTATTTATTGCATAAGACGTGTATATGATTTTTTTACAATTATATTACGTTATCAGTATTACATTCCAATTTAGTGAACTATTACGTATGTGCCGATATACTTTTGAATTATAGATTTGTATTAGCGAATTTTCGTTTTTTCTCATCACGTTTATATCTAATTTTCATTATTTGGTTATGTGCCTTAAAGAAACTTTATTATTTAACCAGTATCATTGGTCTCGCTTATATCATTGACACTTCATTGAATAAAACAAAATGCGAACTTGAGTGCAATAACTTTAATCGGAAAAAAGTATGTCAATTGCATTGCACACGATTTTTTCGCGGATAGGGTGAATTACCCAAGTTGAGTGATATTTAGAATTTATTAAACATTAACTATTAAAATTTATTGTAATAGTGTTTATAGGTTATTTGCGTATGGTTTTTACCCGATACTGCGATAATTTGTTCATTGACAAAATGGCCAGTTGGTGATTATGCACTAGTCGATAATTTATTGTTAAACTAAACTTTTTATCTTACTGTTTTTATTTTTCTCTACCATTGGTTTTTTATTGTTATAAATATTATATACATTTTTCTACATATTATACGATAAACCAAGTTTGTCGATGTACGTGTATATGGCTTTGTTACATTTTTATTTATCTAAGGTATTTTAAATGGATATAGGTAATCACTATATATTAATGAATTGTAAGTACATTTTACACTTAAAACAACGTGTATTTGAGTAATTGATTATATATTATTACATCTTCATAGTAAATAATGCGATTTCAAATGCCTTAGATAAAATTAATTATATAAGTTCAAAATAGTCATTTATCTATTCTTAATCGTTTTATTCATCTTGCACCGTGACTTATCTATTAATGTTTTTACGACAAGAAACGACAAATGCTTGTCACTGTATCGTTGTTAAATGAACTGAATACGTGAACTCATCATAAAATAAACAAAGAAATTAACAGTGCGTGTTCCTCTCTCTGAAAAAAATTTCCAACGTATGATCAATTGTATGACCGTGCTAATAAAATACGCAATGTTATGACAACTAGTCAGTAACGAAAAAGTGGTTACACCTTATTATTACTCTTTTTTTCACTCCATCATCACAATTTACACATATATTTTATTATTTGTTTATAACTATATTTATATAAACCTTTATAATTACTATATTATATAAATACATTTTTGTCTTTTCCAATACATATTTTATATATATATATTTTTTTTTTAATTTTCATCATCTGTAAGAATATATAAGATATAAGATATATAAGATATACGATAAATTTTATCTTGTTTACTATATATAGATGAAATAGAAATCATAAATACTAAGCAGATATTCCCATGATTTGTGCACAGAAATATTTTTTTATCAATTTATGCGGATCATTTATATTTTTCGTTATTACGCATTGATGCATTAAAAAAAGTAAACGAGGCCGCGAGATGCGAATACTGTCTTTCCATTATAATTATTGCAGAGAAAATAAGTGCGGAATACGTTAATGTTTCATTTATATTCCATAATTCATTTAAGTAAAATATTTCCGCGACGATATTACCACTAGCAACACGTGTCGCGTGCATTTGATTCGCACTGATATTCATCGATTTTGCAAACGAGTTCGAGTCCTTGAAGTTAATTGTATTGCTTTATTAATTATATACTTACCTTGTTTCTTTTCTCTTACTTACTTTTGTGTGCTCCTCCCAGAATTTTATTCATAAAGGACCCAATATTATGAGATGCGCGAGCAAAAATAACTGAAATGATCTAGGTAAAAAGGAAGTACGGAGTTTCTTAATCTTGATATAATTCGGAGAAATATCATCATAAATTCTTTGAATATGAAAATAGGTGGAACGGTACGATCGTGCAGAAAATAGTTGTATGGTATGCATTACCGAACTGGCTCGTATTACGGAAATTGCATGGAACTTTAATAAATGGGAATTACGAATTGTTAACGCAGTTATATTGAAACGTGATATGGTATATATCGAAGAGGTAGATGAATGAACGATTAACCCGTTTCCGCCGAGAACGCCACTCGCGGTACCCCAGTCTTTGAGAGCTTGTAACTGATGTTAAAAACGTCAGAAAAAAAATAGAAGGTCATATTCTGAAAGTTGAAAGTCTGCTCTTTCCGATGGTGCTTAGCAAAATTAAAAAAAAAAATTTTTACTATTGCAAAATTCAATTGAAAAAAAAAAACATGAATTTTTGACCCATTTTCTTTTTTTTGAAATCGAGTTTGCAAAAGGTTTCCCGAGTGGGATCGACTTGGAACCTCATTAACTGGTGGAATAAATGTTTAAATAAGAGGATCTCATGGTTTCCGAATTGATTTTTTACCTGGGAGTTTTCAAAATGGCGCCTTGATTGCAAAATTTTTGTCAATATATTTGTGAATTTTTTATTCGATAACTTTGGGGTTCTGGAAAAATTGTCAAGAGAGAAAAAGTTCTTAGAATTACTCAAAGAATGCACCTGAATTTTTTCACAACCTTTCAAGAAAATTTGTGTATTTTTGCAAAAGGTAAATTAATGCAAAATTCATAAGTTGCTCAAAAAAATTCAAAAAAATTTCCATTTATTCTACGATTAATTCTAAGATTATTTTATTCTTGTCAATTTCTCTGCAAATGTAATATTTTATGAATAAAAAATTTCTTAACTGATTCTCGAAATAACTACATTCATGCATGGTGACTACGTTTAAACGACAAAAATTTTGCAATCAAGGCGCCATTTTGAAAACTCCCAGGTAAAAAATCAATTCGGAAACCATGAGATCCTCTTATTTAAACATTTATTCCACCAGTTAATGAGGTTCCAAGTCGATCCCACTCGGGAAACCTTTTGCAAACTCGATTTCAAAAAAAAGAAAATGGGTCAAAAATTCATGTTTTTTTTTTTCAATTGAATTTTGCGATAGTAAAAATTTTTTTTTTTAATTTTGCTAAGCACCATCGGAAAGAGCAGACTTTCAACTTTCAGAATATGACCTTCTATTTTTTTTCTGACGTTTTTAACATCAGTTACAAGCTCTCAAAGACTGGGGTACCGCGAGTGGCGTTCTCGGCGGAAACGGGTTAATTATTTACACCAGTAGGATAGTATGGTACGTAAGATTTTCACAGAAGTAAAAACAAAGAGTAAAAATATAATCCTGGAATAAATCAGGAGTACATAAAAATGTTCCAATATGAAAGGCTTTACACCCGTGTGAAAATAATAACTATTGCTAATTATATATTTTGGAAAGCAATTAACAATATTTTTTGCAAATAAATTCCGAGTATATATGACAACTACAATGGACAATAAAGTGGCAATACTTCACCAAGCATCATTCTGCAGGATATTCACAATAGTTCCCTTGCGAATAAGAGTGATCCTTTGATGACTATTAATAGTTGCTAAAAAAGTTATATATATATGGGGAAATCTCAGAAACTTTTCATTTTGGTGTCCCTCGATAATAAATGGATTTTATAAAAATAATAATCGGTTGGTCTGTATATTTGTGCTTCTAAATTTATAATTATATTTAACAGGTAAAACAGTTCCGAGTAGTTTCGCAAAGGCCAAACTGGCGTACTAAAATATACAAATGTGATATCACACAAGTACAGCTGATTTGTATTTGTAACTTTTAGTACAACACGTTAATAAATTTAACGTAAATTTTTTAACACCAAATGAAATGATCTGCAATTTTTGTGGAGTTTTATTGACATGTTAAAAATATGTTTTAATGTGGCAAAAAAGGATGTGCCTATATTAGGAAAACTAAATAGTTGCTGATTTCAGTACTGTCACTCATTTATATCAATATTAAAAATTGTAAACAATAATGTTTAAATTTTCTATGCTTATTTTTGTTCTTAAAACAAATATTTAATACCTGCAAAAGTAGTATGACTTGATTATAACTAAAGTTGTATTAAAAAGAATAAAAAATGTCTTTGCGTAGTTGAAGTTAAAATTGTAATTTTGAGACCAACCAATGTTTAATTTATTATTTATTGGCTTCATTAGTAGCGTAAAATCTTACTAATATTCTTAGAAAGATACAGGTTGAATATTAAAGTAGTAAAGTGTTTTTACAACAATCAATTGGCTTTAACTTATGTTCATAAAATAAAACACTTTTCATTATAACCAATCATTAAAAAAATTATTACGTAAATATTTAATGTTTAGTATTAATTATACATGAAAAAAATTGTTTTATTTTATATATGTGTATACTATATGACTGTCTTTTCAAATTAAAATCTTTATTTTTGCAATAAAGAAGGCTTATTTAACTCTTTATCCATTGAAAAAAGGCTATACTCTGGGAATTTCCACTGATCATAGTAGACAAAGAGTTAAATGAACCTGCTTTGTTGCAAAAATAAAGATTTTAGTTCGGAAAGACCGCTATTATATACAATCATATATAGCCATATAGTCATATATTATATACATATATACATATCACCGAACGATAAATTCATTTGTATTTAAATGTTTTAATTTATTTAAAAAATAAAGAATTCCTGAGATTTCCTCATATATATATATTAGGGTGGCGTTTATTACCTAACTGATGCTTAAATACCAATTCCTGTTCTGAAAATCTATATACTCCATCCATAAACTATGGATGCAGCAAAAATGCGGGAGTATGCGTTTTCAACCCGTCTACTTACCAAAAAACGTTTTTTTAAATTATTATTAAAAATTTTTTATATTTCTGAATTGTACTTACTCTATAAATATTTTAAAAATGTACTTCTTTTAATGGTTTTTAAGATTACCGATGAGTCATCTTCGTTGAAAATTCAAATAAGTATTCATATAGTAAAAAAAAAATATAAGAAAAAAATTGGGAATTTTAAAATAATGAAATTATTCCTTAAAATATTGAATTACAGGACGTTATAGTAAATTGTTACCAACCGAGTCAATTAAGACGAAATAGTACTTTTCGTTATACGTGCCCATAGAGTAGCAACTAGAACAACTATTACAGCTAAGTAAATACGGTAAATTATAAAATAACAGAGACATTATTACACTTTGATTCAGTATTATCTAACACTATTAAATTTCATACAAATATATTAATTCATTCAAAAAGGGCAAGTAAATGAAATTCGACTTATAATTTTCTGTCATATATTATTAGATTGATAATAATCGAATAAAGAACTATGATGTCTTAGTATTTATAATTTATCATATTTATTCAATTAAAATAGCTTTTGCACAGTGTATTTTTAAACTGACCCGCTATTTTGCCATTTATGGTCTGTAATTTATTTCTGACAAGTTAACCATGATTTAACACTTTAAATTAAGGTAGTTTTTTCTCAATATAATTATATTGTAATATAATTGAATTGGTGCATTATATTTAATCAATTAGCCTAAAAATATACTGTGATCAAATTATTAAAAATTTTATTTAATAGATTTGATACTGTGTTATCCCCTTAACGGAATGTAAAACCTAATTTCACCCACTCATTCAATGGAGCCCTAAAAATTATTTTAATTAAATAAATACGATAAAGTATAAAAACCGAAACATCAGACCTCTTTATTTGACTTCAGTTGTGAATTCCTGTTTTAGATGCGAATATACACGTGTAGATTTCCTACCATCTTCCCAAGTCTCCAATCGTTTCCCGCGTTTCCCCCCTGTTCACCGCGCTAGATAGAATCTTATTTACTGTTTGTTAATCAGGAAATTTGTCGCGTTAATAAGCGTCTGGCGCCCCGGCATTGCAATTTATATTTTTCTCCCCCCATAACTAAATAATCATTTACTGTTTTTTAGCCTTGTCTTATTATTACTTAGTCCCGCACCCTGATCCCCAGTGCAAAGTAACGTATTATAATTATTATCACTATATTGTTGCGTTTGATAAAGTTCTACGTTACATAAGTTCATCAATATGCTTTAAATCATAAGAATAAATGCTATTCTATTTATCGATGAAACACCGATTATCTTCATAATTGTGCAATCTTTTTATACTCCGACTTTACTTTTATAACACGTGTAATTTAATCGACCCACAATTTATTTAATTTATTAAAAAAAAACTCATTTTATCGTTGTGTTATTCTCTTACTTATATAGTAATTCTCTTATCACATTGTACAGATATATACATTAATAATTTAACTTGATCCTCTATGGAAAATTGGAAAATAAGTTTGTTTAATTTATTAAAGATAAATATTATATTTTACATTCCAGATACGCTATTGTACTTCCGAATGACGTATATACAACATGTGATATTTATATTTGATAATTGTAAAGTCTCCACTAAACAAGATAACAATAGATTTTAAAACGAAACTGTGCAAATACGTATATATAAAACTAAAACCTGTATATATTTTTTAACTGGATAGGATTAAAATATAATTATAAATTTTAATAAAATGTGTAACTAGAATTCTACAAAATTTATTTGATTTAATAGAAAGTGAAAGGAATTAAATGCAATATTAACAGATGCGAAGAAAATATTTCTCATAAATAATAATCATCTATTTCTATCTATTTTACGTATACCATCTTTCAAATACTTACATTACCTTAGCTAAAAATAATGAATTCATTATTCTTACCATTATTAAAATTTTTATTAAATATAAATAACAATATTTTTTAAATTTTATTATTTGTAGACAGTTACTTGTCCATTATGAAAAAACCGGTATTAATAATACTTTTATACATGAGATGTGCAGTATAGAACAATCTAAAATGAATAAAATAACAATTTCATGAAAAGTAACGTGTTTCTTTAGTTTAATAGTCCAGTTATGTATACGCATACATATATGTATATGCGGACACATACACATACATATAATACACGTACGAAGTTTTGAATTACCTGTGATATAGTATTTCATTAAACTTTCCGCACAACTTTCATGTAACTCGGTTAATTTGTCCTAGAATTTGCTTTAAAGAATAAGTCGAGATAACAATTTTTATCAAAAAATTATTTTACCTAAGGGGAAAAACAACTGAACAATCATCATCGTGGCATTACTTCTATAGTTAAAGGAAAGAAAATAAGTAGAAAAAACAATTTTTTAATATATTTTTCTGTCTAATATATTTATATCTCTCATTATTAAAAAAGAGTCTTACAGATACAATCTTGTAAAACGTCGTTTAACTTACGTAACTTAGGTTTTTACATTACAAAGTACATATCACAATAAAATGGACGTGTGTGTGGGTGTACCTCCCTCTCTCTCATTCTCATTCTCATTCTTTCCCCCCCCCCCCCCTCTCTCTCTCTCTTGCTCTCACGTATTATCATCAATAACCATCGCAATCGTCGTCATTCTTCAATATAATTCGTGAGCGCACTTTTCTGTAATCTCACAATCATGTCTATCTAAAAGAAAAGATAAGGAAAACCAATCCCAGCGGTTTCTGCATTCCGATAAATGCGGAAAATATCCTTGCGTCGATATGTCGCAATCAGCTTTGGAAGCGTCGCGATCAACGTCGTTATTATTCCCTCTTTTATCGTGTACAGAGTTTCGTCACATACGTTCGCCTGTTTATCTTAATGCGTGTATCCTTCGACTGAGCTGAACCACACCCCTCGAAAATACCTGCAGTCAAGGACTCGAGGAAAAAAAGAGTTTGATGCTTATATTAAAAGAAATTAAGCAAAGGCGAGAGAGAGAGAATACCGAGACGAGAAATTTTGTTGAGTTTTAAATGCTGATCGACTTGGTTAAGTCAATAAAATTCGTTATTTATATATGTCTCAGCTATTAATTATTTATTCTCGCTCAGACTACCCTCTCCTCTAGATATGTATATAAATCTCGGTAAGTAGTGTAAGAATGGGTGACCGCGCGACAGACCGCTTCTTCGACGCGGATCTCAGACTAGAGACGGGTATTTTACATTGTCCGCACATACATATTCTTCATTTTAATCATCATCTTGGTCGTTCAACGCCCATGATCTCGCTAATCATACATCCTCGTAATTTTGTACACTGAAAGAGACGAATTTATGTCAAACAAAAGCTTTCGGCGTTGATTATAGCTTATTTAATGGTAATATAAATAAACACGCGTCATCAGATACAATAACCGTTTGCAATTGTAATTAATTAACTTGATTGTTATTATTATTCAAAAATGCTTATATATTTTTGTATATTAATTTATTACCGAAATTTAAATATAATATATTCAGGTAAAAAGTATCATATTAAATCTCGGAAATACTGTATAAACAATGAAAAAAATCAAATAAAATAAATATATTTGTTAATACTTCCAATGGCATACAAATTTAACAAAATATATGTGCAAGTAACTTAGAAATATTTTGTTTTTTGTAAATCTGATAAAACTGTGAAGTTAGAAAAGAGTATGAATACGTAGAGTAATACTTATTAATTATAATACTCGTATTTATTTGAAACCAATAAATACACATTGGTCAAGCGGCAGACTTGTTAAAAATATATATATTTTTAGATTCAAGTAAGTTTAGTAATCTCCACATTCATTTGAAATAAATAGGTTCTATCCAGTGTACACGAGTTTCTTCGCTTCTCTTCGAGTCTATTTTAATACCGTCACTCGCTGAATATACGTACGCATTTAATACTTGAACCATTTCGTTGCTGCGTCTGTGAAAGGGAAGCGCATTTTTTTTCGATCGAACGTGCAGGCGATTCCCTGCGCGAGCACTCTTGTGTTTATACAGTTTCTTTGTCTTTTATATTATGTACATCCGACACACCACGCCTCTTCGTGGTGAACGATATCGTTTTTTTTTTCTTTCAGTTCTCGTTTATTCCATAAAAACGTACGTAGGCCGACCATCTTCGGTAATTTGCGCGCACGCAGTAGACGGAGGCCGGCGTTGCACAAAAATAATCAGCTTAGCTAGCAAACCGCCCTTTGTCCTGATCGTGAGAAGCCCAAGGCTTCCGGTACAAAACTTCACCTGCGAAGAAACACAAAGATATGTTTCACGTTATATTTTATCAAATATTTTAAGTATAATTTTTCTCTTGTTGCAAACTATTAAATTATTTATGCAAAATACTACATTGGAAAAAAATACAAATATTCTAACATTTAATTAATGGATATGTTACATTAATATTCTATAACATGCAAATGTTATAAGCCTGTTTATATTAGCATTGCAAATTATTTTTTATGAAGTTAAAAATAAGTACTTTCGTAACATAAATGTTTAAGTACATTTATAATAATAATAAAATAAAACAACATAATTTGTAAAGTCATATATTTATAAATTTAACAATCGGTAGTTTCATTAGGCAGGTATTAAATTAAATGTTTATGGTGACAAAAGAATCTGTGATTTAAAAAATTACAATAATAATAATAATAATATTATTAAAAGTAATAATAACAAATTAAATGTTACTATTAAAAGAGTAAGTAAAAGTAAATGTTCATATTTTTATAATTATCGCATATCACTTAATGTTTTATAAAATGCATATAAGTTAACAACCGATCGAGGAAAATTATTTAATATTCGAACGTTAGTTGAATAGGATTGCGTGATCGATGTCACATACCATATATTCGCATAGATATGTCTTACAAATAAATAAAGAAATAGTATATTCAAAATTACCTCGCGTAAGGAGGAGGCGGCGTAATCGTCACTGGTTCTGCGTCAACCGGCGCTGGAGGCACGAGGACGCCGACTACAGTCCCGGGTATTGTGTGTTCAACGGACAAAACTGAGGCAGCGCCGATGCTATTACGATGACTCGACCGCGTCAATTGTCCGGGATTTAGTTTGATGGCATCATCGTAGCTCGGTGGGGCATCCGCTACAGCTTCGTAATCCGGAGGTTTTTGCCGCGAGACCGAGGAGGGCTCCTCTATTGAAATCACGTGAATCGGATCGTCGATCTGAAAAAGAAAGAAAGCACCGATCAGGATTGCACGAAATCGATACGACTACTTGACCGACGGGAAGCTCTCTTCCAATTACTTTTAATTAAAGTGCATGATGGGTTAATTGTATGTTACGAAAACGGGAAGCGACTGTGCGATGGGTGAACATCTTTATCAAAATACGGATATACTCTAGAGTTCTTTTATAATGCATATTTATAGTAAATTTATTTACTATTGAACGCATTACAAAATATTAAAATTAAGTCGAATTAATGAAACATAAGAAGAGAACAAAAGAAAGCGAACCAACACTATATACCGTCCACGATGCTTAGCATCGCTCGTATTCGTCCACGTTTTTTCGGTCACCTGACTCCTTCCCACGCTTATAGTCACGGCAATTTACATGAAAGTAGATATCTTCATATCGAATCGTCTAAAGAATTAAAATTTTTTCAATTCTATTATAGAATGTACTTTTATGTTTTAGAAATTTTATTAATATCTAACTACTTAAAATATTGAATTTTATACTAATTTTAGTAATACGTTTTGCATTTCCCATCATGGATAAAGAAGTCGACGTTATTTCCATTATTAGGAAAAGAAGTCAAAAGTATGAAAAAAATTACGCTTGAATATATAGTAGATTTGAAAAAAAAACTTTAAACTGATCGCGCGTTATTTGATAATTTAATTTATATTTTGTTACAATACAGTGTAGTAAAATAATATAAACGATAGTATAGTGATTCAGTATTTTTGTTAATAATATTACTCCGAAAAGGATTATAAGCATATTGCATATTATTAATTACCGTGCACGCCGTATAAGTATCTAATTAAATTAAATACTAAAAAAATTAGATGGATATCTTTTATATGGTTTAACTTTGATGTTATTCTGTTCCTAACTCTGACCTAATCAGCGATGGAGGCATGCAATGTCTGTTTATAAAAAAAACACTTGTTGAAAAATTGGAAATGCATTCCCTAATGGTGCTTGTGTCAATCGGAGACCGGGAATCGAAGCGGGGACCTACGTACGAGCCCACTGTTCTAGCGACCGAAACATCTCGGGCCACTTTGGTGTGTTTAAAATAAAATGGGTTTTATTTCCAGACATCAATACATCAATGCTTTAAAATAATGTATTTATATCACAATAATATTTTATCTGTTATTGATATGCTCGAATTAAAAAAGATTTAATAATTTATTGACTACAAGATTTTGAGTTAAATTAAAAAACAAATGAAAATTAATCAAATCGACATGTTTATTATTCATAGGTTAATTAATTGTCAACAGTGTGAAATTAATTCAAGTATAAATTGTGTCAAGTAAATATTCAAACTAACTGGATGGAAATATATTACAATTTATGTGGATATATATATAATAAGTACATATGTTTATTTATCAGAAAAAAAGAAACAAACAGATAGAAATATATATTAATTATAGGAGTTGACTATGACTTCTAGCAAATCGGTTACTTAAATATTAAATGCGTATATTCATCAGTTATAAATAGAAAGAGTAGGTAGAACGATCGGTAGTACACTTATTTCCATGTGCAGTTTATGAGAGCAAGATGTCATACTAGATAGCGGAATGGACGATATACACTCTATTCTATTTTTAGCTGACATTTATATCCCTCGCCCTTTTCTAAGCACCAACTGAGCAATTGCAAGTGTGGGTTAAAAAATAAGAAAGAAGAAAACCACATAGAGCAGGTAGCGAATCCGAGAACATATATAACGTACAGGAATCGAAATATCTATAGTCGAGCGGCGGTAAATATAGAAGTGAATTTATACTTCCGGGTGAATATCCTTATAGTTGTCTATAGTGAGAGATGAACTCGATTGCACAACCTTATTTCGCTGTTCGGCGATCCATGACAGTGTAAAAAAATGTTGAAAATCTCTTCGATACGGTTTACGTTCCGTTTCATCTCCGACGTTTCACTTTCATTTCTTATTTTTAATTTTTATAATTAACGCTATATTATTATACTTTTCACCGTTACTAAGTCATAACTTGAAATTATGTACACTATTATTATGCATAATTAATGAACATTTTTTTATAAAGTTAAACTAATGTAAGTGAATTAAACACTAATAGGATAAAAATGCTTCAAAATTTAATTTTAATAAATCTTTATTATTATTACTATTATTATTAGTATTGTTGTTGCATTATAATAATTGTTATAATTATTAAAACTTCTTGTAAGTTTACATACAAATATACAAAGTTTATAAAGATTATGAAGAATCCCAAATAAAAAATTATCGATTGATAAATTCATTTGCAGAATTCATAGTTGTAAAAGTTTGGATCTATCTTCGAGCAATGTTTAGAAAAAATAAACGGTACGAATCGCAGAGCGCGAGTGTAAACACTACGGAGTTGAGCCAGGTTTGCTGACATGCTTGATTTATTTATGCGTGAGGCTCACATCGAAAACTTGCGCGCGCATGGCATACGGGAATACGACAATGGCTTGAGCCCATTTTAATGAACGCAACGAGAGAGCCGGTGGCTACGAAATGTTATTAAAGAAGGTCCATCAGAGCACGATAATTTTGTCTGCTTAACGAAGATTTGTAAAGAACCTGCCTTTTTACTTGTTAATATTTGAGTTTTTTTCTATTTTTGCTACTTTAAGCCGTTCTCTTCAAATTTGCGGATTGTAAAGTAAATTGGTAATAAATTCATTTATTTTCAATTATTCAATTAGTTTCAATGTTTATATTTGCTTCACCTGTAAGTTTATCAAAACATGTTCGTACAAAACGTATAAAATTATATAAATTGAATAAATTAGAGTAATAGGTATAATTCTAGATACATTATGAACTTGTGACAATAGAGTACAGTCTGATGAAGATGATGAAAGCCATCAAAACTTTATTTATTGCTCAGCAAATATCAACCAACCTTAACATTTCGACAACAAATAAGAATCTCATTAAGCTCCCTGTGATGGTACCTTTTGGGATACCCTTTTGATCGACCCAAATATACGATCAATTAGAAAACTTATATAGGAAATAATTCTTAAAGTATAATTGACATACTCTTCGATATGCCGGACGCCTGAAGGTTAAATTTTTGTTTATAACGTATGTATATTTTTGTGACTCACTACGTAGCAAGAGTATTTACATAATTTAAAATACAGGTGTGCGATTGGATTTTTCTGCTCGATTTATAAATGTTTGGTCGATGTTTTTTTATAAGAATATTCTTCGTCATCTTAATCTTGTTCTAAAAATACTTTCATATAAAGAAAACAATTAATTATAATGAAGAAAATCAAATTAATTTGCTTAAATTAATTTCCGTTAAATTAACTAAAAGTTTTAAAGGTTTTAATAGCAATGTATTTAATACTAGATATTATTCTGATTGATGGTTTGAAGAATTATTTTTTTTTATTTTATTTAACGTCGCTCTTTTTATGCTCACAAATTCGGTGCTAATCAGCGACGGAGGCATGCGATGTCTTTGTAAAGAAAGCTCTTGTTGAAAATACATTCCCCAGTTGGTGTTTGTATCAATCAGCAGAGACCAGGTCTCGAACCCAAGACCTCCGGGTTTTGAGCCCATCGCTCTACCGACCGATTCATCGCAGGCTTGTTTGAAGAAATATGATATTAGAGTTGTATTTTAATTAACATAGTACAAATATAAATATAACGTTTCATATATATGTAGATATTGTATTTTCGAATAGATATTCATCTGATTTTGCTATCAATATGATTTAGATGCCTTTTATATACTCCTGATATGTGTATATGTAATTGGGGAATGACAATAGATAAGAAACTTATTTGTTAACCGCAATAAGAAACGTATATTTATAAATTAAAAACAAACACTCAAAGTCTTGTATACAGATAAGTTTTAAAATTCTTCTCTTTTTCGAGATAATTAAAAGAATAACTTCTCATTTTTTTAGGATTTCTTGCAGGTATTTTCAAATAACCTTGAGCAACGTATTAAAAAAACGCTATGTACATATTAAATAAGTAAACAATTCATACGCGTTTGCGAAGTGTAAATTAAAGTGATAACAAAATCGCGTCAAGACTGTAAAAATATTCATGAGTAAAACGAAAGGGAAATGACTTTTTATTATTATTTTTAAATCAAATTTTAATACATTAGTGTAAATTATTTGTAATATTTAAAAAATATAATTTTACGTTTACATAGGAATAACACGAATAAAGTACTCATTCACTGATTTAATTTTAGCATGATAATATTAAACAAAGTTTTACTTATTAAATGAAAAAACAATGTTTCTGTATTTTTGTACATTATGAATTATAATAAACAATTTTGATCATAAGTTAGACATTCTTATTATATACAATGTTAATATTATCAGAGTTTTATAAACATTCGCTTCATTTTGCAAAAGATACATAAATATTCATGTTATTGTTAAAAATACGTAATTATCTTTATAGTTTCATCGGATCAAATAATCAAACTGACTGTACGTATTCTTTTATGGTATAAGTCGCATTAATGCTGAATAAAATAATAATTATTTTTGTAATTCTACATTTTATTAATCACTTTATCTTGAATATTTATACATTATCATCATTCGCAAATTCATTATTCTGTAGCTCAATTTAATAACACAATATAGTTGTTAGAAACTTATTTAATCAATCGCCACATGATGCGTTGTTACCATTACGATTTATTCTAAAGTAAAATAAAATTCAATATAAACGTTTCTGATTTGTTCATAAGATACCATGTTAGGTAAGCGTTAGTTCGATACTTCCCAAGCACAGTGATTCTTTACATTATGTATGCGAATTCAACAACTGTATTCTCGAAACAATTTAAATTTTCAACAATAGAAAAAAGTCTTAAGAAACAACATTATTGGAAATTTTAATGAAATAAACTATAAATTTAGTTTGCGTATCTTTTAAATACGTCACTTACTTAATTAGCCATTATAAAATACATATTTTACATTTGTTCAATAAGTTTAGTAATTTTTTAAAAACGTAAATTTAAGGTTTCTTATTTTTTCTTCGAGAATACAGTTATTAATTCCAATGTTACGTTTTAATTAAAACTGGGAATAATAACTTTTATTCTTTTTAAAACTTTAGTAATATTAGATTTAAAAGTATAAATTATTTGTTATATTTTTGTAGATTATCAAACCACATAATTATGATACTTTGCCTTTCTGTAAATGTAATTTTCAATTTTTATCAATTCATACTACAGATTGATTTTTCGAGAAAAGTAAATTTATCCTTAATAAAAAATTATTTAAAATTCTTAAGTTTTGAATTTCTACAGATAGATCTTTGTAATTTGAATGCTGCAATACAGTAAACGGTTTTTAACTGTGTATTAGGCTTATTCTTTATTATTTTTATAAATTATCTTATTTTAGTGCTTAAAATTTATTAGTTTTAGGTGATACTGAATTGATAATATATTATCTAACTTTCAATTACATAATCAATTTGAACTTTAAAAATTGTATTAATGAAATATATATATAAAATATTATCAATTATAGTACTTTTTTATTATTATTTTAATGTCACTCTTTTGATGCTCCCAATTTGGTGCAAATCAGCGACGGAGGTCATACGATGTCTTTGTTAAAAAAATACTTGTTGAAAAAATTCTCTAGTGGTGCTTGTATACATATCAATCGGCAGAAACCGCGAATCGAAAGCCGGGACCTCCGGATACGAGTCCACAACTCTACCGACCCGGTCATCGCAGACCTTATCAACTGGTATTTAATTTTAAGTTTTTTATTTAACTTTTGTTCTTTTATGTTATAACCTGTTTGACTTGTAATAATTATTTACAATATACGCAATAATATTTTTCAAATATCCATGCTGAAATACTATAACGAATTTATGGTCGAAATAAATAAAAATTGTCGAATATAATGAAAGATGAAAATGATGAATCAGTGCTAGTATAGATATTTGTATTTATTACTTGGGCAGTGATGGGATGAGCAGTCCGTTGTGTTTGTGTACTGGTTCTGGTTGGAGGTGCATGCAGCCAACAACACATGGCAGCACATATTAGAAGAGCTCCAGCAACTATGCAGGCTACCCCCACGTATCTTACAGGTTCAACGTAGTTCTCGGCAAGACCTAACCAATTTATTAAGGCGCCGACACATAGTAAAACCATACCATATCTGTACGGTCGTTGAGATCTTCTTGATTCCTCTATTGTCATTGCTGAAATAAAGTATTTATTATTAAATATATTTTAACTTATAAATATTTACAACAGGATTTAATAAAATATATTTTAATTATCACAGAAGAAAAAACAAGATTCATGAGTTTGAAAATATAAAAGATGACTTATACCCGGGTTTGAATGTCAATTTTGCATAATTTATTTAGTTGCTATTTGCATCATATTACAATATATCACCATATTAAATATTTTCAAAAAGGATGATTTTATGTGTATTTTTTTAATTTAAGCTTTTAATATTTACACAAAACGTCATTTGCTTAATAGTTAAGAAATATTCGTTTACTATTAAGTAAAAACTTTTTTTGTAAAAGAAAAATTCTTTATCTTGTATGAATTACATAATTCTTATTAAAGATATGTGTAGTCAATATTTAAAAATAAATCATTTTATTTCAAGAACTGGTCGGTTAATTACACTGAAGGCCTATATATATATTTACCAAAATGTAAATGGTTGAGAACGAATTTTCTTCGATAAAAAATGTAATTGAAGTGGAAATTAGAAAATTATAATATTTTTTTATTATCTATAAATAAAAATTCGATTAGAAAAGTAAGTGAATAACAGGTTTACTTTAAATTGAAATCGCATCAAACGAAAAGATAAATTTACATTTACAGTATTTCATTTAGGTTGTAGCATCATAATATACTAAATATATAATTGTTTTCATTTGACAGTGTGTTTTGATTTAATTCGATTCATGTACAGATGATTATCTTCTTTATTCCTAATAAAATCCCATTGTCGGCATGTTAAGAAGAATTTCTGCTGTATATAGTTAAATGGAATCCATTTACTTCAAGAAACGTTTTTTTCAAAGTTTAGTTTACTCAATACTTTTTTAATATAAAAAATTATATTTTAAAAATATTGAACATAAAATTATCTGTCTATGCCCTGTATTTTAATGCAATTCAAATGCTATTTGACAATATTAAAACAGTATTTAAAAAAAAAGTTCATTTCTTTTTAATGCAATACTTCAAAAAATTGAACCTGGATATTTAGTTATTAATTTAATTCAATTAAAATTTGATACTCTGTGAACATTCTTGAGTGTATTTTATAGTAGATAAAACGATTTTATCGATATAAGGTAACGAAATGTGTATGTACATTTTATATATATTCGTATTATAAAATGCTGAAAATAATGAAATCGATTTACAATTAATTGGACTTCAAATATTTTTAAAAACTAATTATATTAATTTGAATAGTGGCTGTTGCTACAACAATATTTATACAAATCTAACATCAATAGCACTACGCCATAATTACAGATGATGTATGTAAATATAAAATAGCCGAATAATTTCGTACAATCAATAGTTTGTAGCGGCAACAGATCGGAAAACCCTGATAAACGACAGTATACTGAGGTACTAATATTTCGGGTTCTCTGA
This sequence comes from Theocolax elegans, assembly GCA_026168455.1. Taxonomy (NCBI): domain Eukaryota; kingdom Metazoa; phylum Arthropoda; class Insecta; order Hymenoptera; family Cerocephalidae; genus Theocolax; species Theocolax elegans. Next base: position 30,462,243 of record CM047426.1, read on the forward strand.
AAGATTGGGTATCTACAGAATACCTATTAAATTTATTTATTTAGTTATATATTGTGTTTTAACTACTTTTGATAAAAATTTGTTATAAATATCCATTCTCCATTTTTAACAAAAAGTTTTAAAAGTACATGTATCTTACAAATCTTACATATTGACCAATAACCATTGTAAAAGTATTTAATGAATTAAAGGTGCAAAATAATAATGTGTATATATCATTAGTTTAATAGTAAGCTGCAATACAAAAAGTGTCAACAGAAACAAAAGAAAATATGACTTTGATACTATCTACACCAAATTAGCCCTAGTGGTAGAATTCTGATTAGGTTAAAGGGAGTAAAAATAGAACTGAAAAGTCAACTTTAGTTTTCCGTTCAATATCCTTCATCCACAATTTTTCAAGTTACAACTGACAAAATCAAATATTACCAACGAATTGTTGAGTGGTCAAAGAACCAGTGATGTCTAACTGTTTGACAGGTTCAGCGCTTGCGGAAATCGTGAAAAAAATATGTCGACTAAACTAGGTCATAGAAACGTCCGAACAATGAAAGATTCCTGCAAGAGGGTGACATAGCAATATGAACTACGCTGAGATTCTGATAGGCACAATAAATATTGCGTCCCTATAAAGCATCTTCGTATACGCAGAGCGAGGAAACACACCTCCATTGGGATTTTGGCCTTATTCGTTATGTCAAAGCAACAAACGTAGATAATACTATACGATAGTCTTCTGTATTTGTTCGTTTCACTTTGTCATTTCGCCTAGTAATCGCCACAGAATATTAGTGCAGACACGTTGTGTTGTGTAATAAGGATGTCTTACATTGGAATTGAATTATTTAAAATACATTGTTACTAGAAGTCTGTAATGATTAACTACATATACCCGATATCGAAAATATTATAAGGAATTTCTTGTATAATAATGTATAATTGCAAATGCAAACATTATTAAAATACAACCAATGGTAAGTATAAATACATCTTATTTTTTACTTAAAGACTTATTTTATGAAATGTACATATACACATATTTTACGCATATTATACAATATAAATAGCACGTAATAATTTATTTGTAACTCACATTATGAATTAGAGTTTGATAATTTAAAACGTTATTTATCATGTAAATTAACTAAATAGAGTTATTCACAATATCATACATTATTACGTTGTTATAAAGTTAAACATTCTAGTGTTAAATGATTCTAAATAGGATGCCTGCTTGATTTGACCACATCGACGTTGTAGTATCGAACATTTAAATGTAAAAGTTTTATATGGCGAGAATAAAGCAACTTCATCAGCGATGTAAAACAAAGCAACTTAAATACAAAATCTATGTATCAAAATTTTGTATCAAAATATTCAAACCCATTTCCTATTATTAATATTCATTTGAGCTTGATATCTAATAAATTATGTCGAATAAAAGCTGTTATTTTTGTGTTGAACGTGCGTTAATTTTACAAGGCCGATTATTGGCAAATTATGAAAAACGTAACATTAAGTAAATATTAGCTTAAAATTAGAATAACTAATTTTTCTCTTAGTACTCCTTCGTACTTACAAATGTAAATTAAGTATTGTGAAACACGTGCGGTTAAGAGTAAATTGATACCGAGTGTGAAAAACAATCGATATATACCCCCGATGTCTCGTGAGATATTTCGTTGATCATTAAAAAATGCAAATGATGAAGTAAATACAGTAATTACCCGTGAAAAAATGATTGCATGTAAAATACATGTAAAACACATGTATGCTACATGTGGTCAGATGCATGTAATCTACATGTATCTTATGACCGATTTCTGCATCTATAGTTCACCAATAAAGGTGTAGTTTTCGTGTACCGTTGATGTAGATGAGGTGTAAATGTAGTGCAGATGTACACAAAATTAATCTCATTTATGCTGCATTTCACGTTATATATAGATTAAACTTCATGAAAACTACATCTTTATCAACGTACATCATATGAAATAAGTGCATTTTACATGAATTCGTCATATAAGTTCTTTAAGAAACATATACATGCATTTTACATAAATTATGCATGTAACTTGTTAAAAAATGAATTTTACGTCAATGTAAATGCTTTTAATTTATTCAAAACATAGAACATTTTATAACTTTATATAACATAAGTAATAACATAACATTAATAATGATGTTTTTTTTTATATTTATCTTGATTTTTCCTTCTCTCGTAAGATCTTGATCTTGATCTTTTGTAGTAAAATCTATTTTCTCTTCTTTTCTTGTAATATTTTTCAATTTCTCTTTATTTTGATCTTTCTTTGGCTTTTCCATCGAAATGATACTTTCGCCTTTTATCTGTCTCATAATATTTTTCTCTTTTTCTTGAATGTTATCTACTAACCTCTCTTGATCTTTTTGGTCTTTTTCTAATTATTTCCTTTTCCTTCTTCTTAGCCTCAGTAACTTTTCTTTCTTTTTCGCTTGAAGGTTACTTTTCGATTAATCCTTCTATTTTAAATTTGCATCTTTTTTCCCCTTTTCTATACATATTTTTCTTTTTTTAGGATAGTCTGATTGCGGGTATCTGGAAATAAAAAAGCAAAACACAAAGTATCGAAATATATTTTTTTATATTTAAAGCAACAAAAAAGAATTTATGGCAGCAAGAAAATTTTCGATACAGAAAATTTAAGGTTAGTAGGTAATCAGTCCTATAACCAAGTCGTATTATTATATCTGAAAGACTTTCATATTTTTAAAAACTTATCTGAGTAATCTGGTATTAATCATCTTCATAATTTAGACCTGGTGCGTTAACTCCGACGAAGATTTTATTAGCATCCGCAGCGGCAGCGCAAACAAATTCTCAAAGTCCGTCACACTGAAGTTGCATCGATGCGAAGTCAAACACAATGAAGTTGCATAAACATATACTTGCATATTTATAGTTTAACGTTTGACTTCGCATCGATGCAACTTCAGTGTGACGGACTTTGAGAATTTGTTTGCGCTGCCGCTGCGGATGCTAATAAAATCTTCGTCGGAGTTAACGCACCAGGTCTAAATTATGAAGATGATTAATACCAGATTACTCAGATAAGTTTTTAAAAATATGAAAGTCTTTCAGATATAATAATACGACTTGGTTATAGGACTGATTACCTACTAACCTTAAATTTTCTGTATCGAAAATTTTCTTGCTGCCATAAATTCTTTTTGTTGCTTTAAATATAAAAAAATATATTTCGATACTTTGTGTTTTGCTTTTTTATTTCCAGATACCCGCAATCAGACTATCCTAAAAAAAGAAAAATATGTATAGAAAAGGGGAAAAAAGATGCAAATTTAAAATAGAAGGATTAATCGAAAAGTAACCTTCAAGCGAAAAAGAAAGAAAAGTTACTGAGGCTAAGAAGAAGGAAAAGGAAATAATTAGAAAAAGACCAAAAAGATCAAGAGAGGTTAGTAGATAACATTCAAGAAAAAGAGAAAAATATTATGAGACAGATAAAAGGCGAAAGTATCATTTCGATGGAAAAGCCAAAGAAAGATCAAATAAAGAGAAATTGAAAAATATTACAAGAAAAGAAGAGAAAATAGATTTTACTACAAAAGATCAAGATCAAGATCTTACGAGAGAAGGAAAAATCAAGATAAATATAAAAAAAAACATCATTATTAATGTTATGTTATTACTTATGTTATATAAAGTTATAAAATGTTCTATGTTTTGAATAAATTAAAAGCATTTACATTGACGTAAAATTCATTTTTTAACAAGTTACATGCAAAATTTATGTAAAATGCATGTATATGTTTCTTAAAGAACTTATATGACGAATTCATGTAAAATGCACTTATTTCATATGATGTACGTTGATAAAGATGTAGTTTTCATGAAGTTTAATCTATATATAACGTGAAATGCAGCATAAATGAGATTAATTTTGTGTACATCTGCACTACATTTACACCTCATCTACATCAACGGTACACGAAAACTACACCTTTATTGGTGAACTATAGATGCAGAAATCGGTCATAAGATACATGTAGATTACATGCATCTGACCACATGTAGCATACATGTGTTTTACATGTATTTTACATGCAATCATTTTTTCACGGGTACAGTGTTCAACATTTTTTGATAATATTCACAGTACACGTAATATCACACGAATATACATACTTCCTATAAATGATTAAATGCTTCAATTTAGGATCTATGATAATAACAATAATACAATATTACTTTACAGACACTCGGTTATTAACTATCAAAATTTTATTTATTATAATGAAGCATAATTTACTTTATATTTCTACAGCATAAACGATTCAGTACATTAGGCCCCTCAACCCTTACGTGCATTACTTTATTATTATACAAATTAAGTTATATGCATTTAATAAGTTCTTTATTATTTACTGTAATTCAAATCGGGTAAAGTGATTTTTATAGTTGAAACAACTTTTTCTGATAAGATAATGTCGTGCACATCAAGTTCTGGTAGAGGAAGTTAATTTTTCTTTAAGTAGTTTTTTACTGATAAATATTATAGTCACTCTAAAGTTTCCACAAACATAGAATGATACGAAAATTGAACTGTTCTATTTAATAATGTATATAGCACTTCACAAATATCAATATATAAATTTCATATACCGAAAGATAAGTAAACATGGTAAAACAATAAATTTTAATAATTTCTTATTGTACACTAAAACTTTTAAAAGTACAATAGTTTCTTACTTAACACAGTAAAGTATATTGTTTGCAGATAAAAAATATTGTAATCTATTATTTAATATATAAACCCAAATAAAGTTTGTATACGGAGATGTAAAAAAATTTTATTTAAATGATGATTGTAGGTATTGAATAAAATACAAATACGACCTGTGAGAAACCACATAAAGAATAAATTGACAACGATAAGCATTTATGCAGTAACAAAACAAACAAGAATATGACCTAATACTTGGACAGCAAGTGAAACTTTCGAACTATTAACAAGAAACTATTAATTGTGTACATATAATTTACTTATCTGTACAAAAATAAGTACCTTTATGAGCTAAATTGTGCTCAATACGAAAATTCAAAATCGATGTACAAGACTGTAGTTGTTCGACATCGTTTAAAACTTGCATGTAGTTTTTGGATAACTGTTGGATGCAATACTTAGACTATTCTAACATCCGTCCAAGTATAGGGTAATAAATAGTATTATTAAAGAAACTGATAAACTTGGATAATTATTTTCAAAATTATAAATAATCTAAATTCATTGATATCCCTATTAAAAATATAAACATACTTATTTATTATAGTACAAACATTGGTTCAAATTTTGTCCAACTTCTGAGTACTTTACGTTATATATATTTATAAGAGACGCAAAAGCAAGAACTTTACACGCACATCAACTAGCTGCATGGCATCACGCGTGCAAAATTAATTGTACTTTCGAAACGTCGCGTACAAGCAGAGTAGTTCTGGATGCCCAAGGTCGAAGAGCATTGTGCTTATTGTGCGTATAAATGTTTCATGGGATGCATGACAATCCATTCCAAAATGATCTAGAATCGTAGATGAATGCATGGACCGTGAAAAACAATCGTTTCACACCGAAAAAATGGTTAGCTAAGCAGTTAGTTAAGTTAGTTAGCAGCTACTTTTACATTTGAATTTAACTACTAATTCGTTCCGATTTACTGTAAGCATTAAAAATAGTTAATACTTATAACTATTTGATAAGCTAAAATGAATAATCTACATTTGTCAATCTATGTATGTTCCTTTTAGTTACAACTCATTATTTTTACGATAACTAAGTATATCAAATGCCTAAACTTACTAACTTGAGTAAAAACTGTATTTGTAGTTGTACTAGTAAACCGATATCTTTCCAATATATTTTAATTATAAAAAATTTTATTCAAGAGGATGTGCAGAAGTAAAAAGTTGATACTTAAAATAATAAAATTTTTATATTTATTTACAACTATTGACGATTACTTGTATCCTTTTTAGTATAATATTAATGCTCAGAGTAAGTAGTTTTTTATACTAGCTTTCCAATATTATTAATAAATAGGCTCCTAAAAATCTGTAATACATTTATATTTCATTTGATTATATACTCTTTTAATGTTTTACGATGTTCATTACTCAACTATGACATAAATAGATCGTTCTTGGCGATATAATGTAAATAGAATTTTAATTGTACTTCCACTTTATAATTTTATCAAAATAATCTTGTTTATTAAAGCGGCTGTTGAGAACTTATGAAATATTGTGAAAAATTGTAACCAAATGTAGAAGATGAATTAACACGATTACTGTACCCGAGAACGTTCTATTAGTTAGCCGATATATTATTATGTCAAATAGGATTCTAAATTAATTTACGTAACAATTTTTATAAATATAAATAATTGATAAAAATAGATATATCCACTGTTAGAAATTTTTAGCATAATCAGATTATATGGCGATTATACTATGGCGGAATTTAAGATGAATCGTCAAATTTCCATGAGATTTATGATAATTCTCGTCAAAAATGTCAGAATTTTAACAAATATAACGATCATAAAATCGCGATAAAATCACCATTATCTGTGTATATTAATACATGTATAATAAAGATATTATGATCGTAAAAAAACCATTATTATAAAATTTTTTATACGTTAAATATTTTAGAATATAATTATATTGGACTGGAATATGATACAGAAATAATAAAATTTATTTAACTAATCCATTAGAATATATTTAGCTTATTTAATAGAAATATTAGATATTTAATCAATATTAACCTTTACTAGAATGACAAACGTATTGAGTGACAACTATATATGTACGAGTCTGAATTCGCGCATATCACCTCTACCTTCCCATAGATGCTATCGTGCTATATATTGACCAAGGAGGTTATGTGAATCTTCCAGTCTTTGTTATCGATTTTGCGGTTATTATATACTTTATGAATTATATCATCATGAATAACGTTTTGATTGCTTATCCATACAAAAATCAAAAGGCACGAAAACATAAAAAACACCGTTTTGTATATACAACGTTTTATAATTAATTTTAATGCATAAAAATCCGACTTTCAATGGTCATTTTTTATTCTAAATAACATCATGATGAATTGCCATTTTAAAATGGTGAAATTGTTATCATGACCAATATAAAGTTAAATCATAAAATGGACCATACATATTTAATGAAATTTAAGTGTTAATTACAATCATTCGAATGGGTTTCTTTGAAATTCCTTACAGTATGATGATGCACTTCTAAGCTATTACAACTGTTTGAGTAAAAGCAAAAAACAATTAAGACGAAGAAAAACCGAAAGAGAGAAAGTGACCGGGGTATAGCAGTTTTCATTATTAATAAACAAGCAACTGCGGGCAAGCAATGATATATATTGCGAATCTACGTTAAAAGTACTATAATTACCACTTAGTAAATATGTACAAAAAGTTTAATAAGCGTTTTTCTATGAATTATTAACTCTTATTTTACTATTATTATAAACCCATAGCATAATATCAACTGTTACACTTCTTTTATTCAAGAAATGTCCATATATAACATTATTGCACATTATTAAGTAACAGAAATTTTACACAAGTATAATGCGATTAACTTATGGATTGTCTTTCTTTATACTCATTCATTACTTGTATTATTAGAAAAAAGAAAATTTAAATATGTTGATTGTATAAAAACGTCAAATAAAAAATTTTTATACTTCACTTAGTATATCAGAATTAATTTTTTTTCTATATTCCTTATTGCTAGTCAAGTATCATATGATTTCTCAGGGAGGAAATGTGAATAAAATATAAACAAACACTTTACCGATAACGTATGTGTATTATATTTGTACTATTCATACAAATGCATATATACACAATCGAGTGCATATGTACTAGTGCAATTGCGCGTGTGCGTGCGTATTAATGAACGTAATTCCTTAAAAAATTTAAAAACTTCAATTTAAACTTTACGTAATGCTAATTATTGATACATGATCCGATTTACACAAATATCTAACGGTTTAAAATTAAATTAAACTATCTCATTATTGTAGTACCTTATATAATGATACGTATTAATAAATCGTAAAATGGTCGATAAACTCGAGACTGGGCTTTTCAAACTTTGTCTTGGAAGTATAAAGGTGTTTTACTGAAGACTCGCGGGCCGCGGCCACAAATTCTACTCCTTATCATCTCCATAAGTCGCTCCCCTCCCGTGACAATAAATATAAATTAGTACGTTACTTATTAATATACGAAATATTTATAAATGGGAAAATCTTCAGAAACTTATAGAAAAAACCAAGGATCATAGTTATTAAGCGAGTTTATTGAAACAAAATATTTAGTCGACTAATGAGATAGACGAAAAAAGTTTTGTTAATTAAAAGATATTTTTTACGAAACACTTTACTTATTTGCATAGAAATATAAAACTGGAAAAATTGAATACAATGTAGAATGTATAATATTGAGCCAGAAAATTAGAAAAGCTAACAATGATACGGTAAATGATAAAGCGATTATCATTTTGCACGTTTTAAACACGTAAGAAAAACAAGTGGTACACGTCCAGTGATGATGATACCACGCCTCCAAAATAATATACAGCTATAGTGATAAGGGCGCAGCCAGATTTTTTATTGTATTTAAGATAAAGTATACCTGTGACAATATAATAACCCAAATAAATGAGAGTATATAGTGTAACTTAAACCGCTACACTTTCGGACTTTATATTTTGGAATAAGTAAATAACTAATAAATGCGACATTTTCGTACATAAGTATTTTTCAATTCATCAAGATTTAAGAAATAGATAACAGAATTTCGTTCACGTGATAATACGTAGGCGAAACATGCGTATATATTCTTATCAATAAAGGAAAATCTTATTTAATATTGAAAGGGAGATTGTACTAAAAAGCTTTTAAATCTGTATTTGCTGAACAAAACGTAGTGTTAGGTTGCTTTTGATTATAAATTTAATTATTTGCTTTATATTACGACATCAATGTACAAGAGAGTGATCGTTCAAAATTACAATTACTGTTTCAAATTCTTGAGTATTTACGTATTATTATTATAATTATTATTATAATTATTATTATTTATTTATATATTATATGCAAATAATCCCACCCAAATGTATAATTAATAGTGTTCACTAACGCCTATAAAACTATTAAAAACTATATAATATAAATTAATTATGGAATTAAATACCTGGTATTTCGCCGAACACAAGAAGAGAGGGAGGCGAATTTTGCCTATTATTCATTTCACAGATGCTCCAAAGATTAATTTAATAATAATGAGATTTAAACTAAAAATATTAAACTGCTAACAATTTCGTCAAATTCCCCATGCCAAAAAATGTTTGTACTTCAAAACACGCGTTCGAGCCGCGAAAGCAACTTTAAAATCCATCAATTTAAAGCACATGCTGATGGTGAAAAATGAATAGCAGGTGAAAGCGAAACCGGCCCCACAGAATGCACTGACTATGATAGTATTTGAGGTAAATGTGGGAGCAGGCCGACAGCTTCACTTCTTTAATAAGTCGTAGCGCCCCTCCCTTTGCGATAAACCCGAGAGCGAGCGGCGCGAAGGGGAAGGACACACGACGACTCTTACAATATGTGTATGTATTAGAAGTGTGTTCGTGCCTAATCTTTATATATATATATATATATTGATAAATATGGTATACCTTTTCAATATATGTGCATATGATTCCAATAGACTTTTACACTATACAAATAAATTTGTAATCGTGAATAATGTACCGTTCAGAGTATATTTTATTTAGTACGCCTTTTTTTGGCACTTGTTTTTCTCGGTTGCTTTATCTAGTCGATAAATTAAAACCATACCTATACGGAAAATAATTATGTGTAAGTGCATTTTCGTGCCTTGAAACACAATCGTATCTTTTTAGATGATCGTATCACTCGACTATAAGTATATTTGATTTGGCCATTTTAATTGTCGAAGTATTGATATCAAAACTTTGACCAACATTTATTCGGTTGGCTGAGCCGAGGGTTTATCTAGGTATATTTATATGAAATAGTCAATGAAATAGGTTTTGAATTCGACGTACTGTTATATAAGAATTGATTTGCATATAGGACGTGCTCAATAATGTCAAGTGTGGTATTTATATTAGTAAAAATTCTAGTGTGGCTATCGATGTTAGAAGAAAAGTGATTATTGGGCTTCAACGAAGTACATTCTCATTATTAATAAAGTTAAATAAAAGGACATGTCAATAATTCATATCGTAAATGGCATATTAATTTCAGTAACATAAATCTACAATTAATTTATGGATAAAAACCACAAATTTGCGTCTCATTATATTTAGCGTACGCGTACCTACATTAATAAACTACGATTGCATTCGCTAAGAGGCTTCAGCTGTTTAATTGCAGATATATTGATTATAAACAATTAATATTTATTATAGTAAATTTGACAAAAATAAGAAACGTATTTTAATATACTCCTACTAATTAATCCACAGCAATATTAGGTAAACTCGTTACACTAAACTTGATATGTGCTCTGGATATCATCCATATTTTTCTCTACGGTTAAAGCTCAACTCAACTAAATCCAATAATGAGCTGTTAACCTAATTTGGCAGTTTAACTGGAGCACTTGAAAAATGTGCGAAATCATCGCTATATATGGTATGCGTTATACATTATTACGATTTAAAGTTATGCTACATCAAATGTGATTAATTTTTGTAATTTGATTTAAATATATGTATAACTTTGTATTGTACTGTACATGTGTGTTTTCATGAAATTGTAGCGTACATATCAAATAAAGTCTTTTAAAGAATAAAGAACACAGACATTACATTTTTGAATATATATATGGGGTATTCCACGTGAAGTGGTCCGATCAAAATTTTAAAATGCACCAAATTTTGGGTACACTTTGCAAATGTTTTTCAGAATACAGAAAAAAATTTTTAGGTACTGGAATCTATTTGCTCAAAAGTTATTCTAACCTCAAAAAGTGAATTTTTCCATATTTTTTTCAACACCAGCTGGGTTTACCGCTATATAACTCAAAATCTATCAACTTTTACTATAGAACATTATATGTAACATTTGTTGCTAATTATATCTAGAATTTATTCCTCTGGGTTAGAATTTCTAATCTCAAGGTCAATGTTACATAAACTACATGTCAATATTCAACTTGAAAAAAGTGCAAGTGCGCCACCTTTGATTTTTTTATCCAAAAGTCTAAAAGAAAGCTTGGAGCAATACCTTTCAAATGGTCTGTAGCATTTTTATGGCCTCCAATTCTGTAAAAAGTTATGACAATTTAAAGAAACACGAAATTTTTTTAAAAATTTAAATGGTAATTACCATGTTAATTTTTGTGAATTTTTTGTCTTTCTTTAAATTGTCATAACTTTTTATAGAATTGGAGGCCATAAAAATGCTACAGACCATTTGAAAGGTATTGCTCCAAGCTTTCTTTTAGACTCTTGGATAAAAAAATCAAAGGTGGCGCACTTGCACTTTTTTCAAGTTGAATATTGACATGTAGTTTATGTAACATTGACCTTGAGATTAGAAATTCTGACCCAGAAGAATAAATTCTAGATATAATTAGCAACGAATGTTACATATAATGTTCTATAGTAAAAGTTGATAGATTTTGAGTTATATAGCGGTAAACCCAGCTGGTGTTGAAAAAAATATGGAAAAATTCACTTTTTGAGGTTAGAATAACTTTTGAGCAAATAGATTCCAGTACCTAAAAATTTTTTTCTGTATTCTGAAAAACATTTGCAAAGTGTACCCAAAATTTGGTGCATTTTAAAATTTTGATCGGACCACTTCACGTGGAATACCCCATATATATAATACATTGTCGTTGTTATAGAAAATATTAAAATGTGGAAAGTAATAGATTATGTTATGTAAGTGTATTGTATTCTTGAGTATAAGTTTAAGAGAAATAATAAATAATTTTTAAAATCACAATAATAACGGAACTCTATTTTATTTATAAAAATATTAAAAATTTATATTTATATTTTTAATAAAATTTTATAAGCTTTTTTATACTATTATTTTTAATCAATTTAATTTGATTATAGGTGTATTGTTATGCATGAAAAAAGTGGCGAGCTCGCATCTCGAATCTCGAGTTCCTTTCTTGCAAGTTAGGCGTTCTACTGCTTAGCTATACCGATCACCACTGCGAACTGTGTTTCTTATCATCATGATATGTAGGGAGCGCATTTCCCGTGACAATTACACATTGTTTATTTGTTATCTATTTTATTTATTTCTAATTAATAGATAAATTACTTATTTAATGATTCCCACGATTCACATTAGAATTATAAAAACTATTGTACAATTTACTGTAAATATGACATAATTTCCTGCAGATATATTTTTAAAAATAATTAAGATCCTAACAACTTTATAGTAATATTTAGCAGAGTATTATCCCAAAATAAATTGAAAATAATTTTATATTAATTTTAGTCACTTGAACGACAAACATATTACACGAAATTAAGTATAGTACATATCCTTTTTTATAAACAAACTGTATAGACGATAAAAAAATCATTAATTGGGCTTGTTATCATCATAATATGTTAGAAGCACGTATCCCATAACAATATGAATTCATGAGAAACATAATTTCGATAAGCATACATAAAGAAATCATGAAGATTTAGACATACATACGTCCGATCAAATAGATTTAAAAATGATTACTCAGTAGAATTAAAATGTGAGAGCCAAATTACAGGGATCTACTTTAAAAAACTCAAAAAATTTCTGCAATTAACGAAATAAAAATTTGAAAAAATTCATACGTTACACTTGAGTAATATAGAAGAAGCTGATAAAGAGGTATTTTTTAAATAATTATTTTTAAATTAATTAAAAACTAATAATGACTTTTTGTCGGTAACGATAATGTGAAAAATTTATCCTCGCGGCTGCACAAAAATCTCGATCATTTAGGTATAAAATTGTTTTTAAAAAATCATACGTATTATTTAAAGCAAGTGGAAGAGCGTTACAGAGAGATTTTTTGGAAAAAGTCAACCCATTGTTAATTAAAAAGTAAATAGAAATCAAATTTTTTGAGTCTCACATATCTTTAAAAATTTATTTGTCGTAATTCTCAAATAACTATTTTCTTTACTACGCATTTCTTTTTAATAAAGTATAAAAAATTGTTATCTCATTAACTTAAAACTGTACAATAAATATATTTATATAAAGTATATCAAAATTACTAATATTTAAAGAAGATCGCTTTAAATTATAAAAATATAAGAATTCGCATCTATATAGATAAAGAAAAAAAATTATAATTAATCAATATAAAACAGTTGTTTTTATAATACAAAAATATGTATTTTTCTTTCTGAGTTTACCACATAAGTACTTGAAAGTTTGTATCTATTAATGTCTAACAGTACCTGATAATTTAGAAAAAATTATATATGAACTTGGCTCCATGATCAACCATACTTTGCACTCGAGCACCTTAGAACGGTTTTATTTCGTTTAGTAATCACCTTGTATAGACACGAGAAGTAATTAATTAATTATTAATTTTTTATACTTAAGGAAATTAGATGATATTAAGTAATATTTACATTTTAAATTGTATATTAATAAAAATTTTATAAGCTTTTTTATACTATTATTTTTAATCAATTTAATTTGATTATAGGTGTATTGTTATGCATGAAAAAAGTGGCGAGCTCGCATCTCGAATCTCGAGTTCCTTTCTTGCAAGTTAGGCGTTCTACTGCTTAGCTATACCGATCACCACTGCGAACTGTGTTTCTTATCATCATGATATGTAGGGAGCGCATTTCCCGTGACAATTACACATTGTTTATTTGTTATCTATTTTATTTATTTCTAATTAATAGATAAATTACTTATTTAATGATTCCCACGATTCACATTAGAATTATAAAAACTATTGTACAATTTACTGTAAATATGACATAATTTCCTGCAGATATATTTTTAAAAATAATTAAGATCCTAACAACTTTAGTAATAGTTAGCAGAGTATTATCCCAAAATAAATTCAAAATAATTTTATATTAATTTTAGTCACTTGAACGACAAACATATTACACGAAATTAAGTATAGTACATATCCTTTTTTATAAACAAACTGCATAGACGATAAAAAAATCATTAATTGGGCTTGTTATCATCATAATATGTTAGAAGCACGTATCCCATAACAATATGAATTCATGAGAAACATAATTTCGATAAGCATACATAAAGAAATCATGAAGATTTAGACATACATACGTCCGATCAAATAGATTTAAAAATGATTACTCAGTAGAATTAAAATGTGAGAGCCAAATTACAGGGATCTACTTTAAAAAACTCAAAAAATTTCTGCAATTAACGAAATAAAAATTTGAAAAAATTCATACGTTACACTTGAGTAATATAGAAGAAGCTGATAAAGAGGTATTTTTTAAATAATTATTTTTAAATTAATTAAAAACTAATAATGACTTTTTGTCGGTAACGATAATGTGAAAAATTTATCCTCGCGGCTGCACAAAAATCTCGATCATTTAGGTATAAAATTGTTATAAAAAATCATACGTATTATTTAAAGCAAGTAAAAGAGCGTTACAGAGAGATTTTTTGGAAAAAGTCAACCCATTGTTAATTAAAAAGTAAATAGAAATCAAATTTTTTGAGTCTCATATCTTTAAAAATTTATTTGTCGTAATTCTCAAATAACTATTTTCTTTACTACGCATTTCTTTTTAATAAAGTATAAAAAATTGTTATCTCATTAACTTAAAACTGTACAATAAATATATTTATATAAAGTATATCAAAATTACTAATATTTAAAGAAGATCGCTTTAAATTATAAAAATATAAGAATTCGCATCTATATAGATAAAGAAAAAAAATTATAATTAATCAATATAAAACAGTTGTTTTTATAATACAAAAATATGTATTTTTCTTTCTGAGTTTACCACATAAGTACTTGAAAGTTTGTATCTATTAATGTCTAACAGTACCTGATAATTTAGAAAAAATTATATATGAACTTGGCTCCATGATCAACCATACTTTGCACTCGAGCACCTTAGAACGGTTTTATTTCGTTTAGTAATCACCTTGTATAGACACGAGAAGTAATTAATTAATTATTAATTTTTTATACTTAAGGAAATTAGATGATATTAAGTAATATTTACATTTTAAATTGTATATTAATAAAAAATTTTATTAAAAAATTTTTTTTAATTAATGATTTTTAACTACTTACATTATACTTAAATGCTTTGTCCTTAGTTACTACCTCAATAATTTAAAAATGGAACTATTTTAATATCTAGAAAACTACATGATTAATGAATACAGTAATTAAGAACATCCTTATAGTTTGTCTCTAATTGGTGGTATTTGTATACCATAAATAAGTATTTAAAATTGGAGTTAGATGATATTTTAGTATAAATGACTTCAAAAAGATTTCATTATTATTTAATATTATTAATATATTACACAACATTTTTACTGTAACTGTACGTGAATTCATAATTATACTTAAATGGAATTTTTTTATGAACATTATTTTTATTTAATTATTGTATAGAGACGCAAACTGATCAAATATTGAAATAAATTACAATTATCTAAATGAATTTTAAGTAAATTATTTGAATTATAGCCTTAACAAAACCTAGTTCTAAAACTGTAGGCACTGATATGTTATTTCGACGAAAATAATATATGTAAATGACCTAAAATAAAAATTTGACATACACTAAAAGTTGAACCACCGTTGTGTCACGATTGAAGTGGACAAATGAAATCAATTTTGTGAAATTAAATTAAATTCATACATTACAATCGTTTAAAAATTTTTGTTTGGCAATGTGTTAAAAAAGTCTACTTCTCATATTGTATATTATTTTACTGAAAAAGAAGCAAACCAATATTTTTTAAAAACAAGCAAAACATGAATAAATTTGCTAATATATGCTGTTATTTACAGTTTAGCTTTTCTTGACATAGAGCATTATGTGAACTTTTTTTTCGACATTGTAGGTTCGTACTAACTTTATCGGAAGTTAAGTGGATGTTGTTTATTTTTTACAATATAACTGTAATATGCTAAATAATGTATAGCATTTTATGGCAAATTTTTCAATAGATTTTATAAAACGCTAGTGTGAATTACCCATCACAAGTTAGAGGAGGTGTTTTCATAAATTTATAAATAGTTCCCAAATGTTTTGGATAAAAATTGTACGTAAAGTTACTATTCTGCATGTCAGAAATTTCAATCAGATACTCATTTTTTTTTTAATTCTTGACCAAAACAATACAAAGAAGCATACGTCAACATCTACCTCGATTGCGTAAATTTTATTAATTTTGTTTCTGCGTATGGACTTATGCATTGTAGACCTACCATACAAAAGTGTTCGTTGTGAGAACATAGCTCGATTATTATAGTAAATTCAATCGTGGATTAATAAAATATAATTATTATAACGTGTTATATTTTTTTAAGAACAGTTCAAAAAAGATCTTTGAGTTTATCTAAAATACGTGAATTAAAATAAGATGTCAATGATCCCGACAGTCTTAATTTCTATTACTACGGAGGAAAAAAGAGATTTTTAGTTGCGTATATTATGCATCATGTAATCATGATTAACATATATGTCCCAATCTATGTAACGCGAATCAAGATCATAAATTCCAGTATCCTCGAGAAATGCAGCAGCTGCAGTTCATAGACCCCACGCGTCTACCACGGGGTAGGTTAAAACAAGAGGGGAAAAATATTCTGACTCCGATGCCCATTGTCATCGCTCGTTCTTTTTTTTAGCTCCTGTGTGTTGACAGACAGGGAAAAACGAAGAGACGAGGGCGGAAGTCGGAGCTTGCGAGATGCGAATGAATCGTTAGAATGGTTTCCCGTATTTTTCCGTGTGGAGGTATAAAACTCGGTTGCGAGCGGCCTGCTCCTACTCACTCTCACCTGGATCAATATAAGAATATTCGCGTTTTAACGTCTCAGGGGAAACGGAGCCGTGTGTTGGGGCGTCGTGATCTTAAACAGCCGTAGAGTTGTGAAAAGTTTTATCTAAATAAGTGATACAAATATTAGTTTTTCCTATCACATTTATTGTATTGATTTCCTATTTTAACTGAACATAGCATATATTGAAGGATACTAAAATGTATTATTGTATGCAAAAATAGTTCTATTTATTAACGCGCGAATTAAAAAAGTTACAAAAATATACTTAATAATATTACGTGTTAATACAATTAATACATTGATAAAAAGTGAAATTATATTATGAACTATAGCTATTTATTATTTAATCCTTCTATTTAAGAAAATAAATCGATTTCCTTGTCAACTTTTATTTAAATTAATTTAGGACTACGATAAATTAATATTAAATTCAATAGTATTGGATTTAAAATTGATATTGTCTAAATGTTATATTTAAGATTGTAAATTCAACTACGGTTCTTTTAACTTTTAAATTTAAAAAAATTGAAATATTTTTTGCAGTGAATAGATATTTAATAAACTTATTTTGGTTTTAAATATTACCTTATTTTACAAGTAATATCAAATATAAACGTATTACGTAAATGTACTATTATTAATTAATTAGAAAATCAATAACATCGATAGCTATCATTATAATTCTATAAATAATTAATATTCCTGGAAGAATGCAAACATACTTATGAAAAAAATATGTGCATATGAGAAAGTAGTTAATTTTACTTTCTAAAATAAAATACTAATTTATATATATTACTAAAAATGATAATTTTTTTACAACTATTAGAGACCGAAGTACCTCTGAGTCATCACAATCTAGTGACGCAAAATCATTGAAAGTTGTATAATGCTCATTGCTTGAGCTCTTTGGCTTATCGATACGAACTTGAGTAAGTATTTTTTAGTGTTGAATAAGCAGTAAGTTAGGTAGCAATGAATGACTGGAAGTTACATTGGCGGTGCAATAAAAAATAATGATTTTGTTGAATTCTTTGTTAGCTGCCTGATGTAAATCATAAAGTCAATACTGAAGTTTTTTCTTGTAAACTTTTATTACTTTTTGCAAGTATATACTTTAAAATGTTACTCTTAATTAATTGCAGTATCAAATATATCAATTTAAGTAATTATAACTGACCATACAACAAATGTACTTTACTTCAATATCCGTTTTTAAGAGATTTTATAAATTGGTGTACAAAATTATTATAGTACTAAAACTATTTAATGTATTCTGCTGTATTCTCATACGATTGTTACAACTAAAATCGTTAAGGTTTAACGAGAGAATCAAATCCATTCATTCATCGTCATCTATAAAAATAATATCAAGATTCATGATAATATTGCAACAGGCGAGTTTTACTAAAGTTAACATCAATCAGTTGTATATTAATAATTCAATTGGTTTCCAAAAATGAATACCATATACACTAATGCTCAATTTGATTTCATCTACAGTTTAAGAAAAGTAGTCGTTTACACGGTCTAAAGTCACTTCGCACACGAACAATTGGCAAATGAGTTTACTAACGTTTAAAACTATTTGTTTCGATCCTATCGACATAATTTTACAGGTCGCGGTTACTTTGAGCTACGTAATTACAAGACCAATGTCCAAGAAAACGCAGTTGATTGGGCAGTAGACAATGTCTAGATAGTCAAGGCGTCGAGTGATGCCTTATAATACGTGAGTTTCTTTATTGCGCGTACAAAATGAAGGAAAAAAAATCTAATTAGAATTATTCTACTTCGTGACTTACTTCACTGAAACTTGAAACTCATTGGTGAACGCTGCAACGGCCCGAGTCAATGGCGCTTCGCACTACATTGTTTTAAATTGCTTTAAAGAACGACGTGCTTTTTGCTTCTGCACGAGGTAAATGTACTAATTAGCAGCTATGTAAGCACAGTTTATGACCTCCACACTTATCATTATTTTTTACACCTAATATATTTTAATTCAGCAAAAAAAAATCGTAATAATTAATGTTTTTATTATCGTAACCTTGATAATCATTGGCAATTTTTAATGATACTTTAATAATCAACATTAATTCATAAAGTATATCTTAGTCAATTGTTATGAATATTTTATTCAATACTAAATGAAGCTAAGTGATTTTTCTCAAAATAATATTTTTTTGGTTTTTCCTTAATGAACGATAAAGCCAGATAAACATTATTTATCAATATTAAACAAAATTTTTTAATGCGTAAGATTACAGTATCGCGTGCTTAATCCTCTGCTTCATGCATAAACCTCTTCAGTTTACTTTGAATTGCTTTATACTTGTATTTTTCTATATCAAATAATGCATCATTAAACATTTTTATTCTATAATAACATATTTTCCTTAACTGTAGTTTTCACAAAACTTATATTGGCAGAATAATAATACGTTAATTTTCAATAATTCCACATTTCGAATATAAAATTATTCAGTTACATTATTGGTGATTATTGTATATTTGTAAATTAAACATTAAGTGCGGATTGTTTTGCATTAAAAAATAATAGCTATTTTGTTAAATTATATAAAAACAAAATAAGCAATACTATATATCTCTTGTACGTGGGTTATAAGCGTGCGTTAAATTTATAATCCCATAATATAGGTTTTTTCCATTAAATGAATCATAAAAAAATAATCACATATACAGAATAATAAAATATTTGGCTCTAATAAATATTTTCAAGTAATTAGAAGGAAAAAAACTGTCAATAATAATAACTTTACTAGTATCGATAACAGGATTATCGAATTATCCATACTATTTTTTTTCTCTCATATTTTCCAATATGATATCGATAATGTAAATTATACCAAAACGGTATTGGTGAAACACTCATATTTAGAATAGTGTTGATCCAATTTACCATCGCAAGTTGAAATGAAAATTTACGATAAATACAGGGAGAGAAAGTAATGAAAGAAGGAGAATATAGCCAAGTTTGATTTTCTTGTGTAAAAGTCGTGAGTAGTTTGGCAACGACCCCTTGACGCACAAAGTGTGCCCCTGAGACTTTCGTGCACATTTTGCACTCTATATCGAGCGAGTCCCTGCAAAGTACGCACGTTACTAACGACTTTCTTTCATGAAATTATTATTCCTTCGTAATATGATAAATAGTGCTCTTACTCAGTAAAGCGGTTCAAAGAACCTATTTGAACTGAATTTTATGTAAGAATAAATTACTTACACAAACTATTGTTTATTCATTATTTATTTTGTTTGCTTCAAGTAATTATACTCGACTTCTGATAAAATGAAATAAAAATAAATTAAAACATCAAACTGCGTCACACAATTGTGTATTTAGATTTTGTTGCACTTTTTATTCCGAGTAAAAATTGACGAGACAGTTATCATTTTCAATTAACCACTTCTACATTTATTCGTAAGATGAGAAACGAAAAAAAATGTTATAATGAAACAGACGGTGGAAAAAGAACAACGCCACCCATAGGATTGAATCGTTACAGAACAAAATTGCTGTGACAAAAGTATTTTGTAAAACCAGCAAGTTATGCTTTTGTATGAAGATCCGAATTAGGTATTCCTGTGGAGGTATATAGTATGAGTAAAAGAAAAACTTTCTCACAGCTGAGATACTCTTCTTCTTTTGTACAGTAAAATCACGAGAACGCTGTTTTTCGTCTTACGTCAAAGATGTGAGTACTGTTACATTGCGACTGTAGCAGTCCGTTACACACGCACGTTTAACCTTCACCTGGATTCACAGCACTTCGCTGACAACTATACGATCTATCCTGACAACTAGTGACGATTGCATTTCATGTGCTCGCAACTGTTATCTTGTGCATATGTATATGCTTCTTACTTATAACTATAACTTATATGTCTGTTAGAATAGATACCACATTTTTTGTATGATATTTTTATAATTTCAATATATAATCGGGTATAACAAAAACTCAAGTTTTAAATTAAGAAATGATTACATTTAATACGTTATAGTATTGATATGGAGTAATGGAAATATTAAATTAATATTATGTTAAATAATATATAAACTTTAGATTCTATATTATTCAATTTCATTGACCCAGAATATAGATTTATAAACGAATTCTAAATCACTCGTTTATCTTTATAAAACAATGTTATTTTACTAATAATGTTCATTGCATAATATCATAATATTAATTAACTATACGAGTATAAATTATTTTATTTATATTATACCCAATACAATACCGATATGATATATATAAATGTATAATAATTAACGTATTGATAAGATTCATGCACTTTGAAAATTTAATTTTGTATTAGACTACAACATTCGGATGTAAAATTTAAAATAATAATTTTAATTTTTAATTAATCAAACTAATCAAATTGGTCTCAAATGTAAAATGACTGACAGTAATGGGGTCATCAAGAGTCATAAAATCTTCATATAATCATCGTCATTAGCTTATGCACTTTCTTAACTTGAATATTTTTGCTCAATTACAAAAAAATTTATTCACCTTATTCTATAAGACAATTTTTGTTTCAAGTATTTTCACGTTTCATTTAAATGAGCATTGACGCAAGACCTTATTGTTACTTAATTGCCTGTTATTAGAGTTGAAAGCTGAAACATGTCGCATGTCCAGAACGGATTGCAAAAGTACTCTTTGTTTATATTATTAATAAAAATATAAAAAATAAATTATTATTTGAAAAATATTAACTTATATAAAAAAACGTAGATTTACAGTCACTAAAATTAAAAAAAATATTTATTAATTTCTATATTTTATGCTATAATATTTAAATTAAATTCCGTAGAACCTGGGTTTGATTTGATTAACACAACTGGAAAATGTTTTTTTTAACAAACATATAAAATTAAATAATATAAAATAAATTTATTTCTATAATACGTTAGTTTTCTGGCAAACATTTAAAAGTTTTAAATGAAGTAAGATTAAAAACAGCAATTTTTCTGCTACAAATCGTGATGGATATTTAGGTAATTATTAGCTTATTTTTACGAAATCAACTAATTTTTAACTAACCCCTGAGATTTAAGATTAGTCATGGTGTCGGTCACAGCTAGCAATATTTTGCCGATTTTTTTAGAAATGCCTTGTTACTACTTTAAAAACAGTTTCCATTTCTACTAGGAATGAATTGGCTAAAATTTAACTTCTTTTTAGCTGAAAATTATCTAATTTTTGGCCAAAAATTATATAAAAAAATAAATAATTTTACATACTTTATTGAATTTTAAAATTTTTTCAAATAAAAATATTTTACAATGGATAATAATACAAATTAAATTCATATTAAAAAGAAAGGATTTAATAACTTGTTTAGTAATAATAATCATCGATTTTATAAATAATAATCATCAATTCTTGATAAATGAAAAATAAACGCAGTGCAGTATAAAAGAACAAAGATAAATGACAAATCTACCTATAGAATAGTTTTAAACTTAGTATAATACTCCGGTCTAATTATTAATAATAGTTTATTAATTAAAAAATGTATATTTTACAAGTGAATAGAATCTGCAAGTAAATTTGCACATTTGTCCCGATAATGAAATGTTCTCTGATTACTAAGCAATGTAAGACCTATAATTATGTTGAATATTGTATGCTATTTTCGGACTAGACTTCTTGTTATTCTTATATACGTATTCATTGTAAATTTCATCTATACACAGTTTGTACGTTGGTCGCACGAGGTACTGATAGTGTAGCGTTACTTGTTATTTAACCATTTTAATATACGGAATTGTCAATAATAATAGTTCATTTCGATAAATTGCGGAAGTACTTATAGAATTCAAGATGGTATCAACAAAGTTAATAAAAAATGAAAATTTTATATTGCAAAACCGACTGTTTATTATTAAATTTGATAAAGTAATATTCTATAAAAATATTTTCAAACAGTTAAGCAAATATTGACATTTACTTCACTAATAAACTATATGTTATATGATAATATATTATTCGCATGCTTTGTTTAATCGTACAAAAATTTTGCACTTGTTTTTTATAATAATATTTTCTAGTGTTTGTATTATAAGTTTCATTAAATCATTTTTTTACGAGACAAGTAATAAAATTTATGCAATTTAGCGATTGGCAATAAAAATAGAATAAACACTAATAAAACATAATTGTTAAACTCTAAAATCATTAACACGTCAAATCAACTTTTTTTTATTATTTATTTTCATGAAATACAAAATAGTGTATTAATTTAATTTTAATTCGAACTCAATACGAGACATTTTGAGAAATGATCATAAATATTTTAGTTTGCACGATATTAACACATATCGTATCGCATAATTAATAAGTATTTACACGCAATTATATACACATAATATTCATGTATTTTCCCTAAAAAGATAAGGTGTCACCTGGCGTCTATTTTTCGAATCATTACGAAGAATGAGTTCTTATCTTTTTTGATAAATCAGAAGACGACAGTCGATACCCAAAAAAAACCCTCTTAAAATTTAAGTAAATACGTCTGGATTATATGTGTAATGCGTAATATATGGACCCGTTCGTGCGTTTACCCTCTTGTCAACTAGTTTTGCACGTCTCCACGAATTCGCTCTATCGTTGATTGATAAGTCAAATTTATCAGTGCCGATCACAGCTGTCATGTACGTCGAATGTTCGAGTATAAGAGGCTACTGAAAATATGGAGGTGCAGCTTATCAGAGGAGATATTTTACATTGTTGATAATGAGATGATAAAAAAGTTTCCTTGCCATTTTTTCCCATTTACCGCGACAGTAGGTTTTTTTTTAAATAAATTGAATGCAAACACTAATTATTATTATATGTTACTGAACAAATTATATCCAATGTGTGATGCATATTGTAAATATGGTAATTTAACAATATTATACTAATTTCTTTGTATTCAACATTTAAATATTGATCTTTTACATGTTGATTTGTCAGCTATAATGAGATGTGAATGAATTAAATTATACATTTTTATATTTTCAGTTATATTTTCCTTATATAAAAATCACAAATAATATTACAAAGAATATTATTAATGTAATTACAGAAAATATTTCAATTAATATCTAAAAAGTATTATGATTTTGATAAAGAGATTAAATAAACCGGAAACCATGCAAAAGTTATTACTAATTAAAATGTAAAAACTATATTAAAAGATATTTAATAAAATCTTTTTATAGAATTTCTATTCTTCATAAAATATCAACATATGAAATGCGAATAACACATCAAACTTCTTAAGTCGCTCAATATTCAGTAGAGATAGATTAAAAACAATATCTTCTTATGAGTAATAGGATATATTAATGAAAGAATTCCAATGTACTGGAAGATCAACCTTGATAAAGCTGGAGTATGTACAAATTATTCAAACTAAGAAATTCGTTCATGCAAAGTGCTAAGCCTCTGCATCCTGGATGTTGATATATAACTTCAGATGATTTTCTACGATGTACAAATTAAAAAATAAAACAAATATATGATAATAATTAACGTAAACAAGACATAAATCTATATTATAAAAATAAATACTGTATAAATACGCTTGTACGTATAAGAAAGTTGTAAATTTATATTGTGCATGTATTGCTTTTATATACACAATTATAATTAATAACCATACGTACAAAATATAAAACCACTTTTGCTTTAATTATTATAAAATAGAGATTATATCCTTTTAATCAGGCGTATACATTTTTATTATAAGGAAATAAATATTTATATCTAGTTTCTCATTAAAACTAACCATAAAATGTATGTGTATAATTAATAACATTGATGATTCTATTATGTATCGTGTATTCCATTTTTAGCAAATTCATAAATTCATGAGGTGATTGCAATAGTAGATTATTTTTTATTTATATGCCATTCTAAAGCATTCAGATAATCGATGTATAATATACATGTTTCAAAACGTGCAGAAATTATAATTGTTTTGAGTAAATTTTGAGAATTTTGAAATTTGCCTAAATAACATTTGAGAAAAAAATAGTGATGTATTAGGATTGAAATATGCATTTGTTTGAGCTCTTAAGAAATATAAATACAGAAACTGAACGAAGAAAAAAGGAGTAGTTAGAAGAAACAAGTAACAGTTAATTCATAAGAGAGAAAGGAAAGAACGGAACGGAAGACAAATATCTTTGGAGGACACCGAACGGAGGACATTTAAAATATAAATATTATGTAGATGTTAACAAATAATGAATAAAATTGAGTCGCATATCATATTATTAACAACGCAGAAATTGAGTAAATTAATGATTAGCATAATTAGCGTAACAAGATTTATATAGCACCTCTTTCGTAGCAGATAAAGAAGCTAGTAAATTTCCGTAAAAAAACGGTGTATAACGAAAATTTAAGAGAAATTGCGCAATCACGTAACCCAAATGTGAATCCGAATAACATACGTATAATAAATGAGTTGGATCTAATTTTTATAAACGTATCATTGTGGAATGATACCTCAATGATTTCGAATGGTTAGTGAATACGGAAACGTCATCTTGATCATCTAACCATTGGAGCTGCGAGGTGCGCGCATATTACAAGTAGCTTGGATTGCGTTGTCGACCTTCGTGTGGCATGGTGTAAAAGGCGATGAAAGGCGTGTAGTGCGTTAAAAAGGTTTGGTTTCTCGACGAGGTCCTTCAAGACTCTTGTAAGGTAGTGATGATGTCTCGTGCATGAGACAGAAATGAAATGTTACGGCGATTTGTTTCTACGAGCATAGTATATAATTCTGCATGTACATCGAAAATGTCAACGTATGAGAAGTGAAGCGATTGTTTATTAAGATGGAAAAATACCAAGTCGGGAATTTAGCTTGACTAAGAACCTAGAATTAATCGGTCAAAGAAAGCGAATAATACTTATGAATATAAAGAATGCAGCATTCATTTCTTACATTTCAAATCCCATCGAACTATTTTGATAATTTTGTTCTTGCATGGTTCTTCAAAATCAATAGTTAACGTATAAAATGTGTCTCTTTCAAGTGCTAATTACACTACATTTATAAGAGTTCGATTATATGACTATTATATATTAATTTAAATCGTTTAAATATTTACGATGAATAGCAGTATTAATTATCAAATCGATAAATAAAATAACTTTGTACAACTTTAACAATTCGAAGAGAGGTATGAAAAAAACGCGTCCTCGTTAAATTGTAAAGTTTGTATGCAAATTATTAATGCAAGACATTCTATATATATTGTACTACTATTTTGTGAATATTTAGAATCCACAGCCTTCAAAATGAATTATTAATAGATTTATTAATGTTCTACTCTATAAGAGATTTAGAAATACAAAATAGTTATACATTTTTAAAATGTATATATGTTAACATTTTTACTTAATACCTTTATTTTTATAGATATCGGCCATTTTTCTTTGTGATTCGAATAACTTAATATATAGATACGTATTTTAAAAAGTATTTTAAACAATAGTACTATTTATATCTTAGAACATGATGCATCCTGGGTTGAAAACCTCCATGATTTGTTGTTGCTTTAAACGTCTATTAACAATATTTTGTATTGAATGGTACACTGTAACGGTAATTACATTACTAAATGAAATATATATATCGACAATTAAATATAAAGATATCAAATATTTCATTTTGTGTCTTTGTCGAATTTCGATTAACGAAAAGTTGAATTAATTTCCGTAAACAAGACATTGAAAAAATACGATAATCGCAGTGCCCCCCACGAAAAAGAAAACTACACTTCTGAAATTTATAACGAAAACGCAAAACGAAAAAGAATAACCATAATATTTATACACATATAAGAGTGTACGATAAAAAAAAAACAAAGTGGACGGTATCGCGTGCTTTGCGTATCCCACCACGTTTTGATATTTGAGTTAAAGTTACAAGTTCAATCGCGAGACACGCGAGCAGTTTTTAATTCAAATGTTTTCGATGTTCGTACATTGGCGAATTTGAACGCAAGTACATATAGATTGTTTATATCGATATGGCTCGATATTATTATTGTCACTTGACGATCTGTCCGTCCCGAGGAATTTAATCTTCGAGCGCGCGCGCTCTATACGAGCATGAGAAAAATGGTGGAGCAAAACAAATAAGTCACGGACTTTTGAAATTATTTTTAGGTGTCCCGAGAGTCCGCGATGCCATAACTCGGTAACCTTTTCGATGTTTCACTCTCGGTCTTTTTCTTCATAAGCCGGTCGATCGGTGAGTATATGGTAATTTCATGCGTGTTTAATAATGGGTCAGCGTAGGCTCTGGTGTATATGATATAATAATGTACACCAATTTCGGTCAGTGAATTAACTGTTCTATGGAGTAAACCTTATACATTTATTTTGGTACAATATGACCCAGTTAGGTGCATCGGAAGTGTGTCTCTATATGTACAATGTTCGATAATCATTTTTATCACTCGACTGTGATATACTTCAGTCTATTTGACACTTTCTGCACTACGATACATTAAATATTATAAAGTAACTGTATTAGGAATGTATTCCAGTGGTATAAGTTTTCACGTCTCAATGATAACAACAGTTGGGAATTTATGTTGTATTCGAACGTTATAGAATCGATTTGAATCAAAAACGCATTAAGCTCATAATAAAATCAATTTCATTTATCAATGAGTACAATGTATATACAAGTCTGGAAATATTATTTCCAGAAATATTTGTCATTTGATTTAATGTCTACCAATTTTATGATTCATAATAATCAAAATATAAATTTAGACATATATTTCTCTCTTATTGCTTAAGATAAGATTTCATTGTAAACGAATCACAACATGCGTAACATTTAAATACGTATAGTCATGGCTATTTTTGTCAGGCTTGACTCGTTTTATTCTCATTATTAAGCATAAATATTTCAAGACCCCACGGTTATCATCAAGTATAGAAATTTTAGTTTTTCTCTTCGTTTTCGTGCACACTTAACAGCACAACTGTCTAATGATTCCTTACTCATTGTTTAATACTTGCTTCACTCTAACCCAAGTAAGCGGCTTTCTATTAATTACAAAAGTAATGAACTTTACTTTCGTTTCGTAGATTCAGGTAATTTTTAAAACGTGAACGAATGTTTGTACGTAAACTGAGTATTGCAGCGGTTAGGAGGAATCCTTATATACCGGACGTACAACTGCATAAATAATCGTTATTTACTTGCATGCGTGATTTCATGGAATAATTAATGTTGGTAAACGAAGTGTAATTAAAATAAGCATATACGTGTGTGTGTGTGTGTGTATTTACCTCTATAAAATTCGTAAAAAATACACGTATAAAACGTATGACCTTAAGCGCGTAAAATGTTCGAATGTAACACTTTGAGCCCAGAAGAGAAGAAAAAAACGAAGCGTGTAGTACCGCTCTCATTAATCGAGGCTTCCGTCACCGATACTTCTAGGCACGCTCTCTCTTTTCATCGAAGAACGGTCGTTTGTACGTTTTAAACGCGAACCGTAACGGATCTTGTTATCTCTTTCTCATATTTTTTGCTAACAATCTCTCACGATAAAAACGGAGGCAAAAAAGTGAAAGATAACTTACCTGATCGTGATGTTCGAACGAGTCAAAAACTCATATCACTTTGTCGGATGATCGATGTGAAGCGACTAGCGTTCGGGGCCTCTGTTTCGCGCGGTTGATTTGGTTTCTTATCTCTCTCTCTTTCTCTCTCTCTCTCTCTCTCTCTCTCTCTATCTCTCGCTCTCCGAGTCTCGGGAGTCCTTATCGCACCGGTCCCTCTGTCGTAAGAATGTACAGTAAGTGCACTCGCCACTCACGCACTCACGGTGGTCGTGGACTCCTCGTAGTAGGTGTTTCACGTGCCGAGATGGTAAAGGGGGATAAACGCCGGTCGCACATACGCGCACCAAAACCGCGCACCACGGCGGACTGTGCGCTACTGCGGCTCGAAGCTGACTGGGATGCGCCTCGCTCGCTGGTGACTGCCCGATACTCCCGATACCACGTTTCGAGCGCCAACCGAGACGAAGGAAGTAGGTATGAAGTATTCACCGCGACTACGCCGAGCCGAGCGAACGACGACGACGACCGCTGTATTGCGCTGACGTACAATATAGCAGACGACCAGACAAACCCGCACAATATATTTATATACATATGTACATATATACATATATACATATACACATATATATTTATATATAATGGACTACGGGGGTTTATTTGTGCGCGTTGACGCGATCATCGAGTTGTTACTTCTCGTTCTAGGTTAGAGCTATATTCGGTCGTTCTATCCGGGCATTTGACTTTTTACTTTACCTACAAATATACTAGCCACCTGCAATCCAGGCTGTATTATTTATTTATTTATTTTATGCTATTTACCATTTATTGAACTCTACTGTAATTTGACAGCAATGTTACAAAGATTTTAATTTCTCGATGAGCGTTCTATACGTTTACAACTTTTTTGAAAACTATAAATACAATTGCAAACATAATAAATGGATCGCTGATACTTATTCATTAGGTTAATGCTATAATATGACATTGGCTGAAAAAATGTATGTCAGATATTCAGAGTTAATTTTGAATAGTCTGTAAAAAAGTAGATTAATAACATAGCTTTGATATAAGGATGTACTGTGCAACTAGGCAAAGGCTGTATAAAATTTTTATTAACCATATAGAAAAATAGTTTTACAAATTTTTAAAGTAAATGTAGATGGAGAATAATGGAAGTATGAAATATATTACAATTGATTTATTCTACTTAAAAAGGTAAGTGATGTATATATAAAAAGAAAGTTTCAATTACTGTTACAATGCCTATTTAACATTTTTATCTAGTTTTCCCGTTCACTGTTTAGTTATGATTAGTGTTTCGTAATTCACAGATTTGTAATAATTAATATACGATTTTGGTTCCATCACGGAATAAGCAAAATAGCTGAAACCGACAGAATCGCAGTTATAGTACAGCTATTTCTCATCACAAGATTTGCATGTGAACATATAATTGGCCAAGTCAACTATTTCGAAGTGCTAACTTTATCTATCACCAAATATCTTTAATATTTATAAATAACAATGGCTGTTGGATAATTCATAGAGTCTAGCTATCTTAACAAGTTTTAATTCCGCAATTAAAAAGTTTATCTGTATTATGTATCAATATATTAAAATATATTCGCATTTGTAAGTATTGTAGATTCAATAGGAAATTATTCTTTTATAACCTCGTTCAAAACCAAACACATTAAGTCGTCACACCGACATAACCGCTAGTATTTCTTTATATCAGCGAATGCATTTACATAGTTGGTTTTACTATTTACATTTAACAAAGAACTTTCGGCTGTTTAACTATATATTACTTTTTTCCGCGACAAGAACGCTAAATTTATTTCTACAATTCATTTTATAATTCGTAGTTATCAATTATATTGTTAATTTCTCGTATTAAATTTAGGATTTAAATTCAAAACTCATAAAAGGATATCGCGTTTATCAGTGAACGTCATATGCACTCCCAACGAAACAATCAGAAAGTGAAAATAGCAAGAACTGCGGCGCTCTTACGTAGTAAGTAGACATACGTCATATTAATAAACCACAGTGACAGTATATATAAGCGGCACAACGAGTCTCTATAAAACAAGAATCGATCGAAACGTTATATTTAATAATTACGTTCTACGACTTTTGTATGTGATAGATCAATGAAATTATCTACATAATCACTTCAACCCCATTTCATAAATATAAATAAAAAAATGTCCGCACAAATCTCTATATATGAATTTAAGAACATCTTATAGTTTGGGGCCTATGTAACGCAGTTCATAAAGTGCAAGTAGAGTGTGCTATACATATACAAACGCGTCGCGCGAGTTGCATCTTTTGCAAGCGTGCGCAGTACACCGTTAAGCATGGCTAAATCGGTTATGTAGGGCACTTCTTTAAATTACACTGCAAAAGATCTATAGAAGTATTTTATACAAAATTGAACAAAACGTTTATTTCAGATTATGTGCAACTATCGAATCTTATGTTATTTTAAGATTTGTAATTTACTTAGATTTTGTTTAACAATTAATAGCATATTTATTTTTAGTTGTTTGAAAATGTAATCAACAATTATAATACATTTTTAGTTAAATAATTAATATGGATATAAAAAAAAATGTGAAATTTTATAAAACTTGTTTAACGAAGAAAAGATTGGTAAAATCGCAAATTAAATAAGTCACTTAAATATGTAGGAAAGGATCATATTTTATTATGTAAAAATATTTATTATATAAACTATTTTTAATGTATAATATAGATTTTGTCAATTAATAGCCATTTCTTAATGTGAAGATAGTTAATTAAATATATATCTAATTAAAACTGTCGTTTATTAAGCATAATTATTTTTATCATTCTATAAAAATTTTTCATTATTTTTCTGTAATTTAGTTTGATTGAAAGATAAAGATTTTTTAGAATTACATGAAAACTACATTTATTGTTTATTATTTTTTATTGTGACACGCATGCATACGCACATTCCCGTGTCGGGTTTGGTGGTCTAGCATTGTGGCATCTCCCCATATGGTGGATTGGCGAATGTTCTCCAAATATGGATGGTACTGGAAAATCAAATATTGGAAGACGACAAGCAAACATGATAGGCATGTCAAATCCTGTAAGTGATTCAGATTAGGTAAAAGCTCCGGTAGTCAGTGTTGGTCCTACGGATTTTAGAGGGAGCTACACTCACGTAGTCACTTGGCTCCTGTAACTTCTAATGCTACGTGTGACGTGCCTTTAACTAGAAGTAAAGTATAGATAAGGTTTTCTACCGGTTTCAGAATAATCGAGGCAATCCACAAACGAAAATGGGCAAGCGGACGAATCTATGCTGATGAATGACAGGGATCAGCATAAAGATCAGTTATAAGACTGACGGGTTTACTGTCATGAAGAAGGGCAGACAAAAAAAATGTGCGGCAGGTACAGGTGAAGGCCAGGAATATCGGAGAGACGGCTACGATGAAAAAGGAATACAAAGCAGCCCTGAAGCGGACTATCTCGATAAGATAATGATTGCACAAAAATGTATAAATCTCAGAGGAATCTACGAAGATACCCAGACAATCAGCGTCCTGCTTTCAGTGGCAGTTACAAAAAAGCAACTATAAAGCTGGAAGCTCAGGATAGACTGGGTTAATTGTGGAATTCAGTTTTGTAAAGCTACTTTGTGATGCTACCGAAGCCATAAAACGAAGAGGTAAGCACCCGTTATAAGTATCTAGAGTGTTGTAAATAAATTCAAACTACTGTTCTATGATCTGGAGACCTGTAGCATTGAATGGTCGGAGAAGAGAGGAGGTGATATTACATTGTTAATGAGAAGTATAGAGATCGCAGATAAACGAATTAGGTGAACAATTTTATGTATGGAAACTAGCTAGTATTCAATAAAATAACCACCCCCCTCAAAAACATTATCTTGGTGGAGGTGACGGGTATAAGCATATGCAAATGCTACCTTCTACCCAATGATAACATCAAGGAGTTCCTGAGATCCTTTGACACTATCGTCACCAGCTTGAGGTCTTTCCAACTGCCAGTGATCATCAGAGCAGACTTTAATGCTTTGGTGATGGAATGGAGCAGCATGAAAATCAACACTCGTGGTCGTGCACTCCTCGAAGCCTTCGCGATATTGGAACTGGATATTGCTAACACTAACACGACTCTACCTTTTTCCAAAGCAGGTCAGTCGTTTATAATAAATCTAACTTTCATCAATCCTAGAACTCGTGTATTAGGCCCAGCTGTCAAAACGCATTGGGTCGAAAATATTCCTCTAATCTCTAGAGTATGTAGCAAAGAATGGATCAAACCCACGGGGCCGTCCACCCGTACAGTTGTGGAATGAGAGCATCGGAGAGAAATGGCATTACACTTTTTGCATAACTTTGGTTAAATTAATTCTGTGTTGGTGAAAGTTTCCAGAAAGGTTTATATGTTTACTACAAATATGCCACAAAAGTTTTCGATCATATAGACGAACATTGTGGCGGATATAGTTCAAATTTTTACTTGCACAAGAGCCACTGTCCCGTTAATGGTTTGACAAAATTAAATTAAATTTAGAAAATGAAAGTCTTATAAATATCACTGCAGATACAAATACTTGACTGTCATGAATTATCATTTATGCTTTATTCCTGACAATGATGCAGCTTTAGAAAAAAAGCACTTCAATTGTATACTGTATAGAAGGTGGGAGTGAAAAAGAGTGTTTAAGTATCCTCGTACAGCAGAAATAATAACTCCTCCTATCATTCTCTCTCAGATTTGAAATATCCCATTTCAAGCTTTAACATCTTATTTCGTTAACTTTTTTTTAGTACTGTTTAGAAAAATATTGAGATTTTGAATTTGTATAAGATATCTTGAGTTATCTCAACTTTAGAGGATCAAAAAATTTTTTCCTTAGGAAGACCACTTTATATAAGGTAATTTTCGATGCATGTAATATTTAGCACTAACTATAAAACTGATTATGAAAAGAAGGAGATGTCGATCTTTGAGGGTCAAACCAAGTTGAACAAGTAATAAAAAACTCTTATACTCAATTTAAAAAATCATGCAACGTTAGTAGTGCAAACTATAAAACTGTAGCACATGTCACTGCAAATGATGCTTATAATCATTAAAAGCATACATATCCAATATATTATGTGTGTTATAAGTTTATTTATCTTTATCCAACACTGAACCATAGTTTAAAATAATTGTAATACAAAGTAGAAATAATTCGATATAAAGTACCGAGGAGGTAGATCAAATAACCTTTAGAAGTGCTATTTACAAATTATAACATATAATTTCTTACGTGTTAGTAAATTATATCTGGAAATAATGTTTATATTCAGTTTGCTTCAATGAAAATTCTTTGCTATAGAGGATCATTTTTCTATATTATATTTAATGCAAACATAAGAAGACTGCTGGTTAGCCGACCAATAGTTGTCTATTATTGAGATGTACATGGTTTTGATCTGCTCATATAGATACGATTGCTTTGTGTGTTTATGTATATATGACTGTCTCTGTTTTAATTTAAATTATATAATGGTGAGACTTATATGGATAATTCTCTGTTGTGCATCAGCTTGATATTGCACAATTTAATTGAATAAATAAAAAAACAATGGACAGAGTGTTCTTAAAAAATATATACTTATTTATTTAGAATAAGTTATAGTTTAACTTAAAGACTAAATCGAACGTAATATGGAGTGTGTTAATAAAATTTATATCTATACTGCGATCAGCCATTAGTAAGAATCTGAATCTGATGTGTAAAGGTGACAAAATTTTTGGTTAGCATGCGTAAGGGAAAGGTATAACAGAAAAGGAAAATAAGGTAAGTGAGTTTAAATGAAAATTTTGTTGATAAAAGTTTCTCTGTCTATTATTTTTGTATACATGTATGATAAGGTTGGGACCTACTTTTGGATTTTTCTCTAGCTGACGTTGTACATACAGAACATACAGAGCTGGGGAAGAATTCATCTGTAACTTTTTAAAAATGAAATAAAAATAAAGATAAAACCAAAAGAAATGATATCAATAAATTAAATGATGTTCAAATTACTTGAAGCTACTTAAACAGTATTCGCCGAATACTTTTTTTATTTCTTTTTTCAGTTATGAATAATAAAATTGTTAATTATCAAATTTTGCAAATAAATAATAAATTTGGTTAATAAAATTTTTTGTATCTTTATTGTTTGTTTAAAAAAAAATAAAAAAAAGTATATGATAAGTATTTGACAAATACCACCTGTCGAATACCAGTCCAGTATTCAATGAAAAATATACGACGAATACTATATTTGTCGAAAACAACTATGCGATGAAAAGTATTCGTCGAATACTTTTGGTCAAATACTTGTATTTGATGGAAAGTATTCGTCAAATACCGGTATACATGTAAAAACATTCGTCGAATACTTTTTAAATCGCTTGAAGTGACTTAAACATCATTTAAATTCATTGATATCACTTTTTTTTGTTTTCTTTAATTTTTTTTATTTTTAAAATGTATTCGTCAGAAAGTTGCGGTCGAATACTTGCCCAGCATTGGTTACGGATAAGCTAAAATTCTTTTTTGTATGTTATGAATATTATATTTGAAGATATTCAAAGTTAAAAATATTCAAAGTTATCAGCACATGTTTTTTCTATTGTAAATTTACTTATGAAATATGACTTGAAATATGCTGTGTATAAGAATACAATAATACGAATACAATTCTAGTGTAATATAAAGAAGTAAAATGTGTTAATTTTAAGGAATGTTTTGGATATTATCGACTCGCAAAAAGGGAAAAAATGGAATTGAATAAAAAATATATAAGTATAAAAGTGTATAACACTTATAATTAAATACACATCCTAATATATAATCTACTGATTCTTTTGTGATCACCTCTACCTGCTGTTACACTATCCCGTGAGAAATCGTATTGACTTTCCCCAAGATTACCAAGCGTTAATTCTATTGTTAGTCGTACATACACATACACGCACGCATACATTGCGATTCGTGAAATTGCGACATTTACTAGTGAGAATAACACAGTGACAAATTCGGTGTATTTATTAATATTAATAATAAAACATTTAAAATTGTTTCCTTTGTCAGTATTTTTCTTATCAATTTGTTAGGAATTAAATTCCACAAAAAATGGCTTTAAAAATATGTTAATAAACAGTTTAAATGGTTTCTTATCTAAATTGTGGCTATTTTCCTTAAAAACTTGCTAGTAATTAATTTCCACAAAAAATGTTTTCAAAAAAATATTTTACTAAAACTGCTGCCAATTTATTGGCATGTAGTTTCCTCAAAATTAATATATCATTTCTATAAGTAATATATTATTAATTTTAATTTCAATTATACATAACAAAATTTATCCATTGAAAACATAAATGGTCTAAAAACATGATTAAACATGTCAGAATTTGAATATCACGATTTTAGAAAATAATGAAATCATAATTTGATTTTAATGTCCTCCTATTTATTTAAATATGGCAGCTGTGTACGTACAAAAACACACACACACGCACATCCACACGGACATTATCGAAAGGTATGCGATTTGGACTCCAGACATGTCAAAACATACTTCTAGCATGTTTTGGCACATCAAAAATTTTAGTATTATAAAGCTTCCTCTATACGAGAAGGCAATAGTAACAGTTAGCTGACATTTTTTTAACTTATTTCATATACCGATTATTATCAGTAAAACAATCAATAAAACGAATTAATTAACAAAAGATTCTTATCTTTAATACTGGTAGATGCAAGGAATAATTTGTAGGTTCAATATAGTAAAGAAATGTACTCGTCAAATATACTTTAAATAAGATTTTATTAATTTATAATTTTATCTATAAACTAAAAAATACAGATTGTAACAACCGCTATATGGAAAGTATATAGATAAAAAATAAAACTTATGGAAAGTAATACTAATGAATCAGTATACTATTTAAACAATTTTGCAAGTATAAACACTGTTAGTGCTAAAACACAACTAATAATAGCTACATAATTAGTTGTTTTATTTTTCTAATGACACTTTTAATAAGAATGCTATTGTACGATTTCGTCGATGTTTTTTAGTTATTTGTCAAATAATATTCCATTTGATTAGTAATAGAAAGATTGTTGTGATAGAGAAATGGACACAGAATATATGCATGGTTTATACGTAATGATAAAAAGTTCACAATTTTTCAAAAAAAGGATGTCGTTTTAACCAATACATAAATCACAATTTCTAATTTTTATTAATAGTTAAAGGATTTGGGAATTTTTATCACCAGAGTACAATGTTCTAAAATAATACAAGTAATTTATCAAATTTCGATGTATTTCATTGAGTAATAGTGAAGAATAGTGTGAAAACGTGATTCTCATAACTTGAAAAGGCCTTACTAGATTGTAAATCACGGTTTCACACTATTCTTCCTTATTGCGCAACGGATTTTAACCAATAATTCCTAGATTTGAATGAAGTTGACGTTAATTATTGATAAATATTCAAAACTGTTAAACATATATAAAGTCGATATAAAAACGCTACTTCCAATGTCCTTTTATAAACAATATTTGACACTTTTTATAAAAAAAAACACTATTTTCGGAGAAAATCAGAAACCTGGAGTTTTACATGTTCGATAACTGTATGTTAATCGAATCCGACTGAAAGCTATTAATCTTTCGATTTGAACCAGAGAAATATCGGTATTGATCACGCACTCTTACATGGTAGTATGGTTATAAAGCTTTTGTGCTAAAAGCTTCTGTGTATTTGCTTTTTAATTTGGTTTTGTTTTGATGTTAAAAGAACTTAATTTAGTTTCTCATACTTACCACCGACCAATCTATGTATCTAAATAGTTTTCTGTTGTCAACTAAATTTTATTCAAATTTTGAAGCATTTATTAATTGTATATAAATGAAAATGTTAGTAATTTTAATAACTTTTAACTTTAATATCAATTTTACGATGTTACAACTTCAAGAAAAATGAATGAATTTTCTCAACAAATCATAAATTATGAGTTTATTTTAATTTGACGTTATTACGATTGTGTAATCCTTTAAGTCTTTGGATAAGAGTCATTTAAATGTTAAATTAATAAACTAATGAATTTTAAATTAATAAAATTTGTTATTTTACACTAGATTATACGTATTATAAATTATAATTTTAATAACAATGTATCATAGTACTTACGCAATAAAAATTTAAAAAATGACTTCTACATATATAATAAACTAAACCATCTATTCATATCTATCGTATCTATTTCATAGAAGGGAATTTTTTTTATTTTTATATGATGGACAAACTTTTAATTGCATTTTGAAGTATTACTGCTAATGAAAATATGAAACTGAGATAAAAGCAACGTCCAATTTATCACGTAATTTTATTGCTTGTAAATATGTTCCGTAATACTTAACGTTTGAAATATGATATCAATATACCTGTATCTGATTAAATATACTAAATGATGATACTTTGTGAAGTGTATTTCTGTATTTCTATATTTCTATATATTTTACTGAACGTAAGCTTTTCGTAGTGGTATATAGTATTGTAACTTTCATTTAGAATCGAAATTGGAGGCTAACGAAAAGACCTTCACATGGATTTAAAATGCGGGTACGTTTTTTATACACATCATGGTCAATTAGCCAATATCGATGCCCTAAAAATCTACTTTATATCAGTAAACAATTTTGCTCCGAATGAACTTTTTTGTTTCTAATCTGTCAATAACGTTAAGCTTTTCTGGATGTTTTTTCACTTATTTATATTCTGATTTGGTCAAAGACATTAGAGATTAAATATACCAATATGAGACGGTACGTTAAACCCAATTAACAGAATAAAAATGTTAAAGAAGATGAGTGTCGTCTATTTTATATGAATTTTAAAGAATTATATTACAGTTAAATGTCTACGAGAGTATAAGAACAACCAGTAAATTAACAATTTAAGGTAAACTTTAGTATAATAAATAATTATCAACTACTATTAAAACTACAATTTGTATAATATTAAGAAGATAAATACAATGCAAGGTTTTTAAGTTGTATTGCTGATATTAATGCGTAATAGTATCGCTATTTACACGAGTCACTGTTATTATGTATATATTATTCTCTCAACTTTTTTTTGTACAAAGACATTAATTTTTATTATAAAATTAACAAAATAAATAATTTTCTAAACAATGTATAATATAATTCATTTCCCTAGTTTTATTTGCTTCACACGCTTACAGTTATATTGCAAATAAAGTATAAGACATTAAATTCTCTTCCGTGTTTTATTATGTTTTTTTGCAACAGTTAAAACTGAAGAATTTAAAATAAATAAAGAAAATGTTGTATACTGATAAATAGTATATCAATTGATGACTAAGTGAGCTCTAATTTTTTAATATTTATTTTGTAATAAGTTATGTATAATATAACATAATAGTACTAAATTTTGAATTTGTTTTATGACTGTTT
Source organism: Theocolax elegans (assembly GCA_026168455.1). Taxonomy (NCBI): domain Eukaryota; kingdom Metazoa; phylum Arthropoda; class Insecta; order Hymenoptera; family Cerocephalidae; genus Theocolax; species Theocolax elegans. The sequence goes on from CM047426.1 coordinate 30,501,561, forward strand.
TAAGACTATGATTATTGTTAAATTGCGATGTAAGTATTTAAGTGAAATAATATTTTCTTGATGTTCACAATATTGAATATTTTAATAATTTATTTTTTTATTAAGTAAGTACCGTAAACTACCCAATTGTTGATCATGAACCAATTTCTGATCAGTATATTATTTCAATAAAATAATAAGATTTACATAAATATAACATTGCTACATACAATTGAAAGTTTAAACAATCAATAATTGGTTAACAGTTTTAACGAGGAATTGATATACGTATCGAAAATTTACTGATCAGAAACTGGTACTTTCCGCTTTTTTCTTAGATTTTGCTTACTTTAAAAATAGCAATTATTTTTTTTCTGTGATGGATAAAAGGAAATTTAATACTTATACTTTCTGTATGCGTCAAAATATATACATTTATTAGCCTTTTAACATAAAATTATTCTATGAAAGTACGGATTTGCCTTAACTGATCAACAACTGGATATGTAACGTTACTTATTAATTTTTTGTAGTTAAATATATGTAATACAAGATTTTTGTTTTAAATTTGATAGTTTAAATACAATCTCGAGAAAATCATTGTTACTTGTTACATTCTTCATGTCTGTAATGCCATCAAAAAGATTCAAATACCTTTTTCTTCACACAAATTGTAGAAAGTTATTTATTTCATAAACGCGAAACTGGTATGGAAAATGAATATAAGTTTACTTATTATACTTTGGTTTAATCATGATAAATTTCTAGCTTCTTGTTTGATATGCAAAGTGTATCGAAAAACATATTGCATCACACAATTTACTTTATTGTATTAAACCAAGTGAAGTATACTAAATTTAAAAAATATATTTTAGAAAATTAAATTATTGAACGCATTCATCACTACTATTGCAAATTTATATACACTTAATTGTATATGAAATTCGTTACTTTCAAATGTTTAAATTTTATAGACATATTTCAGTTTTCCAAAAAATTTCTATAATTTTTAAGTATACAGCAATGTTTGTTATAAAAAAAAGAATAAAACTGAGATACTACTTAAAGTAACAGTTTTAGTGATACAAATAGAAAAATTAAATTATTAAAAAGACTACTTTATTAACTTCTATAAGTGGAGTAAAATCAATCACTTTATTCCCTGTAGACTTACTTTATTCCCCATAGAATCATTTTATTCCCCGTAGACCCATTTTATTCATCGTAGACACATTTTATTCATTGAAGACACATTTTATTCATTGTACACACTATTTTTGAATACTTAGTTTAGCCTTTTTCTACAAATACAAAATTAATTTTATTTTTTAAGTAAAATATCAATAAATTTTTATAATATTGGAACAATTTAGAACTTAAAAAAAATTTGTTATTGCAAAAGTGATTTTTTATATGCACTTCGTAAAAAAAACGAGAGTAAAAAGCGATTATTCCCTTGGATGAATTACTGCCCTCGCTAAAACCCGGGCAGCAACATTCATCCCGGGAATAAATACCTATTTTACTCCCTAACTGCATAAACAACTATTAATACTCAAATATAAATAATATTCTTGAATTTTGCGAAATTTTGTTTCACAATTTTTTACAGTTTTAAATATTTAAGATTACTTTACTGTTACTTAAAATATTACTCATATGTACACATTTACTATTTTTCTTCATGTGAGTAATTATTACTATATAATATACTTTAAATTAATAAATAATTTCTTTACTAACAAGATAATTTATCTATTATAATAATGCTTGGTAAATCTTATTTAATACAGAAAAGATAATACAAATTTCAAGAAATTAATTCATTGTTTTACAAAGAAAAGCAAAAAAGTATGATTTAAAAATAAATTATGAATTGTAATAATAAATAAAGTAGACACAAGCTGACATGATTAAATTAATGTAATTAAAAAATTCAGACAGTCAATAAATTACAGTTATTGTTATTATGTATAATATCTTAAATGACAAAAATATAAACATTTTTACACAGCTTGCATAATGCTTTAATAGTACAGTATAATAACAATCATAAAAATTATAAAATATGTTATTTTTACTTAATTAACAATTATAATAATTACATGTTTGTATGTATAAAACTATAAGTGTAAGTTCATAAGAATGTGTCTACTTTTAGAAACTTCATCATCATGAGAAGTTCTAAAGTCTAAGAGATATAAAAAAGTATAACATATAATGAAATTCAAACATCTTGTATGTTCAAGTTTATTATTGTTATGATAAATATCAATGTGAACATTGATAAACAAATATTAAATTCAATATATATATATATAACTAAAATTATTTGCAATATTTCATTTTATCAATGACTTTCATGTTACAAAAAGAATATTGAAATTACAAGTATTTTAAATAATGACAAATAATTAATAAACACATCAAATAGTAGTATCCATACTAGAATGCATACTAATATATGTTATATCACAAAGTATCGTCAAAATGACAATTTTGTTAGCTCACTGTAGGCCTAACATTAGAAAGATGTTTAGTAGTGCATATTATTTACATAATCTGCATTGCAATGGTTATTTACTGCTCTAACAATATTGATTTTCAAGTCTACTATTATCTAAATTCACGTACAAGATGAGTCCTTTTTTTAAAAAAATGACTTTTACTTACAAACTGTTTATGTCTATTTGATGAAAACATTAAACGTTATTAGCTGTACATATATACAGATAAGAAATATAAAAACAATTGTTTCGGTCAAATTTATGCTTCCAATGCAACAGGCTCTTGTAATATAGTTTTTGGTGCTGTAAGAATACCAAATTAATATTAAAAAAATATTAATATTTAAATTTGTATAAAAACATTTCCTTACCTGTTTCTTTAAGCGGTTCATCTTCAGGTACATCAGGGAGTGCTACATCAACCGCTACATCAGGTGTTGTCAGTTCAGTATTTTGTGATATAAGGGCATCTAATTCAGCTTCAACTTCACCTTCGTCTTCATCAGTCAAGGTTCCAGAGAGCAATTCATTTATTTCTTGCTGTTTCTCTACTCCCTCCCTTGTCTCATCCATAACTTTTTCTATTTCATCAATAGACAAAATAGCTTGCAGCTTTTTAAGCGATTCATTTCCAATTTTAAGACCATCTATAACCTTTGCTTCAATTTGTGTAAATTCTAGATCTTGTACCATTCGCTCTAAATTTTCTAACTGCCCATCAGTCTTGACTAGAATTTGTTCTTGAAACTTTTTCTTACGTAACAGCAAAAGTGCTCGACTAAAAGTATACGATAGCAAAAATAAAAAATAATCAATATTAATAATATTTAAGTAAAAGAAATGATTTATCATTGAAATACTTACTCTTTTTGATTATTTTTTAGTAATCTTTTTGCTATATCCCTATCTTTTTCAATGTTCTGCTCAATTCTCTTTTGATATTGCTTTAATTTATCTCTTGTTTGCTTCAATTGCTGTGAGATTATAAAAAATTGAGAGTATTTAAATTTTATAGAGGTTAAGTTTATAAAATTGATGGCATGACTTCTTACCAATACAGCTTTATCATGATCTGTCACTCGACTAGAAGCTTTCTTTTTCGAAAAAAATATCCCCATTTTTATAGATCTTTTTTAAAATGGAGAAAAAAAGTGCAGCAGTAAGAAAATTGAAGATTCGTAGGTTACATGACAATCACAATCAGGGTTTGGCTGTGGCCTGTGTATAACAAGAAATAAGAAAAATACACTTAGAGACATCTGTCATCCATTGTGTCGGTAACTTACTGTATGTTGATAATAACATTTCCTTCTTTATCGCAGCACGGTAAATCTACGAAATATTACGTATCCAATTATTCTATTGCAGTGCTATTTTTAGAAAATAATATTTGTATACAGCTTGGAAATAATTAAAAGCTTAACAGATTTAAAATTATGAAAAATTTATACAAATACTTTAAAATATAATGGAAGGCGTGACGATTTAAAAAAAAAAGATATTTTTAATAATAATTAAATAAACAAATTTTTGGTCAGTAATTTTGAGTAAAAAAGTTGTAAACTTCAAACCCAAACATTATACACAAGTTAGGAATTTCAAAATCTAAAATATTTGAGTACTTATATTGTTTAAAGCAAACATGAGGGTCTGCCATGAAAGATTTTGCCAAAAATTACGTAAGAAAATTAAAGTAAATTATAATATTTAATGTACCCAGTTTAAACAAATCAATTAATTATTTTTCAAAAATCATGCAAAATATATTGTAAATGCAACTAATACAATAATAAATTATAAGATTACTACCTTTTTCAACTGAATTATTTAATTTTTTGTGAGCAAAGCGGATTTTGAAAGGAAAAATAAATAACGACTTTAATCAGGTTGAATTGAACAATGTCCATTATATTATATATTTTATTCCCACATACACACGGCACGTTGTGAACCTTTTCTTAAATATTAATAATAATATCATAATTGTAATAATATTCATCATCATCATCACCATCATCATCGTCGTGTCATCTTTATCGTCGCGATAATAATATAATATAATAATATTAATTTAATAATAATGATAATGATAATAATAATAATAATAAAATAATAATAACAATAATAACAATAATAATAATAATAATAATAATAATAATTAAATGAATTAAATCAATAATAAAGGTAATAATGCTAACTCATGAGATATACATATCTATATATGTGTGTGTGTGTGTGTGTGTGTGTGCGTGTGTGTGTACATGTATGAATATATGTATATACACACACATACACACACATACATTTACTCATATACATATGTTTATACATAAAGTATATACGTATATTATTTTGTATTTTGTATATATTTATAATAAATGATATAGTAATAATCATTGTATTATAATATATTTATATTTACAGAGGGGTACAATATTGTTATTTGTTGTATTAGTGTCATATTTATAATCGCCATATTATATTTATTTCTTGTTTGTATACATACACAATTAATTAAATTTATGGCCCTCTCGCTCGCGACTAAGTCAGCGTCAAACTTTTATTTTTTTGTATTTTATAATATTCTTAGAGGGCCTTACTTAACGCTTTATTTTCTTATCGCTTTTGATCTCCTTTATCGCACACGAATCTCAATCACTCCCGTTCTCTCCCTCTCTGTCACTCTGATATTCCGTACGCTCTCTCCCTCTCTCTCCCTCTCTCGCACTCTCTCTCTCTCTCTCTCTCGCTCTCTCACTCTATCTCGCTCTAACTCTCTCTTTCTCTCTCTCTCTCTCTCTCACTCACTCTCTCTCTCTCTCTGTCTCTCTCTTTCTCTCTCGTTCTCACGATTTTTCCATTTCTCTCCCGATCTCCCGCATGCATTTAATTTATGCCGGTAGTTTCTATCGAGATTTCTCGTGAAAATTGAATCGATCGAATATAATTCGAATTTTTGACAAGTTAACTTGTTTCCGACATACTCGGTTCATGCTCGCAATATTATTATTTCTTCTTTTGGTACCTCCCTCCCGACCCTCCTGCTTCCCACTGAACTATCGCTTTTAAAACGACGGCGAGTTTATACACGCCAAATCAGTAGAATCGCCCCGTATTTACTGTTTTATGTTTGCTTTTATTTTTCATTTTAATATTTTACAAAACATCCACTATTAGTATGGCCTACGGTTTTCAAAATGAGAGTCGTGCACCGATAAATAAACGACACTCGTCAAAAATAATGAGAAAAGTCTTGCATTTTTGTTCGTAGTTTCTCTTTTATTATTATTATTAATATCATTAATATTATTATTATTATTATTATTATTATTCCATGGTTGATTTTTTATTGGTTTATATACTTAATCGCCATTTCAATTTAAAAAATCTAAAATAGACAGATTTTATGCGATAATAATAATGAGTAGTTTGCTTTTGCTCGTTCAACAATGGTAGCTCTCTCTCTCTCACTCTCTTCCACTCTCTCTCTCTCACGTTCTGAATATCTCCCTTTCGTTTTCTATCTTGCGTGAAGTTTTGTTTTATCCCGTTTTGAATTATCTCACTTTCTATATAATAATCATATCATACATATCGGAAAATACGGTGCTGAATAATAGTCGACAAAAACTTCTCGTTCATCAAGTAATCATATGATTGCGATATCAGATAAAGCTTTAATTGTCGTCGATCGACTCTCTTTCGGCAATCTTGTAAAAGGCAGGCCTCTTCATAAATATTTTGTACAGCATTATAATTATTATAAATCATCATTGTTTCTTATATACTCGCTTATACCTATGTCATTATTATCAGTAGTGTAAAATTGAAACTTTGCGTACTTAGATGTAGATTACCTTCTGCTTTGCGTGTTAATCTTGTTTTTTATATTTTCATCATCATGTATATAGTTTTTCGTTATTTCCATTAATCGTAATATACACAATCGTGTAATTTTTCTTTAATATGTCGCTATACGTATTGCATCGTTACAATTAGTAAGAAGATGTAAAATTGGTATTTTCTTGTTTCTTTCGTGTTTAATTCAATTAATCTCATTTAAGCATTCACATAATCATTTAGTATACAATGGAATTAAGAGCGGCCTATTTATTGCTTGTTATATTGCAAGTATCCTCGCTGTGCCGTGTCATCGAGCATATCCCAATCGATTCGATATTTACATACATACATATGCATACGTATAGATGCATATTTCGAGACACGTATTTTGCATGCGTCTATGTGCGCGCGCGCGCGTATGCATGCAGTACGTGCGTGTATGTATGTATGTAAGTATTCGCTATCATTTTCTTGCCTTAATTTGAAGCCTGTTTTAAAAATCAACGTGCTTCATTACATTTTTATTCACTAAATCCTCCAGCCTGTCTTAAAAGATATATTCAACAGAATATTCATCACTTGTAATTTTAATTTTTATCCACTTATTTATTCCGCGCTCTATTTATTATTTTGCTTTTTATTCTGTAACGTGTGTTAACCCGGTGAATAAATTTTCTCTCTTTTCGTCGTTGTGTACACGGAGAGAAAAGTTTTATAACAATTATCTAATAACGTTTTGGATTAAAATTGTACTGCCAGTATATGATAAAAATTGTTAAACAAAACACGTGCTAGGAGAGCCCTCATCTTGGAAAAACTACTGTCCAGTATGGTCCAAATTTCATTCCGATTCTCAAATTTCATTAAAATTCTAGACAAAAATATTCCAAGAAGCCAACGTTAGCATTATATACCCTGAATATTCGGGTAATTTTGATTTATTTTCTCTCTCCGTGTATGAGTTACGACTTAAAAAATTGATCGGAAAAGTGTTTTGTTAGTTGGAGTATTTAGACCGTTTACATTTCATCACAAAGTATATGTATAAAATTACGATAAGTATATCGTGTACAATTTCATAAAATAAAACAAAAAATAAAAATATTGTTTAGACGAGTCGTTTCTCTTTGTTTCATAATAAATATACAACTTAATCATTAAATTCGTCGCGCGTTAATTTAACTAAATAATCAGAGCACTCAATTTCAGAACGCTGATATTACACCTTACATATTACATTTACATTGTTCACTTGCTTAGTCTGATTCGTCGCTTTTCCTTAATTTAAAAGAAAACTTAACAATCGTCTAATTTTCGTACGCATATTTTTTCCTCCTATTTTACACACCCAATATATAAATAAATGCATATATGTTTGAACATATACGTGCTAAAATAAAATATGTGTACATGTATGTAATATATACATATATTGAAATAAACAGGAACAAGCGACTTATCTTGTGAAACTTTTTATTTTGTCTTTTTGTGCAATTTGCTTAATTTGTAAACGCAAGCATAAAATACAAATTATTCGTTTCGGGAATTGCTATGTATATATATATATACTCATCGAATTGGAGCTCACGCTTTTACAAATAATTTTAGATCTCATAGATCGATTTGATATGTTAAACCACAAAAACAAAGGAACTAAAATTCCACCGACAAGATTATTCTCGATTACAAAGTTGAGTAGTATCGTCAAACCAATTAATCGGTTAGGCGAGTTTTCATTCGCGATCGGGATATTTCTCCTTCATCGACCGTAGGTACATTTTTAATTATTTTTATATACGTTTTAATTGACTATTAAATTTACGTTAGGCTTTCGAATTGTCTTTTTCTTTTTTTTATATTGATAACGAATTATCATTATTATTTTCTACGCGCAATACTACAAACAATCGATTACCTTAAATTGATTGGAAAGGATATTTATTTATATAAGAAATTAATATTGCTTTGGTTAAGATTTACGAACGAATAGTAAACAATTTCATTAACCCTCTTCTTCCCTTCTATTTTCCCACACGTATTTGGCTCGACTGAAATTTCTGTATAAAAGTTTCCATTTAAAAAATGAGTATTATTGGAAGAAATTGTTTTTTGTTCCGTGTGTATGAACGTTGATATTTTAGGATTGGTACCAACCGCTTATTTTGATCAATGCATCATGTCATCGAAGCTGTTTAATTTTAGTACGGTTAGTAAAATGTATGTGTGTGCGTGTGTGTGTGTATGTGTGCGTAAGTAATGTACGTCTGTACGTGTATACGTGCGTGTGAATGTGGTGTGTAGGTGTGTGTATGTGTGTGCGTGTGTGTGTCGAGCGTGCCCGCTCTGTGTGTGAAGGTGTGGGTATGGGTAGACACACACACACAAGTACATACATACATACAAGTGTTTTTTTGTTTTCACTTTCTATTACAAATACACATGTCATCATCAAACACATAGAGCACGTAGTAAACGTTCATTGAGTTGTATCCATTGTAAATTCGTAATTAAAGTGTGAAAAATGTATCAAGTCATACATAGAAAAAGGTGAGACAAAAGTCGATAGAATATACCTTGGCATCGTAGTTCATATACTTATTTTCTTTCAAGTAAACTTGTTTGAGATAAAAATTACACGTGATCCGTTCTTTTCGTTAAAACACCCTGACCGAAGACAAATGCTTTTTTCTCAATCTCGGTTTTTTTTTCTAACGAATAATCTCTTGAATTATTATTATTATTTCGTTACTCCATAAAAATTGTACTTTTATATCGTGTTTTGCACACTTTTAATATTTTTTACTTGGCGCATCCTTTGCGGATGAAAAGATCGACCGTAAAACCTGCTTGTTTATTTTCCCGTTTTAAAAGCTCTCGCTCCATCGACGTTTTAAACTTTGCGCAAGAAGAAAAGCATAATCGTAAAAAAATGAACGTAAAGTTTCGTTAATGACCCTTCAAACGCATCAACATCGTCGGTGCGTATATCTACGAGAAAAAAAATGCGTCAACCACTGAATCTTTGTTCTTTATTCTCTATCTCTTGTAACAAACTACATAATCTTTTTATTCAGCGCTTCTTATGTCTCTCTCCTCGTTTTTAGTATCGGTTCCTATCTATCCCCCCGTCCCTTGTTTCATGCATATAGGTATCCACATAGTTATATGTACATATTGCACGGCGGTATATGCTAAAATGTACCTGCATCGACGCATTACGTTAACTCACTATTCAAAAAAAAAGTAACCAAGAAAGAACAATAAAAAGATACTGCCTCGTCTTTAGTTCGAGATTATTTACCTAGAGAGTATTTCCAATTTCATGGAAACTACGCGCTAATCGAAATGAAGCCAATTAACTGCCACGGTTGAATGTGTAACAATAAATAATTTTGTTGATTCTTGTATTTGTTGCGTTATATGCTTGTTCAACTTGGAATAGACTTAGAGTAACTACGGCGCATTCGATTCGAAGCCTCTGTTTCCAACCGATTCCTATACAGTTTCTCTCTTTCCAATTTATATTTATTATAAAAAGTTAATATTATCTTGGTGTTTACATCTTTTGCTTTCACCTATTCTACTCGAAAAACAATTAATTAATGTTGAAAGCACAAATGTTATCGCATGCGCTTAAGTCGAGTGCGTATAATGAATAATAATATATAATCAACGAATAAGAAAAAATCTTACACATAAATATGGTTTAAATAATGACGAGATGATGATAATAATAATTACAATATATAATCGCTCTTCATAATTATTATTATTACATAATATATCGAAAGTGGATAATTAGATTTATCAACGAATAAATTGATAAAACATGTAAATCAATGAACTAAACCTAGTAATAGTTTAACAGAAATAAAACAAAAATTGAAAGTATAATGAAACGTAGTCATTAGTTTACATATAGCGTAAGATAATGATGATAATAATAATAATAATAATAATAATAATAATAATAATAATGAAAATAATAATGATAATGATAATGATAGTATTGATAATAATGATAATAATAATAATGATAGCGTTATTTCGCGAAAACGTGTGTATTCGGCGCGTGTTCGAGTGGTGGGTAAAAGTAATATAATTGTTCCTCTTTTCTGACGTGCCCCCGAAATTATGTAAAAGTACCTATCTAGCTACGTTCTCCTCCCCTCCTCAGTGCCTCTTCAGTCGCGAGTTTCGGTTTCGGGTAATTTGTTTCTCTTTACGTGCCGATAAACCGATTAGCTATTGATATTATCCTTTATTTGATCCATCGCTAATAACGCATAACAAACCTTCTTTCTCCAGTCTTGCATCTGACAAAACAACAAATAAGTAAGAACGTAATCTACATACATATATCTCACATGACACGTTGCATTGTTCGATTAACATCGAAGATTATCCGCTTTTACTTCATTCTCTCGCTTCATTTGTTTTACTTTAACTAAACTAGACGTTTCCTAGTAATATTATAGATGATTCGATTCAAGGAGTGTATGTATGCAATAAAGTTTGTTTATTCACTTTTGAGAGCGATCGACGCCGGTGGATCGATGATGCGAATAATTTATTTATTTATTTATTTATTTATTTATTTATTTATTACTTTAGTTATTTATTTATGCAAGTCCATGCGGCGCGGAGGAATAAAACTCAAGAGGCAAGACATTCAAGTTGTTTACAGATTATCTATTATTCTTTTTTTCCTTTCTTCGTTAAATTTCTCGCAACTTTATTCTTTATTTATTTAAATATTTACTCTTTCGTTTTCCCTTTACTACATATTGACTTTATAGCGAATAATCTACAAAGAAAAGGTCAGGCCTGTTTGACGCCGACTCGAAAAGTTTCTCATCATTTACATGCACATTGATTTCAATTTTCGTTTACACGAAGAAAAGATGGTTTTGTTTGTATAGTTTTTCATACAAGAGCGGTTTAAAAGCGCGAGTACAAGTGATTATTTTCCGTTATTACACATTACTTTGTTTTTGTAAATTGTTTGTGCTTGTAAACGAGCATGCAACACGTAAACAGCCAGCATATTATGCTAGGTACGGGTAAACGTGTCTGATCTATGTATAGAAATTTTATCTTCATAATGTGCATTTTTATTTTGTACCGAAATAATTTTGTACAATAAAATTTTGCTTGCGAATATGTGCGCTTCTTCGTGCTATTATTCTGCAATTACGAGTTTTCGGTTAACTTCCACCGTCTTTCATCAAGGTGTTTAAAATTTGCTTGTTAAAATAAATCCTTCTGCACAGGTCGAATCCTATTAATATTGACTGATCGTGGGTATGAGAGGTTGGCATCGTTGCATTTTTACACGATGATGATGTATTTTTTTTTTTATATTGCTTCTTCATTGTTCACCTTTGGATAATACCGCCCGCATCATTAACTTACTAGGTTCTTCCCAGTTTTGTACAATATTTCTACGTTCAGAATCGCTACTGTGCAGAAAATATAAAAATTCTCTTTCTTTTCTTTTATTACATTGTTGTCTTGCTAACAATGATATATTTATTGCCCCTTGAGTTCATTTTTTTAATCTTTAAGAATTATTACTTCTTTTCTCTTTTTTTTTTCTTTTCTCTGTAAAATTCGAAACGCAAAGTCTACATAAATTAAATAAAAAACGCTTTATCGCTTTCTGCGTATATTTTCAATTATTTATTAACAAATTTTTTTTACGAAAATTTTTTATTCCATCGCTCCAAGATCGAGCATTAATTTATTCTTTCTCTTTACCATATATGTTCGTGATCTCGCTTAATTTGTATAGTATACCCCGTTTGCGGCTTTTTAATCGTGTCCGCGGAGTTGAAAATCGCACAAACATTAATCGAGGTCGCTATTTAGTTATTGAATAATATATATCTCGCTCATACTTCTCTTTCTCGTCTCTCACGATTACGTTCACCGAATAATTCTTAGCCGTTTATTATATATGCAATAATTATATACTGAGCGTTTTATTTATATATATATATATATATTTATACTGTAATATATATTTATATATGTATATATTTGCGCAAGGGATGGTGGAATTCGATGGCGGGCGGCGGATGTCGCTCCTCTTATTTTTTTCTCATCTATCTTCACATTTAATAATCGCATTTTTTAATTCACTATTATTAGTTTTCTTTGTAAAAAAACAGTAAAGTGGAGATCTGCACGCACCGCTCAACGAGCCCTATAGCCTATTTCACGTACTCCCTCGCGCTTATTTCCCTTCAAGTTTCTTTATTTCGTTTTCTAATTTTTCTCGTGTATTGTTCTTTTCCCATGCTGTATGTGTTTGCGTATGTCTGTGTAATATCGTATATGTGTGTTTTTCTTTATCTCTGTGATTTGTGATCAAATTACAGTTTAATAGTATATTAGCTTCAAAACATCAATAATTATATACAAATGCATAAAACAATTTGTCAATAATCTCTTCTTTCGTCATAATAATCGTTATGAATTCTTATATTTTTTTATTCACCTTAGACATTAATCATATATATTTTCTTGCTTTATCATTCATTATATTTATATATGTATATGTTTGTATACATACTAGATATAGATTATTAGACGTAATATTTTAATAATTATTTATTTTTTATTTATTTATAAACGCGTGGACTTCAGCCGTACTGGTTTTACATTGTCTTTCTCTCCTCTTCACTTCGCTCCTCTTGGATTAATCTCTCAACGCAACGCTACTAATACCATGGTCTTCGTCATCGAGTGTTCCTTACGTAATCCTGATGTTCCTTCGCCTTTCTTTCATCTCGTCGTATAATTGATCAAAATCACCCGAGTGCACACATGAGTCTACACATACGATTTTATATTTCGTTTTGTTTATGGAAGGATCTTGGACGACTTTTTAACGATGACGTTTCTTGTACTTTGCGTGCAGAGTGTCCCTAGTTTCACGGAATTTTCTTATTTATCTTCGTACATCTTTTTGCTATTTCTCTTGAATACACTTTGTATTATTTATACATCTATAATCTGGAAGTATTGCTTAGAATAGATGGATCTTCGTCTGGTACACTACATTTGGAACAAAAGAAGCTCGGAAAAACCAGGTACACTCAACACTCTCGATTTTAATTTCTCTCGACGTTATTTGCAAACCTATACTGAATTATTGTTATAAATTTTGTCTCTTATTCACGTTGCATTTGATTATTTTCATCTTTTTCACTCTATTTCTTCCTCTTTCTACTCCGTCTTGACAGCTCTCCTATTCTTACTATATAAATTGTGTGAAACCCATTATTGTATAGAATATCTTTTTTTTTTATAGAGCTGGTGTTTTATCCTCAGTATCTGTGTATATGCTGTTAATTTATTAAGTAATTATACTTGTATAGCAGAAATGTTTTGCTCTTATCTTGTATCTACACTTTGTAATTATGATTTCTTATTTGTCTGGTTACTCTTGCATAAAGAAGTGTACCTATTGTTAACGCGATTTGTATCTGGTAAATTGTCATTTGTAGGCCAACGGTACATTACTATTTTGTTTTCTTGATTTCCGTTCCAAGTAGAGTATGCTGGCTGGTTTTGAAGAAATCAGAAAAAAAAATGAATATAAAACATTCAACCGATCGAAAAAAATCAATGTCCTTGATTAATAATAAATATACCTTTGTAGCAACCATGTATTTCGTAGGTTCACATTAACGAGCGAGTCCACGAGGACACGTGCACTGAATAAAATCACGCGTTCAATTGCATTTTTCTTTGTATTCGTAATTAATTTTATCGTCGCAAAACATTGCTGGATACCACATTTGGTCCGATACATATAATTTTTTACAATAATTTATTGTTAGCACTGGGACGTACCGAACTAGCTACCATTTTGTTTCGACTTGACAGAGAATAGAAAAACTTGACTGCTTTGCGAAATGTAGTCTCGTGTTTCCTTGACTGTGCGATCTCTCTGCCATAATAGAATGGTTCACTTTAAACCGTTATTTTAATTTACTGACATTCGCGAACGTACTTGATTAATGAAAGACACGAAATTCCGCTTAGCACGTACGTTACGTTTATGTATTTTGTTCTACCTGAGTGTATGTTCTTAAACCTCATTTTGCTATCGTCGTTAATTTCATCATCAACCGCGTTCTATTATCGAATTTTGTTAAGCTTTCGATTTGGTGCTGGATTCCTCAAGTATATTGCTATGTTCCTATAGAAAATTGACATTTATTTAACGCGCAATTATTCATCTTCCATAACTTTATACGCATGTACGCATCGAGAAAACAAAATGGCTGCCATCAACGAGACACACGTCCCAAAAATTGTTATAGTTTTTGTTTACCCTGTCGTTGAATATAGTGTAACCATTTTATAATCATACATCTATTAATTTATTTGTTGTAAAATTTCTTTCGACAATTCTTCACACTTGCTTAATCATTTTTGTCCTTCGAACGATAATGATATAATAAATGTGAATATAATAATATTAATAAATAGTTATCGCATTATAATAAAAACAGAGTCCAATCGCTCTACGCCCTGTAGCTTTTCCGATTATTCATCCCGATTAATAAACAGTTTAATTTTCAAAAATCTAAACTCCGAAACCCTAAATAACCGCCGCGCACGACGAATATTACGCTCGATCCCTTCAGCATCAGCATCATCATCATCATCATCATCACACGGTAAAAAAAGTGTTTTATAAACTCTCCGCTCAAAACTTCTCGTAAGTCGAAGTTTGCGTCTGCCTTTCTTGTGGACAAATATTATCATTAAAAAAAAAGAAACATTCATACATGGCGAAAGGCGTCGCAAACAAAGATTTACTCAAAATTCGAGTAGAACGTGTCTTTATTTCTTTTGTTACTGCGTACAACTCTAGTTTTCGTCCTTTCACTCTTCCTATCTCTCATTCTTTCTCACTTGCTCTTTCTCTCCCTCTCTCTCGTTCGGTATCTCGTTCGTTCGTTCTCACAAATATTTTCGACACTTTACAGCCGTGTAAATTGCGCCTCGTGCGTTGCTTCTCTAACAGGAGGTTAATTCAAAATTCAAACCGCTCGTACTCAAACGTCGTATCAGTACTTCCTAAATATCGCTTGATTATTAGAATTAGGAATACGAATTGTATTGTTTAAGGTTCACATGCTCATTTGTTTCGGCTTTCCGGTATCACTCATATCGTTCATATAATAATATATACGAATCTTCCATGGACCATAATACATGCTTATAATCGTGTAACGCATGGATTTTTTTTTCTTTAATAATGATGACAATTTATAATAATTAAAATATTGCAATAAATCAATATTGCGATAAAATAATACAAGAACGATAATCTTAAAATGACGCTATTAAGTATGTGAGTAAACGTACAGTATATAATAGTTAAAAAGATCGCATAACACAATTATCATAATAATTCATTCGTTTGCGTAACGTGTATGTATGGGGGGGGGGGGGTGAGGGTCAAAGGGGGTTTAATTCGAATAATTTAATTAGTTTATCTACACACGTCGATTTTTCATTTTATAATTTTCTTTTTTGTTTTATGTATATATATACGCCTCGTCGTCGATCGGCCCGAAACGACGCGATACAACCAATATCCGATTGGAGAACTTTACGGCTAAATTCATAAGATTGCGCGTGTGAGTGATCATTATTACAGAATCGTTCGTTTAAATATTTTGTCGCCACCTCCAATCGAAAATATAGCATTGCGTCGTCATTCGAGAAAGACGAAAAGAAGGCTTCGGAGCTCGAGAACGCAACTATATATATATATCCCTCAATCCTTAGCCTTTACATTCTTACGTGACGGTTTATTTTTTTCTCTTTCCCGCGGCGGCGTAATTCTCCCGTGTCATCTTCGTATGTACGTTTTATAATTTTTTTTATTCGTGCATGCGCCCATTAGAGACGTTTAACGTTGCCTAGTTAATTGCACATAAAACGCTAATCTCGTAATGGCCTTTTTGTCGGACGCGCCTTGCGTTCTCGATGTGTGTACATCTTCCTCAGTGTATAGGTACCAGGTGGTTATGTATATATATATATATGCATGTGTGTAAGTGTCGATGAGTGTACTCATGTAGTGTACTCATTTCGCAACTCCGTATAGTTACGGATTTTCAAAAATGTTTGCTCTGGTTCACAATATCCGCGTTAATACAATTATTACTTTTAAAACTTTATCTGTTATATTTTTTTGTATCTTTTGTTATTTTCGTACGTGTGTCGGTATTTCCGTCTTCCGCTTAGCCGCTAAGATCATACGTTATAATATTTAATTATTTTTTGCTTTGTTATCATTTGTGGTTTTGTCGGCGTATGCGTATATATTCAAAAAAAAAAAAACCTTCTTTCCCTCTGCATGTAATACCCTTCGTCAAATATATATATTCACACACGCATCATATAATTAGCCGCTTATCTATTTAGCAATTAATAATAATTGTTATTATTAATTAATTCATTATTATATTATTACTATTATTATTAATTATTCATGTCGGAGAGCGGGCTAGCGCCAAATCGCAGGTTCGGTCGCGGCGGAGACTCTTGATTCAATTTTTGACTTTTCCATGCAAGGTCGCGTGCGGTATCGTTCGAGTGTAACTATTATATATGTATACATTGTCTTCCGTTATTCATCAATGTAGCAATATGTATGTGTGTGTACGCGTACACGTGTGCATGTGTGGGGACGCATGTGTACACTCATACGTACACGCATGCATATACGTATACGTGCATGCATGTAAGCACACACCCGCACGCAGCCGCACACAAGCATACACACATGCACGCAAACGTTTTGAATAAAAGCAAGTATAAGTATGTGACTTTTTTTCAAAACGTTTATATAAAATGTACGTATGTCATGTTCGGTTTCTTGCTCTTTACATCTCCCGTTCCCTTAAATCAAAAAACCTCCTTTTCCCCCTCCCTCTTTCGATTCACGCACGCGTTCGTTCGTTCGTACGGTCTTGTTATTTGTTTTGCATGGCCGCACGCGCAGTATTCTCTGCTCACACCTACGCCGTCACCGCTTTTCTTCTTCTCACCGCCACTTTTTTTTTATCGTTACAGCCGTGTTTAACTCCACTTCCTTCTCTCGTACTCACGTTCATACGCGTATCTCATCCACACTTGTCACTTCCGTGGTGAGAGTTTTCAGGGAGAGAATGTCGCTTTGCTTTTGGAATCAATCGTCATCCCACGTACGTTGTTTCTCGTCTTCTTCTCGTTTCCCTATCTCTTTTGACAACGGAACCTTCCTCCTTTTCGAATTCTCGCTCCTTTACCTCTTTTTCTACGTTTTGTTGGTTGTATTTTTTTTTCCTCTCGATTTTTGCCTCTCGTTGTTGCGCACTACGACCGCCTCCGTGCGTTGAAAACCAAGTCTATGGATCGGCCTTCTCGCGGTATACATATATATGTATGTATATATATGTATATGTATATATATATATATTAATTTTTTTCTATTTATTAATCGAGAGCCTCAGCTCTTACGTTGCTCGAATTGTAATGCCGTCAGTCGACCGTGCTGCGCTCTGCCCTCTCGTCCATCCTGCGAAATAATTTTATGATTTTTCTTGTTTCTTTTTATTTTATTGCTTAATCGATGTACAAAAGTAATATATTATTAAACCATTTTTCTTTGGAGTGGCAATTGCTTTATTAGGTATTTGTATATTTTGATGATAAAATTTTAATTATGTGTATTAATTGTAATTATAAAATAGATTATATCACATGTCTTTCGTATAAATTATTATTTTAATACTCAACATGACATGATTTACTTTAATAGCGAAATATTTAAACATTACTTTATTTATTTTTGATTTTTTAGAACATGAATATTATTCTTAACATAGAAATATACAAATATACGAAATTGCAATGAGATCACATTTGATGTTTAATCATAAATTAATAGCTAACTGTTCGTACAATAAAAAGAATTAGAAATCACTCACCTGATGTTAGAATTTAAGAAGGTTCAATGGTAGCCATTGGTAAACGCCGCTGGTATCAGAGGACCCTAAAATATTAATTGTATTTATAAATTATAATTATAAATTATCAATGAATATTGTTAAAATAGAACGCTTGAATTATTTAATTATAGATATTATATCTAATAATAATCTAATAATAAATAAAATAAAGTGAATAATTTTAAAAGTCGTTAATTATTTAAAAATGATCCGAATCACATAGATCAGATATTTTGCAACCCTACAAATTATATTTAAGTTAAAGTTAAAGAAACATTTGTTTTTGTTGAAATTAATAAACACTACTGCGTTGGTGATTTGTCGATAAAACAAAGTAGGGTCTAACAGTAACCCGTTAAAAGAAATCGCGAAAATTGCAGTCTAAAATGCAAGTACAAAATAATTCTTTTTACATTATTTTAATTTATCTGTGCAGCGTGTAAGAATATATAAACCTGCATGCACCTTTGACAGATCGCTGTTTTTTTCTATCTATCTGTTTTATTTTACTATTTTTTCGTACCCTTCTTCTATTATTCATAAAGGGTCAAATTTGATCGGCGTTGAAGTAATTAAATCAGGGAAATAAAATTTTTTGCGCGTGTGCAAAGAAAATTTTACATGACTAATGAGGTTAATACGCGCACTGAGAAAATATATGATCGTATTTATAGGTGATAATGAATGTGGATTGGATTTTCGGCGAATTGAATATTCATTAACAGCTATAATGAATCGTTCATATATATAAAAAATTTGGAACAAATGAAACGGTTATTAATAGTTAATACTTAATTTATTCGGGGTAAACGAAGAATACATTTTCTGTTAAGCTCTTTCACATAAATTTAGTATTGTGAGAAATAAGTATATAAATAAAAGATCATGTGTAAAGATAACAAAGATGCTCTTTAGTTATTTTTAATTTCATACGAACAACAGTACAAGGGATTATATTCAATGGATCAGACTCATTGACAAACATTAGTTTATTCATACATTGTAAATAATTACTATCGTTTGCTGAAATAATTAAGATAACGAAACAATCAACTTTTATACGTACACAATTAATTATATATTTTCTTTTCAAAAAATCTAGATATTACTTATTTTGTAACGTTTGCAGAAGCTTTACAAATACCCAAGTTTCGAGTATATTGTGTCCATCACTAAATAATTCAATATATTGAAAAATTAAACAGACTCGAAATCAGTTGAGTACCCAAACCCGGCAAGCTGCTGCGGGACAACAATTGCGCATGTGCACAAGGACGTTTTATAACGTCAGTCTTTCTAAATTAATATTCATTAACTATTTAATCATATTCATTTGATGCAAACTTTTTAAAACTATACAAAGTATAAATAAGAAAATTGGTAATGTAATGCGCAAAGATGTAACATTTAATGAATTAGATAGTATAACCAATATTATTAAAATTTTGTCCTTTAATTAAATGATGACTTAAATATAAGTAATTCTTTTTTATCAGTGTACTCTGAATTTAATATTACATATAAGTTCATGCAGTAAACCAACAATATTAACTTTAATATTATAATTAATTATTCTTCATTAACTTATAAAATAATGATCCAAAAGGAAATGATAGTATATAAATAAATGATTAAGATTGTAAGATGAAACTTACGGGACTATAATTGAGCGGAGCGCGTGATACGGCAATCGCGGGGAACGCAGTTGTAGGCGGCTGCGGGCTCGCAGCTGCTTGGACATAGCTGGCTACTGCCGAGTCCGCTGCTGCTGCGGCTGCCGCTGCAGCGGCACTCGAACTGTACATGTCGATGGGCCCAGGCGAATTAGCCGCTGGGAAGGAGCGACCCTGTGGTCCACCATGTCCTCCGGCTCCATGTGGCGACGCTGGCGGGAAACCAGCTTGTGCTGCTTGGTAGTTATTCATCACTGTAAGTCGATGGATTTCTTATTAAATTCGATTCCAAAATTGTTTAAATAAGAAAGGTGTTGCTTCATAATTTTATAAGATGACAGTACTTTCTCGCAAATATCGTGATAAATGTTGGGAACGTTGATTAATTATCATTTGGTATATTCGCCTCCATGAATCATATAGCTCTTTTAATTCCGATTTTTTTTTCCGCTTCATACATTTTCCTACTTTTTCTTTGGGTTGCTAAGGAAAATGTATAGAGTTTCGTTGAACGTGAATAATGTGATGTATTAAAAAAATTTTCAAATGATTTACGGCGTTCACGTTTTACCCGATACATTTATTTCCTCGTCTGCAATCTTTTAATTTTTAGACTACCGCCCGTTCGTTTGAAAACCACTATAATCACGAATATTTATGTGGAGGTCTCATCATTAAACGTATCGACAAACCAAATTTAATTTATTCCCAGCGTGTAAAAAACCATTTGCAAATACATATATCACCATTTTGTCATGATGTCATGGCAATCATTTAGTATTCGTACGAACAAAAAATGTTCATTGATCTTTTATGATACGAGCATTAAACGCGAAAGAGAGCAATAAATCGCAGCGAATCCGCAAATGCAGTTTACAATGAATTTTTACGATGTTGCGCGATAGTCCACAACAGCGATACGCGAATCTTTTATGCGGCAACGAGTCCTCGTCCGATACTGTCGGACCCACATGAACACGTGCATGTAGAATATAGGTAAGGCTATCAGCAAAGCATCATGCGAATGGACATGGAAAGCTTATTTATAAAGCCTCGGAAAGATATAAAATGTTTGGCTTTAATGCGTAAATATGTATAGAAAAAAAAGGTTTTGCACAATGAATGAAAAACCAGGTCAGTACGCGGATAGGAGCAATTCCGTTAATCAATGCGAATGAATATATTTCGATGAATAAAGGTTATGAATAACGCGTCATTGATAAATTCTATGTACATTTTGAGCAAACAGAACTAATGCATACACGCGTGGGTGTACAGGCGTATCATCTGTGCGTCTATGCATATATTTAATACGAAATAATCCATTATTTGACTCAGTAATTAACCTAAATTTAATTCCAAAAGCAAAAGGTGATCGAATCTTTTAATTATTTAACCGTTTCAGATTACGAAGCTAACCAAATTTTAAATGAAAATTCTCCAGATTTAGTGGAAATATGTAGGTAGTAAAGATGGGGAGTTGTATCTATTTTTCAGTTCTTTAATCTATTTTTTTATAAGCATGATGATCGCCCGGCCTCCATGGTTATAGTAAAGCATCTGACGGAGGTGAAGGGAAAAAGGTCAAAACTTTCTTTGCGACGTTTCGTTGGTGTGGTCTGCCAACCTCTTCAGGCTGTTTATTAAGTAGCACACAAATACAGCTAAAAGAACGCACAACAATATATAAAAACGTAAAATTAAAAAGCGAGTAAATAATACCTTTAATCGAATTACTATCTCTATCTCTCTCTCTCTCTCTCTCTCTCTCTTAATCTATTCTCTTTTATCTCTTTAATCTATTGTCTTTTAATGTATCTGCTAATAGTTATGGATTTTTCTTAATTAAAAACGATTAATTACATTCTTCCTCTGGTAAAACGGATATTATTTTTTAAAGTATAAAAAAGTCATTTATATAGATATGTGTAGAAATGTTTACACGTTTTTCCTTATGGTGAAACGTTTTTTTCAATGTTTTCGTCCATATATTCGAACAAAAACAAATGTTTCGTAAAGTTTGTCAATTTATAAGGTATTTTTGATTTTATAAAAATATCTTTCACCGAGCAAGTCAAAACTAAATGCACCAGATGTTAAAACGGGATTAAAAATGGTTTTGGCAAATTTGATTTCGATATCAAAAAAACGTATATATATTTAGAAAAATTGCTTTGAAGATGAAAACAATTAATAATTTATATTAATAATCGAATGACGGACGAAAGCGTTAAAAACAGAATAAAATAAAATTTGGGATTATCTTCATTCTACAAAATGAGTGATCACAGTGAAAAAAGAGTTTCATGATTGCCGATTAATTGACTAGTTTTCATACACGTATCAATGTAATTTATCAATGTAATCATTTTAAGTAAGTTAATTTATACCAGGGTCGTTTTGCACGTACACGGCAGTATTTCTTTAGCAATTTAATAAAAAGAATGTTGTAATTACTATGAAGAAAACTATGAACATACACTACTACAAACAGCAATATTTCATTTTTGTATTTTGTTCTACTATACACAATTAAATGTAAATCATTATTATTTTACGTTTTTAAACATTAAAGTAATTTGTTATAATGAAAATTCAAAAAAGAACAAAACATATTTAAAAGTATACATGTTTACTTGTATAGAATGTTGCAATTTATTAGAAAACTATGTAAATTAATTTAATTAAACAAAAAGCTGCATTAAAAATGTTGAAGAGTAAGTTCTTCACAATCAAGGATTCATGAAAGAATTATCTAAATACGAAATACCAGGGGTCTGCAATTGCGGTTCCGATAGCATATAGCTATATATATTTAATAGACGAGGAGAAGAAAAGGACGCGGAAAAAGGAAAAAGGAATCTCGGACACGAAGTAGAAGGGACAAAGTGCACGATCGATGGCAAACCGATCGTCCTCACGAGAGCTTCGCGCACAATCTAAAACCCCATTTGGCTTTTAAACTCTTGACAATACCAGGCCCGTTACAAAGTTTTCTACCGATGCGAAACGCGGCTGAGGAATAAAGTCTCAGGCACGGCAGTGAAGGTGCTGGGTACTATTCAAAAGTTTGATTTACTTGAGAGGAAATTCCTGGTGGCATGGGAAAGTCTAAGGACGGATTGGCTCCTGAAGAGACGATCATGGATAGGGAGGGACAAAGCTTTATCGAAGAGCTTGTGGCGGTGGTTCTGGAGATGCCCTATATGCACCACCCATGAAATCCACTACTGGCTTCAGTTAGGATTTCGAGGATTTTTTTATCGTAAAACGTTTTCTCAATTTCAACGCGGCATTTATATGATTATCTTATGTATGCATATAAACGTATTAAAAATAAAACATCTCAAATACAGTCATTTGTATAAAAACATACTTAAAAATTTAACGTACCAGAAAGAGCTTGCGTAAGCAAAGGTGTGTTGTTGTTCGGGGTGAGCTGTCCATTGGTAAGGTCCACTGAAAAACAAAACTCTGATCACAATGCTTCCCTGATACTATATATATTATTTTCTGTCACACTCTCTTTTGTTCTCTCTCTCTCTTTCTCTAGTAAATAATTAAATAAATTATTTTCTTCCAAAAATATGTGGGTTAATTTGTTAAATTGAGATAATCTGATGTTCAGTAACAAAATAAATGTTTCAAAGCAAAAAGAACGCGGTTTTGAAAAAGTTAAGCTACAATAGTCCAATGTGTTGCTGATGATTATTTTAAAAGCTTCTTTTAATATAAATTAATTTACGATGGTCCATAAATATATATATGTATGTTATAATATATATACATTCGCATACATCAATATACGTGAAACTAGTTGATTAATCAATTAATGAAATCCTTTCTAAATATATGCATGTACGTATAATAGAGCTGCGCACGTCAGAAATGTGAAACCCCAACGAATAGTTTGTCGAGGTAAAAACAACCATAAATATTTCAAGTCTCCATCTGCATCAATAACGTACTACAGGAGTAAATCCATTATGAGTGTTATGTATGATAAACAAGGTTAATTTACGAGCATGCAAATAAATATAAATGGTTGCGATTTAGAAAAATCTTGTACGAGTTGTGACAAATCTTAATTGGAGAGGACGATTTGTTAGCCTTTAAACATTTTTTTCTTAGAGTGTGTTGGACCTGGCCTATTAGCGACCCACAACATGTTCCAACGTGGCATTCGCAGGGTTTCCGATTCCATCATTCCTCAAGAATTAATCGCATAATTATTTAAGTATTTACACATGAGTGTTTACTAACAAATAAAAAAATAACCGTCAATTGATAGAAAAATAATTATTTGTCCCTCTTCAATGATTATCACTTATTATAGTTAATGCATATGTCAATAAATTGTACATTATACATTAATAATTTACCTTTATTAAATTAGCCATTTTTAATGTCATCAAGCAAATGAGAAATAAAATGACTAGTTGAAATTGCCAAAAGCCCATGAAATTTTGGTTAAATCTGATGTTTGAATTTATGTGACCGATAGGAACGAGACAAAACTCCGAGGTCGCGTAATTCACGTACCGAAATTCTTCGTACCGACGAAGAAGTACCGATAACGAAATATATAACTTATGAGCTTGCATGGGTTGTAATTTGTGAGGATTGACATAATACGCGCTAGTGCGCTATTATAAGTGCCTTGCGAGCGTGCACGAGTTGTCCCTTGTTCGTCGGAAGTTCGAAATCGAATGTCGCAGTCACCCGGCACGGCGACAAAAATTTCAATGCGATGCGAATTGCGTCCCGAGGGTTCGCTCAATGGGGTTTCGATAAATGAGGTGTCATCGTCGTTGGTAGGGAAGGGAATCCAGTGTCATCGTGGCCTGGGGATGACAATTGACGACAAATAGAACGTAATACGATTCCTGGATGAGCGCCTTCTTTTACGATATCGCTCGATCTCGCGTATGAATTGGAATTACAGCTATTTCGAGAGCTGACGTCATAAGCGCGAGGCTTGATATATGGGATTGTATAATTGGAAGAATTATTCTGATTTCTGTACGTTCAGGATACTCTAAGTATTTAGGAGAACTGAAAAATTCTATAACGATATTTAGAAATTATTCAATTATTGATTCAAATTAAACTTGCATATATTATATACTGGCCAATTAATATATAATTATGATCTGTATACAATGTAGTAATACATAATTTAATGTCATTGATACGTATCACTTTATATAAGATAAATTGATATTCTGCTGAATGTCTGGACACTTTTAGAAATGGAAATGTTATTTTCATTTGTTTACTTCAAAATTCAAATTATTGTAGAGAACTACTAAATCATTATATTTTATAAAAGTAATAAATGTGTGCTTTATAGCGTGAAGAGTGGGATGGAATTGTAAATTATTTTTGCAAAGGTCTACTGACTGTTAGAGGAGATCTACAAATAGCATCGTGACCGATATATATCCTGATACTTCGATTGATACGGAAATAGATGCTCGAAATAATTTGGAAGGGGTAAGTGAAGAACTGGTAACGTAATACAAGTGCTCACGTGCAACTTTGGTATTCTTATGTCGATTCGCATTACAACACGGAGGGGCAAAAGTAATACCCAGCTGTTACCGGGTACGCATGTGTACATATTATATATTACACACAACAAGGAGGCGGGAGGGGGAGAAGAAGAGGGATGTAGGCCAAGAGTTCATCTATTTCGGGTATATCGTGCTGGTGTACCTTTTCGTGAGTGACGTAAAAGTAATCGAGACACCGGATAAGGATAGGGGAGTATACGCGAAATCCTGCGGAATAAGGCCATACAGCTTCCTTGCCTGTTGTTCGACACCAAAATGGAAATGCGAGAAAAGAAGATCGGCGTATAAATGCCGCGAATATTCCTATCCCAAAATCTCTGGAGACGCGCCGATGCTCGCTGACTCTGCAGCTGCAGTCTATATGTGCTACCTTACGTCATTCAAGCTACCTTTCCTTCTCTCCCTCCCCCCCCCCTCCCCCTACTTCTCCCTCTCCCACTCCAACTCCAACTTCAAGTCACTCGGAGCACTGCTGAATTTGCGAAACCCTTGATCTTTCGAGCCTCCATCCGCAAAGATTATTCTGCGCTGGCTCTCGAAGGAAATTTTTCCTTTAGAAATATACCGTGTTTTCTCCTCTAAGAAAGGTGTTTTTGGAAAGAAGATGATTGCAGCCTTGAACTGACGGTATAGTCTTGTCAATACCAATTATTTACTTTATACGATAATTGAAAGATGCGATAAGCTAATATAATTATAAAGTACTTATACAAAGCTAGTTGGAATTTTGAAAATAAAACGTTTCTTACAGAATACTTGGAATACATTAATAATAATTACAAGATACTTTTCTTATAAGTGTAAGATGTTATTACTTGTTATTACTCTATTCAATGTAAACTATTCCATCATAAACAGTAAACTTTTAACGTAAAACAACACATTGGACTTGGTTTGTAAGTAAATCTTTACATTAGTATAAAATCAAATTTGTTCTAACTAATGTCTCAGATCAGTTAGTGTCGATACTTAAAATTAATATTAATTTTTATGTTGAGGCAACGCATAACTGTATTAAATCAAACACAAAAAAATTTTTTATATAGTGGTAACGATTAGTAAATATTAGTAAATTTGGATGTGTCAAAGAATAATCAAAAGGTCCGATAGAAAAATCATCTTTCTGTAAATGTTGACAAATACTGATGCATTTACGTTACACGATGCCCCTCCAATATACCAAATTAATCGATGATACATCCTGTAAATCTATATTGTGCTATGTACTCACACTCACACGCAGTACGTGTATTAATTAACATAATACATAATTATTGTTAGGTTAAAGACTATACTACACGTTAAATTTAAAATAATGATATTCATATTCTAAACTAATTATTACACTAACGCTATAGTAAATAGCTTAATCTGTATAACTTCATCACAATATATATTTAATACTTAACTATATATATATATGCCTATACGAATTATCAATAAAAACATAAGTGTATATAAACTAGTGTGTTTTTATAATGATCAAGTAATAAAATAGATAAATATTAACAAGTTATCAATAATCATTATGGACAATTAGTTTGTAGTAATGTTACACACTCGCGTTTACACGACGCTCACAATAATAATAAGATGGATTATTCGTGTTAAATATCGTAACTATCTACGTTACATAATATATGTGTATTTTACTATTCTACGAATAAGGAAACAAAATATTATCTATATTTCTAAACGTCACTATGAACTTCGCAGCGTCGCCAGGTACTTACAGTATGTGGATAAGGCTTATTTTTTACCTGGAGACGTTGCATTTGGTTATATGTATATAAATATTTCTAGTCGCGTCGGTACTAATACGACGCAAGTGTAATACTACTGCTTATTTTATTTATTAAATCTACAATAATAATAGTGATAACAAAGACGGTATAATGTAAGTTAAAGACGTTACAAAGATGTTTAATTGATTATTTAAAGCCCATTGGTACATACTTTACGGATTATACGATTATTTGTATCTCACTATAACCTATATCTTTTCTAAATTTGTAACTCGCGTACACTTATATACGAAATAAGGTTAGTTAAATAACAAATGTTAAAATGCGTTTACATATACACGTATATAATCACTGATTAAACTACGAACACGTTCTATACTAGAATAATGTTCTATTTAGCTTCGTAGACAATTTAATAATAATAATAATAATAATAATAATATTTTTTAAAGATGATGTTGATGATGAAATAATAATAAGGGTGATAATAATAAACTAATAGTAAAATAATAATAATAATGATAATAATGAAAATAAAAATAATATCAAAAGTAACAATATTATTAAACGACCTCTACATCGAACTACGAACTTTCGTCTCTCCGCAGGACGATTCGGAGATTTGAAGCAAGGAAATGTTAGTCACTGGATAAAAATAATATAGAAGCGAATACATAATTTAGATCTACCACTGCTTTGTACTCAGGCTCTCTGCTGGGATTTCATGTGTGAAGTAGCCCAATCAAGTTCGTAATATAATTACTATATATATGTGTGTGCATATATATGCACACGATAGTAATAAAAATTTAATACTTCAAAACAGTAAATGATTCAACGCAACCGAATTAATGGTTATATGGATTCGTTAATCGTTATGGATAAATTATCAAAGTGAAAAATGTTCGCGTGTGATGCAAATTACTCCGATATTAAATTTGGTTACTTCAATTACTAACAATAACAATTTCATTCAACAAGCTTTTTGTATGCTTGAGCTTGTGTTTGTGCTTGTCTTTTCCTTTTCATCAAAATCAAGTTAATATCTCGTGAGATCGTCCCGCGGATTAAACACTATATTCTATGTATGTAGATAAATAAACACAGTGTACATGACGTCGTTTCTAAGAGACAGTAGGTTTAGGTAGATGGTTCATTACTCGCCCCTAGATGAGACTCCTTCTTTCTGAGGTACTCTTCGTCACATCTTTTGCCGTAAGATATCCAGTGCATCCCTTCCTCGTTTACAATACTCAACGTGGATTTTTTTTTGTTTTTTTTTTCTTTTTCTTTTATGTTTTGTTATCATTTGCGATTACATGGTTATTGGGATTCGTACACAATATGACCCACAGCCTTAAATAAAAGCGATTTTTCGGCTAAATCTTTAAGGAGGTATTATTTCTTTAAATACTTGACTTTAAATTTAAATAACAATGTTGCAAATATATTCATTTACATTTTTTGTTAAGCAGCCCATTTGGTACAACTAGAGGGTCATTA
This sequence comes from Theocolax elegans, assembly GCA_026168455.1. Classification (NCBI taxonomy): domain Eukaryota; kingdom Metazoa; phylum Arthropoda; class Insecta; order Hymenoptera; family Cerocephalidae; genus Theocolax; species Theocolax elegans. The sequence continues at coordinate 30,530,413 of CM047426.1, forward strand.
GCCCTACAAGTGACCATTTTCGTAATTTCATTAATTTTTAATATTTGAAGCTATAATACCATCTTCTAGTAAAAAATACATTAACTATATTGGGATTATTATACTCAGGCAATCGGTGAGTTTAATCGGATAACAAGGGTTGACATTATATAATAAATAAATAAGAATTTAATAAAAATGAAAAAATTGATTAAGTTACAAACAAGATATTCTCTCACTGAATTGGCCATGGATCAAACAAAAAACAAAGGTTAGTTTTCACTAGAATCATATATTATTGTATTCATGCTCTGATATAATTATCGTTTCATTAGGTTAACTAGATTGGATTAAGTCCAGAACTACTTAATTAATATGTTTATACAATTATTATAATAAAAATAATCTACGTCTTCACCGTAACACTGAATTTTAGTGAAAACTAATACATATTTAATACATATATTACGTTTAAAATTTTGTTTAAATAAATGAAATAAAATAAAGGCATTAAAAATAAAAAGATTTGGAAATAGACTATTTACTATGAGCTAGGCAATCAGTAAACATCAGTACAATATAAAGATTATCAAGGTACAAAAAATATTAACGATTTATCGCACTGAATTAATATTTAGACAATTCTAACATATAACTATAGTATGAGGCCTGCGATGGCTCGGTCGTTAGAGCGACAAACTCATGCCCGGAGGTCTTGGGTTCGATTCCCAGTCTCTCTCGACTCAATCAAACATCAACTGGGAAATGCAAGTGCTTTCTTCACAAAGACATCGCATGCCTCCGTCGCGAATCAGTACCGAATTTGGGAGCATAAAAGGAGTAAAAATGAAATAAAATAATATAAAAAAAGTAACTAAATAGTATATTAAACAATTTCACTTTGAATATTGATGATTTCTACAAAAGTATAATCATTTCTAAGGAAAAGTGTTCAGTATACGTACTAAAAGATTACGCAGGCCTACATTAAACTTTTGAATATTCTGAAGAAAAGTACTAAATAAATCAGGTTCGATTCCGAGCGTCTCAAGGAAATCGAAGAAAAACGAATTAGTAATTCGATGGGTAAGCATTTTGAGTGCTTCAAGATGACTCGATTGCCTTCTACAAAATTGGTCCCTTGAAAATGAAGTTCCGCGCGAGTATATAGATATATAGAAAGGTAGCGACGCGGCAAGTATTACATACAAAAATCCTTTCGTTATCGGAATCGAAGAAATGGTAAGAAAAGACGATTTCACGGTCCAGTCGCCGAGAAGATACGTCGCGATAAAAAAAGAAGGTACTAAGGAAGGGTTGTTCGGCTGACTCGCAGAAGTATTCCCGTTTTCCTCTTGCTTTCTTATTCGCTGTTGTGTCCGGGGAAAAAGGAGAGGATCGGGGCGCAAGGAGAAAAAGAAGAAAAAAAAAATGTACTAAAGGTTATTTCAGTTTCAATGGACTTAAAAACTACTACCTTTTACATTTTGTAGTGCCTTGTGCGTCATGTGGAGTTGGCTCATTGTGTGAAATTGTTGAGCTTTCATTGCCCGCGAGGCAATGGAAAAGTCCCGTGCGGCTGTTGCGAAGCAATCGAATAAGTTTCCGAGCTTGGGTTTTCACAAGAAAGCTACGATACCTCATTGATTTTTCTACCAAATGTCGCGTGTAATTGGAATAATGCGGAGGAAATGTGTAGTGCGAAACACGTAATATACTATTGCATTAATGTGATATTTGGTCCAGAGAATTTTAATAAAGTATACGTTTATATCACACAGTAGGTACGAAATTATTGAAATTCGAAACCGTTCGTGAAAAGTACGTGAAAACGTGAAATATTTAATTGATTTGTTTCCAACAATTTTCAGATAACAATGATATTAGGATGCAAGTATGCTATATAATTTAATTATTCATGAACTATGCATTCTATCATGATTTACAACGATGGAATAATGAAAATATCAAAAATAATCAGTACTATGTATATTTAAACGATCTATGGGTTTTACTTTATAAATATAACCTAATACCACCTAATACCAGTAATAGTAATTAAAAATCGTATCCAGTTGAATATTAAAACAGAGGTATAACGACATATGCATACTTATTAATATATATTTATATATATATGTACTGAATTTAGAGTAAAACCGAGTCGAACCGAGTGTATTTTTGAGCTATAATAAATATGCATCTATCAATCAAAATATACAATAGAGTATTTGATAGTATTAAATATACAGTTGCATAATACGAAGTTAAAATTAAATAATTTGTTAAATACTAGAACAACGCATGCATAATTACCGATAGGTAAGGATTATAACGTGTGATGCATGGGGAGACTTTGTATTAAACTGGATACGTACTACTACTACGGCCTAAGATTACCGTTCAACACGAGCGAATATATGTATGCGAAATCTTATGTGACAACGTAATACTTTAGGGTTGAGGCTTACCGGTACAACCCCCGTTGGGGCTGACGGACACTCGGCCCACCCTTGGTCCCACTGCGCGGTACACGACCGCTCCTATCCCAACATAGATTATTATCAACTTTGACATACAAAACTTACTATTTACAAAATACAAAACTCTTTTCTTACAACTTAGCTGATTTACATTATTATGATTATTTTAATAAATTATATCTAATTGTTTTATTTCAAACCAAACAATTTTTATCTACGAATTTTATGTATTCTTTACGACTAAACAAACTCTATAATGACAGTATTATTAACAATAAATTTTACATAAATATAAAATTTGCAATTTGAATCATTGTTAGTTAATAGCTAATTAAACTGTTTAACTAGATTGTACTTATAACACTTATAATTATAGCATTGAATGTACTCTTACGAGTCTCAAAAATGGATTAAAAAATATTATACACTAATAATAAATATAACTTCTTTACAGAATATTAAATTGTACATGTGTAGGAATATTGTGTGATGAATGGATATATAAGAGTATCGGATAGAAGAATGGACATCGGACAAGAGGTTCCTTTCATACGATGCCTCAAAATAGCATGATATCGAACCAACAAAAAAAACCAACTGAACTCGCGCAGACCGTTTACCTCGTAAGGATGGACTATCTTAATTTACTTTAATTTTTAAATGTCCTATTGTTATACAACAAATTTGTATGAAAATGCTCATACGCTATATATACTAAATACTTCTGATTAGAATAGCAACATGAAGTTTGTTTTGATATTTTTAACATTTTTACGTTTATACTACGTAATATAGTAACTATAGGTATCAATCGTTTTTATAACATTGTTTTTTCTTTGCTGAATCACATGTAAATGATGTGCAAGGACGAACCTTGTACATTTTAATTATTGACTAAACCTACTTTTCCACTTTTGATCCTCCCAATGCGAATTTATTTAATTGTACAAAAAGTTTAAGGTACACTAACCAGGTAAGCTATTGTAAATCGTGCTTTTAAGTAGAAATATTGTGCTTTGGTCAGGTATAGTATAATTGTACTGATATTGTGGGTAATGCCTGGCTCACAGTATACAGACTTTATTATGATGAAAAAATAGGATTTCCGTAATAAGATAAAACAAAAAGTTATTCATCGCTTTTTAGGTTACTTTGTTTTGTTGCGTGATATCTTTTATTCATTACAGACATTCAATTATTTATAATCCTTAAAATTAATTATCGGTATTGTATGTATGTGTGTATATATATATGTGTGTGTATGTATATACATATATGTATGTATATATACTTGTGTGTATACATATATACATATATGTATATATATACAGTATCAGTTACTTGCATTACAATGCATTCATAATTTGAATGTACGTAGCATAATACCTTATGTGACAACGTACTCCGCGACTTTTTTTAATTCACTTTAATGTATTACGGAGTGACAATGAGTGACGACGAATCCTTTTACAAAACTCTCACGTCTGCAGGATCACTTTTGTCATAAATTGTTATCGTAGACTTGTGTAAAAAATTCTTTACAGCTTCGGTAGTTCCGATCGACTGATCTTACGAACGTTCTTATACCAGCCTAGTGCAGAATAGTAATGTTGATTTCAATGTTAATTAGCTCGAATCGAAGTATAAGTAAATAATGTTCTCGATCGTGCGTATCAATCGGTTCGAACCCACCGAAGGATCGATAATTATAATTAGACCCGCACGCAATCACAACGATATAACAACAATCTTATGAATAGCAACAATTCGACCATAGCTCGGAGGCGTTAACTTCATTTCGAAGGAATTGCGATTTCATTAATTTTAATTTTCTTTATTGTGGCCGAAAGTACTAACTCTTCTCTCGGCTTATTCTATAGGAAAAGTTGGAATTTTCTATATCGTTAGATGCGTATAGTGCAATATTATCTAAAGGATTAAACGAATCATTTACAATTTTGCTATTGCAGAAGGATCCAAAGTATCTAAGCATTTGAATGAATGTACCTATATAGCTAATCGTAAAGTGCGTTACATTTGCAATTTCAAAATAATTGAATTATGAGTGTATAAAGATAATGAAGATAACGCGAACGAACCATAGGTTCGCATAAAAATATTATAATATCGTCAAGCATCGCATATATAATAACAAATTGAAGCACAGAACAAATGGCTTCACATTTTTGGATGTTTCGTTCACTTTTTCCGCAAAGTTATATTTGACTTGTTTCATTTTCTATTTCCACCCTATAAAGTGCGTATATATTATTCGTCGTGGGTTCTCAATTCACAAAAACAATTAGTAAATATAATGGTTGTATAATGTTGTAAACAATTAAATCTCCATCGATTACGTAATCGTAATTTAATTTTTTCTCTTTTAATCTTCGATCACTTTAAAGTAATCATTACTCGTTAATCCGGACGGACGCGCGTTGTCCTTCTTTGACTTAGCTCACCCATTTAAATTCATTTGTTCTCCTGACTATACAAATGACACCCACTCCTTGGCCTTTGAATATTCATCGCGCTTTGCTTTATCTCACTTCGCGTTCGTTATCAATAAAGCGACAAGGCGCCTTTTACAATCTCATTGCGTCTACGTTTTTATCAATTTAACGAAATAGGATCACAGTTCTCGCCAACTTTTCTTAAATATTCCGAATGTGCCGTGAATGAAGGGATTACGCGCATTATGATAAACGGCAATAATAGTGATGATACGTCTGGAACTCGAATGTGGTACATTGCAATATAGTTATATATTGAACGTTTTATCAACAGAAGAGCTTGTCGTATAAGGGGAGAGCTGCAGCTTATTATTACGTTTTGTTGTCACGTCGTTACCGATCGCCTGCCAATGATTAGATTTTACACGCATGCATGGTCACATCGACAACAGAAGCTCAAGTTTTGTTAATACTTTTTTTTTCTTTTATCTACGAGAATTGAAAGGATTTTATTTCGTATTCTACGATTACCAGTGAATATTTTCATAGATAATAAACGTCGAGAGTCGTGCACCGTTACCTGTCGCCGGTTTGTGAAAGATCCATCTACATTGTGTGTGTGTGTGTGTGTGCAGTATATATATACATGCACACACACACACACACATATATATATATATATATATATATATATATATATGCCAAGCTATCTAACCCAGTTATTTTTCACGAATCTAACTGTTCGATTATAGAGTTTATTCATTGATACACATTGTTGCAGAAAAATGTATTTTTTTTCTCGATAAAATTCCATTTTATGGTGACGAGCGATTGATTGGATTTTGCGAGCTCAGTTTAAAAAAAGGTAAAAAAATGCGACGAACGAAATTGATTGCGCATCTGCAGTTAAATTAAAAAAAATCGATACCCGTCGAGGGTTTACGGTAAATCCTCTTAACAGCTCGTGAACGCGCTTACAAGCCAGCGACATCATAGTAGGTGCTCGGTCCTCTTCGAAACATCCATATCATTATGTCTACAGACCTAATAGGCTAAATTCTTTCGATTAAAGGGTTCGTTCGTTAGTTTATAGAGGTTACATGTATAACACTACATTAACGTTTTTTCTTATTCTTTATCTACGAACAACGTCTACTGTAGAAAGTTCCGTATATTTTAGAGACCGGAGGGTCGGCGGAGTCGTAAAGTACGAGGAAATAAAAGGGACCGACCGGGACTTTAAAGGGAAGCAATGCTTTTAAAGAAGATAAAAAAGGCGCGGAAAATACGCCCGTAACCAAACGGGATTTCTCTGCATAAAAAGAAACAAAAAAGTTATCCCAAAATTCATGCAGTTTTCCTTTTGTCGGTTTTTTTACATATTTTAATTATACTACGTCGACATAATAATCAGATACTCCCTTATTCGCAATTGGAAATATTGCATCACATTTGTTGCGCATTTGAATAAATAAATGAAACGACGCAATATATAAAGAAACAATTACTTATCTTTAATTTACAACCGAATAGTTAAAACACTCAAAATATCAATTTTATAAGGAATAATTTTTTTCAAATTTTGCTACAATACATGTTCTATAAAATACGGTAAAACGAGAGATAAAATGACTGACTTCGCCCGAGTCTCCGTATATACTTGGCAAGTAAGTTACGATTCATTCGAAATCTTTATATCTAGACATTATTTGTCGCAGCAGTTTAGTTTCCCCGATAAAGAATCATTCAGGTTGTGACTACTGTACTTGGTAATTATTATTTGGATAATTAGGAGTAAAATTGAAAACAGTCTTGTAAGATTTTTTCGCGATTTAAGTAAAAACGTACACGTTAACGCAAGGTCATCATAATTAACTGTTTATTGTGCTATAATTTATTATTTCTATTATTCTGTAGAATATGTTGTTGTCAGCATAAATGACGCAACAATTACTTTATATATATTATTTTATTAAAGCGCATATTATAATATCATTATTTTATATAATGATTGAAAAAATCTTGAGTTGAAGCATTAGTATTTTCTAATAGCTTATATATGCTATGCAATAATATTAACCTGTACGAGTTTACTTTGAGAGATATCCTTATATTTTGGTGAATATTAAATTAAAAAAGACTTCGAAACACTTTCGAAATTCCTAAAATAAATAAATTTATAATTTCTTTTTAGTACTAATTCGCTAATTTAGGAAGATGCATTAACTAACTTATTAATAATTTAAAGTTGTTAACCTTTGTATCTCTTTCTCTCTGTCTCATCTCTTTCTCGGTTACTTTTAGATTTTCGAAAAGCTTTTATTATACAGTACTGTACCACCAAACTTTCATTTATAATAATTTTTGTTTTTGTTCGGACGTTCGGTTTCGTAAAAACCCATATAAAGTATAATAAGTTATTAATGTACATTTGCATTTTGCGAAATTTGAATAAGATAGAAACGATAAACAGATTAAAAAATATTGTATAACAAATAATATGTGTATACAAGAACAATATTATCCTCCCTAGGTTTATGGATCTTTTATCGTTTCTTCTTGTTTTCTTTTCATACATATTTCTACCTCTTTTACTTTCACACAATAATTTTTCTGTTGACAGTAATTAATACTTGAAATAGTCGTGTCAGAATCGATAAATATTCGCATCGTCATCCTTTTCTTTCCGAATTTGCTCTCTCGCCCAACGAATTTTTGACGTCTCGTTATTCAGTAAATTTGTTGGTTTACCTAATGGAAGGGAGGTAGAGGCAGGCGACGCTTTGCTTGACGAAGGACCACTGAGTTAGCCAGCCATGCGTCTGTGAACATTTTTGCAACTTCCGATAAAGGTGTATCTTTCACAAACTCAATCATCTGTTTAAAATTTTTTGTCTATACATTTTATTAGCGGTTAATTGTTCTCATTTATTTATACGTTAGGATGATTCTTGAACAACTGAATCTTATCACGAAAATACATGACTGTATACGCAGTTAAAACAAACCTTGAATTGTAAACAAAATTTTAAGGTAGAATAGTACGTGGATAAAACCGTAATACTTTACATGAAAAGCAGAAATAAATATTTTGTACTTTTTTATATTTATTTTTTACACGTTCGTAAAGTTATATAGATTCTTCGGGGACAAAATTGTATGGCATGATTGGTAGTTCTGTTATTATTATTTATCTTTTTATACTGCTCTGAGTATTTGCATTGTGCTTTATATTGGAAATAGAGTAGATTGATTCTTTTAAAAATCAGACTTTTAGATATATGTAAAGTAACAACGATCAGAATGCAATACATAGCACACTTTTGGAAACTTAAATTATTAATTTATAAACTTATCGTCAAGTACAAAAGTATAACATTCAGTTATAATTTGAAACGATGAAAGTTAATATAAAATTGTAAACATCTTACGTAGATATTAATAATATTCTTCCGCAACTAGTACCCAATTTGCTTTGCGATATTAAATGCAATTGAATATTCGTATAAATTAATCTTTTGTTTTACTCGACGAATTTAATTTCCTTTCTAATAATAATTCTTTCACTGCGATCATTTCTATAAGTTTATCTTTACGTGAATTGATTTACGTAAATTGGTTGAGGCGACCAGTGAGCTCGTCAGGAATTGCTATATATTTTGACTTCGGAAGCTTCTGTTATTATTTCAACATTCTTTATTATATATATATTTTTTATTATTTTAATATATTTTAATATCTCATTAATTTTGATACATCTGAAATTGTTTCACGCTTTTTCGAGCAAGATTTAGCCATGATTTACTTACACTTAAGATATAGCGTTAAAATTAGTAAAATTATTATAATGTATAATTGCTTATTGTTAGACGGTATACAATTATAATATTTATTCATAAATATATTTATAGGTGTTCGGACGAATAATTTAATCAAATCACATTATCATTTGAATGTAACAATATAAACGCGAAAGCGAACTTTTATTGTAACGCTGTAGAAACATACTTAAATGTATATTCATTGGCTTTAGTCACCAGCTCAATTTTACTTTCCGATAAATTCTTAAGGGGTTCATGGAAAGACCCCGGGCAAACAAAACGTCGACACGTTAAGCCACTCCTATGTAACGCATGTGCGCGTATGTGTACAATATTTACAATGCTCCCTCCGCTTTCGGAGTAATTAACTCCAGGGTGCTACCGAAGTGCACCAAAAAGAGAAACAACGAACCATTACGTAGGAGTCACGAAAAATAGAAAAGATAACACTCATTCATTTTTTTCCTTTTTAAATAATTTTATACGTTCAAAATATAGGGCGGGGGGTATAGAAGAAAAACAGCAAAAATGATGCGCGAGAAATCGAAATTGACCGAAGTAACCAAAAATTAAGTTTGAAGCGATACATTTTCCCGCGGCGAAAGTACAAATATATCGAGGCTTAACGAACTAAAAAGACTTAACGAACCGGTGCAAATTAATTCGACTAGCTCGTTGATGCTCCAACAACTAGAATTTTCGTGTGCGGTTGGGAAAAAAAGAAAATAAAATAATAAAAAAAAATTCGTGGCTTCGAAATCGTGAGAAAGGATTGCATAAAATGAAAATAAAAGGAAGAACAAATGAATCGAGGAACGGCCTCCAGGGTATTTTGCGTGCGTTTATAAAACTGCGCGAGACCGCTCGATGCTGGCATGGCTGCATATAATGCACATTTATACGAGGAACGCGTAAATCTATTATTTTCGTAAGTTGTATATCATTTTCAAAATTGTTGTATTATACGCATAGGGTATCACATTTCTGGCTTACACTTACAATCCTTTCAGTGAAACATTAATTTTCAAATATATTCATTTATAAATCATCAAAATTTCGCGTTTAAAAGTCAAATAAATACATAAAGTTTCTAGTTTTACTTATTTCAACGTTATATAAAAAAAATTTTATAAAATATAAAAATTTATTATTTATTTTTAACAAACTTTTACAAAGTTGATAAATCCTCGCATGGAAAAAATAGGAAATTCATTAGAAAATATTTACTTATTTAGTCGTAAAAGATTCGTGGTTACATATTTGGGATGTTTACTATAATTACGATTTTAATATTTTATAATATTTTATTGTTTTAAAGTACGTGTTCATAAATAAACTTCAAATCTCATAAACCTGAATTTAATATATACTTAATAACCGTAACATAACTCAGTTGGTAGAGCAAAGACTTCGATCTAAATGATCGGAAGTTCAAATATTCGAAATATATATTTTTTAGATAATTTAAAATAAATTAATTATCCATTATTTGTAAAGAATTGCAATATTTTTTTTTCTTAGAATTTAAATAATTTTAATGATAAAAACATTGCGGATACGTGGCGTGGAGTCATTAGCCACGATTTTGAAAGTAAATACTTTCCAATAATTGGATTTGGGACCTGTAAGGAAAAAAAATTATACTAATCCCGATATTAACTAAATCAGAAATTAATTATTTAATATATTGCAATTAAGAATGTCAATGTGAACTAAAATCAAAGTTTCTTATTACTACAAAAAGTACGTAAACCGTTTAAGCAAATATAAAGGAGTGTAGAATAAATTTTTTCATAATTTATCATGTTTTCGAAAACGAATTATTTAATAATCATAAGCGTTGGCGATAAATGCGTTTTCGTGTAGCGCAAACAGCCCTCGGTAAACATCGCAGACAGCGCCCATGTCTGACCGTGTGGCGTCACAATAAGTCCACCCTCCCCCTCGAACCCTACCGCTTATCAACCTTCTCTCGCTTTATCCTCCGTCCCTTCGATAGCTTTCTCTCTCACAAATACACACACACACGCGCGCGAGCGAGCGCGCTCTCACATATACACACATTCCCTCCCTCAACCCCTCTCATTCTGTCTCCTTTCTCGGGTGCGCGCAGCAAACGGTAACCGACGATTTATAGCCGCCTAGTCGGAGGCGGTGGCTACGATGGCGCCCAACGGGCAGAGCGTTACGGTAATCACTGTAAAATACGGCAGTTCTGCCGTTGCACTGAGGATGTTTGATCCGTAATATTGAATTTAGTCGGTCTATAATACGCGGAGAACGCAATCACCCGAAACTCGATAAGAATATGCGGATAGTTGCGACTTTATTTTTGCTAATTCCGTTTCGGAGGTAGTTTAAGAATCGGAAAATATACAGTTTATGATTTATCTTGGCTACCTTAGTTCATTAACAAGTCTCTCAACAAATCATCTGAAGTTATGGTATCGCGCTCACCAGATTAATCTTACGAAGTCGATACGTTGTTAATACATCGAAACGAATGAACATCAATACTGACCGACCGACGTCGAAAGAGTAAAAAAAAAAACGTTGTGTGAAAGATAAACATTATACAACTAATACGAACTTGAAAAATGTATTAATCTATTACTTACTATGTGTACGATAGTTTAATAGTAAATTACTAAAACTCAAAGAATTATGATATAATGTAACATTTTATTGAATAATCATACATATTTTTAAGTTTATCAACTTTAAATTCTCTTGCTTTACATTTTTGCCGGAGAAAATATTTTTCAAAGTACTTGTTCCTTGCTTGAAAATAATTGATCAAAGAAAAGGTTCACGCCTGGTACATGATTTTTGTTTCATTAAAAAAACAAAAGCAAATAATTCCTTCAACTCACGTTAAATATATGTACAGTATACATAATTATCACTGGAGGTCACACAAAAGTGCGTGTATTATATGTTTGGTATCTCGTATCCCGTAATATGAAAGTTGGTCCGTTCACGGATTTACCCTTGAATTGTTATATGATATACGTATATGTATTTATCGAATTCTCATTGGACGACACATCCTTCCGGCGATCTCTCAAGTTCGATCGAGTCTACGCACAATCGTACCGGACATATGATAGTCTTTTTATTTGCGCGAACTATGCGCATCGTCATCGCATCGACTCTTTGATAGTTTTCTTTTCGTTTTTTCGATGCGACTTTTGTCACACGTGGGGCTCATTGTTCGGGAATGATTCTGTACTCTGTCGGATAGCTGTGAAGTGACGTATCTCCGGAAGTGAGGGGTGGTAGTCCCAAGGCACCTGAAAGTACCACCAAGCCCCCTAAATCCCTATAATCTTCAAACTTTCTTATATTTTTGTTATACATGGAGAAAGATTATTCAACTGAAAATAGTTGCCAAAGTAACATAACGATCAACCGTCGAAAATGATTATTTGTTAAAGTAACAAGTAGAATCAAATTAAATAAAGTAAATATACGTATAATTAAGAATGAATTATCGTTTATTAGAACATTAAAATTAAAGGAATTATAAATTATCCAACTGATAAGAATATCAACCAAATATTTTTAAAATAAACAATGAAAGCATATAGTAAAGGTAGATTTATTACAAGCCTATTTCACTATATCAAGTCTTTGATTTCCAGGAGAATAATTTTTCCACGCACTTGAACGTTAATGTAAAAACTATTAATTTTGCCTTTGCATACGAAACGCAGAATACGTACACATGAGATATTTGAATTGTTTGCTATTAGTAATTCCAAAAAACAACGTTTCTGTATTTGCCGTTGCATTACACGTTCGTATTTTTCTTTTCTTTCACAGGTGTTATATGCAAGCTACTGGCAAACACACTACAACTACAAAAGTCAACTACACAAAACAAATAAAAAAAAAAAGAAAAAAAATGAAACAAGAGTGGTAGTGCTGTATTACGGGAAGAGAAAAGCGGTGGCGCCAGAGAAAGTGCGATATCGCAATACGATTCTATCCTTCGTGCACGTATATACAGGTTCTCGCGAGCAAGTGAAAAAAAGTCACACATACGCGTACGCCCGACACAATTGGGAAACTCCGAACTCGGCAATCCCCGAGAAAGAGCATTTTTGGTTTCGCTTGAGCCTGACAGTTCGTCAAATAAATCAAAGCTCGGTGACCGCGATAAAAATTTATGGGCCGTCCCAAATAAAAGGATTTCCCACCCCTACTACCATCGACTTTTTATCCAAAAAACGAGAGGAAGGAGGGGAAACAAAAAGCGAAATCCGTGCGAGGACCCTCAATCACGCGACGGTAGCGACGACAGTGGCGGTGGCAACGGCGGCGGCGACGGCGGCAACGGACGACGCAATGTTTTTCGGACGCTGCGCTGGGCAATGGGAAATACGGTGAATACGGTTTTTCTCGATAGCCCCTGAGTCAAACCCGTCCATCATGATCGACGCACGAGCCTCGATATACCAGGAATTCAATCCCGGCCACTACCTGTACACACCGCAGCCATGCCTCGTGAACTATTTCTTTTCTCACTTATACTTTATCAACAGTTGCAAATTAGGTGGATTTATGCGTACTGTTTCAAGGATTTTAGATAAATGAATAGGATTCAAAATCACTGAATACAAGATTCGACTACTTAAACTTTCTTTCGATTTAGGTTAGATTGTTACCTTTCATTGTCAACATTTATTATAAATTACATTGTAAGGTACATACAATTCAGCAAACTGTTACGTAACTTTTATTTCTATTCGCATCAAATTTATATCACTACTTTTGGAAAGAATGGAACAGCCAGACAAACATAAAAGAAAAATTATGAATGATCAGAAATAATTAACAAAATTTAATTTAAATTATTCTAAATAAGAATATTTATTATTCAAAGTAAGTAAAATGCAATTGCATACGAAATATACGTAGTATTGTAGCTCTTTAGAAATGCCTGGGCTTGTTTATTTTAAATTACTCATTGATTTTCAATAAGCCTTTATAACATTTAGGCACAGTATTATTATATAAATGTCAATATTTGATTATTCACAAAAAAAGTAATAAATCCAAGTCACGTCAATACTCTTTATTCGACATTCAAATAGAAATATTAACAAGTAATCGATCAAGTGTGTATAAATGAAAGAATTTTCCGATACCTCGAATGACATTAAATCCTCTATTTATATATCTAACCTAAATCTATTGAAAAGTTATTTTATGAGTTTTCCTCCAATAGTGACTTATTAGTACGAACTCATCAATAGCCAGGGAGTGACAAGTACTCCTTAAGAGAGAAAAGTCACTCCCTCGATATTATTCAGAGTACATGGAAATAGGAAAAAAAGGAGGGAAGAGGTATGACCGAGTACACAATTTGGTCCCATTGACCCAAACGCATACTACGTTTCTTTTACTGGATTTTCAGAATACAGGATGTCCTCTTAAAGAAGTTCTAATGGGAAAAGAGAGTGAAAGCTAACGTCCGAAAAACATTGTGCATTATTTATGAGCCGTTACGCCGCTTTTTCTCTCGACACCGTCGATCACGCAAGTTTGTCACTTCGATGGAGAAAAAAAAAGATAGTCCAATTGAGCTTTGTCTTCTCGTCGGAAATCGCAATACGTATAGCGAGGTCGCAGTTTCGTCTGGCGCACGGTTTTGCGTTTCGTTATGGTTACATATATAGACACCGCGTATATATCGACACTTGCTGCCGATTGCGTGGTTTTGTAATTAAATCGAGATTTCTCTCTGTCCAGATTCTCATTTTCTCTTTCTCTCTGTTCCGGTCTCTCCTCGTTTCCTTTTTTGTGCAGGTTGCCCAAATCACGACATCCTACCTCCTCTCCCGTTTTCAATTTGGCCTGTCGCCATCAGTTTGTCGAAGGTTGCGCGCGATTTTGGAGCTTTCGTCCAGCCGTTTATTGCGCAGCATGAAATGCGCGAAGTAATCGCCCGGAGGCAAACGAGCCGAATTAAGGAGTAGGAATTTAATGAGCGAAAGGAGAGCAAGACAGATAGAAAGACAAATTGAGAGTCGTGTCGAAGGAAAACGAACGAGTCGAAAGCGAGAAGTAGACGAGACAAACCAGCGATACAGATAACAAACACAGAACAAAGGGCTTAATCGGAATGTATAACTATATAGGATAAAAAGAAAGGGTTGAGTTATACAGAGAATAAAGCTATCAAATAAGATTGGTTAAGCTGAATAGAAATTTTCATTCTCTCGATGTCGCGTAAAATGTAGAGTTTTGAACAGTTATATGCACGTGGTACGAGAGATAAAATAAAAAACTTATTGAATCGACTATTCCGTGAAAATCCATGATACATTCGTGTATCCCGATTATATCGGAATTACATTTCCGAATGAATAACGCGCACTATTAAAAAATATTTATATTTATTATAGATCGATCAATATTTACGCTGCTTCAATTGCAATGTGATGCGCTTTTATACGAAAGTTTAATGGAATAAATTAATAAAGTTACACGGTCAGCGATCGAGCAAAAAATATTTTCACTCGGATGTTTTCGTTGAATTCATATAAAATTTATTATATTTCATTGGTTTACTGTGCATGTATATTTCGAAAAGTTTGATGATTATCAATATTTCGGTTTCGGTTTAAATCTATCCTTATAACGGTTTTGCGTCTAAATTTGTAACTAAATGAGAAGAAAAAAATAACGATTAACGAAAAAGCGTCTATCGAATAAGAAAAAAATATTCAAATTGCTAGAAAAAAATATGAACGATTCTTCAATTTGTATGCTTCACCTGGAATTTTCTATTTTTAACGCCGTTTGTGCATGACGCCAGCGAATGTTTGCCAGTAGAAATATCCATCATCGATACCCCATCTGCCGACTATCCAGATTTTTTTATTTCGTACTCCCGTGACTTTGTACGAATATATTCTGAGCTCTTGACCCGAAACGTAATTATACCAGGGTAGCGAACGATCGTCCGTTACCGCTTCATCAAACCCCCGTCCGCCCCTTTTCCGATTCTCGTTCAAGAAACATTCTGCATTAAACGTTAAGTAGATGGTGCGCGCACATACGCCGGAAGCCGTTTCCGTTCGGAAAATTCGAAATCGATCCGATGATACGTCTGTGTGCGCGCGCGGTTCGATCGATTCACGGTTCTCGTAGCCTCGAAGAGTCAGTCACGCTCGCGAAATAAAAATCCCGTATTTATTCATGTACAAAAAGGGAAATTGGTAAAAAATCAAAAGGTATTAGAAAAGTAGCATCAAAACGAGTAGTGTGATGAGGTACTTTTTCACTGGTGCGAATTGAAAAGTACCAATATTTGAAAAATTTAAGTTTATGTAATAGTCGGTATAGTAATGTATTTTATCCTCATCCGGTTAATTCGGCACAATGTCGAGTTGGTATTAAATTTAAATTACACATATATGTATGTGGATTCCGGAATTTAAATACCGAAAATTAATTTATTTATATTTTAATTAGTTATATTTAATAGACATATTTTATACACATTAATTATTGTTTATTATTGGTGTCCATGATGCAGACATTTATTTACGTTTTCACTTTAACTTTAATATACTTCCATAATTTATCTTCTCCTCGTTTTCGTTTTATTGGTATACAAACAATAAATGTATACCGGTTACACTATATATAACATATACCTATATATATATATATATATATATATATATGTATACGTTTGATGAGTATTGAAATATTGCGTACATTTAAAATAAAACGAGTCGATCTGAAAAGTTTCTTTTTGAACAAATCAACTCGTAATATAATTTTGTACAGTTTCCAGACTTTGGTGCTCGGAAACGAAAGCTCTGACCTCAAAAGGTATTAAACAACTATGTATATATACGATTTTGCATATGTCCATTTCTATCTCGGAAATTTCCTGTCATGGTTCAGGCAGTAAAAAAAATCCAAATATAAAAGTAAAGGTTCACTTAAGTTCCATAACCTAGCCGGCATTTCTTAATCCCCCTTTCGCAGTCTCTTCGCATGCGTCTGCGTGAAAAAAATGGTACGATCGGTCCCCGTACGCAGGTTGTATAGATATGTATATGTATATATATATATATGTGTGTGTGTATAGGTATGTAGTTATGTTACTGCAGACTCTCACACAGGTACAGGTAGACGTGGACACGCAGGTGTACAAATCTGGTTGCGTTCAACGCAAAGTGAGGAATGACACCGATCGCACGCAAACGCACTTGGTTACGCGAGAGACAAGGAAGCGAGGGTGATACAAGCCTAATTAACGCGTCGAGACGAACGATGGAAAGCGTGACGGTCGGTTCGCCGGGTGTTCCGTCGCATATACGTGTACACGTGTGTGGATGTGGGTCGGGGTGGGTGTGAGTGTGTACGCGAATGTATATTATTAGCCGAATTATTAGTAAGTAGCAGCGATAGGCTAGATTAGCGTGCGCTAGTTATTTTCTGATAGATACTGCTGTTATGATCGTCACAATAGAGTTAGTTCACAGAGGCATGGCGTTGTAAAGGTCCAGATTGGGATGGTAAAAGAGTGCTGTGGGTGTCGCGTGGGTAGCGGGATTGTGATGGGCGGCAGCAGCGGCTGCAGCCGCCGCTGGTGCCTGTATGTGGTTCAGGTTCAGGTTGAGGGACGCGTGGGCGACATGGTGAGCATGGGCTGCCGTATTATGGTGGTTCAGTTGGTTAAGGTGGTTAAGGCTAAGGTGGTTACCTGTCGGATAGGGTAGTGCGAAGCTGGGGTAGCCAGAGTAGCCGCGGCCCGCCGCGTATGCCGCGTACGCCGCTGGAAAACCTGTGAACAATTAACAATCAATTGTTATTCTTTAATATTTATTTATCTAAATAATATTTCATTGTTTAGTTTAGTCACTTTTCTTTAATTTCTATGTGTTAATATCTGACATTTATTACATACGTTTAATAAATAAATAATAATGAGAAGTAATATATTTCAGATATCATTTATGAAAACGAATTAAGTTCAAAGCATATTTATCAAGATCAACAATATAATCAAGAGTGAATAACTACACGTATAGATAATTGTAGTTGCACTGTTAACCGAAATTATTTTAAAATATGACCCAAGTAGTGTCTGCTTGATATTAAATGAATCTTCTAAAATTTATATAATTATTTTATAATCCTGCATATTGATGTACTTAAGTTACCATCCTAGTTTTGGATATTTGGAGATACAATTTGATTATTAGAGAAGTCGTTTAATATCAAGCAGATTTCTTCTTGGGTCATATTTAAGAAAAATTACATTTTAAGTAAGAAATTATTTTTGTCAGTGTATGTATATTATTCTCAAATCTATAAATCAAATAACATAATTCAAAGGAAGATGTTTTTTATCGATTTTTGGTGAACAAACCAAGTAATTATTTAATTGGCGACGTTTCGATGGAAGTCCTCCATCCTCATCAGGTTCACCAAAAGTCGATAAAAATCGTCTTCTTTTGAATCAACTGCGAGGACGATAATAAATTAATTATTAATAAATAATATAATTGTTATGTTTTAAAATACTTTTGTATATAAATAAGAAAGTTAAATGCAAAATGATTATAATAACAGTATGTATACTATTATATAGAGCTACTAGTAATTTAAATATTTAAGATTAAATCAAATCAGAATTAATCTTCTTCGTGTGCATAAGGGTTAGTTATCATCTGTTTCAGATGCATTTAATCTCCATCCATTTGTAAAGCTTTATAGTAACTATTAGAGATGAGATTGTAATTAGTTTTTTTTTTATAAATAACATACAATAAACATGACATAAATCAACTAAAATATTATAACCGAATACAAAATGTATTATTATATTGATTACAAAGTGACTGGATAGAATAATGTTTATTTAAAATTTGCATTCAATAATTATTTACAAATATATAACAATCTGTTATTAATTAATATACTACTAATTACACGTTTATAATCTTCCGATAACAATAAAATCGGATTAAAATTGTTAATTATTATGGTTAAAGTGATTGAGTAAGGTTATAAAAAATGCTTGATCTTCAAGTGTTTATGATCATCTCTATATATTACCTATATGAATAATATATCGTAAAATTGCATAAATTTATCGCACCATAAAAGTATACGTATATTTAACTTACCATCTGGTAATCCTCCCAGGGACCACATAAAATCTATAATGAAAAGAAAATAGAAAGTAATTAATATAACTTAGAATATATAATTGATTAGATTATTGAATGCTCAATAATGTTTGTATAAATCATGAAATATTCAATATTTCAAAAATATGTAATATATAAAATAGTTCCATATAATTTTGAATATATGTATTTTAAAATTTTATACTCAAATCGAAAATATCTTTTGCAAATTATATATTTTATACAAATTTGTAAACATGAAATATGCGTGTATACGAAACAAAGCTTTTTAAGAATAAATATTTTCGAACTCATTATGGAAAAAAAAATGTTTTAATATAAATAAAAAATGCCAGTGAAGAAGATCCATGTGGGTTATAAAAGCGACTAGGTTAGAAAAATTGTGATATTGGCAAAAGAAAAGGCAAACGAGAAGTAGTGAGTAGATATATAGAATTTTAGACACATATAGATATGTATAGAAAGAGAGAAAAATAAATAAATAAAGTATATAAAAAGAAGAGGCATCCATGAAATTTCATAATTTGATACTAATTTAAAAACCACACAACTAAAACTTTGACTATATCGCTCGACTAGTGTATTGACTAAATTCTGTATAAATATATAGGTAACTAAGTATCTACGCGCGGTCGGTCATATAAAAAATATATTTCAATCTACAATAAAAGAAACCTTCTTATTTTTCTATATTATTATAGCCTGTAAAGGTGTTATTAGTTAACTCATATAATTACCGGTTAGGTATAATTTTCTATGCTTTCTAAAACAGCTTATATTAGATATTGACTATGATTGGCATAATTCCTAAAGCGTAACATCAATGGCGTTAAAATTAATCTACTTATAAAGTAGTTTATATAAAGTAGCACCCAAGATGCATATATAATTCATTTATCATACAATAGATTATTTTTTATGCGCACAAAAAATATACGTTTAATATAATTTTATATTTCAGTTGAAATTTGATTTTTTTAGTACAATCTGACCATTTTTTAAAAGTCGGTAGAAAATGGCTAGTTATAACCTACGTAATAGCTATTTCCAACCTCGAAACATAAAAAATGGGGAGATGTCTGCTAGGGTGTGAGTATTCGAAATTTAATATTTATAGAGTGTGTAAAATTGAGTTACACTTGGTATTTATGCCAACCGCACTACGACATATACATTATTCGTTTATATATATTGACGATACAATATCGATATAAATAAACACCGACCACAATCTACACTACTAGCTCAGTATCTATTCTATAGTATTAATGCACCGCTCAGGCGGTGCACAAACGCAAATGTTACGAGTATTGAGCATTTATATATTTCTATAATCAATGTGATACACTGATACATATTAATAGTATTAGTGATTCCGTACCTAAGGTTTCTACCGGGCTGGTTTTCGATTACATCAAGCACACAACGTCAGTTTTTGGTTATCTTTTCTTTATCCTTTATCTGTATATGAATGCGAAAAATGCAAATGGAACTGGCAATAAATAAGACTTCAACTACTTCATTTGGTTTTACACGAATTTTTATTTCTCGTTTATTTTCATTAATCGTTTTTATTTTATCTTTGTATTATTATATTACTCAAGTCCAAGCCTCGATCATCGATAATTAACAAACACGTGCATAATCTATCATTATGAATAATTAGGTAGACGTTCATTACTTTCAAGAGATACGGTTTTATCTCAACAATACTCTATTGATATGTATCTCTCCAGCATTGCTGAATAAAGTTACAATCATCTGATCGAATTTTTCGAACGTAGTGTGAAGTAATAGCGTACATTGACAATTATTAAACAAATTATCTTTAAATTTCATTAATTTGCAATTTCCTTTCGATGTTCATAGAATGACACTGCGCTAATCTCACTCGAGTCTTTATCTGAGTGCCACCATGTAACTTATTTATCTTTATTGTTATTGTTGTTTTTATTATTATTATTATTATTGTTATTGTTATTATTATTATTATTATTACTGTTATTATTAATGTAAATATTGTTATATCATTATCATTATTAATAATATTATTATTGTTTTGTTGTTACTTTGGAGTTCTTCAAAAACTGCGTCGCTACTCGTTTAAACTTTTCGGGTAGTCTCCTCGGGACTCGAGCCGTGAGATAGGCAAGCCGTGGAAATCCTTTAAATTTACATAGGTTTCCTTTGCCTATAACTTTTTTCTCTCTCAGCATCATGGAATTTTGCGCCCGCGCGTATTTATGCGGAATAGTAAAGTGTTGCTGCTGCAGACGACTCTCTTTCTCTACTTTTTACACGGGTAAATTCATTGTAGTCGTTTCATCGGTTTAAGTTTCAATTGAACCAACATCGAATGCACGCGACCGACTGCATTGAATACGCAAAATTTCCTGTACATATATCGAAAGTGTTTACAATTTGAGAGAAGAAAAATTGTTGTCACTTAAAGATTTTACGGTAAGGATTTATTTCCTTTCATAAGGATTTATATTATTTCCTTAAACCGTTATCATATTTATCATATTTTATTTATATAACTAGAGCTTTTATTTATTAAAATAACTAAATTTTATTTTACAAATATATATGTATGTACATATATTTTATAACAATAACATCAACTGAATTATTTTACATATACCGTATATAAATAATAATTATTCAAATAAAAGTATATCTACCTTCACGTAAAAGTTATAAGGTGATAAAATCACTTTAATTATATTTACAAAAATATCTGTAAAAGTAAGACGTTTAATAATTATTATTTAAATAGTTATGAATAACATTTTTATTAGTTGGAAAAGTGTACACAATAAAAAGATATCTTGGTTTATAAACTTTTAAAAGTTGAATAAAAAACCATAATATTATTATTACCATTAATTCGGATAAACTTTTTCTTTTCTCGAGATATACGGAGCCTCTCATGACACACGAAAAATTCTCGTTCTTTTTTTTTTTTGATAAAAGTTCCAAGCGCAAAAACTCTTCCTCTCGCGATAATAAACGTGGTACAACGAAATTTACGTACGTTTGCATGCAGATTATAGTACGGGCGGGCGCATTTATTCCACAGTTTTAATTGTCTCTCGGCCTACGCGTACCAAATCAAAATCCGGCCAAAGGTATAAAGCTTGTAAAAGTTTTACAAAGTTAAACAACGAAAAAACCTCTTGGTTAAGTTTTACTTACGAAACTGACAGTGTTGCGCCTCTCGGGCAAAATACATACTTTTCTAGGACATACGTCTCACGCATTAATTTTAAGATATGTTGCTATGTAGCTTAGAAGTTTTAAATACTAAGACAAGTAATAAACTGGATAGGTTAAATAGGTCTAATTTAAGTTTACGTATAGATGTATGTATAGTTAGTCTATACTTTTCATTAAGTATGTTAATAATAATGATAATAATAATAATAATAACGATAATAATAATAATAATAATAATAATAGAAACAATAATAGAAACAATAATAGAAATAATAATACCATAGTAGAAAATATATTCCAATTAACAAGTAATAAACAAATTGTTTTTCCGATAAAACGCTTTTTCTCACATTTTGTATTTTGTATTTAGTATTGGAGTAAAATAGTCAAATCTTTTGCGTTTTAAACTATTTTTGAGCTTGTACATATAGATTAAGTATGAATATAGTCCGGACCTATTAAATTGCTACGAAAAATTGTCAAAGTAGAAGTGTAATACCATTGCTTTCATCTTGGATACTGTATACCACAAATACTGCAAGTATAATATAAATTACTTATATACGTTATACAGAAAACTTTAATAAGCAAGCTAAATCAACAAGAAATTTTATGTTTCTACCGTATACAAAAAGTTGGAAAAATAGTTTAAATGTTTTGAAATTACGTTCATTTTAGTAAATGCGAAGGAAATGAGTCAAAAAACGTTTCATCACAATCTATTTATTAATATTATTACTACCAAATTTTGACTTAGAAATTTCTACCAAGGTGATGATATTAATCATAATAATAATAGTAATAATAATACAAACTATAATAATAATAATAATAATGGTAATAACAATAATAATGATAATAATGATAATAATAATAATATACGAATATATAACTATGTAATGTAGAATTCCAAGAAATAGGTATATGTAAATATATATATATAGGTTTTGATACAGCCGCTTTTTATGCATTCTCTGTGGAAGAACTTTTACGCGTCAATTATGTCGAGTTTGAAAAAGTGAACTGCTTTGAACATGTGACTTGGTGAAATAAGAGTAAAATTCGTTGAAAATAAAAAATTGTTTAGCATTAATTTGGTTGTCGTTACAAGAAATAATACTAAGGTGCATATACCTGAGAAAGTATTGATAAATATAATATTTCGAGAGTAGGAAGGAGAGTGAGCAGCACACTTTTTTTATCTCTCGAGCAGTAGCGTTTCTTGTACCGACTTTGGGACTTTCCCCGTACCTACTTAATCTCTCTCTTTTTGTTAAAGTCCGGTGCTTCCGGTGCATGTAAAAAAGAGAGAGAGAGAGGGGACAAGTCCGAGAAGATATTTAATTGTAATAAGTGCGGTATAAATATAACCATTTCTTCCAACTGAGAAATACCTAAGACATATTTCTAAAGCTAACGGCATTAATATTAAACGACTCTCCTCAAATCTAGGTATTTATTATCTAGAAATCTCAATAATATTTAGGAACGATATTACTTATTACGCAAATAAATTATAATATTTTCGTCTAACTAAATGGTTCCTAGATCGCCTATACATCTGTCGATATACATAATTTGAAGACTAATTTGTTCATATATTTTTACACTCAGAGAAAATTGTTTACTGCGATACCTAAGATACTATAGATATATGTGTATATATAAATGACTTCTAGATACATTATTAAAGAAACTATATTTTCAGTAAAAATTGGTTACCGATTTTCTTGATTACTAATCCTACATGTAATCAATGTATTTCGTTGTAACAAGTACAAAGAACGTTTCAAAACTGCGAAAGCTCGATGAACCATTTTTCACTGAAAAACTACAATCTATCAAATACATGAAGAGTGATATGTATCTGTAAAATAAATTTTATCAATAAAATTTATAAGTCAACCTAAAGAAAAATTTAGTTAATCCACTTCCTTTTTTTTTAAAATCTATAAAAGAACATACTATTAGAATTACATCTCATTATGGTACATTTTTAACAATTAATACTAATATATATAAGTACAAACTGATATCGGTAGGTCTTCTGGATTTTGCGGACATACCAGTAACCAGTTAATCGCAGGTATCAAGTTTATAATAGTTACGATGGGACAAATCCTAGTCGATTATTATCATGTAGAATCCTATCAAGCATTTCCGAACCAGAGGTAAAACTACGTATTGTACTTATAATTTAACTCGCTATATAATTTTGCATAACCTAGCAGCGTAATCTGCCATAAAAGTCAGCGAGTTAAATTGTTCAAGGAATAAAATACGTTTTTCTTAATAATTTTTCTTGATCACTTAAGGGTTAGGCTATAATAAATAGAAAACTTTGAATATTTTTATACGATGAGATCAGTCTCAAAACGAGAAGAGGTTGGACAACGAAGCGTTCACATAATGTACTCAAAGTTTTTTTTATTATAACGTAGCTCTCATAAGATCGAGAGATAGCATTAATTCATCATCAATGAATAACAAGTAAATAACAACGAAATAAGTATCTTATCAATAGTTTATTTTAATCCTTAGAAGGCCGTGATTTGATAATTTGCAAAAGCGTGTTTTGTCCATAGTGAATTTGGTTTATTCACCAATGACCATATTAAATTCAAATTTGAGTGAGTATTATATCATGATACCTTAAGTTGTTATCTCGGCCTTCTGAGGGTTAATAAAGAATGATAATTTCACAGATTGTTGATACACATTTAAAGTGATTTAATGCTGATATACTCTGCATAATATTTCCCAAATAAATTCGTTATTTTATCTTACTTATAATAAAGAAGCAGCGTTTGTATATAAATGAAAACAAGGAATAATTAAGGAAGATTGCACTGTTACTTATGTACGTAGTATCACTGTTGCGTAGTGATTGTTTGTCACATCTTGGATGCCAAGTGCCGTTCTTTTGGAAATATTGACGTCTGCCATTCTTTTTTGTTATTTTTTACTATATTGCAGGTCATGGAAATTGGCTATGCAATCTTTGATCGTAAATAATTCTTGCTATTTTTAGTATCTAATAGTGGTTGTTACTATTGCAGCTTTTAAAAGAAGGAAATTAGTCGCAGCGTAGTAAGATTTAGTAGATTAAGAAATAAGTATAAAATATTAAGAATAATTGAAATAGTAGTGCATGAAATTTTTTAGTACAAGCAAACAAACGCTGTTTTTCTATATAATAGTAAGATCAACGAATAACTTGACTTAAAACATGTAATTAATTAGTTCTGCTGATATTTTAAATTTTAGCAGTTTAGATTGACCCACCGTAACCACTGCTAACCGACTTTATGGTTACCTGGTTACTTAATTTTCGCAATGCCTACTTCTCTGAGCGTAGTAGTGTTACGAAGTTTAGCTGTTGTTATATGGGATAAAAATATTTTTTAATTTCAAATTTTGTGTTTCTTTTAATGGAAATGAATAGTGTGAAAGTGTGTATGTGAGTAAGGTTGTACATGTAAAAATATTAATACCTAACCTAAATTTTTCGATGTATACAGATAGTTCTATTACAAAAAACTAATATAATGATAATATATAGTAATGTTGCTTTCATAAAATATATCAATATCAATATATAATATCAAATACTATATCATTTCAGCAGAAAGGTATAAAACAGTAATTTGTCGTTATCCAGAACAAATAACTTTTTTTCATACATACACACACACGCGCACGCTCACGCATATGAGACGAGCTTATGTGTTTGTGTGTGTATGGGTATACTTTTATATATATATAATTTTGGGTTATCGTGGATGTATATATATATATATATAATTAGAATACTGTTCTCCATTAATCTCTTGTTTTTTCCACATTTCCATTTGGCATTATGAAATTTCATGAAGTTATATATTTATACAATACTAGCGAAAAATATCTCAAAAGGCGTGGCGCACAAGAAGTACAACTCCGCGCCACTCTTCACCAGCCTGCCTTTCCAGCCGCTCGCCCCATATTGCTTTTGCACTCGCGCACAAATACCTAAAGAGAAAATGCGAGCTCGCCACTTTTTTTTCCGACGCTTTTCTCGTCGCCATTCGTCACCGCCCCCTCGAGACTATTTCTCCCTCCGCCTAGCGCATGTGTTCATTATTTTTCAGTTGCCTTTGTATATGCAAATTTTGTGCGCGTGTATGTGCGTACAAATGTGCGTACACGACTGCAATAAACAATTAATTGCAAATCGCAATTTGAACGTGCAATCATACGAGGTTCAAAGCAAGTCGAGAGAATAATTAAATTTTACGATCTTGAAAATCCAAGAAACTGTAACTTTTTTAAGTTAAAATAATTATTTTAAACCTAAAAGGGAAACAAATAATTATTCTTATGGTAAATGCAATAAATGTAATAATTCTTACATTTTTACATTTTATGTAATTACTAAACTTATAACAGTTGCATCTTTAGTGTATATTTCAAGACATTGTGTGTACATTCAAAATCTATAATTATTATATTAATGGATAGTTATTAAAGTAGGCGTTAGGGAAGATATTTCCTCGCCTTGTTTAGAGTTTCTTGAAAAAAACTGATCGCAAAATTTAATGCAACATTAATTTAGAATTCCTATTTTAATTTATCATAACTTATTATATGCAACTCGTTATAAATGTCTTATTTGGGCTAAGAATCATACCATCATATGATATCATGTATCAAAAATTATGCCCATGGTTTAATATTGTAAAGAGATTACAATATAGGCATTCGCGAATATTATGTCATTTGGGGGTGGGAGGGGGAGTCTGCGGTTAAAATATCTACCGATTTGGCGGGTCTTTGGTACCAGCGCTAGAGAGAGAATGGATTGATGGGACTCACTGAACCTCACGACGTCCTCGGAGGTAAATCCTGGAGCTCCAGTCCCGATCAAGCTAGAGAGAGCCACCCGTAAAGCTCACTATAACCGAGTCGTCTCGAAGTAACATTGGACCGTGAATATCAACCCTGGATTAGAAGAAGTGCCACTGCAAATCTCATTTTCTAATCAAAACTAACTTGGAGCAATTAGAAAGACGAATCTCCGAGGTTAATTACTCGTCCGCGTATCCGTGAGTGACTATTATTGTAACCGCCGGTCAATTTTATAACGTATACTTATTATGTACCTCGTATTTAGAGATCCCGAAGTACTAATACTTTTAATACATATAAGATAAATTAGCGATTGGACACCGAGTTCAACGAATTTGATTTTGCGTAATTAAAACGAATTTTTGTAATGGATTATTACTTATTCTCGAGCATAGCTGAGGTTACAAGAAAAAATAAAAAATTTATTTATTTTTATTTTATTAATATTTATTTGTATTAATATACTATATCTTAACTTGTATTCTTAATCTTGATAAGTAAATTAAGATTTACAACTTTATAAAGATTTATAACCGATTTCGAAAAATAGTTAAGTACCAATTCAAACAGTATTTTTTATGTTTGTCCCGCGATTATTTCCAAACTACTTAACCAAACTGAATTTAACAAAATGCAATTCAAAGATAATTACTCCCCGGTGGTTTCATACGGATTTTCGCATCAATATCTCATCCGTATTAACTAGACGCAATAATAATAGTGCCGACATTAGTATACGATCGATGACGGTAGTTTTTTTTGTAGTCATGATCGCCATGTGCCATTATTAATTAATAATAGAAATTGTCTATTGTACGCATACGTACTACTTTTGGTACAACAGATACCATGTGCAAGAATGTCTACACTACAGTTATAATTTAAAAATAACAAATAAAAAAATTTTTACAACAAAAGCAAACTTTTAAAACGCATTAAACGTGTGAAATAATTGAAAAAATATTTTTAAAGCCTGTGCCGTGTTCTAAATAATAAAGATAGCTGCAATATTTCATTTACAATCAGTTTAATATTTAGAATTCGACGCCGACTTCGAAAATATTTTACTGAAGTGTAGATTATTTCACACTTTTTAGTGTATTATTCAAAGTCGGTTATTTTTGTAAAACAATTTCTATTGTATTTATTAGTGCATATTTGAGTTGGTATCTGACAACTCTTGAGAAAAGTATACAGGAATGTAAGATAGAAAAATGAATCACAGCGCAAGATTACGCGCAAGAGAGTTGTAATGTGTGCATATCTTATCCTTCTCTTGTTGTATATGCTGTGCGAAAATCGAGCGAAATCTTGGCTTTAGCGCCAGGGCGAAAAATGAGTTTCCTGCAAAATCGGGCTCGGGTTCAAGCGAGAATGAAAATTCTTGCGTATACATTTCCATACATGTCAATCTATCGTAATGACGCTAAGTTATATATTTATATGTTACGTGTACGAATAAGTAAAAACTATATAGACAAGTTATTTTTTTTTTGGCAAAATCGCGATTAAAATACTTTCTCGGATCGACGCTAATATATAAATAATTTATTTTCTCGATGCATCGAATTGATTGATTTTAACTACGCTACGTTTTATTGACAATACGTACTTATTTGATTTGACACTACGGATTAGTTTCTTCTTACTAAAATGCTTTTGATTTAGAATATAATTTTGGTTGTACATGATTTCATTAAAATTTGTGTTTTCTTGTACATACTTTTAATTCTTGATCACTCTTCATTTGTAAATATAATTGTTTATAGAAATATTTAAACTTATACCGAATAAATTTTTTCATTTTATAAAAAATCATGTATAAATTTTATTTAATATAACTACTTTTTTGACTGCCTTTTATTATTATGGTCTTTTTGAACTTTGAATGTTAGAACACTTAGTTATTGTCCTACTATTTCGCGATTCTATGTACTAAGAAACTACTACCAGTCTTGTTGTGTTCCGCGCAACTTGTCTTTAACTAGGTGCAGTTTGATTATCTATTAAAAATGAGGCCCCGTTGGTAACTACTTTAAGCTAAGTTCTTATCTAACTTTCAACTATTTGCTACTTTTTATGTTATTAATTTTGTTACTACGATCACAGTGTTCCTGAACTAAGCAGTCTTCTTTTAAAAATTGATTGTTAATTTAATAATTCCAATTTATAAGATGTTATAATTGTATACGTTACGTAGTGACTGCACACTACAACATATAATTATTGATATGTTTCCCGTATTGATTTTTTAGTTTATGCATAAAAAATAATTTGTAGTAGTTGTAACTAGAAGAAGTTCTCTTTATACATTGATTTGCTACAAATAAAACTATACAAAACTAAGGTAATGTGACTATAAATAAAAGGAGTTCTAATAGTAAATACAAAAATAGTTAGAGTTATTAGGAACATTGAAATAACTCGATTTATTAAGGTTGTAACCAAATAGAGAATAGTTATGGTAACTACAATAATAAAGTTAAGGTACCCACGTAAATATATAAAACTTTATATCAACTTAATATAAAATTTATGTTTGGCAGAAGTTTATATCAACATACGCAATCAGACACTCCCATACTCGGAATAATATTAATTAGATATTTGTATAATGTTAAGATAAACTTAAAATAAAAACTCAAAATAATGTTTCAGGTAAGCTTAAGATTCTTTTTTTTACGTGTACAATTTGGATTCATAAAAAAATAAAAAAAATTCTATCCCCGATAAAGATTTAAACCCTTGATCTTCTACTTTGGAGTCCTCGCTCTACCAATTAACCTGGTCGGAATCATACTTGAGGCAATTATCAGGGATGAGTCCGTAGCCTCAAAATAAACATTAGGTCCTGATATGGTTTCTTAGCAGGCCCCTACTGTAGCGTGTAATAATGCGCTAACGAGGCCTTGAGTAATATATTTGCATGTGTAAGTGCGAAATCCGGCCTTTATATGGAAAAATATATAATGAAAAATAAACAATAAACAATGTGATATCAGGGCCTAATAAAGCCCTAAAGTTTGTAATTAGTACTAATATTAATTAATAAGCAGGCCAGTTTAGCTTATTTTATTATCAATTAAGCACGGACAACGTTTGATCGTTAACATATATTTAAATAATATTTTTAATAAAAATTTTAATTAAAATTTTAATTTATATTACTTATGTTTTAATTCTTTTATTTTCTGTTTAACTTATCATTACAGTTAAAAACAAAATTATGTAGAATATATTTTACAATTCGAGTATATTTGTTCAAAATTAATATTTTATTATTATTATATAATTTTCAGGCTTTGATAAGGCAAAAGCAAGGGCACCATTTTTCATTTGTCTTATCAAAATAGGGTTTAATGCCAGCACTGTTACACGTCTTTGCATACGTGGATATATACTCTCACCAAACATAAACTTTATGTTAAATTGATATAAAGATTTATCTTGGCGCGGTTAACCACATTAACACATTTGGACTCATCAGACTAACAGTAAAGAGACGTTCTGTAGTTAAGACAGTACTACAAATTCTTTTACTTTTTAAAAGATTAGATTAGTTGCAAGTCATACGTATCATAGTAAATAAACATTTCACGTTTTATATTGGCACGTTCGTCACTA
This sequence comes from Theocolax elegans, assembly GCA_026168455.1. NCBI lineage: Eukaryota > Metazoa > Arthropoda > Insecta > Hymenoptera > Cerocephalidae > Theocolax > Theocolax elegans. The sequence goes on from CM047426.1 coordinate 30,561,063, forward strand.
CTAAATGATCTATCTAATTTATTCTAAGTACTAAGTGGCACATTTTTCGTAAATCACAAGAAATTGAGTCGTTGTACAAAACTGTTTATAAGGCCGAGAAAAATTATTGTTATCTTAATTTATTTTGTTATTTTTGTTGTTTCAATTAAAGTAATTTTCAATATATTTAAATTAAAATTTATAAATAAACTATAAATAAATTATTGCACATTTTATCGACGTAAATAATATTAATTTCAGTATTACTATGTTCTTTGGTGTTTTAAAAATTTTTACAATTTATAAAACATATGTATAACATTTAATAAAAAGTTAAACAACTATAATAAAAATTAAACAATTGAAACTTTGCTAGAACAATAAAAAACAATTAAGTATTTTTTTTTGAGTAAAATTAAAAGTAATTTAAGTAAGTTGTACTTTTCAACCACTTATTTTTAAAAAAAACATAGAAAATTAACGATAATTTAAAAAAATAAATATATAACAATAATGATAATAATAATAATAATGAGAATAATAATAGTAATAAGTTTATGATGAGTACTCACAAATACGTAATAAAATGTATTTATGAGTAAAATATATACTTAATTATTTGTAATTTATATGTAAGAATTGAATTAATAAAACCTTAATTTGAAATCTTTTCTATTATAAAATCCACGTTACAATACAAAATATGAAGTTTGGTGATATATAAATTTTTTATATAATAACGTTACATTGTGCGATAAAATTGCAATACTGGATTTGACTCTGTATGAATGGTAAAGATTTCAAAACTTCATTTCAAATCTCGACAGATTATAAATATACGACAGATTTTTGCGTTTTAAAGACTGTATAATTTGTGCAAAAAGAGTAAATAATGATTCTTTATACGAATGAAAAAGATCGCTTGTTGCAATTACTGATGTCTCGAAAAGGGAGTTAGAATAGTCGTCGGTCATAGCCCGATAGTAGGACCCAAAGGGTGATAGACTGTGCCCATGTCAAGGCTTTGGACCCCCAGCAAATCACTCATGGAATAGGTCAAACTGGCGGCTCGGGTGGCTGCTGCTGCAGCGGCGGCACCCGGGTGAGGCCTGTAAGCCGCGGCGGCTGCTGCTGCTGCCAGGGCCCGTTTGACGTCGTAAACAGCTTGGGCTGCGGCGGTGGGGGCACTAGCGGCGGCAGCAGCCGCAGCGGCCGCGTATTGGTAACTGGCGGCAGCGGCGGCGGCAGCGGTTGCCGAGGAGGCGGGTGACGGTTGGGCTGTACTGACCAAGCTTGGGGCGAGCAGCGCGTGGGCAGGGTGGTGGGGATGATGGTGGGGGGTCGTAGCGGCCGCGGCGGCCGCAGCTGCGTGGGCCGCTGCCGCCGCAGCTGCTGACGGGGGCAGGGGATACGGTGCGTAGCGATAAGTAGCGGCGGCGCTGGCTGCGGGGGGCTGGGCGACCATCACCAACTCACCGTAAGCACCTCGGCCGGCTGCTCGCGTCTTCGCCAGGTTCGATGGTAGCATCACCTCCTTAGGCTGCGCCTTCTTGCATTCAACCTGAAACAGATTACGATAAAACGCGTCAATTTATGTTTTTAACGACCTGTTTTATTTGTATGTTCGTATTTGTTAAAAGAATATAAATACCAACAATTGTTATAGAAATAAGTAAATATTAGCATTTTACTAGAAAATTTAGATAAATTTTATTTAACTTTTTTCTATAGAAAACACGTATACGTGTGTGTATCGACTATAACACTTCTACTTTAAGTTTTATTTGGATTTAAATTATATTTAATCTTTCTGAATTGCGTATAAAATAAATTTACAAACAAATAAATTTGAAGGTATATAAGTGATAAAATGATTAATCACAAAGTATAAAGCGTGAGCAGACGAGGTAGGTTCGCGCGCACTAGTTTATGTAAACGTAACTACAAAAGAGGTGAAGAGTACGTGCAAACACGATAGTCCTATAATTTGAGGTCTATATAATTTCTGAATCACATCGGATACACTTTAGTAGCGAGCGTGCGGGAATAGGAAACTTGATATCGTCTTCAGTATATATATATATATATATATTTATACATATAGATATATGTTCCTCGACACGTTCTCAGTCTACACGTAGCAAAGGCGTTTGCCCAGTATGCCAAATACAAATAAGCACTAGCGTATGTATGCATACGTGTGATGATGTGGTCTTTTCTTCAATTATTCGGAAAATTAATTCAGTTTAGTTCTATCGGAGGAGGAAGAGTAAAGCCGCGAAATTTGGGTAAGAGTGAGCTTACATACTTATGTAGTGGTTGCGTTCTGTACTCACCATTTTGTTGTTGATTTCATGGAAATGGATTTCGCACACTTTGTCGACAACGTCTTCGCTTTGAAACGTGACGAAGCCGAAACCTGAAACAAAAAATAGATAACATTTGAGATAGAAAATCGATTTAGAAAATTGAAACAATGTCAAAATAATAATACAAGTAATTCTCGGGTAACTTTAGATTGTGTATTGACTTTTACAAATGATATTGAGGACAGATTACATTTGAACGAAATTTAGTTTATTAATTCACCTATATTCGATCCTCGGTTTTTCTTTTTCTCTGCAAATACGTTTATAATTGCATTTAATAATTTAAATTGGCTGTGTAAATTCCATTAGCTGTAAGACAATTACGCAGAGAAATTATAAAATTCATGTGATTCATGAACATTTTTATAACGAAATGTAGAAATTTATAAAAAGAACTAATTTATTTTCACAAGGTTTCTAATGAATGTAATTTAAAAGAGAGAGAGAGAGAGAGATAGATACTAGTTTCATAGTATATACGAAGACTATAACTGTTCCGAGTAAAGAAATCATGTAATAGGACAAACATAAAAAATTCAAACGAGCAAGTTGAAACTCAAGGAAATTGTAACCAACGTAAATTATTAAGGGAAACCCGTAACATTTTGACGCGTCGGTCATTAGATCGTAGGACAGGCACGCACGGAGCTCTTCGCTCTCTCACCCGACACCGACAGTTCCGAGACTCGAAGTAGAGGGAGGCAGCTGTTTGAGCGCAACTTAATCAAGAATCAAGAGTGGTTAAAAACTTTCCATCGCTTTTCCGGGATGATTTTAATCTCATTCACCAGGAGCTCGGAGCCTTCGCCCGTAACTCACCGGTCGCCTGCTCCCTCGGCTCGGAGTTATCTAGCTCGCGGGAGTTATGAATCCGCGAGCGGCGACGACGCTCGAGATATCGAGGCGAGTTATTAGCTGCGCGCCGCTTGAGCTCGTGCGACGTGTACCCGGTGACTCGCGACGTAATTAAGTGCGCCGACCGAAGGCACACAGCCAAGTTATACGAGCCACGCAGAGCCTCGCCCCGCTAACAAGAAAAGAGTCCGAATTTTCAACTTTTTAACCTTTTTTTCTTTCTTTCTTTCAACCTTCTATAAATAAACGCAATTAACTGTTTAAATATTGTTTTTAGGGGACTTATTATTATATAGAATTTTTGCGAGTTTGAAAAAGGACGGAATCTCGTAATTTGATAATTAAGAATTTAGACTTTCATTCGATATATATAGGAATGTATATGCAAAAGTTAGAAAATCTATATATCGTGGGGATTATCGGATTCATTTAATTTGTTATATCAAGTTTCCGTTCTACATACGTTTCATTTCTGTGCAAAGTAAATATTAAAACGGTTGCTTTTATGAATATTTGAATGTGCAAGTGATAAAGAAAATATAAAGATGTTATTGTAAAATATTATTAGAATTACTGTTTAAGAAAGGATATGTAAGTGAATGATAATGTTGTTTCGATGATTTATGACAATATTCTTTGAATAAACTAAAACAAGTAAAAACATAGCATAACGGCACCTTGTATGCCTCTTTTTCCCTTATGCATAGAGGAATGCTGGTATACCATTCGCGTGGCACTCGAAGCTCCGACACAAGAGTGATCAAGTTATAAACTTACTAAGACGTCCTATCGGCAACAAGTAACCTCGGGTGGGGAGGAGAGAGTTCGAAAGGGACTTACCTCATTTATGTAATTTATAGTACTCTCCGTGAGAGAGTCACCGTAAGCTAACATCGCTGTACTGCTCGTATAACAAGGACCGAGAGAGGTGAGTAAGAGAGATGTACCAATACCGATGTAACATTAAATTAGTTACCGCCGTGGTCTATTAAATGCGCACTTACGGTCCTCCAGGGGTTTTCCCTAACTAGCTAGCTTTGCAGTTCAATACCGACATCTCCCTTGCACTATCACAAATTTTCCCTTTAATTTTAATTTAATGAGACAAACCGTTCGGACAAGTACCCATCTTCGTTTTTATAGCTATAGGATCATCTGGGTTACACAAACAAATTTCGAGGCGTGCTATTAAGAATACTGCTGCAACTTACCTTCTCGTAACTTATAATATGTGGTATTTAACTGGTATACTAAGACCTTACTGACAAGATAATTTTAGGTATTTGATTTCAATTTCATGCAGTAGTATTTCTCATTTAAATGCGTATATATACATTATTCTTCTTTTAAAAGTAATAATTCCTTGCTCGTATAATTGACTTACTTATGCTTTTTAACTACCAAGTTCAAAAATGTTTTATAAGGTTTTGCATAATTTTAAACATTTAGAGTATTTTTTACTAGGATTCTAGAATCTTTTGATGTCTTGAATTGTTAAATAATTAGGATTGAAAAAGATTTGTGTTGGTTGGATTGGTTTATTTTTATTACTGTTAAGTTTTTTGTATTAACAGTGTAGAATTTAATTTAATTTTAACAGTCTTTTTGATTAACATCGTAAATAAGTTTTGTCAAAAAGATGATTTATTAATGATTATGATTTTTATCTTCTAAATAGCTTATAGCTTAAGTAAGTAAAATAAAAGTTGCTTTTTAATAACCATAAATTGTCATTGTTATTAAGAAATGCATTATTATAATATTCTTAATGATATTTATTTATTAAAAAGAATTAAATAAATAATCATAAAATAAAATATTGAGAAAATGATACTTTTGTTACTTGAATATAAAAATAAGTGTTTCGTAAATTTCGCAGTATCCACATATTTTATTCATTTTTCTCAACGGCTTCAGTTTACGATATTACCAGAACTCTTGAAGATGGAGATTAATCTACTTGACCTGATCTGTACACCGCTTTTGTTTTTTTTTCGTTACAAATGGGGAAAATAATGGAAAATAATGCTGCATTAGGCGAGGAAAAGTTGAAGTAGTATAAGTCCGTATTCGATCAGGCACAATAATCATATTATATTATTATTAAATGAAAATAAATCATTATAAATTATACTAATATATAAAAACATATCATGTTAAGAAATAATCTATTAAGCTAACGTTTTAGAAAAAAAACATTAGCGAATTTATTGATAGATGTAGTTTTTTAAATGAAAATGTATCGCTTATATAGAGCGTCGACGTGGACGATGAAAACTGATATTTTATACACTATTCTAGGCAAATGCCGCTTTCAGAAATATTGCGACATATCGCTCGGAATTAATGCGCTCCATCTCGATGCTAGTGCACAGTGCGTAGTACAAATTACATCTGCACCGGACGCAAATGATATTTCGATTTCCTAGAGCTACGTTGGAGGCTCAGAGCGACCGGCAAAATATATTGTGCGGCCAGCCGTCGCGAGAGATGTTTTGTCATACTAACGATCCACCCAAGCTACCCGCGGTACTCGCACGATTGATTTCCAATTAATGTACGGTTACATTTTTTTCATAGTTTTTAAGGAAACACGCTTGATTTTATATACATTAAGAACCGATGCGGTATGTGTACTTCATTGGATATGGTATTTCAACTTTCGTTGATTAATGTTAAATGAAGTATCCCTAATAGCCACGGACGCAGTTTTACAGTAATATGATGTAAATCTGCAACGGTTTACACAGTTTGCAGCTGTTTTGCCGTTATTTTACTGTTGGTTGGTTACTGGGAATGATAAATATTATTATTACATTTACATTATTAATACATATTTATTTGGTTCATTTGAATAATTAACAGACTTATATTTGTGTCTTATTACAAGCATATATTGTGATTTCAAATCGTTTATTAGGATTTCAAGCAGTCTAGATTTTCGTCCATTGAATCTTTTGTACATTTTTATACTTTAATCGCTCAATAAATACACCCGCTTGAAGCTACGATGTATTTGTTTAAGTGTATAATAGTAGTCGTGTTTGTGCTTTCGGAGAATAATAAACTTATTTTTTATTGAAATTTCAGAATGTTATTTTAAAATTTTTTTAGAATTTTTCTCGAAAAGGGGTGTCACATTGGCATACATAAATGCTAAAATGACTGTATTTCAGCGATATCGATTAAAAATTCTTATTTAAAAGATAATTTTATTTTTCCAAATTTCCCAGAGTACGCCAATCGCCTTTTCCTCTTTTTTGTATTGGTCATTAATATACTTCGTAATTTTTATGCCGTATGGCCCAGCTTTTTTGTGTATGAGCTATTTACAAGTCCAGCTGCTTTAGCCAACATTCGTTTACAAGATTAAGTAAGTGTTCAGTCTTCAGCAAATACTTATTTTTTCTTCGCGCTTTCTTTATCGCTTCTATTTTTAACGACTATATCAATATGAAACTTTTACTATCAAATATAGTCAAGTTTTTTACGCATGTTTTACTTCTTACTATCACATATAGTGATAGTAATGAACAAATGGGCGTTTCCTCGAACGAGCACACTAGTAAATGCAGAAAGGTTACATCGACTCGTATATAAGCACTGTTTAGTATATTCTTCGTTATACATACGTATATTTGTGAAAAATATTAGATCCATGTTTTCAAAATTCACGTATATATGTAAAATTCCCTAAAAAATTATGATAAGACTTTGTATATATATATAAAATAAAATAGATGATATGTAAAATATAAAATAGTTTCGAATTCTTGTCTGGATCTAAACAAAAATATAGTATAGTTCTTTGTAATGGTGATCGATATTTATTACCAAAGTAGAGACAAGTGAAAATTACTTGTGTAGGTTAAGTTCACGTAAAATTATATGCTTTAACGGAGTACTAGAGTACAATACACTTAACTTTCCCGCAACTGTAAATTTTCTTTTCTTGGTGTACATGGTAAGGTACGAAATAAGCGTGAAATTTCAATTATCCACAATAAAACAAGTGATGCTTTTAAATCAGCCAACAAATTTATTTTTCCTTAAATTAAAATGCGTATGAAATATGAATTTGTAATATAATTATTCAAATTTTTTTTCCGTGTACGGGCTTATTTTTTTTATAAATTATAAAAAATACTGTATCTAGTTAATAGAATCTAAGAGTCCATTTGTCATAAAGTATTTATATATCATTTATATTTATTAATAAAATAGTTAAGTAGATTAATAATGTTGTGAAATTGCATATATATTAACTTCCAAAAGTTTTATTAACTGAATTAAATCGTTGTTACCGTATACATTTTGTTTAAATAATATTTAAAAAACAAAATGAGGATATTAAAAAATTTTGATAATTTAATATCAATAATTTATGAATAATTAATTTCTTATTAATGCCTTTCATTCATAAGAAAAGTCCAATAATCATAAGATTAATCATGAATGATGAGCTCGGAGCGCCGCAGAACGAGCAACGTAAATTCAGCAAGAGCACCGCCAAGGGATTTAGCGTACCTAAGGAAAAATTGGATAAAACTCGAAGTATATTACTATCATCGCTTCGACGGCAGCGTCGGAGACGAGGATCTTAATAAATTTCACGAGCGCGCGGCCCTTCCGTTCGAATTTTCATAAGAGGATATATATATTCGTCCTAGCGTCGAACGTCCCTTCGCTCGACCGTTACCGATCGTTCGTCGGAACGCGTTATTTTCACACCGCGTTATTTTCCTGCCCACGATGGGGTATATATATGTATGTATGCATATACATATATACATACATACCTATATGTATATATATATTTATAGACTTTTATATATAGATATATATGAAGAAAGGTAGAGAAAGAAAACTGCAAATTCAGCGCTATCCATTCTGGTGCAACCTCCCCTTTACCTTTCTTTCCCGACGGTTTTTTTATAAAGATCGAGCGTCGGACGACAGATGTGCTCATTGGCAGTAAAAAAAGAACGACCAAAAATTTCCTTTCTTCAGCGTTTAGCTTCTTCGTTTGAGTGTGAGGCGATATTAAGCGACCTATAAAAGGTTTCGAAGAAACTGCTTTTTCAATAACAGTGGAAATGATTGAATCTCTCCTGGGCTTGAAAAAGAAAAAGAGGTGAAGAGTTAAGGTATGCGCAGTATAAACGGGGAAGCATTAACTTAGAAGCGTGTAAACCGCATAACGCGAACCGTATACAGCGGGAGATGACGTTTTCTAATTATCATGTATAACGCCCACGTAGAAAGTATGCAGGATTTTATACTAATTTTTAACCAACCAAACTTATGTATTTATTCAAAAGAAAGGAATTTATCGTCCAATTTTCAACCGAACATCTTTTGATATTTTCGCTTAAATATTTATGGCGGTTAAATTTATTGTTCATGTAATCAACCGGTAATATTTTAAATTTTAAATTACCGTATTAAATAAATATTTTAAAACGACGGATCATTTTACACTTCATATTAATATTTGTATTTATAAATTTTGGAAGTATTCGTTTATATTCAATTCCCGATTCAATACTATCTTTTTAAATCACAGTATCACTTAAATAACCATATTTAGAATGATTTATTTTAAATTAAAAGACCAGAAAATATTTTTAAGAAGCAGACGATGAATTGTTATATTAGATGAATACTCTAAATTTAAGTTTTTGGACATTCGCAAAACAGATTTTACGTAGTGACCAATATTATCTTATAGTTTAAAATTCTTTATTACGATTTATGGCCTCGAAACGCGCAATTTACACCTTCTCTATCCTTTTTTGCATGCGAATGGCCTTTCTTTCTGCAATTGGCATTACATCATCGCGCACTCTTATAGTCGCCTTTTGTGCATAATAGCGACCTGGCTATTGTGACTCGCCAGACCGCGTGTTAACAGTTAAAAGCAGCGTGATATTTCGGGCGAATTCTCGTGATACCATTCAAAGTGTTAAAAGGTTCTCTAAAGACGAGCGGAACCCGCGCAAGGTTTCTAACTCGCAAATGGATACTGTTTGTAGCCTTGTAAATGCACTCGAGTTTACAAGTGTGATCGAGTTTACAAGTCTCGCCAACTTCCTTTCTTTCTTTTTTTTCTTTTTTTATATGTCGTTTGTAGGAGAAAATACGCTAGAGACTGCAAACATAAAGTTGATCAGGATTTTACAAATGATGCGGTTTCCAATTCAATAAAGTATAGATTGTAGGTAATTATTATTGCTTATAAATAGTGTACAAAAATTGGGAAGCGTCCGTCTGTTACAATTTATTTAAAACTCAATTTCATTGATTTTTCTTATCAGTATCGTCGAGAGTTTTAAATCGCTCTGGTTTGTTTGTCGAATCTTGAAAAACAAGATATTAAATTGGATTATAATGGCAGGAAACAGTCAAGTTAAAATTTAAAATATCTTAATAATTCAATGATTATTACTGTAGCACGAATTGTCAATTATTCGTGGAATGAAGGTTATTAGAAAAATATATTCCGATAACGCACACCGTTATCTGATATTTTTATTCGCATCTGTTGAATACTCTGATACTGTTTCTCAGAAGTGGGGCGGTAAATAAGAAAAAAGTAAAACGAATCGATAGGAAGGAAATAAGTTGGGAAAAGAGTCGCGTGTACTTGGAGAGGATACAAAACGCAGAGGAAAGAAACTGGAATTAAGAAGACGTGCAAGTGAAGTGAAGCAGGGTGTGGAGGATAAAGCTTGGATGGGGGAAAAAAGGGTAGGTGAGGAGAAAGAGAGAGAGCGAATAAAGCTCGCGGGATAGTTTCGAGTTCCGTTTCGCTCGAGAATAGTGCCGGATTACCGGTGAAACTGAGTCAGCGCAGGCCGCGCTTCCACGAGATAATGCGGGAAAAGCTCGGCTTACTCTTCCCGGTAATTCCTCGTTAAATATCGCTCCGTAATGCTCGAGAAGAGAGGGAGAGGGGCCTAGAGAGAGAAAGAGAGGGTAGAGACTAGAGTATCAAGAGCAACAGTGACTGCGAGGGACTGAGGGAGAAAGAGAGAGAGAGAGAGAGAGTCAGGGGGTGAAAGGAAGAAAGCGTATAAATGTTATTATACTTCTCTTTTACAATGCAGTTGTACTCGCTATCTTGCTTACCCGCGTGAGCGCAGAAAAACGAATTACCAACGGAATTTTAATTTACCGCCCCTGCGAAGTTCCTCCTACCATTTCTTTTCTAGAGTCAAATTTCACGCTCGAGTTTTTGAGGCACCGCTTGGTTACAAAAAAAAGAGAGCCAAACGAAAGAGAAAAAGATACGCATTGTACTTGTATACTGTGCCCGAGCTCTCGAACCGCCCGTGGGAAAGTTTGTAGAAAATTACTTAACAGAGACAAACGGCGTAGGAATGCGGGAGGACAAAGAAATCGGTCGCAGCGAATGATCGCGGGACTTTTCTTCTACTTGGCCCGCTGAGATAGCACTTTTTATTTGATTTTGCTCGAGGTTCACCCGAGCCAGTCATCAACCTTTTTCTCCACCAACCCCCTCTGTGCCTACTTTTTTTCTTTGTCCCCTTCTTTCTTTTAAACTCGACGTTACCGAAATAATTAAACGTGGTTTTAATTGAGATATTAATTAACGGGTCAAGAATAGGGATTAAAAGCTTTATGTTACCCGCTTGTAATATTTTCGTTTTACTTTCTTCTACAATACATTTAATATTAACTTTATTAATTTACATATCACATACTAATTTTCATGCAATAAAATCAATTTTTTGGCAACATGTGCAAATACTAACAAAAATAAGTATTTTGAAAATTTTTTATCTGTATATAGTAACGTATTAAATAATTAATAAATATTTTACGATCAATCGAAAATACTTTCATCAACTAGGTCCTATTGTTATTTCATATTCAGAACATTTCCCCAAAGTAAACAACGTATAATTTAATAATTAATAATTAATCCAATAAAGAAACTATTTCCGATATTGCAGTTAATTTTTCTCAAAGTTACTTTTTCAAAAATATATTAGTTTATTAATTAATTGGTTTAATTTCAACATTTTCGTGAGAATCTTGGTTGGGCTTTTAACATTTGAAATCAATTTATATTCTTTTCCAATTTGTTTTGTTATTATTTGTTACTATAGTTAACATTTTCAATTAAGAATAATAAAAAGTCATTTTTTACTATTACTTTGTTTAAAAAATTGTAAACCCGTAAACATAAAACATCACGAAGAAATAAAAAATAAAATAGTAGTTTTGTAGAGATTTAATAATATTTTGTCAATTTGCATCAGATTAATTATTTCCAAGATGGTGTTCAATTGCGTTTAATTTTAATTTTGACATAATGCCATTAAAGGTGAATTGTCTTGAAAGTTTAACTAGTTTTAACAGAAAATGTCTAAAACATGCACAGTGATAGAATAGCCGTCCGACCGTATGTCGGTGTAATGAAAGAAATGCCGTATAGAAGAAGAAGAGAAACGGGATTCACCGCAAATTCGAATTGGTTCACTCTCGTATAAGGCAATGCAGTCGCCGCCACCAACGCTACCAAGTATACGCGAAGAAGTTTTAAGTCGCCTCGTAAAGCGCGAGTAGTAACCGTTATTATCGGTCAGACTTAGCCTTTGCACTACGAGACAGGAAGTTAGTGGCCAATAAACGTCCGATCGCGTTACTACTGCTTCTAGCCTCGACTCGCCTCTGGGCTGTTTCTGCTCTCTTTTCTTGGCTTTCCTCACCACTGTATAGTTTCCTCTTTCATAATCGATAATATTTTATCGCTCTACTTCTTATACGAATTCGTTAAACCTATCTCTTTTATCGTCTTATTCTTTTTGTTCATCTAAAAATTAATGAAATTTATCTATAAAACTATAAATATTCGAAAAAAAAAATCAAATATGATCAAAGATTTATGAACCGACAATTTTTTTTCTGCTACGATTATTTTTCTTTCCGTATTGAACGATTCTACGAATAAACACTAATTAAACCTTAATTAAAAGTCAAATTATATCGATATAGAATAATTATTCGATGTGCAGTATTAGTTCCAATTATATGCATATTATTTCGATCTTAATTTAAGTAAAATCCAGAACGCGTTTTTAATATTCATATATTGACTCTTAACACAGGTATTAAAACAATCTAAAAATGATTATGCTAATCAAGAATAATCCAAGTTTAATATTTACAATAAATTCTAAAGAAAATGGAGAGTTTATTGTCTTTATTCAAATAAAGATAGTAAAGATTATGACATAATTTATCTACTATTATTATTTAATTGTCTCAATAAAGAAGATTTTACAAGTAGATATATTTTCACATTTACGTTGTAGTCAAACACGTAAACAGTATTTTTGTTGAATTATTGAATTTAGCGTAAAAAACTAACCACTGAGTGTTTTATACTAAATATAAAAATAAAAATGTTTAAGCTTTTACATATACTTTTTATCTTTTTTTCAATTCATAATGGAGAATTTGAAGTAATACCTGAGATTTATCGGCTTATGGTGTAATGACGTACGTAGAATTTATATATATATTATAAAATTCAAATTATGAACAGTTTTTTGCTAAATAAACTTCATATTACTAAATTAATAACAGCTCCGTTTAATTATTTGCTACGTATTAGTACAAAAAATACATATTATAAAGTCCGTAAGAGAAAGAAATGAGCTTCCGTATATAGAAATTTAATAATACATCAACATAAAAGATAATAAACGTATTGATTCCTCTTCATCAACATAAACATCCAGATTATTCAAATCGATAAGTATTTGTGTTAATCTATATTATATAGAAACGCATAAGTTTTTAAAGACTTTGCATAAAATAACATGTACTATACATCACAATTTTAAATTGGTTAAAACATTCACTTTTTACATTTTTGCAAAGTTAGAAGTAGTTGTAAAGAATACTTATATATATTCTTGAGCTTATTAAGAGTGGATAAGCAATATTCTATTGGTCGATCTGTAAATATCTGCAATATAGATTTTTTGTATATTTATGCGTTAATACGAATATCCACATTAACGCGATACATTTGTATTTCTTAATTCAAGAATTTCGAAGGTGTTTATCTTTAAGCTAATCAAAGAGAGTGGATCGGTAAGCCGGTTGTTGAATATCATAGTAGGATTTAATGTAGTTAGGCCGAGAGTGAAAGAATTATAAGTTGACGAGTGTTGAAAGAAGGTTCGGTAAATACAAATAACGTAAACTTTTGTAAAATTAAAATCTTGATATCATTAAATATTGTGCTTTTTACATTTATTAGGATTAAAGAATCTAGAAAAACTATCGTGACATTCTTAAATTATATTTTCATACAAAATTTTTCGGTTATTAAATAAATGAATTGTTGCTCACACGCATATCAATAGCTAAACAAAGTTGATAATCACGCATCACAATTGCAGTATCTGTCTGTATTTACTACGGACTGACTAGAATTTAAAGTGCGTCCATAAAAGTTTCTTAATTGACATTATAACGTCATTTGCAATGCGCATACTTCTATGGGCCCTAGCGATGCAGTCTGGAGTTGAGTACTAGATATCAACTTGTTGATTTACTGGAACGACCGCGACTCTGCGGTCTGAGGCGTCCGATCCTATGGGGCCATCACTACTTAATGGCTGCCCTAAAGCCCGTGTATCACGTGCATTCGCTACCTTTGTTCCACTTTTGGTTCGGCCAACCGAGCCGAATGAATAAACCACCCAACTGCATTCATTTGTCTCATTTTCATTCGTAATGTTAAATTAATTTCTCGTAACCTCGTCAAGACACAAGAGTATTCTACACGAGTTTAAAATTTATTTTTTCCTACATTCTTCACTTTGCGTATTTGTTACTTTCAACCTACAATATTTCGTTCAAACATTTTTGTGATATATTATACACAGTAAAAATTTAAATTAAATTTATTAGAATTTTAAAAATATTTAAAAGTAAATGTTTTTAAAATGCTTTTATATTCGGAACGATATATTTTTTCTAATTAAAAGAGAAAATGAAACTACAGTAGCACTTTAAACCGATATTACACGAGAAGCCCTTTTTCACTTCTATATCGGTAAAATCTTATGTTCATTGAAAATAAAGACGTTTTCTTAAAGTTTATAGCAAAAGAAGCCTTAAAGCCAAGAAGTTTTTTCCCTCTTCGTGATCCGTTTTATTCCATTTCCGAGCTCATGTCGCAGTAAAACCACATCACCTGCATTTGAGCCTTGATTTTCGTGGATTATCGGTTAGAACCAAGCTGTTAATTCGAATCTCCGATAAAGGAGAAAGAGAAAAAAGATAAGTAGTTTCATCCGAATTTGGCCCAGTTTCGAGATTCGATATGAATTTGTCGAGGACTTTCTACGTATCTGCATATGTATGCATATGTGTGTATGAATTTGTAAAGTATCAGGATAGTTCAAGTGTGCAGTTTATGCATCTAATATTAATTTCCTACTTAGCATTGTGAATTAAAGTACCGTCCGTATATTTATAATTAGAGAAATAAAAGAATCATATCTACAGTCCCGCATGTGCAGAAAGCATTTTATTGGAATGTACTGGTTCACCTAACAAGACGCAATCAACAATATCGAAATGAAAAACTCTCATTTAAAGTGTTAAGAAATGCCAGGTTTTTAATCTTCACGGACCAGATCAATAATCTAGCAGCATCCCGTGCGTCGGCTGCACCCCGTGGTGTACGTAAAGTTGGAAAAGCACGTATTTTCACTTTCGGGACGTGGTGAATTATCAGCCCGCGGCTTTACGACACCAAGGGAAGTTGTGGCCGCTCAAGTTCAAATCTCCCTACGCAGCGTCGACACACGTGCGCGGCAACATTTACCCTCTCGTTCATAGATATGCACAACTGCAAACTGCACTTTAGTCGGATGTCTGGTTTGGTATGCCTCCCATGTCCTTTTCCCCATCCCTCGCTTTGACGGTGCAGTAAGAGACGCATCGTTTTTTTTTTCCTTTAGTCTTTCAGTGCATAGATTAAACGCGGGTGTACAAAATTAAAGCATTTACGGGAAACCGTGGCTGCAAGCTGCTCGTTATGCTTTATGAAGGCACAAGCGGCTACCACCTGCCACCCGACAAAACTCACACAACCTCGTTTTACGTTCTTTTTTGCACGAACATTTACTCGCGAGCCTGTCCTTTCTCGTACGAGACGAAAGAAATATACAGAGGGAAGATGAAGTGAATTCATACATATATCATCTGATTACCGATTATAAATTTTTTTTTCTTTACTTTATACCCTGAATTTTTGGCTCGTGTTACGATTTTATAACCCAATTTCAGTGATGGAGGCTTTCGGTAGTTTAATGCAGCTGCTATGTTATAATATCGATTCAAAACTTTACTGCCGCACGGATTTTCTATGTAGGTTAATAAGGTCAGTTAAATGTGCTTAGAGGGTTATTAATGGCTTCCTATCAATCGATTATTATATGTATTTATTACGCCCTCATAAGATTCCTCTCTCATACATATGTGAATTTCATTATTTAATTTAATCAATTTTTCAATGAAATTTTCAGTGAAAAGGATTATTTCACGATTTTTTTTATGAAACTTACGATAATTAGTTTCATTTATAATGAAGAGAATAATAGAGGTGGAACAACACATTTAATTCATTGAAATTTATTTACAAAACAAATTGTAATTATATACGTTTCATGATTATTGGAAAATGTCAATGTAATAATAAATTTTGATAAAACATTAATTGTCCTTATCCTTGTATTCGGCACGACGGTGGCAATACCTGACTAACGAAATTTCAAGATGTAACAATAACTTCCAATTTCAGAAAATCTCCTTTACTACCCCGCATTTTATTGCTCCGTCAATAGTATGGTGATGAACTGAAGAAATGCAGAGAGCGCTAAAAGGAAAATACAACTGATACATCACAACTGAGGGAGTAGCAAACTTTCGTAATAAATATCGTAAAAATAAAGAGAGATAGAAGGAGCGGAAAAAGGAAAGAAACGCCTTGAAAAAAGTTATGCGTTAAATCCATCGTTTCGACGCGATAAATGCATCAAAGTCAAGGTTATTCAACCACAAATTCGTTTCAACATTTTTCTGGGTGACTAATGACTGAAAACATAGGGTCGAGTATCAGCTACGACCTCGAGACATACGAAATAGAAAAAGAAAAATATCTGATGCAATTTATTTATAAAATAGGAAAATGCAAGTTGTTTGTTTAAGTACCTCAAGTTTTTTAAAGTATTATTTAAATGTAGTATTTAGATTATTAATATCGTCGACTAATAACTAATGTATAATTTTAAATGACAGTATCAAACATGAAAGCATTCAAAATTTTTTATTTATTAATGTAGTTATATAAAAAGAATTAAATAAAAATAGTACAGGAAGGCAATTTGTGTATCTTGTGGTCAACCAAATACTCTGAAAAAGCAAAGAGATTGCAACGTCGAATACTCGAACCTTTTTAATTTGATACTTTTTAATTGAATTATTTACAATCACGAAAAGGAAGTAAAAAGCGGCAAGGAGAGAAAGCGAGGCACGCAGTGCGAAGAAATAAAGTTTCGCTAAGCGGAAAAGAGCGCAACGAAGTTTCAACGATCTTCTCTGCGTTTCTTCCTGCCCTCGACGAAGATCAAGATAGAAGAGAGACAGAGACAGAGACAGAGAACCTAACTCGTGAGATCGCTTAATTGCTCGAACCTAATCTAGGAGAGTGCCGAGAGATAGACGCGGAGATAGAGAGTCGAAAGACTCTCCAACACTCGCGATCGTCAAGAGGATCGAATCGTTCGAGAGGGCGGCAGGAGGTTTCTTACTCTCACAAAACCATCTCCTTGCAAAATTTTCAACTGGTAAAGGCCACGAAGTTGGATTAACGTGTAGCTTCATAGAGATAGAGAGAGACACAGAGAGAGAGAGTGAGAAGAGAGAGAGAGAGAGAGAGAGACTGTTTTGGAAACTGCAATAATGTATTGATTGAAAATATTTAAATTATACTTTTGACACGTTGATTATACTTAATTGTTAATGAATTTCAATCAAGTGCAAGCATTAGACAAAATTGAAATAGTGGAAATTACGTAGCGGAGAAATTTTTGTGATTCCTCAAACTTAATTAACTTTTTACTAACATTCAGGCCAATTACAACTAATGAAAAACATTTATTACAAGGTTGATTTATTTTTGGATGCAAAAGTAAATTCTTATAAATTTTGAATACTATTTTTGTAATATTTAATGGTAAAGGCTACTTTAGTTGGAAATTTTTTGTCGATTTCAAAGGAACTTACTTTCGTAACAAATATCTGTTTTTATACTTCCAGGCATATAAAATGTATAGTATCATTAATTATTATGAATATTGCATACTATCGCTAAGAGGATGCTGCCCAGCTATAACCTCAGTCATTAGACGAACTCGGTTGAAAAAGTAATATAAACATAAATTATAAAAATTACAGCTGCTTACGTAAACTGGGAGGTAGTTTTTTACAACCTAAAATAGAATTAATTTAAATTTTAATAAAACGGTAAATATATTTTATATACACAACGAATCGTATTTCTCATTTACCTAAAAGAATAAACGTTTAACACCACATACGGAAATTCAATTAACTCAATTTTAGACATGGCTTGAATTCGACACCTGATCGCAGCGCCAGTCAGATAAAGCGGCTATTGACTGAGAATATAGCTCCGATATCCCCTTAATTTACAAAGCTCATCTATTTGGTTTAAAAATTAGTAAATAAAATGCCAATCTACATTCAAACAATGTTTGTTGATGTACCATCTGACGATGTAGAAGGTTACATTGCAAGTTGCAATATATATAAAGAGAATATATAAGGATGAGCGTTTAATTAAATTAATATTCCGTCACAAATTTAACAGTCAAATTTCCTTCCAATTCCATTTTAAAATGCATTAATATTTTTTAATAAAATTTAGCACAAGTAATAGATGATACTTAAACGAAGTGCAACAACGTCTTGATTTTTCATAAATTACCATATTTAGTTAATTAAAATACATTTTTTTCTGCTCTATTGACTCAGTCGATAAACTTTAACTTTTATATCCCGTTAAGACATCCTTTAAACAAATTAATTTCAGCAATAAATAATTTATCTGCACTTTGGAAAATATTTCCAGCCTGAACCTAAAACTGAAAGTATTTTAATATTTTGATCCAACCAGTTTGTTAATGCTAAATTATTTATAATAAAAACTATAAACGTATTTTAGGTTTAAATTCGTGTCATAAATATTAAATCTTCATATATTAATTTCAATTAGTTCAGTGAGAGAATCAATCTCTCAGGTGTCACGAAATTTCGGTTATTTCTACGAATTCTGTACGCGACTGTCTCGCAGAGTTTCTCTCTCGCCCTCCTTTATCACGCGACTTGTACTGTTGAGGACGCCGGTATATTAACTTGTTGATATATGATAAATTACTTTCGGTTTTTAAGAGATTCTAATCAATTGGTTATCCAGTTAGTTGTAGTTTGATAGTGTTATATATCAAGTTATTTTACACGTTGTAGTTTCAAACGAGATTAAAAAGTATAAATGTTTTAAAGATATTATTTTAACAGTTTTATATCCTTATAGGATATTTAATAATTTCATTTTTTGATCATCTAAGCCCTTAAAGTGAAAAAAATTGCCATCCAATCTGAGTTAACCCTTTTTAAAACGAATTCTGACTTGACTTCTTCTCCAAACATATTTAGAGTTGACCTCTTTTTACATGGATGCGATGAAATGTAAATAAACCTCAAATAAACTTGTAGTGCTTATTGACAATATACAATCACACAAAGAAATTTCGGCACTGGGAATTCTCAACTAAAAGGAATACATAATTCCCAATATTAATTTGAACTACATATATTGTGTATGTAATGTATAAATACTAAAATGGGAATGCAGTAGTTCAAATAATACATACCAAAACATTATCAGAATAGGAATAAAATATATCCAAGCTGGTCGTAAATAAATACCAAGAATTATTCAATTCCTTCATTCCCCCGTTCGTAACACTTAATACTAGAGTCGGGTGTATGGGACACCCAACATGGTATATTAAAGAAGTACAATCATGTTTACATTTTAGGCACTCAGAGATTGAATACACCGTCAATTGCGGTATTCCAACGAGGTCCCATGTCGGAAACACCTTATTCCGTACATATATTGAACTTACAGATCCCTTCTTTGTAATCTCAAAAATACTATTATTTGGGAATACGGAATTCCAAGTTAAGTTGGGATCTCCCATTGCCAAAATTATTTTGTGTGAAGAAATTAATTTATGTCAGCGCACCTAGTCGTGCGCATTTATAATACAACAATACACATCTTCTTCCTGTTACGTTAACGATCAGTCAATGATCATTATGGTAGATTTAAATTGTCCAAAGTCGTGTACACGTCACTGCTGTTCTTGTTTTTTTTTTTCATTTTTTGGGTCGTTGGCCTTCGTTAGGCAGCGCTTGCATTAAAAATTAACTTGTCCAAATGTAGTGCGCATATCTCCACCGGCGTCTTTGAAAGTCTCTACAGCACATGCGTAGACGATCGATCGAGTCGCCATGTATCGAGCAGAGGCATCGATTGAATGGTCAAGGTCTCCATGAAGGAATTGAAATCTGCATACAGTCTGGAAGAGCACGCCTCCTTCGTTTCTCTATTCAATGCTTTTCTATGTTTACCTCAAATCTCTCCTGCTTATAATCTTCGTTTTAAGTCAATCGAGTTACAGCGAACGGAAATAGAAGGAAGAACTAAGTATTCTAAACTCCTACTGTAAACTCTAACTGAACGGTCACGGAAGATTAGGAAAGGAGCCTCTTGAGTGAAGGCGTTTATCTTTTCACGAGCTCAGATCTGTACTGTCTCGGCGCACGTAAATTTAGCGCAGTATAGTCGGCTAGTAGAATATATCTACTAGATCGTCTCGGCATTGACTTTTTCCTTTATTCACCACAAAACGCTCAAAATTCTCTCGTTTTTATTAATTAAGTTAAAAAGAATATTTGTAAAATACTACTTGATA
The DNA here is from genome assembly GCA_026168455.1 of Theocolax elegans. Lineage (NCBI taxonomy): Eukaryota > Metazoa > Arthropoda > Insecta > Hymenoptera > Cerocephalidae > Theocolax > Theocolax elegans. Next base: position 30,581,386 of record CM047426.1, read on the forward strand.
ATTGTTCATATTCAAAACTTTCAATTTGAGAAAACTCGCTTATTTCTGGACTATGGCTAAAATTTCTGTATCCGTATTTTAAAACTTCTCAGTTATGCTTTTTGAAGAAGCATATTAAAGTCTAAATTATTTTCTTAAAAATTATCAACAATTAGACAGATTTTTCCCAACTGTAACTTTTGTGATGTGAATTAAAATAGCAACAAAATCGTACTTGTTTTGGTATTGGCGTAACTAATTTTTTTATATGTTGAATATTATACATTGAAACCTGGAATTCTATAACAAATAAGAATATTTAAATTTAAATTAATATTGATTATCTTTATACAAGCCATTTCGACATTTTCATCGGATATATTGATGTTGATTTCTTTAAAAGCAAAGTGATTGCGGATCAGAGCGAGAATTTCTTCTCCTCTTGACCGAGTTCTATCCTTTCTGAATGTTTTAAAGCCGGCGAAATTGAAATTATCATATTATACTAAATTATTCTTATATGGATCCTCTCGAGAGCCACGTTTTTACACATATATATGTCAGTCAAGATTTTGGTTATTTCTTTGGTTAATTGGTTATATGATTATTCTACTGATGGGTCTATAGTTCCAATAAACTATTTCTAAATTTTATTAGTAAGTAATATGTATTTTAATTGTAATTTAGAAGCTGATAAAAAATATCTATAACGCTATTAGATGAATTCTGAAAAATTTAATTTATCAATATTATTAGAAACAAATTCTATTGATTCATGTAAATCACATGGTTTTTTTAATAATTCCTTGAAAATTGAATAAAGTCTAAAATTATTATAAATATATAAGTATTTATTTGCTGGTTTTTAGAGAATTTTAGTCTATTTACGTATCTGTATATTCCTGATCTTATAAGATTTTGTTAAAATTTACTCTGTTTAGCAAATTTCATTTTTATTTCGAGGCCTGTGATGGCATGGTCGATAGATGATGATGGTGGTTAATTAGTTTATTCAAGCCTTGGGGTATAACCCTATATGGTTTTTTTTAAATACAATTTAGGTATAAAAATAATGTTCTTACATTTGATTTAAATTACATGTTACTATGGATATGAACATTATTATTAACATAATCGGTATAATCAATCGGCTGATTAGTATAATTAGCGGGAACTTACTTTATTGAAATATGAAGTTAATAACAGTATTAGATTTTGTATTTATATTACATCATATTATAATTCTCGATTGAACTAACTAAAATTTCGCTACGCGGGTCTTATAGTTTGTTGTAATTTCTAGTTCTACCGTAAGATGATACCCTCTACGAGAACTCTGTTTTTCCACTCCGTCTTATCCTGATGAGCGAGTTCTTTAAAATGTGCATTTTAAAAATTTGAGAGTTCGTGGGAATTGAATATGGGAAAAGAGAGTAATGAATATAGATCATTTAATAGTTTAGAACTAGTGATAGTAAATGATTTGTTCAGATACTTGGGCCTAGGGACTTTATACAAAAGTAGTTGCGGTTTAAGGCGTAGAACGGTAATTCTTACGCGGAGGTCGCATGTTCGATTCCCGGCATCTGCTGAATGATACAAGCACCACTGCGTAATGTATTTTTAACAAGTGCTTACTTAACAAAGTCGTATGACATATGTCACGGATTAGCACCGAATTTAGGGGTATAAAAAAGAGTAACGTTAAAATAAAAATAATTAAAAAAATGTATTCTTATTATTTTCTAAGGTACTTTTACTCTATAATTAATTATTTTCTTTAAAATACAGACGTTATAATAACTTTAAATGAATGCGTTATTGTGATATTGTGATACTCCTTATGGGTTAATGTTTGCACATAAAAACAAACATTTGAATAATATAGGAGGTATAATAAGTGTATAATATTAATGTTTTCAAAATATTTTCAAGTATTTTGCTGCTAACAAAATAATTGTAAGTAGCATTTGCATAAAGAGAAATACAAAATAATGAAAAGGAATTCAGTGAGTGTCACATGCGATATGATAGGAGTGCAAAGACAAAAATACCGAAGGCGAGGCAAAATTTATTTAAGGGTAAACCTTCGGTTTGTAAATCAGCAAGAGAAGATGAAAAAGACATGTCCTTTTGCTTATTCTAGCGTCTTGAGTATGAACAATAATGAGTGTCGCGATTTCCCTTTCTCTTCCACTTGCTTCCCTCGCTGTCCTCTCTCTCTTTCTCTCTCTATCTCTCTGATCTTAATCAAGATAGATACGAGTGTAAGAGGAAAAGAAGAGATGAGGTGAGTGGGTGTTGAAGCCGAATATTCCACGCGCATGCTATCTATTCTTTCTCTTTTTTCTTTCTCCTCTCGCTTTTCTTTCTCTCTTTCTCCGCGGAATAATAATGAGTCTCGTAATCAGTACGGCCAGAGGAAATGATTACGCTGCAGTTACTACCTCACTCCATCATATTTCTCACTCATTCTACATCTAGTTTCTCCACTTTAACTCTTGTACTTCAACTGCTTATGCCCAAACTTTTCTTTACCGATATCTCTATTCTTTCCAGCGTATATCTCATTTTTTATGTTTATATACTCTCCTTATATACGTGTCCGTTTGGTTCACCATCACAAAAAAGAATTTTAGTGATACGAAACCCGGAATAAAATTGTCCAATTGTGCATGAATTTTTAACGAGATTTTAAGTACACGAAATGTAAAGTTTTAAAATACAAAAAATATGTTAGTATATGTATAAGAAATTATAGACATTTTTACTTCAAATCACTATTTTAATAAATGATCTATTTCTAAAAAAGTTACTTAATACTTGACGTAATTTGCTTTTTAATTATTGTAATAATGAAATAAATAAATATGTATTATTTTAACATTAACTAATTTTTTATATTACTCTTGTAAGTTTATGCTTGTTCTTATATGTTTAGTTATCAATAATTATCTGCAGCAAATGTGTAGTAATCTAATTTTCAATTAAGCTCTATTTCATATTAAGTAAAAGTATTTTCGTTATAACTTGATATGATGTATTAAATTTTGTATTTACGTGATTTGATGCGTCTATTAGGTGGGTACGCGTATGAACTGTTTACTAGAGTTTACGATGACTGATCGATAGCGCAGTTGATTATCTGGTTTATAATCGGCGAAATTGGCTATGCGGTATATTGGTATATACCGTTTATACGATTATGGGCAGTCGTTTAACCTGATGTAAAAAATATCCCGTATATTATAATTGAAACAAACGAGTTATTTAATTTAATCGTTATTTCATCTGTTATTGAGAGTAATACTACTAATTAGATTTATCAACTCTTCAATATTTATACCGTGATAAAGTATTTTATTTATTTTAGAAAGGATTCAAATTACTAATTTTATAATCATTATGATGAGGCCTGCAGTAGCCCGTTCGGTAAAGTGATGGATTTCTACTTGAAGGTCCCACGTTCGATTCCCGGCCTCTGACATCGCATGTCTCTGTCGCGAGTTGGTACGTTTTAAGCACATAAAAAGTGTGATGTTAACTAATTAAAAAAGAATAATAATATGGATTTAATATATGTACAAATTATAAGAGCGATAAATATATAATTTTTATTTACTGTTTGTAATATAATAAATATACGAAATTGACATTTCATATTTCCTGTGTACGTATATACCTTAAATATATTATAAAAATAGAAAATTTCAAACTTAACAAATTTTAAATTTGAGTATTATTCCTTTAAAATTATAATACTTTAACGATTATATTTTTAAATTGTATTTGACATTCTGTATACAATATAAATTGTTTGGGTGATTTTAATGTTATTATTAAAAATATACTTTAAATTTAGTTGAAGAACCTACCGTTGACCGTATCCATGTTATTATTAAAAATTGTATACTATACCGCGGCAAATTAAGTTATCAAACAAGATATTTAACTTTCCCACAAAATTAACATTTTGTTAAGGAAATAGAAAATAATCGACACAACATCATAAAATTTTATTATCCCCAGAACCGACAAATACTTTACATTGAATTTTAATAGCTTAGTTTTCCAATGATTCTACTCGTCGGGTAAAGAAAAAAGAAAGTAAGATAAGCAAGAGTGGAAGAGATAGAGAGAGAGAGAGAGGGGGGGGGGAGAAAGAAAGAATGAGAGAAAGAAAGAGGAAAGCAGACCATTTGAAAGTTTTCGCAAAGCATCGCATAACCCATCGAAAGAAGCAAAGCGGAGGAAACTTAGCGCAGTATCTTCCCGTCAGATTTGTAAGATCATAAAAGCCATTCGACGGTACTCTCACTTTCCTCTCTGACCATCCAGAATCAAGCAGCGGCTCTGTCGTATTCAACGTCCGTTTCCCCCCTATCGTCCCCGATGCCATCGGTACTTTCTTTAACCCCTTTTCGAGACAGTAGGATGAGAGGGAGAGAGGTAGAGAGGGAGAGAGAGATAGTAAAACTTTTATTATGAAACAATAAAATATGTCGCTATACACCGCGAATTTAGAAAGAGAAAGAGGATGATAGGGAGGATGGGCCATCGATGTCTTTGATTTACAGTCAAAGTTTTATCGCATCGTCCAGACCCGCTACTTCCGCCAGTAATATTGCGCCCTGCATTTTACATTAGAAAAAGTTCTGCACGCCTCCGCGCGTGTACGTTTCTCTTCTTATTTCTTTCCGTTCCTGGAAAGTCGCTTGAAAATCGCTTTCGCCGAGGATCTCGCGAAAATTTTCCTTTATCGTACTTTTATTGCCGGAACGCGTACGTCGCCCGTTTTTCCAAGAGAATTCCAGGCCCTGCGACATAAGTGCGAGTGCGCCGAATTCGATGAGGATTATTGTCTCGCGTGGATAATCGACTACGCGACGTAAAATAAAAAGACAGGAATGGCAAAGGTTCGAGTGTCTTCAAAGGCTGCGGAAGCTACTTAACCCTCGACTCTGAGCATAAATGCAGAGTCATCTTTTTTTCTCTTTATATCGCGATGTCGAGGGAAAGTTTTACCATTCCTCGGTATATATAAACCCTCGTACTTGCCTTTACTGCGCGGAAGTCGATAGCGCATTTTATGAAATGTATTTAGACGCTTTATATCGAAATAAACTATGTATTTACGGAGTTGATAATGCTTCGAATTTTATTATTCTACCAGTTTATGATTATATCATTTTTATATTACGCGCTCTATCATTGAAATTATACATTTCGTGAACTAAAAGGTAAACTTATGTAACAACATGTTAAAGTTTATGCAAATACGTAATACTTGGTATAGAAAATTTAATCATACGTATTTTATTTCACGATAACAAACATTCTAGTTTGTCATCCATATTTCGATAATTTGAAATTATTTAAAAGTTTTGCAAGCTGCATGATTTTACTGGAATGAATTAGTCAGCTGATAGACGAAAATGTGTTACGGCCGCGTAAATCAATAAAGTGTATATTTATAATATCTAGAATTTCATTATTCCTGCATGAATTAAATTGAATACTTTTCTTTCCTTTTCCATCGAAATTCTCGGTTTATTTTCTTAATACAAACTTGGTACGATGTTATTGCAAGATTGGTTATCAGCGGTATTTCTTTTTCCTCGCTCGAACTTTCTATCTCCTACAGTCTCGCCTCGGCATGTTTCCCCGATGACCTCTCTTCTCCTCACTTCGGGTTCTCACAATATATATAGTCTAGGAGCGTTACGTGAAAAGGATGCGAAGGAGAGCACGGCGAAAACTTCCGTTTTCACGGACGAATCGAAACTATCGGAACGCGCGCGAGCGCTCTCCGGTAATTCCATCGAGAATGAAAAAAGAAAGAGAAAAAGGAAATGAGCCGCACGAGCCGTGGCGGAGGTGCCTCGTTCAATTATAATGCGAGGTCGATACCATAATGTTTTTCTGATTAATATTTGTTTTTCCGTTTCTTCCGGTAATGATAAATGAATTCAATAAATGAGTATGCGCGCTCGCGCGCTCACACACACACAGACGCACATATTTGTGAATATATCTATATTTACGCGCGCTCGAAACCAGAATACAATATCTATATATACAATTCGACCGATCGATTTTTGATAAATTAGCTCCCTTTGGGAAAAACAACGAATAAACTTTCTCCATTTCCCTTTCATAGATTGTATATTCCTGAGATCTCGTACACTTAATATTTCCATCATTGGTTAAAATTTTTCCTTGAACGCCCCGAGTTGCACTATGTTTTATCCGTAAGATGTGAGGCCGTTAAAAAGATTAATGCGGTGTCATCATGTTTTCTAACATTCCGACAATTCGCAAGATAAATTGCGAAGTAGATTGCTCGCTCCGTGTTCTCGCCTCGCTGAGAGGCGAAAAGATGCGTCGCGCGCACCGAAGGCAGAGGAACGAGAAACGAGCTCGAGGATGATGAGTCTACGTCTACTGGGATTTTGAACGTAGTAGAGGCGGATACTGCGCGGCACGCATTATTCTCGTTACGGACCTACTACTGTTGCTGCGTTCCTCGTTTATGCTTCGCGATCGTTATTGGCGCGTCTAACCATCAGACTTTTTATATCTTCTTGCGATCGTACAAGGGATAACAAATTTTTTCTGAAAAGTATCGCAATGTTTTGGGTAATTTATTATTGAAATGGGTAGGGGAGGGTATCAGGATATTGGGGTGTATGTCTGTGATCAGTTGCACGAGGTGGAACGTGTGATAATTTTTAATTCGTTACTCCTATTGGGAAAAATAAAGAATACTTATTCATTCTCCATAAAAATATCTATAGAGTTTATTAAATTAGGTTTGATTTTGTTTATTAATTTTATTGCAAAACTCAAAAAGTGTCAATTTTAGTTATTTTTTAAATTTTATTTCAAAAGCGGCACCAATTTTATCTCCAAATATATTCAATAGTTTTCCTAACAATTCTATTTATTATGTAAAAAAAATGTTTCTAGAAAAGCTTATTTCGACAGCTTAAAGATTTCTGCTTGGGCTTGTTTAACTCCTCAAGAGTTATACTATACTATACGTTATAAATGCAATGCCATTGAAAATTAAGGTATTTTAACACTTAAAAATTCCGTGGAACACCTTTTGCAGATCGAATTTATTCATATATAATTTAATTACTAGGATTTTACTAGAAATTTTAGGCTATTACTAATTACTGTACGATGCTCTATACCAGAGTAATTTTTTTTTTCAATCGTTGTGACTTTATTTATTAATATAATAAGCTGAAATTTACAGGTACTATATACTAAACGTAAAACTAATGTATTATATAAAGAGACACCAATAAAATTCAATATTTCAATTAACTCATTAACGAAACTGGCAATGCGTTCTTTTTTACAACCGATTTTTATGATTCTTTCTTTAATTTAGGCTATCGTAAGAAAATACTAACAATTATGTGGTTTAATATTCATATAAAATAATTAATTTTGTAGAAGTGAATAGTTATAGTATCTAAAAAAAGCGGGGATTTAACAACAGCGTATAAAAAATGTGGGCTTGGCCGTTACCATGTGCAAAATCAGGGATATTATGGAAAATTGAAGATTTTTGCGCGTGATTTTGACGAAACGTAATGAAAATGATGATATACACATGCGCGACAGGTATCCAGTCGGCAATGGAGGTTAACGGTAAAAGAGGCCACTGACTATACGGGCAGATGTACTCATGTTAATTATACAGTGATCCATAAGCCTAATGCGAGGCGATTGCGCGGTGAGTTTCCTCCGCATATAGGGTTAGGTATCCATTGCATAAACTAAGTTGCCTTGAGGATGGAAGGGAGGATAGAAGGACGGTGGTCAACAGTATTGCATCCTGACTGTGAGCATCCGCAGCGGAAGCGACCGGTGGTTTACCATTGGCCCTCCGGCGGGCGCGGACCTTCCGCAAGGCGTCGTCTTCGCAGCGTCGTTGTAACGGCCCGTAGAACCTGTGCATTGCATTAGGAAGAGGTACGGTTAACGGGGAGAGGGGCCAGGGAAGGGGTGAGAAACGAGGGAAGGGGAGAGAGACTGGCCGTAGTGGCCGCAGTAATCTCAGCTATGTGTATCCATTTAGTCCGGACACGTAGCCCCGCGGCCTATCCAGTGTAATCCGAGCTTAATTGCCCGCCGAATCAATGCCTGCTGCGTAGCTGCTCTCGCTACTACGCCACTGGCCAGCCCTACTCGAATTTCTACGTAAGCATGTTACGATGATATCGACCTCGGCGAGTTGCGTTTTGCTCGAGTATGAAAAGTACGAATAGTCGAAATAACCGGGAGACGGAGGGCGGCGTACCGCGATTCTACTGCTGCTGCTGCTGCTGTTGCTGCTGATGATGATGACGCATTCTGTTTTGCCGGTGAGACGCTTGAGGAGCTGCCGATTCAATTTCCGCGCATAGTCTGGCTGACGGAAATGCTACGGTATAACGACGAGTGGGAGCGAGAGACCGCGAGCAAGGGGCCATGAGTAAATTTGACATAATTAGTTTAGTTCAAAAGCGAGATTTACTTCAATGTAATTATTCTAGGTATTTCTGGAGAAAATAATTGTTCTAACCCTATTAAGATGCTAGCGCGAATACAATGGAGATTAGGTCAGTCAATATTTCAGAATAGTTTTTACGAGTTTAAGATAAAACTCCTTCTATATTTGTCGATATTGATTCTTTAACCTCTAGAATGTAAATAAACTTTGTGTTTTATATAAATAATCTGTGAATGTTACAAATAATGACGAATTAATATAATTTAATACAAAAATGTATTTTTAATTCGTCAAAAGAAAGGTAAGTTCGACCAGATTGACTTTTATACCGTCCACGTTAACAATCTTAATCAACCACTAACTAGCAAAAACCCATAAAGTCAGAGGTAAACGTAGCGATTTAAACGAATTAAAGGATCTTTGGGTATTTCCGCAAATTCAGATTAACTAAGTGAGAATAAGATCTGCAGCGATAGAACAAACTTAAGAGACGGAAATATGAGAATACGCCTACGGGCAGCGCTCTAGGATAGCAAAGTAGAAAAGAGAGGAAGCGAAAGACATTGAGAGAGAGAGAGAGAGAGAGAGACGAAGAGAGCTGATGTCTTTAGAGATACGCGATGAGTCTCCGTAGCTCGAGTTTAATGAGAAATTAGGAAGGATTGAGAGCGACAGCGGCGGATGCTTAAGCAATATCAATCCACCCTCGAAAGAACCATCAGTCAAGTCGACTGGGATATATTCCGGGCGGCGAGCCTCTAATGACTTTGTGCTTGGATGGTGCGAAACTCTGACTGAAAACTGCTTTGCAGATTTAATTTGACTGACGGGAGTCAGCCTCGCTCCATGAAAACGGAGATGCTTCGTTGTGTACAAATTTCAAGGGTGTAGAATGACTGAAGTGCGACTGATTTTTGAGATATTTCGTGCTTTGATTGACAATTCCTTCCATCTATTACTTCGATATATTTTAATACTGTCTTACGAGGTACGTTCTTTTGTAAATCAGGATTTGTACCACTAAGAATGGAAAGTATGATATAGGCTAAAAAATATACTTACTGCATATAGTATTCCACATTCGAGTGTGATTACTTTTAGATATCTTAAGAAGAGAGGCCGGCACACTTTTCCAATTTTATACTCCACACGTACACCCTGACTCTTGTTATTTTTTAAATTTTAGTTTTGCTCCGCAAATATACGTTTTTGAGGGACATAAATACTACTTTCGCGTGAAATAAAAATATATAATCAAGATTATTAAATATATTTTCGTTTAGTATATATCAATAAACAATTGGAAGGAAGACAGAATAATCGTTGTTCACCCTAATAATTACAGAATTAAATAATTATCATATTAAACGATTAGAAACCTTAACTAAAAATGACATTTAATAATATTTGATTATTTTATTAGTCTTTGATGAATCCCAAACACTTAATCATTCTGATAGTGTTACATTCATCAGTTTAAATCTTTGTTTCTATACAATTCGTTTGCGTCAAAGGTATGCGGATGATCAAAGGGCAGTACGTGAATCATCAGGATAAAACGATGAAAATTCCATTGCAAACGACTCTTTGCGTTTGATTCTCTCCAATGAACTAAAAAAAGTTGAGATTCTGGTTCTAGCGAATTGTTCACTTTTTTGTCGAATATTTCTTCCAACAAAATATTTATGACCTCAAGTCTAAATAAAGTGCGACTTCTTTTAATCGTATTAATTTATTTGTGAAGAGGTTAATAAATTTAGGAATATAATTGTAAGAAAATAAGCAGTTTTACTGTTTTTAAAATAAACTCAAATGTGGGTTGTGAGTTTTGTATGTACTAATTGGCTTAGTTCATAATGCCGCTCTACTGTGAATTAGTGGATATACATTAATTTAAATAGTAAAAAGTATACATAAAATGATTAAGGATTCGAAGATCTTTTTTTAGATGCGTATTAGAAGATTATATAAGAAAAGACGACTATTTATCTAGTAAGTAATAGATAGACAGGTGTCTCCCTCTAGGGACGAAAGAAAATATGAAGCAAAGTGCGCGTGTCTCAAACCGGTAGCAAACATTTTTAGAAATATTAAAATTTATCGTTCGGGGATAAATATTTATATAAAAATCTGTATAATACTAGTTTTTCTAAACAAAATTTAGCTTTACATTAGAAAAGCTCGAGTATACTCTTTTTTAACTATCAATACTTATACCCTTAATTAATAGAAAAATTTTACTATTTAAATTTATAGTTGCACAAATTATTGATAAAACATTACTAACCTCACAGTGAACAATTTTTTATTATCATAATTAGTGGCCTTTTTCTATTTCAGTTTTGGGTAGTACTTAAACCTGTTAGATGTATACTTTACTTAATTACATGCAATTTTTGTCAAGTTCACATGTAGAGAGTTATGTATAATATAATAATGTGGTTTTGGTACATGTATAAAACCAGAATTTAATAATATATGGAAAATATGTTCCCTGGTATTTACGTCAATTCGCCTCCATTTTCATCTTCAATTATTTAATTAATCATTAAACACATAAATTTTATTATGCAATTATTTAATAGTTATCAAGGCAGAGCAAAGAATTAAAAGAGAGAGCGAGGAGCATCCTAAGATGGCAAACTGCGACGTCTGACATGTCGTTAGCAGGCTTACGCTATACCTGGGCGTTTCAGTCTCTCTGTCAATAGCATTTGGCGACTAGACGATTTCACCTCTCCTCTCGCTCTCGCTCTCTCTCTCTCTCTCTCTCCCTCTCTCCCTCCCTCTCATTCAAACTGCTCACTGATTCGGTGATCTCGCTCTGTCAATTTGCGTCCACATCCAGCCGTTCCCTTTATCTGCCCCGCCACCGGCGAGAGTCAGTCGATAATTAGCAACACTCGTTCGTCAGAGCGACAAGTCGACTGATTACGTTGGCTGCAAACGCGAGCGCTAGTTACGGTGGGCGCAAAAAATTCTCCTGGACTAATGTTCCCTCGGTGGGAGGCATTTTTTGCGCCGGATGCCGGCAGCGGTGTCACACGGTCTCTAATTAATCGAGCGAGACGAGCCGAGAGACGTCATCGGCACGAAAGATAATCCCATTTTCGGAGGCAAGCGAGCGCACAGACCTTCCTCGAATTCGCGTTGTACGGAAGCAAAAATTTATACGCGCATCCGCGAACACTACAAGCGCAACTAGTTTTACGACTTCGTGTACCTAGATCGTGTAGGATGCAATTAATGCATGGGATGCGGAACTCTATCCCTTTTTGCGCCTGCCTTATCGAGACAGCTTGGACAGATCAAATATTTTAAAGGCAGTAAATTTTTATTAACAGTAGTAATTCAATATATAAGTCAATTACTATACTGAGAAAAGTTTTTTTAGTACAAATTACTATATTAATGGTAAACGGAGGACAGACTTGCACAATTATAAAAATTGCTATTAATAATGGTAAAAAATGCTATTGTTATAATAGCAATTTTTTCAATTGTGTAAGTCTGTCCTCCTTTTACCATTACAATAGTAATTTATACTAGTAAATTTTTCTGAGTGTATTTTTCATGTACAATGTAGAATTTATTTGAATGGTAATATTAAAATACAAATGCAAGTAGTACGCGAATAAACATAAGACAAAAGGAATATGGAAAAATTAATACAAATATTTAAAATACGTTTTGATAGTAACTTTGATCACCTCGTACCAACTTCTACTATGCGAAAGTAACATATTTACGTTTCCACATAATAACGTATCATATTTGGTATTGCACAGTATAACTAAGAAAGGTTAATGTCGGCTCCTGCGCTTCGTACAAACGCAAAATAATATACGTAAGCGAAATGACGACCGCCACGATGACGAGAGATGGCGTTTACCACCCTAAGGCGGAACGACAAGCAGTAAATGTCATAGTTAAACTCTTGACGCACTTGCTCTTCGTGAGCACATTGCGAGGAAACGTTGCGTACCAAGACGTTTCGCGTCCCGGGAATCTAGTTCGCGCGGCAACCTCTCCTGCGAATTCCTTGAATTTAACTTGAACACAAATGTTTGACCAGTTTCATAATGAGAATAAAGCTACATTCCTATTTTTGTTTAAACGATTTATCAAAACACTAGCTATCTTCATATTTTGATGAAGTCCCGCGTAAAAATAGATAAATTCATATGAACTTGATATGATGTTTAGGTTCATATAAAGTTTGTATAAATTTATCCAATGGCACAATCCTGAACTTCATTCATGATTGTGCTAAAGTTCAGCTAAAGTTTATAAATAATTTAAAAACAGCATCAGCCAAACTTTATATTAACTTTATTTAAACTTTATATTGTTTTTTAAAGATTTGGTTATTTAATCTGTATATAATTTTATATATAAATTTATATACATAATTCTGAGGATTTTAAAAAGAAAAAAGTAATGTTAAATGTTACCCAATCCACATCTGAAAAAAAGCATTCATATATGTTTTTCAAAATTTGACGTAGAGGTTAATCATCAGCATCGAAGTTGCCGTCGTAGGACCGTTCAAGTCGGCGTTGATGGTTAGACTGACGAATAACCGTGAAACAACATTTTTAGTAACTACCAGTAAACAAGAAGTCAATTGTTTACTGGTTGCTAAGAGACGTTTATAAAAATATCTTGACAACTAAAAATTTGCTATGTGTCAGTCTAACCCTCAACGCCGACTTGAACGGTCCTACGACGGCAACTTCGATGCTGATGATTAACCTCTACGTCAAATTTTGAAAAACATATATGAATGCTTTTTTTCAGATGTGGATTGGGTAACATTTAACATTACTTTTTTCTTTTTAAAATCCTCAGAATTATGTATATAAATTTATATATAAAATTATATACAGATTAAATAACCAAATTTTTAAAAAACAATATAAAGTTTAAATAAAGTTAATATAAAGTTCGGCTGATGCTGTTTTTAAATTATTTATAAACTTTAGCTGAACTTTAGCACAATCATGAATGAAGTTCAGGATTGTGCCATTGGATAAATTTATATAAACTTTATATGAACCTGAACATCATATCAACTTCATATGAATTTATTTATTTTTACGCGGGGTTACTTGTAACGATTCTGCGTATTTCTGTATTCTATATCGATTGATGAGATATATACCATATTATGTACAAGGACGTTTGTGTGAATAAATTTGATATTTAATTATTTTTAATTCGAGCAATGGAAATACACTTTATAATATTATATCAATATGTGCTATTGAAAATTACAGGAGTGTCGTATAGTATTTATTTTTACTTAATCAATAAATTAAAGTATGCTAAGATGAAAAAAAAACAATTTAATTATTAAGGTTCATACGCGTGGAATCAATCATAAAAGGAGAAAAGAAAACTAATAAAATAATTGAGTAGGTGTTTGAAAGAAAAAATCAGAAATCGCCGAAGGTAATGCTCGAACCTCATTCGATAATATTATTCCCGTGGCGAGGTAGAGTCGTTCTATAATTCTCTACCATCTCTACGTCCCAGTGCGACAAGAAATCCGTGAGACCGTTCCATCTTGATTAGAGTAAATCCGTAGTATGATAAGCGAATGTCCGCATTACGCGGAGGCGCGAGCGAGCTGCACAGCTGCACCTACCGCCTAGCGTTATATGGCGCAATTTTCTCGAGCCATACCGGCGGTTAACTCAGCTCTCTCGGAGCTTCTAGATTCGACGTGTCTCCTGATAATGGTGGCTGCTTGATCCCTACCCGGATTAGGCCGCACCTTCCTTCCTCGTATATACCGTCTTTGGGACGATCGTACGCCAGAGCCAGGTTGATATAAACTTGCTGAGAACGAAAATCGGGCTACTGTCGAGTGTCGCGGCTACCGTGACGAGGGTCGCCTACTACCATCGGGTGTGTATACGCAACGCTCCTGTTCCCGAATTCAGCCAATTTCTCGTCGAACGGGGATGACCGCGGGATTCCTAGAAGGGATTCTCACCATAGAAAAATATTTTTTACCCCTCTTACTGTAGAGTCGTCTTTAAACTAAATTATCCGCTATAGAGAAATACATTATGAACCTGTACATTTGTTTTATAGAATCGCTGATATATCGACTGTGCAATTAAATAGATCGTAAAAAAGTGATTGAAATTATAAAATACTTTAACCAGATTTTAAGTATACTCAATGTTTTTATGCAACGCTCAATTGTAATAAAAAATATTTCAAATAGTAGTACTTTATTGCAGTTTATCTATTTGTTTTCGTGTTCTGAGATTTTGAAAGATTTGCAAAGAATTATATTAGTTTCGTGGTCAAAATAAATTAAACTTTACAGTGATATGTATTCAAAATATTTATAATAACATCTAACTGATAATCAACGGGTGAATGTAACATGAGGTTAAAGGTGTACAGCACCACTAAAATGGAGCGAATGCACATATACTTAAAGTCAGAGAGGCAGGTACATTAGACATATCGCTTTTACAAGGAGAGTATAAGAGGCTCGGGAAAGTATGAGAGAGATAGAAAGGGTGAGGGAAGGGTGGACGGCAAAAGAACGAAAGGGAGGAGGGAAGAAGATAGCGAGATAGAGGAAAGAGGACACGAAGGAAACCAAGTGCAGTGAGGAGGGTCCGATCGTGTTTCCTGACCGTGGCATTTCCAGATCCCCGGATTATGCCAGCCTGACACGGGACTTTACTATAACGGTCTCAGGCGTGCACATGCACATTTTCGCGTCCAGAGATCCTGACGTACGTGTTCCTGAGATAGTTGAGAGGAGGGGAGGGGGTGGGGCGAGGGTGAGAGAGAGGGAGAGAGAGAGAGAGGACGAGAAGAGGACCGCTACACGGGCATTAAATCCTCAGGAGGATCGGTGCGCTCCACGAGGACGACCGCGGGGAAGATACCCTTGCGCGGATAGCGCTGTTTAAGTAGCTTAAAATAAGTACACCCTCGGTACTCCCGAGAACTAATTACTTTTGCCGTGCGGTTAGCGAAAAACAACGGCTGAAAGAACTCGGCAAAGGGGACGCAAAGCCGCCGCGAAAAGGAAAAGTTAACGAACAAACGGTAGGCGGTATTTCCGCGCCTTGGTACATCGACAGTCGTGAGACTGAAAGATGAAAAGAGAGAGAGAGAGAGAGCGAGAGAGTGTGAGGGGGAGGGAGAAAATGAGACAAGTTTCCGTAGGAAGAAGCTCCCGCTGAGTCGTTAGCGGGAGATGATAAAGTTGCATCAACAAAAAGCGAAATTTTTCGTGGAAGCATTATCGAAGTTTACGCGGTAAGGACCGAACCTTGCTCGGTCGAATGGAAGGACGTTTTATTAGTTTATGATTCTTTAATAACGTTACCTATCTCTCGATATATATTATGTTGTGCTTTCTACTTTACTGTACGTTTTGATTGCATAATCTCCAAGATAAATCGGGGCGGTTATGGCAAGTAGTTCAACCGAAAATTAGACAACTTCACTTAAATTTCAACTTTATCCATAGAAAATACACGATTTCTGTATATTACTAAATTTTAGTACGAAATCCGTATTATGTTCATTGTTCATTATATAAATAACGATTTTTGCATTATTAAAATTAATAGTAAAGTAATTTAAAACTTTTATTATCCTAACTTGGCACAGTTATGAACTTCTTGCTATCATTGAAGATCCATTGAATTCCATTTCAGTAGGAGAAATTTGAACAAGCACGTCAAAAGAGTGTTAATTAATTTTTTGAAATTGGCCTTTCAAAAGAAAATACAAAACTAAAGTGGCAATAACTTAATAATTAAAAATACAACAGTTGTACAAAGTTCAAAATTACTTAGCAGTATGATTTTTATACTATGATAAACTTCTTAATACTGCTTTAAACTTTTAGTTAATCTATTCCTATATTCTTATATGAAATGTATATTTATAATACGTAATAATGAATAGTCGAGATTATTACATTATTTTTAAAAATTATCAATAGATCGTCAATGAGTAAATTTATCACTATATGTATATAAATATAGTAAAAAATAATATTGAAATTGAAAATAAAATGCAATTTTTTTAAAATGTTTTAATGTTGCTTTCTTATGCTCTAAACTTGATGCTCATTTTGTAATATAAACTTACCAGATCTAAGGGTGTCGTAAAATTTGCTATACTGAATATCAAAATTTAGTAATGGTTTAAACAAAATATTTTGTTTATTTTATTAATATTCAGGATTAACAAATTTTTAATTTAAATTTAAATTTAATAAACCTTATGTTATTCTTACTACACTTTTTAATTACTGAATAATAATTTTTATTTAGTGTATATCTAGCATAAATTGTTTTTCTAAAATTACAACTGGTCTAACAAGTATGTCTGTTGATTAGGCGGAGAAGCTATTAATATTTAGAAATTTTTTCTCTATGTATGAAATTGCAGTTTCAACTTCTGTAAATATGTCAGAATTTATTGTTTATGAATATAAATTGTTATAAGAACGTTAATTATTTTAATATTTTTTAATTTTAAATAAATGGTTGAAGAGAATTTATCATATAGTTAATAAACTGTAATTTATGAAAGAAATAAAATCATTATCAATTATTTAACATAAATTAATATAAAAATAAAAATACTATTATTACAATATTTCATAAGGTTATCCAGATCGATCGCAGAAGTTGTTCCACACACGCAATACTGTATCATGCAAACACCGAAAAATAACACCGAGAGATGCAAGTAAAGAAAGTCTGCGTATAATCTGAAGATAGCTAGTTAAGCTTCTATATGCTAAATCAACGAGCGCTCGATAGTTCTACTGTTCTCGACGCGTCTCTTTGTTTCCATCACTATTCTCCGTTACTTTAGACTTGCTTTTCCGAGTTTCCCGTTCGTTACTTCCCCGTAGAGGTAGGAAACACATCGAGTCTCGGTACTGATTTCGCAGATCTCTTCCTCGGGACAGTCTCTCACGCGTATTACTTAGTTTTTTTTGTCTACATAGCTACAATAGGTCTTATTGTATTCCGATCTTTGCAACTTTATAAGCACAGCTTAACATGTTATTGTTTTGCAGCTTGATAAAGTTAAATTTCATTTAGTCTTTAAATACCTGTATCTGTAAATTGTTACACTTTTAAATAGTAATTTGTTGTTATTCCCACAAAGTTATGTAATTGCACAGCAGTGAATATTACGGTATTCACTTTCATTACATACATCACATAATTCAGAAAATCACTTTTAATGTATTTAAGGTATTTTTATTATGTCCGGTGTAAACTTTGAGTTATACTACTTAAATTGTATTATAGTTGGTCCCACAACTCTTGAGCTGCAAAACTTTATGATTTAATTTAAAAATAACTAATTCAAATTATTTAACCCTGTTACATCTTTGTGACAATTTAATTTTGCACTGAACATCCTAGTCATTATGCAATTAGACAGGAAATTTTACATGCATTGTTATAATAAATTAGCTAAAATATTTTTAATTTGAATACCGCGTGTTCATAAACTACGTTAATTATAAACTTTATTATAGACTTTATTCGAAATTTTCCCAGTTATACTGCATAAATAATTACTTTGACCTAGTTTAGAGAGATATAAAAAAATAAACAAGTTACAAATTAAGTCGCAGGATTTCTATAAAATATATCAAAAGCGCATTGAAATTTTTTCATATTCTTTGATATAGATAGAAAAAAGCGTAAGAATGCAGTTCCACATATAGAGTAAGTGATACCCGAATGATGGCACGTTGTATCCTTCCATTCTATTCAGGTCGAAAGATGCCATCTGTTGCGATGAGAGAAGAACGTGTACACGCTCGACTATTTCATGAATGTGCGAGTTCACTTCTCTCTCTCTCTCTCTCTCTCTCTCTCTCTCTCTCTCTTTCTATCTCTCGCCCTCTCACCCTCTCTTTCCAGTTCTATCTCTTTCTGTCCCTCCCGAATGTATCACGTTGACTGAATCTACTACGCCAAAACGCCAGCAGCGCCAGCTTTCGGGGGCTGTTACACACACGTGCACACATACTGGAGACAAAATTACCAGTACCACAAACTCAGGCAGGGAAGCAGAGGCGCGCGACGCATTCTAACACGTTCCAACGCATCACCTGCTTCTATACCGACAAAGAGAGATGAAAAGACGCTTCATATATATAGAGATGAGAGAGACTACACTGCAATATCGTTTTGAATTCCCGCGCACTGTTTGGTATTTTTTATTTCTATATATAAATGCTTGGATATCTACAATAATACATTGCCCAATAATTTTATATGAAAGGAAGCTTGTAAAGTATTTCACATTTTTTCCACGTTTTAAAATCAGTTCAAATATATTCTAATTAAAATAATATCATGAACTTGCTGTAAAGAGTTGGTATCTGGTATGGTTCAAATATTACATCAAGTGTGTTTATTATACAAATTAATAAATCAAGAGATCCGATATTCGTACAGTGTCCAAAAAATTATATCTAGTGACAACAAAATATTTTAGTATTTTTTATAATCATATTTCATATAAAGTAAAGTATACATGAATCTATAACATCAAATACTTTATAGATAATTTAATAACAAAATGTAATTATTAACACATCAATTAAAGATATAAATTACTTTATTAACTTTTACCAGAATCAAATTTCGTTTGCATTAATTTCTATAAGATTGCATAAATTAAACTAGGAAAACTTTATTAGATTTTTTATGTATAGCCTAACAATACCTATAACGTCTTATTGTCATTAAAAATAAGATATTAACTGTCTAATAAAACTTTGTAGTTGATAGTTTCCGTTATTGCATAAATTACATGGTGGAGGATAATTTATAGATTAAACAATCCGATCGAAATTCATACATATTTATGCATGAATTCATATTTCTCGCAAATTACTTTATCTTTTCGTACGAAACTTTATGTTTACAAAGTTTAGATCAACATACCGCGTTAAATTCACATTTTAAGTATTTACGCGCTTTGTATTAATGTACTCAATTATTGAAAAACTAACTGTATTAATTCTTATTTGCTTAGTGGTGTGCTGCTGTCATTTGATTCGATATCGTATATTTAGTAAAAAAACGTTTTTAAGTAAAAAATTGTATATATTTTATCCATTTTTCTTTAAAATATAACCAGAACAACATCAAGAATAATAGTTTAGGTATTTAAAAACGCCAAAATACTATTAAAAATTTATTTTCCAAGAAAGCAGATAACTGTCAATTATAAAAGTTTTTAACAAAGACGAAATTAACAAGTAATCCTTTATTTATATTAATAAATATTACAATAATTAAAAATGAATTAATCAAAAATAATTACTATATAAATCTTTCACCTACTTCTTTATTATAGGTTTACAACAATAAACGAGACATAGGTTATCTAGGATATTCATTAGGTGTTACAGTTTTGATTCAATTACTCTTTGTTCTTTGTGGGGATAGTTAAATTTCCGTCTGCATTGAGTTTTCTCTTGCGTTCTCGTTCCCCACTCCCTACCCTATTTCACTTTCTTTGTCAGAGTTTTAATTGAAATGAATATTACGTTTTACGAGCGAACGCTTCTCTTACTTACTTCTATTGTTTGGAATTTCTTGTATCAATTAATGTGATCAATGAATTACAGTAATGAAGTTCAAAATACTTTTTAGGAGTTTTGCTTTTGAAGCAAAATTTACATTCTATTTAGACCAGTGCGATATTCAATATTGAATTTGGAAAAATGACGTACTTCATAAAAATAAATATTAAATGTATATAGTGGGATTATTATGCACGTTTAAAATACTACTAGGTAGTAAACTTTCTAATAGATAGTTTGATATGAAATAATTTTCGGGCCACCTCCTTCATATTTAATAAAATGAGCATA
This sequence comes from Theocolax elegans, assembly GCA_026168455.1. Classification (NCBI taxonomy): domain Eukaryota; kingdom Metazoa; phylum Arthropoda; class Insecta; order Hymenoptera; family Cerocephalidae; genus Theocolax; species Theocolax elegans. Next base: position 30,601,785 of record CM047426.1, read on the forward strand.
ATCTCAAAAATTTACAATTATTTTTTCAACTTGCCATGTGCACCTATACAGTGTTTATCCGAATTAGATTAAAAATAGCTTAAAACAGGATAAAATTTAGATTTTACGGTCTGATAAGCAGCTGAATATACACAGTTTCCAACAAAATGGGTTTTAGGAAAGCCAAAAATGAATAGATGATTCCCTACTCCATTAAAACAGTGCATGAATTACTTATTGAATGAAGTATGATATAACGTACGCTGAACAAATGAATATTTGACTGTAATTTAAAAATCTGGAAATATATTTAGATAATTGAATCAGGTGCAGCATAGCCATGTTTTTACACTCACATAATTAGCTCTCGTTAATGAACCAATTATTCGAGGCAGGAGGAACACGTACGAGCGTGTGTAAGCGTCTTTGAAATAAATACGCGCGAGCTGCAGACTCCGGGTGTATCGATTCGCGGGTTCCGAAGCGCATGTATGCGAATGCGAACACACACGTTGAAACACGTACGCACTGACGCACAAGCAGTCGCGTAGAGATAGAAGCGACTAGACGTCAGCGTTCGCTCAATGCAAATTGCTTAAACAGAGAGGCAACAGGGCGTCGTCGTATACGGGCTCGAGGATTCGCTGGCGCGCGTGCGTTTGTCAATGTCACCAGGCGGGAACGCGCGCATTTACAGTACGCGGCTCGGCTGGCCTTCCCGTCTATGTGTACATCTACGTCTACGACCGTTAATAAACTTTCGAATAGTTGCCGGCACTCTGCCAAAGCGATATCGCGTTCTCGTTCTCGTTCTCGTGTCGAATCATTTTCCCATAGACGCGCGGCTTACTCGTATATACGAGGATTTAGGTTTACGCGCGAGGCGCTCAACGCCGACCGACGGGGAACCATTCCAACCAAATTAACACACTCGCGATCAACAGGAATACCGATATTTTTTACATTTAAGGAAGTATTTGTGTTTTAGTTTATCAAACTCATCAATTTGTTTCTTGAAGATTTATACTGTATTAAACATCAAATGTAATGGACAAACATAAATTAAAAGTTGATTGTGTACAAAAAGTAATAATTGATTTTTTGATCATATACTTATATGTTTCTCTATATCGTACTCTTTTAGATTATTTCAAATATAAGTTGTTCTATGACCTGAGTGATTATTATACTCAATTATATTATAATAACATTGTCTCACACATTTAGATTAACTCTATAAAAATAATTCGTAAAGTATGATTTCCAAGTAATTCATAAGAAGATCAGTTGATAATAACTCGCGAGATTTTTTAAAATTTTACATTTACTATAAAGGATAATAATCTATCGCTATTAAACTGATAAAAAACATTCGAATAATCCATGCGGCTTACTCGATGATTTACTTCACTCTGACGTATTAATAAAATTTAGTTTAGCAAATTGATTTTGAGATCTAAAATTGTCAGACGTAGCATAAGTTGTTGTTACTCTAAAAACTCTAGATAATTGACGTAAAGTAATTTATCGAAGATTAATACAACGATTTCTATTTGCTATTAAAAGGAAAATATTGAATTTACGATAAATGATTCTCAGGAAAGAACTTCTTGAATATTTTTACTGCTTGTCAGTTAAAAAGGAATAAAAATATATTCAGAAGAGCGGCGAAAATTTGAAAAGTAAAACTGTAAAAACGGTCGTCTCTAGAAATCTTTGGGGAATACGCGTCAGGTCGGTCCCATGATACTTTTGCACAACGTGAAACATTAGGTGAATGATTTCGCACCTGCCACGGGCAATACGTGTAATTTATATCTGAGGTACAACGATGGTAGAGTTGTATGCCAACGATGACGGGAGGGCGTGAAAATCAATTAATTTTAATTAATGCAATCGATTTGCAAGTACGTGTACCCTCGTGAGCGCGCGTCAACATTCGTCCCCAGGCGTAAACCCACCCACTTAATTCACCGATATTTCGAGAAGGGAGGAAACGGTAGGAAATACGGCTAATAACTAGTCCAAGTGTTTGCTGCTTTTGCGCGCGTACCGTCAGTAAAATTTGCCTTGAGCATTTGTTTAATAAACATTGACCCGATACGCTTAGCATCTTGCCGATACAAACTTGAAACTGATCTGCCTGAAAAATATTTCAATTGTGCCTTACTAATTATAGGACCAATCGCGTGGATCTGTAGATATAGTGAAATAAAAATTAGCGCATTTAGAGATATATTTGAACGTGCGTATTAAATATAGGTATATGTTTACATTAATTATAAAATAGTTGATACTCAAGTTGATTGAATCAAGAGCTAACGAAATTATTAGTTTTGGGAACTCAATTCGACGGGTATATAATTAAATCTATCAACTATATAACAACTCGTGCGGAAACAATAACCATAAAACGTTAGTACTCATGCATAAATGTAATAGCTAATACCGACGATTTCACGTATATCCAGAACTACTAGATCATTTTCAGTCATGTACACACATATAAGCACGGCCGCGCATACACGTTACTCTACCCCTGTGGAAAGTTCGACGGCCTTACTGGCGTCAACAAAATATACACAACAATATTTGAAGCGACTTCAAAACTCTGTATTAATCAGCAGCTTGTTTACAAAATCAAGTCGTAGAATATTTAGTCATTTAAAAAAGTGTTTTCGATCCACGTTTAATAATAATTGATAATACACTACTATAGAATAAATGCAATCATTTGATATAAGGCATAAGCTGTAAAATCTGGTAATAAATGCAAACACTAGACAGAACTCAAATGATTGACCTAGCAAAGGTGAATTCACGCGCGTTGTTGTCGCTCCTTTACAGTAAATAATTGTCCATACGCAATAGGTACGAGAATGGCGAAGCAGGTTTGCAGAGTACCGAAATGACAAACACCCGCAACACCATCCAGCCGCAAGTCAAGGGACGCAAACGCGCATACCAAGGAGAATGTTAATGTCTCTCACCAACGGGTAGTCAATAACAAAATCTGTCGCGTCTCTTTGATAACGGTTGAAATTGACGGTAAAGGTCTTTTATTTTTGTGACCATTTATTCTCGAACCTTCGTTAAACCAGCGAGTTTGTTTGCTTTGGAACGTCGCGTGGGGCGTTTCATTGAGGATGGTATAATAGGATTACATGAAGAATTACTACTGCATCGCCGGAGATGACGATGACGAGCAGCGCTTCTACGACAGGCGAAAGATGGAGGGTGCGCCGTCGTAACTTTAACAGATTTGGGGAGGTAGAGAGAAACTCGACGCGATGACTCAATGGTAATTAATGAACGCGTTCGAGAGGATGATTGAGAATATTGAGAGGTAATTTTATTTTATAAATTACAGGCTTATCGGGGTTTTTATTTTTATTCTGTGGAGAAAAAATTACGGACATATTACGGTGGCATCAACATTTTTTCTTTAAAACATTTTACTGCAATCGTTGACTACATATATATAGTGTTAATTAAACCATCAAAGGAGACTAATAATTTTTTTATAAACATCAAATGAACTGCAGAATAAAATTTATATATGTATCAATATTTAAACATATGACTACTCTCAATGCTTACGTTAATACTAACATATCCTGTACAATCCTACTGAATAGGAAAATTATTCTTTTATAGTGATTCACGATTTTATTTTCGAACAATATATACATCCACACTCGTGTACGTAAAATCATTCCGGTCGGGTTTCTTATCTCACGCGTCTAAAGAGCACAGTTAATGTTTACCGAAAGATGAGAGAACTAAAAAGATAAAAGCTCTTGTTAGTAGACTCGTGGAAGCTCCAACGAAAGAGGGATAAAATCTTGAGATCGAAAAAAAGAAAGCGTCGGAAAGAGAGACAGGGACTGCGGACAACGATAAAATAAAAATAAAGAGACGTAACGGAGCGAGCGAGAAAGCACAAGAAATTGTGTAACATCAGCTCTTCCCTTAACTAAGAGGATATGTAGGAGGTGGAAAAGGCTGTTGGGTCACTTTCACGCAACTTAAAAAGGTCTTCCTATCTCACTCATTCTCTATATCTTAGTCTTGTTTTTGGAAATTGAACGACAAGGGCAGTCCGGGTGTGCACAGGCGTAAAAGTAGGAAAACCACTCCCCAGCGACTAAACATATCCGCGAGACCAACCGAAAAGCTCGAGCAGCTGTACCAAGAATTTTCCAGGGTGAAGTGAAAGCGAGGTGAAAGTGAAGCCGAAAACTTTCGAGTGCTGCGTTGTCTTCTCTTTTATCTTCTTCTCAGGGTGAGTAAAAAAGTTAACTTTTCCTGAATCGTTTTCGGTACAGGTCACGGAAAAAATGATGATGGGAGATATAGGAGGAGGATGACGACAAAGATCTCGTCATTAACGCTGCCCGTGCGAGTGACGCGAGCTTATCTGAGGGAAGTTTGCCCATTCTTTCTCTTACTCGAAGGTGATTCCTTTTTATCGCAAATGGCATCATCTCATTGAAATTTCTCTATGTTGCATCCCTTCGAGGGTCATACTTTTTCATAGATCGATCTTTACTTTCAAATAGATAAAGGACATCAAAATAAAATCAACTTATCTATCAAGAAAATCAAGTCTTACACAGTTTGACTACTTTTAAATCTGTAGATATTTACATAAATTTTTTAAGTTTCATTGGCGATACAACCAATTAAAAATTATACTTTTTTGTATATCTTACGTACGTTTAAAATTTCTTTTGTCACTTTTGAAATACTCAAACAATAAGTATTTGCATTCTACATCATATCTCGAGCGTTGTAATTAATAATCCTATTCATACATTGAGAATTATTAAACTAGTAAGGATGTTATATAATTGCCGTAAATACAATTTTAATATGACGCATTACTTAATATTCTATATATAACAATTAGTAAGCTAAATTTAATGAGATTAGTTTCTAGTTTGATTTTTAAGTATTCGCGTAAAATAGTTTTAAGTACTGGTATTCGAATAAACAGTTTCAAAAACTAATAATCAAGTACTTAATCAAGAACTTTGTCTAACTTAATCCTAAATTACATTCCTTTAGTACAATAGTAAACAATTCAATGGAAACAACTCACATATCGATGGTACTACTCTTTTAAAAGTTGAATGCATAATTACCTGTAACAAAAAGAAAATTATATTTTAAAGAAGCTTTTCGAAAACGCAAATATATAAAATACTTAAATATATTAAATATACTGTTGCAAATCATGTACTCGTTACTTAAACATTGTTCGACATAACTCTTTAAAAATACGCAAGTCCTCGTGGAACATTGTTTTTAGAAGTATCCACTTTTCGATTATTGAATTAATTATTCGTCCTAGAGTAATTAAGCCTTAAGAGTCGTCAAGAAAATAGGGCCGTGCAGTTTGTTATCGGCCATCATCGAGAAATAAGGTGTGAGCAGGCGTCCGTGTCAAGACGGTCGCCGTGACCTCGGAGAGGTTCTCTTACGAGGAGGCTTTGCTGAAATTGGCAATTAACCGGACCGTTTTGTTCTGAAAGGCAACTCTCCAATGTCCCAAGAAAAATCTGTCAGATTTACGAGGAAGCACGAATAAGAAAGAAAGAAAACTGAAGGAAGGGAAAGAAAGAAGAGAGAAAGAGAGACAGTGAGAGGTAATGGCTTGCACTTTGAGGCGGGATTGACAATAATCCGATAGGCCTAGATGTCTGGCCGCGGCACTTAGTGCGATTAAATCCGACGCGCTGACGCTTTGCTTTACCTCCACCTCGTTCCATTTTTATCTTGACTCCTTGTTTCCTTTTCTCTTTCTTTCCTTCCTTCTTTTTTTGTATATTCTCCACAACGATGAGATTCTGAGCCACACCTTACTTCCGTCCCATTATCGCTCTCTTCGTCTTTCACTCGGCTTTTTCGGTATTGATTATCCATATTGTATGTTCACATGCTTTAACAAGACTGTACCTATGCTATCTAACTTCCTTTTGTGCACAAATCTTAAAATAAATCCATCTATAATTCTAACAATAGAAAAAAAAGTCTTTGAATAAGTCAAGACAATTTTTTGCATTAATTATAAGTGTGCTTTGTCAACTGTATTCACCTTAATTTGAGAGAAGGGGGCATTACAACATTATAACTCAAGAGTTCAGCTATTTTCGTTTATATGTTCAGAAAAATCCTAAGCGTAATTATTACATCATACTGTATTCTTTTATAAAATTCGTGAAACATAGTTTCGTACGAAATAATGTTATTAATTTGTACACTTTATAATTAATGATTTACTTTCTTGGTAGAAAGTATATAAGTAAACATCAATTACTAATGAAACAAAAAATATTCAGTATTTTACTATTCTTGTATAAGCTTTTATAAAGTCTTGGGTAAACTAATAAAAAAAAGTATTCAAATTCCGCATAATTAAAAAATTAGTATCAACTACACGAAATTACAAAATTGCATCAATATTTTTAAAAAAGAAGTTGGATACATTATGCAATTGAAGTCTCAAAAAGTCACGAAACTACGATAACTTCGTGAATGGTATACAGATGCAACAAAAACAAAGCTCGGAAAACAAACGAGTGTCACTATTAAATTGAGAAACAGTTTCGAAGAGCAATCGAGCTGTACACAAATGCCGCCCCGAGGAAGAAATTCAAGAGTGACTTCATCGTAGTCTAGAAAAGCCACGTGCTATTCCACGAATCAAATCGGAGTTTATAATAAATTCGGGTGAAGGAGACAGTGAAAGAGAGAGAGAGAGAGAGAGAGAGAGAGAGAGAGAGAGAGGGAAAGTAAAAGCCTCGAGGGCAGAGAGTCTCGCACTCTAAATTAATTGCGCCTCGACGTGCTACAGATGGTGGGGATTACGTCATGAAAAGGGGGTTTGCACGCGCAAACTCTCGAATGCGACTTCCGGACAAACGATCGGCTTTACCTTTGACGTCGACATCCGTCACAGTCGGTTCCGTTCCAGCGTTTCTGGTGACTTTCTAGTGTTCCTCTTCCCGTCCGTTGCATTCGTCCGCGTCACGCGATCTCACCGAAAACGCTCACTTTCATACGCAAAGCTTCAAAATCCAGCAGTTCTTACTTTTTAGATTTTATTTCTTTCTATCTGAAAGATTATGTACTTGCAAAGTTATTCTATGTAAACTACATTTTATATTAACTTTTAACATTCATAAAAATGCTATAAAATTCACGTTATAAAAAATTGAATTGAAAGAGTTTTCAAAGTATAATGTGTATTCTAAAGTACCCGAGTTCATACAATGACGTAAAAAAAAGATATTTTTTTTAATCGAAGAAGGCATCGACAATGACACGTGCAAATATGCGTAATAATATTACTCCTGCACGAGAAACAAAATGTAATTGAACAAACTGTCTGTTTAGCTGCAGATATATTATCGCGCATAAAATGTATCGGATAAGCACATCAGCTAGATATTATTGATATTATCGCAAAACTGATTGGGCAATAACAAGCTCATAACTCTACAATCAGTATTTTACTGCGGAGGGGGAAATACGGTAGCGACGGATAGCAATAGGCGCACCACTTTTCGAGTGTAATGAATAGGAAATTCCAAAACGCTGGCAGACGCGAGGGCTAGTCTCTCTTTTTCTCTTTGCAGAGGGTTATCGTCATTTCCGAATCGATTTCGGTAATTGAATAATCAATCTAACCGAAGAGAAGGGTAGACGCGCACTACTTCCCATCCCTCCGGTGTAATTTCTGTCGATCGAGATTCAATTAAAAATTAATGACCGTCCGACCCTCGGTCGAGGGAGTAAGAGTGAGCTGAGCTTTCGTCGCGTGCTCCAAAACTCTTCTGGAGCCGTCGGTCTCTCGAATGCACGAGAAAGTCCTAGGGTTCTGGCGAGCGAGAGGGGGAGTCTACGTGAACGGGTTTTGCGCATAGTTTTGACGGGAAATGAAGACAGACGAGCCTCGACGGTTACAGGCCCATTAGACTTTTCACGATGAAGCGGAGAGCAAGCCCAGCTACGGCATATTCGTACTACTTAAACTCTTCTCGACGAGGTTCTGCTAGCCAATTTCTCGCGGGCATTAAAAATTTAACGTACACCACTCGAAAACGCAGACATCTGGCCGCGTGCGTTTTAATCATGAGAAACGACTTTTATTCTTTCAGATTCTATATAAAATAACTACCCCTACCCTCGCGTTCTTCATTGTTAAAAATTACTCTTTAATTATTTCAATATAATGTTGCTCATTAATTTATAACCTACACTTCACTTAGGTTACTAACATAAACACTTAATTAATTTCTTAAAAAATATCTATGCCACGTTAAAGATCATTCTTTTTCGGTATTATATATAAATTAATTTTATCACGTATATTAACATGCATTGAATTTTGTACTATTCATCTTAGTCTCGATTTTAGTTATGCAAAATAATAATAAAGCTTAATTAAAACACTTTTTAATAATATTTTTTTACATAAAAATGAACAAGTAAGTACTAATCTAATTTGCATTTTTAAAGGCTTATATATTTGTTGAAAGGTTTCGGTTTGAGAGCTGCCATGCATCAAATAAAGTTTTACAAATTACGAATGATTTATCAAGGTTAACAATACAATAAATATGCTGTTGTAAGAATCAATCTCATTTGCCAAGAAATATTCATATTGTACTACTTTATTTTAAAGGTTTTTGACTTGGATAATATCTGTTTTCAGTAAGTCAATTATAGAGTCAGCGAAGAACTTGGTTGAAAGAAATCAATGAATTGACTAACGCGTGAAGAAGTATATTTAAAATGAACAAAATCATGTCAGATGCACCTCTACACACCATTCATTTGCAGTATACTATATTATTTCATAGATTAATCATTATTAAAATTTAAATAATGTATATGTTATGATATTACGAAATAATTTCTTAATATTTTTGAAAATATGAGTGTGTAAGGTATAATTTGGAATTATTATTTAAACGTTGGTATAAATGTTATATTTAAAAGCAAATCATAAGAAGTACATTTAAATAATAACTTTAGCATTATATAAGCATTATATTCTAGTAATTAAATAAAAAAGCAAATTTTGTAAAATAAAACGATTGATTGTCATTTGATTATTAATTAAATTTAGATCGATCATAGTATTAAAACTTTGCATTAACATTAACCAATATAAAATGATAATAATTCTAACTAAAAATATGAAGTCTAGGTTAAAGGAATAAAATGTAATATAATGTAGTTAAAAGGATTTAATTTGTGCGTTATTTAAAAGATGGTCGTAGAAAACACTAGTACGGTAAGATTAAAGTGTGCGTCAAGAAATAAAATTGTTTTTATTCCAAGCCACTTAGCTAGGAGATCTAAAACAAGCGGATTAAGTCGTTGGCTGGAGGTTCTCGAACCAACGATTAAAACGCGCTTCATTTAACGAGACGCAAAAATAGAGGTCGCGAAATTACCCCTCGAGTCGAAACCGTTGAAACGTCCGAGAGAACGTTCCTCGTTTTTTGTTTCCGTTCTCTGCACCTCTTCCGCCCTCTCTCGCGCGTTGTCGATCCACCGTGGTAATGGAATTTTCAAGATTTCCGCATTCGTGCGGTCAAGCGGTGCGGTTCTCGCGAAAATGCTTTTCAGTGGTACGCCAGTTCGGACCGCGCGTAAAAATATGTAAAGAGCTAGGGTTACCTAGGAGATGGGGGATAATGCTTTTATATATTACTACGTGCAGAGAATTAACTTCGAGTTAACAACGGTACTGCGAGGGTGTGCGCGCGCGCGTGCGTGTGTGTGTGTGTGGATCTGCGTTAGTAGCGAGGGCGCGATCTGCGTTACAGGTACACTGGTACACTATGGTAACATGTGCTTCTAATCTCTCGGTATATCAGCCACGCGGTAATGGCATGGCCCAAACCGAACTGTTCTCCCGGGTGCTAAATCTTCGGTAAAATCTTCCGAGCGCAGGATCGTCCGCGTGTGTATATTATGCAATATTCCTGCACACCCCTTCAGACTCCACGATATTCTCCCCGCTACCGTGAATTTATAAAGCCCCGATAATGTTTATTATCGATGCACGTTGAATTAATCTGCTTTTGCGCTTATAGTTAATCTTCGTTCCCGGGCAACCGGAGCTCGTTTACACGTGCACTCTGGAAAACGAATAGTTTTCGCTACGGTGAAAGATAGTGTGCGGTATGCGCCCTACTATTTCGACGTTTCAATGCGGCTTTGGCAGGCTGTGTGGGTGTCTGATGTTACCCAATTACATGATTATAAATGCCGGTATTCGCCCACCGAGAACGCAGGAGGCAAAACGTAATTGCTACTAATGAATAATGAGTTAAACCCCTTTTAAGAATTAATATTACGCAATTATTTATCTAAATACCTCAAAATTTTGGTTTTATTCATTATTTATATCACTGTTTCGTTTAGTTAAATATTTTACCAGTTTTAACTTTCCAACTGCGATATTTTTGAATTTAGAATTTTATTTTTATTTCATCCTCCGAATTACAATAGTATTTACAGTATTTTAATAATTATTTAAAATTTTTGAAACATGCATATCCAATTATTGTAACGTTTATACCAGAATTACTTAATTTAAATTCTACAATATAATTTATTAATAGAATTATTAATATAAGGTATAAATTAATCAACGCTTTTTCAATTTTCAATTTATACTAAACATGTCGCAAATAAGACACGTCTATAGTCCAAATCATGTGGTTTTATAGAAAATGTCCGTATATGTAAATTTTTACGTATACCGGTATATATTTTAATCTACTGTATCTACATCGCTCGTCTTGAGCATGTGGTTTTCTTTTCAATTTCCGAATTTGAAAAAAAATTTGTTATCGGATCTATAGATTTACTTTTGTTTTATAGCCAATATACAATTATTAAAAAAATTATTTTTGAAATTTTTGAATTTTGCAGAAGATACCTTTTAATTATACGGACTTTGTATAGAGAATAATTAAATTAAAATAATTTAATCTTTCCTCCCGATTGAGTTTTTTAAATTATCTTTTTTAGTTTCCTAGTTAATAAAAAAACCTGATGATAACAATTGTGATTCGCCGTCCATTGTTAATTAACAAAGTTAAAAAAATTATTTTTCAATTTTTTGATGGCAACGTAGGTTTTTATTAATGTAAATAAATAAAAAAACCATTTTTACGTTATGTGCAACGTTTCGCTCGCAAAATACGCCAATCTCTTCAGGCTAAACAAAACAATATTTATTATTAAATTACACAATAATCAAACGAATAATACAAAACTTTAATCAAATCAACAGAATGATAATTTACCTTATTAATCAGAGTTTAATCTCATCGTACTAAATGTATACAATCGTTTTCATCTATTTGTATACAAATCAGTGTCAAACAAGTACGTAATGTAAACACAGGTGACTAATCATAATTAAACCTTTTATTTTTAATTTCTTAGAAGACGGAAATAAGCTTTATTGTAAGAATATATATTGTCTTTCTTATTTATACTTTTAATTACTTTTAATATGCATAATTTCTGAAATAATACTTTTTTATAATTAAATTCCGTATCTAAAATTGTAATATGTTTCCAATCAAATTGATGATTATACTTTAATTGACGCGCTCTAACCACCGAATCATCATTTTTATTATTTTTATGTTCGTTCATTCGAATATTTACTGTTCTTTTTGTTTTACCAATAGGTATATGATGTTGGACAATGTTTACATTTAAATGGATAAACAACGTTATTATTGTCTAGAATCTTTATCCTCTTTTTTCCTAATTAAATAATTGAATTTAAACTTTTCGAAATTAAGGGAATAGTTATAAAATTATATTTTCTGATAGGACATAGAAAGCTTTTAATCTGTTAAAAAATGTTGGTTCATGGTAATAACAATCCCTATAGGTTTTCAGCTAAAAAGAATTGTAATTAATGATTTAATTGAGGATTATATATCCTAAAATAATTAGTAGCCTAAAAAAATTATGAGTATTCTACTTTGCGGGAAAGTATATTTTGGTGTGGAAAAAAATGAAATCAATATAGTATTTAAATTATGTGATGCAAATTTTTACGTTGGATAAATTTATTATTATATTACATGTAGTAGCCATATATTGATTTCAAGCTATATGTTAGTGAATTGGCAGCAGTTTTTTTATTTGATTATAATACTATTTGTAATTTCCTTTCTTTATAGTTTTAATTTTCACGATGAAATCAGCGTTTCATTTCTTGATTTTCGATTCGAAAACTTCGAAACATGGTACAGAGAAAATTAGAACATTCGAAAACTCATATCGATCTTATCAAAATATTCTAATATTCAACAATCGGTAATTTATAAAATTGAGTTTTTAAATAGTCGAGAATTTAGTAACGGTTAAGAGAAGAAATTAATGCTTGCATAATTTTCGATGATGATTCATTCGATTGATTCGTATATCGGCCAAGAGGTCTTGCGTTATAGTTGGAAATAGAGATAAGCATGCAAATCATTGATAAAGACGATGAGGGCTGTAGACCCGCGTAATTAAGTATACCTCTCGCAATTTGCTCGTATCAAATTACAATGGATTAACATATTTTAACTCAGTTTTGCAAATTTAACCTTCTCTCTAAATAGTGTAAAAACCGAAGGTTTTTTCCTAGTGGCAGAGCCCGATGCATTAAACCCTCCCTTAGATTACAAAGCAGTATCCTCTCGGCTGGTAACGACCAAATCGAGATTGCGGTGTATATAAGGTTCGCAAGTGCTGACACTCTTGCAAAGAGCTAAGGGAGAGAAGTTCCTCTGTCCCAACGTCTCTGAACGAGGCAATTCCAACTAGTATCTTCAGACTCTTTGACGACGTATCCCTCTTTCTGAATAACGCGCGGTCAATGGGTTCTCCGCTCTTGGCGATCGTTATCTTACGAAACTCTCGCAAGTGCAAGCTAAATCGACGTCGTGATGCAGATGAAGAGATTCCAAAGTGTATCCAAAAGAAAAAGAGGAAGAGAAGGAAAGACGAATAATTGTTTTCTAATATACATAGCTATTGAATGGATGTTATCTGTGAATATATATCGACATTTTGATTTGTTTACATAAAAAGTAATGCATGCGTTGAGAAAGAAATCAATATCGAAATTTTAATTAATACAATCAACGATAAATCAGGTTATAAGAAGGTAATTTAAATTTTCATTATTAGGCGAATAATCCTATATAAATCATGTTCATGAATTATACATTATCGTGAATTACCATATACATTATCATCGCGGATAATAATGTACAATATCCAATGGCCTGTATGCTTTAAATTCATAAAATTTTCTTGAAAACGAAACACTGCAGTTATAAAGAAAGGTCAAGATTTTCGCGTGCATGGGCATTATGTGGAGCACAAGAGGCATTTATTACTTCTGTAAAATTAGAAGGATCCGTTAAAGAATTACAATTAGAATCTACTATTTTAATTCTTTGAATTATCTTTCTAATTAAATACGTATAAAATGCCACGTTCGCCGACAAATCAACGGACCGACGCAACGGAGCGTAACGCACCCCCTCTTTTTCAAACAAAATGAGCGCGCACACCGAGGTTACCTTTCCACCCACAGTCTCCCTAGTTCGTAGGAACGCCGTTTTTCCTAACGAGAAAAGTGCGCGCCTTGTCATTTGTATGCAATCACCTGACCCACTGACATTCCAAGTGTACTTCGACACTACTTTCCTAATAGGATACATTCTGACTTTACTAAACTCTGATATTATTTAAGAGTCAAAGAAAATGATGAAAACTGAGGAGGTTCATACAATTCTATCTAGTATAAATAATTAAAGTATATATTTTTAATATACAATAGCAGTAGCGAAATGCAAACGTCTAAAGCAGAAGTTATGATTTTAATAATTTTGGTTTACTCGTATTTATACCAATATTTACATCTATCTTTTATATGATATTTAACTATTGGCATACAGTTCAATATTGTAGATAATAGAGACAGATCACAAGTTTAATTTTATTAAAAGTATTCTATTACAATATTATTGATATAAATATGAAACTATGGATGGATTTTATGGATTTCATTACTCATTATTATCGTCATTATAATTGACTGTTATATAGACAGTTTACATATTCAAAATCTTAAGTTTTTAATTGATTAATTTGATCAGCTTTGATTTATATTTAATAAATTTGAGTAATAAAAGAGTTTCATGTCAACACAAATTGAAGAAATTTGTTGCATACTGCCGATAAATGTCTATCGATCATAAAATGTAATAACTAAATTTACAGACTTTTTCAACTTTATTTTATTTTTTCGGTTCAAATGCAAATAAATAATTTTTTTATTTGAAACTATAAAATAATATATAAAGATCGATTTTAAATATTTGTCGAATTAATGATTGTAGTAGTTTCTAAAGGAAAATGTAATAGCCATGCGAGTCCGATAGTGAGGAGAGACCAAGCTCAACTCAATTAGAAACTGACTGTTATATTAGAAAACAGAACGCTGTTAACTAAACTAATTGTATTTACAGCGCAGACCGCTTTTTATAATAATTGTACGTATTTATATCCAAACAAGAATAGTATTCTTGAATGAAGATTGAAAGAGGATGAAAATCCAAGACAAGAAAGATAGTATACAAATATTAAGATAAAAGTGTATATGACAAATGTGAGGAATGTTTCGCTAATCGATAGATAGCGTGATTTTTTGATTATCGCAAATGATGCATTTTCTCAAAGCACATGTTTGGGAAATTGTTCAGCTAAGAAGAGACACGAGAGGCCAATAATACGAATCGAGTCAACAATCTTCCAGCAGAGTGCATCAGTCATGGCAAGATTACTTTACACTCAAATTGTGGACGGTGTACAGATTCAGAATTTCAGTTTCGGAGATTTACTATCGGTTAAAGCATGGCCGAGATGAATCAATAAGACCAAGATGGAGTATAATTTGTAGTATTATATCATGAAAATACTGATAACGAACACGTTTTCTAGTAAAATAATGAAAAATTGAAATGATATGAACCCATCAATGTCGAGACGCTATATGCAAAAATATATTCTCTTTTGAATACAGGCAGTAGATATAATACAATTTCATTGATGGAATTTAAGGATGTTAGTTGTCATGTCCGGTAATTCAAGAGTTATGGTAACCTTATTTATGGAAAGAATTACTTCTCCTTAGCCCTGAATGTGCCGGGCGATTCAATACAAGTAAAAACACACACTTGGTCAAGCTATCCTTAACGAAGAAAGCTAACGACAATCATTGATCAGTTTACTCTTGCAACTGCTTGCTAGAACAAACTGTTCTGTGAATAGGTAGCGAGTTTATTGGAACACTCAGTTAGAAATAGCGAAAAATTTTCATTCAACGTATCATTAACATGTATCAGCTGACCGTTCATAAGCTAAATGAAATTTACCATGTATATTATTGAAAACTTTTGTAATTCTTTAAATTATCATTACTTTTTACAAACTTACAGGTCAATTACAAGCTATAAACCATTGGAAATATATTGCTTCAAGCTTATTTTTAAAATATTAAATAAAGAAATAAATCGTGTCGAATAAGTAAAATTTTTTTTAAGATCAATGTTGATTATAATTTATGAGTTTTTGGTCTTGAGTTTAACGAGATGTCGGATCCTAGTTACAGGGATCTACACCTTTTAACATAAGAAACATGTTGGAAATATCGATTTAAAATAAAAATTAGAATTAAATTACGGATCTAAAAATCTGAAAAAATTTTAATATACTGTACAAAATTTATTCTTTTGTTTATAAAAAAATATGAAACATGACCATTTTCTGAGTCCGACATCCCCTTTAATTCTGATTTTTGAGTTGAAAATTCATGCTTTTTCGATCAATTATTATCGACCTGAAATTGTTTATTCAATTATTATTAACAAATTTTTTTTTCTAAAAAAATCAAAACATCATGTCCTCATTTTTTATTAAAACTACTCATATGAATTTTTTCAGATTTTTAATTCGATATTTCCAACATGATTCTTATGTTAAAAGGTGTAGATCCCTGTAATTTAGGTCCGACATCCCGTTAAGACTATTAATCTAGAAGGTTAAATTTTAAATTATTTTCCATTATAATACTTACATAATCATTACTTATATTATCATTACTTATATAAAAAATTATTTATAGATTTGTTATACTTAAGATTTTTAACTAGTCTGTCAAATACGTCGATTAATTAAATAAGGCAAGATAATCAGTAAAAACAAATAACAGACAAAAATAATAGGTCAATTTACGCATAGTTCCTAATAGGTTTAAGTTTGAAACTGGATCAACATAATATTTATCAAACACTTTTAGTAATGTAGTTAATGTAAAATGACACAGTAGAGTTGGTAGTTAATAAGTGAGAAAAAAAAATGAGGAAGAAGAAAGAAGTGGCATACTATAGCTAAGATTATCGATCAAATTAGCGATACGCTAACGATTTCTCGTTGGAGCATCGGTCGCGTCGGGTTCTGCGAGGCACATAACCTGTGTGGAAATTGTGTTAGATAACGCGAAAGCTTCGGCGGTCTAGGCCTCGCGGCTATTTAACTCGGGTGTTATGGGGTGCGATGTTATTTTACGATGCCGCGCGCGTATCACTTCCTATTTACGTTTTGCTACACGACGCCAGGGGGCCAAAATTGCACTCACACCAATCCTTACAAGTGCAGAAGGTGTCGGGGACCATATTCCAATTAATATGTGAACATGTGCGTGCGGGCGCGCATCACGGGCTTGTATTTTTTTACATATGCACCACGTACGTGTGCGGCACTGAGTGGATGCTGGATGGAAGTCTGCTTTGAGAATTAGCGTTTGCGATCAACCGACGGACTATATGTATGGGACGAACACGCTCATCGCGGTTCACGCAGTGCCCAGCATTTCGTGCAAATATTGAATGTGTAATACCGGTCGACGGCGTGCTTATATAATTTGTCGAATATTTCAGCGATTGCTCTAGAGCGACGTAAATAAACAATTCGTTTGTATATGGATCGAGCAACAATATTAATTTCATTATTTGAATTTCAGACACAATAAATAGATTTACTTTCAGATTAGAAATTATATTGATAATGTTTAATTTATTATGTTGAAATAAGTTATCCATAAGGTAAATAAAACTTAATAATAGCTAAGGAATAATTAAAAGCTTTTCTACCAGTTGGGCTAAATTTTTACTGTTTAATAATTGCGATATACACCTTCCCCAGTAGAAATCGTATTCTATTTAATAAGTAAATAGATTTACTGGTTTAACAGAATGGATCAAAAATGGGCGAAAAATGTGCTTATTTTTGTCCTTCCGGTGAAACGCTTTATATCTCCTATTTCTTAACCATTTGTTGGCGTACAATTCAATATTTGTCCTAGTTTGAGCCATTTCTCAACTTATAAATTCAGATTCGATATAGTTTTGCCTCAAACTCAACATGAAAATAGTTACTATAAAAATATAAAAAAAAAATGCATTTTTATACTACAAGTACTACCGCATTAAACGGTAAATCACACAAGGATAAAATTAAGAAACTAACATAACATTTCATAACTAAATTAACCAGAAGTTTAAGTGTTTATTGCTTCCGTCAAATGCTTAAAAAATGATCCAAAAAGTGTTTCATCGCATGCCATTCGCGTTTTTTACTATCTAGTTCTGAGATACATAGACATTTTTACCGGGGTTGTGACTAAAGTAATTCATTTAATATCAACCATTAATTCGAGTGTACTCAACGTTTTTTTCTGTAATACAATTTTAATAATAATTATCGTACTCTTAGCGAAACAATTAAGCAATTACTGAACATCACGAATTTTCCGTTCTAACAATTTTATTATGTACGTACGTATTTATAATAATGATCGTATTCCTCTTTTCCATCGTATAATATTTTTTTGCCTCGTTCGTATAAAAATGTAAATGTTATAATTATGAAACGTAATTAAATAAAATCAATGAAATAACAAAAGGCTATTCACTCGGTAAGTGACAATGAAATGCAGAGATTAGGATGGGTCCTTGACTGATGAGCGGTGCGTCAGCGTCGTAATTACATGGCCTTCATCCTTTTATCAGACATTGCGCGCTCGCTTTATGAATCCACGCTACTCGCAACCCTCGATATACGTGTAATCCGGCCTCTCGCGCGTGCTATTCCACTACGCGCGAGGAATGCGAGATCGCGTTGGCTAACCCGTTAAATTTGTACGCGCGCTTTACAGGCGAGGGCGCCATTAAGCCGTTCGCATTCGGACTCTCGTTAAAGGAGAAAAAAAAGCACGCCTCAAATCTCATCGTGCTAATTTCATTGTCGCGAGGGAAAACTTAAACCTTTCGTACGAGTTATGTTATTGTCATGTTCTCATTTTACGTACCGATTGAATTACACTTATTTTTCTTTGTTTAATTTCTAGTTACGCTTAGATTTTCAATTGTGTGGTTTAATTTTATAATTGAGGTCTTTAAAACTTGTAGTTGAAGATTATACAGTAATGCTATAGACTATGTACTCGATTACGCATTATGATATGCTTTCAATAAAATATTATTTCAATTATGTGAAAATGATATTTACTTAAAAATAATAACTGCATTATAGTATATAAATATTTATTACGATGATATAGACTAAGAAAGTATTACAGTATTTATAAAATTTTAGCTGAGTTGTTTCAAAATATTTAGATAGTGTCATTTGTGGTCCTACAATTTTGAAACAAATAGTTCATATTTAATCGGAGTGGAACCCCTTATTTTGTTTATCGTTTATCGTTTCCATGTACACGCATTCTCGTACATTTATCCGGCGAGTTAAAGTTCATGAATACATATTGATCGTTAGAAAATGACTGAGAAAACTACAGTATTGGAATAATAATACGTGGTATCTGGGGGTAAATATATAGGTGTATACATAACAATTTCTTCTTATGTGTATATGTATACATGTGAACAAAAGAAGAAATGTGTGTCTGTGTGTGGGTGCGTGTGAGTGTATGGACAGTGCGGCGACGCACGAGTGCTAGAAAGGACTGTTCTCTCTAAAGTTTGGCTAAGCATAAAGTCAAACGGAAACTCCGTTGCCATGTGCATTATAATCCCGTACCTTCTCTACCCCTTCCCTTTTGGTCTGTCCTGCGGAGCTTCTGTTCGTTTTACTCGATTCGAGAAACTTTCCCGCGTATTTGCAGGCTCATCTGGCGGCTGTTTTGCTTATATATGCACATCGGAAAGGAGAAGAGTTAATTGCTTGTGTAGGGTAATCCAATAAGCAGCGTTTGAGGTGTGCGCGAAAAAAATTAAACCGCGAGATTCAACCAAGAAATTTTAATGGCAACCGAAGGCGGGGAAAACCGTAATATCCGCTAAGTTTCATCCTGTGAAGAAACTTTTTTTGTTTTATCGTTCTGTACGGCTGACTTGTACGATTAAGTATGCTTCTCAATTACTTTGTAAAGTTGCATAATGTTCGAGTATTTTCTGTCCCGGATATTCCGATGATTAACTATGGATAAGTAGATGAGACTAAGACTATTTTTCGAGAGGATTCGGAGAAAAAGGAAACGACATTTTTTAGGAACGTCTCCGAACTTTTTTAAATGCTAGCACGTGTATAATCAAAAGTTAAATATTAATCTTTTTCCATAGATAGATCTTTCAAATAGTTTATACCTAGTGTAGTTATTTTATATATAATATTAATAATTTTTATATTCTTTTACTAACAAATATTATTGCACTTAACTTGGTAAACTTATTTGCTGACTGATTTGTGTATGTACACGTAATTTAATAAAATATATCATTATAAAAACTATATGTTTTATTAGCTTCCATACGCTAAAGTATCCATATGTTGGAGGTAGCAAATTTCGTTGTATTGGAAATACTCAGGAACTTTAAAATTACATATCTTATATCCAAAATAAAATTGCAAATGAATGAAAATATATTAGTTTTAAAAGACCCCGGGTAAAATTAATAATCGGTATAGATCAAAATTTTAAGAGATCGCAAAACCTGTAAGAGGAAAAGGAATGTCGGTCTAACTTCCGTAGCCTTTCGTTGGCTCCTTTCGTAATTACTCGGCTAGACTATAAGCTAACGTCGTCGTCGTGAAAGGTCGAGGGGTCGATTCACTTCATTAGGGTAGATCCATGACAATTAGGAGAGAATCACCCCTTGGGAACGCAGTACGCCGAAGGAGAGCCAGCCTTTCGATACGACGTTGTCTTCGTACCCACCATTCGTTACAACCAGCTGTACTCCAATGCGTAAAGGATCGCAGTTTTTGATCATCGTATTTTTATTTTGTTGGGTTAAGGACGAAGAGTAACCTCTGCTTCGATTGACAGGTATACCTACTTGCTGTAAAGTTTATAACTATTGAGATAACAGCAAACTATTGTATCGATCGAATTGAGAGGGACATGGGTACCCGAGAATCTTCATTAGGGAACGTTCATTGTAGTCTTAAAATGGGGCTTTTATCTTGCACGACATAATTGAGAGTGGGAATAAATTGCCGGAGGACCCGCGCCGTGTTCTTTGTTCATTAGCGGTTTAAAAATTGTAGTAGGAATATTATAAAGCAAATTATTATTGTGAAATTAAACCTCTGCAATGAATCATTAAATATTGATTTATGTCTAAAATATAAAATATCGGTCTCTCCGAACTAAATGCTTTATTTTAGAATAAAGCAGGCCCATTGTACTCTTTGTCCACTATGGTTGGTGGAATGTCCCAGAGCACGACCTTTTAAAAAAAACTTTATTCTAAAGTAAAGCATTTAGTTTGGAGAGACCGATATTATATATTATACACATATGCATACATATCACCGAACGATAAATTCATTTTTATTTTAAATCAAATATTAATGTTGTATTTAAAGTATTTATTTAATTACCCCGGTATAGAATTTCCGATTTTGACTGGTTAGTTAACTCGAGTTGACTACTACTAATTAAACAATCTATTGGATAATATTTAAAAACTTTTCAAGTATTACGGAAGATTCAGTAAAATTAATTTTTGAGACGTATCGTGACTAGTTACAGTTCTTGAATCCCATAATTACATGTGTTAAAATACATATAATTTAATAATCACGGACAATTTAATGGAAACAAATGTTTTCGGTTACACTGCGCATTAGGATACGTAGTATAGGTACTCGAACGAAAGTAGTCTCTACGCGTACAAACAGAAGATCCCCGAGTCTCATTTTCGCCGTTTTTTACATAATTAATTGACATTCATCAAAAATATTTTAATTTTTAATAATGTTATATGCCCGGAAATATATAAAATAAGATCGAGTTCTTAAAAATGAAGGGACACGTAACCTCTATAGAATCATTAAGCAGTTATAGTTATAAATATATATCTCTCCATATTATATAGTAGTAAAAAATAAGGCTCATTTACTCATGCCTGTACCCTTACTATCCCTCCTCTAACCCTCCTCCATCCCTCCTCAAAAAAGGTAAAAAATGTTTCAAATATTACGTTTTTTCGTCAATTATAATTGTTTTGTAATTCTTCCTTGACCCTCCTCAGCCCTCTATTTACCCTCCTCAAGTATTCTCCTCTGTACTCCCTCCATCCCTCCTCTATATATTTTACTCGTTATTTATACGTTTTACGCTTTCTTTTATCCCTTCTCTAACCCTCCTCCATCCCTCTTCCATCCTTCCTGAAAACCACACTGAGAAGGGAGAGGAGGGTAGGAGTTCCTCTTCTTACCCTCCTCAGGAGATATCATTTTATTATCACGCGACATACATTTTAACTAAAAATTAATTGTAGTTAAAATTAAGTGTACAATAATTAAAGCATCACGAATCAAGTTATTACCTTTCCTATTGTTGTTGTTATTAACTATTGCTTTTAATCATATTATTTTTTTAGTTAAAAAACCATGAAATTCAAAATATAACACAAAATGTTTAACAATTATAACAAACTTATTAAGAGTTTTATTAGAACGAAGACAAATTTCTTATAAATTTATCTTTTTTATATATAAATTCCAAATATTTTGTCTTCTTATATATTCCTTTCGTCTGTTGTTTCATCCTTTTTAAATCATACATGGCTATTATATGATATATGTTTATAGATTTGTTCATATTGTTACGTTACATCATTAAATGTAACATAAAAATAAAAGTATAAATTAAAAAACGCAAACGAAGCAATGCCGCTGTGGGCGCTCTCCGACGTCCGCGCGCGCGACCAAGACTCGACTCAAAGCAGCTCCGCCGCGGGCGTTCTCCGACGTCCGCGCTCGCCCAACTATACTCGCGGTATTCGCCGCCGCGGCCGCTTCCAACGTCCGCGCTCCTTTAACAAGTTAACTCGCGTATCCACGCGCGTTCATTATTCCACTCGCAGTCAAAGGATCCACACCAACGACAGCCCAGCAGTGAACCTTCTCCGATCGGTGTTTTAAGCCGCAACACATCAGCCCAGCAGTGACTCTTCTTCGACCGGTAATTTAAGCCGCAACACATCAGCCCAGCAGTGACTTTCTTCGATCGGCAATTTAAGCCGCAACGCCAATCAAGGGAGAGCCTTCTGGTCACCCGGGTGTCAACGGCCGTCGCGGAGATCACGGGGAGCCTTCAGTTTACCTGGGTTTCGGCGGTCATCCACGAACCTTACCACGTGAGCATCAACCACCCTGAGGACCAAGTTCTCCTGGAGATTCGGGCGTATCGAGCTAAGGGCTCGCAACCCTCCCGGTAACGTCGCGTCTAGTGTGCGGGTTTAGTGCGCGTTCTATCGAGTGCGGGAACTTTCCAATCGTTTCACTTTCTCAATTTCTTTATTTCCTTTCTACGCGTCGGGTCGTGCGATACGCGTCGGGTCGTGCGAAACGCGTCGGTTCGGTGCGATACGCGTCGGTTCGGTAAGATACACGTCGGCTCGGTACGCGTTACGGTCGTCCGTCCATCGCGCGTTACACACCACACACACACACCACGCAAACACATACTAAGCGGGAAACGACGGTTTCCCCACCGGAGGTGACGACTTCCGGATAAACGACCACACGGTCTACAACTTAAACGACCACACGGTCTACAAACTCGATATCTCTATCTCTCTCTCTCTCACAATTCTTTCGATTCTGCTTTCCTATCTCTGTAATTTCAAGGAGTTTTTCTCCCTTCGGGGTTTTCTCCTTAGAGCCAATAAATATCACTATTTATCTGGCTCAAATCAAGAGAAAATTTAATTATACCTATCATTCCCATCCTAACACGAAAACATACAAACGCGCGGGGATTGTGTGGCTCTCGACGCTACATTTTGGTGCCTCCTGTGAGGTTTGGACAATTCGATCACATCATACGATCTTCGAAGACTTCCATTCCTCAACGTCGATTCAGCAACGAGAGAGAGGGAGTCATCACAAGCTGAGAGAGAGAGAAATATCCTTAAGCAGGAAGGCGAATCACTTCAACGGCCGTATCGCTTCCGGGAACCATCCGACCGTTACATCTCTTCCAACTAAAAGATAAGTTTCAACGAAGACGTTTTTTGTTCTCGATTGCATATTAAATTCAGTAAAATCACTTTCTTTGGTCAATTCATTAAGTCGATTAAAATCAATTTTTTGGAAATTTAATTTATTTTAGTTTGTTCTTTTAATTAACTTGTAGTAAATTCGTTTTTTCTTGTGTAATAATTAACATTTTATTCAACTAAGGTTCTTGTGTATTAAATTCATTAGTTTATTTGACTCATTTTAGTTTCATTTTACTTTTTATTACATTCATTTGTTTATTAATTTTTGACTCACTTTAGTTTCATAATTAAATTCATTTGATTATTTTTTTGACTCACTTTGATTAAATTCACTTTTTTATTAAATTCATCTTCAACCTTTAAATTAGCGTATTTATGTAGGTCATTAAATTTATGCATATCTGTACTGATTTTTGTATTAATCTAGATATAGTCTATAACATTAATTATGTAATTCTTATTCAATCATTATATTCGATTCCCTTTATAGAACCACTTAATTTCAATTCACCATTCTAATTAATTAACTCGTGTCGATAAATTTAATTTTACACATTAGAATTTGCCTTTAACGTAATTCATTTTATAATTTACTTAATTCAACCCTTCCAAGTACAATTTGCACATTTAATTATTCGATTCATTGCTTTCAATTAAATCTAATTTTACAATCAACCACTTTCAATTAAGATAAATTTTGCACATTTGATTTAACGTAAATTTGGTTCACCTTCCATTCAACCCGTTTTTATCACATTAAATTCAGTTGTTTAGTTATAAAAAAAAAAAAAGGGGGGAAAGAGTATATTACAATTTCGTCAGGGTTTAAAATATATATTAATTATGGCGCAAGAAACCACTAAACGTATAGCGTATATTAATCAAAAACGAACCACCCTCAAGGCGCAACTAACAAACGCGGCGAATGCACTTGACGCCGAAAAATGGGACCGAACCAACGCGCGTTTACGTATTGCTCGAATAAGCAGTGCTTTGAGTAACTACGAAGAGTTACACGACGAATTATCCATTCTCGACCCCCGAAACGAACGAGCAGATGAAATCAGCGGAAATTCAGGATAAATATTATGAAATCGCGGCTAGAATCGAAAACCTAGACGGTATAGAAACTAACAATACTCGCGCTTCCGGAAGGCACATGGGAGAGACAAACGTTACGGAAAGACAACACACGCTTAAACTTCCCGTCGCGCAGCTGCCAAAGTTCGACGGCAATCACGATAAATGGCTTTCCTTTAAAAATATTTTCATGACTATGGTAGATTCCCGCAACGATATAGACTTACTTACTAAATTCATATATTTAAAAAATTGTTTAGAGGGCGAGGCCGCGACCAAAATTGCTATTTTCACCGCGTGTCACGAAAGCTATAAAAACGCTTGGAAATTGTTAACCGAATCTTACGAAAGAAAACGAGCATTAGTTACCAGACATTACGAAGCGATTTTAAATACAAAACCGATAATTAACGCGACTTCGTCGAACTTGACGCAGCTGGTCGACGAGACTAGACAACATATCACGATGCTAGAATCCTTACAAGTTAAAATTGACCCTCACATGATAATATACGTTTTAGAATGCAAACTCCCGATCGAGATTCGTAGGAAATGGGAGGATTCATTATCGTTAGACGAATTACCGGACTTTTCTCAATTCATAAAATTCATCAATGAAACGGCTTATCGGTTGTGTAGGTTTGAAAGGAGATCGACGTCTGCCGCGAGCGAAATGCGCGTAAGGAGAAACAATGATTACGATAACCGACCGCAAAAAATGTTTAAATCCAATGTAACTGCTCGCGCTTTAGTCACTCATAATACAAATGCATGCATCTGTTGTAAACAAAGTCACTTCCTATATAAATGTCCAGAGTTTCACGGATTGTCAGTAAAAGAACGCAAGGAATTCGTTAAAGGGAAGGGTTTATGCCGTAATTGTTTGCGTCAACACGGCGGAGTTTGTAGTTCAACAACTTGTAAAATTTGTCGCGAAAAACATCATACGCTCTTGCACACGTCGATTTCAGATCAAACCGAGACAACATCGAAATTAGTACCCAAATTATGACTCGAACAAAGCGTTCTTAACTCCATTTCTCGCGCACCTCGATCGCAGTTAATGACAAGCGCCGTGATAGTTGTACGAGATAACAGCGGTGGTCAATTAAAGGCACGGGCCCTATTGGACACCTGTGCTACAGCACACTTCATAACCGAGAACTTGACGAAAAAATTAAATCTACCTGTTCGGGAATGCGTGATTCCAATCGGCGCCATCAATGATTTAAATACTTTAACAAAGGGATGCGTAGAAGTAAATTTTAAATCCGTGTACAGCGACTATAATAAAACATTAACCTTCCTAATTGTAACTAAAATAGCTGATTTGATACCAGACGAACCATTCCCACGCGATTCTATTAATATACCTATACATTTAGATCTCGCCGATCCAGAATTTCACATTCCTCGACCAGTCGATTTGCTAATAGGATCAGGAGCGACCATGTCTATGTTAAATGTAGGACAATTCAACTTATCAAGGGACAATACAGATTTGATTATTCAAAAAACTCAGTTAGGATGGGTCTTAGCGGGCGGACTTAATGGGGTTAATTTAAATAAACCTAGAATTTATCAGCTTTCTCAATTAAACGATATTATGAATAAATTTTGGGCAATAGAGGAAGTAGGGCTTACTAATACTAAATCCGTTAATGAGGCGTTATGCGAAACACATTACAATTTAACTACTGTACGAGATAAATCGGGTAGATATATCGTGCGTTTGCCTTTTAAAAACGGGAATCCTAAAATAGGAGAAACACGCGCTCAGGCTTTAAAACGGTTCTTTTCTATACAGCGGAAACTAAAATCAAACGATGCGCTTAGATTAGAATATCACAGGGTTATGCAAGAATATATAGATTTAGGACACATGACGTTAGTAAAACAGGAAATTTTTGAAGGATATTACATGCCACACCACGCAGTTACTAAATTGTCGAGCAACACCACTAAAGTACGCGTAGTTTTTGACGCATCCGCTAAATCAGATATAGGCATCTCGTTAAATGAAACTTTATTAACCGGACCAACGATACAAGACAAACTGTTTGAACATTTATTAAGATTTAGATCCTACACCTACGTTATGACAGCCGACATAGAGAAAATGTACAGGCAGGTTTTAATACATCCAGACGATAGGAAATATCAGCGCGTATTTTGGTATAATAACGAAAAAATTAGCGTATACGAATTAAATACAGTAACTTTCGGTGTATCGTCCGCACCATACTTAGCAATACAGACTATACAAAGACTAGCAGACGACGAAGGCGATAGGTTTCCCCTTGCACGCAAGACACTTAAACGAGACTTATACGTGGACGATTTATTGACAGGCGCGAATGATTTACAAGAAATTTTTAAACTTAGAGACGAAATTATAGAATTATTAAAACTAGGCGGGTTTAATATTAGACAATGGGCGTCCAATCATATTCACACGTTAGATAATATAGAAAACAAAATATTCAACTTAGACTGCGCGATTGAACAAAATGCAATAGTTAAAACGTTAGGAATAGGATGGAACTCAATATGCGACAAATTAACTTACACGGTAAAACCATTAGATTCAACGGAAAGGGTAACTAAGCGCGAGATATTATCGGAGGTAGCAAAAATCTATGATCCTTTAGGTTTATTAGGTCCAATCATTTTAACCGCGAAATCAATTATTCAGAAATGTTGGAATGCTAAACTTGATTGGGACGAAACAATACCGCACGATTTATTTACGATTTGGACTAACTTCAAAAATCAGTTAAATTTAATACACGATATACAAATAGAACGGTCTCTTTTAATAAGAAATTCGATTTACGTTGAATTGCACGGTTTTTGCGACGCTAGTAACATAGGCTATGGAGCATGTATATATATTCGGTCAAGTGATAAAAATCGTAAGACTATCGTGCGGTTGGCATGCGCGAAATCGCGAGTAGCCCCTTTAAAACCAGTTACCACCCCCAGGTTGGAACTTTGCGGCGCTTTAACACTTGCCCGCTTATATAAAGAAACGCGTTCAGTTTTTCAATTTAAGATTGATAAGGTAGTACTTTGGTCCGACTCTACAAT
This sequence comes from Theocolax elegans, assembly GCA_026168455.1. NCBI lineage: Eukaryota > Metazoa > Arthropoda > Insecta > Hymenoptera > Cerocephalidae > Theocolax > Theocolax elegans. Next base: position 30,629,579 of record CM047426.1, read on the forward strand.
AGTATTGCATTGGTTAAAAAAGCAACCGCAACTGTTGAAGACATTTGAAGCCAACAGAGTCGCGGAGATTCAATCCTTGGGGGAAGAGGTGATTTGGAGACATGTCCCGACCCTCGACAACCCGGCTGACGCGCTGTCGCGCGGTCAGTTACCTGACGACTTTGTCTCGAATCAGCAATGGTTCTCCGGTCCTAAGTGGTTAGATGGGTCGCCTTCTAACTGGCCGGTGAGCGCGGTCACGCCAAACATAGAACTCCCCGGATTAAAGCGAAAAATCTGTTTATCCCTTAGGCCCCTTAGATGCGAGATTTTCGAACGATTTTCCTCATATGCGACACTGGTGCATACAATCGCGTATTGTATGCGACTTATCAATAGAAAAATTAAGTATAAGAGTAGAAACATAAGCATTAATGAAAAATTAGAATCCGAGCGAAAAATCTTACAGCTGATACAGAGCGAACAATTTAGCACTGAAATCGAACAAATTAAAACCACCGGTCATGTAAAAGATACGCGATTAGCATCTCTCAATCCTTTCATTGACGAATTCGGGTTAATTAGAGTGGGTGGTCGTTTACGACATTCAATTTTAACGAGCGAACAGAAAAATCCGATACTTTTACCCAAACATCATCACGTAACTGATTTAATTATACGGCAAACTCACTTAAACAATTATCATTCGGGAATTCAAACTACACTATATACTCTTAGGCACCGATTTTGGTTAATCGATGGAAAGAACCAAGTACGCAAGATTGTTCGTCAATGTATCAGTTGTACCCGTCATAACGCGACATCAATACAATTTCCCATGGGTGACCTGCCGAAAGCGAGGGTAACTGCATCAAGTGCATTCGAACATACAGGTGTAGATTATTTCGGACCACTTTTTATTAAGGAAAGGAAATTTCGCAATCGAAACAAAATTAAGGTTTACGGGTGTGTATTTGTTTGTATGGCGACTAAAGCGGTACACATCGAGATCGTGAGCGATTTGACTACCTCGGGTTTCTTAGGAGCATTCAGACGTTTTATATCTAGACGAGCAATTCCTCATCATGTATTTTCAGACAACGGAACAAATTTTATTGGCGCGAATTCAAATTTACAAGAATTATACGCATTATTCAATTCACAAGAATTCAAAGACGATATTAATAAATACGCAATTAGAAAAAATATAATTTGGCATTTTAATCCGCCACTTTCCCCTCATTTCGGAGGTCTCTGGGAAGCGGCGGTGAAATCTTTCAAACATCACTTCAAAAGAGTAATGGTGGTCAAATGCTCACGTTCGAAGAGCTTAATACCTTCGCGATCGAAATAGAAGCAATATTAAATTCACGACCATTATGTGTTCTGTCTAGTGATCCAAATGATCCTCTATCTTTAACGCCCGCACATTTATTGGTGGGAAAACCTCTCACGTTACTACCCGAAGAAAATTATCTCGATGTTCCAGATTCACGATTATCGGTATGGAATTTCATTTCGAAGGCTAGACAGGACTTTTGGAAGAGATGGCAACTCGAATACTTAACTGAAATGCAGAAAAGACAAAAATGGTTCAATCACAACGCTAAAATCGACATCGGATCAATTGTATTGATCATAGACAAACTACAACCCTGTCAACAATGGCATCTGGGAATCATTCAACAACTACATCCCGGAAGCGACGGCATCAACCGCGTAGCTACTGTCAAAACAAATAACGGCGTATACAAACGCAATTTAACTCAACTCTGTCTATTACCAAATCAATTATAAATCGCGCTACGACTTCATGTACGCCTTCCTCACAATCTGTAACACTTATACACACACACCGAAACGCAACTTTAATTATTTTTTCTTATTACGATATCGCATTCTTTTGGGGGCGGGAGTATGTTACGTTACATCATTAAATGTAACATAAAAATAAAAGTATAAATTAAAAAACGCAAACGAAGCAATGCCGCTGTGGGCGCTCTCCGACGTCCGCGCGCGCGACCAAGACTCGACTCAAAGCAGCTCCGCCGCGGGCGTTCTCCGACGTCCGCGCTCGCCCAACTATACTCGCGGTATTCGCCGCCGCGGCCGCTTCCAACGTCCGCGCTCCTTTAACAAGTTAACTCGCGTATCCACGCGCGTTCATTATTCCACTCGCAGTCAAAGGATCCACACCAACGACAGCCCAGCAGTGAACCTTCTCCGATCGGTGTTTTAAGCCGCAACACATCAGCCCAGCAGTGACTCTTCTTCGACCGGTAATTTAAGCCGCAACACATCAGCCCAGCAGTGACTTTCTTCGATCGGCAATTTAAGCCGCAACGCCAATCAAGGGAGAGCCTTCTGGTCACCCGGGTGTCAACGGCCGTCGCGGAGATCACGGGGAGCCTTCAGTTTACCTGGGTTTCGGCGGTCATCCACGAACCTTACCACGTGAGCATCAACCACCCTGAGGACCAAGTTCTCCTGGAGATTCGGGCGTATCGAGCTAAGGGCTCGCAACCCTCCCGGTAACGTCGCGTCTAGTGTGCGGGTTTAGTGCGCGTTCTATCGAGTGCGGGAACTTTCCAATCGTTTCACTTTCTCAATTTCTTTATTTCCTTTCTACGCGTCGGGTCGTGCGATACGCGTCGGGTCGTGCGAAACGCGTCGGTTCGGTGCGATACGCGTCGGTTCGGTAAGATACACGTCGGCTCGGTACGCGTTACGGTCGTCCGTCCATCGCGCGTTACACACCACACACACACACCACGCAAACACATACTAAGCGGGAAACGACGGTTTCCCCACCGGAGGTGACGACTTCCGGATAAACGACCACACGGTCTACAACTTAAACGACCACACGGTCTACAAACTCGATATCTCTATCTCTCTCTCTCTCACAATTCTTTCGATTCTGCTTTCCTATCTCTGTAATTTCAAGGAGTTTTTCTCCCTTCGGGGTTTTCTCCTTAGAGCCAATAAATATCACTATTTATCTGGCTCAAATCAAGAGAAAATTTAATTATACCTATCATTCCCATCCTAACACGAAAACATACAAACGCGCGGGGATTGTGTGGCTCTCGACGCTACACATATTTTGTATTAATTAATTACCTCAATTAAAAAAATTTGGACTAAAAACCCAACGCGCTACGGCAGTACTTATGTGTAGTCTGGAAATCTACCGATATAATTTCTTATTTAGTTCTTAAAATGTAGATTAATATTAAACAGTGTTAAGTAGTTAACTATAACAATATAAAAATAATAATTTAAAAATAGTAATTTGGAATTACTAAAAGAATTTGTAAATGTTATTATCTAGATAATTCAAAGTTACGTTTATTTATAAAACCTTATAATAAATTTTTCATCTTATAAAAGTTAATAAATCTTTAAAACTTTTGTTAAACTATCATTTATTAAATAATGTATAATAAATTTTTTCTAAAAGTAAATAGGGATGGAGAGCGGAGCGGGCAGCACTAGTATATACATATATAACACTTTTTTCACAGCAATGATAAAGCATCTGTTGATAAAGCTTTATTAACTAAAGACTCGTTAGAGAATTTATAATACATTTGACTCTTTTAGGCGACTGCAGTCGATTCAGTCGATTTGCGAAACCCGCAATCTTGTCTACAGCACATGCGTGTCGGATCATGATCCCTTCGGTAATTGGTTTTATACCTAGTAATTATTGAACAGACTAGCCAATCATAGTCAAATTAGGAAAGGACTCGCGACTGACTTTTCAACACTCCTACCAGGGCAATAGTAGTAAAATATTTGTATTCATACATCAGTACGATTTTTTAACAGAATCAATTTATTGGTTGACCATACGTAGACTTATTCTACTTATTCCATACAAACATCTTGAACACAATTACGTAGTACACCAACATATAAATAAATTCATAATAATTAATTAAGTCAAATCGTGTTTTACAAATAATTTTGATGCATGTAAAATAATTAGGGATGAGCGAGCTTTCGAAAATGACAATCTTGAAATAAGTAACGAATTGAGTCGTTAAATTTATGAATAGCTCGAATTATACAAGCCGCTGGATTTGAGTAGCACGTTTTTTTAAATTATTCGGTTAATTATAATGTTATGAAAAGTCGAGTATTTAAATACTACCCCTGACCATAAAGTATAATTTAGAAAAATTAAAATACATTGTAATTAATACTAATAAAAAACAGATGTCGATCAAAATGATGCACAATTTCAATATATTAAAATGGAAGTGCATTAATTTAGTCTTAAATTCGATAAAATTCAGAATTTTAACAGTAATAATTAATTCATTTATTAACATGCACATATAATCGAGAGATATAATAAAATTACCTACGCTTCAGAGGCCCGCGATGGATTTAGACCCGAAGGTTCAGGAGTCGATTTCGGGTCTTTGACGATGATTGTTACATAAACAGTACTGAGTGATTAGATGCATTTAGTAGCGATTTATTTGTCATAGAAATTTATGGTCTACATCTAACAAGACTTCGGAGTATTGCAGCACCGAGCACGTGTCAAAAGTGGGCACACGAATCCTACTGTAATATTAATGATGGTCAAGACGTATTTTGCTAATTTTTGGTTGTACCCAGTTTTACCTGAATAATTTAAAATTATACATTTTAAGATACATTCCGCATAAAAAATATAGAATTGTTTATTATTTCAAAGAAATCAATTTAAAAAAGTACAAAATGTTACCCGGTATTGTATAAAATGCAATGCAGGTGTACCCACTCACTAAAATAATAGCGACATGTACATCGAGTTTATCAGCAACTCGCACATTGGAAGGAGGTGAAGGAGTTGAAACAGGAAGAGAAGGGGAGATCATTAAAGGTCAAACGGCGATCAACGAAATTTGTGGTTACTTAATAGAGAGATCGAGCGTCGGACTTACGCGTAGACTAGCAGACGGAAGCAAAACCATAGTTCGGCTCGTAGGACGCATTCGTGGGCAGAGTTAAATGGAGATAAAGCGAGTGAAAGAGAGAGAGAGAGAGAGAGAGAGAGCGAGAGAGGAGTGGTAGGGAGAGGGATAGGGAGAGAGCGCGAGAGAGAGAGAGGAAGGGACCGAACGGCATAGTTCGGTGGTTAGCGGGAGGCAATACCTAATCGATCATGCATAATTGCGCGTACGCGCGGTAAAGGATCCTGAGCCCGCCGCAAGCGTGTCTGCGACCACTATGGTCACTTTGTCGATGCGAAATCCGAGAGCGATGATGATCGCGATGACGCTACGACGTTCAAAGTGCGTTCGAACAATCCACGAATTAATTGCGCCTAAGGCGCGCCACGCGTAATTATCTCGCTGTGCGTGATTACGATTCACGAGTGGAGCTCGTTGCGAGGGAGGAGAGAGGGTGGAATCCACGATTCCGAGTAATTATTGCTCGTGCGCATTTACATTTTATGCATGCATATACGTCGCTTTTGGTCATGCCGATCGATCGGAGCTTCGATATTTGCCTACGGTAAATACTCGAACGTGTGAAAAAATCATTTCGTTGGTCACCTCTATCAATCCATATAATTTACTTGGCATTTAACAAAAGAGTTTATCATAACGCGACGTGTGCTTTAATAGAGGGAGGGGAAGAGAAAAAGAGGCAGTGAGAGAGAGAGAGAGAGAGAGAGAGAGAGGAAGAATAAACGTTCCACACGACATTGAAGAATCAAAAACTCATAATGTTTGGATTTTATTTGTACTGAAATCTAATTTGTTACTAAAATGATATATTTACTTTAATTATACGCTCATTAATGTCAAACATTTGTTAATTTCTGATCATTGCATATATAATATTTTATTCAGAAAGATTGATTTACTGAGGCAATATTAAGTTAGCGATAATTTAATTAAATTGGCTGCGGATAATTCATGATTGATAACAATTTTGTATCAGAGTATATTATAAATAAAGTCTAAATTTTCTTTTTGAAACATTTGAAACATATTTATATATATGCACACCCTGTTTGGGCGCTCGCTTAACTGTCAAGCAGATACTGCTTGAATCTTGAGACTAAAACGGGTTTCATTTTTTGTGTATGCGATATAAAAACCTTCATAGATATACATGAAATTTTATTTAATTTGAATCTACTTCAATTAAATAATTAATTAGTTAATTTACAATTTAATGTTTATTTGAAAATTAACTTATGTTCAATACTATATGAACCGTTTCATGTATGTTACTCGGAATATTAAACATAATTATAAATAGAACAGAAAAATAATTTATTGCCAAACAATAACCAATCCAAAAAAATTGTGTAAATAAATTTTAATTAAAATTTATAAATATATGCGGTTAAATTTATTACAATTTGTAGTAAATGAAGGGCATTTAATTTATAGTAATACATACAATTTTAATAGTAATATTTTAAATTCGTATTTGCATATTTTGTTTTTTCATATAGCAGATTTTCTAGAACACTTTATTTATATGAAAAATGAATTTGATATCTGATATGACAGCGTTACATTTGTTTTATTGAGGATGGCCAGTATTTATTGGTTAATTTATAATTTATGCATGTGTGTTGTGTGCATGTATTTCAAAGGAATTGAAACGTCGAAAAAAGATATCTTTCTATGTAGATCGTCAACGTACGATACACGGGGTTGTTTCACAGTTGTGTTTATTTAATTCGCAAATAGATATAACTTGAATATATATATATATATATATTTAACGAAGATTTATACTGCGTCGATAGTTACTATGTTGTGAGTTTAATATAGAAAATTCAAGTTTTTCGGCCGAAAATTCGACTTGAAGATCAAAAAGCGAGTCGAATAATTCACGTAAATCAAGCTATTTTTAATAATCAAGTTATTCCAGTCGTTGACCAGTGATTAAATCATCAAAATTTCCGCCTTTTAACATCAACTAAAAATATTTCAATTTAACCCTAGAATTGAAGCATCAGAATTTTTTGTCTTCGAAGTTGTTATCAAATTGAAATAGTAGTTTAAACTGGTCGAGTAGTTCATCCTTTCGAGTAACTCGGTAAATTTTACGAGTTATGATAAATCAAGTACTCAACTCAAACTAGGTGAAAAACTCGATTCACTCAAGTTTTTTGAGTATTCGCACAGCCCAATTTCTGCATTAATTAATATGCTCGATCGAAGTGATACCCCTCTGCAGTAGGCTGTGGGAACTCGTGGGCACCAACCTAGCGCATGCGCAATTACAGTTCTTATAAATATTACTATATTGGATAGTAAGAAGTGAAACACGTGTAGGAAATTTGACTATATTTGATGGTAAAAGTTTTATATTGATCTAGAAGAAAATGCACATCAAAAACACCTTCCAAGAAGGTGTCAAAACCCGCAAGTATTGTTATTCTAATCAAACTCTGAAAATTGTTATCTGATAAATAAATAATTTTAATTCTAACTCCCTTATTTTATCTATTTCTTTGAATTTTAATTAAACATTTTTTTAATATTACAAAAATTACATATAAAAAATTTCTGCAATTGAAAGTACTGAAATCAAACTGAAATCGACAAGTATTTTGAATCGTACCATAAATATATATTTTAAATAAACATTTATATATATATATATATATATATATATATATTACTTAAACTTCGTAAAAAGTTTCTGCAATTGAAAGCACTGAAATCAAACTGTAATCGACAAGTATTTTGAATCATGCAAAAATGTCTACCAATCTGAATACAGATTTTTTTTATTAAAAGTATCTTATACTTTTACTTTTCATTTCTGGCCCTGCCATGTCTTACAGTAATAAATAAATAATATTCTAATGATGTTAATTTGTGCAAAATTAATTTCTGCAAAACTAATAAAATGGACATTTCTTCTTTTTTATTCTTTTAAATAAAATAATACTTGCACCACCGTTGGTTAATAGGTGCTACCTTTTCATATAGGTGTTAATTCTGACTATATTAACCGATGTTACATTTTATGAATCATTACATACATCTTAGCTATTATTTTATTTTAAAATTTAAGGGGCCTAATATATTACGCAAAGCGACTTGTGGCATATTATTAAATAGTGTAAAGACCCACGCGTGGAAACAAGACTGTATAAAATAATTTGTGGTGCAAGTATTATTTTATTTAAAAGAATAAAAAAGAAGAAATGTCCATTTTATTAGTTTTGCAGAAATTAATTTTGCACAAATTAACATCATTAGAATATTATTTATTTATTACTGTAAGACATGGCAGGGCCAGAAATGAAAAGTAAAAGTATAAGATACTTTTAATAAAAAAAATCTGTATTCAGATTGGTAGACATTTTTGCATGATTCAAAATACTTGTCGATTACAGTTTGATTTCAGTGCTTTCAATTGCAGAAACTTTTTACGAAGTTTAAGTAATATATATATATATATATATATATATATATATATAAATGTTTATTTAAAATATATATTTATGGTACGATTCAAAATACTTGTCGATTTCAGTTTGATTTCAGTACTTTCAATTGCAGAAATTTTTTATATGTAATTTTTGTAATATTAAAAAAAATGTTTAATTAAAATTCAAAGAAATAGATAAAATAAGGGAGTTAGAATTAAAATTATTTATTTATCAGATAACAATTTTCAGAGTTTGATTAGAATAACAATACTTGCGGGTTTTGACACCTTCTTGGAAGGTGTTTTTGATTTCAGTACTTTCAATTGCAGAAAACTATTATGGATTATAAGTTACATATAAAAAAGGTTATTATTCTATAAAATTGTTTATCTACTGATGTAAAGCACGGGAAGGATAGGCATTGTTTATTTAAAGAAAATTAAAAAAAAGAAGTTTCCTTTTTATCAGTTTTGTGGAAATTAATTAAAACTTTTTATACAGTTTAAGCAAAATATATAAAAGTTTAATTAAAAAAAATTCAGTGTATGGTATGGTAAAAAATACTTGTCGATTATTCCGCTTTTATTTCAGTACTTTCTGTTGCAGAAACTTTTTGGAGTTTAAGCAAAAAAAATATATAAATATTCAATTAAAATTACTTGTCGATATTTGATTTCAGTACTTTCTATTGCAGAAGCTTTTTATGGAGTTTAAGCAAAATATAAGTAGAAATAGGATGGGAGTAATAATTAAAGATTTTTTTATCAGATAACATTTTTCAAAGTGTGATTGGAAACCATACTTGCAAATGTTTACATTTTCGTAGAAGGTGTTTTTATTAATACATCAGTGTATAATTTTAATAAATTAATAAAAAAGAAAAATAAAATATAATATTTAATTATCATTTTATTTATGCGTTAAAAAATGGTTATTTCTTACAAAACAGTAAAATGAAACATTTCCTAGTTGCATTGTATTTATTTTACAAACAAATTTGTGTATTATGACATATCTAATAATCATTTATTCAAAGAAAAATACAACTACGGTTAACAGTGAATTACGCCACCATACCATATATCCATTAGATAATATGTACAATGTATTTTTTTCTCTTCTTGACAAGTCACAATTAAACTTGCCTAGAATAAAGGATCATCGTTTTATTCCTTAAATATAATTATGTAAATCTAAATATATACTATATAGTTTAGATTACAACTGGACTGGCACATGTAATAGAAAGTTTCTTCTCGAAGCGACTAAAATTTGCCCATTATTATATTATAACACATTTGTGTATGCTATATGTGGGACTGTACATATTTCAGTTTATAGTTAGACTTAAGACAGAACCACAATTATTTACTTATACAAAATTTGTTTCATTAATTAAATCAATGACTCAATTACAGAATTATCCTATGTTGGTACTTTCAATTCTTATATCAATGCAGCTCTCAGTACATATTGTTTTTGAATCATGTATAAGCTGCACTTATACAAATACAAGTAATTAACCAGAGTCAAATGAACAACTCCAGCGAATGAATACCATTAAACAAATAAGAAAAATCCTATGAAATATATATATATTTACATACTAATAATAGTGCACTTTTTAGGTAGCCTCTCGTCACTTAAATTTAAATTTGTTTTGCTGTATCTTCAGAGATTTATGATAATATTTACAAGGTAAAATATTCCTCACAGCAAATTTGCTTTAATTTTACTTTGTACCAATAATTTTTCATTTCAGAGACGTTATTTGCTTAAAATTAATATACTTTAAAAATAACCCTTTCTTATTCAGTGAATTTAATATGATACACTTATAGTTTTAATTAAGCTAAATTTATTTGTAACAAATTAAATTCTATATTATTGGGTTACTATAATAATTAATGACAACAGTACAATTTAATATTATAATTTTAGTACAACACAAGAAATTCTATTTGATTACTTAACTATATATGTTAGTTAGTGTCACTATCAAACATTTTATATGCATGTGAAAGTTACAAAATTATTAAATGCCTTTTACACTTACCAAACAACTGACACATTGATTTTATTTAAATATTAAAAAAGGTATTCAATAAATATATGTAAAGAGAACAGTAACTTATCAACATTCTTTTAAATTATTTAAGTCAGTACATATAACTATTAAGCAATCATTTCACTTAACGTTGGAAAGAATATCATACTACATATGTTATAGTCCATATAATTATTAAATATTATGTACTTGGCAAAGTATCGAACACATATATTGGCTTTATATAGAAAATAAAATGATTATTCAGTAATTTTAATTAGGATAGAGAACGATAAAGCATCCACTTAATTATAATATATTGTCTTTTAAATTATTTTGGTCAATGTGGAAAACATTGAGATATCATGAGGGATTCATTATAAAAATACAAGCATAAGTCCCTTCAAATAATATAAACTTAAAGCAAACACATCAAATTATATAAATAAAATGAATTAATAATATAATAAATATAATTAAAATAATGTAATAATATACATTTATTTTTTGTGCAATTCTTATTAATATTACACTTTAAGATTAAAAAAAGTTATACCATCACTTGCATGGAAATGAAAACATTGTTTTCATGGTTAGAATTTTATCAATGTTTGTCTCTCTCTCTCTCTCTCTCTCTCTCTCTCACTCTCACTCTTTCTCTCGTCGAGATGTCAAAGGTCGACATGCTAGTATAGGATATGGGCGAATATGAAATCTTCACCTTGCAATAGTATCTGCATTGCACTACAATAAAAAATACCGAAACGGAATAATGTGAGGTATTGGAAATAATTACGTAAATAAATAATTTTAATTCATAACTTTTCACACAAAATCAGCCAGATGATTCAGCTGTGACAAAAGTATTCACCTGAAACTAGCTCCCTCTCGTGGCCACGTTTGAACTTCTTCAGCCAATCGTTGGGACCACTGTACGTGTTCTATGACCGGCTAACGCGCAACGCTGTCTTTCTATCTCACACATCTCCCATATCGCTATCTCTTTTTGCTTTCTATAGACATATATATACATAGGGAGACGAAAAAAGGGAAGAAGCAAAAATCGAGAAAAGGAATTCAGCAAGCAATATCTTTGGCATCGATTTTCTTGAATATGCGTGAATGAATTCGGACAAAACTTGTTGTACAGTGAGGGTTAGCAATAAGGAAAGTAATGCGTGGCCAATAGCACAAAATAAATAAGTAATATTGAAGTGGTTAAAAAGTAAAAATCTGGGGGGGCTAGTTAGCTGTATATAATGGCTCTCGCGCCTATACTTGCGTCAGGCGCTATCGCGCCTTTTGATATGGTATTTAAGATTTGATTTTTACAAAATATAAGCGTAAATATTTCGGATATATTATTGAGTGATTTTTTGTCGTCCATGCATATTTAGGAGTAGTTTGGGTTTTTCCTCGATATTGATGAACAACCATATTTATTTATTTGGCGACGTTTCGATGGATATCCACCATCCCCATCAGGCTATACTATTGCGTCAATACATAGGTATAAAAAACATTAACAACATCTCTGATGCGTCGCTCTTTCCCCTATTATGGACACAACAATAGTGGAAAGAGCGACGCATCAGAGATAATTAATGTTTCATATTAATAATCAGAGATGTTAATGTTTTTTATACCTATGTATTGACGAAATAGTATAGCCTGATGAGGATGGAGGGTATCCATCGAAACGTCGCCAAATAAATAAATATGGTTTGTTCATCAATATCGAGGAAAAACCCAAACTACTCCTAAATTTCGGATATATGTTCAAATTTAGATAGTAATATTTACTTCATAGTATGAAATTTTTAAATCACGAAAACAACCTAATAGCCCTTAAAGTGATTTGCGCAATTCAACTACTTTTTTTTATTAAGCTGTATAAATACAACTATTTTAAAATCCTAATGTTTCTAGCACATAATATTGTTAATTCAAAGAACAATCGGCGACTTTAGATTTTGAAGTATGTTTAATAGAATACGATATGCCTGCTTTTAACACTCTGAATAGATAGTCGTATTTATTGAACAGTAATGCATATATAGTAGTGAAAATATTGGTACAATCATCGAGATGATTTGTATAATGCAACTAAACGATTATCAGGGCTTTTCTCTCCTGTCTTATTTATAAGCCTGTTGCAGTAAAAGAACTTCATAAGTATCAGCCTCTTTAAACGAAAAGATTTTATTATTTATATAAGAACTAGATAACTTTATAGATTATCAACAAGATCTTCTGGACAGGAAGAATGACATCTAGAGGTATTACCATAAAGGGAATCCAGTTTGTTCACCGAAAATTGAGTTGCAGTGGAATTGCGAAAGATAGAGTATGATATTCTTTATTGTTTAAATTTAAAGGCTTATATTTATCTAAAAATTTAAATTTTATATTGTTTCACAATAATTGAACAATGCAAACATCTAGCCTTTTTTGTAGCCTGTCTTCATCCCTACATAGATTTTTAATCTCGTTAGTAAGCCAAGGTGTTGATCTTCTAATGAATGCACGGACTACATAAGGACCATGAAGATCGAGGCGTAAAATCAATATCTTATTTAATCTATCTACCACTAATGATGGATCATGAATAGTATTATATTACTTTGATTCAAATCATCTCTAAATAAATCTAAATCACACATACTAAAAATAATAGCATGGTGGTCAACTGAAAGTGTGCCTGCTATTTTAAAAATAGTATATGATTTTCCTTGAATTATCTAATACCAAAGTTGAGAGATGTAGTAGAGCTAGTAGTAATGTACGGCCTACAAAATGGTAGGTAAATATAACGCTCGGTCAGCAAATAGATTATTCAGATGAGGGAAAAAACAAAATTAAGAAAATAAGAAATATTATTTAAATTATCAATAACATCAAATAAGTGTAACGATATCGATCGATCACATAAAAAAAAAGAAGCAAGCATTGCACCTCCTGGTCGTCTATATATACAATAGCAAATAACAATTTCTCGGACAAATTTCTAGAGCGACTAGATATTTCCAGGATTAAATTTACCTGAGCTTTCCGCGGAAATTCGCAATATTAGATCACGATCGTTTCTAAATATTTCATAATCCGAACTAATTGAGAATACATCATTTGGTATAAATGTTATCGAGCAAAGAATCAGTGATCACGAGCAGATCAGGCTTATATTTATCTAAAAATGAAGTGATGAAATTGCACTTAGATCGAATAGAATTAGCATTAATATAATTCGCATTAATATGAACGATATCGAGCTTATAAAGCTTTTGTAGATATTTGACATAGTGCAAATTATATCACGGTAACTTATTAACTACATTACAATTTAAAGTAGACTTCAGTCAAATTAATGATTCGAGATCAGCATCGCTATTAATAATAAGTGGCTCGGAAGTAGCATTTATTCGAACGAATATGCGCTCTTTTCTCACTCATGCTCTCTCGTATTTGTATAATTTTGCGCAAGAACAAGTTTTCTCTAATAAACTATAGGTAAAGTTATTAAGAAATTCATTTACAAAGTGTGTGTGAGAGGGAGAGGGGGAGGGTGGAGGCGGGGTCAGAAGTCACAGAACTAAGTTTCAGCACGTATTATCACCACTCACTAGGTGCCAAATCACACCAACTTTCTCACTGTTACTCAAACTTTCTCTCTCTTTGGGCCTAGTGGCAAATCTAAATGTAATGGAATTTGATGTGGAGTTATGTACGGATTTAAATACATAACAGTAACGATCGCTGCCTACAGGTTGCAATAGGTTTGTAATCGATCAAATATTACTTTTATAGAGGATGATTGTGCAAATAGAATAATTTTAATATCATTTTAGTATGAACTGTTTTTATAGTTATTTTAAGACAACACGCTCGAATTTGTTTAATGGATCACGAAACATCGAAGTTCCAGCATTTCTCGCGCTAATGATGGTAAAAGTCGAGAAATAAAGCAAAGGACAACAGAACAGACGAGACAATTTAAGCTTTCTCGCTTCTGGTTTTCCTTTCTCTCTTTTATTTCCCTTTGTCTTTCTCTTCCTCTCGCGAAAAGTGCAGCTCGGAAATGTTTAATGGGTGACAAGAAGAAAACTGAACGCTTCCGCTGAACGTTAATTGCACCCGAGAGTTGGCCAACCGATGTCGCTTTGCTAAACTGTCAACGGTATAATTTTGAAAACTGCTGAAAATTCAAAGTAGTGGTTTGTAAAAAATGCCCGTTAGCGATCATTTGCAATAATGCAGGGTTGATAAAGAGCGTATTTTTTTTCGTGTATATGACATCAGCACCTAAAAACCCTTCAAGAATATCTAACAATTTACAGTTTCATAAAAAGTATTTTTAATTTAACTCATTTATCATTAGAAATACATTATAAAATTACAGCTTCCACAGTACATTATTACTTTTACAATACCAAGAATATATATATGTGAGTATTACATCAAATGTGCAAGTTAAAATTTTGAAATAACCCAAATTTTAGATACAGGCTAAAAAAATTTTCCAGAATGTGCAAAAAAGTTTTAGGTCAAAAAATTAATATCCATCAAAATTATGCAGGTTGAAAAAATAGTCTTTTTTTCACTTTTTCAATTTTTACCACCTTGGATCTCAAATGCCTCAAAATAGGTTAACTTTTTATGTTACACATTAAATGGGAAAAAGTTTTGAATTGCGGAATAAAATTTTTTACCATTTCACAATTACCTAATTTGAAGTAATATGATTGACTATCGAGAGCTCATTTTGCCACTTTTAAGTTTATCTGTACTACAGTATTAATACACCCCATATTGAACCAGATTATTTTCTGTAAGAAAAGCTTTTCAACAAAATTAATTCAAGATGTGATTTTATTTCAAACCAAAGATTTACAATCTCAAAGAAATGGTAAATATGAGAAATTTATAAAAATAAAAAATTTTAGCATTCGAGTACCTATTTCATACAACTTAATAGTTTTATTCAACAATCATTATTCTGAATAAAATTCTTTTATAATTATTTGAATTGTACTATATTTATTTAATCTCAGCAATAAAACTTTACAAAATTATCATACCATTAATTTATTAATCTTATTAAACATGCATATATAAGTTTAATATTATCAATGAAACTTGATGATTGAGGTTTTATATACCTATTTCACTGAGTAGTGCTTTTTAGTATTCTTGACAGGTAATATTTGTCTTTAATTAGTAATAATTAATAATAATTATCAAAATATTAAAAAGCACTATTTGATAAAAAAGCATAAATCAACAAGTTTCATCGGGTACATGCTGGAAAATACTTTTAGTCTGTATTTAAAATGTGGGCTGTTTTAAAATGTTAACTTGTACGCTTGACATATAATCAGCCATATATATGAAAATCTAGAACGACGTTATTATACGACTTGAAATAGGTAACTGATATGTTGGTATTCATATTAATATAATTATATGATATTTTCCTTCAGCTTATTGTATCAAATGATCATTAATAAAAACGTAATTAATTCCCTTAAACGAAACAAATATTTAACTTGTGCACTGAAGAAAATTTGGTGATTGCAATAAAATATTTTATTAAATTTACTAAATTTTTTGCAATAATAATTATTATTGACAATTGCTATATTATCTGATTATTCATTGACATTTAAGGATTTAAATAAATTTAAATAAACTGAATATTTAAATGATCAAAAATATTCTAATAGTGCAAGATCTTAACTCAACAAAATTAATGAAAAGTATAATTCTGAAAGAGTCCAGGAAAAATAGAATATCAATATTCCATAGTATAAAAAATAATCCGGTATTTTGTGTGAAATTTGCTCGTCTGTTCTTTTCATTTGTTTTTCAATGGTGCTTGCAATCGCGCGCGTATTCGAATACAGAATGAGCGACGTTAATGTTCGAATTTCAATTCATCGTTCGCATTTCGATACAGCAATATTTCATATTCAATGAGGCAATTAACGTTTAGCCGTGGAATCGCATTGAAAGCCTCCCCTCCGAACTAGAAAGGGTGAGTATGCAAGCACGGATTGCAGCAGAGCGCTTTAAGCCTCGTCGAAGCCCACCGCGGATAGCTCGACTATTTCTCTCTGAAATATTAATCGCGGTACAATGGGACACGATGCGCCGACCCCACGCGCTGCCATATCACGTGATGCTATCCCGCGTCCGTCGCTCCACCAGCCGACTTGCATGTGACGTATCGATTCTTATTGAAACATCGCGCACTCCTTTTCTTTCCCTTCTTTTCTTTTCAATTAAACCTTTATCTGTGACATTTCGATTCTTAGATATCTGCTGTTTTCTAAAGTTTTATGCTCAGCTTTACCATTTTATGACGGTCTTTAATCGACTTACATCTATTTGGGTATTATATTTTAAAAAATATTTCCATTTAGAATTGTGTCGGTTCTATATTTTCGTTCTTTATCTTCCAGTACATTTACGTTTGCGTTATTATTTGATTTTATTATACGAATTATATATATACTCGCTTTTATTTATTATTAAATAACAATAATCACTTTATAATACAATTAATTTATATGTACGGTAACTAAGTTAACCAATAATTATTCATTTACTAATTAGTCTTAATTTAAAAAACAAATTTTAAAATTAAGTTATTTAAGATTATTTTTTAAATATCAATATATATATATATGTAAATTATTACAATTTCGTTTAAAATTGACACACAATAAATATATTATATTTTAAGAGTACATGTTAAACCAAATTTTCAAATAGTATTTCTATTATTGTAAAAAACGCTATTTTATAATGAGATACATGTTTTACTTACGTATGGTGTAGTAATAAAAACAGATGAAGTATATGCTTACCTGCAACAGATAAGTAAAATTGGTTTGTTAATAATGGTTGAATTAAATTTCGTTTTTGATTTGCTAAAAACATGTTAGATATATGTTTTGACATCTACGGATTGTATATATACCGTAACATAATTTCTAAACTGTTATATCGAAAACGGTCGCCTTGGACATGTAGTTTTCTTTTTGATTTGTGAATTCGAAAACAGAATTTTTTTTATTTTAATTGTTTATTTTTTATTTACAGTCAATATTCGATTTTTTCAAAAGATTAATTTTGAAAAGTTTTAATGTTGCAGATGATAGATTTTATTCAGACCTAATATAATTTGTAGAGAATAAAAAATTAATTCCTCTCAATTCGGGTTTTCTAAATTATCTCTATTAGGTATTTTTCAAGTTATTAAAGTACTGCTTTTTTCAGTTTGTTATGTAAAATAATGTAACGTAAATTTTTATCATTTTTTTAATCATGTTTTCAAATTATTTTACCAAAAACAATTTTAAAAACATTTTCGTATAAAAATAATATATTACATATAGGAGCAATACATTACTTTTGAGCAAGCTCCGTGCTTGTTGAACTGTCGGTGGGTTTTAAATAACCCTTGATTGAGATTAGTATATATTATGTATTAAATAAAATGGGCTATAAATAAACCTACTTATTCGGTCAACCAAATTTATTATTAAATTAATCCAACAATTTACATATTAACTAACTGTATTGAGATATATTACATTACACAATCGAGTTATTATTTATAGTTTATTTAAAGTACATATAATTTGATGAATTTTACCAAATATTAAGCCCATAGGTCATTGTCACTTCAAATAACTTTTTGTAAATTTCCTGTAAAAGACTATCGATTTTTATAAGTTCAATTTTTCTGTTTTCTTAATCAAAAATTATTTTTATCATTCATTTAAAAAAAATATGCTCCTAAAGATATTTTTTTCTTTTCGATTTTGGTTTACTTGAATTTATAAATAGGAAACAAGTCTATGCACGGAGAAAAATTTCTAGTTAATTTTACCCCGGTGTTCTAGTAAAAGTGGGACGAAGGACACAGCAGGGTAAAAAATACCCAGTTTTCAAATAAATATTACCCTGCTGTTTGGTTAAAATTTATTTGAAAACCGGGTATTTTTTACCCTGCTGTGTTCTTCGTCCCACTTTTACTAGAACACCAGGGTAAAATTTACCAGAAATTTTTCTCCGTGTGGTATTTGTCTATAGTATTCTAATATAATGAGTGTGGTTCATTAATTGGATTGAACAGGATTTCAGCAAAAGAAATGTAGAATTTATTGATAAACTGAAGAAATTTTATATTTTTAACGCTATTTGTATAAAAATTATATGGATTAGAGTTATTATTATAAACTTGTATTTGTGAGTAATTACAACTCATACCCAAATGTTCGTGGTAAAAGGCTAAATTATGCGAGATTACAGTAAGTGATTTCAATAAAAATTGAGAAATTATAATTTGTAGCATCCTAGTACAATAATTTTTATCGAAAAAATATAACTATAAATACTTTTTTTTGTTATGACTTTTCATCAGGAAACGTATTTTTATAATTTACTAACAAAAAGTGTACCAAAAAGTTGCATAACTGAAATAATTACATAATAGTAATAATAATTAGTAGAATAGCATTCATCTGTAGGAAAGGAAACTAAACTTAATTGTCGCGAAACTAGTTTGTTTCCAAATATCTATGTCTAATAGTCATACACATATAAGAATGAGGAAAAACGAGCGCTTGAAGCTGGTAATTGACTTGGAAACTTCGTACTCGCCTCGGCTCGTTCCTCACAGAAATATTTAAATTTCTTCATTCGCTCAAAGAATCGCTAATGCTTGATGGGGATCGCACGGAATATCATTATTTTACTATTTTATTCGAGCACGTTTTTCTTTCATTTCTTCAAGAAGAAGGCAGAGAATAAGAAGACGAAGTAGAAGAAGAAGAAGAAGAAGAAGAAGAAGAAGAAGAAGAAGAAGAAGAAGAAGAAAGTAGCTCAGATGCGAGTTTCCTTGGTCTTTCTTAATCCACGATTTCCATCCCTTTTCCGCTTCTCAAGTCGCTACTACTTGCCACCTTCAACTCGCAGTAGTACCCAGGGAACTTCTCAATCCGTCTTTCTCTCACCTCGTTTCTCCGCTTCTCCCTCCTTATCACTATCTCTTTCTCTCTCTCTCTCTCTCTCTCTCTCTCTCTCTTTCTCTCTTTCTCCTTCCCTCCCTTCCACCCTCCCCCCATTCCTCTCTCCGACCCTTTCACTCTATCTCTCTCTTTCATAGCCAGTGCACTTCTCACCACGGCGAGGTACTCTCGAGAAACCGGGTTATTGTAAGTACCTGCTTCACCATTCACCTTCGTCCTTATACACAAAGGCGAATTGTTGTCATTAATTGAACGCGAGCGAGAGTGTGCGCAGCCGCTGCTGCTCCTATTTATTCTTGTTTCTACTGGTATAGATCGTGTATACCTGCCACAGGGCTAACTGTGTTTTATATGCGTTCCTATATAACTCCCTCTCGAAAGAGCAACTATATCTACCGATATCTCTAATTAATCGTTTTAAAATATTACTTACACTTCCACCAATCTATTTTTCTTTTTTTTATCATTCTCTCTTATTGATTTCTGGGTCTACGCTTCAATAAATTCTTGAGAAACGTTTATAAGAAACAGTTCATAAGAATAATTAAAATTTGTATCAATTTCTAGATAGTATATGTGAAGTAAAATTTGTAATAAAACAAGCAAAAGATAAAATTTTAAATCAATTAATTTAAGATAAATTAATAAGATTATTACTTTTATTTTATATTTTACACTTATAAATTAAATGCACTCATAAAAATATAACTCTAATTACAATTCAAGTCACACAAAATTAAGTTTTTACATTTTTACTTTAGTAGCTTGTTAAGACAATTCAATTTTATTTTCACTCTTACTTCTATTTTTAGCCTAATGATTGCATTCACACAATTTATAATCGGAATAAAATTATACGGCAGTGTCGAGCAATAATGAATCAGCCATTATTGTGAAAACGTCAGACGCATTAACGTAATAATCGGTATTCCATAGAAAAAAAAGGTTGTACGAAATATAAATAGAAAAAGTAAAGCTGAATGAAGGAAGAAAGACACAGTGCAATTGTGTGATAACAAAGAGAACAGTGAATGTGTATAATCGAAGCATATAACGGACTAACGGATTTTTGGACCGATTATTTGCGATTGATTTTCCGACCGAACATTTGGTTGAATCCAGTGGAGGGGACCAAAAGAAACGAGATCGCCGAAAAGCCAATAGCCGATAAAATCCGACGGGCGTGCAACAAATGAGAGAAATAATTGCATAAAACACACGCGTCTTTGCCCGAGACAAAACAATAACGTGGTGATGGTGAGACAGAACCGAGTGATTGAAAGAAAAAGAGGAAACCGAAGGCTTTGGATAAAGTGGGGGACGGGGGAGCGGGGGAGGGGAGGAGCAAAGAGGGTAATCCTTTTTTTGATTTTCGTTGGCGCGTTATATTTCGCCGTGCTCGGCAAATTGCCGGTGAGCGGCGAATCGCCCGCGATGCGTTAATAATGCAATTTAATTTTAATAACAGAGCCGCGACCATCGGGAAGACGAATCGCGGTCGATGAAAAATATTGCACTGACTGAAAAAGCACGTGAACGAAAATTTGAAACCTGCGAAATGAAGAAAATACAATTTTGCATTTTTTGGCCGAATAAGCACGAGCACTTTTTGATTTACTTTTTTTACATTTTTTATCCCTTTTTAACATTCACAGCATTTACATTTGTACGTAAAAATTAAATTCAGCCCGTTTCTTTCATTTTAATTAGTTTTAGAATAACGAAACGAAAAATTGATGAAATACCATAGTTTCGTCTTATTCATAGTGGAGGTTTACCCCTTTTTAACTTATGCGCACTGTTATTAAATATTTTATACGAATGTAGGAGATAATCAGGTTGACGTCCAATCTAGAATATTAGGAAAGGTATATTAAGGGGTGAGAATGAAAGGGTGGTAGGTTAATTAAACATAATTCTCGGAATTAGTGTGGCTAATTAAATGCCATGAATCTCAGTGGTAGGGAATGCTCGAACTTAATTTCCACATTTACTTCACCGAAACGCAATTGTTTACGCGTACCAATTTCTGCTAATTATTTTTGGAATGTGATTTATTATTACCGGTTTAATATTTACACTTGTACAAGCAATGTAAATTTTATGTGGATAAATGCAATTTCAAATACTTTATTATCTTAGCTTTATGTATTTACACTTATTTTTCCTAGGTTTTCAAGTAAATATAATAAATATATATGCGATACAAATTTTTCGCACAAGAATATAATTCAATTGTTGAACAATATATTATTTATGTACTGCAATATACTATATATAATATTTAAACGATTTATGAATATTCAATGATGTATTCGACACCTATACTTCTATATTTTTCTATTAACTTGTAATATAAATTAATGCAACAGGAAATTTAAAAAGGTCGAGTGATAGTTACGTAAATTTTCAGTGATATCAAAACTAATACTAAATGAGAGTTAGTGATTATTAGAATATTTTGCTAAAGTAATTTAGCGTACGTAAAGAGCGTGCGTATAATTAGAAAAAGCATAATAAATTATAAAATAATGAAATCAGGTGAATAGTAAATAAATGTAGGAAACGTGCGGATAGTGAATGTGCGTGCGTAAGTGTAGACATGCCGTAATAAGTGTAACTCTTGTGTATACGTGTGTACGCGTAACCTCGGGCTCGTCCGCATCGATCTTGACTGCTCTCGGATCGTCTGCAGACGATCGTAAACCAGCATTATGAGTTACGAGCTCTTCCTGGATTAATCCTTATCGGTTTCTGTAATTTTATCGCGCAGTGGCTCCCAGATGCGTGCGCGAGCTGCGCTTCCAGAATTATATACCGCGGCGACGGCCAAATGATTCCACCATTGTGCAACGCGACGTCTCCATGTGGGCGACGTTACCGCGCCACTTAATGTCCCAGCGATATCGCTTTTACGAGGGAAATGCGCGAGTAGAATTGCCCGCTACCCGAGAAGATGCGTGCGACCTCCAAACCGTCCTAAGAACGAATGATCCACGATCCTCGAATTACCAGTACCGGCTTTTAACTTTTTTTAACTCTATTTTACTTGGCGTTTTATTGCTCGGTTGAGTTGTGGAAACTGCAGATTGTGGAGCTCTAGCTTTCACCTTATTTTATCGATGTATTTGACTTGAAGTTATTGCACTTCGTAATAATTTCCTAGGTTTCTGCGTTAAATTATTATCATCAACTCAGGTTAAATCTAATATTTGCATTAACGGATGAGTACTTTTTCCCAAATATCGACAGGACGAGGACACTAATTCAATTAAGTGCTAAATTATTCATTTATAAGGAATACATCGCCTATTGTTACCACTTCAAATTCTTTAACTCTTTTTTTGGTAATAAATATTAGTCTATCTATATAATATAATATAATTATACAAAAGATCTAAGTTCGGTCGTACGTCTACTATAAGAACGCCGGAGAAAATCCTTGGCCAAAAATCTCTATTTGTTTTTTAACAAATTGACCTTGCGCAAAACATGTATGCGTAACGCCGTGTTAATTTCTTTTCGATCTTCCAATCTCTGCTCTTTTTTCTTTTAAATAAAAATAAATGCTGATGTTATTCATATTTTCGCGGTTTACTTTATACCTCTTTCCCTTTAATTTACATCTACGAATCAGCCTTTTTGCTTATGTAATGCATTTTTTCCTTTTCCAGCAATTTCTTTGTGTTGCAAAAATGGAGACACTGCCCCGAGATACCTTTCCAAGTACCGTGTATACATAAATGGTAAAACATTTGTATAGGTAAAATTCTTGTACATATTTTTTTATTATTTAGAATCATTAATTTAATTTAAATTTTTAATATTCCTGCTACGCATACCAACCCCCACTTTTTTAATTTTCATGTATAGATGAAAATATAGATTTTAATCGAACAACCCTGTTTACATATACCATCTTAACTATTCCACATGAACCATCTAACAATATTTTGCAATATACTATTAATGGAATTTCAAGCAAATATGAGTAAATTAAAACCCCTAATTTTATTTTATTCGAGTAATAACATAAATGCTATAAGAAATTTGAATGAAATATATGTAAGCAATAGGAATATGTTAAATTTCTATTTGTAACATTGAAAACTTTTCGATATCAAGCAAGAGATATAAAATATCTATTTACTCGTGCACGTTTCACCATCGCAGAAAGAAAGTGCAACGGCGCGTATATACAATTGCCTCCGCTGCGCGGTGTTTCTCTCTCCGCAGTCGGTGGCGGCAATGGCGGCCCAAACTGTAAGTGATAGCTCTGTCTTCATTTCCTTCTAACATGACATGGATGCTTTCTTTTTGGCACTATCCCATTGTCATTTCTTTTCTATTTCTTCTCCTTTTCCCAGTCTTTTGTTTTTTTCACTTTATTCCTATCTATCTTCGATATTTTTCACCCTAAAGTCCGCGACTTACGATCAACTTGTGTCATTGAATTTTTCCGATTTATTTTTTGGTTATTTGTGTCTCTGTCGTCGGTATGATCCTCTTAATCTACATGGGAGTAGGAAAGCGACAAAGCATGTAGATGAAGTAAGTCGACAATACGGAACGGAAACCTTCGTAAACATCGATGCAGCGGTTTCAATCTTGCCCTCGCTCGCTTCTTGCTCTCCTTCTTGCCCCCCTTCCCCCTCCCCCACCTCACCGACCCTTCACTATCTCATCGACACTCGCGTGTCACATACATATGCACGTACGCACACGCGCATACTCCGTTTGGAATTTCCAACAAAACACTGAGCGCAATGAACTAAAAATTCCAGTTTTTCTTATTAATTACAGTTATTTTTATTATCTAAAATTATTGAAATGTAAAGAAGAGCAATCAAAGGCAAATTAACTAACTAAAATTGGTATAAGAAATTAATTTCATTTTTGAGATACTTGCACATTTCACGAAATATTTCTTTGTACACGGGTACGCTCGTAGCCTAAAAGCCATATACGTTTTTAGGTTTACCTGACTCCGTAATTTACTTCGTCGGCAAAACCTGTTTTCAACTTTTTCAAAGAGGTAATACGCGCGTTGATAGAAAACCTACACCATGGCTGTCAGGCTGCAGAAAACGAGGCAGAAAAAGTTGCAAAATCTGCAAGACCGCCTTTCAGATTATATTGATTGAAAAGGGAAAGAAAATTCGCCGAAATTAATGCCGTGTAGAGGGGTATAGCTTACGGGTATGTAAAAAGGCGTGCACACTTGTGGCGAGGCTTTTTTCTTGGTTGCTCTTTTTAGGTACAGCGTACCTTATGAATAATCAAATAAATTCAGTCCAATTTTAATTCGAATATTTTGTATTGATTTTTAATTTTTTTATTATTCTCAAGTTATAATTCTATTATAATCTCGTTGAAATTATGTTTCAAGTATATAATAATATATTTTACGATAAAATATCAGATTTTTTTCAATTACTTCAATTAAACCTTTTACATAAAATTATTTGCTCAAAATATCAGTAGATGGCTTTTGTTAAATTTACGCTTTGTCAAATATATTATTTACATGTATAAATTACTGGTTGATATTTTATTTTGCAAAGAATTCACGTAGAATATTCATTATAAATTAATAATAGCAATAACCTAATGGTACATGCCTGGCTATACAAATCGAAATAATCACTACAAGGAACAAAAATAGCAATAACTAATTGAATTGATCGATAGGTAACCACAGAATAAAGGCGGAGATCAATAATAAAACTCTCTACATCACATGATAATAGTATTACGATAATTACTGGGGTACTAATGTTTTCATTGTTTTAATCTACTTATTCAATTGAATCACTGTTTGTACAAAACTATTAACAAGTTCGACGTATTCATCATTGTTGTTTATTGATGAAATAGCTATATCGTGTTGGATGTTGCATTGACAACAATCGGCATGAAAATGCCGTGCTTAGTGATTTAACGGTAAAGTAATATTGCATGAGAGAGTCAGAGAGTGAAACGAGGGAGAAAGAAAGGAAAAACCAAATAAAGTTTAAATTTTCCTGAACGAGAAGTCGATAACGACATTCCGAGTTGATTGGATGCAAAATTTGCGAAGTTTTGGGTCGTTGTGATGAAGAGTGAGACATGAACAAAAAGGGACCCAACAGAGAGAGAGAGAGAGAGAAAGACAGAGAGAGAGAGAGAGAGAGAGAAAGACAGAGAGAGAGAGAGAGAGAGAGAAAGACAGAGAGAGAGAGAGATAATAAAGTACGCCAACCGGTTAGACAACGAAGGTCGGTGATGTTTGACTTTTGATTCTATGCCACAGGGATTTGAGCTTGCAGACAAGAGAGCAGAAACGAAGAAAAACTAAAAGCAATGAAGGAGGCTCGTTACTGGACCCTGGCTTAACGAGCGCGGGGCATTTTCTTTCCAAACGAGCTTGCGCATCTGTACTCCGATGTGTATTGACGCGCGAGCGCATACACACACACACTCACACAAGCTGAATGCAAATGCGTGCCAATCCCAGGTTTGCCTCGTATATAACGTGTCCCGCTGCGATGAATCGTGTAACGTCGGGAGGGTATTTAACATGTAAATTGGAGGAAATGGAATTGCGAACACGCCGACATAATATTATGTGCTGGTTGTTATTGTTGCACCAGCGGAGGTGAAGAAAAAAAATAAATGATTGTTGTTGCTCTCTCTCTCCCTCTCTCTTATCATAGAATTAGTCAAAGGATTGAACTGGACAACGTACTTTTTAAACTGACACGATACTGTCTTATTTGCTAATTCATAGGTATCTAGGGATCTAAGAAAAATGCGGGGACAAGTAAAACCACGGCTATTATCTTATGTGACACGTGGAAATGAAACGTTGAAGTTCAGGTATAATTACTCTGTACACGTCATTATTGCGGCCTTCACGAGTGAAAATAGACAACGTTGCTTCGATTCTGCATGTATTCGACCAAAGTTAATCATTATATCTGCGATCCACCAGCTTTTCAGCTAGTGGATCTTCCTACGTCACACTGCCAAATATATCTATATCATAGCTTGATATTGCTACAACATTAAACGTATTTATTGCAACTTGTTTATTTAAAAGAAAACAGTTTTATAGAAAGTATTTAATTATTTAATAATTTAATAAGAATTGCAATGCAAGATGCACAATAAAAGTTATGAAACAAGAGATGTGCTCGAAGCCTACCGTCTAGGATAAATTACTAACCAATATGGTAATATTTTAAATTTGTTTCTGAATTTTGACTGTATTATGCAAAATATTACTCAGAGTAAATTATTTTAAACTGTCATTATTTACTAGTTTTAGACTATTCTGAGAAAATAATATTAATTCATCAGTTAAACATACAGAGAAAAGTTGCTCATAAAAAGTATCTAAATGTTTTGGATAAATATTGTAGTGAAAAAAATTGTAAACAAAGCAAGTGCTTAAACCACCCTTCTTTGGGAAAAGTTCCTACTCAGATCATAATAAAAATCTGAATCTGATTCTCAATTTTTATATAAAATTCTGGACAAAAATTATACAAATAAATGAACATTAGTATTTTATCCAGAACATTTAGGTAATTTTTATTTAAGTTTTTTTGTTTAAGTTTTTTTGCATAAGATATTTTAGAAGATTTTATTGTAAAATATACATTGTTAGAAAGTTTTCTTGGTACTAAAACGAATTAAAATTACATGGACTCAATTTTAAGATTTCAAAGTTAAAATTTCTAGTGAGCAAAAATAAAATTATTAGAAAAAATAACCCGCTGAAGTTGTTACAGTGCATACAAGTAGACCCATATTTAAAAAACAAAATCCCCAAAACGTGAATTTGGTATAAAAGTGCTTAAAATTGATCTAGCTCATTATCTAGCCACATAATCCATACAATTGAATTGTGATTTTGTTTTTTAATTTGAAAACTAACAAAAGTTTATAAAGTACTATAAAATATAAAATTATAAAATGAAAAGTTTAATGATAAATTATATACTATCATAAATTAATAAAAAATACGCGACACGTATCCTAAGAAATAGTTTATAAACATGACTTGCATGATATAAATATAAAAGTGTTCGATCCTGTGTAACTAAATACACTCGGTGATTTTTCATATCACTCGATTTGTTGTATGGGTTTAAGAAAACGATGCACGCACGAGTTTTATAAAAAATGAACTTGGCATGTCGCACGACGTAGAAGAAGCTTGACTAATGGACGAATCTATAGTTATTCGAATGACATGCCTTCCGATTTCTTATTACGTCAAGGTATACGAATGTAGGCGCAATCACAAGTCGAAACGTGCCTGCTCGAACTATAGAGAAGGGTTTGCGTCGACAGGGTCTGTTGATATTTTTGTAACACGCATCAACTAAATCGCGTCGTCGGAACAATGAGTCCAGTCACGCACAAAAGTAACGAAGCACCTTACGCGCACGGTTTCGCATCGTTACGAGTCCCTTTGTGTGCGTACGCGGCAAATAAATGAGAATATTTCATGACCGGTGCTGTTATGATTGCTCACCCAAAACTTTTACTACTCCACCCTATTTCGAGGAAGGTTTACGAAAATGATATTTTTACTTAATTATAATAATATCTACGAGTTTAAATTACATCTTAATATAAACTTGGTATTAAAATCTTTAGTTGATTTATTAATATTTAAATGCTAATATTTTATTCAAAAGATATATATACTAATAATTCGAGATTTATAATATAAATGAATTGCTTAACGTTATTTTTGTTAAAGAAACGTAGATTATAAAGAAGGAAAATAAAATGTATTACCTAATATAGCGCGTTAACGGATTTTCATCTCAGTTTAATTACCAAGCTTGCATAAGAAACTGGAGTATGCAGCAGACGCGAGGACTCTAGGGATTCCGTTTTACGAAGAGCCAGGATGCTTTGTCAGCTAAAACTAGGTGCGTGCGTGTACGCAAAGAGAGAGAGAGAGAGAGAGAGAGAGAGAGGGAGATCTTAAGTGAGTAGGAGGTGTAACAGTATTCACTTGGTTGACAACGCTGCACCGCTATGGAGTCGTAAAATTCGCGGCTGAAACTAATTAAAACCCCAGTGCGTTGATGATGAAAATTCATCTGCACAGTGCCACCAGTTTGCCCCGTAAGGGATAAAGAAAGAGACGGACGTAGAAGGGGAGGCACATGATTTTGAAGCATCCCAGCAGCTAAACCGCCGAGAGACCGGTTACAATTTAATACAGTCACTGACGAATTTTCATGACCAAGTGTACACTATACCTTTTATCATGATAAAACGCGTGAAATAACCTCGTAAGTAATGCTCTCGCAAATTGTATCATATTTTCAAATAAATTAATTTTAAATTCAAATTCATTTGCGTAAAAAATGGAAATAATGTATAAAGCGTCTCTAACCGAATATTATGAATTATAATTATACATTTCAGTCGTAAATAATAATAATAAAGAATATAATAGGCGAGGAATAACATAATTCTGAAAATCATAATTTTTAATAGGTATACGAAGTTATAGCTGAATCGAAATGTGAGACAAAGGAGAGAGGTTCCGAGTAATGAAAGCAACAAGCATTATTGCGGATACCCCAGAAAATGCTAGTTCGAATCTGGTTTTGTAGTGTACACACGCGTCTGAAGCACTTTGGCATAAGTGCATCGAGTTGTCAAGGAATCACGTAGCTATGTAATGCCGATGAGGAATTAGATTTAACACGTTCGCATCGTAGAAACAGTAGACGTAACCACCGAGGGCTTCAGTTCCTGTTTTACTCAGCTGTTTCCTAACGGCGACGGCACCGGCAACGAACCGCCCCTCATGACCTTCCAAGCGTCGACTTCTCCGTAATCCAGGAATAATGAACCAGCCAGCTGTCAGTCGCAATACTCGTTCTTTGAGCCCCTTCACCTCCCACTCGCCAAGAGCAAATACCCGTTCGGGCCGAGTTTGCGCATCGCAGCACAGACCTTAAGCAGATCTGACTAAAAACCGCTGTCGTTGCTGCTTTCCCGGTTGTTAGGCTCGAAATTAGGAGCCGACGTCGCGCGCGGAGATTCGTTAAACCAAGTTCTGCGATGATGCACTCCCTGTTTTCTCGGCTACTTTAGGACTAAGTGAAATTGAGCTGGGCCGCGTCATGGGAGTGCAAAACGTTCGAAAACTTATCGAGTTTCACCGTTCCGTGGAATAATGCCATTTTGACAGGTTCTTCCCTAATTATGGCTCCTTGTGTTACGTAAACGAAATTCGATACAGTGTGTCAAATTCTCCGAAAAGTTCTTGACGTCCTCTACGCTGCTCTTTAAATTTACCTTGCAGACCTTGAAAACGTTAAATCTACACACATATATATGCATTTGCAAAATGATTAATCGACGTCGGCATTAAAGTTAATGTTGTGTGTGATCATTCAAATACAAGTTTTAATTGATTGTTAAAATCTATGTTAGGTTCATTCTCAAGTTAAAAATCGAGGTTATATAAGAAACCGTTTAATAAAGTCATTTTTGCAATTGAATAATCATCAATCTAATTTACAGCAGGTTTTATTATAAACTTCAACTTTTGAGATGATGATACTTTAATATTTGAGTTTACTTATTCGAACTAGGTTAAAAGTTTTAACTAAAGTAACAGTATATATTTCAAAGGTATCTATCCTATTCACATAAACCAATTATTATAGATTATATTTCTAATACGAAGGTAATGCATTATCACTATTTATAATTAATAAGTACTAAATTATCAGTTTATTAAAGATTTTAAGATACATTCAAAACAAGTTTTGATTATATATGCATTTTATTAAATAAATTTGTATTTAATGTTTTTTATCGGTAATTCAATATTTTTAAGTCACTTATATAAGTTTATTATATTACTTAATACATACATATCTAAAACAATTGTTAATTAATTCCATTGATTTTAATAAAATCAGATTTCTATAAAAATGATGTTAATATTTGAAACGAAATGAGTCTCGTTGTTTAATATTAGTACATATAGATTATAAAGCGCAGCATAATTTGCATTACACTTACGGGTTTCATTCACCCTCTTCGATAATGACCCTGCGTAGGGTAACGATGGATTATTAGAATAGTATTTTGATTGATTACAAATGCGAGGATCATAAGCCCTGAGAATACGTGCAAGTAATGTATACAGGTATCCAGGTAATGTATATATGTATCCAGGTAAGCAAGGTTGCGAGTACCTCCAAATGAGTATTGGAAAAGTTACTTCAGGCTTCTGGTGTTACCCCGTACTTTGGTTTCGCTCACTCTTTCGTTTACTCATACTTTAAGCCGAGAATGATTGAGTAGCCATCGCATATATCTTTGTCTGACAGGCAACCCACTTGAGTCACTAGTCTAGAGAATTTCCGGCACCGTTTTGTTGCCTTCAAGATTGTTGCTGCCTACTTACGCTTTATCAACCTGGTCTTCTTGTACAATGGCGTTAAGGATGGGAGTATCGATCTTCATTCATTCGGTGAAAGAGCGCATACATTAATTAGGAATAAGTAGATGCTGACTTAGCTCGAGTGAAAAAATTATGTAATGTTTTGATGGGTGCTGGTATTATTGACTAAAGCTTCTTAATGCAACAGTCGGTCGCTTCTTCATCGTTACGAGTAAATACATTTTGACTTATATCAAACATCTTACGCCCTATAAAATATGGAAAATTGAAATTGATGATTAAATTTTTTTTACAATATTTATTATATTTTTTTGTAACCCAAATAGAATTTTAGAATTATAATTATAACAAATGAGCATATGGCATATTGACAAATATATTCAATTTTCAATGAAGTCAATAAAGTTAAATTGCAATGATCAAAGTTTTGAAAGCCGATGTCTCCTCAAAGTATTTTCGTTAGCGCATCATACATCATGCATTACGCCGTTCTATGACGACGGATTTTGCAAAGCAACGTCAAGTCGAAAGGAAAGGGATTTGCGCTAGAGATGAGACACGGAACAGCCGGGTGAGCAATCGAGAGAGAGATAGATAGAGAGAGAGAGAGAGAGAGAGAGAAGGAAGGACTCGTGTTTGCTCTCATTAGCTGCACTGCTCGAGAGTCGTCAACACCCTTTTCATAGACTGGAGTCTATGTGTGGGCCGATAAATTCAACTTTCTCCTATAATGTCTCGTGCAGTTCTGCTTGTTATCTGCTTTCTGACTAATTGTAGTAGTTATTAAAAATTCAAGCAGCGTCGCAAATGTTTAAAGTTTATCTTTTAATTCGTTTTATCTGTCACGGTTCAAAAATTCAATTAAAATCGTAGTACTAGGAAATAGTAGTATTGCTAGAAATAGCAATATTTAAATCAACTGTATACGCTGAGAATGCAAAACTCATCATTATCGGTCTTTCTACTTGGAATGTTTCAAATTAAACGAGCACCTTCTCCTTTTTCCACTTAAATGCGCACGTTTATATCTCGGTTGGAGTTTATATTGGAAACAAAAGTATCAGGTTTCCTGCACAATTATGCCGATGGAAACAAACGTTTCGTTTACTCATTTCGCGATTGTGAATGCTCGTCTCCACCGTTAAAGCTTAACAACTGAGATTCGTTGCTTGACATGGCTATGCATTCACCATACACTTCAAATTCTGTTTTAATCTCCGAGTTATTGCCACGCTGGGGATCGCGTGCGTCCTCCGTCTCCGTTCATTCACATTTCACATGTACGGGGAGCATATGACTCTGTCCTGACAACCTGAATAATGGGGCAACTAGTATATACCGGCAATAAACTCGTCTCGCGTGCTGTACAATGCCAAATGTTAAAATGTCTGTGCATCAACGACATATGCGTCATTATTGCTAAAATCCTGACAATTGCAGTTTTAGATATCGAATCTTACCTACTTTTCAGTAAACACAACTTGACATTTATACAGTAATGCCTGGATTGCTGTAGTTTACTTTACAATCACTTTTTTAAACATATATTTTAAAATAATATATATTTTAATAATTCGTCTATGTCCGTAATTAAAATTATTCACACATTTTCATTACATTTCGTTAACGTTACATTTAATGTACATAGTATTCAAAATTTAAATATACGCGGGGTTATTTACAAAATGATTTAACATAATGAATATCTTTTAGTTATTGTTATACATCACTATTGGCCTTAATGCCACATACGTGATATTATGATTTGATTTTATGGAATAAATTTGAATGACGATTAGTCATTGAACGAAATATATAAAAGAGAAGGGTCGAAATTCAAATTGAAACATTTATCGAGGCATAATTGGGCGATCGACAAATTCTCCTCAGAGAAGCCTGTGGGGATTGACCGTTCTTTTCCATCGGAATTGAAACGAGGGGAGGGTGAAAAAGGAGAGGCAGGGCTTCCCGAGTCAGAATCGCTTTAAGAGTCAGACGAGATCTGGCTTGGATGCAATAATACTCCCATGAGTGCATTCAATTTCCGACGGCATAACACCATCCACCGACGGAGAGATCAGGCAAATCCCTCATTCCCTTTTCCCTTCATATTCCCTTCTCTCTCGTTCGCTCTCACACCATACCTCGTATCTCAAACCCTCTCGCTCCCTCACCAAACCCACTTCCACTCTCCTATTTCCATGATACGAGAGACCAATAATAGTTCTATCGTCCCAGTCCTTGTGCCTGCTCCTGGCTTTTAAAAGTTTCCCACTCGCGGTTTTGTGTAAACTATTAATTAACAACGATATTTCATTTTTAATGTAACTAATAAATTATATCTACACTAAATGGAATTTTTTAATATTTTAAATTAAGATTAAACAGATTCAGTTTATACATGATTATTAAAATAGATTGTTTCACTGAATACATTTAAACTGTTAACATCAAAGCAAGTACATGTACAACAAATGCAGCCTATTTTAATAATCATGTATAAACTGAATCTATTTAATCTTAATTTAAAATATTAAAAAATTCCATTTAGTGTAGATATAATTTATGTTGAGTATTATTTATTTTACTGGGAAATAAGTTAAAATTGATGATAACGAGTATATAATTTAAACACGCACACGCACAAATATATGTATATTTGTTTATATACATATTAATCGTTGAATAAAATTCGTATAGGTATGTAATATTGTCTACTACATTCTATTGTCTTTTTAATCAATCCATTTGTAATGACAGTATCATTACAAGAAACCAATTAAAGTGTTCATACGTATAGTATTAATTATGACAATGTGTTAATTATGTCTTGTTATACATCAGTGACTATTTTCCATGTCTTGTTATATATTAGCAATTATTCTCCAATCTTGCGAAGGGTAAGTGAATACGAATATCTGAAGAAAACTTATGAACGTTAGTATATGTATTTGTAAGTATATTAAACTTTCATCTTTTTTCTCCTTTCCTTATACACTACATCTTTTTATTCGACCGTGCATGAATTTTAGGTCAGATATATGTGACGCGTCGGCTTGATATTTTGTCGTTTACGGTTGTACAGATGCGAGAAAAGATTTCAGTTTACTGGAATATTTGAATATATATTGATAGTGGTAAATGTAATTTAAGATCACGAAAACAAGATTGATCGTAACCCACCTTTGAAATATCGATAGGACTGCGAGTGCGTACCTCATTAGGAAATGTTATCCTGCTAGGACGAACCTGTACGACTGTTACGCCTTTCTCTGTGCGAGATGACGCAGTAAAGAATACTTCGCTTATCATCAGTTTATAATATATCCATTACTTTATACTTTACACAAGAAATATAAATTTTAGAAATATTGGAACAATATACAATTAATTATTTAATAAGCAAATAACCTATGAAGAAGTTATTGCAAAAATTTATAAAATATAAATGATTTATAAGTAATTATTTTGATTGAATGCAGTATATAGAAAATTAAATGTGGTGTAAATGTGAAAAGCGAGTACTATAATGTAACACGTACTGCTTAGAAGACATGATAAACTTATGAATCTACAAAATATTAGTATAATGTAGACTGCTTACAAGCAAGTTTTGTTGCTCGGATGGTTTTATGCATGTTACAATGTCAAGCAACATTCATTGATCTCCACTTCAAACTAAGCGAGCTTGAATACAGCTTTCTTTTCTCAGTTTGCGTGTTTAGATATATAAATAAAACTGCTAAATTATTTCTTCGTTATTTCTACATTCTCACTGCTCCCCACTGTCTTATTCTTTTTTTCTATCCATCTCCTTATTTAAAATAGCTTAGCAATTAAAGTTATAAATTATTAAACACAATCCTATTGCATAATCCTTTTGCACTCGTTATATTAAACGTATTATTTTGTTAAATTAGTCACTAGTCATCGATTACCTTTGTTACTTTTCATAAGACGAGTTTGGTCATTTTAACTTGACGCTTCCTACCACATACAAACACTAAAGACTGCATGGAATCTGCCATTTGCGTCATATGGTACTATCTTTACTCAAACGTGACCCGTTTTTTTCTTATGATCTCGGAGTTGAGATGTAAAACTAAATAAAGCGTAAGTATTTG
This sequence comes from Theocolax elegans, assembly GCA_026168455.1. Classification (NCBI taxonomy): domain Eukaryota; kingdom Metazoa; phylum Arthropoda; class Insecta; order Hymenoptera; family Cerocephalidae; genus Theocolax; species Theocolax elegans. The sequence goes on from CM047426.1 coordinate 30,664,614, forward strand.
ATACATTAAGCTCCTTTTGTTTCACCTTTTTTTATCTCGTCGGAGATTCGACTTAGGTTACGCGAGGAAGATTGTTTTTCTTGAAAACTTCTGCTGCAACTTTCATTCCTCTGTCTTCTTTACGTTTCTTCCTCAATTATTTGACTATTATGTTTTATTACATATTATTATATACATATATAGTAAGGTCATTTTAATTTATGAATCTTTAATTTTCAGAATGGAAGTGATGATTTTAAATTTATCTCTAAAAGGACTGACCGACATTTTTTGATGAGATTTAAAAATACTACTTGTGACATGAAAGTTACGACAGGTCATAGAAATTTATATTCTTTCTTCCCTTGCACTTTGGATAATAATATACATGTATTCGTGCATATGGTAGTCGCAGCGCCTGCATCTCTGCATGAATTTCATACAAGAGGGTAATTTTATCTTCAAAATCATATTATGCAACTCTGCGCGAATTGTGAATTAAAATTTCCTGCTATCTGGATAAGTTAGCCAATTACAGGGAAAAATATAGCAATCACGAAGAAAGATATCTACCTTTGCAAGGACTGTTACTTTCCTATTACACACACCTTTAAAATTTTATCATTTTATTTTTTTACTTTTTTCGATTCACCTCTATTTTACTGAATTTCATTCTATCTTTTCGTACTTTAATATTTTAATCTTCATTAACTTTTTTTATATGTTTAAGTAATTTATCTTCGTTGTTCTTCTCGAGGAGGTTGAGATTTTCTTACACATATTTTTATTATGATTGTTAAAAGAAGTGTATTTTCTCTGCATTAGTAAGAATTATCTGAAAAAGTTTTTCAAAGTTTGTAGAAAATTATTATCTTATATTTAAATATAGCATATTTTTATAGATATGTTATACTGGACAATTATATTTTTCATTTACTTTATCTTGATTTCATTCAATTTCAACATTTTAATCTCGGTATTCTTTTTTCTCTTTACTTTGCTTGTAATTTGTTCGCCTTGTTTGCTTGGCTTGAAGCCCTTCGAGCATTTCTTCCAGGCAGCGTTTTAAATACGTTACGCCTGAAAATGCATGCATCTGGAACAACCACGCCTCGAGAAGGGCAGGGATGGTTAAAACTGAGCGTGGCTGCCACGTGAATTCTAAAGTTATAAGGAAGAGAAGGGTGACGAACACGCTGGCTCGAGCGGTAGTAGGGTACTTATGTTTAAATTTTAAATGTTTCCACGCTGGAGATTTTTTGAGAGAGGGAGCACATTTGAGGCATATACCTATTAATTGGAGAAAGAAAATAGTTGCATGTGATAGTACGCGTCAAACGAAAATCCTTCTTTTTTTCATTCCTTCGTAAATTTCGAATAAACATTCATCATAAATTGTGATTTTTATAATTCACGTGTCCCATTATTTGTAAAATATTTATTGAACTTAAATCAGATGTATTGAATAAGAGATAAATTTATTTTAAATAATTGCAAAATTCATATACTTTTTAAAGAAGATATAAGAATTACATGATAAAATAACATTCTGCCAAGCTTCTTATTTCTTTATTAAATATAATAAATTACTTTCTTACTCTAATTATACACCCGACAGTGACATAGTATTCAAGTACGAAAACTGCTGTAATATAAACACAGGCTTACAAAATTAATGAGGTAAGCAGTGACTTTTTTTAACATATGCATGATATACCTATATAAATGCATAATTTTAAATTGGCTGTAACATTTGTATATAAAATATTCGAAAACATTATTTATGATTCAAATGAATTATAATATTTTAGAATATACAATGCTTTAAGATTTTTCGAATAAAAGCCTTCCTTCAAAAAAAGTTATTAGATTAAATATCTACAGCATTAAAGAAATAAATTATATTTAATTAACTTTAATTTGTATTAATACAAAGATTCTTTTTTCTTAATATTATTAAATTTTATTTATCCCGATTATAAAGAATTTTATCGACACGCAGGTTTCTCCAGTGCACGTAGATATACGTCGTTGCATTGAGCAAACGAACTTCGACACTCCAGAGAACTACCCCACACCCTCGCGTGCTCACATAGGCGTTGAGCACCGCTGTAAATTCGAGCGGCAATAGCTTCAGGCGATTTCTACTCCATTCGAATTGAACGACATCCGTACTCAACTCGATACCATCTTAGAATTCCCTCTCACAAGTCTCAGTTAGTCCCGCGTTGGATTGGTGTATTCAAATTGTTTTCTCATCTCGAGAAATTGAGCGAGAATTCGACTCATTTGCACTTTTGATTCTACAATATTTTGTTAAGTACTAATGGAATTCTTTTTCGCTCATGCCTAATCGTTTTCCCGTACATAGCACGAAAAAGCTAAACAGTTTCTATGGAGAAAGAAATTGAAATCGGAAATACTAATATTATAGATTTTTTTAATCTTGCTCACTATCGTTTTTCGTTAGTCTTAAGTATGACGATTAAATCGTTCATTTCAAGTATTGCACAAGACGGAAGACGAAATGAAAAAAAGTTTTGCGATATTCGTCACAAAACGAGAGGGGAACTATGTTTTATGAAGTGTGGTGTTGTGTGTACTCAATTGTATTAGCATTTGTAAGTAATAAGATATCATTACTAGCAATAAGCCTGATGAAGTTATGACGATGCCTTCCACCGTTTCTAAAAAAGATAACTGGCACGATTTAATGAGAGAAAAGAATAAATAAAAAGATTTTGAGAAAAAGGTGGTTAAAAGAATACAAATGTCGATGGATAGAAATCGAAGGAAAATATACATGAAAGAACGCTTGGAAGAGAGTAGAGAAACGACGACTACAGGGAATGTGATGTTACATTTCAATATTGGAGAATCCCTTATTCTTAATGCTACAACATTTTCTACTTCGACAACTCATTCGTCATTGCAGGAAAAAAACTGAGAATACACCCTCATTTATGCGTACGCAAAAGCTTGGAATCTCATTACATAGGCAACAATCGTGAAATATCAGATATACTTGTGACTGCAGATACCCATAATGCATTGGATTAAGCGACTTTCTCAGGCTCCAAGGGATTCTACCTTTCTATAAGAAATGCGCGTTGGGTGTCACCGAAATGCATCCTGCTCGTACCTTCCCTGAGGAGGTGCAAGAACCACCGCTTTTTGGTAGAGAGATAAAGATTAATTGATTGACTGATTGATTTATTGATTTATTATTAAGGCTAATGACCTGGACGGCCTCAATAACCAAGACAAAATCAACCTCTATATTTAACGTGATACCTGCCAATAAGGCAATCAATAGTACATGATATCGAATTTATAAAAATGTATAAGAGAATAAATAGATAGTGTATATACGATTTCAAGGAGTGGTAGAAAACGTTTAAACGCATCGAGAATATGGACAGCAGACAGTGTTTAATAAACGAAGTACGAGGTATATTGTTAGAGTCTTGAGCGTTAGAGTGAAATATACTTTTCGATATGCCAAATTAAAAGCATTGCAATCAGGATGCGAGAATTCCAATTGGCAGCTACTTTGACTGAATTCGGCACACTAACGTCGACAGTTCCAAAGAATGCTCAACTTAGTTATAATTTTGGTATTTTTCTTCTGTTTAAAGTCATCGAGAAAATTTTTAATAGTAAAACGGCATAAATAAGCAGAAGAAGCGGGTGTAAACGCAGCAATCAAACTATGCAGTGCGCAAAAAGTTACCTAGATTAATCATATTTTTATAGATGGAAAATCTTTTTTATACAGAACGTAAAAATGTTAATGTCGAATATGAATAATTAGAGAAAAAGGTGCAACTATGTTACATATTAATTTATTTTAAGCACTCGAATAAATATTCAGCGTCGTTTAACTCTGTACAAGTTTTAGACATGTGGCTCGTTCGCATAAACCGAGTAAAATATAAATGTAAATGTACAGTGTCTACTTAAACTAGTAATAAAAATAGTAATAAAGTCTAGCTTTGGAAATGGGTTATTTTTAGGAATAATGAATAATAGGAGGGTTAAGCAGTAGCTAGTTTCAGGAGAATTAACTTGGTGGAATTGTTTAAAACAATACTCGTATCAAATAACTCATTTAAAGCCTAAAATTTTCGCTTACCACGAGTGAGGACTTCTGACTCGAAAGCGCACCGCTGTCAATAAATTAACTTTGGAGTTACAGATTTTAATGACCTTCCATTTCCCCTCAAACTCGAATTCAAGCTGAAAGGTTTATTGCCGGTCGGTGCTGCGCACGGCAGCGTTTCCCACTGTTCCCACCCGCCGAGCAAAGTACTCAAGAATAGGGGATGCAGGGGCGTGCATAAGGGCGAAAGGGTAGAGGAGAACCTGACCCGACCAAAGAGAAAGATATAGCGAACGCGAGCGAACAGTGGAAACGACGATGAAACTATTTCCGTTTGGTCCGAGGCCGAAACTATTTGACCCACAACGGGTTGAATTTTGTGAAGAGAGGGCGCAAGGTTAGATACGCGCGGGCAAGCGTATTTTCCGCGAAATACTTGCTGGGAAATTGCATCGAACGCGCTGGAGCTGAAAGTTGCCGTCGGGCCTGCGCTGAACGTGCCCTGACGTGGACGAGCCCCGCCATGAGAATAATGTATCCGGTAATCACACGCCGATCCGCAAAGATGCTCTTAAACTTCGGCCATTGCAACTTTCGTGTAGCCGCAACCGAGGTCCTTCGAGACCGAGACGCCGTGTGTTAGCCTCACAGATGAAAGCACTCTCGTCTTTCCGCGCACTTTGGAGTTTCGATTCCGGGGCCAACTTCCTCGCGTCTTCTTCCGCAACTCTCGCGTTTGAGGATCGCGTGACTTATATTTTGCCTCCGCGCAAATTAGTCAACCTGTTGGCCAAGATAAGACCTTTGTCGCCGGTAATACCTGATACTAGATGCGCTTTAAACTTACTTCAAGGAAAATCCTCATTTTCATTTGTAAATTAACTTCAACTACTTAACCTCCCAATAATTCAATGACTTGAACTACTCAAGATTATTATAGATATCGTATATTTTTACAGGTACACTGAAAAAGTGGATTTTTGGTCTCAAAGGAATTCTTCTTAAATATAAATTAAATGGAAACTTTGCTTGCGCTAAAAGGACTCTTCTATAAGAGGAATATGCTTCATTTTTGGACCTATTGGTTTATTTCGTATAAATTTCCCAATATTTTTCAAAATTGATCCCACTAGTTATATAAGAGTTCGCTTGATTATAAAATAATTATTTTAGAATTAGCAGATTTTCCGTTTGAGTCATATCAAAGAAGAATTCGTCTAAGAACAAGAGTCCATTTTTCAGTGTATTCATATTGCAATACATTTTTTTAGTTTAAGAAACGTTTTTATTGTAATGAAGTTAGATATTTATAGAAATAAAAATTATTGACAAAAAAAATATTAAAATAATTCAACGTTATAAATTGTAAATATATAAATATCCTTTTTTTTTAAATACAAAACATAGATATTAGTGCTATAATTTATGTTTATAGTTAATATAATTTGCAGTATTATTGCATCAGTTTTAATATCTGTTATTTATTTCTAATATATATATATATATATATAATTGGGTAATTAACAAGTAAAATTTGATTTTTATCAATTCGCGGATGAAACAATTCACTTTGGCTACTCATAAAGATTATTCGAATGACGGCACACATACAAATATCCACTAAGAGAAATATTTCTTGTGTATACGAAAAATACATAATGATTTAATAATTAATACATATTCATTTGTCCCAAATATTCCTTTCTCTCAGTTGTGTATATATATATATTGTATAGATATTATCAAGTGACAATGCATTTAATTAAAGTGGAATTACATTATAATGGATTGAAATTCTCCTCGATCACACGTATAACATTAAATCATTTTGATGTATGAACGTGATACTAGACAATACCTTTTGCAAATCTCAATAATAGTAAGTTATCGTAATATTATCTAAACAAAAGTTATTGATAATACAGTTAGATGATATTGAAAACTTTAAATTTAATTGCATATATTATATAAAAGGATGTGTTCATGTGCGTATAAATAATCCAAAAATTAAAACTTTTCTTATACTAACGGGTGCAAAATTTGACAGGTCGCGGATATCTTTAAAGAATACTTTCAAGAAATTGATTATTAGAGCGGCTCCAGTTGTCTTGAAAAAAATTGTTTTTTAACAATCACTTTTTCAAAATTTAATCTTTTTAAAAGTAATTCGAAATTAAATATTTTGAAAATATTTTACGCGTAATAAATGGGCGGAATTATGTCGTCTACGAAACTTAAATGTAAGAAATTCAATTTAAGTAATATGAAAAATTAGTCCCGTGGACAATATAGTTATCCGTGAATTTCCGTTTGCGCGCCCTTTCTATTTCCAGCCCCTCATTTGTATGTGTGTGTGTGTGTGTGTGTGTGTGTGTGTGTGTGTGTGTGTACATGTGAACTGGCGGGTGGATGTAGACATACATTTAGATAGACGGGAAAATACATGCAGAGCGAGGGAAGCGCGCAGAAACGAGAGATATACCAGTAAGAGGAAGAAGCGCACAGACTCAGTCGAGCGTGAAACTGGTTTAGACGTAGATGAATAATCGCATGGTCGAAATAGCAAGTATCGGATAATCCTCTGGTCAAAACATAAAAGGCACGTGCGCGCATATAGATGCAAAGTGGAGGGACGATCCAATAACCGATCAAAATCGGACGTTCCTTTGACTATGGCGGTGATGCAGTTGGTCGCCTTACTCGTTCCTTTCCAGCCAGAAATCAAGTTGCTGTATACCCGCGCGCCCACGCACACATTGAGTTATGCGCCGCACACAGTGGTTTATGATTTCGTGCAAGCTAAATCTCTGCCTTATACTTTCTCGAGTTCCGTGGAATGCCCGAGGAATGTCTTGCAGAACGAAAGAATCCTTTGGCTAGCGAGGCTTGGATAATCGCATGCGCTTACCCTCGATGCGAAGTAGGGGACCGTTGCACGAGGATCCTCGAGCTCACCTTGGTGCAGTTGTAACTTGCTTATCGACGTGGAAATTATAGCCGTTCGCGCAATTCATCGAGACTCGAAATCGTTTGAGACACCAGCCAAGCGTACACTATATCCCGAAGTACGCCCGAATCGTCTCAGAGTCTCGTTTCATTCCCATTCTACTTCTTCTACTTGTTCTACTGCTTCTCTCGGTATATCCTTCGGAAAGAACCAAAGAAATTCTTGATGAATAATTGAATTGGACGTGACGACTGATTGGAATAAAGACGTAGCCTTCCTCCTCCCCCCCCCCCCTCCCCCTCTCTCGCATTCTGCGGGTGCACTGCATATTAGAGAGAATCGTTCCAAATTAGTTAAACGGTTTGGTTAGATCAATAACTTTACTCAATAAAATCTTTTAATGATCGGTTACTGCGCTTCACTTTATGTTTACCATTTCCATCTCATCTTCTTACCTATTTTTTGTAATAGATTAATTTAGCGCATCCATGTGGTTTTCAAAGACCACTAATTTTATATTATTCTGCATTTAATTACGTAATATTTTTTGAAAATAGACATAGTAGAAAAGTAACTAATAAAATAAATAACAATAATTTTTGCAAAACTGTCTATCGCGTTCAACAGTAACAGAAAAAATTTTAAATAGCGTTTCGAAATGTTAAGAAAAAATAATAAAAATTGATATGAATGTATGAAAAAATGCACTAGGTGGGTGATAATACAGTTTTGTCATAATATTTAATTCGACGTATAAATATATTGTATTCCATTATAATTTATTATCAGAATTTTAATTTTCGCAATATGATGAAAAGTAGTTTTATTTGCAGTAAGATGGGATAAGAAAGATTTAACGCCTTATGTGTAGCTATTTTTCACGCTTTTTATCAAAATCCATCACCCGTTCGGACAGGACAACCTCAACAAAGATCGAACTCACGTCAAAAAAAAGTATAGTAAAAGGAAATGCAACGTCCAAGAAAAACGTGAAAATCAGATTTACGATTAGAGCTTAAGTGGTATTTTCTTTTTGGTCGTAAACAAATATTAATTTTATTAAATATAAACTAACTTTAAACAATTCGTCTTTTATCATTTTCATCAAAATATATAGCTATATAGGTAACATATAAGTAGTAATAATTATGAAATCAACTATTCTGACATTATAACAAAAATGATAATCAATTATCGCGCATCATTACGCATATACACTGTGAGAAGTGACTATTTGTAACAAATGAATATTTTTAATTATTAAATCACTATATATTTTTTGTATATAAGAAAGTAGTCCATATTAGGAGTTACAGATGGTATACTAATAGCTAATAGTTAAAAAAAATATCCAGTAATCTCAAATATTCACTTCTCTTAGTGTTGCTACAATTATGTTATCTTGTATTATTGAATTAAATAAAGTATCATGGACTTGCAAAGTATTTCAATCTTTATAAACGTAATTTATGTTTAACAACACAGAAACACTAAATAACAATATATTAAAATAAAAAATAAAATGTATAATTAAAAAAGTTACCTCTGTGCCTGTTGGTTTGCTTGTCGAACATCAGCATGGCGTCTTCAATCTGCAAAGATAAGAAAAGAAAATTGTAAGTATACTATAAAAAGTCTTCCTTTATATTTTCTTAGCGTGTAAAAAGTTGCTTGCACAACACTAATTCCATGTTTATAAATAGACGGAAAGAGCGAGGGTAAGAGAAAGTATACAAATATAGAACGCGTGTTAAGCTTATCGAATAGAACGAGTTTTCAAGGGACGGCACGTGGGGTCATTTATTTGGATTTGGTAAAGTAGGCATCGTCTTCTCCCTTTACCGTAACGTTATAAGATGCCCCAAAGCCACGAAAAATCGTAAACATACTCGAGAAAGGAAGGAGTAGGGGATGAATTTCAAGCGCGTAATAAAGAACGTCGCCGTCGCGGCAAAAACCCTCGTGGCGACTCGGAGGGGTGTGGGACTTGGGGCGTAAGAACGAGCACAAATCGAATAATCCCTGAAGGAACGAATCTTGAGGGGAGGAAGCACTGAAATTGACGCAAAAATTAACTTTCTATTTTACTGGCGATTTTATACATAAATAAGAAGCTAATACAATTTATTCCCTGCGATTATTTGGTAAACAATATCTATTAAATAATTCTATAATACGTCTTATCAAATTTATAAATACATGTTAAATATATTGCAATCATGATGTACATACTATGTGTATAATAATTATAATGAAATGTTGCCGACACATTACATTTTAAGGCAACTAATAAAATCGATTAGATGTGTATGTATATGTACAGATAATCGGTCAAAGTTGAGATTCAACTTGGATACTTGCGCTTGTGAAAGACGATCGTAGAAACGTGCTGAGGGGGAGTACCTCAGCCGCTCTTCGTATTTCAATTTTCGCCCCGGATCCATAAAAGCAGTTCTACCGGAGCTCTAAAAACTAACTGACTGTGTCGGTCTTGTAGCCGTGGGTTCACCCTGCTCCTACCTTACTGCTTGATTTTGCAAATTAAAAGACCTTATACACCCCCTCCGGGTGTCAGCTACCGCAACTTCCACTAATACAATTATCTCGCAAGTGCGTCGTAACGCCACCTGATAAATTCTGTATATCAACGTCCCTCCGGGCGACTCGTATCCGACATAATAAAGCGGCTTACCTCTTGACGTATTATCAATACTTTTATAGAGGAAAAAAAATATTTGAATATATAATGTATTGAGCGGATATTATATATAATTTACTGATATACCACAGTGAGAAAAAAGTTTAGCTATACCTAATGCAGCTCACTTGTAATAAAAATATGTAACTTGAAATATTACCAAATATGTGAGACGTGCACGTTACTAAATCACGTAATTCGACAGCCAAAGAGCTGCACTTGTAATTAATAAACATTTAAACGGTAATGAAATTAATTTGAGAAATCGTGCCGGTTGCACTTACAAGTTTTTTTCTTGGTGCACATTTACAACTTTGACAAATCAGATGACTATTAAATACTTACCCATAAATAATTTATGGGGTTAATTAATATCTAATTTCCGTTAATAAATGTAAATAAAAATTATAACGCAGTATGAAATTAAAAACGTCATAACTAAATGTTCAACTAAGTTCTTAATTAAACTGGATACCACGAAGGATCCTTACCGTAGTTGAAAAACGTGAAAAAAGAATACCTCGAATTCTTCACTCCAACAAATATTTAAGGGTAAATAGTGAGAGAGAAAAATAAAGAGCGCGAGAACCAGAGAGAGAGAGAGAGAGATTTGATATTTGATGGATTATTCGATCAAATTAATGGGTTAAAACTCTGTAGATATAATAGGTTCATTAAAAGAATCGTGATTTAACCTGTTTAACAGTGTATAAAAATTTAACAATAAAAATTATTTTAATAGTAGTAATAGTAACAACAATAATAGTAATAAAGTTTAATAACCTAAGATATTAAACCATAATAGAGTATAATTGAGAGAGAGACAGAGAGTGAGAGAGAGAGAGAGAGAGAGAGTGAGTGAAAGAGAGAGAGAGAGAGAGAGAGAGAGAGAGAGAACGGAAAACCGGAGGAAGCTTCCATTACCGAAAAAAAGCTCGAAAGTAGAATCTACACGCGATTCCTCTATACGTTAAGCCACGGCGCGCAGGTAGATCCGTATAAATCGGGGTCGAGCGCAGGCTATAGAGTAGGTACAGATCTCTCCGGGGGATCTAATTCCGTCGCTAAATGGGAAAAGAGAAAAAAAGAATGAAACGACGGGAGTCTAGGTGCACTCCCATGCGCACGAAAAGAGAGAGAAAGAGATAGAGAGCGAGAGAGAGAGAAAGAGAGAGTTACATGAATGCATGCAGTAAAGCACATCTGGGCCGAAATTTACTGAGGCCGCCGGACGAAGATGGTGTAGTTTGAGAGGGAGAAAGAGCGTCGAAGGGCCGTGAAAGAGCCGTGTATTACGCGAAAACCGAAGGGACTCGCGGGTGAGAGAAAGAGATGGACGCGAACAGGGGATTTATGGGTCTGCAGAAACAATAGGGATTACTTTTACCCCTTGTGTACATTCTGTCGACCTGTCGACCTTAGGATCACCACCGCTTTTGGCATACATCGACCGAGAAAAACCGCTGTTTCGTATAAGTTTTTTCTTAACACCATTTCCATTTAATTGTCTTAATATAATTTCTTTAAAAACTTATACTTTACACTTTCGAATTTATATTATTTTTATAAAAATAAGTAAGACTTACGATGTAAAGTAGGCGGATGATTGTATATACATGAGAAGCTATTGTAAACTTTATCGACTACATTGAATTAACATGAATAACTCATTAAAAATGTTAAGATGCTGATTATGGAATATTTAGCAACTTGACATATTTTCTAAATTAAACGTTTTTGCGGTATTATTACTCTTGGGATTACTTTTTATCCAGTAGATTATTATCCTTTTACTTTTTTTACAAAGGAAAAGTTTGCAAGAAAAAGGTAAACAATTTTCTGATTCAGAGAAAAGTTTTAGGAAGTATTTCTCTTAAAGACGCAGTGTCTCAAGAGTTTAAAGCTAAAAGCTTCAGAGCACGAGCTTGTTTGGATATCGTTAACTGTTCTCCAGACGAGTAGTATGAAAGAAAAAGGAAGACTTATTGACACTGCTCAAGACGTTCCTAAAGAACGAGAATTCAGACAAGGATGTCTATAAAAAATCAACTATTTTACTTGTTTAATCTTATTACTTAAAATACATAGTTTTTAAAGCTTTATCTTTATTTAATTTTAAAAGTAATAACACCTCTTATTCAACGATCTAAAGATAGAAATATTAATATGAAATCAACATAATCTACACTGAAAATCGTATCATTTGCTCTCCTTTACCAATAATTCAAATGTAACACTCGCGTATTTAGTTCTCTTGTGGATTTACATAGACGTAAGCGACTTAAAGATTAAGATAGTAAATTAAGAAATGATATTTCCCTAGAGCGCATAATATAAAGAAAACCAATTAACTAAATTTGAGTGCTAACATATTTACGTAATTGTTCAATTAGGAAGAATAATAAAATATTTAATAATATTTGTTTCTTCACGTTCGTAAGCGGTGGAAAAATTAATTAAAAAGCAGTTTATATTTGTAATGGTAAGGAACAAATGAATGTATATTTTAAACAAACGTTTGTTGCATCTGTATTTGTTTACAAGCAGTTAAATCAAAATCTGAACAATTTGTTTGACCTGAGCTTATCTTGCAAGCTCGTGTCACGGATCCGAATGTCATCGTAAACTAGAGAAGATACAGTACTCGGCTCGTCTTGTGATAAAATAGGCTGTTGAATGCGAAGAGAGAAACAATATAGAGATTTACGGCTCAAGATTATTTCGATGCATAGACTTCCGGGATGTCTCATTCTTATGACGGATTTCATAAAATACGACTATTAGTAAAGTTTTATTACTTATTCTTGTTAACACATTTGACATTTTTAAAATTGCTACGATTTTTATCTTACTTAACTGAATGGATGACGTATCAAATAAATACATTATTAGATTGGTACTATTTTAAATAAATTCATTTAGTATGATACCTTAATTAAAATGCAAGAACGACAATATTTGACATATAAATTGTTAGTATAAAAAAATTTCATTATATCAAAATTAAGTTAAATTTTCACTGATGCATTATTCATGTAACTTTTTAAATAATTTTAAATATCGAATTGAATTATAAACATCATAGGATGTATGGCGGTAATTTTTGTAACCATCGCACCTATTAAATTTCAAAGGTCAAAGGAAGCTACTCTTATTGGCGTTAGCTCAATGATATCAGTAAAGTTCTTTTATTTGGTTTCATAACTTTAACTAACAAGGAGACCCTCATATGTTTGGGAAACGGATCGTGCCCAGCTTGTAGTATATGTTTTCTAATATAAAAATATGAAAAAAGCCAGAGCCGCAGACTCTAACAATCGTTTTTTCAAAAGTTATACGCTGTTAAAGCAAAATTCCCAAAGAAAAGAGACTTCACTTTAAACGCTTATAACTTCTGACCTATCAAATATTGACATTCAAACCAAAGTTTACTGAAAAGCTGAGATAAAATAGATACATTTTAAAAAAAAGTACGTTCAAATGCATTAAAATGGAGCAGAGTTATAACCAAATTAAGAATTTAAAGAAATTTAGCTTAAAAAAATCAATAAAATTTATACAGCTCAATTTTTGTTTAAAATTGCTTCTAATTCTTAATTTGGTTATAACTCTGCTCCATTTTAATGCATTTGAACGTACTTTTTTTTAAAATCTATCTATTTTATCTCAGCTTTTCAGTAAACTTTGGTTTGAATGTCAATATTTGATAGGTCAGAAGTTATAAGCGTTTAAAGGAAAGTCTCTTCTTTTTGGAAATTTTGCTTTAACAGCGTATAACTTTTGAAAAACCGATTGTTAGAGTCTGCGGCTCTGGCTTTTTTCATATTTTTATATTAGAAAACATATACTACAAGCTGGGCACGATCCGTTTCCCAAACATATGAGGGTCTCCTTGTAAGTGTTAATGTTTCTATAGCTAATATTTGGTACAATATAAAATATTAACTAGCAGGTAGAGACGATGGACCCTCAACCCTTTTCACTGTTACTCTTTTGTCCCAGACTGCGCGGTCGAATCTCAAGAGGTAATCGTGTAACGTGCTTTTGAAAGTATCATAGTAGATAGAGGGGATCAAATGAGGTAGGAGGCAATGAGTTGATTAGCTTAGTGACAGTAATAAAAGATGACTTATAGAGGGTTTCAGTGCGAGAGGAGTAACATATACATGAGTGATTTAGGAGGTAAGCGAGATAAGGAGCGAATTGAAGATGAGGATGTTACGCGTGTGATACTACCCGACAGATACGATGGTGAGTTATGAGAGATGATGTTGTAGGCGAAAGTGACGATGAGCAGATGACGCCTGGACTCGACCCACAGCCTGCAGTCTAATTGAAGACGGTACGGAGTGACATGAGCTCTTCAAGGTATATGGCTCCAAACAAAGCGCGCGCACGAACGCGTTAAGTAGTCGTTGCAGTTTGATGTTTGTGGTCACGTCGATGTCGTTACAAACGGTACATGGATAGTCAAAATGAGGTAGAATCAATGATTAAATCAAATTTTTTCAAAATCTTAACGAGTGCAACATAACGTGGATACGTTGTGAAATTAAAAGAACCTGCTGGAATTAATCCAGGATAGAGGTGATCAGCATATCGAGAGACTTGACTAAGGTTTCGTAATGCAGCGTGAGAGCGAGAGGGAGAGGGGGTAGAGAGAAAGAAAGAGAGAAGGAGGTGGGAGAGAGCGAAAGAGAGAGAGAGTCAAAAAGGATAAGTTGAAAGAACAAGTTAAAAGAAGAAAAGGAAAGAAATAAAATCGTACGACATATTTCGCCAGCGTTCTTTAGTTTATTTTTCGAATTTGCGAACTCCCACGCGTGGATATATCCACTAGGGACCAATGAATGCTCAGCTGCCTTGGTGGCGCACCAGAGGTATACTACGCGTATACCTTATTACAAGTTCGATTTCCAGCGCGTTATGGCCCTCCACGGGCTTGGCCAGTAGATTGCCTCTGCCTTACCAGTCGGCCAAGTCTCGATCGCTTCGAACTCCAAATCCATTGCTGTACTAGTTACACTTGTATGCACATACGTGCAAACTTTCAATGAATATGGGTACCCCAAATGTAAGACTCCTATTACAACAAATTTTCGCCAGTTTCAAGGAAACCCTATATTTTCCAAAACTTAACCAACCTACAATGCATTTGAAACAATATCGATTTATCGAATAATATACTTCATTATTAAGTAAATATATTAATCCAGAAACATTTTGTAATCTGCTTGCGTTAGATGTTACAAATTACGAAAAAATGATAGTCATGGCTATAGTCTAATTTGATGAATATTTCACTAAATTTAGTTTAGTGTCACGTGATACGCATGTTTACGCATTTCACAGAAATATGGGTGTTTTCAATATAGGAAATGAGGTGGCTCTTTGTTATTTGGTCGTACTTTTACTACGATTTACCTTTCTGTATCTTAAGCATCATTCGTTCGACTTATTTGAAAGGATGGGCGGATAGATGGAAAAGTAGGTCACGGCTCATGGAAGAAGCCGAGGACGAAAATGTTGAAAACCACGTTTGTTACCGGAAGATCAACGTCGAGAAAATTTCCTTCGACAATCGCGCCTAGAATATTTTTGCAACGTCATCAAAACGTTACATAGAACAGGCACTTTTATATGCCACACCCTTCATATCACCATCGAAGCTTTTTTCTTTCTAAGGAATTCGGATATTATAATTTTTAGGAAGTTGTATTTTTATTCTAAAGATAAGTTTCAAATATTTATTGTTTAGGTAAATATGCATGAAGAAGCTGTTGGCGGAATGAATGAATATGGACATCAAGATTAAGAATACTTAATATTAGATGAGTATATAATTATAAACTTTGATTTATGATTTCAATACGCACATAAATTATATTTTTAAGAGCATTGATTGCTCTTCAGATTTTTTTAAACACATAACTATAATAATTATTCACCGGCTCTTGCTGTCAATGCTCTACCTTGACCAACCACGAAGTCAATGTTATTTTTTACAGTGTGTGAAGGAAAAAGGACTACTTTCTCTAGTTGGAAGGTTCCTTCATTGATATTTGCACCAAAATATTTAAAAGGTAAGCAAAACATTGTGGGTTATGTATAGTTGCGACACTTTATATTTAAAAATATTATTAAACATAAATTTCTTGTATTTAAAATTATTAACAGTTTTTAATAAAATATATATTCATCTTTTAGACTCTACATTCAATCAAAAGGAAGCTAAAGGGATGCTGTTCTACCTATGATAAAGAATGTCGAACATCGCATCAGGCCTTTAAACGAGACACCAACGACAAAAGTGACTAGATTGTTTCTAGCTCCAAAGTGATTTTTAGGATCTGCAGCTTTGGAGAATGTTTTCAAAAAGACCAACAAGAAAATAAGTTCAAGATTGTTAGATAATAGCTCCTTAACGTATGATGCACTTCTTGCAAGTTGATATCAAATACACCTGTAGTGTAATACACTTTTTGCGTATAAATTTTGTACGTTAGCTTAACTAACATAAGAAACGATTATTTATAACATTTTGAGAGAAATGAACCAAAGTATATTTAGCATAATACATAATACACTAAAATGAATATATCTATTGTACTTTATTGGAATAGACTAAACGAATTTGATAATTATAGCGTTGAGTGTCATTAATGCGCAAGAGGTTTATAAATTAATTTATCCGTTGGCTGATTGATAATTAAATAATATGCTTCTTTATATACATGCGCACGTCATAAAGCATTACAACCATATTAGTGAGATTTTAATTAGCAAAGTTTAGTCAGTATCCTGTGGAATCCCTAGTATTACTGCAGCAAGTTAATTGTGTGCGTTATTGATTTTCAGACCAATTATTAATAACTGTCTTTCAACTGCGGCTTGCCAATGGAAATTATACAGGCATTGAATAAATAAAAGACGTGTACCTTCCTCTTGTTTCGCTCGTTATGCCAGTATTTTTATTAGAGGTAAATGCGCCGTACTAGTTCATTGAATGACCGAGCTTTTGCAGAGCTTTAATTACATAATGAAGCATATTGCATATACGATCAGTTAAAATTCATTTATCTATAAAATTTTTTTAAAAAATATTCAATTGCAAAATTATATTGCTCTGATATCTACCATAATAAGAATGTATTTTTATTATAATGGAATGTATTTCCATTATCCACTAATACCACATATTAGCGCAGAATATAAGAAAATACTGCAATCTTTTAATGCCAAAATTTATTTCACTGTTAATGTGCAAATAACATTTTATTTTTCAAACTATACAATAATAGTACACACTTAGTTGATTAGATAGTTAACATTAAACATTTATTTTAGTAATCAAATATGTAACTTCCCTTACGACGTTTAAATCGTTTCTTAAACGTTATTCGTAAACAGAAAGATAAAAGTTACTAAGCAAAAATTAATGATAATTTAAAGAAGACCAGATTGGGCTCTAAATACAAGCCTTTCCCTCAAAACATAAACTTTTATTTTTAAAGGAGTATTCTAATAATGTAATTGTGAAAATAAAAATTTAGAATATAAATTCAATATATAAAATTTATCGGGCTTTGCGAACCAATATGCTTTATTAAGCGAAGCTTATAATACTCTGGTTGGTGGGAGTTCTTACCACCAGGGGGATTCGACTGTTCTCTCTACCTGCTAGAGAGACGGTCTAGTACAAGGCATAAGTATAGCCACATTAACATCCATTTGACGTCGCTTTCTATCTGTGACGGGCGTCTAAGAAAGGTCTCTAGCTCCTGACTGTAGGAGACCAAAGCTAGAGAACCGTGGTTGAAACGACAATTTATAATTTTTTTTAATTTTTGAAAAGGCTTACTTCTGGGGCTTTCACCAACCATACTGGACGAAGAGCATTACAAGCCTCGTTTTATAAAGCATATTATTAAATGTTTAAATATTAAAGTTAAATCTTATAAAGGTTATGTTATTTATACCAGATATTGCACAAGAGAATACAAAACTTAAAGAGTATAGCGGTATAAAATACAAATTGCAAACTTTCTTAACACCTAAGTAAGTAGACGTTATCGAACAAAATAAATGTACATTAATAGTTGAACACGTGAACGAGAAATTCACCTCCGTTTTAGAACAGCAGTGTTACTGGCTTTTCAAACCAAGTCAAGCCATACGCATGCAATAAAATGTATTTATGTATAATATATATTATTTTATAAAAACAAATGTTACATATGGTAATAAGAAATCATAATTAAATTATTTCAAACAATAATTAAGTACTTAAGCAATAATTTTACAAATATTTCGTATGTTCACGCGATTGACCATTGTAACTAGGAAAGGAGCCACCTGAAGAAAAATAGTTAGTTTTATTTTGTTTCTAATTAAATACTATTTGAGTCCTTAGATACGTTAACTATTAATTATTTTGAAGTCAGTATAATAAATAACACAAACGGCCAAGTAAATATACAGAAGTGTGTTTCTATAGTACCAATGAAAAGCACGTAACTGAGTGAAAGAAATTACCTACCATTGCCATTCACGGTATATAAAAAATGGACCTAGGTAATGAGCATTCGCATTATTCCCTAACGTTTCCACACGTTCACCCTGCAAGTTACTTACACAACCCGACGGATTCTACTTTCTTTCTTTGCAAGGAAATCGAGGAAGAAAAGCTTCCCAGCTGCTAAAAAAGGACCAGGTTCGCTTCTTCGTAACCCTTCTCATGTATTCACCTATAAGCGCGTTTATTTATTGCTTCTTTTACTACCGGACTTACGTGCTCCATTATAAAGAGGTATAACTAAATTTGCGAACCGAAAGAATGAAGCCTCTCTTATACATTTTCAATACATCGATGCTTCAGGTGAATACTGATGATAGATAGTAAAGTCACGAGTAAAAGGATACTAATGGAAACTGTTTTCATATATATTTATATACTTGTAATAGTTTTGGAAATAGTTGATTACGTTTCGTGCAATTATCAAATTTTTCGTATCATCGACAAGACGTATGTTGGAAATAGAAATGTTCATATCGTAAATCTTGGGACATGCTCCATTTTTCATTCTTTTGACATATTATTTAAATTCGTTTATACCGGATATTGAAACTCTATTTTGTGGATTTATCGGAAACACTAACTTCTGATACTAATATTGAAATTACTGGAATCAAAAATTGTTTTCTTACGATTTATTTAAACTGAACTAAAATTTTGTATTGTAATTTAATTGTTAATTATTTATTTTAAATTTAATTATTATCATTATCGACTACTGTAGGATTAGCGTTACGTTTTTATGAGGTGTGAATAAAAATTAAGAAAGTCCCTGTCCGAGCGCCACCTAAGGTCTTTTGATATTATACCATCAACATGGATGTGGCCTGTCATGGCTGTCCGGTTTATGCGTTCCTGTATCCAGTCTGTGACCATATTGGACCGCCCGATAGCTAATTCCCAGTATGCATATCGGACTACGAGATCATCAGAGACGATCAGGCCATCAGGGGTCGCACCACACCTCCTCAAGCAGGTGGAAAACGCTTTTAGGTTAGCTTGGAGGTGATGCATACCTGCAATGGTAGCTCGACTGTCTACAATGTATTTATATACAGGATCGGAAGGTAGCTCTTCTATGCCTATAGTAGATAGGGCAACTAAAAGCAGTGGTTGATACGTGCCCACAGGAAAGATCTTGAGTATCCTATTAATTCGATTTGACACGAGATTCTTTCCCAGTTTCTTCGATAAGGGGAAAGCTCGATAATAGTAAGATTTCCAGCCGTCATGTAATGCGGTGTTGAGATAGGCACACACATTGGTCGACATATGTTTTCTATCTGTTTGGCTGGTGTAAGGAAAAGCTTTGGATAATTCGCGGAGATGCTCACGCGACATGATGGGTCGAGTAGACACAAACCATAAAGGGACTCCACCCATCCAACTGCAATGTATATCAAAATTGCGAAACTTAAGATTAGGGACGGAACGAGTATTATTAGTTAATAACCAGACTTTCAATGACGCTGGATCATTTTCCCACCATAACTCTAATACTGGTGATTGTTTTATTAAACTGACTAGAAGAGTGTCAGGGTGGATTTGAAAATCGGGTTGAGTATCACTATTGGTGATGTCAAGATCAGGTACGTCACGCGCTGGTCGCAAGCTCAACTCTTTATACTGAGCAAGGGACTTCTTAAATTTAGTTATGTCACCGTTACACTGAAACCAATCTTTTTTGTTGATAATATTACGGATTACTTGATTGACAACTTGAGATTGATTGGCTTCAGTGGCTTTGAACAGAGTCAAAAGGCAAGTGACCGCAACACCTACCTTGTCGCTAGTACCTAAAATCTCCCACTCCTTCTCATGTGTATTGAGAGGGGAGAAGCCTTTATGCGAGCTTATGTGGTATAGCAAATCAAGATAATTATAGCCTAACTTACAATCTATATTTACATTATGCTTAATTTCTAATAAAAATGAATGACATAAATTGAGCCCCTCTTTGGTATAAGTACAAATATATTCGGGGATAAGCGCAGAAAGGTAATCTAAAAAGTTATTTACACCAGCATAACTAGGCACGGATCGTACTAGCTGCTGCAGTTTGGCTAGGATGTCAACCTTAACCCGGAATTCGACGCGCCTGAATAATTGTCTAAATTTGTCAAGGTTTATTGAATAATTGGACCATAACCATGGAGATGTCAATTGTGGATCGGAACACCGATACTCCATACATTTCAGAAGACCCTTCGCCTCTTCGTGAAAGTATAAAAGATGGTGATCTGCCACAATCATGGGTAATTTCGTCTTGTTAGGTGTTGTCTGATCATGGGTACGCTTAAGAGAGCCCCGATTCCGGGAAGGGTCAGGACGAGGCTGGTTTAGTTTCCCTGCCTACCTTCTTGGCCAGGGAAGCCCACACGAGCGTTGTTGGCGGGGCCAACCTCAGCAATGGCTCGGCCTGGGACTAGAGTCTTGCCTAGAGGGGGGAGCTCATGAGTTGAGGGTCCCGCATCCCGTAAAAGGCCAGGAGGCATCTCCATCTTAAGTAGAGGTCCAGGGATATCCTCCCTGTCCTGTAAGATGTACCCCCGCCCAGTTTCAGGGCCAAGAGGGCACGCGTGGAGACGCATTATCACAGCAAGATTAGCGTGGTTCTGCATCATCATAGGAGCATATAGACACGCTTGTTCCCAAGAATAGGAATTGATTGTGCACGGCTCAAAGACGTCATGCACTTCATCCCAAGCAGGTGGGTGAGGGTGTGGTGCCACAGCAAGGGGTACGAGGCCGGATTGATCCCATTGAAGCTGTTGATATGTAAATCCTGGAGGGCCATCCGGCCTAATGCCATAGTGCCTTGAGTTATGGCATTCATTGCCAATCCACCATATATGACCAAGGTGTATGGCATGCTGCCAACTCGTTTCTTCTCATATGAGCCATCACCACAACTGGCATACCAGCCCCTGACGTTGATAGGGCCTTGAAGCATCACCTCGCGCTTGAAATCCACCTTGGCCAGGTGGTCGATTAGGCCCCATTCAGCGGGGAGACAGTCTAGCCAAGAGAGTACGCACATCGGATTACCCAAGCGGGGAGCATGGTGGGGAGAATTTAAGGAATAAGGGCCATCGTCAAAACCCCGCGGGTTAACCGGAAGGTTCCAACTCCTGTAGGCCATGCAGGATAATGGAAATACCCCACCAATGTGGCGGTCTAAGACGGTGAGGGCCTGAAGAAATATAATGGCCGTATCCTTTGGAGTCCCAGTCGCGTTCCTGAATAAAGCCCAAGTGTCCGCGACCATCTCGAACAAAGGAGGTAAATCGTCGTTATGGGTTGCAAGCATTTGTATCACATCCCCATAAGCACTAAAAGAGTGCAGGGCAGTGGTGAAACATAAAGTGCTGAACCCAGAAAGGACAGCACAATGTAATAGCTTTTCGACCATATTAGTGTGGCCGAAGGCGACGTAGTCATTCAAGAATTTAGGATCTTCGGTCCTTACTATTTTCGCCATCCGGTGTAGGAAGTTGTACTCCTTTGAAGCAGGGAACCTTTGTTCGCCGTAACTTTCTAAGGTGGGCGTCACCAATCCCCACCATTCAAGAGCTGCCCCGGCTTCAGGAATATCGTCTGGGCCCCGGATGGGTAGAAGTTGACCTTGAGCGTCTTGGTCAAGGCGTGGGACATTGGCTTGGGGTGCTTCGCCGATGATGACATTCTGGAGGATGCTATTTACAAGAAAGGCAGCCTCGTAAACCCCAGCCACAAAGAAATCTCTTTCAGCCCTATTATTAGCCATGCGCTGTAAGAAAGTCCATATGCGCGTCGGTTGGATTAGCGCAGCAGCAGGGGCAGCTGGTTGAGGTCCTCCTTTTCTCAGAATAACAAAAGGAATTGGAGGCCAATGAATGGCCATATTGGCTAATGAGGGGACACCAGCTGGAGCAACTCTCCTGCCAGGCGCCGCTAGCCAGTAGACTATATCTAAATCAGCCATTGTAAAGTCATAGTTCAACATAAATATAAAGGAACCTGATATAATGGCTTGGCCTATTAACCCGACCACATCGATATCTGGTTGATCAATGTTGATGTGGTGGATCGGAGTGTCAGCAGGGAATACAGGAAATTGTACCGCAATGTTTTCCTGTTGGACTCGAGCAACCTGTAAAGAATAGAAGGTCCCCTTCATATACAATGTGGTATTGTCATACCTCTGGGGACAAACTTCAAAATATCCCGCGAGCCCGCGAGATACAGTTTGGTTGCCAAAGAAAGCGTTAAGGATAGAGCCAATGTTCCTGTCCGTCACGTTACCTCCCAAGAGGTAAGGATCGAAACCAGAAACATCAACTGCGCTTACGCAGACGGAAGGGTCAAGTACAATATCGTGCCTGACCATATAGCGGACGACGGGCACGTAGCCGCCGATTGTCATATTAATGGGGGGTTCGGCCACTACCCCGATTTGAAGGCCTTGTCGAAGAGGAGAGCTACTAAATGTAACCCCATGATGGCCCGGAATATATTGGACACGTCCGTCCCCACGCCTAATCAAATTGTTTGAATTCTCAAAGAATCCATTGTTGGCGTAGGGGCGGCCGGCTTTGGACTCGTATAAAGCGGGAAGGACTCTAACTGACTCGATGGTGTGGTCACCGAAGTGGGAAGGACCTGCACCACCGCCCGCAACATCAGATGAGGTGGAGGCTGTTCTAGATCGAGTTCTGACCTGGCTGGCCTCAGCAGCCGATTTCTTGCCACGCCCAACACTACTCGGTTGAGGACGGCCCTTAACGTGGGCAGCCAAATCAACCTCGACAGGAGGAGGCGGAGGCATAGCGGTATCCATTGCTTGTGTCTGCAGTACCGCATCTGCAGTAGGAACCATAGGCGTTGGGGCGGGCACAGCTGCCACGCCACCAGCCTGGAAAGCACCAGGTGCAACCTTCACTTTCTCGGCCATAGCCGGGGAAACCCCACCTAAGAAAGGGTGGGGTACACAACTTCTCAAAGAACGACGAATTCAATTAGGTTGTGTTTCAAGATTCAATGAAGAATATTAATTTTATAAGAATATTTTAGAAACAAGAGAAGATTGACAAATGAATATAAACAAACACACACACTCGATGCAACCCCACGAAGCCCAGGCATCGATCAGGAGACTATTCCCCATCAACCCCTCACAAAGAGGGAAGCCGTTGTAGTCGTTAGGCATTTAGGAGTGTTTAAACTCCACTTAGCACGGGCTGTGGGCTACCACACCACGATTTTGGTAAGGAGAATCCGTAAGGAGACCGCGTTGATAGAGTGGGTTTTTCGCCCGCAGTTAAGCAGGCTACACCAGGCACCCGTAGCCGAGTGTTATCCTGGTCGTGTGTGCATACCACTGCAGAAGATCGCTAGAACCGGAACAATTTACTTGAGGCCCACAGAATGAGCTTGTTTGTTGGACAGCGATCTTTCTTGCAACCAAGGCGAACCTTGGAGGTTTCCCCCGGTCCCTCACTAGAGGAGGGCGAGCTGGATGCCCCCCATCAAGATGGACGACACCCAGCCCATTCCCCCCGGTCTACTAAGCGGAAAATCACACATATAGACCGAGGAGAGGTGAATCTCCCCGTGAACGAAGAGATTTCTAATAACTATAATATATATAAATAATAAGGTATGGAGCACCTGAGCGGCTGTCAGGATCCCTGCAGCTCCTGCTATATTCAGGATCTTCTTAGATCCACCAAATCCGTACTGACGCGCTAAGGTTGCGCTAATGAGAGTGGCCTCTGAGCATGGATCTATTAAAGCTCGGATCCTCTTTTGGTGACGCTCCCCATGGCCTATATGGAGAAGAGCGCTAGGAAGGATCGTGGCTAGTCAAGATGACGAGGGAAGAGTCTCAATGTCCGACGTGGTTCCGGTGCCCAAATCTTCTCTGGCGATCTTGGTTGGTATTCCGGATTGCATTGATTTTCCTGGACGTTTGAAAGCCGCATCGTGTAGGAGAGTGTGATGCAGTCCTCCGCAATCACGGCATGTAGAGTTGGATGGGCAACTGGCAACGACGTGAGAGCGTCCTAGGCAGTTGTAGCATAACTTGGCTTGACGGACTCGAGACTTCCTCTCGCGTAATGGATACTGCTTGAACACGGGGCATCGGGACACTTGGTGAGCATTGCTACATACGGCACAGTTCGCATCCGACGACGATGTTGTGGCGTAAACTCGGACCTGACGGGCCTCTGAGATTCGCGATGGTCCGGTTGTTAAACGCTTGGTTTGTGGATGCTCCAAGGCATGAGCGGTGCGACATTGACGCTCGAGGAATTCGGCAAGCTGCTCATAGCTTGGATGACAACGGCGATTCTCTGCCGTCTCAACGTGCGACTCCAAGGCGTGTTCCCACGCGCGTCTGGTCTTGGGACCCATTGCATCAACGGCGCATGAGATCAGCCAGTCATCCCAACCATCCACGGGTCGATCTAGGGCGCGGAGCTGATCTCGGTGACGTCGCAGGTCATCCTGTAGGCGTTGAAGTCCGGCTGCCGACTCTTCTTTTAACGGTCGTAGGTTCTTAAGGGCCCGGATGTGGTCTTGAACCAGGAGGCGGCTGTTGTCATACCGAAGCTCAAGCGCTTGCCAAGCGGTTGCGTAGTTGGTGCTGGTGACCTGGAAGCTGTCCAACACTGATCGTGCCTCTCCCTTCATATGGCTCTTCAGATAGAACAGTTTCTCTACGTCGCTTAGTGATTGGTCATCGTGAATTAGTGATCGGAACATATCGCGAAACGACTCCCATTGGTCCCGCTGGCCGTTGAATTCAGGCACTTCTATGCGAGGAAGACGAGCAGAGCCGCGACCTTGAGAGGGAAGCGCAGTATTGCTACCCATCGATCCCGATATTGAGGGATTTGATCCACTTGTGAGCTGGTTGCCGGCATCGAAGAGACGTCCCTGTGCCGTGACGAAGGCGCTTTCAATTCTGGAGTACGTACGGTTTGCAAGATAGGGGTCGTCCGCAGTCAAGGCAAATTGCATTAGCGAAACGTGGTTCGCTTGAAAGTCTTGCCAATAGCGATCCAACAGGCCAAGTCGGCTAGTGACAAGTCCAGGCGACCAAGATGTCGCGGGGGTCTCCGCGATAGTGGTCGCATTATCCTCGATGACTCGTGCCAGAGCCTCCTGGGCAATAAGCGCGTCTTATTAATTTAAAATATATAAATCATTATATTAAAATCTCATCGTTTCGTCTCATTATATTAAAATCGTGTTCGTTGTCCGTCCGTCCGTCCGTCCAAAATTATTTTTCGAGAGAGAGTGGGTTAAGTGAGAGAGTGAGAGAGTGTGAGCGAGTGAGAGAGAGAGAGTGAGAGAGAGAGGGGAGAGAGGGGGGATAGGGGGGAAGCAACCCCTACTTTAGGGGTGGAAATAAAGGGTGAAGTATAAAAAAAATAACAAATTTTGAAAATCATTTACGGGGGGTTATTGACTACGCTGAATAAGAATATGGCCGTTATTTTTATCAGCAACCCCTACTTTAGGGGTGGAAATGAAGGGTGAATTATAAAAAAAATAACAAATTTTGAAAATCATTTACGGGGGGTTATTGACTACGCTGAATAAGAATATGACCGTTATTTTTATCAGCAACCCCTAATTTAGGGGTGGAGATAAAGGATGAATTGTAAAAAGTAAAGAATATTGAAAATCATTTATGGGGGTTTTTGGTTCCGCTGAATGAGAATTTTATATTGTATATTTTAGTTATTTTTTATTTTCAGTTAGAATTAATTTAAAGTAGAGAGTTTAAATTATAGTAGTTTTAACTTATAGAAAATGATTTAGTTTTATTATTAAATACGTGTCCGTATGAAGGTGGACGTTGAAATGGTATACATGTACGTTGAAGATGGGCCAATGTTGTTGTTTTATTTTTAGCTTACATGATAATTTTAAGGAACTGAAGGTTGTTTATATTGCAATTCGTCAATAATTTAATTTTAACCAATTGTAGTACAATATGAAATAAACGAATAGATATAAATGAATTGTAGTACATCGTCTCCAGAAAATGACAAAGAAAGAAAGAAAGCAAGAGAATGTAGAAAATAATAGAGTATAAATTGTACAATTAATCCATTTGCTCTCTGTGTTTAACAGGGTTGAGACTGTCGTTATTATTAAAGAATGATATTTTACATAATAACGATTATTTTATTTATTTCGCTCGATAATTGGTAAGTTTATTTAACGGTAACATTATAAATATAAATTATATAAATTATAAACATATTTGTCTATGACATTTATTTTACAGATATTGCTGGAATTATAAAAGAAATAGACGATATTCAAATAATACAAACTAAGAAAGGTGCAAACTTAACAAAAAAAGAATTTAGAATATGCGATGAATTTGACAATTTAGTAAGTACTGTTTATATTTTGTTTATTAATTATTTACTTATGCGTAAAAAAATTAAAAATAAATGTTTTAGGTAACCATAGTTTGTTGGGGCGATTTTGCCAAACAGTTTATAAAAGAAAAAAATACTGTAATAGCAATAAAAGGAGCAAAAGTAAATGAGTATATGACAAAAAAAACTTAATAAAAGAGAGAAATATGCTTATAAGAGAGCTGCTACGCTTGGGTCTTCAGCTCCCTCTGCAAGTTGAAATGATCCTTAGTAAACCCAATACTCAAGCTTGTAAACTCGTTGCGCAATTTCTTAAAAATTGTAATAAATCAGTTTGATTGTATACATGCTATTAATCTGTAATAATTTTTGTACATTTGTATTTTTCAATAAAGCCAGCTGAATAAGTCTCCAATGAGACTTCAACGCTTATATTAAAAAAAAAAAAAAAAGTTAAAGAAAAACCTCTAATGAAATAAAAACAAATTTTTACTAATATAATATAAAATTTAATTTTGGTTCTGAAATGTAACTACATTATTATTATGTACCCGACAATGCTTTTCACATTTTACCTATGTAACTCAATGGAAACGTCACGCGTAGGGATGACTATATTACAAGCAGAGATGCTCATATCACGAATAACACAGACGCGATTCATTTTAAATTCGGATGAATCGAACGTATGAATCATGTTTAAATTTTGTACGATATTTGTGTTTCTTAACAACATTATTTTTTTTACATAATTTGATTAATAAATAATATTATATAATAAGAGTGGAAATTTAAATTTGAATCGGCAACGATTTGTTACCGATTCGTAAGCAACTCTGATTTGAAATAATGAAAATTTTAATATAAATATTTTAATTTTATTTATTTGTATACAATGTATGACGCTGCTCATGACTGTTCTATATTTTACTGTAATGCTTGCTTGAGTATCAATTTTTTAGATTGAAAATACATATTCCTATCTATTTGATTTTACAAAAAGCCGATATGTATTAAAGGCCTTCAAAGCTCAAGATAAGAAGTAAGTATTCATTAAACGAGGAATAAGCGGACGGCGCATCAAGAGGTTTGGAGGTGAAAGATACGTTCCTCAAAGATGCTGGATATCCAGAATCTTGTTTACGACCCTCAGCTCTTACCGTGATTCAACACCTTCGGGGCATTTTCATTTCAGATCGTGCGGTACCTCGGGCACATAGTTGTAATATGGAAAGTGCCGGGATTTACGAGCGATATTTCACGTAGCGAACTCTCTCGAACGAACCGACGTCGCAGAAGATGCTTGTATATCATACACAGTTCAAGGGCTCAACAACTGAGAAGATTTAAATGAATAATAGCCGATTACTTCAAGATATATTTTTACACGTGCATCACTAAAAGTTATTTCATTTTTTTCTATCATTATTACGAATTTCTTTGCGTTACTTTCAATTTTTTTGATATTTCTGTAGACATACATATGAATGATTCTCTATCAGATCGAGAGACAAAAATATCTTTTATATAAATTCGAGAAAACCTTCGTTTACACATTTTGAATATTAGTGTAAATTTTTAAAGGTTGAAAATAAATAGGTTAAGGTATTCAGAGTAAAATCAGTTATTATGAGATTTTTTAAACTTCTTGTGTATTTTTATCGTTTTATCGAGATGCCAAGTTAGCATACGTACATTATACGAAAAATTACTGTACAGACTGTTTCTTAGATTAAAAAATTATATAATATATTATTTTATTGATGATTACGATTGGTAAGATTTTGCACATAATATGGGTTAGTCCCAGTTGCAAGTAATATTTCTGTGGTTTCTTTCTGAGTTTGCTACTTTCTGAACTATTACCTATTTAAGAATGGTTTTATATATTTATGTATTAAAAAGTCTATAATTTTTTATATAATTAATTTTTCAGGCTCAGTGATACTCTTGCAGTTTGTTATTAATAAACACGATCCATACCAGACGTTTTAAGTAATTGATTTATTGAATTAAACAGTTTCTTTCCACCGTAGAAACATAAATACGAAAAAACATTAGGTTATAAATATTAACTATAATATGTACGTTTTTAATAATATTTTTTTATAATTATTTTATAAGATTTTGTGTATGAGTGATAAATATGTATGTGTTATCGGAGAGAAGTTGGTTATAGTCGACTTAGGTTGGTACTTGAAAAGAGCGCTATCGAGCGTGAAAGGCGGCAGATTCATCGGGGTAGTCAAACGTGGCGGACGCCTGTCAGAGCTCACGAGTGTGCGAATAATTATTAGGTAAGTAAACGCGATTTTTCTCAGACAACGGCCGGATATTAAGATATTAGAATAAGATTCGACACACTAAGTATCCCAGCGTACTGTAGTCGTACTGTAGACGTCTCCACGAGTGTATGTGCAAAGCGACTGTTTAATTTAATAAATGTTCTATTCTACTTCATTTAAAAGGTTTATGTTAGTTCATTAAAAATCAAAATCGTTATGACTACGACTTAACTATATTTGTTTTAATAATTATACATTTGGTATTATATAAATAAAACTTAGAGAAATTAGCTGTCAAAACATTGATTACCAGTCAACGCAACTCCAATTTCGCTATCACGAAATACGATATGTAGTGTCAACGTACTCTATCCCTCCACTAAAACGGTGATTCTACCGGTTTGCTTGCAGACCGAGCTTGTAATTAAAACTACAGCCGCGAATGTCGCTCTAGGCTTCTTTGTTCTTCTTTGACGTTAACGTTTGTCGAGTGACCATAAAAGTCGTATGTGAAAAAGAGGAAACGATCAGTTAAATGCAACCGCAGTAGAACAACGTCCGTTGACTCAAAGCGTTCGATGATATCGTGGTTCATCCAAATGAAGTGTACAAACGAACTAATAATATTTTTAAATAGTCGATAATATTTTAAGAAGTATACGGCTAACAAGGTTTTAATTGGAAATAGGATTAATGTTAAATGTATACGTACTCGATACTTTTAATCGATTCACAAATAACGTATTAATCAATACTTGGCGTAGTATATATAGTTTTCTGTAAGTAGAAAGCATATATTATAGTTTTCGAGCGAACTAAAATGTATTGATAATATCCGTTTACGTTTATAAAGAAGTACTCGGTGCACTCAAATAGAGGAGCAAAAGTCACGCAAAATGTAATACTGTCGTACGGTTATTTAAGCCGTACTCGCTATTGTCATGAAACATGATTTATTCCTTTACATTCATCCAGGAAAATATTACATTTTTAAAGAATTTTGCGTCCAGAACAAAAGTAACATTAGCGTTATTATTATGAAGTTCGAGTATATTATCCACGTTAATCGAACGAATAAGAACTACTTGTTTATAACTCACAAGCGCTATCGATCGTTAAACCAAATCAGGACAGTAAATCAATTATTCAAAATGCGCAAGCGAATTAAGATGCTTTCTACAGTGCAAGAGAACAATAATACAAGCAAGTACCCCTACATTTACCGTGTGCAGGTAAAAAAAGGGATTGTTGTTTATCAAACGTAGGTATCGATCGATCGAAGGGAAGACTCCGCGAACCACCGATATTCTTTTTTTTGTTGTAATATAAGGAGTACAAAGGGCCTCGTACCGTGAGCACAACTGTGTGCCAGGTACGCCGAGTCGGCCGTGCATCGTGACGGGGAGAAGATGCACACTTCAGGGCTTTATATAAGGGTTGCTTTTTACCCCTTTTTTGCACTCTTTCTCTGCATTCTTTGTCGGAGTATTGACTGGAGTGCTCCTGGTGCACTTGTACCGAACGACCCATAGAATTGAAATTGATCCTTTCTATGATTTATCGCTGATACGCGGCACCGCACGCTAGATTTCATTTTTCGATTTATTTTTATTTTTCGGTAAATCGCCACGGGCGCGTGATATATTTTGTAAATACCGCGATAAATTTAACCGGACCTCTGATATTTCTGTTGATTTTGTTTTATTTTCTATCGCCACGGACGATCGATTCAAAGAAAATAAGTCGAACTTCTGAATGGAAAAATACATAATAATGTAGGAAAAAAGATAAAATTGTTTAATGCAAAATAATAGACATCGAGTAAATAGGCTATTAGTTTATTACAATACACCTCGCGTAAGATTAAGTTGTTTACTTTTAACTAAAGAATGGAAGAATACGTTTAAGGGAGTGCATTAATCAACTTTAAAATAAATGCAATTGGAAAACCAATTTAAAGAGAAATTAATTGTTATTCGAGAAACAAATCAAGTTTTATTGTATGAATTCTCCGATTTCAAGCCATTTTATTTGAAAGAAGGCTTACGTAATGAGCGTAACGAAGCGAAGGTTTGAAGTTCAAATTAACAGCGGAAAAAATAGAAGGAAACACAAAAACAAAGGAAGAAGCTTGGAAGCGAAGATTTACGTTATCGGATATCGTTTTCCGATTGGTCCAGCTTAACTCTCGATGTTGAAGGTAATGGAAGTTTGTCGGGTGGCTTCTCCCGCACGTTCAGCCCGCGGATTCGGACATTCAATCCCGTTCATGGTATCGTCGTTACCTAGTTTACGATGTTTCCGGATTAGTGCAAAAAACTTATCGGTCGAAACAATACAATAATTTCATGTTCGGCTGCGAAACAATTCTAACTCGATCCTAAAAATGGATCTAATTATTTAATGTTTCAAACAATGATATTAATATTGCGAAGATTCTATAAATTACATTTTCACCCTGACCATCTAAAAATTCTACTTTATTAACCTCTATACGAAGGGAGTAAAATTGCATTTCATTCTTCAATGATTTTATTCCCCGTAGACTCATTTTATTCCCCGTAGAGCCATTTTATGCATTGTAGACTCACTTTATTCACCATAAACTTATTTTTTTTTTATTTTTAACACTTAATTTTATGATTTCCTACGAACATAAAATTTAATTTATTATATTAAATTAAATATATACCATAAAATCTTATAATTTAAACAAAAAAATAGAGTTTTAAAGATAAGTTGTTGTTGCATAAAGTGGCATTACAATTGATAAAGGTAAAAATTTTACATGCACTCTCATCCCACTCTCACCTCTATAACTATTTAACGATATAAAAATGCCGAAGGTAATAGGATCTAGTGCGAAAATCGCGTATAATTGATTCGTCCGCGCCTCTCAAAATATTGTAATACAAGTGTCCTTCACACTTGAAACGATATTTATTTTACAAAAATCGTTTCCCTAGACCTAAATCCATACAAGCTCGGTTGGCGAGTTATGAGATAGCACGTGGTCGATGTGAACGAGGAATCAGATCTGATTAAAGTAAAGCTGAGACGCGGGCTGATAGCGAATATCGGAAAGGTGCGCGCACCCACGCTATAAGCCGGCTCGGTGGTTAACGCTACCGCTGCTGTTGCCATGGAAGGGTTCGACTTGTCGGGTGCGCGCTCAGTTAGGGGGCTGCAGTCTGCAACGCTCAGGGGCTTCTTAATACCATTATTTCTGGTCTCGACGAAGAGGCCATTCTCGGTGCGACGATCTACTCCCATGCTTGAGGATCTTAATCATTTTCCATCTACGATCGTTTTAATCAGTCGATATAATATTCACTTAATTTACTGACTTAATTCATAATTAAGTGTATTAATTTGAATAAATTATAATTTTTATAAGAATTAAATTAAACAAAAATACTGTAATATAAATATCTCAATGAATGGACTTTAATTTTATGTAAATCCAAACAAATTAAATTGAAAATTTTGGTACGATTGTGTATAACGTAAGAAAGGGAAGGTTTATATTAGTTTTAGACAACATTCCATACGAATTTAAAAATTGTGCATAGTCACTCAAGATTTATATGTATATTTTTTTATGTATTTATATTTTCTAAACATTATTATTTTAATAATGCTTATTAATCTATATAATATTTCAGGCACC
Source organism: Theocolax elegans (assembly GCA_026168455.1). Classification (NCBI taxonomy): domain Eukaryota; kingdom Metazoa; phylum Arthropoda; class Insecta; order Hymenoptera; family Cerocephalidae; genus Theocolax; species Theocolax elegans. Next base: position 30,697,254 of record CM047426.1, read on the forward strand.
AAATACTTTATTATTTATCAAAAATGAAGTAAAAAAATTATGTAGTATTTGATGAAGTAAAATTTTAATTTTGTATATTTAATTAATATAAATGTATAAAAGAAAATTGTATCCACTTTGATTATTAATAATTATTTCAATCAGTAGGGAGTAATGTTTTTTAAAGAAAGAGATTACTGAATTACATTAATGATTTAATTAATTCAAGGTACTAAATATTTAAAAAAATTGAAATTACATTATTACTTTTAATATCTACAAAAGTCATATTTTCAAGCATGCTTATTTTATACACAAATAATCGTCATATTTATTTTTTAAAATTCACGAATGCACTAAAAAGTATTATTACTTAATTTTTAACACTCATATAATAAAATTTCTTAATTACTCTAGCTTTTGAATTAAATATATATAAATTAAAATGTAAGTAGTTATAAGGGTACTACATCATTTATCGTTTAAATTAGTTATAGTATTAACTAAGCTAAATTAAATACATAAAATGAGTCAAATAATGCATTAAATTTTATATGCTTATTTTACACTAACATACATTCGTCCCCGAATTACTCTATTTATCATTAAATACTACGTAGTATAATTAATTTAAAATAAACTCAATAATCGACGTACCTTTTTGAATAAATGAATGAATGAAATTGCATTTACGTTAATTGATAATGGAATAAATTAATAATTTTTCTAGGTAGCTATATTTTATACTTTTTTACTATCTCTTTCTGGAGAACCAATTTATTTTCACGTAGACTTCGAAAAAAAATGCGAACAAATAAATTAAAAGTGCGTATATATAGCTGAGCGTCATATCTATCTAAATGCAATCAATCTAATTTATTTGTATTGACGATGGATTGTAAGAGCGACAGAGACTATTTTTCTATTTATGCGAGCAAAATGGTTTATTCAGCGTATTCCAACTTTGTTTCAAACGACCTCGTGAAAGCATAATCGGGTCCTTCTTCGACAAGCGGGTTTAGGATCTATTCTATGAAGTATTCAACGTGCAATTGTATATCGTGTAGCGTTGACTTTTTCTGGCTAACAAGAAGGGGTTCCACCCACCGGGTTAGGGATTTCGTTGCAACTTTGGAAATTGTTTTCTAGTACACGAATATGAAAGAATCGATATAAAATTCGATCTTATAGGTTGTTTGACGAAAAATATATGCAATTAATGAAAAATTGTAAAAAAAATACAGTTTAATCGCTGACAACTAGAAAAAAGTTAAAGATAGACACTGAAACTTATAAGAATTATGCATAATTTTAACGAAAATTTATTATTAAAATTTTATGAACTTTTTAGACAAAAATTTCGTCTAATATTTATTTCTTCCATAACTTTGGACCAAATTGAGATATTTAAACATCTTTTTTTAAATCGTATCTACTTGATCTCTCAAGCAAAAACTAAAGCATATTATTTCCACAATTTTTCATTCAACTATACGTATAACTTTCGTCACAACAGTCTATGAGATTGAATTTCATATGAATTCTTTCATACCTATGTATCAGAAAATAGTTTTTAAAGTAGCAACGAAATTCGTGACCCGGAGGGTGGAAGCTCTCCTTGTAAGTATAAGTAAAAGTAAAGAGCATCGGACTAGAAGTCTGTCTTGTGATACATAAAATCTCTTTATAGGCCCGAATTACTGCGTACCATTCTTTTCTTTAGAATTTCTACTAAATTCTTGGAACCCAGTCGTAGCGACCTTGCCAGTCGACATTAAATTGCTCACGAACAATCGGCTATTATAGTCACGAATATCACGTTCAATTTACTCGTCGTATGCGAGCCGCGATGGCTATTAGTCTGCATTAATAGCGTCGGAGCGCACCAAGTTTGACAATAAACGGTCGAATTTAACGCTACGCTAAGTGCATAAGGAATAATCTAGATTAATTGTATGAATTACTAGGTGCGCATGGTAGAAAGCATAGGAACAAAACGATATTGAAATACCTGTTGACAATATCGGGAGACTCCTAATATATGTTTATAATCATACGAATTGATGTTATGCCAATCCCAGGGAGACTTTAAAAACAAATATTTATAAAAGTATTTAATAAGGCCAATAACAGAAGTACTGTAGGCAATATGTTCAATTAGCTGTAATATTATAGCTTATTTAGTGAAATGTTTCGTAAGTCAAAAAACTTACCATCGATTACAGTTACAAAACCGCTAAAGATTCATTGGTACGTAGCTTCTTCAAAATTAATTAATAAATGAATCGTAAACGATTTATAGAAAACTTTAGGAACATAGAGAAAAGTTTACTGAATTTATAGACGTATAACTATCAGAAAATGTCGCGTACACGCGGTAAATACGTAGTCTGTAGCTTTTTTTTCAAATCAAACGCATAGGTGAATGTACTATGAGCTAATAACTGAACAAGGATACTCTATAACAAAATCATAAGTCTGAGTTGCGGTTACGGCGTTGTGCAGGTTTAGCTGCTACGTTAAAAAAAATAAATAATCGTTAACAGTCTGACGAACTAGTTATGTGAGGCTCTTTTCGACAAAGTTAAGCGGAGAGCTCGACGAAATCGTCTGGGGATTAATTAGTTGGCGCAGATTACTTTCATGTAAGATTTATGAAGAATGGGAGGGGACCTAGTAAACGGTCGAATTTACTCAATTTCAGAAGTTATGAGGAATTATGATATTAAGGACCGGAAAATATTGATGGTTTGTGAAAAAACTACCAGCCGTTGAATTCAAAGTAAATTTATGTTGACTGTATAGTACCTCCGATTTATTTGAAGATTCATTATCTTATTGCGAATAATAATTATGAGTAATAATAGTGGTTTGTAATACGCTCTTTTAAAAATAAATTAATAAAAGATAATAACAATTCAATATTTGTATAACAGCAACTGTTAAATAATAAAGTTATAAACATACGTGTGTATATATATATAAATGAATGATTTCTTAACAATTGGTCGGATCAAAATTAAAAAATGCACCAACTTTTAGGTAAAGGCTAGAAATGTTTTTTACATTACTAAAATAGTACTTTTTGGAGCTAGGCCGCATAGTGAAATTTTATGGACCGAGTAGGGTGCATGATCCCCACGTGGTTGTAAAATTTTACGGTCGTAGAGCAAACATTATTTTTCGGTACGTGTCCCAAAGTAGCAACATTGTGGATTAAAAACATTTCCTGTCAGGTCGAGAAACGCGTTTTTCCAAGAGTACGTAAAATTTTACTTTACGTACTCAAAATGATCCGTAAAGTTGTTACTGTACGAAAGCGCGTAATGAAACAATTTCTAGGTGTTAAAAGGAATTTGTTCAAAAGTTATTCTAACTTCAAAAAAGAAGTTTTTTTCATTTTTCCTAAGAATAGCTATATGTGAAGTTATTTATCTCAAAATCTATTAACTTTTATTATATAACATTAAATGTAACTCATACTGCAAATATTTTGTAGAATCCAACCAGGTCAGGATTCTTAATCTAAAAATCTAGTGTACACAAACTGCATGTCAATGTTGATCTTTAAAACAGAGCTGTAAAAGTATTCGACCTCAAGGTCCCACATTTATATTACATTTTAAAATTATACAATTTATACAATTATTGGATTATTTCCCACTGAAAAAAAGGTTTTTTTATTAATGGAAAGCTCATAAACTGTGCATGTTGAAATAATCAGTAATTAAAACCGAAAGGAAGGAACAATGAAGTCAAGTATAGAGGGAAGTCGCGCGTTCGGTACATTAAGTTTTGAAAAAGTCAAAAAATACAAAAGCCAACGGCGCAGCACGTAGCTGGTTAACTGTGCGTCTAGCTCGGGGTTATAAGGTTGCACAAGAGACGAGGCACGTAAATAAGGAAAGGTAGAGCGGTAGCTCTAACAACGCGCGGTCGCGACGTCGTTCTGGTTTACAAGAAACTTAAATATTAAACTTCCCGAGTCGCGGACAACAACGGGTTCGTTCGCGCAACGACGTTATGTCATTTATCTAGATATATAGTTGAAGGAGGAAAAATCTAAAGGTGAAAAAGTGCGCGTTTAAAATTTAAATCTCATTTCCGGGATGCGAGTGCAACTTTCTTGACTCTCCTTTGGATCGATATAACGCGCGTTGACGATTTAAATTCGTATAGTCGAGAGAGAGAGAAGAGAAGAGCGCTGAAAAAACTAAGGGGAGCGATCCAGACGCGCTTGTCACTCGTACACGAGAGCGCAAATAAGCCCTGCAGGTAAGTCTTGTTCGAGGATTTTCCACGACCTGGAAAAGTTTGCTTTTTCAGTCTCTCTCTCTCTCTCTCTCTTTCTCCCTCTCTCGCTCCTCTGTCCCTCTTTCCCTCTCTCTCTCTCTCTTTCTTTCGATTTCAAGGATTTTGCACCGCTCGCACCGAGGCGCCAGAAGAATTGCTCTGAGAAATAAATCCTCGTTCACGAGCGTCCAAGAGCTAGGATTGGTTTCCTCTCCCTATCTCTCGCCTCACCCTTCCGGCGACAGCATGTATAGACCGATTGGCAATCTTCGCAAGCTTCCACCCTCTCCCCCCTTCTCCTCACTTCCCGACGCGAGCGCGCGCGCGCGACTCCTTGGCGGAAGAGTTGCTCGTCGGAGTAACTGGACGCCGGACGTTCGAGCCCTGAATTTCTAGTCGATTCGAGCCGTGACGAAAACTGATTTTATTCATCCGTATTTTATACCGAGGACTTTCGCGAGATTGAAGTTTTACGTTTGCCGTACGGGAGGAGGTTTTAAAATTTTACACGCCCTTGAGCTTACGCAGATACTACACTCGCAATTTTTTTATGTTTAAGGATAGAACCATCGGCTCGAGCTCGCGCGTAAGCAGTGAAAAAGTATATTGGAATAGATTTATACGACGACGAATAAAAAATTATGATTTCAAGAATTATTCAAGCGTTTCAATAAACTTTTCCTGTATTAGGTTATAAAACAACGTTTCCGCACTCAAACGCTAGAATAAAAATTTTCTTTTACTTATCTAAACGCGTCGATTTAATTGACTAGTTTATCAAACTACGTACATGTCAATTATTATTATTTACATATCATTATTTTAGTGATTGTTTATGAAAATACTTTTATAATTGTTGATTACTTTTGATATTATTAAAACTTTTTATATAAGTTCTAGTGTTACATATAGCTCATGTGGGAATTATTTAAAAGCAAATGATGCCAATGAATTACACTTTAATTAAAAAACTTATATAATAGTATTTAATGTATTTAGTAAGACATCTAAAAAGTTTTACGTATGAAGAAAATATTTGTTAATTAAATCGTTAAATTACTATTCCATGAATCGTAATTTCAGCGAATAATATACTTCATAAGAGTTTTTATGACGTGTGAAACTTTGAGAGTGTATAATACTTACAATCCTCACGAATATTATTTAATAACTATTAAAAAATGTAACCGACTGGAAATTTTCTACATCTTTTTCGATTTTATGCTGTAAGTGAATATAAAGTATTAAAATAGTTATAAACTCTATAATTTAATAAATGTAATTTTTTTTAATGTTCCACAAAAACATACGTTCTAGATCGGTTATTCGTATACTTGACTGTAATTCAATACTATTTATATTATAAAAAATATTTATATATTATAATGGTTAGTTTTTAAAAAATTTGCATTTTGTAACACCCGCGTCTTACACAAACTGTGCATTTTTCATGAAGTGTCCTAAAGTGGGTTAAAAATATTGCAAACTATAGAATTTCAAACTAACACGTAAGTAAGTGATACAACTAAATATTAGAGTAGCCAACAAACACAAGTAATGATCGGTTTTACTTACTATTAGGTTCAAAATAAAGAATTAAAAATGACAAATAAACCGTGCCAATTTTTTGTGTCCATGCATTTCTTATCTCGTCATCGTTTTCAAACACACGGCTTTTTGCTTTTTCTCTTTCTTTTAGCCTATACGCGGGCAGGCTTTCCATTTCAATTCGAGTGGACGCTCAAGTGGTAACTCTCAAAAGTATTACCTAGACAAACATAAAACGACACTCCGCGGTGGAATTCACTTCGGGAAAGTGGAAACGGTGGGAGAAAGAGCCGGAGCTATTCGCTGATTGGAAAACAAACACTAGCCGTTGCTCAAGTTATGACGCGAAAAGGCCAACTTTTACACGTCACAGTTGTATATGTATATATGCCGTTCTGCTTGATGGTGATATGCTGTTAAACTTTTGCAATCTTTTTAATTATATTGCCTTACGCGGAGAGAGCCGAGGATAGAATAGTTTGGCTTTTACTCGAGCTAACTTCGTTTTTCTTGCTCTACGCAAACATAGCACTTTTCTTCTTTCCACTTTACTTATCAATCTTATTTTCAATATAGTTCTCATAGATTATGCCAGTGTTATGTCGCTTTCAAATTTAAATAAAGAAATTAATAAATAACTCAGTATCAATTTTAAGATAGTCAAGATATGCGCGTTAGTGAAAATAAGAAATATTAAATCGTTAGTTTGCATATAGTCCAACGTGATTAGTTTTATTTTGTTAGTTGAAAAACCGGATTTTTTTGCACTTCACGAAAACTTGGAACAAATTTTTAATAGTTAACGAATGGAAGCAGAACCTCCAAGTTTTAAATTAAAATTATGGATTGAAAAATATTAAACAGAGTAGCAATATATATCTTGAACTAACATATATGTTATAATTAAACTATATAATCACATTTTTTGAATTGCAAGTAATTAATATTTTGTTTAAAGTGTTTAAAATTAATCATCTACATACGTCAGTCAAATCATTAGAATTCATTAATGGTTGTAATTATAATATTATGGAATTCTTCAAGTAAGTATCAATATAAAAAATATCATTTTATGTATAGGATCCACATATTTTGAATTAAAGATCGGCATATTTAGTATACGACCCCATTTTTTCTAATGTTTTTTTTATAAGATCACCCGTAATCAGGGGTTCCTCCAAGCAACCGTAAAGTCATTAGCTATAATGTTTTTACAATTGACCATAATTACAGTGATAGTGACTGTAAATAACTACACGCATTACCGAACACGCACACTGAAGGCGTATATGGTCGTTTCGTTCCGTTTTCCCATCTAACTTTGAATTTTAATCAAACTTTATAGATAAGAATACGGAACAGAATGATCGAAATATATAATATATATGACACGAATAAAAAAAACTTGGTATCCGACGAAGATGACTATCAGCTAATGGGTAAACTGTAGAAAAATGCTAGAAATGCCCCAAAGCTGGTCACGGAGAAAGCCACGTGGAAGGATGTCGGGGCAATTCGCCCGACAAATTTCCGGTATTATGAGGAATTTCGTTCGTTCCGGCTGGTGACTATCCATTCTGGAATCCTGGCGGTTTTCTGTCCATGGACTGTGCGTGCACCGAGAGCCAGAGGACGGGAGGAAACAAGCACCTCCTCTGGGAATAGACCTTCGGTACGCAAACTCTCTCACGGCTATTGCATTAGATTTTCATAAGATTTGTACACTCGGAAATTATGGATGGGATTAGCGCGAATTATAATTTCATGTGCCGTTTGCACGCTGTACCATCAACGAAGCAAAATGAATCCCACCCGATTTATTCGCATATCAAAATATATACTATATAATAATTTAATTATCATTCGAGTCATGTTGTATTTATTGTGTATCGAGAAAGCATGACTAATTTGTTTAACCAATGTTTGATTAAATAGAAAAACTTTTATCCGATAAAGCGAGTGCATAATTATTCAGTATACCAACTATTGTTATTGTTATAACTACAAAATTTAATTTGTAATATTTAATAAAAAAATAAGACAAATTTTATAATAAATTAATTCGTTTCTCAAACTAAAGCGCTTTCACATTTTAAATGCGAATTCGATATTTCGATGAGGAGGTCATTTAAAAAAAAAAAAAGTATTAATATATATTAATAACTTATATGAGAAGATAGCAATTATAATAATCTAGTCGTAAAATACTTTTTCATTGTAAAAGTACATTTGAATGAAAGAGCAATATTTGAAATTTCAATTCCCTATCACATCATCGGTTATCAATGTAAATCAGTTATGGTTATCGGTTTTGATACAATTTTTCTAAAGATATGTATGATTTTTTCTCAATACATTTTTATTGTCTTACTTTACGTTTGTCTTACTCAATTAAAGCTATTTATATAAGGTTAAAAATACCTTATAAATTAACCAACGTTAAAAAACATCTGATTTTCGTCAACTAAATGGGCGAAAACAAAGAGAAAAAACCTGGAAACATTTTTTACCTATTTCTTATAATTTGAAATGGTTATTATAATCTATTATACCATTTCTTTATTGTTATATAATCTCTTCGCTACCCTCCACTGTCCTCTACCTCCCACCACATCCCTTTACTACCCCTCCACTACAACTTCCACCGTGATTACACGTCACATTATGAAAATCACGTTACATACACTGGCTGAAGTATAATTATACATTTTCAAATATACAATCACCAAAAAAGACAAATATCGTAATTATGCATTTATGTCTAAAATATAAATCATACATCATCCTATACACAAAAAATAATAGATGTACACATTTTAAATTGGGAATCACTTGAAGATTTCAGTAACATTTCAAGTACCACTATTAATTCAATTTTAATGTATTTTTACTGACTCAAATCTATTAAAAAATTACATTTTCATTTTTAACATTGTTCGTCATGATGCACATCAATGACATAAATCACAGATACTGCTAATTATATGTATTTTGTGTGAATCAAGTAGTTCATTGTCAAAATTAATATGGCTAAGAGATACACATTTTTGAACATAATATTGACGCTGTCTACCAAGATTATTGAGGATAATTACAGGATATTACGGGAACTACTTTGTTTAATAGACTGAAATTTTATTAATAGCAATAAAACTACTTGAATGATAATTTAACTAATTGTAATAATTTTATAATTTATTTTTTTTTTATTGTATTATCTATAAATTCTGTTTTATTCAAGAAGGTTAAAATCTTTTTGGTATACGTGACTAATCACTATAGGTATTAAGTAAGCTGTACTACTAGATTCGGAGGTAAATTCGCTTCTGTATTATCAAAAACAGAGTAAGGCACAAAAAAGGAGTGCAACAGAGCAACATCTGTATTTCGTCGACACCTGTAGCTTCGAACTTCTCTTTTTCTCTTGGCCGTCTACAAAGAGTAGTAGTACCCGAGGGGATCGTACGATAAAGAGAGTAGGAGAGATAAGAAAGAGAGGCAGATGGTAAGGGAAGGAAAAGAGGAATAGATGGATAGAGAGTGAGAAGAGTAGAGTTTGAGTGCTGTGGCCATTCATGTCTGAACGAAAAACCAAGTAGAAAATGGAAAGTGGAGCTGAAGAGAGAGTAGGAAAGAGAGAGAGAGAGAGAGAGAAGGAGAGAGAGAGAAGAAGAGAGGGAAAGAATATAATAAATTACGCCCACGCGCAAAAAAAACAACAGAATATTGGGAGAATCGGAAGATTATACGCGGACTGCGCGCGAAAAAGCCATTCTTATACCTTTCTCGATCCCATATTCTTTATGGTCGGTGCGATGCGGAGCCTCTTTTTCATGCCGCCGCCTGCCTAACCGTCTCCTATATATCTCCCGCCGCGATATCGTATTACGCGACGCGCACGCCCGGAATACGTATTACGCGCCCGCACTTTCTCCCTTTTTCTTGCGCAAACGCGCGTATTTGCTCCTGATGCGACAGAGACTCTCTCGTGCCTTTGTCGTCTTTTCTCAATTCTTTTCCTCTCATTGCGAATTTAACGTTTCCTTGAGGAGCTTACGTTTTGTACTACTTTACCGCTCAACGTGTAATCCTTGCATACCGAAATGTGACTCTATGGTTTTCTAATCACTACAGCCCTAAAAAAACATTACCATTTTAGTGTTCAGATGAATTGACATCTACGAAATTATTGATTCAATTAACAACAAAAAAGATTTAATAAAAAGATTTAAAATGTATGTAACTCAAATAGATTTATATTGTACATAATTTTTAATAATAAAACAAACCATTTTTATGCACATGTTCATTAACGCAGGTACCATTCGAATATGTAAACATTAATGCTATTATATATGTGTGTATAAAAGTATTGGTGTAATTTCCAATTATAATTGAATAAAAGTATAAAATATTTAAAACAAAGAAAAATTTAACGTATTTGTGAGATGAATCAATGTAAATTTTTCATATGATATTTTAATAAAGCAAGGCACGCAAATAATTTTAAATGTAAAGTAAAATTTAATAATTATGTAAACTTACTGACTAATTCTGAAGGCTGTACTTTCAATAAATTTATAAAAAGCAACCTTCAATTATATAATAAACTGACGTTCGTACGTTAGCTGTAATCGCAATCATGACATTAGACGAAATGAAATTTATTTTGATTGCTATACCTGTGTTTTTAATAGTGTTGGAATTAGATAACGAAATGAAAGAAAATACACGCGAAACAACAATTAATTACAGATCTGTAGGTAAAAAGGACCATCCGCAAATACGTAACCGAGAGGCTCTAGAAATGAAATAGAGGAATGGACCCATGTGGCGCCCAGAATTCGAAAATAAAGTAACAAATCATAGGCTCCGAATGTGTGCACAAAGGTGTGGGCAATGGCCGCAACGTAAATAATAGATGGTTGTATAGACGTGTATGCGAGTAGTTGTATACAGACGTCGAATGCCGATAGAGAAACGAAATGTCGGACGAAGAACGGGAAATCGGAATGCAGACGATGGGCAGCAGTGGAACGGATGGACCCCAGTACTGATCCTATAGTCTCTCAGGAGCAGTCGTTTTCCACCAGGCTCGCGCCTCTCACCCATGGGACGAGATTCGATTACGAAACGTCATCCGTATCCAGCTATTTCTCTCCCGCTCCCACTTTTCTCTTCTTCTTCTCTTTCTTTCTTCTCATTTGATACGAGCTTGTTCTGTTCGACCTTTTACCTCAAACTCTTCTCTGTCTTTTCGCTTGGTTTCTTTCTTTGTAGCCGCACGCCAGAAAAGCGCCGAACGCTGGGGTATGGTCACGTGAACGCATGACTGGATCTGCCGAGTATGTTTTTGCGGATTGGGTAAGATCGACCGTCGAGTGGACGCGGTAAAAGACGATCGTTATTATTGACTCGATATAGCTTTGCCCGTTTTCTCACTATAATCTATACTATAAATAACTTAAATTCATTCATTATGTGTACGATTAATCTATTGCTTATAAGTTATAATGCAAAAAAATTTGTAGTTTAGTTTAAAATTAATTGGATTTTTAGTTTTAATAGTTAATATTAATTAATTATTAACTACTTAGTATGTATGTAATGTTGTTTAACTTCGGATATAGTTTATTCCCTTATTCGTAGCTTAAAAAAACCAACGGGGTTTGAAAGGTAATTGTTTTAGCTTTAAATGAGGGGTCGGACGTTTTTTTAACCCACTTTTTACCGATGTTAGCGCATTTTTTGTGAAAAAACACGCTTTTTTTGGAAATGGGAATATTTCAAAGAAAAAGAGAGATAGAGAAAAACTTCAAAGAGAAAAAGATGCTATTTTACTCACAGAATATAGATCTGCAGGTTAAAACGAGATTTGGACAAAAAATTTTTTTTCAATTTTTTAGCATATCAAAAACTAAAAAAACCTTTAATTAAGTTGTAGACAATATAGCATTCTTAAACTTAATGTTATTCTATTATTTTTAAATTAAATTACGCTTAAATTATGCATTTTTTCAAGACCAATTTTAAAAAAATAACTATACATGGATCTACTCAAATTTAATTTACGCAACCTTATATTATCGTTGATTACAATTTATTTATTATGTACATGAACTAATACAAAGTATAAATTTAGATAACTTAAAATTTAATATTACTTAAATTCATTAAATATAAAAATCACTTTTTTATTTTTTAAATTTAGAAAATTTAATTTAAAAATAATAGAATAACATTAAGTTAAGAATGCTACATTGTCTACAACTTAATTAAAGGTTTTTTTAGTTTTTGATATGCTAAAAAATTGAAAAAAAATTTTTGTCCAATCTCGTTTTAACCTGCAGATCTATATTCTGTGAGTAAAATAGCATCTTTTTTCTCTTTGAAGTTTTTCTCTATCTCTCTTTTTCTTTGAAATATTCCCATTTCCAAAAAAAGCGTGTTTTTTCACAAAAAATGCGCTAACATCGGTAAAAAGTGGGTTAAAAAAACGTCCGACCCCTCATTTTAAAGCTAAAACAATTACCTTTCAAACCCCGTTGGTTTTTTAAGCTACGAATAAGGGAACTAAATCTGCAGCGGATCAAAGAGAGGCATGATTTTTAGCAATTTTTCATCTCTTTTAATACTTATAAAAACTCAAATTTAAACTTTTTACTTGTACAGTAGCATTTTTTAAAGGTTTTCACCTGCTCTTTCGAATGGCGTTGGATTTTTGAGCTACGATGTTTTGCTCCTGAGTAATAAAACTTTTAATCTTTAGTGATTTTTGCGTAGGGTGGGCAAAAGCATGTGGTGGTGAGTGTAGTTGATTTACGCGAGGTTCATCGAAATACTATATTTTTATAAATTTTCCATTCATCAGTATCTAATTTTGATTAGTTTTTGCTATATGCATATATATATATATATATATATATCTTATATCTGACTTCGTGCATTAATCTATTGCTTATAAGTTATAATGCAAAAAAATTTGTAGTTTAGTTTAAAATTAATTGGATTTTTAGTTTTAATAGTTAATATTAATTAATTATTAACTACTTATGTATGTATGTAATTTTGTTTAACTTCGTATATACACTCACCACCACATGCTTTTGCCCACCCTACGCAAAATCACTAAAGATTAAAAGTTTTATTACTCAGGAGCAAAACATCGTAGCTCAAAAATCCAACGCCATTCGAAAGAGCAGGTGAAAACCTTTAAAAAATGCTACTGTACAAGTAAAAAGTTTAAATTTGAGTTTTTTATAAGTATTAAAAGAGATGAAAAATTGTTAAAATCATGCCTCTTTTTGATCCGCTGCAGATTTAGTTCCCTTATTCGTAGCTTAAAAAAACCAACGGGGTTTGAAAGGTAATTGTTTTAGCTTTAAATGAGGGGTCGGACGTTTTTTTAACCCACTTTTTACCGATGTTAGCGCATTTTTTGTGAAAAAACACGCTTTTTTTGGAAATGGGAATATTTCAAAGAAAAAGAGAGATAGAGAAAAACTTCAAAGAGAAAAAGATGCTATTTTACTCACAGAATATAGATCTGCAGGTTAAAACGAGATTTGGACAAAAAATTTTTTTTCAATTTTTTAGCATATCAAAAACTAAAAAAACCTTTAATTAAGTTGTAGACAATATAGCATTCTTAAACTTAATGTTATTCTATTATTTTTAAATTAAATTTACGCTTAAATTATGCATTTTTTCAAGACCAATTTTAAAAAAATAACTATACATGGATCTACTCAAATTTAATTTACGCAACCTTATATTATCGTTGATTACAATTTATTTATTATGTACATGAACTAATACAAAGTATAAATTTAGATAACTTAAAATTTAATATTACTTAAATTCATTAAATATAAAAATCACTTTTTTATTTTTTAAATTTAGAAAATTTAATTTAAAAATAATAGAATAACATTAAGTTAAGAATGCTACATTGTCTACAACTTAATTAAAGGTTTTTTTAGTTTTTGATATGCTAAAAAATTGAAAAAAAATTTTTGTCCAATCTCGTTTTAACCTGCAGATCTATATTCTGTGAGTAAAATAGCATCTTTTTTCTCTTTGAAGTTTTTCTCTATCTCTCTTTTTCTTTGAAATATTCCCATTTCCAAAAAAATCATCGAAATACTATATTTTTATAAATTTTCCATTCATCAGTATCTAATTTTGATTATTTTTGCTATATGCATAGATATAGATATATATATATATTATCTTATATCTGACTTCGTGCATTAAGCTATTTTACAATCAAATTTATATAAAACGGCATTTTATTAATCTATGAGAATTACATTTTAAATGATTATAATTAAAAAAATTAAAAAACTAGATCTCTTCGAGCTAGTAATTTTTTATTATTGCCAACGTTTTGACCGTCTCACACCTTTATACGGTGATCTTCACGGATCTTACACTAAGCTATATTTTAATTCTACTCTGTATCGTAGAAGAGTCAAAATCACATTGATTATAATTAAGTATTGAATTTTGAAATTGGCGTAAATATTCCTGACGTAATTATAAATGTTTGTTGCCTTACTTACAAAGCACCATCAGATATATGTATTACAGTCGAGTGGAAAGTGCTTACCTGTAACAAAAATAAATGTACACATCGGTTAAGCATTCAGTAATTATTTAGCGTAAATCCTATTATATTAAAAATTAATTATATAATTTCAAATATATTCATACATAATAATGAATTAAATAATCCAGTTGCTTTATTTACTTATAGGTTTTTTTAGCTTCATATAAAATAATATACTTATATTATACTGTTATGATTTATAATTCAAGATCACATGGAGAAAAAGTTTCAGTAAAAAACACTAAACATCTTTAAAGTTTCGAATAGATTTGCTTTTGTAGCTAAGAAATTCTGAATAGGAGTATGTGGAGTAAAATGTTGTACAACGAAAATCAGGATTTTAATTCACTCAAGTCTTATAGTATTTCAATTATATATTAATAATTATATATTTTTTGAATAGTCTTGGAACGTGGTCAGAAGTATAATAAAATTTTTTACTTGTACTTGTTTCTCTGCTTCTGTTAATAGATTAGTAAAGAGTTACGAGACTTTTACACAAATTTAGTCATTATCCTAATAGAAATTGACCATTTTGATTTTAAGTATAAAATCATTTTCTCTCCATTAATTACGAATTTATCGGCCAATTTTAGTGAAATGACCAGCTTTCAGTCAAAATAACGTTTCATTGATGTATAATTTTTCTGAGTATTTTTCTTATGCGGATTTACATGTAATAAAGTATACATATACCACGGTTATTAATTAAGCTTGTTATCTCTGTTGATAGCAATAGTCGAAATTCACACTAGAAACGTAATAAATGCGAAAATAATAGCCAATAATGAACAATGATTTAGCGCTCGATAATTTGAATGAAACTGTCTATTGAAACCCGATCGCGTGAATCAATCAGAACCCGAACGGAAGGTACGTATATATATATGAATGTTTTAGTGACGCGTTCAGGGCCCAGAGACAGACCCGAATTTATCACAAATCTGGATCAAGCCGCACCGACAGTCGCTTGCTCTCGGTGCAGAGACAGAGCAGATGTTGCACTCGGCTAATTGCTCGTGAAGGCTAAGAGATATAGTAGCCATGGTACCGTCTCTTTCGCGCGACCATGTTGGGGAAAACCGATTCTAGAACGGTTATAGGTACGTGTCATTCGCTGGATGATTAATCGTTTAATTAGCGGCGGTGTTATACCGATGTACGCGGGTTTCCACCCAATACAAATTCATGTGTGCGTGTCTTCCTAGGTGAGTGTGTGTGTGTGTACGTCGGCACACGCACAAACACCCATGAATACACGGTGAACTTAGTGTTCGCTTGGTCTCTCGAGGCGTGCGTTCGCCAACTATTAATCGTACGAAGCGTACCTGCGGTGTCTGGAACTTCGCTCGTGAAGTTTCCCTGTGGGTGTATGCGTGGCACCGTGCGTCTGTGTACGTTTGTGCGGTGTGCTTGTTTATATGCATGTGCTGGAGAGGCAAGTTTGAAGGGTCGAATCTCGAGGACCGAAACCCGCGCGCGCCCGCGAATCAAGCCACGAAAGAGCTGACGACGACGTGCGCAGAGATGCGGAGGACAAGTCGAGTTTGCGGTTTCCCCTTCGACCGATAATTGCGAATTTGCCGCCCAGAACTGCAAGCAGTTTTCTCTCTGCCGATGACGAACCAAACTTGCGGTGGATATGTCAACTTTCACAATTTATAAATATTAATTGATGCTGCCCATCGGTATAATGGAAATTCAAAATTTTTTCTTAGATTTATTTAATTTACATCGAATTACTGATTTAACATTATAAATTATACACTTATTAATTAAATAAAAAATATATTTTTAAATAAATTACATGTTATAGAAAAGACTCGAATTTAAATGAAATATTAACGAATTTAATAAATTTATTAAGTAAATGAAGTTTCAATGAATAGAAAATATTAAAAGACAATGAAAATTAATGCAATAAAATATTATATTATGTTTTGCTTCAAAGTGTCATTAATTTCTGAAGCCAAGAAAATAATAAAAAAAATAAAAGGTCCATAGGTAATAAAATATAAATTATAATTTACTTTAATAATTACAAAAGTTTTTCTTAACTTCATAATAAAAAGAACAAAATTATATTCTATTAAATTACGAATCAGAAGTTTAAATGAAAGTTCTTGCTCATAAATATAGAATACGTGACGATTGCTATCAGTTCATTCCTGTAATAAAATTATGTACAAATTTTTTCCAGATATCTCCCGTTTAATTGTAAATATAAGACAATATCTATCTGTCTATCTATCTAGAAAGCTATCTATATATATAATTTAATTAAAAAAAAACATTGGACCATATACTATCGAATGCAATAAAACAAGCGAAAATAGAAGCAAACAGGCAATTAAAATTTTACATTGCTACGTGCGTCAATCGCAATTTTCACGGATCGGGATTTTTTTAGGGAAAATTTTAGTTTCCTCGTTTTAACTCGGAATATGAAAAATCTTTCGATGCTTTTTCTCGTCCAATATATATTCATACATAATAATGAATTAAATAATCCAGTTGCTTTATTTACTTATAGGTTTTTTTAGCTTCATATAAAATAATATACTTATATTATACTGTTATGATTTATAATTCAAGATCACATGGAGAAAAAGTTTCAGTAAAAAACACTAAACATCTTTAAAGTTTCGAATAGATTTGCTTTTGTAGCTAAGAAATTCTGAATAGGAGTATGTGGAGTAAAATGTTGTACAACGAAAATCAGGATTTTAATTCACTCAAGTCTTATAGTATTTCAATTATATATTAATAATTATATATTTTTTGAATAGTCTTGGAACGTGGTCAGAAGTATAATAAAATTTTTTACTTGTACTTGTTTCTCTGCTTCTGTTAATAGATTAGTAAAGAGTTACGAGACTTTTACACAAATTTTAGTCATTATCCTAATAGAAATTGACCATTTTGATTTTAAGTATAAAATCATTTTCTCTCCATTAATTACGAATTTATCGGCCAATTTTAGTGAAATGACCAGCTTTCAGTCAAAATAACGTTTCATTGATGTATAATTTTTCTGAGTATTTTTCTTATGCGGATTTACATGTAATAAAGTATACATATACCACGGTTATTAATTAAGCTTGTTATCTCTGTTGATAGCAATAGTCGAAATTCACACTAGAAACGTAATAAATGCGAAAATAATAGCCAATAATGAACAATGATTTAGCGCTCGATAATTTGAATGAAACTGTCTATTGAAACCCGATCGCGTGAATCAATCAGAACCCGAACGGAAGGTACGTATATATATATGAATGTTTTAGTGACGCGTTCAGGGCCCAGAGACAGACCCGAATTTATCACAAATCTGGATCAAGCCGCACCGACAGTCGCTTTGCTCTCGGTGCAGAGACAGAGCAGATGTTGCACTCGGCTAATTGCTCGTGAAGGCTAAGAGATATAGTAGCCATGGTACCGTCTCTTTCGCGCGACCATGTTGGGGAAAACCGATTCTAGAACGGTTATAGGTACGTGTCATTCGCTGGATGATTAATCGTTTAATTAGCGGCGGTGTTATACCGATGTACGCGGGTTTCCACCCAATACAAATTCATGTGTGCGTGTCTTCCTAGGTGAGTGTGTGTGTGTGTACGTCGGCACACGCACAAACACCCATGAATACACGGTGAACTTAGTGTTCGCTTGGTCTCTCGAGGCGTGCGTTCGCCAACTATTAATCGTACGAAGCGTACCTGCGGTGTCTGGAACTTCGCTCGTGAAGTTTCCCTGTGGGTGTATGCGTGGCACCGTGCGTCTGTGTACGTTTGTGCGGTGTGCTTGTTTATATGCATGTGCTGGAGAGGCAAGTTTGAAGGGTCGAATCTCGAGGACCGAAACCCGCGCGCGCCCGCGAATCAAGCCACGAAAGAGCTGACGACGACGTGCGCAGAGATGCGGAGGACAAGTCGAGTTTGCGGTTTCCCCTTCGACCGATAATTGCGAATTTGCCGCCCAGAACTGCAAGCAGTTTTCTCTCTGCCGATGACGAACCAAACTTGCGGTGGATATGTCAAACTTTCACAATTTATAAATATTAATTGATGCTGCCCATCGGTATAATGGAAATTCAAAATTTTTTTCTTATATTTATTTAATTTACATCGAATTACTGATTTAACATTATAAATTATACACTTATTAATTAAATAAAAAATATATTTTTAAATAAATTACATGTTATAGAAAAGACTCGAATTTAAATGAAATATTAACGAATTTAATAAATTTATTAAGTAAATGAAGTTTCAATGAATAGAAAATATTAAAAGACAATGAAAATTAATGCAATAAATATTATATTATGTTTTGCTTCAAAGTGTCATTAATTTCTGAAGCCAAGAAAATAATAAAAAAAAATAAAAGGTCCATAGGTAATAAAATATAAATTAATAATTTACTTTAATAATTACAAAAGTTTTTCTTAACTTCATAATAAAAAAGAACAAAATTATATTCTATTAAATTACGAATCAGAAGTTTAAATGAAAGTTCTTGCTCATAAATATAGAATACGTGACGATTGCTATCAGTTCATTCCTGTAATAAAATTATGTACAAATTTTTTCCAGATATCTCCCGTTTAATTGTAAATATAAGACAATATCTATCTGTCTATCTATCTAGAAAGCTATCTATATATATAATTTAATTAAAAAAAAACATTGGACCATATACTATCGAATGCAATAAAACAAGCGAAAATAGAAGCAAACAGGCAATTAAAATTTTACATTGCTACGTGCGTCAATCGCAATTTTCACGGATCGGGATTTTTTTAGGGAAAATTTTAGTTTCCTCGTTTTAACTCGGAATATGAAAAATCTTTCGATGCTTTTTCTCGTCCAATATATATATTCATACATACATACATATACATATACATACATGCATACATGTATACGTATATATTTTCAGCATGCTAGCTTTTAGCGAAAAATTTCCATTCGTGCGATGCGGGGCAACTATTGTGAATTGCATATATCGTAATTATTACTATATCGCGGTTGTGTTTGTTTTGCAATTTCGGGAGCCTCTGTCATTCCAATACTGCTTAACGATTGATAATCTGTGGCTTTGGTGGTGGACTGGAGAATCGTTTTTATTATTATTTATTAATTCGTAAATACTATAATGTGTTATGTACAAAAAATGTATACTTTTTTATTTAATAACGTAATAATGTTATTAGAGATGTGCCACTGTTTTCGATGAATGTATGAGCGTAGTCATATATAAAACAAAGTGATGCTTCGGATTGTTTTAATAAATGTTAAATTAAACATTAATATTTACGTCAGTATATATGAGTGATGCATGGAGTTAAGTAGCATTTAATGCTGTTTATAACATCTTGTCATTACATTTAAGTTAAATAAATTATTATAACTTATAAACTTGAACACTTTAATCAATTATAATATAATAATACTGTTAAATTATATTTATAAAAATTAACATCTTTTACCTAAATGTAAATCGGATATTTTGAACGTAGATTTATAATAATCATAAGCATTCAAAATTTTGTTATCATACAGAGACGTTACAAAAATAGATAGGCATAGATGAGGAGATGCTTTATAATTTGTTTATCATCGTAACTTGGTTTAAAAAGTTGGGGAAAGAGGCTCGTGGAAGAGAGACTCCAGAGGTAGGAAATAGTTCAGTAGAAGTACATAGATTGAAAAGAACGACGGAAAGGCGAATAGTACGAGGCAGAATAGAAAAATAGAGTGAGAAAATGGAAAAGAGAGAAAAAGTCGAACGATACTGTAGATCAAAGTCAAAGTAAAAGTTGAACGTGCGATCTTGGCTTTTTTTGGAATTTGTAATTAATATCTTTTTTGGAGAAGCGTAAAACGTTTGTACCGCAAAATCTGATGTTGAAAAAATAATCAATGCGATGTCCCCGTGTTTAAATACTTTGGTTGCTTTGTAACATCATATTGAAAACCTTTCTAATATTTTTATCAAACAATATGAATTTTTTTGATGTATCCAAATAATTATATTCTTTTACATATCGGCGTATTGGATTGTTACCTATCAAAGTTGAAACAAATTCTTCATGTATGAGAAATTAATATTTAGAATATACTAACGTACGTGCCTTAATTTCGATATGTTTTTATTAAGTATATATGTGTATAATATATAATATCGATCTCTCCGAACTAAATGCTATATTTTAGAATAAAGCAGGCTCGTTGTACTCTTTGTCAACTGTGGTTGGTGGAATTTTCCAGAGCACGGCCTTAAAAAAAAATTAAAATCTCCAGTTTGGGCTCCTCAGTAAGGAACTGGAGATCTTACCTTACATGTAAGAAGTTCTGCGGCTATATATATAGAAAAGAGACGACGATCTCTTCAACGAGTGTAGAGAGATAGTCGTCACCATCTAGCGGTGGGAAAAGCCACTAGCCAGATTGCGACGCATTAGACCAAGTCGCAAGTTATTTAAAATAAAAATGAATTTATCGTTCAGTGATATGTATATATGTGTATAATATATAATATCCAAAATTCTACATATATTATAAATATATAATATCGAAATTCCACCAAACATATTGGACAAAGAGTATAATGGGCCTGCTTTATTCTAAAGTAAAGCATTTAGTTCGGAGAGACCGATATTATTTAAGTTGTTTGCATTTCAGGAAAACGTGGTACTTGTTCGGATGACGCCGGTAACTAGCATAATTAGTGACACTGCGACATTAGTCAATAAGAAACACCTCATTGTCGCGCAGGGCTTATGTTTAAACTGCAGATGATGCTCGATTCTTCTTGATCGAGCTTTATTAGATGCACTTTAATAATATATTTAAAAAGGCTCATAGAGTGAGTAATAAGTATGTAGATTTATAATAATCATAAGCATTCAAAATTTTGTTATCATACAGAGACGTTACAAAATAGATAGGCATAGATGAGGAGATGCTTTATAATTTGTTTATCATCGTAACTTGGTTTAAAAAGTTGGGGAAAGAGGCTCGTGGAAGAGAGACTCCAGAGGTAGGAAATAGTTCAGTAGAAGTACATAGATTGAAAAGAACGACGGAAAGGCGAATAGTACGAGGCAGAATAGAAAATAGAGTGAGAAAATGGAAAAGAGAGAAAAAGTCGAACGATACTGTAGATCAAAGTCAAAGTAAAAGTTGAACGTGCGATCTTGGCTTTTTTTGGAATTTGTAATTAATATCTTTTTTGGAGAAGCGTAAAACGTTTGTACCGCAAAATCTGATGTTGAAAAAATAATCAATGCGATGTCCCCGTGTTTAAATACTTTGGTTGCTTTGTAACATCATATTGAAAACCTTTCTAATATTTTTATCAAACAATATGAATTTTTTTGATGTATCCAAATAATTATATTCTTTTACATATCGGCGTATTGGATTGTTACCTATCAAAGTTGAACAAATTCTTCATGTATGAGAAATTAATATTTAGAATATACTAACGTACGTGCCTTAATTTCGATATGTTTTTATTAAGTATATATGTGTATAATATATAATATCGATCTCTCCGAACTAAATGCTATATTTTAGAATAAGCAGGCTCGTTGTACTCTTTGTCAACTGTGGTGGTGGAATTTTCCAGAGCACGGCCTTAAAAAAAATTAAAATCTCCAGTTTGGGCTCCTCAGTAAGGAACTGGAGATCTTACCTACATGTAAGAAGTTCTGCGGCTATATTATAGAAAAGAGACGACGATCTCTTCAACGAGTGTAGAGAGATAGTCGTCACCATCTAGCGGTGGGAAAAGCCACTAGCCAGATTGCGACGCATTAGACCAAGTCGCAAGTTATTTAAAATAAAAATGAATTTATCGTTCAGTGATATGTATATATGTGTATAATATATAATATCCAAAATTCTACATATATTATAAATATATAATATCGAAATTCCACCAAACATATTGGACAAAGAGTATAATGGGCCTGCTTTATTCTAAAGTAAAGCATTTAGTTCGGAGAGACCGATATTATTTAAGTTGTTTGCATTTCAGGAAAACGTGGTACTTGTTGATGACGCCTGTTACTAGCATATATTAGTGCAAACTTGCGACATTCGCTCAATAAGAACCACTCATTGTCGCGCAGGGCTTATGTTTAACTGCAGATGATGCACGATTCTTCTTGATCGATGCTTTATTAGATGCACTTTAATAATATATTTAAAAAGGATCATAGAGTGAGTAATAAGTATATAAAATTTAGCTACCCGCAAAATCTAAATAATGTACAATTTTTAAATATGTTCGTTTTATTATTATACTTTATAAAAACAATTTATGTTTGATTAAAAATTCATTAGGTTTAATAATTGCGTATATTTAAATTTTTTTAAAGAATGAAACATCACATTTATAAACTTCAGTAGGAAAAAATTGAAAAAAGTGAAATGCTTCAATTCAGGTCAAATCGTTAAAGTAAGTTTTTTTCCTTCTATCTCTGCGTACAGTGAAATTTACGCATAAAACAGAGCAAACACGGAAAAAAATCGGCAAAAAAGGGCTTTGCTAGCAAAACGTATTCACGCTTAAAAGTTTATTCAATTTTATCATTTACTTAGATAACATTTGCGTTTACATTATAATCCTGATATCTATTAAACACAATGAATTTTTCATAGAAAAAAAATAATGAAAGAACCGTGTAAAAGGGCTATTTTCATCAAATTTCATCAAATATCCAAAATGGAAAGAGAAAAAAAAAGGAAATGTTTTGACCGTAATATGCGTAAGTGAAAAAGTGTAGAAACGCAAAAAAGAGACAAGACAAAACAAAAAATATGAGGAGTGCGCGAAATGCGAGCTGCAGATCGCAATTCATTGGGGGTCTTGAATATAGGTAGGGAGGGTATAGGTTCGGTAAACGCGGGGCCGCGTAGTCTCGTTATCAGCAAATTATATCGACGGTACAAGCTGAACTAATTCCAGTAACAACCGCTCAGGGGATCAGAGAGCATGAGTACGAGAGAGGGGATCGAATGAGCCCCGTAGCCCATCGGGACCTTTGGTCGGTTCTCCAGTGAAACGGAACACATCCACCCCAGTATGTACGTTCAGCCTTTTTTTTACCTCTCTTTCCAATCTACTACAAACGGTTCGACCTATCGTTTCGATTGCCGACCCATCGAACATCGTCCAATTTTCATATTTTATTGGGCTCTATCGCTTCTCGCTCGTTTCGACTTCATTTACACCGCTTCTCTGCGACAGCTATTTAATGAAAGAGGAGGGACAGTTTTATTTCCTCGTTTTTTCGCTTTAGCAATCAAGCTCCTAACCAGTAACCAGTAACCAGTAACCAGTAACCGGTAACTAGTACGATCGGTTGATTGATTGATTACTTTCTAATTTTGTGGCAAAATTAAACAATTAACTTTAAATAATGGTTTGTATCCTCTAACTTTGCTTACTTCATTTGCTGTAATACATGTCAGTATTACTTTTAACATTATTAAATAAAAAAATATAAAAAGAGTTATTAACTTTGTTTAAATAACGAGTATTGCACATCACTATGAAGCCACTACCTAAAGATACATGTATTACTACTTTTTTGGTCAAACCTTGACAAACAATGCTTTTTATCAGAAATACTCTAAATAACAGTGAAATTTGAACAAAGAAGTGGTAGTTATGATGACTGTTTTTCATGTGCATCAATGTTATTCATGTATTTTTAATTACTCTACATACGAGCTTTTCCGATAGTTTGATGATTTGTTGTGTCCACAGAACATCTTCCACCACGTTGTTGTTGTAAACTTGGAATTTTGAACAAAATGGTAGGAAAGTTGGGCAGAGCCACTTGTAAATTTGAGATAAGCCCCGCACATAGGCAAGCGCGTCTCTCTCGCTCTCTTTCATTGTCTCTCTGTCTTCGGGTCGGTCTCACTTTAACCGAGGAACTCATACATGTGCTGACGCAGCAAATTTGCCTCGCGAAGCAATTCTTTAATAGACTACCCGCAGAATCTGCAAGCATCGCTCTAAGAATTCGGGGCTTTGTATTTTAATTAAATTTTTCTTGCTTAAGCTATTTATTCGGGCGCCTCGTACCCACACAGATACGGCAACACGAGGGACTTTTTAATAAAGTGCCTCTCCAGGCCACGTGTAATATTGTATCATCGTCGAAATATGCAAGAGAGTTTAATAAGAGTCAAGGAAAGAGAGTACGTTATACTCTTACAAGAAAGAGAGAAAAAATTTTTAACTGGAAACAGCCCACTCGAGTTCTTTTTCATCGACCTTTCTCCTGCACTGCACTCCCTTCTCTGTCATACAGCGGCACCGCGTTAACATCAGCAAAATCTTTATTCACCATTATGCGAGGGAAAATTCATAGGAGGCCGCGCGAGGGCGGTCATGGCAAAGTTTTAATAGAGCGTTTCCATTTGATGCACCATTCGAAGTTTGATTATTAATGTGTCGCAAACATATTAGTTTCATTACTAAAGATTAACCGATAAAGTTGCAATGTAATTAATACCACGGTAAACATTTTGTATTAGATGACTTGATTATTTCTTCACCATTTCTCGGTTACGATGTAATAACTATATAATTTATAATATAATGCATTTAGACACGGGAATGTGTACATATATGTATAAACATACTAAAAGTTTCTGAATTTAAAATAATGATCACTTTCATTAAATCAAACTAGTGTCAGTATTACGCTTTGACCTAACTGAAGTGATTTTTCACTTTAAAGAAGTCTTTTTAATTTAAACGGTGCAAAGTAATAATACAATTAATGGCTTATCAGTTTATCTTTTTCAGCAATAAAATTACAATGTTATAGGTTATCAAATGTTGTAATAGTTGCCAAAAAGATTTAAAATAAAAGAGTTTATATACGAGTTGATCAAACTTATTTATATTATTACAACATCTGATAAAAATATAAATAAATAGTCGCCGAGTCCTACTCACAATTTCTTCTGTCTTCATGATCGTTGGTGACGGACAACACATCCACGTGGAGACGTCGACAAAATGTTGTGTCACAATATCCAGTAGAAATCATATCGGATAATACACTCTTTTATGTTTTCTCTTCGCAGAGAAAATATGTGTCTATGTACACATTAAATAAATAAGAGGTATACGATAAGTTAAAGATCATAGTTAATCGGTGTGCGTCATTTTGAGCCGAAGAAGAGACACTCATAAGGTTGCACGGATATGCTGAATAAATAAATGTAGATAATAGATATGTGAATGTATGACCAATACAATTGTATCACCTAATAGTTAAATTCATGAAATATCTAAATTTCAGAAATCGCGAAATTATCATTAGAAATAATCTGATACTTTCCAGTTGTCATCTTGTAGATAAATATAATACTCGCAATTTGTAAAGAGGGATAGGCGGAGAGCAAGTACACGAGTAGGAGCGGGTGGATACAGGTAGGGGAATAAATAGCCGACGACGCAAATTGGATACGAGGCCTGCACCGCGGAACGACTACGTGATTACGGGTTAATCAGAATTAATTAAGTACCGTAGCATGCACGTCACTACTTCGTTACAGTGACGTGTCAAGTGCCACCTTGCTTCCGGTCGCTTCTATATACAACTGACTGCGTATTGTACCCTTGTACTTTAACCATCCCTCCTGCCCTCTTCTCTTACCTGTGCACCTGTGTGCGCGGCCAGGCCGATTCTAATGAATGATATGCACGTGCACGCTTTCTCTACTTCGAGCCTTGAGTTTACGAGGATAAAAACCGTAAGAAGGGCGCTTCAATTTTGACGGGTACGATCCTGACAAAGTAACTTGAACAACTCTAAAGAACAGCTTTACTCACAAGTAACATTTTCATTCGCTTCGACGTTTTTTCAACTTTTCCTTTGAATCAACTTTCTAATAAAAGTGTTTTATACCTATATTTAATCACCATTGGGTTAGTACAACTGCATTCATTATCTTCTAATTGGATAATTTCGCTTAGGGAAATATTTTGATGCATCTGATTTTGAACTGAATGTTAATTCCTCTACAAATAAACTAATTTCCATCTACTACTCGCTTTAGTCGTGTGTGCGCGTATATGCGCGTTAAGTGGAAAAATTCAAATATTGACCAGCCACTACGTAAGTAAATAATGCATTATATTCAATGATAAGTATATTCATTATAATAGATTTTTAATAGGTATTGCACTACAATTTGGTCAGTTTATGGTAAGAAAACATTAGATTAGAATAAACATTGGCTAAAGTTTAAAATATTGTTGTTTGATGCTCAACTTGAGTTTTAAATGTACATTCATTGATTTTTATACAAATAATTTTATAATATCGCATTTTCTTTACATTTTTCAGTTTTAATACGATAATGTTTATATTGTTATGATTGAATAATAATTAAATGACCATAACAAAACTAATATTTATTTAAACTAAACAAACAACAATTATAATATTACAATCAATAAGATTTCTTAACCAATAATCACGACTTTGCCGTATCGCGGTCAAAAGCCAGTCTTTGACGTTTTTTTCGTAACTAGAAATGTTGGCGCGGTTGCTAGGCGCATTGATTCCCTTTTTATCGATCGCCAACTGATCATATTATATCAATATTCCTAACTAAATATGCTGTATAATTTACCCGCCATTTACAATAAATATATCGAATTACTTTCACTTTGCACTGTTTAAAATGTTCACTGTTAAATGTCTTTTAAGTAAACGAATAATTAAGTAAAATAACGTTTCATGTTAAATAAATGTCATAATCAAATGTAAATGGATTAAATACTTAAAACTGTTGTCAAAATATGGCAACGAAAATCACTGCATATGGCAAATACAAATATATTCAAAGCAGCCTGGTCAAATAGCTGCGTGTGTTTAAATATTTGCAACCTCATTCAAAATGCATGAAAATGCAAGTTCGACCAATTTAGCCAAAACTACAATGTACCTGTCCTCCATTCTACCTTTAGGCGAACTTTATTAAACGGATACGAAGCGTGCCAATTGCAGATCTACTTAAAATGCAAATGTATCAGTCCCTGAAGTACAAAGTATGTAAAATTAAAATTCTTTGTATACCTTACGAAACATATATAGACGTCAAATATACTTTTAGCTATTTATATGAAATATGTGCTATTATGCAAAATACACATTATTTCAAACTATTATTTTAGGACGTGTATAAACCACAATAGGTAATACATTTTAGCAGTATATCAATACGTACAAGATTAGAATCATAAATATAATATAAATGTTTAAAAAACATGCAATTTGATAGTTTGAATTTTGTAAGAAAAACCTCATACAGAATTTTAATACATGTTTGGGGCGTCAAATTGCAAACTATACAAACTTCAACATTTTATTTTAAGCATTTTAACTACTAGTAAATAAAAGTGAAATAAAATGTTACAATGAAAGTCTTCAAATCGTTTTAGAAATAATTTGAAAAATATAGATTCACAAAACTGATGGAAATATAAAGAAGTCAATAGAATCTAACAAGATGCCAATTATTAAAACCACCAATTATTAATCTATTCGCTATTGGTATTCCAAATCTAAAAAAATATGTTCGTAACTTTGATTCCTTTAACATAAAAACAGAACCGGGTAATCACTTGTGTACTCCATGTACTTTTAGTCCTTGTTTAAGTGGACTACTGCTTGCGGCGAGCACTGGCGCTTTAATCTCGTTTTGTAAAATATTCATTACAAATGAAACGAAGAGAGGGAGAGAGAAAGAGAGAGAGAAAGAGAGGGAAAGTCGAGTGAATTGCATTGGTTTGACAAGAAAGGGAGCAATATTGACAAGAACATTTGTGCGCACGGGGTGTGAAGTTCTGGTTAGACTACGGGTTCGCCAACTTGTTCGTAACAAGTATGTGCGTGCGAGAGCAAACTGCACTGGCCAGTATCGCTTAATCTAGTTTAAAGGCATTCCCAACAGGACTCGCCGCTCACTCGTTGCTTAGGGTACCGACGGCGAGATGTGCCTTCGGGGACTTGTAATCGCCTCCAACAAGTGCACACACTGATCTCCCTCCTCCTCCCCCGACCACCCACCACCCTCCCACCCGTCAATCCTTTCCCCTCTCTGTCTATCTATATATCTATATATCTATCTATGTCCCTGTTTAACTTTGTTTTCCTGACTCGTTTCATTTACCACCTTTTCTAAACCCCTTTTTTGTAGACTCAGCGTCTCACGTTTATAACATAATTTCTTTGCCTTGTTCTCTTTGCGAGCGACGTTTCTTTTTCCCTTTTAGTTTTCCGGTGCACCCTCCCAATTTTAGTTTTTAGCTTAGATAGTTTCACTTGCTTTAACTCGAGATGCTATATCCTTCCTCTTTTTTCTTCTGCTTTCACACTTGCTATATAATGAACATCGGATTAGAACGAGTATACACTGCGAGTTGCTTTTATTATAGCTAACAAGAGACAAGAGGAAAGTCTAGTGTACACTTTCATTTTAATTCCAATTGGTTGCAAGGATTGTATCATGTATGACAAACTCAAGAATTATCATATCATACAAAGAAAAAACGACAGCAAGTTCTTAGCTCTGCTATTCACTACTTTATACATTTATTAACTTTCCACGTAAAAATGTAAAACTTAATATCAACTTGATATAAAGTTTATGTTTGGCAAAAGTTGATATCAACATACGTAATGAGACTATCCCAAAGTTGGAAAAATATTAATTAAACATTTGTATAAAGTTTAGATTTGAAATAATCTCTTAGATATATTTAAAAATAATATTTTTGAACGGATAAAATTTTATTTATATATATTCAAACTACCGAAATCCGACATACCAATTCAATTTGTGTTGAAAAATTAAATACTAGTCGAATTGCAATTTGAAAATTATTTTTCCAAATGTATTTCTGTAATAAAATAAACAAATTACATTGGAAAATATGTATACGAAACTATACACATGCGAAAACGAATTTCCTGGATTACGGATATTTGCTAGTATAGTAGATAAAAAAAAGGAGGTTTACTTTAACCACGACGATCGGCTGCCATAAAATGAAATATAAGAGTTTTAATTCTGAATTTTAAGAGTACATATTGCCATATATAAGGTACATGAATAAAATTCTTTAGTTTACAAATATTTTTTCGAATAAATTCAATTTTATGCATCGCAATAAAAATATATTATTTCATAAATAAATATATATTATTTAAAACCATTCAATGTTGTTTTTATAAACTTTTCATTTCGTATTCTACCTTTGCTGTTGAAATCTATAAATCTAAAACACACATTGTTTTACATAAATATTTTTATAGTGAACCAGGGTACACTGTATTTTATTAGTTTCACGATGGAGATTATTATTTTAAATTTTCATTAAATCTGAAAATAAAAATTCAACTTGTTTAGATGGGTATCGTAAAATTTAGAGGAAGTAATTAAAGGGGCAATTAAATTTAATCAAAACGTACGAAAAGTCACTTTCGAGGTCGACCAAAAATTACATAGCAGTGAAGAAACGTTCAAAACGTATTCGAGTGTAAAACAAGGGCGAATGCACTTCCAATGAGAAAAAAATGAGCAGAAAAACGGTAGAAAAAACAACGAAGACACCAAAAGCCACGAAACGTGAAAGTCTCGTCGCAGGCTTGAACGACACGATCCCATTGGCCGTGAGCCAACTTGAACACGTACGGGGGGTCTAGAATGCAGTTCTTTTGACTCTGTAAAGGATAACTAAAGAGGAAGAGAGGTAGTGAAAAAGAGAGAGAGAGAGAGGGGGGGGGAGTGGTTGGGTGCGGGGTATATAGCGATATAAAGCGGGTCACCTTTCGACTCTCAGACAGTGACTAACAATGTCGTCGAAGAGGCACTTAATTAAATGAGACGCGCAGAAATACCCGTGATCATCACCCTAACTCTCTTCTTTGCTTGCATCCCTCCTAGCAAAATCTTCCGACCACGTGTGTGAAGAAACCGTTGTTTACTGCAGCTCGGTGACGCAGTTCATACTCGTGCGCACAGTGTGACATTGTCGCCAGGTCAACCCAAGTACCGCCTCGAGTGGCCTATTCACTTCCGGAGGCTAGAAACTCTTGCCAGTAATTGTAGTGCAACTCTAACCTCTGCGTGTGTCTATGGACGTCGCTGACATTTTCGTTACTTTTCTTCACGTAGAGATTCAACTACCTATTTGTCATTAGGACAAAAAAAATTACTTTGCTTTTGTTTTGATCAAGACATCTAAGATACCGCTCCAGGTACTCGTTCCCCCAAAGACAATATTTCATACTTATTTATATAAAGTCCTCCAATCGTAGTCAACATTTATTACGATGTAGTTATTATTGCAGGTTACTTTTAATGATTGAATATTGTATAAACCTGGTTTCCAGCGAAATAGATGGAAAATACTGCAAAAACCACCTTTTTGTGATTTTTTATAATTAAAAAAAGGATGTGAATTCTACAGATCAAAATACATTGAAAACCATGTTTGAAATACTTTATTTATCAAATTTTAAACCTCTGATACAGAGTTTCAAAGTGTAAAGTTACAAAAAGCCGCAATTTATTAAATTTCAAAAAATAAGCATGTTGAATTGAAATTTGAGAAATACAAATCGAGTATATTAATTAAAATACTCTTTTCTTTTTGCGATTATTATCTTAGTGGATTTTGCTTGCACACGCGTTTTTATTCAATTTAACTAGCGTAGAGATTTTCGGTGACGTTTTATTCTAACATATTTACTTATCTTTTTATCATCCAGCAGTAATCTACTAATATAATATCATAATATAATATATAAAGCTGCGATAACTCGGTTGGTAGAGTAGGGACTCGTACCCGGGTTCGATTTCCTCCCGGTTGATACAAGTACCCCTGAGGAATGTATTTTCAACAAGTACTTTCTTCACAAAGACATCGTATGACCTCCGCGGCTGATAAGCACCAACTTGGGTGTATAAAAAAGAGACCTTAAAATAATAATAAAAAAAATTCTTTCAAGTTCTGGTGGAACCTCTCTCATTATTCTTCACTTCAAAATCTCCATTGTTTTCTGGATATTCATTAATATTTGAATCGGGGAAATGTAATTTTAAGTTCATTAAACAATCCAATTTTCGCCAACCTCTTACTATTTTTGCCAACTATTTTTTTCAATTTGCATCTTTCGAATTTTTCATTCTAACTAAAGATTCAAAGTCAGCGTGGAAAAATATGTCGGAGTACTTATAGGTCCGGTCAAAAGCACATTTGTCTTTTATATGTGATTCTGTATAATTAATTTTGAGTAATAATTTACTTAAAAATGCCTTATAACTGTTAAATGTTTTTTTTAAATAGCTTATCTATATCTCAATTTTTCGCTAACAATGTATATTTCATGACATAAATAATAATTTGTTGTCACATATAATTCCAATAAATTATTAATGCTTAAAATTGATATCTTTAATCAATTCACGATAATTAAAACGTAAGAAATATAATATCCAGCGAAAGTGTAATTTAGTAAAATCGATTTCCTCGAGGGATGTTTATAAAGAAAACACTGTAGTTACCGATAATACTGATAGAATCTATATATCATCAAATACTATTTAAGGAATGAAATTGTAACAAAAACAAGGTTCCAGAAATGAGAAGAAATATATATATACAATGCGTATATATGACAATGTGTATCGCGATTCGTCGAAGATACTTTCAATTATCGTTGCGCGACACGTTCAACGATATTAATAGATTCCAGGAAAGGTACGGGGAAGTAGAGGTACGCTCCTCTTTGGCTCTCAGCGAGAGATAACGAGGCGATTTAATATTAATGTAGCAGCCTACCCTCGTCACTGTCGACCCTCCGCTGCGCGATTAACCCCGAGAGGGCACTGAGCGATTGGGCCGTGCGCGCGTGCTCAGAAATTTTCTCGTCCTGCGTTTGAAAGCCCAGGCTGCATGATGCCGCTCTTTTGCGCGATCGTACATGCAATCACGTGAGTCCCTTATTTGATTCGGGGAAATAACCAACCAAATCCGAAGTAACTCGGCCAGAATAAAACCTTAAATTTTCGGGATCTAGAGAAAGTTAAGTGCTACAGCCCATTGGGAATTCTACAATTTACAACAACCTAAAGCGCATTTACTTTTTATGACCGTTCAAGTTAAATAGTATGTAATTTACAGTAGTTTACGATAATAAGGAGTTTAAAAACTTTGTCCTTGTATATTATTGTATATCAACAGGTGCATTGTCTCGATTCGATGTTTAAACGAAAATATTTATTTTACCGTGTATTTACTTAAAACTGTATAATACTTATCTTCGTAATTATAATTATGGTCGTCGTTATTATTAATATTTTTATGATTATTATTATCCATTCAAATGTTGGAATGTAATTAAATGGTACCATATTCACACATGTTTACAATATTTTTTTACTTTTTAAGTTTTTAAAGACTATTGAAGTATAATAAAATATTAACTACTGCCAACAGCATAAATTTAAATTTAATTTTGAAATTCACTTGATAAATCATCAGTAATGTACAGCTTAGTTTTGTTTCTTTCAACGTATTTCAGTATTGATTGATGACTCCAACAAAAAGTTGTGTGGAACAGTAAGAATATTTAAGAATTGAAGAAATTGTAACCGATGCTCGGAGAATGAGAAATAGTTCACACATAACTCATACTTAAAACTACCTTGCCATAGAAGCAAAAAATGCGATGACAGTTCACTACGCACAGAAGAAATGGGCTTCCACCTATATATTTTAATAACAAATGAAAATCTGAAAGAGGAAAATAAATCTGAAAAACTCAGGCAGGACTACGGAAATGTAATCGGCACCGGTACAGACCAGCTTTATACCACGAAAACGTGTGCAGCGATTTCTCCCTCCCGACATGATTTAATATCGGATTTTCAAATCTCTATCACGAATTTATATATATATGTACATTTATATGTATATATATAGCGGCTCGCGTATGCTTTTTATCTGCACATTCACGCGAACCGATTTACAGTTTTCGGGTTACGTATAGAATCCAGCTCTCCCTTCGTTTTTCAGTGGTATGCGTCAACCCACGTCTATTTAACGAATTCGTCGTGTTCATCCTTGTTGGAATTCAGTTATTATGCATGCCAGATACGTTAGCATCCTTCCTGTACGCATTCCTTCCTTGAGCACTGAACATAGCATTGTTGGTGAGCGAGGATCCCCCGTTGCTGATCTTGCAGATGTTTTCC
The DNA here is from genome assembly GCA_026168455.1 of Theocolax elegans. Lineage (NCBI taxonomy): Eukaryota > Metazoa > Arthropoda > Insecta > Hymenoptera > Cerocephalidae > Theocolax > Theocolax elegans. Next base: position 30,730,992 of record CM047426.1, read on the forward strand.
GAAGCCGTCTTTTCGAAAAAAACATGTTGAACCCTTCGCGGAGATTCTCATTTCGCTGAGCACTAAATTCTAATTCACAGACGGTTTTTCAACTCGTGCAATCGTGGACAATGACAAAGCAACAAATTTTCTCCTTTTCTAAGCTTCTTCGTGATCTGTACAAATTCCACGTTTGTGAGTTTGTAAAGGAAAAAATGCTGACGATACTCTTAACGTTTCGGCGAGAAATCAAATTTTTAAGGTTTGCCATTGCTAAGTAAGCTGCATGTCCACCTATTGACTCAGGTAAAAAAATATAATTTTACGCGAATTATTAATGCAGGCGAATTTCGCTTTAAAGTTATAAAGAAAGAAATTTCTTTAAAATGGTGATACTACTCTGATACTCTTCAAATTTAATTAAAACCCTTATTTATCTTGTTTTGATTTTCCATTTAATAATTGGAAAATATAATGTGATACGCGATAAGCCACCACCCATAAAGGTAAACAAAATATTACAGGGCATTTTTCGATCGGAGAATCAAAAGCCTTATATTAAAGAATTTCATTTAAAAATAATCACGTACGAAATAATTGTAGCTGTTGAATTTTTTGTCCCCGAACGTAAACAATGAAACACTGACCTCATTTTTACACATGTCGGAGAGATGCTACTTAACGCACGATTGTGTAGCATTGTTCATTGGGAAGACCGAGATAATAAAAAAAAGACAAAATATTGCGAAGAAAAAGGCCAATTTGATCACCGTACGTCAATGAATAATGCCATGCATTGATTTATTATGCACCCGAGATTGATCTACAATTCGTACGTCCTCACTCTAATCGATATCCGACCTGGAAATGCATATTCGGCAAATCATCATGCACGCAAACCTAACTGTGTGGCTAGAAGGTGTTATCAAGTCCTGAAAGAGGTGGGCTCCCTGTGATTAAAGAGCTGGAGACACGACGACATTTCGAAATTTCGGAAAGGCGAAGCGAAAGAGAAAATTAGGTATAAGCACGTAAACAATACTTATTGATAGAAAAGTTTATAATAAGGAAGCCTACGAGTTTATGTGCAATACTGAAATTTTAAATGAGAAAAATATTTGGATTTTGAATTTTGTTTCTTTAGTGCAAGTGACTACAGTATTATTATAAAATAATATATAATTTTTCTTTGTGAATACTAATACATTTAATAATTACATTTTTACTTGACTTGTTGAATATATCTGATTCATCAGCTTATTAAGTTAATTTTAGATTACATATCGTAGTGCAATTATATTTAAGAAACTTATAAAAAGAACTAATTGCTTTCTTCCACTATGAATATTTTACTCTAATGAACGATGTATTAATTTCCATACGAATAAAAAATTCAGATCTACTTAAAATCAAAATTTAAGGAGTTAATTGAAGTGTAACAGTAACTCTGGTTAACTAAAGTGTGTATTATAGATGCAAATTCACCCAGTATACAAGAGTAGGAAATCGTCAAAAAGGTAATGCGTATAAAATAATTTACATTTAATGAAACTACTCAAGGAACTTAGGAGTTCATAAACACGTATGGCGGGCACGTCTTGAATTTTGAGACTGCTTATTCTCCAAGATAATTTCCGTCCAAGTTATAGTTACATTCGATTAAATTCGCGAATAGATACGGTACTTTAGTGTTTTTGGGTAGCATTATCCGAATCGAGGGTACGCCCACACCAACTCGGCTCATTCGTCGGGCATGAATTACCGAGAACGTGACTTGTTAGTTTCATTATACTCTGGCGAATAGTTCAAAACGCCGAGCGAGCGCGCGTGAGTATTGTCCACACTCCTATTGTTTAACACCCCCGAAGTAAGAAGTACCAATACGAATCACGGATTTTCCCTATATGAACCAATTATATTCAATTTGCGGTTATACGAATGACTTTTGCATATACACACATTAGCATTACTAAAACAGCATTAATAAAACTGAATAAGGACGATTATATGTATAGGTGTAACAATTAAACGTAAAAGATGAGTTGCAAATAGTATTTAGTTGACAGTGAAACACGGATGACAATACGTAGCGCACTGTCGTCCATTTTTTGTTCCCGAAAAGAATAAACTCGAGACCTCGACGTGATTTTACCAGTGCGCTATACACTACTTTTCCCACTTGTCGATCGTACAAGGACGTCGTGTTTTCAGCGACAGCTGCGCTCTGTATACATGATTTTCGCCCGCGGCTCGATAGAGAGATAGCGCCCCACTATCTCTTTGCTTATGCATGGAGGCGAAAACGCGTGCGAGCGGGTGGCCTTCGAGTTTTAGCTACAACGGCATAAACCACCGCTGGTTCGCGATAACGCACGGTCTCTGACGCAGGATTAGTTCGGCTTCATCTCTCTCACTCTCTCTCTCTCCCTTGCTCTTCCTCTATATAGCTACCCCCTCTCCCCGTATATACTTTCGATGAACCAGTCAAGGCGATACTGCTTGTCGAAAGTTCTGACGTCACGTAAATTTAAATTCACTTTTGGAATTCGAAATATATTTGGAGATTTACAAGTTTCCATTGTATTGATTCACATTTTATAATAGCATCTACAATGGTAACAAGATCAATTACATAGATTTATGTCATATAAATCTTTTTTTAGGTTTAATCGTCTTTATATTAAATAATACAATTCATTTAATAAATTAAATGATAAGTAAAATAATGTTCATTATATAAATATTTAAATAAAACAAGTTGCTCTACAGTGGAAATAATGAAAAAATGTAATGTGTAATGATAATAAAAGACAAAAGAATACCACGATCGTTAATATAATAATACGAAAAACTATACGTTATGGATAATTTAATAATTTTTCATATGTTTTACAGCTAGTTTTAAAATATAAAATGATATTAATTCTTCCCTAATTAATGGTGTATCGTCGGATACTGCACCTAAAGCACAAGTGGGTAAGAAAAGAGGATGGTAGAAAGGGGGGCTGCAAGAGAACACCTAAGAAAGTGGAGGGCGTAGTTCGCTTCGAGAGTTCGCTAAAAGCTGACCTCTATTTGTCACTGTCCTGGACAGAAGTATACTGGGTGAAAATCGATTTTTTATGTGCCATCCTCTTCGATAAAGTCTAAAAGATATTGATACACGTTACTAATGCTTTTTATGCAAAATTTCACATTTATTTGTAATACAGTGATCATCATTTACTTTCGCGTGTATTTACAAAAAATAAACATTTAAATTTCGATTTATAGCAATTACTGTAAAAAAAATAACAAAGTTAAAGTTACTATAAGAATCATATTTCTTTGCCGACTAATATAAACTTTATTATCCGATTTGTATGTAATATATTTCATATTCCCAATTTCACATAGAATATTTAAAATTATATTTTGGTACTATAGTTTTCTATTTTTCGTACTTATAGTTGAATGAAAGAAACTCAATGAAAAGACTTCCAGAATCAAAGTTTGTCGAAGCAGCAACGACCTAAAAAAACTATCCCGTGAAATCAATGAAATGGCATGCGCACCGGCTTATTATTCGGATCTCGTTTCATACTTTTTCTCGGGAGCAAGTGAGAAAGGTAGAGGGAGCGTGGAGAGACGCGAATAGAGCAAATGAGTGCGAGGGAGAGCGAGGGAGGGAGAGGGAGGGAGAGAGAGAGAGAGAGAGACAGAAGAGCTCGAACCGGGCGAAAGTACGACAGGCCAGCCGAAAGTATTGATTCAGCTACGGTCGATAGGCCTGTGCACTAGCACTGCAGCGGCGGGCGCGTGGAACGTTCCTTCGTTCCTTCGTCTCGTGATAGTTAGCTAGTTTGCCAGGTTGATTGCTGTTATACCAGTAGTAATCTGGTGCATACAATGAACTCCATTCCCAAGCTGCCAGTTCTATATACAACTCGAATTCCGAACCCTTTCTCCTACCTCGACTGCCGCTTTCCTACTCCCTATATTATACTCTTTCTCTTCGTCCTTCCAGATCTCTGTCTCATTCGTGTCCCAGAGAAACTAAACACGTGGAGGAGAAAATCTGTCGAGTGAAAAGTAAGGTAAAACCTCGAGCCCGCAGAAACCAACTGCCGAGCCCATTTTCCATCGAATACAACTTGCGGTTATAAGAATTCTCCAGCGGGTAACCGACATTGAATGAGCGCACAAGAAAAAGAGGAAAAGAGATAGAGAAAGACAGTAGAAAATAAAAGACACCCGAGAAAGTACGATGAAGCACGCAAACTCGGGAAAAGGAAGGCAGGAGGTAGAGAGAGGGAGAACGAGCGCGCGCTATCATGAGTTTTCCTGAGTTTTCCACGGAGTTATCCGCTTCCCTGGAGTGGGGGTGTTAATTACCAGCCCGTTCTGGGTAAGGTGGTAGAAGTACCTTTGCGCCCGCACACAGCGAGCGTCGGAGGGAGAAGGGGACGAAGGGCAAGAGGGTGCAACGCGGTAGGAAAGGATGTCGGCGCCCGGGTGCGAGATAACATTTTCAATTACCTGCAGGATGTGACGTAGTTATGAGTTAGCTACCTAGAGAGCGAGACCGGGAGTGAGAGAGAGATAGCGAAGGTGTTCCCTATAAGTAGAATCGTATACCCCTATCCATCCCATCTCTCGAGAGCATCGAGGAGATGATGAGACGAGATGGCTTGAAAGAGTGCGCGAGGAAGGAAAGGATAGAGCGAAAGAGGGAGGACGATGAGAGAAATGGAGAAACTGGAGAATCAGAGGATGTCTACTAATACTAAGCGAGCACGTGTCTCTCAGAGATAAACTAAACCCGATTATGGATAGTTGCTCCTCGAGGTCCTGCGAATACTTAATACTTTGGCATTGAATTATTGGCTCTAGTCAGCGCGTCCTTCAACTTCTTCATCCATTTTACAAGACTGTCATTCTAAAATTGTACCGTTTCCTTTCCTCCAAATCTCTTTCTATACCTTATGTGGACTATGAAAGAAGAAGCATGCAAAGATAGCTAGCTAAAATAGTATTCTTACGTAACGTTTCAATCAAGTCGTTTGCGTTCATTTAAATTATTACACCGAGCGTTTATGATTACTATCTCTGCGAGAGGAACGAAAATAAAAGAGAAACGAGGCAGTGGATGAGCACAGGATTCGATCCAATTAGAGGGCAACTTTAATGCAAGGAAAGTCGAAAGGACTTTCGATGATAATCCCCCGGGCTCCCTCTTCCCTCTCCACCCCCTCCCCCACTCTCCTTTTCCCTTTTTCTCATTCTTTCTTCCATTCAACGATTCTCTCTCTGGAATACTCTCTTATTTCATTTATTCTACTTTTTCTTGTGTGAGCTTGCGAGATTCTTGAAAGTATACTTTCCCGTAAGGATCAGTCGGCCGACTCCGCCTTTCGAAAGAAGGAAGCCCGAAAGTAAGTGAATACTTTGATTAAAAGAATTGCTGAATAAGTAGAATAATTTAATAGTATCGGTAGCTCATTATTTTTGGTTAAAAATAGATATCATTGAAAACTTTTCAAATTTAATTTTAATGAATATTTCCGAAACACATATTTTTCCCAAATGCATGCTAATCTGACATTACGTATGTACGTACGAATTGCCGCTCGTATGACTTAACTGCTTTTAATAACACGTTTGGAAATTTTGATGAAAAAATAGTCTTAATCCTAATATTGAAAATTAATGTATTGAGTCAGTTTAATGAAAATTTTTTAACTCCATACTTCAATTTGCCTATAATTGATGAATTTAAAGTTTCTTTAAATAGTTCAAAATAAGAAGCCTGAAACTAATAAGATTATTGAGTTACGTATAATGAAACTTTTAAAAATACTTTCTAATGCTAGAGATATAAAAGTTGTAAAATAGTTTAGATCGATAAATCCTTGATTATTTGCTTTCGTATCTACAAAAATATTAAATATTCAGTGCTAGATAAAATTATTATGTTTGTATTTAGTATTAAATTTCTTTTTAAGTTGATAATCTATAAATACTGTATATAAAAATGTTTGTAATTGGTTAACGAAATAAAAATAATAGTAAGCGTAATATTCGAAAAATTTAGGTAGACAATATTACGTAGAAGACAATGCTAGATAACCGTCGTAGTCAAGAAGGTTAAGCGGTTCTCTTATGTCGGAGAAAATGAGAATATGGAAATATGAGTTAGGAACGTAACTGATATTGCGGGAAGCTAGAAAAAAACGGAAAAAGAGGATGGTACGACCGAGTCAATGAGAACGAGTGTCGAGAAGCGTCGCGACGATCTGCGGCGGTAATTTCACGGCGACTACCTCTGGATGCATTTTCTCTGAAAATATAAGCACCGCCACTCGGAGGGAAATAAATCAGCGTCGACCTTGCGCATTGCCAATTCACCCGCTGAGTGGCCTTCATACTTAATTCCTGTAAACCGTTCGACAATGATTTTCTCTAGATCCTACTTTTAGTCCTGGAATTAAGTGAATTAAATAATTTTATAAATTACAAAATACAAATTTACGTATTTTATTTTGTATTTATGAATAACTATATTTTTAATGAAAAGTATATTATAAATTATATTTGCAATTTATATAAAAATATATAGCACTCTATAGTTAACGTCTAAAGTTATCTAAATAGAACTATTGTGTAATGAAATAAAATACCATTTAAAATTTATGCTATAAATTTCAATCGATTATAAATTCTATAGCGATAACTTTAGCGCTCTGTCTTCGCTACTTCTTTTAATTCTTGCGGCAATAAGAATCACTCTGTTTCTCTTCTCCGGGTTTTCATCGTCTATATCTTTCCTCCAAGTCTACAACGACGGTTTCTGCTGCCGACATCATATTTATCTCTTTAACTGCACGATTATGGATCTTGGAGAAAGAAAAAGAAAAACTGTCAAGTACATTGGTACTCGACTTTCTTAAAAAGATTTTCTTCATTACTTCGAGTATAAATTCAATATAAATATCAACTAAAATATCACTTTTAATTAAATTTTAATTAAACAAATATGAACAATTTTTAAAAACTTTTATCTATCGCTGTACGAAATTTTATACAAAAATATCAATAAGCATTAAAAAAGACATTGAAAGGAAACTTAACTTTTAATTTCATGACAAAATTAAGAGTCGAATTTCTTTCCGATGACATTTTTTAATGTATTGATATTTTCACGTGACAGTGATATACAATACTGAAACAAAGGGTAATGATGTCTTGGTTTTTTGTAATTTACCATATTTATTTAGTTAGAATATTCTTTTTATCTAAATTAACTCGGTTGATAAAAATAGAATTTAATATTCCAGAAACAAATTAATAATAACGAATATAATATTTCCAAATAAGATATCGATTTTTCACTTTTAATATTAATTATTATCATCTATATTAAAAAAATATCAAGAATTGGATACTGATCAGAAATTGGTTATGATACTTGATGAAAGTTAATTATTTTTTATTATAAATATTTATTTTGTAATTATTTTTTTTATCCTTATATGTAGGGTACGAAAAATTAATTATACTTTATTTGACTAATTGGAATCTGTGGAAAATAAATCTACTCTTAATACCAATTGTATTAGATGCATTGTTTGTAGTAGTTGTATACTTAAATTAACATAACTAGTAAAAGATATGCTGACCATTTGAATATTTCACTATTTCTTGCCTAACTCGTAAAAACGGTACTTCTGAATTGCTTTTGCCGTCATTATCAACGTAATCAATGGAAATGACAAAATACCTAGGGTTAATGATATTCGATCGTACTTGTGCGATACGTTTCTAATGATTTAGTGGGGCATTTCTTTTTGTGACGTGTTGAGCGCACAGATGTAAAACACAGCCCGGTATAATACGAAATGAATAGGAAATTTTTCTTATGGAACGAATAGCTTTTATGATTTTTCTCACTACATCTGTCATTTTTATATGGCGATTTGGTACCCGAGAGAAGAAAATCGTGAGAAAATAAGAGTATTAGATGATAAGAAATTTACCAGTATATTTTATGAAAATATACACGATTTTCTGTTGTTAGAAATATAAAATTATTTTTTTATCACGTATAAGGAATAATAGACGTGTTTATTTTTTAGACATCATGAGCAAATAATTCTCGGTTAAAACTGAAAATCTTTCATTAGTGTAGTATTTGTGGACTGATAATGATATAAAAAATGATAAATGTAATTGATATTTTGTAATATAAAATTGAAAATGTTTAAATATAGTTTAATGATTGTGGCATATAGATGGAGTCATGTTATATCCATGCGTAAATGACCTCGATGACAATCCGCAACAACGGAAACTTTTTCTCGTGTCTCATGTATCATCTTAATCAGACAAAAAGGGTAAATCTCGAGGTTGAGGAGTTTGTTCAAGATAGAGGGAAAGGAAGAAAAAGAGGGATAGGAAAGTGCTTGATGTACGAGGGCGCTTCTTTCCGTTTTCCGGGTACGCGAGTTTCGAATTACGCGAGCAGTTCTCCTGTGCGAGCGCACACGGAGGAAAACTTTTGCGGCCCCCGGTCCGCGGGGTTTGCCCGGAGGGATTTTGGCAGAGATGGCTCTCGCAATTTATAACCTTCCTTAACTGAATTCGATGCCGCCCTATTACTCTCTCTCCCTCTCTCTTCCCTCCCCCCCCCCTCTCTCTCTCACTCTCTCTCGCTCTCTTGCTGGTGTTGGTTAGTTCCTTCTCCTTCCCACTCGTCCATATACAAATTTTGACCTGTTTTGCTCGACCGCGTATATAGATATATAAGATATTACTCATGATATTTCGATTTGGCAAATAAAACGAGTTTCTAAGAATTATTTTATGCAGTAGATGAAAATCTTGAAGACTTTAACGTTGTACAATTTCATCTAGGCGGCTGGTATTTTAGGAAAAATTGAAAAATAAATGATCTGTTCATACCATATATACCATACGCTCATTTAATTGGTTTAATGAAAAAAAAGTTTATTTACACTCACCCGAAAAATATTCTGAATAGCATACACTAATGAACATAAAATATTTTATTTATTTCGTACACAATCAATTAATTTATTTTACAATAAAATCTTACGTATATGTATTTAAATATAATTTTATGTATCAAAAGTTATAGGATGCATTTATAAAATTTCTTGAACTAATGCAATAACAATTACTAAAGAAATTTAATAAAATTAACTTACTTCTTATTTAAATAAATAAGTAATTACTGCAGTTCTTTGTATTTATAATTTTTAATATTTATCTAATAAGATTACAGATTACATTTTAATCAATTTCAGTTGAGTGTACGGTAATTTTTACTTTTTCCCTTGCACGGAGAATCGGATCGTTACCAAACTATTTTTATTTCTGCCCTAACTTTGACCAAATCAAGATGTTTAAGCTTCTTTTTTTTAAAATAAAATTTACTTGATCTTAGTTTTCTTCCGAACCTAATTTTGAGTGTCTATCTCTTATTTGTTTTTGAGTTATAAGTAATGAAATTCAATTTTGAGTTATAAGTAAGGAGCGTCAGATTCTATAACTCCGGGTTTCTTTATATTTTTATAGTAGTAAACATATCCTAGAGTTCAGCAATGATCCGTTCCCAGAGATGTGACACTCTCCTGGTTGGCATTGTTTCAAAGCAATAAATACTCGCTTAAGTTAATATAATATATGTACAATCAATAATAAATATTGTTAATAATACATTATTAAATACAATTTTTTATACTTAATAGAATTATCGTTGTCAATTGTAACTGTCACTTATCTTACTAGAACATCTCTGTTTTAAATATGTTTACACGTACATTAAAATCTAAGCAGATTCTGCAAATACGAATAAGTTTGCTTGTATATATAATAAAAACACTTTCGTTTAATTTACAACCGTTTTGTACCAGATAATTCTCAAATAATTTCATAATCTGAAGGAGATCGTAGCGCTTGCTGTCTCTATACAGGACTGAGAGGTGCATCACTTTTTCTGGACAAGTAATTTTTAATCAAAATTGATCAAAAGACAACCATTCGACAAAAAAGAATTGATTAGAACAACCAAATCACTCTACTCTACAAATGAATTGAGTATATTTGTTAAACACGTACGGCATATGCTGGTATCACAAAGCAGAGAGGTGTATAGAAGTAATGGTCCTTAACGAGCCGGACCACCACACGTATTTCTCGATTCGTATTAATAAATATGTCGGTACTAAAGTTTTATATAGATATCATGTTGAAATTATTACTCTAACTATACCATTATAACCCGTGCAATATTTAAAAAAGATGATTTAAAAAATAAGTAGGATAGAAGGAAAAGTTCGAAGATATGAAATAAAATCTACGACAAAATAGCGCATAAAACAAAGGCATGGAAGAAAAGTAAGCAGAAAATGTATAAACTGTGTGTGCGTGTGTGTGTGTGTGTGTGTGTAGAGAATAGAGAGAGTGAAAGAGAGAGAGAGAGAGAGAGAGAGATGTACACAGTCCAAAGTTCACACATGGAGAATGAAAGGTGTAGGTAAATATACGCTAGTGGTATTCTGTTGCTTGAGCGAACGGCCACCAGCTAACAACGTTCGCGATAATTACCTTTGTTCCTGTAAATTGCGATGGTTCTCTTGAAGCCCGTAGAGCCATCGTCATTTTCTAACATCTCTCTCTCTCTCTCTCTCTCTCTCTCTCTTACTCTCGTGTGACACCCACATCGAATTATCCACCCACATCAGTGTGGCCCGTTTGCCCGGGCACACTCGTAATAATGCGTTTCCGTTGCATTACGGCTCGAATGTGCCGCAAAAATTTACCTGTCGTCGCCTCTACGTGTAAATGCGTGAACCACTTACGCTTGGATCAGGGAATAGAAATTTTCTACTTCAAAAATTTTATTTCTTCGAAAACGAGAAATTTAATGGATTTACAATATTATTCATGCGTTTCCCTATATAATATATCTAATATAAAATTATTGTATAGTTAATCTATTTTTATTATTGCTATCATTTATAAATTTGCTACAACTTTTATTATTTATACAAAAAAATCTGCTTAAGAATGTAATACATGTTAAAATTATTTTTATCAAAATTTGACTTTCTACTATAGTAACGAAAATTTCATACTATATTAATACATATATCCTACTAGGAAATTCAACCATAATTTTGACAATTTCTGGCGAAGAACGTCATATATTTCACAAACTTTTAGCTAAAAATCGGCAATATTTCTATGCGAATGTAATAAAATATAATAAAATAATTATCACCCTGTATTATAAAATATTACAGGAAAATGAGGCGTAATAAACGTTTTTTGAAATAAAATATTATAAAAAGGTATAATTTATTTGAAATACCGCAAATATTTATTATAATTGAAAGCAAAGTGTACCGTTTTTATATAAATTCATATATCCTTGCGAAACTGATCATACAAAAGTATAACTATCTAAGTTCAAAAATGACTAATTATCAAATGACTAATGTAATATTCAGTCTGTCTGATCGTATTTTAGTTATACTCTTCTACTTGAATAACCTGTAATTTAAATAGCTGATACAGGCTCGTACGCTCAGTAAGGATCTCGTACGTATAATACTCGGAGGCACACGCACGCGCGCACACACAGGCAGACAGAGAAACACAAGGAAAGGTTGACATACGTATGGAGTAACTAATTCAGCATCTCTCTTTGTCAAAGTGAAAAGGGAGCAAAATGGTAAAAGGGGTAGAGATAATATTGAAAGGTGTTGAGGGGGTAACCGAGAAAGGGTTGAGGTAGAGAACGGTCGCAACGACACGACTCAATGCAGCGGTCGGATATAGAAGGCCGAGATCTGCATATTTAGCTAAGGGTCACGCGGCGACCATTGGAATTGCAAAATTGCAAATTGGACTTGTTTGCGCGGCCTCCTACCACCACAAAGCGACGCAAGCGCAGAACGTACCGCGAGTCCTGCGAAACTTTTCGTATTAACTCGCCGCGCTCGTCGAGTATCAACGGAGAAAACGTTTGCGTGGTTGGGCTATAACGATTAATGTAAATTTCGCGAGTGGAAACTCGGAGGAGTCGGTGCGAGAGATTTCGAGTGGTTCGAAGAGACACGCCACCGCGATGTTTTTAGCGACGCTCTCTTATACTCTTGTGTCTCTTCGACCCTCCTTCTCCGTTTCCTTCTCCTTCTCCTCCTCCCCCTCCTCCCCTCCGCCTCCTCGTCCTTCTCTTTCGCTCGCACAATTTCGAGTAGCAAATATATAGCCGAGCCGCGGACTCGACCAACTTGGCGAGGAGCAATTTTCAGAGCACGGGCTATGGGCTAAAATGCTTTAGCAGCACGCGCCACTCTACAGCGAGTCTAACTATTTTCCTCCCTCTCTTCCATTCTCTCTCACTCTTTCCAGAGAAATAAATGGACTAAGAGTTATTTGAGGGATAATCTATGCATACTTTACATTGCGTTTTCCTTACCAGTCAATTACTGCATTTACATTTTCGTGATGATTGCCAATCAATGTGTTAATTTATACGTTACATTTTCTATAAAATCTATTGCTTCGAGTTAATGGTCGGTGTACGAAGTTACTCTACTCCTCCCCTATATGCAACCGAAAAGAATTTAGAATAGAGATAATCAATATTATTTCACTCAAAGGAAAATCTTGATTATTACTAATAATTTATAAAATCGTAAATAATCTAATTACAACATATATTTGTTAATACTGTAATAATAAGAAAAAAAGTTTTATCGTCGTATAATAAAAAAATACAAAGAATGAAACAGCTTGATCAGAAAAACAAGTTTCTAGAATACAATACAATCCGATCCAGAAAAAAAAGGAATATTCGTATGTTCCAAATGGGAAGACATAGTATATTTAATATACGAGGGTATTGCGTGCATTCGCGCGATTTCTCGACACCGGGATATCTCTCAATATATATAATACACAAACGACGACGATTCACATAGTGCGTCAAAAGAAAATAGTGAGAGCGGGAATGCAAGGCCCGATTTAAGCAGACGTTTAGCCTCGAGAGAAAGAAACGAATAATCGGATGTATATATCTATATATGAATATGTATAGGTATATGCAGAAGCCGACCACGCGCATAACGTAACCGGGAAAGTAGGACCGACTCCTTGACGTTGGAAAAAGGAAATATACATTGGAGTCGCGAAGGCCATGCAAATGGAAAGTTATGCCGCAGAAAAACGAATATTGAATCAGCAGTGGAGAGTATTCGTCTGTGCCTTCCCCTTCGTCGTTGGTAGTAGCGGGAATAGATGTTTGACGAACGAAGGAGGGTGGAGAGCGCGATGCTTGCTTTTCATCTCCGTTCGATGCCAGGAACCGATCCTCCGTATGTCGTTTTCTATATATACGCCAAGATATGCCTTTGCGGATTTGCCTTCTCCCTTCGCTGATTTTTCTTCCTATCCGTCTATCATCCGGGGGCTATACCAATCCCGCGAGCGTTTCTTTTCTCTGGACCGCCGAAAGGTCGATTTGCTCTTATCCCCTGGCACTGAAATAGGGGAAATCGATTTCTTTGTCGCGATGAAGATGCTTTCGACTGTTTGACCCAAAAACCAGACGTACGCGCTTACCTTAAGTATAATATGAATATGCGATAAAACGTTTAATGAGACTTTCGGCTTCTCCCAGTTCTCCTGGCTTTCACACAAAGTATTCGCGCATATATACGTATATGTGTATTCAATCATCCATTCTTAATGTAAACATTTTTATTTAAAGCGATAACAAAAGACAGTGAAAATTTCTAATTCTATTAAGAGTTTAAACGACATTTCCGAAGCGCAGTTATTTTTGCATTTTTGTATGTCAATCCGGCAGAAAAAAACCTTAAAAATAAAAAAAACAAACGTCAGCCCGGAGTCGTAATAGAATAAGATAGCTTATCTAGGGCTGGCGCATTAACAAATTTCACTACCGACGACTTTAGCTGTTCTCTTGATTGAAATTTCAATTAACTAGTGAATTTCAATCCAAATGTATGATGGGTCACATCGTTTCAGGGGTAATTTTTAGTCGCTCTAGTTTATTCCGAAGTATAAAAAAATAAATAATTGTCGTGAAAAATTCTATTTTTCAAACGTGAATGCTATCCTGAATAATACTATACTTATTGATGATGATCGCATCAAGTAATCGAAAAATCCGCTATCACTTTTTTCCTTGAAAAGCAGATCTCTCTTAATTCTTGGTCTCACCAGGATAATGATGAACTTTCAACCTCGTCAATCAATGGTAGCTTCGCCAACATTGTGGCAGTTGTATGGAATAAACCGCATAATGTGTCACGCTCCATCACTCTTATATTATCACCATACTAGTGTCGATTGTAAGCGCGAAACCCGGGCGACGAAGTACGCGCGATGACCGTTCGCAAATAGAGAGAACGAGAAGCTCGCTTCGCCTGCTTTTATTAGACACCTGTAATGTAACCCTCTATCCTAATTTCAGCGAATTCATTACCCATAATCTTACTCGATCCTACATATCAATGGTAATTTGAATAAAACAAAATTAATGGTTGAATATTTCGTTAACAAAAACTAAATATGAACGTGTTATTCTGAAAACCGAAAAAAAATATTCGTGTATTGCAATGAAAGATTCTGTATTCTAAAAAAACTGCAATTTTGATAATATCAACATGCTGGTAAATATACAAGTAATGATGTCACACATTCCATAACAGAGATAGTACATATTTCTTTTTCACAAAATAAAATTATGTTTCACTTTACTCTTTTGATAATAAACACATCTACTGGATATAAACATTATCTTAAACTCTTTTGCAGTTAGTTCGAGTAGTTTTTGCATAAAATTCTAGTTTTGGAAATCTGGTGCGACGGCGCCCAGAAAACGCGTTAATAAATAGACAGTCGTTTGATAAGAGAAGAGTGCGAGCGAAAAAGAGGAAAACGAAATGCCATTTAGAATTATTTATTGGCGAGAAGGTAAAAGCTAAATAAACTCTCGTGCGGGGAGGAAAAAGCCGATTTACGCGGTTTGTTCGCTCCTCTCGTCCATTGTTTCGGCGCTGCATCGTTTTCTTGGGGCGCCGATCGTGTGAAAAGTAAATACCTTTTCCAATTGTATATCTCGAGAAATTACGCGCTAGAGGTTCGAGCGAAGATGCACCGGCAAAAGGAATGAGAGAACGCGAAGAGAGGAAAACCAGGGTTTCCGAGACCGTGCCGTTTTCTTAACCGCTCTCGCGCGGAGCTTTCTTTCGGTGTATTTATGTGTGTGCTCGCTCAGGTCGCAGTTGAGCTTCTCCACCGAGTCGAAATTCAAATACGAGCCCGAGTTCAAAGATATTTTTGTTTATCGGGATCCTTTACTTATTTTCAAAACAACGGCATATGCGCCCCGAAGATAAATCCCAAGACCGAGTGATTTCTTGTCTCCGTAGTCAATAAAAAGGCAATAACAAGGATGAATATGGAGAAAACGCCGCGCAGACGGAAATAGAAGAAAGGTGTATAAAGAGAGAGAGTGAGAGAGAGAGAGTCATATATAGTAGAGAATCGATCGAACATCTGAACAGTCGTGACCTACCGTCGGGGTACACCGTCAGTTACGCCTGTCCTAAAAACGTCCCGACAAGGGTGAGCGGGTGTCTTTCATCTCTTACGTAAGCGCCAGTTCGGAAATTATTAATACGAAAGAGAGAGATAGAGAGAAAGGGAGTGCTTGAGAACCATTTACGTCATTACACTAGTATCTAAAGTAATTCGATGACTACCAAGAGAAGAGATTGTCGAGCTTATATATATAGGAGCATGGTATGCAATTTGTTGTTCGACGCCATAGTAGGCTTTCCTTGACCATTACATTTTTACTCTTTATTGCTTAACATCACTTATTTTACGCTCCCAACACAGTGTTAATCAGCGACGAAGGTATGATATGTCTTTGTAGAGAAAGCACGAGTTGAATATACATTTTGCCAATTGTGCTTAAATTATAGTTTATTTATTAAGATGTAATAATATACATGTACGTATGTGATTGTCATTATATTTATAAAATTTACGATATATATTTTGAGATGAACCGAGTTTATATAATTTTCAATATTTTCATAAAATATATTTTTATTATACATATTCTCATTATATATTCATTGAATTATTATTTAATACATTTTTTTCTTGAATGGACCTTACTATTTTTATATTGCTTGAATATTTTTTTATTGAGGTAGAAGAATATATGTTGCGCACAAAAGCTCCGAATTTCTAATAAAAATATAATAAAAACAAGAAAACAATTTATTATTTTTTTGATTTAATATTTTGTATTTCAAAATTTGTTAATTACTTATTTGTAACATAACTAAAGTACAACAGAATTATACAAACTTCTTATAATAACGATTTACAAAATTATTTATTTGCTTTTATATAATTTTTTGAATTTTTACTATAAATATAAAAATTATTTAAAATATTAAGAAATTATTTACAGTAAATTATTTATCCTAGTTCCATCTCAGGCTTATATACTCTTAAACAATTTTTATAATGTTATTGGATTCATTTAGAACTAAATAGCGAGACAGATTCGACCGAGAGAAGAGTAAAGAGACTCGTTAATTTTCGCTGAGTTTAGGTATTTACGTGAGTCTATATACAACACACAAAGTAACATAAATTACACAATAACAAATAAAGTTTATAAAATAGTTATTTTTGACCGATATATTGGTTTTGTAGGTATAATACTATTTAATAATACCCTTTATTAGGAAAATCATCATATTTATATATAAAATCATATAAAGAAATACTTTATAATTGTTGCATATTTCGCCTAACGGAACAGTATAATTCAGTGCATAAGCGCGAAATTGAGGATAACTCGATGTATTTACAAATTATGTCAGATGGTTCTAAAGTGCTCGACTGTTTGTACTCGGTGTATCTAGATAAACTCATCATGTATTATTAAATTATGATAATATCGCTTCAATGAAAATGGAATAATTTTCTGGTTGATGTAATTTTAAGAGAATGCACAAAAATCTACTTAACGCTGTTTAATGTTATAGGTTACTACGAGATATACAGATAAGAAAAAATACTTGGTTATACTTTAACGTTTCATCAAAATACGCAGTAGGGTCAAGAATTGGTCATCTTGATTCCGGTATCGAGTGTAGCACCACCTACCGGATGTTTTGCGACAAAGCGTTGCTGCGGTCAAAACACGAGATTATGAAGCATCGATAAACAAAGAGTGCAAGTGAAAATCTGTGATATCTCTTTTTCTCTCTCCCTCTGTGTTTACCTCTGATTGGTGGTTTGGATGCAATCACCCATCTGAATGTTTCTCATCCCTGTGCTCATATGGGGAGCGAATACGGGGGAAAAGAGAAAGCCTGATTTATTGGACGTGCACGGAAAATGTGCGGTTCCCTCGCTTTTTGACATTGCTGTTGTCTCTGCGAGTATTATCAATGACATTGTTCTGGGTGACGTTTTCGGGAGTAAATTTTCGATTTATAAAATTGAGAATTATGCAGCTCGAGATTGGAGCGCCCAGCTAATCCGACTGAATTAGAATCTGAATAGAAAGTTGAAATGGTATTTTAACTGTTATCGAATTGATATCGAATTTAAATTTCTATGCATTTATTCAAATCAACTTTACTCGCTTGCGATTCAATATAATTTTATTTTATTTTCGATTCTTTTCTCTTAAATTTTTATTTACACACGCATTCACATCCATGCACACATTCATCTATATATATACGCATACACACACACAAATAAATAAATATAATATGAAAATTACGAGATATTTGTTGTATTATTTAATCTTTGTAACGTGCACGAACAGTCAGAATATACAATTTATTGATTTTCATATCTAAAATATCTAAAATGTTAGTGAAAATATTCTTGCATAATTGAAATTAATTGTTCGAGAAACACGTAAATGATTGAACACAACGTTGTTATTGTTGTAGTTGTTTTCTACTTAATTCCTATAAAATATTTGTCGAATTTACAAATTACAGTTGGTCAGTTGAGACCATACCCATAGCTTTTAATATTATCAAATTTTGATGTATAACTTTGAATTAAATAATAATATATTGATTAATTTTGGCTGAAATGTATGTATTTATTATTACAGATATCTTATTCTGTAAATATTGAGAAAGAAAAAAATAATTTTATCCTAAGTATATTTCGTTTCCATAAAACAAAGCTGGTATCACCTAAATAAACTTATAAATTAATAAAATATAATAACTTAAGAAGTCAAATAATAACTATTAACATACACAAAGAAATGGATTATTTATTTGCGAAGACGAGATTGTGAAACACATGAAAATACTATATGTGCACGCAGTATTACTCATTAACTTTATGACAGTATTCTACTGCCTTTTTACAACACGTGTTTAAGAGATTGCCAGGCCGTTATGTTAACTAACATTGATAGTCTACGTTTAAGATTGAATATATTAATTTTTTGCACTTGCAGAATAATCGTGTATTTGTTAATCTTTTTTTGGTTTTCTGGTAATCTGGAATCGGTTAAACAATATTGGAAGCGAAAGTTTATATATGTACATAAATACTAGTTTTAGTATACAATTTTCAGAGGAACAACGAGATTAACGGTAAATTGCATTCGGTATTTCATACGGTAGGTATAAATTTCTTTGTTTCGCATGCGAAACAACCCAGTCGCATAAAATACCGAGGGCGGCCCAAGACGGCGTGACGCCATCCTCCCGGAAATGGAGTCTCTAATCTCGATACTTCTCCCGAGGTAACGTGATATCTCTCGCGTTATTATCAGCCAGAGTTGGCGTTGCGGGCTCGCGTAAATGTAACCAGGCGCTGGTCATTATACAGACGACAACTCGAAACCCTTTGTCCGTCTTGGAGTCGAGGAAACTTAAACTACTTTATGCTCTTACCAATCCTATTTCGTTCAGAAAATGCGATTGCAGCCATGGTATTGCGTGCACGTAGGTACAGGTAAGAAGAATCAACTGTCATGGTACTCAAGATTAATTTTAACTAAAACTCAAGATTTCGTTCGTGCTCCATAATTTATTAATGAACGTTGAAAACAGTATTTGTTTTAGGAGTAAATAATGGACATTATCTTTACATTATCGTTTCTAGGTTTCGTATTTACCAAAAAAAATAACCACATGCTACTTTTAAAACATATATTGTTATTATATATTAGTCTATTAAACGTAATTTGTTTATAATCGATGTAATTTGTATTATTTAAAATGGAATCATATATAGGTGCTGTAATATTCCAATGCCATTGTTTCGAAATAATTCTAATGAAAAATACTAACAATTGCACTATTATTATTATTAATATTTTCTATGTTTTAATATATCTAATATATGTATAAATAAATCCAACCCTTTTTTAAATCTTTGAATGCAAAAATAAATATCATACTTAATATACTTTCAGTCATAGTGAAACCTCTATGCTTTCACCATACAAAAAATTACCACAGATCTCTAACGTTGAAGCGATTCAATTGAAAAGGTTTTAATAGTCAATGATCACGAATATGAGGTCAGATTTTGAAAATGTAAAATGGTGAACTCAACATAGTCAATCCAATTTGACAGTCTAATGGGTAGATCTAGGAGAGAGTTGCAAATATCTCGTCCGCAAAATTTAACATTCCTATAGGATTTTTTTCAATTTAAATTCTTGATATTTTCTCATTCACCTACTCGGATTCACCCTCTTGAATTTAGGAATTATGAAATTAGGACTTCAGATTCGTGATCAGTAGCTCTAAAAATCTCCTAGTAATAAAATTATGGCCAAAATCATAAGTTGAAAAATATATAACAAAATTTTCTACGTTTTCAGTGAATAAGATGAATTAATTTCAGTAGTAATCTGTAAAGTAGTTTAAAACATTCTAAATACGGCAGCTGATTTGAATTCTTTTAAGAAAATAGAGTTCTTCCAAAAACCATCAAATACAATATAAATTCGACTGGTTTATTGAAAATAACATATATCCACAAAGCTAAATAAAAAAAGCTCACAGAACCCGATAATAAAGGTGTAAGAAAATGTAAATATAATACAATAATTATGTCAGACATAATAAATTACTTAATCATTTAATATAAGCAGTATGTTTTTCTTTTACTATTTATAACTTATAATTGTTTTAAATACAAACGCATTTTACGCAGTAGTTGTACCTAATATTCAAAATTTCGTAAAGTCATTTGTAAAAAATCTATTGTATTCGTATTCTCGCGTTTTTTAAGAATATTAGGAGAAAACGATATTAGGAAGAAATGATAAAGTAAATATTAAAATAGTTTTGAAAAATAGTAGGTTTTATATTTATGCTCAATTTTGACTCTACACACACTTTTTAACTCGTACCTATATTCGACCAAAATATGCAAGAAAAAAAATTAATATTTAAATGACAATTGTTTTATTATCTTTTAGTCTTTTTTACATAATGACAACAAATCTTTAACTTTAAAATATTATTACTGACAATATTGAGGTAATATTAATATGGTATTGTATTATTCGGTTATGGAATAATTTTAAGAACACCACACACACTACAGAACGTTAGTAAATAGTATTTTAGATACTTTAAAATAGGATTTGCTGGGTAATAATATCATTATCCTCCTGGTATAGGTACTTATTCAGAGAACCAACAATAAAACAGACTTTTGGTTACAAAGCCGTGTCCTATATACACACCTCATTAAATTCACGATGGGCGAAACAAAATCGAAATAGTAGAGGATCGACCTTGAACTGCGGAAAGCCACCTTCTCTTTTGCTGAGAATATCAGGGAGGCACAGAATCGGAAATAAGACCGAAGCAGCGCCAAAGAGCTTTTGTTCCAGAGTCTGTTTCTCCCGCTCTCTATATATGTTGAAAATGGAAAGATTGCGCGTCAGTGGAGGAATGAAAGAATTCCATTGAATTGTGAAGGCAAGAAGGAGAAAGAAAGATTTCTTCCAGCGTAACGCGCGGCTCGGAAGTGCCTTGGAGATTGTGCTCTTACTTTCTCGAGCGAGGCAGCGGCGGCAGTAACGGCGGCCGCCTTTTAAAATCAAATAAGAGAACGGCGCACAAAGTAAGAGGGGACGATTCGGGCTTCAAAATTTCGTCGCGTAATTTGAAAGACGCGCGGAGGGTATATTGCTCGCTCCTCTTTTCTCCTCCCTTGAGCGACTATTAAATTTTAACCTCATCTGCGGTGCGCCTTATTCCAATTTCGAACTTTGGACGAGGATGTGTCGAGTGATTCTTAATGCGGGAGATGAAGAGGACGAATAAAAGGCGAGGGTGACGACTGTTCGAATGTTTAGCGGGGATGGCACGACGCGACAAAGTGGATTTGTGAACGTTGATTGGGAATCGAGAGATGTAACCTCACGAATCAGACGAAATTAATTTGGACTCTCAATTGATCGTTAAGAATACATTCCGAGAGTACAGTTTTCGGATGGAAATTATATTCCCAAACATGTGTGATTCGATTCCAAGTTACTTTTATTTTTTCATCTCCATGGTACGTAATTGAATTACCTTTAATTCGAAAACTATTTCTCCTACGTCATGCAACCGATGATTCAATATAATAATGTGTACTTACAAACTACATCAAAATAGCTCTCGTTTCAATCAATGCTTACCTGAAAAATAAATATAACTCATTAGAATATAAGTGATACAAAATGATATCTGAATAAGCAATTTTATTTTAACACATCACATTAGTATTTATAAAGTAATTTTCTTTTCTGTACTGTTAACATATTTTGTACTTTTAAATATACTCTCTTTCTACATAAACTAGACTTTGTTATTACCTAGTTATTAAAAATAATAGATCTATACTTTTTTTGTAATAATAATATGGTGTTTGTAAGATATGTGGAAGAATGAAATGAAATTCCACGAAAACTAATTTATATAATTAGTTTGCAAAATTAGCAAAGTAATATGGAGAGATGATTCGGTTAACGTGGCAACACAGAGTTAAGCACCTCAAAAAACATAACCACTTCTTCTTGAACAATTGTCACTCCATGACATTAACCACCCTATATGAATTGTTAATTTCCCGAGGTAAGAGAGAACGCGAGAGCAAGTCCCAAAAGGCAATGCCATCAGAGTCGTTGTGGTGCACTAGGGGCTTTATCCGGGAGTTAAAATTTTCTGTCGCGAAGCCATAAACATCGCTCGGGATTAGTGCAGCGCCCAGTCCAATAATCTTCGCGAGTCACTTTACTTCTAGCGCCATTTAGATAAACTCGTAATCTAAATTGTGGTTCCTGCTCTGAAATATTCCCCGCGGGCATAGCCAAAGGGGGAATCGATCCCCTTCATATTTCGCTGCTCTACTAAAACGGGCCTCCAACCGCACGGAATACGTGCACATATGTGGACGAAGCCTTGACTTCGAAGCAATTTCGATCTGATGAAGTTTTATATCTGCGGGTGTGCAGCCGCACACCCCGGTTCTTCCGTTTTCGATCTCTTCCCGACTGGCTGAAAGGCTGAATGTGGCGAATCGTTATTAGAAACGTTTTGTTGTGCTCATTTCACTTGCATTTCAATAACATTTTCATCTGCTTTGCCTATTTCATTTACTAGTACTTATTTAAAGGAATGTTTCCTTCATATTATTGATGCAAATATTTTTAAATAAGTTATTCTGTACAAGCGATATGCGAATCAAAAGGCATAAAATAGTGAATTTTTCATAAAATATTGGTACATTCCCTAATTTTCCACTTTTTTACATCTTGGAAAAATTAAAAAATATAATAAATGATAATTTTTTAAGCGTGATATCTTTAATTGAATGTGCATTTTTATAAAATTTATGTAATATAAGAGATGTTGATACGGTCCGAATAATCAAGGAAAAATGTTTTCTTAAAAGTTTTTGTTTATTAATGAGTTAAGGGAATGTCAAATTCAGAAAATGATCATTTTTCTTTTATTTATAAACAAATGAATGAATTTTTTTGAAAACCCTGAACGTCAAGCCCTTAGCCATTTTAATAATTTACCTAAATTTTTCTAGATGTTTAAATCCATAATTTGATTACGATGTTTGGGATGAAAGTTTATGCCCTTTTTGACTAATAATTACCGACCAAAAAAGTAGTTACTCAATTATTATTTAAAAAATGATCTATTCAATAAAAAAATCAAAACGTCGAACCCTTTCATATGTTGTAAGCTATCCGTAATTAGTTTTTCATATATTTAATTCAATATTTTAGATATAATTTTTTAGTTCAAAGTGTAGATTCCTGTAATTTGAATCAGACATCCCGTTAATTAATAATTATAAGAAAAATTGTGCGGTATAACAATACTACTTGCTTCTGCGTAAAAACCCTCCCGGAATGCAGAAAAAAGCAGTAGCGGTTTATTTATTAGCAAAATAGAAAAAATGAAATTTGACATAAAATCATACATTTATTTCGATTCTAAATTAAGTGCTAGATGGTGAGAATCTATGCAATAAACGTCTAACTGATCGGTGAGGTTGGATAAACACTATATTCCTCGAGCACGGCATCCTAGGGATGTTGTCTAAGTCGTTTTGCCGCAGCTTTTCACCGAGTGAGTTGGCAATCCGGGCACTGAGAACATCTATGTCGATCTCAAACACACCGCGAATTTCGACATCTCGAGAATCCTAACGCAAACGTGAGAGGCAATATAGAATTGTCGCCTGAACATTCGGCGTCGAAAGGTTACGCCGAACACACGGATCTTCCCCTAAACACATTCCTTTACTCTTCCACGAGGACATGCAATACACATACGCATGTACATAGGCATGTATTCGACCCCCTTTTCTATGCATTTTTTTTAATTATGTGTAAAACGATTAAAAGTAAAAAAAACCGATATGAAATATTCAAAAAAAGTATTCGTCGAATATTTTTATCCGATATTCGATAAAAGTATACGACGAGCTCTGACATAAATAATGAAGGATATATTAGAATCCAACGCTATTACAACGATAACCAATGCCACGAACTTACTGCCGAGGATCTGAACGTTTCAGTCAACGGAACACGCGTCCGTTTTTGCCCGCGCGCGGGTCCCAACACGCCGCCTATATTCTCACGGTTCTCCCCTCCCTGACCGATGCAACCAGAAACGAAACCGCGCTCGATTTGAATCCTATTTTGATTGATTAACCATTTATGAAATGTAAAAAGTTGAAAATTGCTATACAAATGTTTGAAAATTCTTACCCAAATTACGACCTATATACTTTTAGCAACTACAAATTTGTACTTACAATAAAAAATTTAGAAGAATATATTTCCAACGTTATAAATAAATTATTTGGACAAAGACACACATACGCAAACACATGAACACGCACACGCCCAAAAACATATATTGTACATATATTGTATATTTCGCGCATAACTTCATTTAAAAGTGTTTAATATATTCATTTAATGTATACAATTGTAACACATCAAATATTAATAAAAATTTGGGTATTGTTGGGAAATTTTTATTAAGGTAAATTAACAATTAATTCACAAAGCTATTAATACAAAATTGAATTTAAAAAGGTACGTGCGGCAAAAAGTCATTATACTGATTATGAGTTCACTATGCTGGGATCTTTATTAAGTTATAATAACGATAAATATTATTTTTTAATTATTACTTTTTATAAATAATATCAAAAGCCTTAATAAAAGCGATTTTTGAATTACAAAAGGTTTCAAAATTGACAAAAAGCAAAAAATTTTAAAAATGTTAAAGTCACTATTATATATATTCCATATTATGTAGTAGTAAGAAAAATTAGTTTCATTTACTCATGCTTATCCCTCCTCTCGTCATCCTCTATGCACTCTCCTCCGTCTCACCTCATCGCTCCTCTACAGATTTTAGCAAACTTTATCCGTTATTTATTCCTCCTTTAACCCCCTTGAAAACCACATTTTGAAGAGGGATAGAAAAAGGATTATAAAAATAGCAGTTTGCAAGACTCTGAAATACACATGTAAAACTGTCAATAAATATATATTAATCCTCGATTTAGTTTTGTCATACTTTTACAAAATTATAAACAAACATGATTTTTAAATGATGACTTTAAAATTAAGAAAATTAATCTTAAAAACCATTAGCTTGTAGACATCAGTATGTTTCTTTGTCACTTCTTTTATGTCCTATTGGCTTTGTACCTTTTTTCGCAGTCAGTATGTGTATTGAAAAAAAGGAAAGACGTATTTAATAAAAGCAATCGACGTATGAAATCTTTACATGTCCCTATCTTGCAAACGCGTGAATTAATTTAAACGAGAGTATTTACAAAATGAAGATATATCGACAGGAGATATTTCACAACCATAATGTGAGGTTGGACAAACTACGTTAATGATGCATTTTAATTACCATTTTTTAAAACGATAATCGACCGAGTGCGTTAACTAAATATAAGGTTAGTCCTGCCATAATTGCGACAGAAATGTTGACGGTGATCCTTGATATTCTTATTAAAGAATAAAATGTTCAAATTACAATACAAATTTCAATGTCAAATTATTGTACATTGTAGGTGAGAGGACAATACAGTATAAATTCAAATTTATTATTGAACAAAATGAACTTAGTATTTACTAAAAGTATACTTGACAATAAATTTCCTGTTCATACTAAAAATATGAATTTTGTTTTAAACAATTTAAAATGTAACATAAATTAAGTAAAAACGTTGCTGGTGGAGAACTAAAGCGGGAAAATATTTCGGATTCAAATATTATTATAATTCTCGGCCTGTATCAAAATATAAATGTATATTGACATTATACAAATTAAATGATTATAACTACTTTATCGACATGATTACGCGAGTTGATTGAAAACTGATAATATTTTTGTAGAATAGTGTAAAGATGTTTTAATTTCTTAAACTCACGTGATTTACCATTCTGTGCGATATCAGAATATTTTTTTAAATAACTCAATTTATTATTTGATAAAAGTTATAAAAAAAAGTATATTACAATAGAAGTAAACGCCCACTGGCTGGTTTTAATTGTCTTTTAATTATTAATTAAGTTACTCTTGCGTTGAAATAACGCGTTAATCTGATTAAAAGTTTATCACCTTCAAAATATAAAATATGAATGTGAAAATTTCGAAGCAGTTTATATTAAAATTTAAATAGAATAGCAAATCAACGGTAATTACGTCAACGGCGTAAACAAAAACAGAATAAAGAATGAAAGTAAGTCAAAAGAACAAAGGTTCAGAAGTACAGGGTTAAACGAAATAAAAGAGAAATAGAATGCTCTATTGTGTGCACCGATAAAGCACGGGGTTAATTACCAAATGAAATTAAACAGTAGTTAAACCCTCGAGACCAGAGTAATTATAAGATGTTATAAGGCGTGCCTCTCCGTCCCGAGCTTCGATTTTCGCATCTTTTCCGCACACGATTCCTTACTTGTTCTTCCTCTTTCTTCGAATCCTTCGTCCACTATCCCTTTCGTTCCCTTCCTCTTTCTCTACCTCTATCTCATCCTCTCGCTTTGTAGCCCACTTCATTTGCTACCTTAAACCCTTCCCTCATACCCCTCCCCTCTTCCTTTATCTCTCTCCATTTCTCTCTTTGCCCTCTTCCTCATATTCTCGTTTTAAAGGCGCACAGTATCCCCGAGGGCTGTTAGCTGCAATCAAAGTTACCCAGAGTTATGGGGAAAACTGTGGAGCAGCAGTTAATGTTTAACGGGGCTGTTAAATGCAGGTTCTTCTCTTCTACGGTGTGTCTTTCTCCTCCTTAAACCGTCTTTCTCCTTCCTCGGTCTCGAGGAGGCTTCAACTTTCGAGGGGGCAGCTCTCGGTTACTGCGCTGCTCTACGGTCATTGCGCGAGGCTCGATAAACCGAATGGTCATCGTGCCGCGGTCCGAGGCGCGAGGTGAACCGATACTGCGAAATATGTTCTACCCGGTATAAGTTACACCATCCCTGTGCAACCCTCCGCAAATGAACTTATTTCTCCCAGACTTGTGTTTCTCGGCAAGGCTTCCTGTGACTCGATGAATATTCGTCTACAAGGTTTCTTTTAAATTATATAACTTTATTTCCTTATCTTTTCACTTTATTATTTGGTACTTTGTTCAAAACTATTAATTACATCAATTTTACAGCCTCTACTTTTTTATTTGATTATTTCAATAAAATTTTATGATTTGAACATTTAAATAATGGTCTATATAAATAATGTATATTACATGTAACTAGGATACATGGCGATGTTAAGACATGACAGTTATAAATATACAGTTATAAACATTTACATCATTTATATATACACCCTTTAATGTCAAAATTAAATGTAATAATAATCTGTATTTTTCGTTAATAATTAATATTCTTTACTGCTCATATTTATTATAATTAATTGAATAATCATTATTATATTCAATAGTGATGTTTATAGTTATACTATTATTATAAAGTGACGCAGTAATTTGTAGCATAGATCTTGTCGTCTAATATTTACTTCGAAAGCTATAAACTATTTTGTAAACTATAATTGATATAATAGATAATAACATAAAACTTCTAGAATAGTGAGATAATTCTACGTAATCTTTACTGATATTGTTAGTTAAGCCTTAATTCAATTTTTGTTTAACAACTTTATGGATTCTTTATATATATATTTGTTTTAAAAAAAGAGCGGTTTCGATTCTATTTTTCATTAGATTTCATGTCTTACTGGTTGCTATTGTTGGAAATCAATATTGCGTAAGGTTTCATTAAATAAAATGAATATAACTTTTCAGAATTATGGTTTCAATAAGCCTTTTCACGGTGAAGTTTAAAGATTCTTCTGTTAGGTGGAGTTCCACCGTCGCATACATTCATAGGACTAGCGGTACCCATTCTCGTTCCCATTCCGGTTGCATAGTTACTGGACTCGCGCGACTAATTTATTAGTCTTTATTATTCTTCCAGTCGGGCTTGACTCCCCTCCTCTAAAGTTTTTTCTTCCTCTACGAGAGATTCCCACTCCTCTCAAAGTAATTTATTAAGTCTCGAGTGTGCGACGGAACAATGTGCCGTAGGTAGTGCAGGCACTACCGCCACCACCGCTACCGCTCGAGAACTTTCGTCTGGCTCGCGCTGCGCTAGAGAGAAATGTGAAGTCAAAGATGAAATAAAAAAGAAGAGAAGAAGGGAAGAAGGGAAGAAGGGAAGAAGGGAAGAGGAGAAGAAGAGAAGAAGAGAAGAAGAGTGAAGAGGGTAAGGGAGGCTAGTCGACCTTTTTCACTCCACGAATTTTTACACGTGAGCTTCTACCTTTGGCTTTTCTCTACGTGCGCGAGTACAAGAAGAGCGGGTGAATGGCGACACTTTCATACGGCCTCGTCCTTGCTTCTCTTTTTTCTCTTATTTCCGGAGAGGCTAGGAATAAGAAAGACCTACCAAGTGCGAGGGAGAGAAAAATCCACGCATTCTCGTGCATGGAAGGGTGAAACAATTGTTCCACCATTCTCTCCTCTGAACTGCAAATCATTCACAGCTCAGGGATGTATGCCTCTTGTAAATTCAGCTAACGAATTTTTAGAATTCCTTTTATTATCCTTTTTGGCCTTCTACTGCAGTTTACCTTAATAGTTTTCTTGTACATTATGTATGTCACAATGCTATTT
The DNA here is from genome assembly GCA_026168455.1 of Theocolax elegans. Lineage (NCBI taxonomy): Eukaryota > Metazoa > Arthropoda > Insecta > Hymenoptera > Cerocephalidae > Theocolax > Theocolax elegans. Next base: position 30,759,765 of record CM047426.1, read on the forward strand.
TTTTAAGATCTCTATAAAGTACGTAGTAAAAATAAACATTACATACTACGTTGTACGTAGCAGATGAAAATATAAAAATACATTAATTTGTAGGTCAAATACGAAATACATATATTATAAAGTTTAGTGTAAGATTAAAAAATAAGGTTACAAAAAGTGAAGAATGATTGTAAAATGTATCTATAACACCGCACATCCAAAGTGAGTGGTGCGTCATTGCAAATTTTCTTCCTTCAGCATTTAGGAACGTCAGAAACCGAATCGTTTTGCATCCGACACTTATTCTTCCACTTCGTCATTCTTTTTGCGTGTACACGTATACGCGGTTCTTCACGTCCCCTTTTACTTCGCTTGATAACCCGTGGTCTTCCTTCTACTTCTGTGAGGCTCGCAACGGCGTGTAGCACGTTGGTGATTAGTCTGCTCATTACGGCCGAGGCTAATGACGCTTACATCGTCAGACAAAAGCTGCGACAAGCAGCTAGAGCTGTCACTAGAGAGAGAGAGAGAGAGAGGGAGAGAAAACACCTAGCCGGTGTAGAGGTACGAGCCGCAGCGCGACTTTGGCGTATACGCGGTTGTACACAAGGGCTTCACTTCGCGACGTAAAATTACGGAGGAATTTTTTATACGCCCGGCTTGATATCACTTCGGTTATTTTTAGGAAAAACTCTAGTAGTTTATACTTTGCAGGTAGGTTCCCCATTACCACGAAATTATTTCACTACCTCAGAATAGTGTTAAGCCGTGATAAAAACTTTGTTATTCAATAACTAATATTTTTACATACGACACTTTGTCTTCTTTAATCAAAACTTATTTTATTGATACACGATTTTATATTTACAATTAGTATTAAAGGACGTAAATTTCATTGCAAATTTAGCCGCTTATTGATGATTTTTAACGAGTAGATGTAGTTGTCGCGTAAAAATGCAAATCAACATATAACGAAATTTTGTATGATTCAATTGAAATAACTTTATTAGTTTTTTCCACGTTATTTAAATTACATATTTTCATAACTGCTTTCAAATTAATCGAAAGTATTCATATTAGTGACGTCTCTTAATTTAATGTTATTTTGTTCTACCTTTAAAGCTACAAGCATAATGTATTTTTCCAATATCTAATGAAGTTTATTAAAATATATATTATCGATCTGAGGAAGTTAATACAAAAAGTTTGTCACATAAATATATATATTATATATATATGTATTAATGGTAATAGACTAAAATGTAAATACACGTTAAATACACTATTTTTTGAAAAAAATTATGTTGATAACAACGTATGATAGTTTTACGAATAAATAATAGAGTAATAGACGTCATGCAGTAAATATCTAACAGGTATAGAGATGTTAATAAATAAAGATATATAAAGCGTATAAGGAAAGACATAAAGGTCGAAATACGATTAAGAATAGGTCTATGGAGCATCTTTCTTAAAGAAAAGACACATAGAGAAGAGCGGGTCTCCACGCGAAGCCGAAACACGCGTAAATTAATAAATTGCTCAAACTTAAGTTGACTCCCTAAGTGCTGGAATAAAGGACCCTCATAAATTTCATTGCACGCGACGCGCGACACCCTTGCCAAAAGTACGCATGCGTCTCTTTCTCTCCCGTTGACTACTATTTCAAATGTATAATAGATATGCTTCATCGTTATCGAATTTATTTGAGAAATTTTTCGTATAAGAATCAGAATTTAATTTATTACCCGCGATCTACAACCCACTTTAAGAGATTAAAGGGATCAATTTGATTTCACGCCAAACTTATGACGTACGATAGAACATAATTCTATTTAAGTATCAGATTTTCTTTCATTTAGATAAATCGACTATTTCTAATAATTTTAGTGTAAATTGCTCCTCTATTTTTAGTGATATAAGATTATGGCTTTATTACAAAATGTCTTGACCGTAAATCTACTTGAGAATGTGTATGTGTATATAAAGTACAATGTGTATTGAATATGTATTGAAACGCGACTTTAAGTGTAAAATTGTTTTATAAGTTTTTGGTACCTCTTTTTCTAAATAAATCGATGCGTAAATATTTGTTATTCGAGGGAGACTAAATAAAAATCATAATCAAAGGCGACAGTGAATAATACAACGGTCGCAGCAGCGTTGGTCTTGTGTAATTTGCAATTAATTCGAGGATCATAAAATCGTTACGAGCGTATTTTCACAGATTACACGGGACATAATGCGCTCGTAAAGCGAAATGGCTCACAAAGTGTAAACGCATGTGTGCGTGCATGGCCGCGCGTGAGTGTGGATAGGTGGGGTACGCGCGCGTGGCTGTGTTCGCAGCGAAATGCCACGGTTGGTAGTAGCAGCATCAATTGGCTAGCTATCGCTTACCGCCTTATCATAGGGCGCTAATTACATTTTTATCGAGGCAAACATTGCAATTCCGATTCGAAGCTCCTGACACCAGACGGGGTAAAAAAAACGTATACGTGAGAGGAAATTCGATGGTATATAACACGGTATTGGCAAATGATGAAGGGGTTGCAAGGGAACTGGTGATCTGCAGCATCAGTGCGCGTACGTCGCAAAAGCCCCAGCCAAACAGAAGAAGCGAGAGAAAGAGTAACAAAAAGAGAGGGCGAAGAAATGAATAGCGCTGAGCCAAACAAAAGCACGGGACCGGAGTGTTACAAATGATGCGTATTCGCGACGGCATTGTTTTAAATGGTCGTCAGGCACCCGGAATTTATCTCGTTTTGCGAATGTGACAAGCCCCGTTAAATTTATTTATGTGCAGCTCGGCTTGCGGTTCTTGCTGACTCGCGCCCTCTACGTACGTACACCCACACACCCACACGCGCGCTCGCGCGCATCGTGAAAAAGTCGTAAGCAAAAAAGTCGGCAACAAGAGTAACCGCGATTAAACAATGGACTGCAGTGCTCATCATTGTAAGCGGATTTGGGTCGCGAACGGAGAACGAACGATGTGGTAAACGGGATGATGATTCATCACGAAAATTCCGACATAGGGGAAATTAATACGTCGTTATTTTACGATGTAACGGTGTGAGCGATCTTTCTAACCGGGCTATTCTCGTTTGGAAAGAAAATATTATTTCCAAGGATTTGTAATGCAACTTACAAACAAGAATGAGTTGGCTTTTCATATATAGCTTAATACGATATAAATGAGAACGAATTTACGCCGATCTGCAAAAAGGGGTGTTATCAATAAATAAAACCGTTTTACCAGATCTATTTTCAATTTGTGATTATTGAACCTACGAGTAGGTCAGACTAACCTGTTTAAATGCAATATCTATATTCATAGATTTAACATGCGGTAATTACGTACTAATTGAATAATGACCGAATCAGCTAACTAAATATTTATACCAACTGTGTCTGAGTGCATTAACTTATGAAATATATACTATTATATTCTTTCGCTCTTTCAAGATATTAAATTTAAAAGCGATTATTAACTATATTTTAATCTCGTACATGAAATGAAACGAATAATAATTGTACAAGTAACTGATTTATCGTGAAATTACTATTTTAGATCATTAACGGTGAATATAAATCAAAATTAATGTGTATAAGCAGTAGATTTATGGAAAAAATTGATCAACCTAATATATTACTTTAGACACAAAAAGTCTAACTAGATATTTTTAAAAGTATTGATTAAATTAAGTACATCAAAAATAAATACATTGGAAAAACAAAACCAAAACAACATTATTACGATCCATCTGCACAGCAGAGTACGGTGTATTACAATCAACCGCATTGTTAAATCGGACATGAACTCAATTTTACAAGATTAAATTGATAATAATTAATGGAAGTGGGTATATATCTACCCAGTCCGATAAAAATATTTCGCGTTGCCCAACCCCAAGTGTTTTGCCTCAAACAGAGACGAGCGCGTATTCCTGAGCCGAGCAATAGAATCGTAGCTAATACAAATAAAGCGTAATGCATTACCGGCAATAACATTAGTTTTATCAGAGATTCGCGGTCTTTTTCTTTTCCTCTCTCCCACTTACTATCTCTCTCTCACTATCTCTCTCTTTCTCTCTCTCCCTCTCTCTTCCTACGTAGGGAGTCATCGCGAAGGAGCCAGCCAAGTTATACACGAACGAGATACGCATCGTCGTCGAGGGAAAATGAAAGGACGCGCGCGGCCAGAGCAAAATAAAAATAAAATAAAGGAGGAAGATCTTGGGGCAGTTGCTGCGGTAAAAAGCGATATAAGGTTACGAGAAGACCTCGAATTACACGATGACGGAGGAAAAACGCGTGTATTGTTAGTAGTGATTTTTTTTTCTTTTTTTATCTTAACGTCATGGTGGGGGCAAGTGAATGTCGAAGAACGCGTGAAAGTGTGTAAGTGTGCGTGCACCCCTCTTTCTTTTATTCTGCGCGGAAAGAAGAGGGAAGTTGGCTGATAGCACCGATCCTATCTTCCGACACGCATGTGGGTCATGTCGCTCGTATTGTAGTGTCAGAGGGGAAGGGTCTTTGGACATTTGAAACTTTTTATGCCCAATCGCTGGTATTTCCACTACAACTTTTTTTGCGCGCGTGCCTCTGGTAAATATGTGCTTTTAATACTTCGATATATTAGTATTACGATCGTTACGAGATATAATTAGTAAGTATAGACGCAGAAAGATTATTTCAAGTTTCAAATTCCATTATATCAAATCCCATTATTGTGCAATGTTCGATACGAAAATTTTGTACAACAATAATAACACTTATCGTATGCGCGTATTCAGTAGATTTAACTATTTTTATTAACTATAAACAAAAGCACAATTACAGTTTAAAAAAAATAACGGAAATCTTCTAATTTAAAATATATGTATAACTATGCATTTTACTAAGCTTTTGATAAATCTTTCTGACTTATATTCAATTAATTCTTCTTTGGTATAATCCAAGAACTTGGTATCGTTTGATCACCGCAAAGGTATACTTAATAAAATGACGCGATGAACAGGAAATAACATTCATTTTTGCAGTAAATTAATCCTTCAATAATTAACATTACTTCACCTGTTGAGCATTATGCGTTATTTACATATGTACATAAATGTGAAGAATTCTGGCGTATATATTGTACGAGATAATCATCAAAGAAAATTATAGAAGTAAACGTTTATAGGAAAATTATCAATTTTTCCAAATATGATAAATTTATTATAAATGTAAAAGTTAAAACCATATTTTTAAAGTACACTTTTTATAATAAAGGCTTGATCACTTATGATTACGACATTTTTTTTAACGTCGTCATAATTGTTTACAAATGAAACAAAAAGTTGTAGGTACATTAATTTCTATTGAGAAATCACTAATTATTGGAAGCACTTTGGTCGTTATGAGGCTCAAACTAGGTTATTCGATATTTTACTCAAAACTGTCTATTGATAATTGTGAATCCCCAATTATCGTCACAAGTACTGTGGATTCAAGCGCGTTTAAAAGCTCAATTATGCATAGCAATATATATTTCCTTTGAAATTCCAAGATTCCAATTGAAGGCTTTTGATATTTAAGCTTTCTGGACTCCACTCACAGCTGGGTTCTACGATTCAGTAATTCATCAATATGGTCGTATATCGATGACATGTAGACTATGATTATACCTATTATGTATACTGAATATATGCAACTGGTTCTTGATGTTCGGGAGTATACAATGTAAAGTAGCAGTGTGACTAATTGTAAATTATTAACGCGAAAAATAATATTAAAAAAACTTACATTTAATTAGATGTACAAATATCGTACTTATAACAGTTTAATTTTTTGATCGCAATTATTTATTACAACAAGAATTAAAATTTGGCAATGAAAATTAACAACTTTTTTATTAGCCATGGTTTTGTCAAGATTATGCAAAAAAATATTTATTAATAATTTTCCCATGAAATTTTTTTCCACGCGGTTTATCTGTAGTATTAGAATCTTTAATATATTATTAAACTTATCAGTTAGGTTTGTAATAAATGTTAAACATGTATTAAGCCTGAGCGATACGGTGATGTACAACGAACATACGGGATGAATAATTGAAGGGTGATTGCTGAAATTCAAACATATGCACGAGTCTTTGATCTTATTCGGTATACCTGTATTCGATGAGAGTATTGATGGAACGTTAACATAGCGGACGCAACTACGATATTGATTTAGATGAACAAATAGTGTCAATCGCGTTCTCAAATTCCGATATTGAAGGATATTGTTTCAGCGAAATTGTGAAATTCTGAGATTCTGTCATATCGAGACTTATCAGTTTACATCGCCTAGAAATTTGCCATTTCAATTATGAAAAACCCCCTCAATTATCATTTTATCGTTTAGATGAAGAGCGACAGGTTTTATGAATTGTAACAGCGTTAACCTAAATATTTGACGTTATTACTTTGTATAACGGTTTACAAGCTATTCCATCTAGCTGTTTCAAATCTTCTTTATCTAGTTTAAGAAAAACTAATATAATTTTTATATATTTGAGTACACCTTACGGTTAATGTAATATTTGTTTTAATGTTAATCAAGATCAGAGAGTATATTTAAGTAAGAGTATATTTTTAGGAACCTGGTTTATTTATTTGTTTCATATATATACTTATGTCTACCATAGATTTATAAAGCATTATATATGACAAAAATATTTACCGGTCCAAATTGTTCAAAGTAATTTTTGACGTCCTCCAGCGTCGTTGGCGCTGACAACCCGCCGACAAATATTTTCTTTGTCCTTGTCACCATCTACAAAAACAAAAAATATACACATTTTAATATTTACGAAACAGATAAGCAACGTACAGTTTACGTTTTCATTATTAAATCAAGTATATTTTTATTATGCATAAGAGTTGTTAAAATTAATGAGAAATGGTAAACTTAAACTGTACAGCAAGTAAGACTAATTATGTGCAAATAAAAAATCATTCGTAAAACCAGTTATAACGCGATCCAAAACGTAAAAATTCCTCAAGAAAACAAAATAATTATAATTGCGACAAGATATGGATATAAATGATAATTGGTATAGTATTGCCAAAATTTTCAGGGACTCGAGTCATACAGAAAAACCACGCTACTAACTTATATACTACTCCCATTGCCTGTACGGTAGTCATGGTAGAGTAGCATTAAACGGTTTCTCAGTTAGAAGTTACATGTTGCTTATAAGACATACGCTTGAAAGTTCTCAGTGTGTAAACAAGCACTTTTTTTCCTTGCAACAGTTTTACACTCTTCTTTCTGCAACGAGAATATTTCGAATGACTCTCTAAACAACAGTAATTAATAATACAGAACGATAATGCTGTTTAAGGGAATGAACATAGAATTAATATTATTAATAAAATTTCTGCCATGAAAATTATTTAATTGTAATACAAAAATTCTTAATTATCATTATAAAAGTATGAGACTTCGTCTTAAATTAACAAAAATTACCTTCCAAAGTTTTCTGCTCTATCAACTGAACTATTTTATTGTTTATGTCAAGATGTTAAATTCAGGTTATAAAATGAATTGAAATTTGTTAGAATACTGTCTAGTAAAAGAGTCACAGACTGCCAAAAATGAGAAAAATTACTATACTTTATAGTAAAATTTACTATAATTCTTGTAAATTTTACTATAAAGTATAGTAATTTTTCTCATTTTTGGCAGTCTGTGACTCTTTTACTAGACAGTATTGTAATTTTACTAAAAATTTTTCTCAGTGTGCTATTTATATTTAACCTGAAGATTTAGAGTAGAAAATCGAAAATTATTAATTAAAAAATGTTATTGCAATTTAAATCATTTTTGTGGCGGAAACTTAGCCAAATCATGGATTCTGCCAATTAGCTACAATTTTGTCACGATTTTGCCAAGATTTTGTCAAGAAGTAAATATTTTACCATGATTTTCACATGAAATTTTTACTACGCAAGAGTATATATGCACACATACGAATAATATGTAGAGCTACACTAAAGCTTGTAGGAGTCACGTTAAATGATCATATATTGCGAAGGAGAAATTAGGCAAAGAGGGAATCATAGGGGAAGGACCGCTTAATAAAACGCAAACGCGAGTAGATAAGCACTCTGTTCTATTTCAATCTTCTTAGTAGGTACGTCACTGTATACTCAGTTGATAATTATTAAAATTTACTATTTAGTTTGAATCCTTTTACCACTGCACTGTCTTTTAATAATTTACATGTCTTGATTCACATTTTCAAATCTATAACTTGAACAAAATTCTTGGACTACCGTTTGCAGCTGTTCTTTGATTTAACATGTTAAAAATAATAATGATGTGATGTAATAATATAGTTGTTTATTTAAATTCTAATTCAAAACTGTACTATATAACTATACATTAAATTGCAACGAAAGATAATGATTAATAGTTATGATAATTAGTGAAAGAACGTGGACGGATAATAGGCAACGCGTATTCTCGTGTTAATAATACTAATTTTACATCATATCATACGACTAAGGAACTAGGTTTAACACGCGTTGACGAGGAACTGGCTTGATCGATCCGTTTTGATGTTGTCGCAGAAGATGATCTGGTACGTTCGTCACCCAGTACCCGATGTAGGTCTTTCGCGACGCTTATAATCTTGGTTAAACTTTAGGTTGACGAGTGTTTCAGTGGGCGTAGCTTCACAACGAAAAAGCTATTAACATAAAACTTTTGTCCAAAAACTAGGAATCATTATAATTTACATTTAAAAATGTCTAGAACTGTTTTAAGGAAATATACAGGAAATTATAAAGTAAACAGTTTGTATTGTGTTTTCAAGGTTTTAACTCAAGCTTGTCCCCTTAAAGAGTTCAAGAAAGATACGAAAATCGGAGGTCAATCCTGTGGGAAAAATGCGTCAGCGTCACCAACCCCGCTTAACAATTTCTTATCTTTCCCTTACTCTGCTATGGTCCTCCCTCTTCCATGAGCCACTTCCTCCTGTCTTTCTTATTTTTTTTTCGACTAAAGTTTCCCGAGCGAAAAAATTGCAGATAGAGTGCGCAATGGTGGTCCTGGCAGAAGGTCCAGTGGAAAAAGTTCAGAGGGAGGAAGCTCGTGAAAAATGGTGCGAGCAGAGTAAAGAAATTGATAAGGGGGAAGATAAAATATGAATGGTCAGGGTCGCCAAGCAACCTCGACGTTTACGGGAACCCGCACTGTGATGCAGGACACCAAACGTTGCACACTGCTAAAATTCTTGATGATACGGGATTGCACTGATGTTGTTTTACTAGCGCAAAACTTCAATTTAGGTTTACGCTGCTCTCTACGTCAGAAACGGAAAACGAATACTTATTGAATTTGTACTCCATTAAACTTGTGTTCTTTAATTTTACGAGCTTGGCTTTCATTTATGAATTAAAACGTTGCTCCCATCGCTTAAATTTATTACTTATTTCTTGCATGAGAAATAATTTTAAGTAATCTGTTGCATAAATCATTATTGTATTAAGTCAAGAATATAAAAATTAAACATATTATTTCGTAATTTTATTTTTATGAAATAAAAAATAGATTTACTATCAATTAAAAACCATAAATATAAAATAAAATTAAAAGTAAACTATTCGAAGGAAAATGTCTGTATTGCTTAAATGTTTGGTTCGTCCATTATTCTCTATTCATAATTAATTTTACCATTTATAACGTTAAGAAGAAAAAGTAAATATAGTATCGGTCGGTTTAACCGATAAAGTCTCTTGGTGCGTCTAATGAAGTATAAATTTTACGTTTAAAAAATTCAACATAATCCAGCCATTAATGAAATTCAACACACAAAGGTCATTTTATATCTACAAAAGAACGTAAAAGATAATAATATAATAGAGTGATTAACGTTAAATTTAACGCGCATCAAGGGGGTGCATTATTATCTCAAAGCTCATCAATTATCACGTGGTTCATTGTACCAACTTTATGATTCCCTCGTATTGTCGAGTATATACATAACACCAGCATAGACACCTTGGTAACCCCCATCTCTCCCCCCCCCCCCTCTATCTCTTTCTCTCTCTCTTCCTCTCTCTTTTACTAACACATACAGTCTGTTTTTCGTTTCTCAAGCACTTAGTGTACGCATCGACCACTCTAATCACTCTTGACCATCAGATCCTGAATTTTACTGCTATATCTACACTCACACATACGCACATACGCGTGCGGCCATGCATTATATTATATAAATGTGAGATATGCGCCATCCTCTCTTTCCCTCTTCTCTCTTTTCCAGCTACTGCTGATGCGCGGAACGACCTAGAGTAAATGCCAAGAGGTTTATCGGGATAAAAAGCACTGCGCGAAGAAGAAAGAGACAGAAGTAGTAAAAAAAAGGACTGTCTCACTCCCTTCCGTTTTATACACACTTTTCCGACCCTCGAGCGAATCCGCTTGATTTTACGAGCGACATACGTACCACCCTTTGCTCGTCTGTTCCTTTTTACGTATCCTGAAACCCCCTTCCCCACTCTCTCTCTTACTGTCTCTCTCTCTCTCTCTCTCTTACTGTCTCTCTCTCTCTCTCTCTCTTTCCCTCTCACTAGTTTTATATATACAAATATGCATAGGTTGGTTCTCTTAAATATATATATACGCCCGCTGACTATTGAGGAAGAGAAATTCACGAGAAAAGCATGGTTTTATTTATTTCCACCGGAATAAAATTGATAAGGTAAGATAATTAAACAGCTTTTTTATTTCAAAGCATAAGTGTGAACTTAATGATGCAAAATAATATTTTTAATAAAATGGATTTCAGCATTACGTTCAACATTGAACATTTGTGGTATTATTTTATCGCACTATTCAAGTAACTCATTATCGTTATATGAAGTTTGGTACAATTAACATTATTGTATAAAAGCAATCACGATAAAACAAAAATAAAATAAATACTAAGAAATAAAAATATCAAGATAAAACTTGGAGACTGAGAGTAGAAAAAATGTTACTTGGACTCTCTTGCAATGGGAGAGTTTTTCACCTTAGTGTAGTTTCTTTCTTTTTCCCTTTTGCACTTACTCAATCCTTAACTCTCGTGCCCTCCTCCGCCATACTCCTCCCTTTTTACTCGCTTCTTCTCACTTTTTTCACCCCCCGTTCGTCTCCTTCTCTCCTTTCCCCTCCCCACCCACCCCTCTATCCTTTTCTATCGCCACTCGCCTGTCGTTCTCAGAAGGGACGGAGAAAACTATTCGCAATGACGGAAGGAGAACATCCCTCTTCCACGTCGAAAACTTCTCTGCGCTTGTCGGATACGACTTTGTTCATTCGCACAGAATTCTTCCGACGAGAAAAATTAGAATGACTTGCAAGGAAAGACGAAGAACAAGAAACAAAGAATTTAGCACGGATTCTGTACTTCTTAATGCTTCCACTTTACCGCAGCATCTATTAGCTAAATTTCGTGGTTTAACTAAAATAAAGAAGTAACTATACTTTTTTTCTAAATGCAAATCAAGAAACAATTTACATTAATTAACTATAATGTGTCCGTTAAAAAAATTCATAGAGGTAAAACAGATTCGATCGAAAAATCAATCAGGCTGACATTCGGTAACTACGTAAACGCGATATTGCGCTTAATGTAATTATAATTTGAAAGTCTTTGTTCGTAAAAGCAGTGTTATAAAAGAATAATAAAAGCATTATCAATATTACGAAAATAACAGACACAAAACCTTGCAGTCAAACATTTATTCATAAAAATTTTTAGCTTAATATTTCTTGTACGCTGTTGGTAGATTTTGGTAAGAGCTAAGAATTCAGCATGACAGACGAGCTTTCAAAACGGAAACCCAAGACAAAAAGAAGAAGAAGATGAAGACGGTTGAATATTGTATCTCGCGAGTGGTATGCTATGAAAAGGGGCAAAGAATACTCGAGGCAATTCCGGTGATGGCGGACTTAGATCTCTCTTTCCCCAGGCCATATCAGCTCTTCTGCGAGGATAAGACGAACCTTCCTATATACAGCCGTACCCGCTACCCTTTACTATGAACTACCACCCACGTGGAGTGTGCAAAATCGTATCTTTTACACTTTTTTAAACCAACTTTTCCAATCACCTGTTTTACGGTCCATTCTAAAATTCTTGGGGTATCAGGTTAATCAGTAAATTATATGGAATCAGGATAAAAGTGTATTTTGTGAAGAAAGCCAAGAATACCATTTCTCAGATTAGTCTGATAATTTAAATAATAATTAATGAAATTATCTTAGCTTATTAATTTTTTAGATTTTCTTTGTTAGCATTGAACGTTTGCATAAATTGTATTGTATAAAGATACTACATACTTTGTTATATTGCACTACAGTATTTAGGTTATAGTACTACCACGTTTCCTAAAACTAAAAATATTTATTTTAATATAAATATACTCATAGGACCTGTAATAATATAAAGATATAAATTAATAATTTTTATTGTAGTTCTCGGTCTGTACTATATAACTTTGTCTAGTGAGAGTTAAAAAACATTATTCGCATGAAATAATAACTTTCTTTTCAAAGTACATCTAGATGTTATAAATATACAAACAATTGGATAAAAATGTAATTTAAAAAAATAAAACAAGTGGCACACGTTTTTAAAATTTAGCAGTGGTAGAGCGGATGCAACAATTCGTTGCATCCCCGCAAGCTCGAGCATGAGTAAGACTGTGCCTTACGGGGATTGCCCATAGCGAGCCTTCGATCGTGACCCGACGAAGTTTACTGATTCGAATAAAACGCGGTGAGCTTCCACCCGTGAATTCCCGAACCGCGAATGTGGCCTTTTCCCTATCTCTTTCTTTCTCACTACTTTCTTTTCTTTTTTGGGATCTACGCAGTAAAACAAGATATACGTATACAAACACGTATACGTTCATCTACGCAATCTTTAAAAGGATTCAAGTTTTTATATCGGTTTCCTTGACCTCTCTAATATTTCTGTTAGTATATATATATATATAAAGGAAAGAGTAAGATGAATGGCGACGAACATGTGGCTGCTCGTAAATTCCATTATATAAATTGCTATCAGATAAATATGTCTGTATTTATAACAATCTAGATGCATAAAAGAAAGATAGATACAAATCTGGAGTTGAGAAAAAGAGATAGAACGGTACAGAGAAGCTATGTACAAAGATGTAAGACTTTGCGCTTCTTATTTTATTTCAATAAACATTTGATTAAAAGGCAAGACAGAGAAAATCATTAATTGGATAACTTATTGTTTCGAATAAAAATCTTTAGTATTCTAAAACTGTCCTTTTCCGCAATCAATATTGATATTGGTACTATATTAGCACATGTTTACATTTTTTAAAGAATCATTAAATGATGAACTAAAAGGGAATCTGGCAATAGAGTATTAATAGAAACGTACAAGCGAAACAGTTGTGGTAATCTTTTTGGCGAAATTCCTATTAATTCATAGCGTTTCCACATCATCTCATACAAACTAACCAACTAGACTATGCATTTCATTATTACTGTATGTATAATTACACTTATTTAATTATTATGTAAAGAGTATCTTTAAATATGTCGTCAATTAAAATAATCATGATCAAAGCGTGAAATATGTTTGAATCAAAACCGACAAAGACGTTATATATGTGGTATGTTTAAGCGCGTATTGAGTATATATGCCGAATTCACATAGACCGATAGACCGATAGGCATTTCTCTTTGCAATGAATTTACTAAATACAACTTTGGTTATATGATATAGATTACACTTATAATAATTTAAGTAAAGTACTAACTTAATAAAAAATTTCTTTCCAAATATAGAATATAAATGTCCATAGTACCATTGCTAGTCTTATAGTGTACATATCTATGCACACTTATTTTCTATTTTTATAATTTAAAATAAAAAAACATAAATGAAAGGTAATAATAATCCTTGTAGAGTCTAAAATAAAAGACCAGGCAAACGATTATTTTTTGTCTATGTTTCTGTTCTCTCAAAGAGAGATACCAAACGTTACAGCAAATTATATAAAAAAAGTGACGACACCGATAACCAGCAAGAAAATATTAAAAGCTAGTGATACTGTACTGCTCTCCCGCTCTTAATATCTCCTGTTAGTGATATCCCCTTCTGAATAGGAAACAAATAATATTTTTTAAAGGTAAGCCGATATACGAGATATTTACGCGGCTTTATTTACTTTACTTACAAATGCGTAAATGAATTGATATATTAAACAATTAACAAAGAAGAATGAAGATAGTGACAAAATAACGTGTGACTGATCATGTTAGGAAAATATGAATTTCAGCAGTACATTTTTCAAAACAAAATTGAAGGGGTGAGTTAGTTGAATATACAAGACTGATATTTGATCGAGTATGTTTGCGTCAGGAGCGCGAGCGCGATTTGGTTGAAATAAAAAGATACTTTATACCTACTTAAATTTAACTGATTATGTAGAATAACAAAACGACAATATGTACTACAAACTATAGAGTTAATTAAAAGTTAATATAAGTCTGATATAGCAATTATTCAAGAAATCTCGTAAAATTTAAGAACTTCATCGTAATAAAAGATTTTCAACGGTATTTCAGCAATAATAGAAAACATTCGTGGAATGCACTTCGAGCTCCCGATTGTTTTTTACACTAAGCGTTTTACGATTCACTTTGACTTCGTTATTGGCCATTAAAGCGACACGTTCCCACCATTAAATCCTCGGGTAATTACGTATTTTACCGTCTTCTCGCAGCTTTCCAAGACCCCTTTACGTATATAAAACTTGTTCGACTTTTTGAGCAAATACAAGAATATATACGGTAATTAAATTGATAACTCTTAATAAAGTAACTAACGGAGTCAATACAACTTGAATAATCTATAAATTTTTTAAATAAAGATTGTAAATAAGATTGCTTATATTATCATACTTTCGATTGCAACTTTATTGTAATATTCATCTGTGATTGAATTTTAACAGAAGATTAACCATACTACAGTACTATAGTATAGAATAAGTGATTAACAATCATACAAAATTAACAAGTTGAAACAAAGAACACCTATAGGTGTCTATTAAGAAAATCAATTTGGTTAGTTGTATCAAACTGCCGTGATTATAATCTCAGAGCACGTGATTGAATTAGGCTTACAATATCACTCGAAAGAAATACTGAGAATCAAGGAGAACCACCCGAAAGAAGAGGAGGTGTGTGAGTATGTCAATGCAGAAGTAGTCGAGAGAATCCACTCGGGGATTCTTGTCCCTTTCTCTACAACCTGACCCTCACACACGAAACTTGCGTGCGCGCACGGATTTGCCAAAGTCACTTGGTATGCGAAACATGCTTCTACCCTCCCTTTCTCTTTCTCTCCCTTCGTGAACGATTTAGTTGCGCGTGAGAGGTTAGACAGACTAAATGGCAGATCTAAGTCACGGAAGAAGGAGCTTTGTGGCCGGGTTTTTCGAGCTGCGGGGGTGCTTCGATACAATTTAGATATGACCGTGGCCGCATCGCGACAGCTCGATCTCTCTCGCGGGACTTGCGCTTCCCTTATCTCGACGAAAGCGATCGCTGCGTTTCGGTGTCTAGTCCGAAGCTTGACGAGAAAATCGAGCGTTAACGTTCGCTTATTCTAACGCTTACAAGGATAAATTTTCGAATTTATGCCTAAATTTCATGTAACAGTGTCCTTAGCTTAACGTACGAGACTTTATTTTATTATAATAAAATAAACGAATAATATTCGTTTTACAATGTCCGTCGCATTGATTATTTTAATTAACTAAAATTATTTTTAATGCAATGATTTACTCGAGGTTATTCACCAAATGTACCTACAAAATTTAAATAATGTTCCCATGAATCATTTAAAATTTTCTATTTTTGTGATTTTGTGTTCGAAATATATTATTTGTATCGTAAATAATCGAGTCTTGGTTCACATTAGGGTACTGATATATGTATAAAGTAAACGTTTCGACTTGATTAAATTATTAAAAGTAGTATAATATATTAAGTTAGTTTTTATATTTCAGTGTAACAAATACTGGACAAATGTAAAGAAAAACACGTATGCATCTTTGATATTGAAAGACTCACTCATATCGAGTTTAAAAAGACCAACGTAAAAGAGAGAGAGAGAGAGAGAGGGAGAGAGGGAAAGTCGCGCTTAACGTAGCTTTCGGTCGTTAGGCGAAGATAACACCTGACGGTTATGGGTATAAGCTAAAATAGTAATGGAAACTCATCCTCTCCCTTTCTTTTTCTCTTTGCCTCACCCTCCTCCTCCAACCAAGAGTTCCACTTATTATCCCGCAGTATTATGTAAATACCGGAAGGCCATTACAATTTTACAACTTACTAGGAGTAGCTTTATAGTTTCATCGCCCCGGGGCCAGAAGAAGAGAGGCAAAAGAAAGCTCAAGGCGAGTTTGCGAGAACCGCAGTCTCTCTTTAAACCAGCGCGCGGCTCTGCTACAATTTTTCTGTCTCAACGTTTATCCCCACCCCCTTCTGTTTTCTTCTTCGTTCGCTCCCTTCCTTATATATGCTCGCGAATATAAACTATTTTAATTTTTCCAAGTTAATATCGTGGGACGCGCACGTGGTTCGGTAGAGCGAAAACTTTTTTCGGAGAAGGGTTTGGGGGGGAAAGCCTTCGTCCTCGTCGACGTTATACTTTCGCAAAGTTAATATCGAATGTTCTTTTTCCGCGGAGCTTTTTCATTCGAGGTTATCAGCTCCTTCTATTCTTCCTATATTGGAGTTTAAGAAGGCCGCGTTATTCTCGTCGCGCGATTTAAGTCGGACGACTTCGTCAACGAAATCGAATTCCGCAAGCCGGTTGCGGTGAAATTAAAATATTCCGCGTGTGCGGGAAATTGATCGATATAAATGAAGATTAAACAATCAAGTTAGCGGGATTTACTGTTATCGAAACTTTTATAATATTACATGACCAAATCGAGTGCACTTGTACAGAGTTCAACATTTAAATTGCATCAACAAACTATTTGAAATGTTAACAACATTCAAAAGTGAATCGTACTCTCCCTTTTCAAGATTTTAGAACATTCGACAAAATGGATTTCTCGTTTATTTTTCAACTGGAATAATATTCAAAAGCTTTTTTAAACGTAATTTGCCAAGTCTACATAATAATTAATGAAACTTTCTATTCTTAATTATATATACATATATTGACGCGCTTTGTAACTGTAAGTATATTCAACTCGTAGGTTGTTATACTTATACTTTTTTGAAGAATAAATTAGAGTAACTTTCTTCGGTACGGAGAAGATTTTTATATTTAGCTGTTAAGTTGATAGCGACATTGTTTAGGAAATTTAAGACGTTTGACTGCCAGTGTAACTTGAGTGTGCGGTTTTGCGGTAGGTAGGCGTTACACTCGCTGGTGACGGATAGAAGAAAGACGCAAAAAGGCATATCGTAATTTCAGTAGTTCTTTTCTATTTCCTTCCAATGTAAACTGGATCCACGTTCTATTTCTTAAGTGTAAAAATGTTCTTTCTATTACTTATTATTTATTCTGTATATAAAAAACGCTTTGTTTACGTGTTAGAAGAAGATAACAATACTTTTCAGATATTTTATTATACAAAGGGATTGTTCAGCTCTAATAGAATTTGTGCATTTTGAAGTTAAGTAAAACCATTTTTTGGTCATTTTTATCGAATTTATTGGTAATTTTTAACCAAAAGAACATTTAATAATTGCTTGGAATTCCACTAAAAAGTGTAAGCGTAAAATAAAAATAAAAAACAAACAAGTCAAATGTAAGAAAATACATTAACATAATGGCGAGAAATTCCTCCTTCTTTCTAATTTGATAAATCAATAGAACCGACAAAGGAACTACTTAAAAGCTTTTGGAAAATTGCATTTAGGAGTAAGAAACTAATTTCTGCTTTTCTTTGGTAATACTAGAATGAAAGGGAACGAAAAAAAGAAAGAAGAGAGATGGAGGTAATTCCCGGGTGCAGCTAACAATTTCATTTCTGGAGCACGACATCCGAAAATCAATTCGTTAATTCAACCGACTCAATAAGGTCACTCTCAGAATAATCAGTGCACTCAATAAAAAGAGGCAGAAAGTTCGGTCTGGCGCGGCTTCATCAGAGATCTCCATAAAACTGATGAGCGGCTTCTCCTTCGGTCTTTCTCTCTTTCGCAATTAATTCCATCGACGAGGCCGCACTAGAATCTCGGCAAGACTTTCGCATACGAAGAGAGGAAAAGAGTCGGTCGTGAGGGATCATTGGGGGATCTAAAACGATTATCATCTGCTGGCTTACGAGGCTTGCCCAATCGTTCCTTTTATTCCGTCAATGAGAGTCTGCGCCAGTCCCTTATATTCGTGTATAAAGACATCAATCCTTTGTTCGTTGCGTCTGTAATATTTCTTAGGATCGTCTCGATCTTTATCCGTGATGACGCGAAATTATCTCGCGGTACCTTTTACCATTTCTTCTTCTTTCAGTCTCTTTCTTTCTCGCGTCTCGCAAACCATCATAGCTCTCGTAAGAACTCCTCGGCTTACTATAAGACTTTGACTCTTCCGACCCCTCGTTCACGAAACGCTTTAGATCTTCCTCAGGAGACTCTGTACTCTTGTCCTTCTCGCAGTGGTGGGTCTCGCTTCCTACGTTTCTCCTCCCCTATTTTTATCCAGACTGCTTCTCTTCTTTGTCGCGCACATTTGCACCATTTTTTCATAGCTTCCTCCTTACCTTATTCTTTTTATTCTTCAAACAAACTGATTTAGAAATATATTAATCAAAATGTTTCTACTAATATAGTTTTATGCATACGTTTTTTTGTACTGAATTCCGTAATTGCAAACAAAAATGTTGTACACAAAAAATAGTAATTTCATTTCAATTAAATGAGTAAATACGTAAAACAAAATAATGCGTTACTGAACGTTTATGTAGTACATATTTTAGTGAAATAATAGTACTAAGAGTATTTTCATATGTTGATTATTAAAATTTTCAAGTTGAAAAATTGTGATAACAGTATTTTCAACTTAAATTCAGATATATTAGTTAAATAATAAATCTTTGGTGGTAGAACATATTTTTATTTTGAAAACACAACACGATAAAGTTGCTCGTATTCAAATTTAAATTCACTGGATAGAGAATGATTGGCAAACAAAAGCATTTATTTGCACGGTATATTGTGCGCATATGATAAACACGTCGGATTTTTGAAATAATAAATTTTTCTCCATTTTTCACGGTATTGTATCTTTCTATTTGCTTGAATTTCCCTCTCCCACCATTTCTCTCGGTCCCAAGCCTAGCAATTCGTTCGATTTCTCTCTTCGTTCGCTTGTCAACGATAGGAAGAGCGTCGTCTTTCCTTTTCTATCTCTCGATTTGCCCTTTTTTCCCTTTCGCTACTCCCCTCTAGTCTGATAATCTCTACACTTGAGGGACCGAGCGGAAGTGGCTCAGCTCACAGACAAAGAGAGGGTACAACGAAACATTTTCATTATCCCAGGATAAATTTACATCCTTCTTCAAGCCGCCTATGCCTCTAGTTGAAGGAGACCACGCTGGAAAAAATTGAATATTCGATGGGGCTGCGAGCGCTGAGCTATAAAAGCGATCGGTTTTCACAAAATACATTGGTGGTATAACCATGATGGATCACCGAGTGATAATAAACCAGAATCCGTATTTCTCATCGGAAAAAAATAACGCGGTAAAGGGCAAGTTAAAAAAAAACGATGAAAGTTTGTCATATCTCAAATTAATATCTGTAAAAATATTATATTTTCGTCATTTTGTCAAGCTGCATAATATCTATATTATTATATATTTACCAAAATAATGAAAACAGTAATTAACTCTAATTTATTAAAGCACATTTAAATAAAAACAATTAAAATGGAAGCATTTGTAAAAGGCGCAAAACAGTTTTACTTGTATAACATTTTAATTTTGAGTTTTATAAAATTATATTGTTGATCAAAAATGAAAATTTATATATTAATTTATTTTATATTATTAACCTAATAATTTCTGAAAAGGTAAACATTTAATTTATAGTTAAATTCAATATTGTTTGTATCCATTAGAGACAATCTGTGATGAAAGTATAAACATAATGATTAATTTTAAAAATATTCGAAAGAGAGGTGCAAAATGTATATTGCTTGTAAATTTTGTAATTTAAATCATAGATTATTTACTTATTCAATGTGATAATCCTCAGTAAAGAAAACAGAAAGATTTACGAATAGAAGTTGGTTAGAAGAGTGAAGTACATGATACATGTAAACCCATAACATTCAATAGTAAACCAGTAAAACAGAAAGATGTACATTTGAAATTAAACGAAAGCTCGAACAAAACGTGCTATTCGACCGTAAAAGCATTTCACTTGCCGTTCCCGCAAATGAAACAAAGTGCGGACGCGTACTAGAGTACGTTCTGAACGAGCGCGCGACGATTTACAAGTCAAGTTACCGACTGTAAATATCCGTGGAGGAACGTGGATACGTGTATATGTGCCGATGCGCCAACGGGGCGAGAACGAATCCCAAACGCGTAAGTATATCGGCTTCGGTGGAAACTATAAGAAGCTCCGACCGCCCGGTGGGAGGGTTATGCGCTATCGCGCTGCCCAGGCCCTGACCCTTTCCGGATTCAACGCACCGCCCACGCGAACGTTTCGCCCTTGCTCCTACACCCCCCACCCATCCTTCTTCCCTTCTCTTCCCTCTTCACCTCCTCTTCCACTCCTTCTGTATCCCTCTCTTACTCTCTCTCTCTCCCCCTCTCCCTTCCTCACCACCTCTTTCTCTTGCGGTTAGATTGTCTGATTTATTATGAGGATAATTTCTACTAGACAACCTTACAATTTATTTCTTGGTGCTTTAGATTTTCGGGCTAATTGTTTTTATGAGTTTTTATTATTTTAAATACCACATTAGAAACAACAATTTTAAATTATACGAAACTATAATATACTTATTTAATGTTAAATTAATTTGTTGCTTTGACTGAATGATAATATAAGAATTAGATCATTAAATTGCAAACTTTTAAATAATAAAAAATATTGCAAACTTTAGATAGTCATTGAATCATTATAACATTAAATATTTATCTTTTTAAATATCTTCCTATGTTCTAGGGACATTTTTTGAAAATTGTTATAAAATTTTTAAGAGATTTATGTCAAGAGATTACAAAAATAATTTATTGATAAAACGATTTTCTTTACTTTTACACTTCGCTTATCAATGTCGGACAATCTTGGCGTAAAAATAAATTATAAATTCATAATTCTTAAAAATATCTACTTTAACTGTGTGCTATTATTCACTTTTAGTTTTGGATTTTTATTTTTCTTATTGCGATGCATTTAATTTTATAAGATTTTACGTTCACGGTAACATTTTATTTTATTCTATAGCGTTATTTTGAAAATTAATTGTTATTCTTCTCGAAGTTACTGCTGAATCAGTAGTCACTACGGTTCAGTATTTAACAATATCTAGAATTTTATTATTCTAATATTCTGTTCTGGCAAAGAAATATTATATTTAAAAATGTACTTATTATATGCAACTTTATAGTCAATTTGATATATGAAACAAAAAGATATAAATTTTATAGAGATTACACACACGTTTTAACAAGAAATACAGAAATGCGAAACATTTACAATAAACGTAAAAAACTGAGGATTCCAATACTCGATATTGATCGTAGTTGAAATTTATATTCTCATACCAATTTATTTTCGTCTGTAGCTGATTTAACGTTAATAAAATAATTGTTAATATAAGATTTTCTCTGTTTATGTGTGTGTGCATGCATTTCGGTCTTTCCTTCCGCCTGGGAATATCGCAGCTCTCGGTAGCCCTTTATCTCAAGTTTGGCGATCGTCCCTATTTCTCATTGGCGAATACGATGCGAATCCCGTGTGCAGCGATAGGGAAAGAGAGGACGGCTCGCGCATTCCAGAAGACCGGGGCCGGCTTTTATGGGATGCCCCCGCAAACCGCCATTTATTACACAGGGCTAAACTCGCTTCGGAGAGACTATTTTTCATTCTCGATACCAAAACGTTTTCGTTGCTGAATTTTCAAGGATAGACAATTTACGCTAGGCTATATTGAGCTAAAATCTCGAGAAAGAAAGAAAGTCTCTGACTTTCTCATTTACGAGGATTCAGATGAAATTGAAGAGATAATGAAAACAGTTGATTATTCTTCTTATTTAATTTCCTGTAAACGGTTTACGTACTTTCTATGACATGTGCTATCTAGATTCGCAGATCGGAAACAGATATTTTATCGGTTATTATTTACTTTCATTTTAAACATTTTTTAAATATTTTAATATTAAAGGGTGGTGTTAATTATACTATACAAAAGATATATAGTTTAAAACAATATTGAATAAACCAAAAGTTTAAAAAACTCATTTGTGGTGCCTAAAATATATAAAAACAGCTTAAAGAGCGAATTTTTTTAAATAATTAATTTTAAATTTGTGAATAATAAATAATCACTATTCGTCGGTAACGTGTAATATGTTTTATGGTTCTTTTTCTATGCACATATATGCTTACAGGTAAATAAAACTAAGTCAAAAAATGTTGCTTAGGCAAGTAAAACTAAACCAAGTTGCACGTAAAATTTTTGAAGGTGCTGTACTAAAAGCAATGGATATTTACAACTTCAAAAGATCTTTCACTAAGGAACCTGTCTCTTTTTTCCTTTTTGTACAATCCATGAAAACCCCGTTTTTTTTTCTCTTTAGAGTTTCACAATAATCTCCGTGTATCTGTTTGGATCTAAAGCGTCCCTCTCTCTCTCTCTCTCTCTCTCTCTTCGCGAATAAAATACAAACGATGAAGAATTTTAAAGGGAATGAGGGAATTGCAGTGAAGGAAAAAAAATGGTTCCTCAAGATCGTATTAAAATGTGCACTCTTGGAACGAAATGTCTCCAACTAAAGAGTAAAATTTCAATTTTAAGGCGAAACAAAAGCTTGCGCTTTAAATAATTAAATTTAAATTTGATATTTCTAAATGACTGTTTCATAGTAGATTGTGTTATTTGAGTCGTTGAGAAGTTAAAGAAGATTAGCAGTTCTAATTAATCAGAAAATTTCATTTCTTAACCACTACGTATACATATATATATGTGTATATACTTTTTATAATCGTCATAAATTAAAAAAACGATTATTTACAAATTAATAGTATTAAGCTAATTTAAAATTGCATAGTACCGGCAAGGAAGTTACGATTTAATTTTTCAATTTATATTGATTGACTGTAAATCAAAACATGTTAGTTATATTAGTGTATTTAATTAAATTATTAATAGAAATAGTGATGCAGACGTTTGTAATTATACATATTTAATAATATATTTTATATTTTATATTATTTACATTAGTATTAAGTGACAAATTAGAGACGTCGTATCTTATATTTAATAAAATCGGTCGTTACATTTCAAAAGTACTAAATTTGGCAGAATCATGCACGATTCATTTTTGCTCAAACGATATCGCTGGCAAAGACATTTGGCACATTCACAAAGGAATAATTTTTTTCTTTCTTGGCACCTAAAGACTTTATTTAAATTCAATATTCAATCAAGCGTCAATAAATGGTTATTTCTTTCACTTGAGTACTGTGAAGACATATTTTACTTCCTTGAAACAGGAAACGTAGCATATCAGAGGAGTATAGATAGAATAGGTTTGTACAAGCGCATGTATGAACTCCAAAATTAAATGTGCAATATAATAAAATTTGAACTATCAATTGGTAAAATAAGTGATTTAATTATTAGAGTATCATTGGCTAGTCGCTACTATTGCGGAATATGCAAAAGAAAAACTTTCGAAGGACTACCGTCGTGTTAGTCATATCGAAGGTTTGAAACATGACGGTTTGTATAAATGTGCTTTGTAACACATATTTTAAACCAAGTTTATAAACTATATATGATATTTTTAATGCTTATAATATTGACATAAATAAGTATGTGTGAGCAATCTGTTTTCCGACTTTATCATTAGATAAATAAAGTATATAATACAATCAATCTTTCCTTAATTAAAACTTATTGTTGATGATTTGATAACTATGATTTCACTATTATAAATTGATATGTATTTAGAAAGATGTTTAAAATTGTGATCGGAAATTTCGGCAAACTACATTAGCTAAAAGTCCATTGGAAACATGCGCTTTAATTTTTTCAAATAATAAGCTAAATTCCACACGAGATACGCTAGATATAGTTTAGCTTTGTATAATTTCATTTCCCACTACTCATCAGTTTTGGAAAAGAGAGAAGTTGAGAGAGAGAGAAAGAGTGAGAGAGAGAGAGAGAGAGGAGAGAGAGAGAGAGAGAGAGAGATTTGATTTATTGAAATTCAATCTTAGGATATAACCCTATCTGACTGACAAGGAGAGTATCACATCTTCGGGAAACGGATCTATACCAAACTGTAGGATATGTTTTTTACTATAAAATTATAAAGAAACCCGGAGCTACAGACTCTAACGCTCTTTTTTACGATAAATACAAACAAATAACGAAAAATCTCGTCGAAAAACCCTTAACTTTGATCGCTTCTAATTCGGAAACAAATAAATATAGGCTTCCAAACTTAAATCCAGAAGAAAGTTGAGATCAAGTAGATTGGAGTTAAAAAAAAGAAGCTTAATTATCTTCATTTAGTAACAAGTTATGGAAAAAATAAAAATTAAAAGATGATTTGACTTCAAAAATCAGTGAATTTTTTAATTCCAAATAGTCATTAAAATATCGTTAAAATCTTGTTCTTTCATAACGCTTGACCAAATCAAGATTATTAAGCTTTTTTAAATCCAATTTACTCGATCTCAGCTTTCTTCTGGACTTGAGTTTGAAAGCCTAAATTTATTTGTTTCCGAGTTATAAGCGATCAAAGTTAAGGGTAAAAAAGAGCGTTAGAGTCTAAAACTCTGGCTTTCTTTATATTTTTATAATAGTAAACGTATCCTAGAGTTTGGTAAAGATCCGTTTCCCGGAGATGTGACACTCTCCCGGTGAGTATAGATTTAGAGTTACCATTAGACATACCTGTATGTATATTACAAAATCTATATACATACCTATATTACAAAAGTAGCGCAATAGATTAGAATAATGAATTAATATTAAAAGACCACGGATTATTACAAGCATACAAGTATTTAGCTGCCTTAGCTGAAAGAGTAACAATAAAATAAACTTGGATAAATAAAAACTAAATGAAGAAAGTTAGATTTAAAATTTAAACGCGATAGCTAAAGAGTTATGCCCTTTCTACAAATTCTATCGCAATCATTTTTATCCGGCAGGAACATTTCGCTATGCAAGTAGTATTTAAAAAAGTTTACGTTAGTTA
Organism: Theocolax elegans; assembly: GCA_026168455.1. Lineage (NCBI taxonomy): Eukaryota > Metazoa > Arthropoda > Insecta > Hymenoptera > Cerocephalidae > Theocolax > Theocolax elegans. The sequence continues at coordinate 30,785,231 of CM047426.1, forward strand.
TATTAAAAATAATTTCAGTAATAAATTAATCATTTTAGTGTGGTGGTGATTAAAAAAGATCAATTCCATGCTTCGTTACGGGAAGGAACATAGAGCAAGAATTGATGTTTTAACTTGGAGGATTGATGTACGCTAGAGTCAACTTCTCTAAAACGATCAACAACATAGTTTGGGTTAGTGTGCCAATTACGTACTCCCTTGCACGTTTAGAAAAACAGCTCAAGGCGGTGTGGTGCAACACGTTCACGAAAAGGAATGTTGCCCACCACAAATCTGATTTGAGATCACAAGTGGAGTCAAGGTCATAGTACACAGCACATACATAACGAAAGCGTGGGAAGATAAGTATTCTACTAATAGTTTCCGTGATATCTTACTTTTACTGAATTTAAGAATGCGCAGATTTAACAATACCGGAGAGAGTTCTCCTCCAAATTGATATATTACCAAAACCATCAGAAACTACTTGGCGTCGATCATGTAAGTAGTTAAAACGCCATTTAACAATAGAGTCTGACCAATTTATCCTTAAATTTGTGCAAAAGCCAATACCAAAACAGGTATTATATCCTTTCGGAAATCTGCCTGTCTATCTACTACTACATTATTAATTTCAAAATAGTCAGAAAGTTGCTTATGAATAATTCTTTCAAGTAATTTAGAGAATTCAGACAGTAGAGCAACAGAGTAAGTTACAATTGGAAGTCGCGATTATTTTAGACTTGGCTAAGGAGAGAAGAAGTGCTTGTTTTCATTAAAAGAGAAAGGTTGAAGATTCAAAAAAATAAATTATAAAGTTTCGTGATTTGCGGAATAAGAGAAGGGAGTGAACATTAAATTGTTTCAATAGAGATATCGTCAATCCTCTTAGCTTTAAATGAAGCGGACTGTAGGGATAGATAAAACACCAGAGTCTGGAATAATATTAAACTCGAATAGATACCAAGGTTAGGATTGAGTGGAGAACTAAGAACAGTGTCAAGGTCATCTGCATTAAGGTGCGAGTTGTAGAAACTACTGCAAATACATCGACCATTTAAGGCATTAAGAAAGAATGAATTGAGTGGCGAAGATTTAAAATGGCCTATGATTCCCATCTTTTTGAAACCGCGTCTTTTGTTTCTGTATCAGGGGTATTTTATAATTGATTCTCAAAATAAGTGTTTTTCCTGATATCTAAATTATTAGATACTTTCCGCCGCAGCACTCCGAATTTATCAATATTAACGGTTTTGACATAAAGAGAGGATATTTAAAAGCTTTATCGCGAGCTTTCATTATAAGGTATAAGTCATGAGTAACACATGGTTTATTGTATTTTTTATAATACTAATATTTACTGATGTATGAATATCAAAAGGTTTTAAAATCATCCATTGTACTAAATTGCACAATTGAATATTTATATAATTTTAATAAGTATGCTAAAACTAAAACCATAACTTAAACTTTAAATCAAATTACTAATATAAGAATCAGTCTTAGGTTTAATAGGACAATCTCCGAGATGATTAAGGTAATAATGTCACCACGCAGTTTATTAAAAATTAATGCGTTTGACGTTACGCGTTAGTATTGGTATGGGTTTTTCAATTCCAGTGAAGTCATAGGAAGCTGCAAATGGAGATTTCCTATACTCATTTAGTGCATTTAAATCCCTTTAAATAAAAAAAAGTCTAACCAAATGTCAGCTCGAATAAGTTGGAGAACAGAAGACTCAAAGCAAAATCTTCAATTTGAGATAGAATGAAAGTCATCGATGAAAAAAACATGGATGTTAAAGTCATTTGTCGTAGTAGTATAAAATTTCAATGGTAACATTATTTCTAACATCTCATATACATCAGTGTTGCTTAGGTTAGACGATTCATTATTTCATACGGACCTATTTGATATAATAAGATCCAAGCTGCTCTGCCTATCAACTACCCGCCCAAGCTTTAACTTCAAAGTGCCGAAAGTATGCATCACTCACGTCCATAATATTGCATAAGCATTGCAAGCAAGTTAGCGGAAAGCTTCAGGAGAATTGAGTAGAAATATGAAGAGTCTCAAGAGAAGTATTATAGAGCTTACCGAGAGAAAAAGAAAAAGAGTGAGAGAGGGGTTAGAATTTAAAGCTCAACTATAGCTATTGTAGTTATTTCAAAAATAGAGTCTGGGGTGCAGATGTAATCATCTGACTAACTATAATTGATGAATAATGTTGCAACTCTTATAAAATCACATCAATTAAAAGTGAACTTGCTCCATATCTTTAAATGAACGTGATGCAATGTAATAATGTAATTGTTATTGAATTCCTGATCCAATTAACGTCTCTTTAATATGGCAGGCATGTGCATTGAATGACTATCCTAGAAGCTTCGTGATTATTTGGACCTTAAAAGCCACGGACATCTTAATACGGTCGAAGTACCGTAACTTTCATTCAATTTTCGAAAGTTTCGACACTCGGCCCGCTTCGCAGGATCTCTCTCTCTCTCTCTCTCTCTCTCTGCCTCTCTCTCTCTCTCTTTCTCTATCTATCTATCTATCTATCTTTTACCCACCCCCTAACGCCAAATCCACTCTATTACGTCCTCGGAGTGCTCAAGACCGTTCCTACGCCGATGCTAGCCTGCGCTATCTTGACTTAAACTGTTTGAGTTGCGACTTTACTGGATTACCAGGGAATCCAGTGTTCCTTCGCGTAGTCGCAGCCACCACCGCCGTGGACCCGAAACGCATTCTCCAAGCTTAGCTTCTCGATTATTTCAAAGTTACACCGCCCGTGGAAATCGGAAACTCGTTACAGCTGCTTGTGGATCTTGTCACTTTAAAGCAGGACTAAGACTTACAGAAGAATGATGCCCCATTCTTTTATATACTAACTTTAAATTTTGATACTATCCAATCTGATGACTTAGCAGAATTGTCTGATAAAGATAGTTACCGTTCAATAATAATTTAGTATTTAATAACGATCAATGTGTTTAATTTTGAATCAAGTCGATAGTAAATTTTTTTTGTTATGTTCATACTTCAAAGAATTGTCGATAAAAGTCACAAAATAATGATTTTGTGTGTATGCATGATTTTTAAATAAAATATTGCACTGACTTATTTGAGTTTGAAAAGAGTTTACTGTAGATTTTATAAATTTGTGTTAACGCAAAAATCCATGACTTTTAAAAGGAAAATTTGCACCTTTCCTTAACTTTAACATCGATATTCCATTAGATTGACTTTTACTTTGTAATTTTTCGCAACAAGGGACGCTGTTTTCCTATCTTGGTTCTTATTCGAAAATTATATCGATCGAGCACTGACAAACGCGCGTGGAGCGAGCGTGTATGCATGCGCTTTTAATTCAAAGGTGAGAGGCACGGCAAAACTCTATACCGACTAGTAGGCACAAGAAGAAAGAACGCGCTACCACGCATCTTCTATTTTAACGCTTCCTTTGATCTGCATTATCGCTAGGCGCGACTCCCTGTTCTATTTTTCATTTCTGCATCTAAAAAGCATTTTAAAGCTTGTAAAAAAACCACTCACCTGGATGCTTTTTGTTTCTATCTCATCTTTTTTATTATTGTACGTTACATTAAAAAATATATTTTAAATTAAAGTCGGAGGTTTTACATTTACTTATTTTATTACTCTGCATACTTGACCTTAAAAAATTGTTTGATACCTACAAATTTAAAGGCTACAAGATCAAAATATAAATAGAAAATTAATAATACACTTATTTTAGAAGTAACGTGATCATGACACGCTGAGTGCGTTTTAATTATAAATAGTTAACAATAGGTTTAATTACTAAAGATCGAATAAAAGCAATTATAAGATTGCAACGTACGATTAGAAAAGTAATAGAGTAAAGAATCAAAAAAGTGAGAGATATAATGAAATTGATAATGAATTAAATCGATATTTTCCGAACGACGAGTGAAGGAAAAATAGTCAATTTGAAAGGGTGGTGCAACCAATTTGCATTGAGATTGATCAAGAGCTAAAGAGCCTTGGGTTCGCAGTTCGCGAGAACTACTCGCAACGAGAGGCTAAATTTGTGCGAGCGCAAATTCTATTCACAAATTTTGGTTGACAATGTTACGGGGCGCACAATTATCTCGAGACTCGGATACCAGCACAATAGAGACGATACGGGAGACCTCGACAAGCATACACCGACGTGAACGCGAAGAGTCATTCTACGATTCTAAATAGCTGACGCGTGCATATACACACGCGCGTCATCTACCCCTTTTCGCATTGACTGGTGCGCCCAGGTGTTTGCTTAGCAACATGAAGAACAAGCACGTAAAACTCGGTTCAGTGTGTCTCGTTCCATGGCTATTGTCACGGCCCTATTGAGCATCGTAAGTAGTAACTAGTATTCTCATAGAAACGGGAGCTCGATTACCTCCTTCCCCTTAGCAGTTTCGAACGCTTACGAGCGCCGGTCCAGTCTCGCCTTTCGCTTCTGTATTTTTTCATCCGGAAAGTGGCAATTATGTGATATCAATTATAAAAAGAATCTTTTGTTCCGGACCACGTACTACCGAGCTCACGGTAATGATAAAAATTGTAATTACTCGACGCTTCGTTCCAATGGAATTGTTACTTTGCGAATGGATGAAAGACACTTTTTTTCAATTTCATTGAAATATCCAATAATTTTAACGGTGGATAATGAATGTACCGAGGTACCGAGCTTATATCAATAGTACAACCTGTAGTATTAATATTGTATTATACAATTTTCTTATTGAAGAATTAAATTTTCAGGGGATAATCCGAATGAAGGTAGCTTTATTCTCTCGTTGAAAGAAACCTTGTAGGACGAATAAGAATATGAAGGACATGGAAATCATTAGCAGCGTTCTAAACACGTTCATTGATACTTATATCATCCCGAGGTCATTGAAAATACGAATGAAATACTGTTAATTAATTTTAAATAAAAAATATATTATTACGAACGAATATAGAAAAAAAAATAGTATAATGATATAGTAAAACATAATCTTTAAAACAGTTTTAAATGCTATATATCAAAATTTATAATGGTGATAAAAACGACGATAATTTTTTCGACACGAAATAGATATTTAGTTAAGCAGTCTATGTAGAATATACTTGACAAATTCTGAATCTCAATTAGGCGGATCGAGTCTTATCCGTATAGAACGAAGCTTTCTTTAAATACACATCGAAATTAAGGAGCATGAGCACTTATAACAAGACTGAATATATGGCAAATCTAAAACGTTTAACGATGCAGTGGGTTTATGATTCAATATGCATAGTGGTGATCATATGTGTAATAGTAAACGAGAGAGAAAGAGACAGAGAGAGAGAGAGAGAGAGAGAGAGTGAAGGGTGACGCGTAATGTTTAGTGAAAGAGCGAAAAGGACGCATAGAAGTGCATGTCTCGTGAAGGGTGAGCGACTATCAAGTATGTGCAAAGGGAGACTGAAGAGTATATGCAATACGGATTTCTCGTAGAGCCGCAGAGAGTGACCAAGGTGGATTTGCCATAAACCCCAGTTCGCGTATTATGGTCTCGACTGCCATTCGTAAACCAGAATGGGCATCCGTTGTTGCTGCATTTGCTCTCTCTCTCTCTCTCTCCCTCTCCCTCCATCTCTCTCTCTTTTACACACGCGCGCGCACGCTTTCACACACACGCGCGCACATACACACTTTTTACATCGATCTTACGCATGCCTCCGCTAACTAGATCTGCAAACGAAATGCTCTGTGCTTTGAGAGATTCTCCGTTCGTACGAGCGGAGCATACGAGCCAAAGGGCATCTTGATTACGCTTAATATTCGAGCATTCGTGTCTTGTATCAACTATAAACTTCTACTGTAAATTCAGAACTGGAGAAATAACCAAGATTACGAAGTTTACTAAATTAAACGAATAAGTATTTTTTTCAGAAACTATAGTCATTTACTCTTTTAATAATTGTACGTAAGAAAATGCTAACATTCAACAATTTTAAACCAGTGAACATGTATCTGTTATACATATTTAGTATAAAAATTATACGATTAAATACAAAAAATGGGTTACATTTATTAATCTTTTTTTTTAATCATTTTTATTTATGTATATTAATATCCATGAATTAAAATGATAAACGTAATTGTATATACGCGCGCCAAAGTACACAATAATGTTTTTATTTACAGATTGTATCAATTTTCACGCAATATAAATATTTTGAATTATTTAAAAATCTTTTTACGCTACCGATGAACGCAACGCAATCAACAAATATTTAGCTATATTTACATTATAGTATTGCATTTCTGAATAAATTACAAAATCTTCTCTGAAAACTATAGATTCTCATTATACTACGAGAAGTTCAATTTTAATATTTAAATTAATACCGTTTGTGCCATTTTGGAGACAGAGTTACACGAAGTTGTCGAATTGATATATATATAAATATGCACATACTTGTGTGTGTGTGCGTGCGTGCGTGTTTATACATGCATACATTAAGAGAAGAGCTTAAAACTAGGCGGTAAATATATTTGACCATTAGTTAATAAATAATGGTAACGCACGGTGATTTTTAAATACAGATTTACGAGCGGGTGAGAGTATCGACTAATCTGTAAATGACGAGGAGCTTTACGTTATCGAACGGAGCCGATCTTTCAAAAGCCCCCAATTTATGCAGCGTTAATATAAATTATACACACGCTGGCGTTTTAATTTAAAAATATAAATATTCAAGATAACGTGGGAGCATTTGCATAAAATTGCAGTTAAATCGACGCGCGCGTATCTCTCCCACACTGCTTTATCCACATCCGCATAGCTTGTTCGCGATATTATTAAAATTTAATCGAACGAATTTCCGTTGCACTAAGCGGAACGTTACACTATTTCATATTTTATTTTCGATCTTTAATCAATAATTGCGCCAGGAAACGAATTCGTGTGATATATATCTATATTTTCCGATGCCTCATTCAAGATCGGCAAATTGCGTTAATGAAAGAATTTATAAATCGTCGGGTTTCTCAAACGATAATTTATCGGAAATGGCAACTCGCATAGGTAGATGCGCACGGTAAATTCATTACAGATTAAGTACGCGGAATGAAAAGTAGCTCTAATTCGTATTTCATAAAAATGAAAGCTTTGCCCCGTTTCAATGAAAAAGGACGAATAATCTTCATAAACACTTTTCCAAGCCCCGGAAACAATTTGTTTACTTTGACCACACGTTTAAGCTAGTGGAGTTAAATTCAACTCTAAAAAGAGAGTTAATATTTAATAGATAGATTAGTAATAACTAGATACTGATTAAATATTGGAATAGGTAACAATTATTAAATTTTCATAAAAATAAAGTTTTCAAAAAATATTTGTTCAGGCATTATCTTGATGAAAAGTTATTTATCCTATATAACTATAACTTATTATAGTTATAGATCTCTGCATTAGAATTAATAATATTAAATAATTTAAAAATAAACATTATTACTGTATACGCGGGAACTTCAATGTTAAACTTTTTTATTCGATGAAAACAAATTTTAAAGTGAAGAACGCTAGCGTGGTCTTCAATCTACAAGAATAGTTTAAAAACGTTGACGATAGAGTTAAAAAAGTGCGAATTAGAATTTTAACATTTAACCCGTAATTTTTATTAGTATTTATTCTGTCTTTACCCGTTTAAGCGCGCAGAAATAATAAATAATTACAACTTCAAGTTATTGTAAGTACAAGAAAAGTAACGTTTTCGAACACAATGATTGTTTGATAACGAATGTATGCAATTGCTTTTAAGTTTTTGTCACAGATTTCTTGATTATTACATTAAACTTTGTGCTTGTTTGAAAACAGTTATAGCTAATACGTTCGATGAATGATTCTTGCAGTAATACAATACGCATAAGAAAAGTCGGTTCTTCCTTTGATTCGAGAATCAATAAAATTAACATAACCTCGAAAACCTCGTTGTTTTAAAAGTTCTTTAAAAACAACGAGCGATATACTTTAAAACTCTACAAAGGAAAAGTCTTTTGCGCTTGCTTTTCTGTTTTATATATATATACATGTACGATCCCGGTGCAATCTTCTCGTCGAACTTTTCTCGTTTCAATAACCGACTTTAATGCAGTCGTCGAGATTTCAAACAGTCATTACCTCGGCTCCTCGGCTGAGAAAGAAAGAAGGAGAAAGAAGTGCTCAAATCCGAGTAGGGAATAAAAGCCGAGGGTGAAAAAAGCATCCAAAACAAAAGAAGGGTCCGAGTAGGGCGCGTGCGCGTGCGCGCCAAGACAATTTTACTCGTGCGATATAAAATATGTGTGCTTTCGCGTACAGAAAATGAAAGAGAGAGGGTGAGGGAGGGAGATAGTGGGAGAGAGTGGGAGAGAGTGATTGGAGGAGGGAGGGGAGGGGAGGGGGCGACTGGAGTAGGGAGGGTGGGAGACTTGACAGATGCGTGCATTCGCAAAGAGTGCGAGGGGTAAGGGACTTGGAGGATGAGAATGGTGCAGCGAAAGATGGTTCGAGGTGGCAATGGAGACGATGGGAGCGCGGGAGTTAACCTACTTCTGTATTTTAGCCGTTTGTCACCCCAACTTGTATCTGAATTTCGCTCGTTCGTCGAAAGAGAGAGAAAGCGAGTTTTTCGATTTAAAAAGTGAAAAGAGAAATGAGAGTTGTGCTTGTACCGCGTCGAATTGAAAAGCGATTTTACGCAAACAACTGGGATCTTATCGAATACGGACTCGGTATTGAGGCATTAATTCTTTACATACACGTCAGATACCTATTACAAATTTACGAGTTGGCTGCTTTTCTTCTTTTTGATTAATTTTCTTTTCCTCGAATTATTTATTACTCAAATATTTCAATATACTTAATTAAAACAGGTGTCTTTTTACACTTTATAAAAATTTACTTTATGTATATCGTTTTACTAGTTGTGTATTACGTCGAGCAAACAATTTTCACTTTAAATAGTTGATTGTATTTGTATATGCAAGCAGTGAAATATATATGTATTAATTTAATACATATTCGTAGAGTTTTCGATTTACTAGAAACATGTAACGTATGTAGCTTTAAAAAAAGAAAATATGGACTTAGAAATCAGACGATTAATGCTTCTACATTTTTTAAAATCGTTTTATTCAAGTATTTCATTAAACATTTTTTTTGAAGCCTTTTTTTATTAATAATAATTTTTGTATTTAAATCGTGTAAAATATAAACATTTTTAAATAGGTTATTTAAATTACGCGATTCAAATTTTTAACATTTTTTAATCATGTTGTTTAATTATTTTACCAAGACAGTTTTATCATATAATATATTACATATAAGAGCGATACATTAATTTTGAGGAAGCTACGTGCCAATGAATTGGGAGCGGCTTTTCTATATCGTGGAAGCACGTGTTAGCGACTGTACTCTGCGACAACATCCTTAAAGTGATTATTTTTAAATCCACCCTTTTTCTCTAGTGCAAGTATATATACATATAGGGAGGATTCCGCCCAAAGTAATTAATTTTATCCGTCTGAAAATCGACCAAGATAACGAACTAATCCGAAAACGTTTCGAGTCGGAAGGGTCGCTTACTAATAAGTATATCAAGGATTTTAACTACTGGGGATCTATTCTGAAAGTAATTCGTTGACTTTTTCATTTTGTCTATCGGGAAGTCTAATCAATTAAACCAACTTACATTTTATTCGGTCAAATATTTGTACGTACCGTTTATTCGGACGAATATCAATCGTTATTTCGTTGATCGTAATCGCTTCTATTGTTTCTTTACAATTAATTCGATATTGTTGCGTTTGTTTTCATTTAATTGCCATGACAATTAAATAGAATGCAACTTAATGCATAAATTTTAAAAGTATTCTATGTGAAATAATGTTACACTTTATAGAATTATTTTAATTTGCTTTGTAATTTGAACGTAAATTATAATAAATTATCCAGTGTAAAATAATATTTTAAAAAGGGGTCTTGCAATTTACTATCATATGAAAATAGTTGTATAAATAATTTTTAAATACGTCACAATATCAAACGTATAAGGTAATTTCGATAATTTCCCTGCACGATGTATACATATAATAAACAATTTTTCAATAAAAAAAATAACGCATCATTACTTTATGTGAAAAAATAACTATTCACAGAACGAAATAAACAACTTCGATTCCATAACGTAAACTCCGATATAAAGAGTGATGACTCAGCATGGCCGTAAGTTCATAGTTTAATGGCTATGATCCTCCTACTCCAACACCCTCCCTCCTTATTCTCTCCCACCGCACACCCATTTTACCCCCTTTTGAAATCGATACTACTCTGCGGCGAAGCTCTCATTAAGCTTCAGAGTGGAAATCTGCGAGGTGAGGAGATTAAAGCTTGTTAAAGTCACCTTGTTTTGAGAAGATCATGCTAATTTTCCTATTGCAATTTCCTCGCGCTTATTTTCGGTCGAGGCACGCGCAATGAAATCGCATTCATGCCTGCCCGTAAATATTCGCGGACGCGAAATGCAAATTCGCAAAAACGACTGTCAAATTGTTTGGATGCCTGTCACCATTCCATCTCTCTCTGCTTTTATATCCTCCCTCCCTCTTGCTTTCCCCACTTCAGGAAACTTCCAAATTTCACGCGCGTATGAGTTTTTAAGTTGTGGACTTTAGAAAAAAGCGAAAGAGGGAACAGAATGCAGAATTAATTCGCTGCTTGAAAGTAAAAAGGCATATTGTTCTCATTTTAATTTATCATGCTTGGTGCTTTTAGTTTTATGCAACGATAACATTTTAAATTTACCGCGTTTCGCGATTATACATGCAGTTCTATTTATTCAGTCACACTTTTTGTGCACATTGAATATTTTTTATCGAACCGATTACGACGTTTTTTTACGTTCACATAGTCACATCTTAATAGATTCTATTAAATACGTGCAATTTAATTTTCACTGTCTCTTTCATTCTATTAGCCCTAAGTCCGTAACGAAATAAGACAAAATGGACAGGTATAAGTACAGTAGCACACTTTCTCAAACTAAAAATGCAACGCAAACGAAATTTCTACGTGACGATGAGGATGATGGTACATTTCGCACCGAAATTGAAAATGCACCGAGAGAAGCCAGAAAGTAAGTAAGAGAAAAAAAGACAGAAAATGTAGAAGGTGAGACGTTAGAGATAAGAGCGAGACCAGCTGTGTAAGGGTTTGGTGAATTTCAGGCGTTTGCACTTTTACGAGACTGTTTTCGCAAATTTAAAGACTTTCCCGCGCCGTGGCCGTAAAGAACTACCCTCTCGCTTTCTAATCCAGGTCTTGCAGAAGAAAACCGAGAGAGAAAGAAAGATTGGGAGAGGGAAAGAGCGAGAGAGAGAGAGAGAGACATTCAGAAAAAGAGAGAAAAAGACACACAGAGACAAAAGGACAGTTGGAAAGAGATAGGTAGATAGAAAGAGAGAGAGATAGAGAGAGAGAGATATACAGATAGAGAAAGGCAAGAAAACATACGAAATGCAATTATCGTAAAGTATTCGAGACTCGCGCGTGGCGAGTATAAAAAGTCTGAGGCGCGCTCGTGAAAAATCATACTCTCAGCGCTGTGCACCGTTAACTTTTCTACCAAGGAGTGGTTAGCGGGTAATGATTTTATAGACTTTATTTACGCGCGATTCGCGTTTCTCCAAGAAAGGTATCAATCAGCCGTGAAAAAAGTAACTACTGTGAAGAATGGCCAAGCAATATTCAACTTGAGGTTTTGGCTCGATTCTCTACAGGTATAACAAACGAGTGTTGTCGACTTTTTCACGTAATTATTCACTTTTACACTTCAACCAACTAGTCTAAAGGCAACATTTACGTAAATAGTTTATGGATTTCTCTCACGAATTTATTGAGATACACCGTGCAATTGTATCATTATTGGATTATTTAAGGATTTGTGGAGTTAAAACAGTGCAAAGTGTACCGTTGGAAATTATTCACTCTCTATTATATTGCAGCAGTTTCCACGGTATCTAATTTTATAAAACTAGTTATGAGCGGGAAAACTTCATTGGTCTAAAAGCCGATTTTACCGACAAACTTTTACAGTAGCGTTAACGATCGATGCTAAAATTTGAACAACAAACCTTTCTACAAGAATTAAAATATTCTACTGCGGAACACTAATAGTAAGTAAAATAATCGTACTGTGTATACCAAGGTACTAGTTAGTAAAACAGAGTATTGTTACGTCGCTATTATAGTATTATATAATATCGCTATCTAGTTAATAAAATGTCGGTATAACGTTCACACACCGAGTTATCCAAAACTAATCTAATCCATCCGCGAATTTCGGTAAATCAATGCGACAAGTAATTGGATTATTCGCACTATTGTTACGGTAATTTCAATCAATGTGGAAAATCAATCAACAAGCATGCACATGTATGTCAATATTTATCTAGCGGTATGTGCTAAAAGTAAATAATACGCGCGTGCATGTGCTCGGTTAGAGAGCAGTTAGGGAGGGAACGGGGATCGCGGATAAGCGGGCTCCCGCTCTAATCTAATCTGGAACTCGAGTCGCGTATATGGTACTCTATAACCGAGACTCGACGGTATAATCTTCGAAAGTGACATAAAAGAGAGCGACGACAGATCGATAACCGGAAGCTCCTTTCTTATTTCTCTCATTTTAAGATCAATATGGGAGGAAAGCCAAGGATCAGTATGGATAAAGAGGAACTCGGGTGAACGAGTCATTGGACACGGGTTGGTACCGTTCCGTTCGATAAGCGGAGAGACACACAGAGACGTGACTCTCGTATTGCAACCGTTTGCTGAATTAGCCAATGGATGTGACGCAACAACAACAAAACGAGGAATCAATATATCAATACAATAAACACAGAACAGATGTGTACGTCGCACGTTACGATCACTCTCGCTAGTCCCAGTGGCCGCCGGATCCGTCGGATCACTGGCGAGTGAGGGACAGATGGAGAGGAGGGCATATAGATGGTGAGAGCGAGGGGGACGGGGGTGGGGGAGGAGGAGAGTCCCGCTCTGCGTCCGAAACTGGAGAATGACACAATGGTAAGTACCTTCTCTGGTGTGATGAGCGGTGTGATGTACGTGGTGACCGCCGTCTTGTACACTTTGATGGAACCAGTTCCGTGAAAGAGGGACCGCTCGAGGGGTCAGCGCGGTTACGTTTCAGCTCTTCCGGCTCGAGGAAGGAAGGAAGGAGGTGTCTGCTCCCACCGGAGCGCAAGGCGCTTGGCGAGACCAGTTCGGTTCCTGGCTCCCCGAGGTCCGCACAAATCAAACCGTATAATCCAAGGTATCCTCCTTTCGCACTCCGACGACAAAGATTCTCCAAGCGGGCACGATTCACAACAACACAAACGAGAAAACTCTCTCGCGTACACGTATCACACTTCCTCGCGATCGGCGGGAGAGAGAGAGAGACACAGCTGTTGCGGGAGCGCGCGCTGATTACGTACTGGTGCGGTGCGCGCGGTCTCTCTCCCCTTCTCTGTTGCTCCCTCGTGCCCTCTTCCTGTATATCCTGGTCTGTATGACGCGCGCGCGATCGAAGATCCACGACACACGATGTTGCACGCTGTGGCGCCGAGAACGGAATGGAGCGACCGTGGAGTCCCGGGCAGTGGAGCCGCGCCGCCGCCGCCGCCACCAACGATCGACGGGGGGGCTGAGTGGCGGGGCCGACGTCGCGACTCCCCGTGTGCCAGAGTGAGATGGTACGAGGCTGCCCCCCCTCGAGCGGCCCCCCACTGTCGCGCCCCGACCCGAGCGTGCAACCCTCCGGAGGGGTGGCGATGCCGCGCAAGCGCGAGGGTGGCATCGCGACAGCGGCGGCGGCGGCGGCGGTGGCGGCGACGGCAGTGCTGTCTTTCGCTCTTTCTCTCTTTCCGCCTCCCCTTCCCCTCTCAACCTTCTCATCCTCCTTATCCTCCTCATCCTCCTCATCCTCCTCCTCCTCCTCCTGCCCCTCTTCTTTCATATCCTCGTTGCTGGTCTGTGCATCTTCCCTTTTAAGGGGAAGCATCGAGTGCGGAAGGAGAGTCGCTGGAGACGGAGGTTGGAGACGAGGACATATTCTTAAGGATGCACGTTGCCGGTACACTCGTCTCTAACGAGCTGGGATCGGAATATGTCTGATCCTATACTCTACAAACCATTTTGATTATGCCCAACCGATTGCAGGACACACACACTCTCTCTCTCTCTCTCTATCTGTCTATTTCTCTCCATCACGCTTACGAGATTTTTACTACTTCCATTTTTTAATTCATAACAGTGCTGCATACTCATGTATAACATAAATTAATGCAGGCATACCTATTGCAACAAATTTAAAAATGTTGCGACTAAAATCAATTTTATATGCTTGAAAAATTAATCTATTAATGTAATTAATGAAGTATCGAAAATCAGTAGAATAAATATATAATAATCTATGTATATTGTAGGAATACTTCTAAATGTTGTCACGAGTTTTTGATTTCAGTAGAGCTAAATAAAAGAAAAATTATATGTAATAAAAGTTTTATGGGTCTAATAAAAAATAAAATTAAATATATTTAAAAACTGTGATATTGATTTCACTCCGCAAGTACGAGTGTATTGTATTTGCAGAATTAAATTTATTTCAATTAACTGTTAAACGTGTTTTTTCATGTATCTTAACACGCGCCAAAAAATTAATTGGATAATAAGAAATAATAAGATTGATATAAATTTAAAGTACACATTGAAATTAAGATTGTTTTTACTTTTATATGTTAATGTCTAATAGTTTGTGCTTTATCAGATAGAAAGCTATGAAAGTATTTTATTATGATTACAGTTTTATGCATAACCTGTAAACGTTCATTTAAAATTTTTTTATTTTATATTCAAGCTGCGAAAAATATGGAAAGCTTAATTTATAATTGTCTTTCTGCGCAATTTGGAATATGTGTGTAATGATTCATTGATTACATAACATTTTGCAAGATACCCATAAAATTAATTTCTATATTTCCAAAAGCTTTGCACGCTATGTCTTATTTACATTTATTAAAAACATTTTAATATCCCTAGTAGAAATGGAAATGATTTTTAAAGTAGAAACAAGGCGTTTCTAAAAAATCGATAGAAAATGGCTAGTTATGACCTAAAACATAGCTATTTCTAACCTCAAACCATTTAAAATCGCCATA
The DNA here is from genome assembly GCA_026168455.1 of Theocolax elegans. Taxonomy (NCBI): domain Eukaryota; kingdom Metazoa; phylum Arthropoda; class Insecta; order Hymenoptera; family Cerocephalidae; genus Theocolax; species Theocolax elegans. The sequence goes on from CM047426.1 coordinate 30,800,472, forward strand.
TTTCTACTAGGGATATTTCAAAATCTTATATGTCAGGACATACCGGTCAGTCATTTTATCGAAAAAATTATTTTACTCTATCCGATTATTTTATTTTTTAATCTAAAAATATATTTAGAATTTTAATTTTAGTTCTGATATATGAAATATATTTTTTGAAAGCAGTAGAAGAAAAGGAAACGTATGTCGGACTTGCAAATATGTGAGCATTTAAGTCCAATGATCAAGTGGACAAGTCAATAAAAAGGAAAGTTCATTCGCCATTTTCTAGATTTTGATTTTATGTATTGTCACTTGCGTTAAAGTCTACTGAGGCGGAAAGTTGATAATGAAACTGTGGGGTGAAAAAATCCATACAGAGCGAATGATGAGAGATTGATAAAGGTAATTCAACAAAGGAAAAGTAAGGGCGCGAGAAGACGGAAAAAGTGTGGGTGTGGAAAGAGAAAAGAAACCGAGTTCACAGATGAAGATAACAGCTAAGGGAGAAGACTAATGACTGGTTATACGAACATTAAATCAGATATAGTCACGTGGTCTAAGTAATTTGTAGTTGGTAAAATTTCGATTGCATCGACCTGCCAAAGGCAAACGATGTGAATACACGGGAAAAAATGTTAAGTAAAAATTACTGGATTCACCTAAAGAGCAATTTCTAAAATGGTTAAGTTAATATTACTGATTTAATTCAGTAAAATTTATTATACAAGCTTTAGTACATTTTACTTGATTTTTTAAGTAAATAATTTAAGTAGGTTTTACTATAATATTTTAGTAATTATTACTGCATTAGTTCACTAAATTTTTAATTTGCATTTTGGATATAATTTAAAGTTTAAAATTAAATTTGGTCACTTTGGTTACATTTGTAATTGTATTTGAACACTTTGAGTTTACTTTTGATTACTTCCGGTTTCCTTTTAGTCATTTTCGGTTTATTTTCCACAATAGTGATAAATTATTACTAAAAAATATATTTTAAAAAGTAAAAAATGTAAAGAGTTAGAGTTCAATAATGAACAATTTCACGACGAATTCATTAATACTTCCTTAATAAAGTAAAAATATACGTTTCCTTTAGTAGTTTCACTTTAATTTAATAATTTGAATTCATAGGTGCTTATGTATCAGTGTTTGCAGCCATAACACCTTCGCTTTATTTTACTAAAATATAAATTAGAATATGATAAATTTGTGTATATAATAGCGATTTAGGTATATTTAACTTTTCTATTAGTTTAAAAGTCAAGTCTCAAAATTGTATATAGCACTATTATTATTATAGTGTAGAATATAATATAACCTTTGAATTCAAATTACTTTAACATTCAAATAAAACTATTTAAAAAAACGTATCATCTCATTTTATTAAGAAGTATGAATGAATTCGACGTTAAATTTTTCATTGATGAACTTTAACTCTTTAAATTTTTACTTTTAAGAGTATTTTTTTTATTAATAATTTATAACCAGTGTCGAAAATAAACCGAAAGTGACTAAAAGCAAACCGGTAACTATAAGTAATTAAAAGTAAACTAAAATTGGCGAATAACTATTATAATAACAACTGAAATGATTGAAAATGATCGGAAGATTTTTTAGAGCGTGGAAAGCGGAAAATAAAAAGAACGCAATATTATGGTTTGTGAAGGAGAAAAGACTTTTTGAAAGAGAAAGATCTACTATGAACCTAAAAAAATATATAGTATGTACATGATATTTCTGTGAAAACACATTACAAATTAAGGGAGCGTCTGCCAGCAGTACTCAGTTGGTATAAATTTATGTGTTTGACAAATCTACGTAAAGCAGTAAAAAATTTTTTACAATTTAATTATTCGAACGTATAATTTATAATTTATTTAAATTTATTAGTTTATTAGAATAATCTTGAGATATAAATTACTTAATTGTTCACACAGCAATCGCAAGTGAAGGACGCAGATTTAAATGACTGGCGTGAAGAGTCCACGTCTTTGACAGCTTCACTCAACTTTTCATTCGATCTGGGAGAGAGCAGAAGGAGCGATCGACGAATCAGAAGTTTGGTAGATATAGAACGTCACTGACCAAGGAAATCACCGATTCTGGCTAGAGGCCAGCAATATACCACACAAACAAGGGGTAGGAACGACTATAATCTAACCCAGAAAAATTTCATTGAGTTGGAGCAGGTTGGCGAGCAGCCAGATACTGCACGCACGATCATCGTCATTCACCCGCACGACCCTTTCTCTTTTTCGCATCTTCGTTACAATACTTTTCGGTCGTTTTACGCGGTAAGGTCTGGCCAACGACGTTCCATATCGAGGTCAAAATATCCCGTTGGAGAGCTCATCGCCTGTAGTTCGCGCCGATGGTACCGAATTAACTTCACCTCGCTAGTTACGGTAGTGGATACGTGTCGAGCGCCGCAGAAAGTAAAAGACGCGTCCTTGAACTCGAAAGACTGTGCGCCGTGCCAAAAGTGAAGTACGCGATTTCAAATTTACGTGACGCGATGAATGTAATTTTGTCGTAATAAAACGGAGAAGAGGGGGGTGGAGGAGGGTGCTAAACCTCTTGCAGATAGAATTCGATGATACTGGGTATTTCCTGTAATCTAACGATACGTAATTAATTGCTTTTCCACACGTGTTATAAAATAATTTAAAATAATTTAAAATAATTTCAATAACATGTAAATTTAACTTTTTCAATTCGCGAACTGTTTTACATGTTCGATGTAGCGTAAAAAATATGTATTTAGAACTTTCATCAATAATATACAATGTCCAAGTTAAGATACGTTTTACAGGTCAGCGCTTTGATTCGCAGTTACTTCGCACCTACCTGCAACTAGTGTATGTAAGTGAAAGTGACACCTTCTTTTACTGCTGCGGTCACTAATCATTTCTTTTTAAATTTTTTCTCTGTCGTAGGTTTAAAAATACTAGAGATAACAAATTGAAGAACTAAAATCATTGTCAAATAGAAAGTTAGTAATTGGAGGTATAATAATATTTAATAAATGCGTCATTAAATTGCTCATAAAAGAAATTATATTACTTCGATATTTCAATAAGTATACAATTAAAAAATGTACAATAAATCGCGCGCATATCAATGCAAAAACAAAAACGATTTCAGCTAATAACACTAACATATTTTGTAGTGAAAATATAGTACTCGGTGCACGATATATTTGATTAACACGAACTATCTATATTTTTAATAATAACAGATCCGGTAAGGTTTCGATAGATATTAAAATGTATAATTTGTTATCGCACGGTAAAATACAAAGCATAAGCTTCCTGTACCGGTGCGTCGAGGAAACATCTTTTCCGGTGACGGTAATGTTCAGCGAATCCACGCCACGAGGGATACACCGCGCAAGCAAGAATTCACGAGAAATAATGCCTCCAATAACTCCTGGCGGATTTGCCCGTCACATTTATTCCCGCATAACGTCGAGCGCAATTGGTCGGGGAAATATTGCGGAATAGCAGCGTGACCCGGCCTTATTAGAGAGAAATGCGTTACTGCCTCGCGTGAACACTACTAGCCCGCGCGCAGTAGCGACAATCCTATTCTATCATCCCAGGGAGTACGATGCGCCGACCGAGAGAGGAAACGACAGCTTGCGGGCCCTTCAAGGAAAGTGCTGGCGTATGCGGCTTTTGGCTTACATCCAGAGAACCAAGACGCTGAATGAACTTGGCGGGAAAACCGCACGGCGCGAGTCCTTCAGACATATATATGTGTCTATAATGTGTCCTCGACGGCTCTGTACTTGCGCGCGCGCGCGCGCGAGTGCACCCACGCACCAGCCCATTGTGCAACACATGCGCACATTCGCATTCTCTCGTTTGTCTAGGCAACCTAATACTCGTGAAATGATACTCCTGTAATGCCCGAGCTTTTGCAGATTCAACGACCAGTCGAGCATTCTATTTATGAGATTTCTTTGCGTTCTCACGATTTTACATACATGAATTAGCAAGATTACACTTAATTCCTCATTTTCTAAAATGTATTACGACAACTATTAAGCTGTTGCACTAATTACTCACACAATACATATACTTTTAAAGACATTGGAAATTCACCATTTCAATATTTCATCCGTTTCTTATTCTAATTATTCGTATTGATTATTATACAAAATTGAATTGTATATTGCACGAAGGAAAAGTTGGAAAATGGATTTCGAATGATCTACAGACTTTTAATAAAATTTGAAACTTACTTTTTCGTACATGAAGTGTAAATACTCAAATTATTCATTATTGTCGATAGCATTTAAAATATGTAAAGTTCATTTTGTGGTAATATCAAAATTAAACATCGCTAAAATTATTAGAAGTCATGTCTTATTAAGAAGTTAATTTTATTTTGATGACCTTGTGTTCGACTTTTCATAGTATATTATTATAACAAAGTTTGAACAACTATTTTAATTGTTTACTTCAATGAATGTTAAACTACTTTGTGTATGAATACTCATTGATTACTAAGTAATCTTAAAAATTTGCTGAAATTCTATTACGCGATGAATTGCTATTAAATGAAAGCTTGTACACTCAAAGTATCTCACGAAGTTCTTGAATAAAATATGCAAGCGTTTTTTTCGAAAATTATCTTCTTTCATTAAATTATGGTAAATTAATTGCATTAAAATTGCAACCATAAATATATACTATTAATAATTATGCAAAGTTAATTGTTACAAAACTTTTATAAATACATTTTATGCTAAATATGTAAGTGACTTTCAATTTTGTGTTATCAACTTTATTAAGGTTTAGTAATCATATAACAAAAGGAAATATTTTTATTTTTTGATTAAATAGAAAATAATTAAAAAATAAATAATTTTAAATAATGCTATATTATTGGTTACCTAAAAATGAAAATAAAAAGTGTATTGATATAATAAATATGAAAGTAATTATTTACAATCTAGGATCTAGAATATTACACTCGTAATATTAGTAATATAGAATACCACTGTAAAAATATATCTGTTTCATTGTCTTAATATTATTTTCACTAGAAAAAGTTCTGTTTGAATTTTTCGTTTTAGTTAGAAGAATACTTTATCGAAGGATTCGTCAAATCATTCTCATTTGACATCCATTCGCATTCAATTCCGCAAACTCGTAAACGAAGCATATACCTCGACAGTACACATTCATTGATCCACTCGCTAAAAAAAAGTTACACGAAAACAGTTGATATAGTATTCCCCGAAATTCCATGGCTGGTCATAAAATACACTTGAAGAGCGAAACACCTCTCGCTTCTCCGATGAAATGTTTAATAAATACACGGTAGTGCGTCACCCTAAAATTCAATCTCATATTATCGTTGAGAGCAAAAGTAAGAGAATATGGGATTTGATTTTTCAGTGTCTTGCGAAATCCGTCGTCAGATACAAAGTAGAGTAGCAGCGAGAGCTGTAGTTATATTCTCATTCATCTTCTCTACACGCTTTTGAAGAAAACGTCTTTTTAATAACGGATTACTCATTACGATAAAATTCATTTAATAATAATTAAAACGGATAACACATAGATTATTATACTAAATGTAAATACAAGTAAAATAGTTTAAGCTTATACCTTAGTTTTCGTTTATTAAAATGATGGGTTACTACACTCATAAACATGCGGTATCGTCCAGATAAAGTGGGAGAGTAATTTCCGCGAATTTCACATTTTATTGAGGTAAGGGCTGAAGCATCCCGCACGGACGAGCTTTACAACTCGAGAGAGAAAAAGAGGAGAGAGAACCGTTGACCTGTTTGTCGGAGCATGTCTAACTTCTCCCATAACGACGTGTTTTCTGTTTGCACGAACAAACTGGCTCACCCCTAAGCTCCGAGGATGGGGTTGCGTAACCTCCTTATTTACGAAGAAAGGAAAGATCATAATTCTCGGAGCCATTTATGTGAGAAGCCATTATTTTCGGTGCAGCTACGCTAGTTGCTCCTAGTAGAATATATTTATATATAACAGAAAGAGAGAGAGAGAGAGGACCACAGTAGATAGTCGATCGACATGGTTCGCAAGTCGCGTTACCAGTCGCGCGTGCCACCTTTTTCAACAGACTATATGCACTTTTTTGTGCATGATTTACGACTTTTACATACACAATTATAATACACTTGTTCTTCCATTTAACTTCGAATTCTCGATTTCAAATTCAAAATAAACTTTAATCATACTGTAATATTAGTAATGTAGTATAATATAATTATCGATAAGTGTGCCAAATTAAAAAGCTATATGTGAATATCTCGTTCGAAAATTGTGTCACTAATAGTCTTTTAATACTTCGAATTAAAAGCTAACTTTAGTTGAAAACAATGAAAATATTTATTTGAGAGAGCGTTCCAGCAACAGTAACCTACGGTTGCACTGATAAATACAATTATAATATAAAAATAATTGAACGTGTAAAATATAAGATTACTTGATCAGGGTCCCCATAAATCTTATTGATCTCATCTATACACACGCATGCATTTCTCTATTTAATCGAGACAAAGGTTGCACGATTCACTATCGAGCGTATAGATATATGCAGGTGTATACGGAAGAGAAATTGGAAAAGCAGCTCGTAACTCGGTTGATCGAATCGATGGTCGATCGATGTCGCCCGCGATCGTATATAGATGCAGTTGGACCAGCAGCATCGGACATCGCGATGTGAATAGCCCCGGTAATCCGGTAATCGTTCGTATATAGAAACGTTGTCACTGAATTTTCATGCCCCCGCGCGAGGTCATGAGGGAACGAAATTCCCCGATGCGCCGCGCCGGTGGCTTAGTCGCGCTGTCTTCCTACTCTTACGTATGTGTCAGTCGATAGGGAATTCCAGCTCCCTTCGCCCCGTATGTTTGGCTTGTAATCAAAACGTCGGCGACGGCTCTACGACGCTAAGTACGTCGCGAGAAAACAAGATAATTACCTGGGGATTTAACGAGCTCACGGCCCAGGCCCTCGCACGCTAACCGTAAGTTTACGCGAGGAAAGGGAAATGCGTTGTTTATACATAAGTATACACCTAAACTCGGTTATCGCGCACGCATTATTTACTTTCTAAGCGCTAATAGGGTAAAAGTATTATTAGTACCAATATTTTCGTATGGTTATATTTTCAATTTATAAGATATCACTTTTTTCGATCCATTAGGAAAATCTGATAAGTTTGTTAATACTGTACGCGAAGAAAAGTTGTCATCGTAATCATAAAGCCATTATCATAGGTATGATGGACTCGCTAAAGAAATCTCTAATTTTCTTTGAATAATAAATAATTAATGGCATTATTTAATTTAAATGACCTACCAGTGTGAACATATTTTTAAAACTTTTATTTGATTTTAAAATCAAACCGATAAATTTGAGTCTCAAAGATTAAAGCAATTCAATCATTGTATATTAAATACTAGAAAAAAATTGACAACGTAAGAGGTTTTCTGTAGAAAATATTAGTCAGTCAAGTTTATGCGAGGTGGAAAACAACTTTTTAGCATTGGACAGTATAAAACCTAAAGTATATTAATTTTAACACTCCAACAATGTTGCCCATGCACACACGTATCAAATAAAAAAAATCGACATTTTTCAACGTCACTTCGGGTTTTTGCTAGCGGCGCGTCACGGCGAGCCGTCAAAACTTTCGGTAAAGTCGGATGCGAAAGAAGCAGATTCTCGGTTCCGGGACGCGGGCGATGTTTGTTTCGTGGCGTCGCGACAGCACAAGGGCATCGTCTTTGCGCCAAATGGGCAAAACAGCCGCACGTCCGTTTCCCTCCGCGACGGGAATCGAAAGGGACAGGGCTCCGATATGGCTGGTTCTCCATTTCCAAGAATATTCCTCCTCGTCGACGAGTACGACCCAGTTTTACTATTGTACCGATGACGTTCAAGATGCTGTTGACTTTTTGGTCGACAGTTTACAGTTTCGATGTATAAACTTACATCCGCGAAAACTTTCAGACTTGTAGCTAACCTCCCCGATCTTCACTTTTCTCATCGAGTCCTTCGCTTAGTTAGATACATTTTCAGAGGATCTTGTTAGCTTTTAAAAACATTATAGAAACTGCATATTTATGCGATTTGGTTCAGAATTGAAAAATATAATAAACATGGAAAGACATAGGTATATGCTACATCTCTTAATCGATTGGGTCATGGTGATTACAAGATGATAGTTCCGAAAATGATACAGATAGATATATTTCGAGTATGAAAAATATTTTAAACGACAAAGTTGAGGTGTATAAAAAAAGAATACGAACATCACTCCAATTAACGATTACAGTACTTTTATTTCTTCTTGTTCCCATTTGCTCAAAACCTCAAAGAGATGAAGTTTGTGCGAACAACCGTGTAACTCCCTTTTTTCATCCCTTATGCGTATCTTTTATGTACCGTATCTTTTGCCACGCCTGTAAGCAGTGACGCTTTCAAAAGTAAACCGTTCTGTAGATCGGGATATGTCTTAAAATTACTTATAAGAAATTCTATTTTGCGTCTCGATGCGCTTAAAAGAGCCAAGACTGAGAATTAATTTGTCATTCAGAGTTTCAAACTTATTTAGAATTATAATCAGATCAGAGTTATCCACAGATTCTTGGAATGTTATTTAGGATTATTATGCGTATATTGTACTATATCTATAAACCGATAAGGTATTTGTGAATATTAGGACTTATTTATTTTACTATCAAATCTTCCTGTAAAAAATTAATTGAAATTTTTTTTTTAATATTTTACAGTAACACGTACTGTATATATATTATAGATATCGAATTAACAGTGTTATTTGGATTTTTATGTGTAAGTTATCTAGAAACGCAGTGAAAATATTTAAATAAGTGGAAAACGAATAACTGAATCTAGCTGGAGTAAGTTGGCTAAAAAGAGTATATCAGAGAAAGATATAATATTTATTTCGAAAATCGGTACCCTTGAGTGTAAGTGTGTTATGTATATATATGTATATATAATACAAATTAATACAAATTCGATAATTAAGAATACATATTCATCATTATTGAGTGTAAAGATACCGAGAGTTTATAACATGAAATATTTTGCAAGATTAATTTTCTAAAGATACTTAAGTAATGCGGTTCATTTAAACAAGTGTAGAAGTTAAATAATTTATAGCAAAATATCTCTCAAGGTTTATTACTTTATCCCTTAATTATGTAATGCTTAACTTAAAACAAAAGAAAAGGAAAAATATATATGTTGGATAAGAAAATGCAAAGTCCACTTATGATTTTCAACTATGCTACACATTTCATAAAGTATAATAAAATTATAATATCAAGTTGGACTTATATGTGCGCACATAAAAAAACATTGTTGTCTTGCGCACAAGTGTTTTACAATTTAAATTCACTTAATCTACAAGTTGAACGGAGAACCCTCCTTAAGCGCTCACGAAATCCGCCTCTTTCACGTAAGAAGCAGCCCAAAAGGACACTGAACCGATACCGTCGTTCAGGCAAATAGAGATTTTTACAAGTCGAGGAAGAGATAGAAAAAGAAATAAGGGAGAGAGAGAGGGGAAGGGGAAGGAGAGAGAAAGAGAGTGAGTGAGAGGCAGAGAGAGGGAGAAACTAGTGGTGGGATCGAAGGGTAGACGGATAAGAGGGAGTAGAAGAGCAAAGTGAATGGTAGTCGACTTGGGTACCGCAAATCTTTTTCGCCCTTCGCCACGGGTGTACAAGGGTTCTAGGGGAATGGGGGGTGAGCTCGAGGCGTGGAACCTCCCACGTCCAGGGTGATTAATGACGTTAATAAGAAATCTAGCCCAGGGTTTGGCACAAGGTACTTTTTTCTCTTCCTTTCCCAGCCTTTTTCCTAATTAACGCGCATTTCCGTTGGCTAATGGCGCTTGTTCCCTCTTTTCCGAGGAATAATTTCGTCAACCGGAATGGATTGAGCGATGATGTGACGGCCGCGCTTCAAATTAGGATTAGATACCCATTGATTCATTCCAAAAATGCGCGTCAAGAACTGCCATCAGATTTTGCATTTTATATCGACATAACTTAATTTAGGCTTGGTAATCTTTTAAGCAAACGATTAAGCAAATGATTGATTCTTCTAATGATTAATAGGATTTTTAATGTACAAGGACATCTTCAAGCGCGTTGCACGCGTATGTTTTTTGTTTTTCATAAACATTTGAATGCGGGGTACGCATTCCAAATAGAAAAAAAAATTAATATAAATGTTACGAAAATCTTTAGAAGTCTCAAGAAATCTATAGAAGTCTTAAGTAATCTTTAGAAATCTTAAGAAAACTTTAGAAATCTTAAGAAATCTTTAAGAATCTTATTGAAACTTCATTAAGAAGAAAATTTTGTTATCTCGATTTTAAATGTGAAGACTTTTCAAAGACTTCCAAAGGCTTTCAAAGATTTCTAAAGACTTCCAAAGACTTTTAAAGACTTCTATATCTGGACATCTAAAGTCTCTGCAAATCTTTGGCAGTTTTTGGAAATCTTTTTGGAAGTCTTTGGAAATATTTTCAAGATGTAGGAGTACATAGCCCCAATAAAATCAATCCTATTTTGGCCTCACTTTTAGAGGCCCGTATCATAAAATTTATTCATTCCAATATAACATAGCTACAGTAATTTACAATAATTTCTTAATTCAAACTTTAGCAACAGTTTTATCGTTATCGGAGTAACAATCAAATAAGTATTTTCAATTTTACAATAAAAAATTTGTATATCCAGCTTTTTTAATTTATTGCAATATTATATTTTATATTCCAAGTCCTAAATTTATTTTTTCAGTTATCTGACGTGGGTAATGCTCTACATATGTGGAACGAATTTCATTTTAACTTTAAGAGATATTACCCTACATAAAAGTAACCTATCCTGGCAACTTTAATTGTTCTTAAAAAACAGACTTCTCAATTACCACGCTGCTATCATGATTAAAAAACTTAATATATAGTTATTTAAAACTGAAAATGTAAAACTATAAAACGTATTTTCCAGCTACCTAGAATCATTAAAAATTTTAATTAATGCGTATTCAGTGATGTATAGTAAATACATGTTCTATTAAAAATCTATTTTGATTACACGAATGGAAGTTTTTTGTACACATTTATTTATAGAGTCACTTTTCCGGTAATTAATTAAATTACACATACTGTATATACTGCAGAAATAAACATAACCGAACATTAATAAACATATGTACTAGAGAATAAGCTAATATTGCTCCTAAATTTCTCTGGCGTTATAAAATGTATCATGTATAAAACAAGAAATCGTTTATAAAGTAGTTTTAGAACAATAACATTAATATTTTTTAAAATAATTTTTAATGCCTTTCAAATGGCAAACTTATCTCCACAAATATGCTGAATTGACACATATAAGGTAAAAAATGTGTTCTGGAAGATCGATTAAAATTAAAATTTTAATTATATATAAACTCGGCATTAAAGCAGTTGCGCATGGAGGAAATACATCAACTGTATTACTAGACGGCGTACCTCATCAGTCAAAGGGAACGAAGTGTTTTCGTTTGGGTGCAGTGAATGGGTGGAACGTACGGGTTCTTGCTGGGCTCACGTCGGTCCCGGGAAGAAACCACTTTCACGGCGCAATCTCGTCTACGTGCAAGTACGCGTGGCAACTCGGAATCGGCGGCAACAACGGCCGCTCGATTAAATCCGGTGCGCGAACCCCACCGGTCTCCCGGGGAACCGCAAAAACCCTCGGACAATGAAGTGCCGACTCCACGACCGCATACGTTTTATGCGCTCGCGATTTATCATAATGCACCGAGGAGAATTAATTTTGCATACCTACCCTTAGAACGTGTTTTTTATACCTCTAAGAATAAAATCCCTTGTTTATATGTACGTTATGATTATTTATTGCACTGTTATTGGGTTATTCAACTTATTTATCATATAGGCGGCATTGCATCAGTTTAATAAAAACAATGGCTTTAATTATTAATGACGTTCATTAAATTATGCAAAATTATATTTTGTTTATTAATGTATTTTATATCGTAATACTTACATCATACCTATAATTTCTATAATTGCAAAAGTGACATCTTGACAATACTGATACTTCTAGTAATGTATATTTCGAATATTTGAGTAGAACAAACATAATAGGGACATCCTATTAAACTAAATTAGGCCTTTGTGAGGAACCTAGGCAGACATGAGGTAACGTGACTTATAATTGACAGATTGTCAGGTTCACGTTAATTTTTCTAAATTACTTGAAGACGTATTCAAATGGCAGTTAAAAAAAAAAATTTACTGTTTTTCAAGTTGTAACAAACAAATTGAATAGTCTATGATACTAATTTATATAAGTGATGCATTTTACATTTATTTCTTCACTTCTACTTTTTTAACCATTTTTAAAACATTTCATGTAGTAGTATGTTAGCAAATAAAAAGTGCTTTTTAAACTTTTTTAATAAATTAAACATATTTTTAAAAATTTAACATACATAATAAATACATATTTACATTATACACATCTGACACAAAGATTATATTTTCTTACATAAAATTAAACTTATTTGGGCATAAAACTGTAGTAGTCTTTTCAATTACCTTCCTAAAAGCCACATTAGAGTCTACTTAGATACCCTGATTGGAGCGTTATTCATTTTTTAAGAATCCTGACGATTTTTCTTTTAGAAAAAAGATTATGTTTGTCGATTAAAACATTACTCGATTTTAGGTTCTACACGAATAACTCTCTCAAACTTATTTTTTTTTGTATTATTTTAGATGTAATACATATTTTCGAACGTACTAGTTAACAAACCGGTAGAATGTGTCTAAATTTATAATACAAGAATTTAAAAACTTTACTATTTAAAAATAAACATTTTAATATATAAAAAGCGCTAATAAGCGCGAACAGATTATAGATTCGAATTCTGAATACAAAATTAAAAATAGATAGTATTATTTTTATAAATTAAAGAACCTTATTTTTAATTTGTGCGTGACACTTTCTTATCATTGTCCAATCTATATATAAAGACTTGTTCGAGTTGTGTTTAGTCGCGTTGAAAAACCACATATAAAGTTTAGCGAAACTTAAACTTTATGTAAAGTTTAGATGAAGTTTAATTTATTTACCCGAGTTACCTTTTTCTATTCATAAACTTGGAAAGTGTGAAACACATTTTAAAGTTGATAGATTATTGTTTATTAAAATTGAATAACACTTTGTCGGTAATTTAAAGTATAAAACGGGTAGTAACGGGATATTAAATTTACAGTCAAATTATTCATTTAATTCACATATGTTAGTTAAAATAAGCATAATGATTTAATGGTAAAGTTTAGAAATAATTCATTATCTTTATATGTAACAAATAATATAAGAAATAAATTCAGGGTTTGACCTTTTTTTAATAAATATAAATAAGTTTTATACTCATTTTTGACAGTTTTGATATAATACATTCTATTTAAATAAAATATAGACATTATTTGAACATTTTATTTAACAAAGTAAACAATTTATCAAGAAAATATTAAGTAAAACAAATATAATACAGAAAGACATTAATATCTACAATAAAATAGATATTAGAGCCCTAAATAGGAATAGTATTTAATTGTGAACATACCTCCGAGCATCATTGAGACAAGAATATTTCGCATGACAAAGTTTAGTAGTCATTTGTGATACGAGTCGAAAATATATTCTTAAAGCATCCTCTGAATGTGATAAAGTGCAAAGTAATTCGTTTAACTTTCCACGGACGGTCCAGCGATAGCCGCAGACGTCACCACGAAGAAGGCAGGGCAAGAAGAGAAGTAGTAAGAGAGCACCTAGGAAGAAGCCGATGTTCGAGGGACATCCCAAGGCTTTTTCCTCGGGTATAATGAAACTGTCTAGCAATGTTAGAAGAATTCTCGCGTACGCGACACGCGTATACTCGGGTTTAAATACCTTTTGAATATCTATCTCTGCGTTGCGCGTCGCACGTCTTCTACTTTTTAAAAGTTTCCTCGCAGAATCTGATGGTATTAAGGTACGAGTTGTATATATCTGCAGACTGTGGGTGCGTCAAGGCCTTGGTAAACAACTATTGCTCGCACCCTAGTATAAAAGTGAAAAATTAAATATGTATGAACCGATATAGTAGCTATATGAAAAAAATTCAAAGTTAATACATCTATAACTTAGGCATTAATAAAATTTATTTAAGCCGACAAAATTAATAAAATTAAATTAAAATAGATGTAAACCGATTTCAACTCATATAAAATACGAATATATAACTCATCGTCACGGTGAAAATTTATTTTATGAAATTGATCGCGGTTTACAAAATTTCTAGAATATCACCGAGTCTCGAGCATCTTTCTGTGAGCACTTTTCCTAAGGGCCAACTATTTGATAAATAGCTTAAAATCTTTCGATTTAAAAAATTCTCGAAAAATGTGACAAAAACCGTTTTATTACCTAGTAAGAATTGACTACATTTTCTAGCAAGATTATACTTTTTAAGTTTATATTTTTCATACCTATGAAATGACTGTTAAATGGTTTGAACGAATACATAATCTGTTATAGTTTCTATGCTACTTGGATTGGATCGATTATTTGAAAATTTTTATTGTTCTATTTTGTATGGCGTATGTTTTTTTAATAAAAGAGGTCGAAAGAACCCTGGTAGGAATCATCTCCATTTTCTTAGTAGTTACAAGCTTGTTTAAAAAAAAATGGGCTTAAAATGTGAACATTTTTATCCGTGGTATGAAACCCTTTTTAAAACATTATTTTATGATATCAGTCTATTTCTTAGCCAGAAAAATAGATTCCTCGGCATTTTAGTCTGAAATAGATCGCCTAGCTCATTCTAGCCCATGAAAGAGTTTGTAAGATAGATTCGGCTCGATTTTAAGAAAAATTCGTGAATCTCAATACATATTTTGAACGGTGATTCGTAGAAAGTAAAGTAATTGTTAAATCGTATCTGCAACTAGGAAACCGATCGAATTTGACCAATCACTACTTTAAGGCCACCGATAGATTTGCTTAAAATATTTGGAGGTTTTGGATACTCCATTAAATGGACGATAATGTGAAAAAAAGCGTTTCACCTCCTACTAGAAACTAGCCATTCTACATACCGAGTAAATGGATGTACAGCCCATTTTTCTTTAATACAATTCTCACCAGGAGAATTCAGAATTATTGATCGGTATACTGTTACGTACGTAATATCGACGCACGGATCAGCACGTGTGTGAGAACGGTCTAAGATGACCGAAACGCGAAACATCAAGACGAATACAACTACAGCAAGCAATCGCGGACGGTAGCCTAGTAGTTAGGCCTCGAGACTGGTTCGCGGATCCTCGGTTCGAGTCTCAGCGTCCGAAAAATTTTTTATCCGGTCCTCTCCTATCATCTTCTCCATACGCAACATAAATGCAGAACAATTAAAGATACATTTTTAAAGTGTAACAAAATAAAATACGTATGTCATTATTATCTTAATAATAAATTTGAAATAATAAAAATATTGGTATTTTTAATAATTTAAAATAATATTTAATTTATTTTAAATTATTAAAAATTATTATTCAAATTTAAAATGGCTCAGCTAATACAACAAAAGACTTCGGAGTAAGAGATTAGAGCTTTAAATCTCCCAAGGGTAATAAAGGTTAATTAGTTTTTGCAATAAAAATTAACAATCTTTTTTATTATAATTTAAATAATATTTAGAGTAGAACCCTAGTAAAATTGTGGCTTTCAAAGTTTATTAGTATATTGCACGTTAATATTTTCCGATTACTTTTCCATGAAATTTAATCCACGCGAGTACACACCAAATAATCGTTATAAACTAAAAATCTCGCTTGCCCAAATAAACTCTGTCACGATCAGATTATATTGGGTTTCGACACTTTCCGTCTTCGAAATCTTTTCTCTAATGACATTTTCTACTCGACGCAAAAAATATTATTTTC
This sequence comes from Theocolax elegans, assembly GCA_026168455.1. Lineage (NCBI taxonomy): Eukaryota > Metazoa > Arthropoda > Insecta > Hymenoptera > Cerocephalidae > Theocolax > Theocolax elegans. The sequence goes on from CM047426.1 coordinate 30,816,489, forward strand.
AGCCGCCTCCGCGATGTCAAGACATTGCCGCGCACCGAGATCAATAAAGAAAAGACATTCGAACCAGTGCTCGGAAACTGTCAATTTCGGTCTCCTTCACTCCGATCCCCCGCGGCCCAGAAATTCAAATATAGAATTTCACGGCCGAATGACATTTAACAGATTATATCGAGCCGCCTCTCAAGATCGCGACGACAGTATTATATTTTCAGCGCTACAAAAATTCCTTTGCCTCCAGGACAGTTTTTAGACTGGATGGGGAAGAAGAACGAGAAACAGGACGCACAGAATCTCGACAATATCTCCGCTCAGTAATGAGAAGGCAACGGCCCGACAAGCAATAGATAAAACGCTCTTCGCGGTTGTGCTCGATGAGACTTGATTTAATTTACAATTTTCTTCGGGAGCGGAGACGCGCAGGAGGACGCAAAACTTACCGTTATCGACGAAGATAAAGAGTGAAAAAGTCACCGAAGGCTGTTGCATACCGGGTACATATTTTATCTCAGTTAATTAGGAATGCTTACCTGCAACACAAAATTAAAAAAAGTGTTAATGAAACTGTCAAATAGACAAAGGTTCTACAGTAAATGAATCATATTATCGTAAAGTAAGACTCGCGTCATTATATACGTTTTAATATTTGAACATTATTAAATGTTTGAAAATACATAAAATAAACATCATATATTTCATACCAAAAATACACAAAAATTCAAATGCATTGATTTTTAATTTTTCATCTAAAAGAATGGTTATGCATCCTTTGTGTCAATATTTATGCCACAGTTTTCCAAAAACTTATGCAAGGATTATATTGCTAGGGAAATAATAAAATAATAAATATATGTCGCCAAAATATTGATTAATTGTGTTTTATTAAAACACGTATAAGTACATATTATGTAAATAATATATACAGATCAAATGTTTTATCTATGGTACTATCTTGTGTAGTCTCTAATATAATTTTTGGTGTATTTGATACATAAAATTGAAATACATCATGATGAGAGTATTATTTAATAAATAATGAAAGGATTAAGGTAAAAATAATGACTGAAATCAGCGAGATAAAATTATTTGCAGCAATTCTATTCGCAGCCCGTGTAAAACGTAATACGCCAAGACGCACAGAAATTTGCCAAAGTACGCTGTACCTATCAATCCGCTAAACATCGTATGAATTCACATACCGGCCAAAACTGTGATAGATTAAGAGTCTGGCCAGCACACACCAGAGATATATAAGACATCGGCGATGAGAGCAGAGAAATATAATAGTTATTTATTAAAATGGAAAAAAATTCTTGGCCATCTCAACGTACTAAAACCCAAAAATTGGGTATTTTTAAAAGCCATTTTGATAACTAAAATGTAACGTTTTTTCTAACCATTAAAATGGCGAAATGAAGTTAATAAAAGTATGACATTTTTTGACCATAAATTGCCAACCTTTTTAAATGTAATAGCTTTTATAATATTTTTACTACAATATGGCCAATACAAGCAATTCGTTAGGCCATGAGATGGGGATTGAATGGGATAGAAAAAATTCGCGAACATTTCAGCATCTTTCAGCCAAATAATTAGCATTTTAGTACATCAATTTTATTATATACATATTCATATACACACACACTCACACACACACACACACACACTAATATTGGCACTACTAAATACTGAATATATTATACTTTATTTCTGTTGCACTTATAAAAATATAATATTATTGCACTTCTAAAACTTGACTAACTAACAAATATTTTCAATCTTCTGGTGTAGGACACATAATTTCCAATTGAATGAGCAGATTCTCGTAAGGTTGATCAGGTTATCTTCTACCAAATTATTTTACCTTCGAGTTAGCAAACAGCTACGAACCCACAATAACATAACACTTGCGTTAAAGAACACGTCCTTATTTCTCTCGCAACAATGAATTCTACCACGAAAATATGCTTCACATGCACAAGTTAGAAAATATTGGACGCGTGATCAAAACAAAATCTTAGAGATGTATGGATACACCACGTGTTACTTTAAAGTTAAAGTTCCATTCGTTTATATAATGCTAATTTTTTGGGCATTTCAATTACAGAATAGTTGGCATTTATTTGTCAATATATTTGACCATGCAATGCTTTAGATGATGTAGAAATAAGTATCTTTTTTTAATTTAGCATAAAATAACCAATAATTCGGCATTGTTTGTAATCCTAAATATTACCATTAATAATGGCCATAAGTTATTGTCTTCAGCATATTTTATGTTCAATTTTCTACTATTATCTTAATTTTTAACCATTTACACGCATTTTAAATAAAAGCGATCTATTCAATTATTCAGCATTTGTTACCAGATATATATATATATATATATATAAGCTAGATTTTTTGTAAACATTATGTAATTTGTAGAAAAAAAAATTTTGTATATCATAACTTGTCTTTTAGAACACGTCAATGTAGAAAACTGGTTACAAGTTGAAAAAAATGTAATAGTGGTTGTAAATGTAACAAAATTTCAAAACATGGAAATACAATTAAAAAGTACTTTATTAATAATTTAATTAGTAATATTGACCGTAGAAAATAACAAAGTTTCTTAATTAACTAGTTATGATACTAATTAATTTCTAAAGTGTAATGTGTCTGTGTGGAAAAAATGTAAAATTATGAGTAGAATATTTCATCATGGTAATTCTGTTGAATGCGGTCACTATACGAATATATCACGTCAAAATTACTAGTTTAAAATTAATGATTTGATAATACGAAGAAAACAATGGCCAAAACCAGTTAAAAATATGTATGTACTAATTTTAGAAAAAATTCAATCTATTATTAATGCTTTCAGTACTTTTTATTGCAGTAGTTTATTTTAAAATGATTGTTAATAAAATAAGGAAATAATAAATTGATTGTCAGATTTTGGAAAATTTCAAATGTACTAATCAACTGTTTCGTGCATAAAAACTACATAAACTTGTGGCAACTGTATAAAAATACAAAAACATTATGATAATTGGTCATGCATACAATCGTTGAAAACTAACTTTTCAAGGTTACGATCGAATTGTAATTGACATTGGGTTAATGGAATTCACAGTCGTTTACTATAGATTTTTCCGTCAATCGATTGTTTCAAATAAAAAGCTACTTCAATCGTTGCAAGGTAGAATATTATACAGATAGGTGCGACTCATACAATTTACACACATATATAAAATGATGAAGTTAATAAAGTAATCAACGTTTACATTCGATGTATGTTAACCAGTTGATCTTAACAAGTGTAATGTGCAAAATCTACCTTGACTAAGCTATACTAACAATCAATTAGATCACGTACTGGAACCATAATTTTGGAACTAATTATTTATACTAATAGACGAATATTTTTTCATAAATAATGTGTATATAATATTTCACGTAACGTAATTTTACGCTACTACGGCAGTCCTCTATTGGTACATTCATCTTAAATGTAATTATTGAGTATTATAATATTGATACTTCGTATAATATATAGATATAAGTAATAATACTTCATCCATGAAAAATGATTTCGGGACAAAATTTATACTCGCATAACATTTTTTAAAATTACTATTACTTTTATTAATTTGATTATTAATTATTCTTATATTATCTCCCAAATTCCTAGCAGTCAAAAAAATAATTAATTTGGTAAAGTAGTTTTTGTAAGTATTTTATATACTAACTCGTTACGTACTATTGATATCACTTATTTTAGATACAAATTAAAGAAAAGGATAAACTGAAACAAGATTACAAATAAAATTGCAAATACAAATATTCAAATGTACAATTTAGAGAACTATTATTTTAGAAACAGATCAAGTTGTATTCAGCACTTCAGTCTATGTTACGGTCATGGCTGGACATTTCATTAGTACGTACCAACGTATAAATTACAAGCATCCACCTACCAGGAGCGAAAGTGAAAGAGAGAGAAAGAGAGAACGGTGGGGGAGGGGGGGGGGGTAAAGAGAGGGGAAATAGAGCAGGATTGCAGCATCACGTCATTACAAGCCGCAACGGTGCCCCGGCGGACTTCCGATCAAACGATCAATTAATACCGATTTGAGCGAACGTCTTTCCCGTGAGTAACGGTGCCATCGCTAGCGTGACAATCCTTGGCTAAGATAATCCCAGCTGCATTAACTTGATGAGCTCGAAGCTCTCAGGCGCCCCTCTTGTATCCCCTTTTGCTCTCTCATTTCCCTCCACGGTTTCCGACTCCGCAACCTTGGAAGGCAGTTTCTGCATTTCTCCAGGCTTCGACCGTGTAACCCGCTCCCATTGGCCCTGGATACGGCTCCTGAGATCTCCTTGCTCGGCTGTATCGAAGCTCCATCGCTTCCTTACTGGATCACACCCTAATTTAGAGTGATGGTTTTCATTTTATTTTGTTAATTTCATAAACGTAATAGATCCGCAGGAATCTTTCAGTCAAATTGCAGGTAGATAACCGAATTAACTTTTTGTTTAATTTTTATTGTTGCTATTAAGAATATTTTTATCCGTGTGTATATATATCGACAACTTAGGGAAATCAAATTGAAAAAAGATAAGCAACCGAGAAAAAAGGTCAAATATGAAATATATAAATCTGTGAGATTACTAAGATCCTGCATTTCTACAATTGAACACAATAGGAAGATTACTAAAATCCTACATTTCAACAATTGAATACAATAGGAAGGGCGCGTAAATGAAAATTCACGGATAAGTATTGTCCACGCGACTGATTTTTCATATTAATTAAATTGCATCATCGCTGAAGACGAAAACTTAATTGTTAGTTTTGGCAAATTATAAAATTACTAGTCTATTTTTAAAAAAATATACGATATGAAAAAATCCGAGGGTTAAAGTAGCTGTATATAAGGGCTTGCGCGCCTGCATACTTCCTAGTCTATAAGAAATTTTAAAACAAAACGTTAAATAGAATAATTATGATGGCGAGTTAAAATGAAAAAAAGAATCTAAAGGTCACTTTATCGAAATCATTCGAAAACTATAAATATTTCTGAAATAGTTTGTCTTTCACGGAAAAGAAAAAAATTCAATATGATTAATACAAAAAATTAATCCTGTGGACAATACTTTTTCGTGAATTTTTGTTTATGTTTTTACTATTTCTTAATTGTTAAATGATGAAAAATTCTTCGGTTGTGATATACCTTATTTGTAAATTAATATATACACTGAGAAAAAAAGTTAAAGTAAACATTACAATGTTGTCTGGAGACAGTTTGACGCAATCCAAAAATTTACCATAGTGCAGTATAATAAAATTTACTAGAAAGTTATTAATTTTTACTACAATTCTGGTAATATTTACTACAAGTTCAGTAAAATTTATTATACATTTTTCTCAGTGTACCAAGTAACTGGTAGAATAAATTGATTTTTTGAGATGTAGATGAAACGTACTTGTTCTATTTTTTTACATTAAATTATAATCTACTGTATAAACTACAAAAGCAAGGAATTTTTTAGATCACATAATCACAAATATAAATAACAAAATTAATTTTTATAATAATATAATAACAATTATTTCTTTTTTAGTTTCAAGAACCAATTATTAATAAATACATATTATTAAATTAGTAAGAACTTAACACTTTCGAAAAGTGAAACGGAAAGGAAGGATGAGAGATGTAGATTAATTCCATAACTTTGATCATACGGAAATAGTCCTACGTAGGAAGTCATCTTAGTTGCGCTATCTTCTCTCTTAGAAACACGCTAATCCATTTCATGGTCGATTCGTAATAACTATTAGCAAACTAGCATTCATCTCGTTTAACTCGCGTTAGTATTACTGCGTAAATTAGGGCCGGTAATCGCATTAGCGGAAATATGTTATTGCTAGTCTTACGTGTAACTAAATATAATTCCGGCACATTCAAATATTATACTCTAAAGATTACCTTTGATTTAATTTCAATTTTAAATATATTAACTATTTAATTAGGGGGTACCGAAGTCAACTTTAATCCTCCCTACTTTATCAACAAAGCTAAACAAATAATTCAATTATAAATAATATATGTGTGTATATATATATTGACGTGTGCAAAATTAAGGGTTTTTGAGAAATTCCTTACCAAAACGTGGTGTCTCTAATTAAGTGTCTCTAAACTATAAGTGATTCTTAACCTAAGAGTGATTTAGTTTTTACATCAATACAGTGATTTTTTAGGTTTTTCATTTGAACAAAATTAGAAAGTTGAGTATGTTACATCCACTTTATATTTTGAGAGATTTCTCGAAAACCCTACTGAAGTCTTAAACTTTAACTTAAAATTCAACTATACTTAGTCTCAAATTTTGCACATAGGTCATTAGTTTGTAATTGAGTACATGGCTTAGGGCCGATAACTCATTAAGTAAGGGAAACAATTGTTTGTAAATAAAGGCGCGTCTTTTTTATTTTTGATTCTTTACAAGAAAGCATAATGATAGCAAAAAAATATTTTTCTAAATTTATGTTTATTAAATAGGATTATTTAAATTTAAATAGAACTATTGATAGAATTATGTCTATTAGTTAAATGCTGTAATTAATATTAAAAATTACATACGATTATATAATAAAATTGTTATTTCAATTTTAACGTCCGTACATACTTACTTTGTTCAAGCACGAAAATAATCTTCCTTAAACGTATTTCGTGTAAAGAGTAATATAATTTTGAAAAACTGTAACAATAATAAATTGCGCTTTCAAGGACCCTCGCATGGAGGACAAAATTACCCGAAAACAGTTTTTATTAAGGAGATTAAACGTTAACGCAAACTCCACCGCTCGTTAGGTTTTATTTGACATTTTTTGCAACGGGACCCGAATGAAAAAATTCCATTGCCTCAAAGGTTGTCTACACAGTGGCAGGATTACCAGCATACACGTCCTGGGAAAGAATGATATTAATTTAAACCCGCGCAATATGCACCATGGGAGAGGATGCGCAACCCGAGAATATCAAAGGCCGCGCTGTGCGCGTGCTAATACATTGTGCTCGCCATGCGGCCACATTCCATAAGTACCGCAAATACGTACATTGGAGATGTCCTTGCTGTATTACATTATTATCTAACCTAACGAGCGTAAAGCAACCGGCTTCAAAACCGACCGAAAGAGAGGGACGGAGGGGACTAACTTTGAGAATTTTGGTGTTGACGGGTTTGTCTCTCAAATCTCCTGTGCGGCTATGAGATGTCCGCGAAAGCGGCTTGAATCAACGCCATCGTTTGTTTTCCACGTAGCAGCTCTCTGTCTACGTTCACATTCCACGTAAGCATTCGTTTTCGGACTTGAGTGCAATTTAATAAGATTAATTCCGCCCAGGTTGTTAATCTTAGTTTGTCTGTACTGTTCGATTTAACTTGAAAAAGAAGAGTTAACTCGTTTTAATAATCTTTTCAAATATATAAATTTTAATAATACAATTGTGCACGGTACATTATCTGATTTAAGTTATTACGAAAAATATTAATCTAATTATTTTCCTTGTATTACAAAGAAACTTAAAGCAAATATAATTTAAAAAATTATAAAACACATTACTTATTCGATTCCACGATTATGTAACAATCGATTTTAAGACGACAATAATGTAGAACGCGAAATCAACAAAAGACGCACTTTTATGTCAAAACAATGTCATTCTTTATTTTAACATTAATTTTGTTTATTTTCCAAGTATTAATTTTTCAGCAACTTAAGTATTTGCTAAAGTAATAATTTATTAAAAAGCTTTAGTCACCGATTTCATTCCTACACAACCATTCATCATCGCTTTTAAATAACTATAAAATATCGATAAATAAAGCAGTGTCGAATTTACCACGAGAGGTGAGATTTAGATATTTTACTCGTGTTGGCATCCGTGCACAATCGAGGAAAAAAGGGAAATGTCCACTGGCGTGGTTTGGCTCGTTTTACTTTGTGACGCACCGTCTTAGAGAATATGTAAGTACTTAAAATATAATCTTTTAATCGTATATTACAGAAACATTAACAATTTCGTCTTTTCCAACGTTTTGGAAAGTCGTCAACCGAGTATGAATAATCGAAGAAGAATTAACATGTAACGGAATGTTGGACCCAAACTACAGGAATCTTCACATTTCGACCCACAAATTATATCTAAAATATTGAACTAAAAATCTGAAATAATTCATACAGATAGCTTAAAACATAAGGAAGGACTTGACGTTCTGTTTATAAAAAAGAAGTGAAAAATGATCATTTTGTGAGTCCAACATCCCGTTAAGTACGATAAACTTAGCATATAGATGTAGGGAGTAACCAAAATAAATTGATATAAGTGCCAAAGTCATATGAATTATTAAATGCGGACTTTAATTTCCAATCACCAATTATTATTATAATAAATAACAAATGAGTACATGTTCATTTCACCTAAAAAGTGAGCACAACCCAATATACATGAGATGAATGAATTTATCGATTTTCCCGAGTCAAAATGTGGAAAAAAATCATTTTATTTTTCTCGCAAACAAATAGAAAACACATATTGTGTTTCTTTTTTTCCATATCTTGACTCGAGAAGATCGACACATTTATACATCTTACATAAAAAACCACCAGTTGGTAAAATCATGAAATAACATAGTCAATTTAGTGTAGGGTATATACACTAAAAATTAAATTAATTATTTTTGTGCACTATGTAAAAAAGTACCGTAATATTTTAATTATTGTATATAATATTTTTGTAATATAAAAGTATGGGCTTAATTCTTTAGTAATCTCAAGTACTTGCTGTATTAAAAAATGTAAGTTGTTTGCGAAAGTTCGCATTATATTTAACACAATAATTGATTTGCAATAAAAGGACAATATGTTTAATAGTTTTAATGAAATAATAAGGTAATAAAGCGCCAGTTAAACCCGCAATAACAATGCACATATGATATAAAATATAATGTGAACCTTACGTTTCCTCTATTCTATGAATGCATTTGCACAATTCGACATATGCGAGCACATTATATAGTAAGATTCTCGTTTTGCGGCGTTTCTAATTTTGTCCGTGCATATGCGATCTACGCTCACATGTACATTGAAACACACACACACACACTAGTGCCACAAATGTACACCTACACGCAGATACAAACACACGCATACACGCGCGCGTGTGAACACGATCACATACCTGCACACACACACAATTACCAAGTGCGACATTCCTAATCTGTACAGGGCTTTTGTTGCCGCTGTTTCCGCACTACCACCAACCAGCAGCATCAACGTCTTCGGGGAAGGAAACACTCCCGAGTCGACCTCCTTCACCCCTCCGTGTCTCCCCCGTATTCTACAAACCCGTTTCGAGTGAAGCCTCTAGAGGAGAGGAGCAGAGACAAGTAATGCGAAGATTATGTAAACGTCACTCTTCTCGCTCTTCCGTGCCGAGCATCTGCGTCGGCCGCGCTTTCGAATTGTAGGTCTTGCTCGTATACCTAGAGATGGATTTTCAAATTGCTAACGGAACGCTGAACAGACTACTCGTTTTTCTATCTTATGATGTTACGTTAGTGAGAATCGAGGTCAAAAGTCTTAATTGTTCTATTTTTATTCACGTACTAATACAAGCATTGGTTGCATCTTTTGTTAACACTTTTCCATCATCTCATTTTAAAGGCTGAAAGTTCTAATTAGTGAACGAAATTATCTCCTCGTGTGGATAATTATTAGTGTAAAACAAGTGAAAAGTTTATTTACTTATGTACGCGCGTAGCTAGGGTTACATATATATATATAAATATTTATAATTTAAATAATACGTACTGATCTGTTTAAAAAGGCATCAATGAATCTATGCCGTACCACTTTGTCTACCCACTCTCAGAAATTACTCATCAATGCATTTCGATGTCTGGTTCAAATGACAATTAAGTAAATTGCGTTGTTTCTAAACTTGAGTTACATTAACGCTTCGACGGGCGAATAAATAGAAAAATGGCAATTCAAATTTGAGTATGGCAATGTAATTAATTGACATTCGGCGGGTTCCTTGTCTCGTGACACCCAATGGCGTCGACAGCCGGTGGCCCAATTTAATATAACCTATGCATATCCAATAGCCAAGAAGAGTAGAGGATAGCGGACCGAAGAGATCGGGAGAGGGGTTCATCGATACCGCGCAGCTGCCGTAGCAAGGGCACGGGTGGGAAACGCGGAAGGACAAATGTCTGACTGCTTCTCGTAGACGTCGATTTTCTTCCTTCCGACAGCACCGAAAACTTGGAGCGGAAGTTTCTCCCGGCACGGCCAATGTATTACACTGCAATCTGACGTGTATATATATAAATATTTATAATTTAAATATACGTACTGATCTGTTTAAAAAGGCATCAATGAATCTATGCCGAACCACTTTGTCTACCCACTCTCAGAAATTACTCATCAATGCATTTCGATGTCTGGTTCAAATGACAATTAAAATAAATTGCGTTGTTTCTAAACTTGAGTTACATTAACGCTTCGACGGGCGAATAAATAGAAAATGGCAATTCAAATTTGAGTATGGCAATGTAATTAATTGACATTCGGCGGGTTCCTTGTCTCGTGACACCCAATGGCGTCGACAGCCGTGGCCCAATTTAATATACCTATGCATATCCAATAGCCAAAGAAGAGTAGAGGATAGCGGACCGAAGAGATCGGGAGAGGGGTTCATCGATACCGCGCAGCTGCCGTAGCAAGGGCACGGGTGGGAAACGCGGAAGGACAAATGTCTGACTTGCTTCTCGTAGACGTCGATTTTCTTCCTTCCGACAGCACCGAAAACTTGGAGCGGAAGTTTCTCCCGGCACGGCCAATGATTACACTGCAATCTGACGTCGTCAGTTAGCTTCCCAGGGACGAACTTTCGAACGCGAAGAAGTTTATGTATGCGCGCGGACTTAAACTGCGCGGCTCTGTATAGGAAAATCAGCAGTTGATTCGCAACACCGTCGCGAAAAGAGCCACACCGTCTGCTCGTTCTCAGCTTAGGCCCACGTTAAGCTTTCATAATACAAAATGGGACGCTCTACCTTGAAGAAAAGGATCATTCTTCAATCCGACACACTTTTGCGTTTCTTTGAAACTTTTCCTCAGTCATCATTAATGTTGATTGAAGATTCAAGTAGTTTACACTATTATATTTTATAATTGTTTGAAACTTAATTTCGGAAGAATCTTGTACTTTCCATCAAGAAGATTTGGAACTCCATTCAAATTAATGGCTTTTCTGTAATTCTTATTCCATTTAGCAAGCCTTTAATTCGTTAATTACATTGATTGTCCATTTCTCGTCCATCTTTCGGTATGTTTGGATATAACCATATTAAGAGGATGTCGATATACATGTACGGACATTATCGACTTTTCATCTTATGCAGTCAATTTGTGTTTAATCGCAATTTTACGAATGTACCTACAGTAGGTATACGTGATACATAGATTATTAGTACGTTGGCACAATTTAGAAATTTTACGTATTCAACCGATGAAACGAAAAATTTGCAAAATTGTATTGTTGGTAATATGGTATCCCCTTAAACCTGTCTAATTGATAAATATTATAAGACTAATTATCCGTTAAGTTTAAATATAATAATTTGAAAAACGCCACTCATATATAAAGTACAAGCAAAACCTTCTACTTTATGAAAAGTAAAAAAAAAAATGAAAAAAGAAAATTAATGCGAGTATAGCTATACCAGCGGGAGTTTTTAATGTCAAACATAAAACTGGATCGCAAAGTCATTTCAATAATTACAATTTATGGAAGGAAAAAACCGTAGCCGTAGTTCAGCTGTTTCAACTATGCAGGCTCGATATCAACTTTCAGTTTTCGACGAAGTTAAGTTTCAGTTTCCGCACTTCAAGAGAGGAATAATATTTCGCGGAGTAGCACGTCGAGCTCTTTCCTCGGTAACTTTTCCTTTATCCGGTCCGCTTTCTCATCCGACGTCGTCTACCGGCACGCAAGGCGACGGTACTGACAATGAATGGATGTCAAAAACGCAGCAATTAATTCAACCCCGGTTGGAAGGAAACAAAGCCGCGCAAGAATACCAGTGCCCTCCGGCGCTACTCCGGAACTTCTTGTTATCCCCTGGCTCGCAGCGTTGCGAACCGCTCGACTTCTCTCGTAGGAGATGACGACGACCAGGCGAGAGAGTTTTCGCTCAAGACAAACTGAGAACGGGGAGACTGATGCAGTTCAGTCAAGTGGCGCACCGGCGCGAGTGCTCTAGAACAATGTACACGCGGATCATCGACCAATCCTTTTTTTACTTCCAAATTCCCTTAAATTGTAATTTAATTGCACGGTAGATTCATGTATGCGGTTAAATCAAGCTTTTGTGTCGTTTTCTTCAAAAATCAATTAAGTATATTGACTTACTTCACGTCATTGTTCCACATAAAATGAACCATAAAAGTAATACGAAATTATATGTGCTCTAAAGAAAAAAAGAATAAGAGAGGGAGAGAGAGCAGACAGTTTTTGACATGTGTTTAAATCACTGGTTTATAACGCTTGTTGTCAGTGGGCAAAATTGTTTGGATGGTATTTTCCTAGCACAATTCTATGCTTCGTCTCGTATATACAGACAGAGAGGGAGCATAGGCAGAGGGTGCGAGACGGGGTGAGAGTAGAAGGAAGGGAGAAAGCGAGAGATTCGCGTATGAGCGTAGAGCGTAGTACCAGCCGCTTCAAGAAGATGAATTCGTCGCATGAGACGGTGAAACGTATTTTGCAGACGCGCATATACAGACCGGCGCTCAAAGCCTCACGAGTGTGCGAGTAGTTGCCGTTTCACGATTAAAACGGACTTGCCTTTACCTCGGTATCTTCCGATATCACCTAGGCGCATATCAGCGCATCACCAAGGTAAACAAGGCACAAGTAATATCTTGGGCCCGAATTAGCGGCAGGTGGATTGGTCGGGAGAGGCTCTACAGCAAATACGTCAACTGTTTGCACAGTCAGATATCGGCAAGGTTCTAAGATGGGTTCTAGCCTGGCTAAACACGATGATTTCAGATTGCTACAATAACGCGTAAGGCGCGACTATTGTTTGCGATTCTCGTTTTGCAAGCTCATCGTTTTCTTGGAGATTCACATTTACGAAGGAAAATATATTCAGCTGGCTGAGTCTCGACCTCCTGACACTAATTTCTCTTGTTTCTCTGTTGCTCGACGACTATTTAACTTCCGTGATAAATGTTAAAAACGGAGGATGGTTCATGCGGGCATGTATAATCATTAATAATTGTAGCACTGAGACTTGAATTTATTACGGAAAATAAATTAAAATAATTTAAATAACTTTTGCTAATACCGATATACCTATAAATTATCATTATATTTACCTAATTATTTTACCCAATTATATTATTACTATGTACATTTTATTGAATTATTTGTATTAAATCGTATTCTCAATTAAAAGTTAATTTACAAATAAGACTTACACATTCTTTAAATCAAACCTTCCAAAAATTATTTTAAAATAAGTTTAATATTGAAAAAAGTTTTCGTATATGACAGTGTTTACAAGCTCACTAAGATCCTGTTATTTGATTTAATATTGTTCATGGATTCTGATACACCCATCATTCCGATATTTTTACTTGGAATAAACAAAGTTGAATATTAAATAATTAGCTGTTAAATGTTTGTTGTATAGTAGCAGGTAAGTAGTAAACTCATCATATAAGACGCAACGGAGCATAATCCTTTTTGAGGTTACGCAAGTTGATCATGTCTTTTGCTTATCTCTGACAATGCAAGTGCATAGTTCGCTTTAGTGGTCACGGTTTGAGTTATCTGGCGTTACACTTCGATCAACAACGACGCTGATCCCTTCATCCGGACAGAGAGTCAAGATATCTTTGTTCATTGCCCTGAATATTAATACACGCGATTATCACAAGAATATTATGGTAATAATGAATGCTTTGTAGGCAGTTGATTTAGTTATTTACCCTGTTAATCTATATGCATTCAATCACATTAACACTCGTGCAAATGTTTAGTGAAATATGAATTATTGTATTAATTATTATTACAACCAACCCAAAATAGTATTTAGTGCATATAAGTGAAATTTGCAAATTTTAACGAGCATAATTATTAACTACAAGGAAAAAGGTAAAGAGAAAAATGTTCAACTTTTCCAGACTTCGTATTTCTTGATGCTTCCGTTTTTTACCGTGTAAGACTAGTACTTACAGGGCAGTGTAGAAAATATTACGGTATAGTAAAGAATATTGTGTGCTTGGGTGTAACTCTACGAAGACGACAACGACGGAGAAGCGGTCGCGACACGCATTTATGATGGCCGATGGGTGACTGTAAGTGCTATATAAGATGTTGTACCTGGGTCACCCGTAAAACGATCCCAGGATAAGAAAGCGTTCGTTTCTTTATTATCTACTTACTACGAAGAAGATAATACTAAGCTTCGGAATCGCGATTGACTTATCCTGCTTGAAAGTCGAGGGACAGTACCAAGGGTGTGGGGCCTATCCAGTCAAAGTGACTACAATACAATGGCTACACAGTAAAAAATTGATTTTACCGATTGGAGTAAACAAACTTATGTATCAAAGAAAATATATAAATGATGTGGTAATAATTACTTAATTTTTTTGTAATTTTATAAATTGCCATTGGTTCAACTTTCAGTTTTCGACGAAGTTAAGTTTCAGTTTCCGCACTTCAAGAGAGGAATAATATTTCGCGGAGTAGCACGTCGAGCTCTTCCTCGGTAACTTTTCCTTTATTCCGGTCCGCTTTCTCATCGACGTCGTCTACCGGCACGCAAGGCGACGGTACTGACAATGAATGGATGTCAAAAACGCAGCAATTAATTCAACCCCGGTTGGAAGGAAACAAAGCCGCGCAAGAATACCAGTGCCCTCCGGCGCTACTCCGGAACTTCTTGTTATCCCCTGGCTCGCAGCGTTGCGAACCGCTCGACTTCTCTCGTAGGAGATGACGACGACCAGGCGAGAGAGTTTTCGCTCAAGACAAACTGAGAACGGGGAGACTGATGCAGTTCAGTCAAGTGGCGCACCGGCGCGAGTGCTCTAGAACAATGTACACGCGGATCATCGACCAATCCTTTTTTTACTTCCAAATTCCCTTAAATTGTAATTTAATTGCACGGTAGATTCATGTATGCGGTTTAAATCAAGCTTTTGTGTCGTTTTCTTCAAAAATCAATTAAGTATATTGACTTACTTCACGTCATTGTTCCACATAAAATGAACCATAAAAGTAATACGAAATTATATGTGCTCTAAAGAAAAAAAGAATAAGAGAGGGAGAGAGAGCAGACAGTTTTTGACATGTGTTTAAATCACTGGTTTATAACGCTTGTTGTCAGTGGGCAAAATTGTTTGGATGGTATTTTCCTAGCACAATTCTATGCTTTCGTCTCGTATATACAGACAGAGAGGGAGCATAGGCAGAGGGTGCGAGACGGGGTGAGAGTAGAAGGAAGGGAGGAAAGCGAGAGATTCGCGTATGAGCGTAGAGCGTAGTACCAGCCGCTTCAAGAAGATGAATTCGTCGCATGAGACGGTGAAACGTATTTTGCAGACGCGCATATACAGACCGGCGCTCAAAGCCTCACGAGTGTGCGAGTAGTTGCCGTTTCACGATTAAAACGGACTTGCCTTTACCTCGGTATCTTCCGATATCACCTAGGCGCATATCAGCGCATCACCAAGGTAAACAAGGCACAAGTAATATCTTGGGCCCGAATTAGCGGCAGGTGGATTGGTCGGGAGAGGCTCTACAGCAAATACGTCAACTGTTTGCACAGTCAGATATCGGCAAGGTTCTAAGATGGGTTCTAGCCTGGCTAAACACGATGATTTCAGATTGCTACAATAACGCGTAAGGCGCGACTATTGTTTGCGATTCTCGTTTTGCAAGCTCATCGTTTTCTTGGAGATTCACATTTACGAAGGAAAATATATTCAGCTGGCTGAGTCTCGACCTCCTGACACTAATTTCTCTTGTTTCTCTGTTGCTCGACGACTATTTAACTTCCGTGATAAATGTTAAAAACGGAGGATGGTTCATGCGGGCATGTATAATCATTAATAATTGTAGCACTGAGACTTGAATTTATTACGGAAAATAAATTAAAATAATTTTAAATAACTTTTGCTAATACCGATATACCTATAAATTATCATTATATTTACCTAATTATTTTACCCAATTATATTATTACTATGTACATTTTATTGAATTATTTGTATTAAATCGTATTCTCAATTAAAAGTTAATTTACAAATAAGACTTACACATTCTTTAAATCAAACCTTCCAAAAATTATTTTAAAATAAGTTTAATATTGAAAAAAGTTTTCGTATATGACAGTGTTTTACAAGCTCACTAAGATCCTGTTATTTGATTTAATATTGTTCATGGATTCTGATACACCCATCATTCCGATATTTTTACTTGGAATAAACAAAGTTGAATATTAAATAATTAGCTGTTAAATGTTTGTTGTATAGTAGCAGGTAAGTAGTAAACTCATCATATAAGACGCAACGGAGCATAATCCTTTTTGAGGTTACGCAAGTTGATCATGTCTTTTGCTTATCTCTGACAATGCAAGTGCATAGTTCGCTTTAGTGGTCACGGTTTGAGTTATCTGGCGTTACACTTCGATCAACAACGACGCTGATCCCTTCATCCGGACAGAGAGTCAAGATATCTTTGTTCATTGCCCTGAATATTAATACACGCGATTATCACAAGAATATTATGGTAATAATGAATGCTTTGTAGGCAGTTGATTTAGTTATTTACCCTGTTAATCTATATGCATTCAATCACATTAACACTCGTGCAAATGTTTAGTGAAATATGAATTATTGTATTAATTATTATTACAACCAACCCAAAATAGTATTTAGTGCATATAAGTGAAATTTGCAAATTTTAACGAGCATAATTATTAACTACAAGGAAAAAGGTAAAGAGAAAAATGTTCAACTTTTCCAGACTTCGTATTTCTTGATGCTTCCGTTTTTTACCGTGTAAGACTAGTACTTACAGGGCAGTGTAGAAAATATTACGGTATAGTAAAGAATATTGTGTGCTTGGGTGTAACTCTACGAAGACGACAACGACGGAGAAGCGGTCGCGACACGCATTTATGATGGCCGATGGGTGACTGTAAGTGCTATATAAGATGTTGTACCTGGTCACCCGTAAAACGATCCCAGGATAAAGAAAGCGTTCGTTTCTTTATTATCTACTTTACTACTAAGATATACTAAAGCTTCGGAATCGCGATTGACTTATCCTGCTTGAAAGTCGAGGGACATTACCAATGGCTATCCAGTAAAAGTGACTACATACAATGGCTACACAGTAAAAAATTGATTTTACGATTGGATAAACAAACTTATGTAATCAAAGAAAATATATAAATGATGTGGTAATAATTACTTAATTTTTTTAATTTTGATTTATAAATTGCCATTTGTTGCTTATATTGATCAATATTTTACAAATTAAAATATTTTATTTTTTAATTATGATTATAAAAATATCTATTATATTAAATTGATATAAATAATGGGCACAATTTTTGTACGCGACTACTTTTTCGATTTTTTTAAGTTTAGTATGCTTACAGTACATACTATTGATAAACTTTATTAAATTTTACATTATGTTTAGAGTCACCAAATTACGATTCTTTTGAGTTTAAAAATTAAAAGAAAATGTACGAATAAGTGAATTTGGAAGATAAATTCGTATAAAATTGTCGAATATGATTGTTTGTCAAAAATAAACAAACACGTGCCTCGGGATTTTGTTCAATAATTCGTAGGGATAAAAGTGTTCGCCCCTTTCGAACAGATCTAAGGGTAAAAAGGCCTAATAAAAATAGGAATTACTCGAATTTCAAAAAACTTTTAATTTTAAACCAGAATCGAAAAAAAGTAGAATTTCTAATCAAGGAGTTAATAGAAATTTTTATTTGCAAATAGAGATCAATCTGTTAAAAAGTTATGTGTGGTCGAAAAAATGTTAAAAAAAAGGATAACAAATGAATGGAATCATTCAATTAAAAATGAACGTTCACTAGTAATTTATTGTATTAAAAAATTACTTTCAAACCAGAGCAGAAATATCAGCTTTTAATGTCATCTTTTTTTTCGTATTTAGATAATGGTGGTAAATTGAATACAACTCAAGTTATTTTATTGTCGATAAAATCTCTTTTTCTCTACATTTATCCAAAAGATCAAATATCTTTATCCCTAGGAACCATCGGGCAAAACATCGAGCCACGCGTATTTGTTTTATTTGAAGAATCATATTTCACAGTTTCAAAAAAATTCGATTCCTGTAGATCTAGTATTCTTTTTATTAATTGATTCTTAAGTTGTAAAAAAGAAAATATTACAATAGACAAATTATTCCAAAATTATTTTCAGATTTTACTGTTTTGTAATATATAATCTTATTATTTTATATTTACATTTTATATTAATTCAAGTAGTAATGGAGGTATATGATTTAAATAAAATATTTGTGTAAATCACCTGAAAATATTGCTTTTATAACAATTTCAATTTAAAAATTGTATCACTTACATTTTTTTATACGTCAATAAATGCGATTACATTCTCTAAATAAGCAAAATATTACTGATTTGGTAATCACGACTTCAGGCAATATAGATCCTCTTTACTAATTATTAAAGAAATTTGTACAACAATATTACTTAAAGCTGTTAGCAGAGACATCATATTGGATCAGATAAAGTAACCGTAATTTTGACGGTTTGCATTATAAAATATAATTCGTTTAAGTCAAGTATTTGGAAATGTGCCGAATAAAGAAATTAATGCTTTTTATATCTTATATTTCAAATATTGAAAATAACAAAGTCAACTGTCAATCACGTATTCAAAATATTGACATGGAGTGAGAGCTTAAATTTTATGCTTTTGATGAAATTAATGGAAATTTTGGGCTGCCCAGTATTGATTTATTTACTTTTGAAGTAAAAAAGCGCGCCTTTTGCGTACTACAAAAAATCTATATTACACGCACAATGATCAATGAAAAACTACAGAAATACTTGTAATTCTTTTACGAATTACACAATTATGTTATTCTACTTTCTTATAATTATTAATTATAAAATGTGTAATATTTGTTATTAGCCATTAATTTAAACTTATCATTCAAAAGTTGAGGTATTAAAGAAAACTGGATCCTACAAATGACGTCGCTTTTAGTTACTAAGTATAAACAATATAGCTTTTTATTGAAGAGACGAAAATTTGAATTTTATGAAGTAATTCTAAAAACTTCAACCATGGAAATCTTAATTTAACTCACTTCACCTCGAATATTGTTTTATAATTATTTTAGATTGCGGTTACTAGTGGTATCCACTATATGTATTGTCTTTCGAATAATGAAGTTTAAAATGAGTAATATCCATCCTCTATAACGCCTTGTAGAACCCAAACTCTGGTTCCTATACAATGTAATACATAGAAATAAAATACAAATCGTAGACATAGACTGTATTATAACAGAGTCGGATATTACGGACGCAGTGAACCATACTACAAATCTGCTTAAAAAAGAATTAAAATAGGGTGTATAAACTGCCGCGTAAGACTTAGGTTACACGTCCCTATGTGTGATAAGTGCTTTGCATATGGACACTTCATATAAAAGCCTGCAAAAGAACTAAATGATGCACACATTGGTGGTGCTGACATCAGAATACAGTGCTCAAAGGTGCGAAACTGCTTCTGAGTACTGTCTCTGACCGAAAACACTCTCAGTACTGAAGACAAACACGACAAAATAACTCTGACGATCTTCCAGTACTACATTAATTGGAGCGGTGCTGCACCTGCGTTACATCTTCAGATTGCAATGTAGCTGGTCGTTGATGCTCAGACCAAGACTACTACAGGTTATAAAAGATGCTGGAGATTTGTCTGACCGATAGTACAGATTCCGGAGGAATTGATCGACCACCGAAACGATCGTTAAACTTAAAAAAATCTTTGACAAACGTAACGTAAAATGCTGTACAACTAGATCACTGGTTCTGTTTCTACATAGAACTTCAGAAACGCTTTCAACTGGGCGAGGTTGGTAGACATTCTGGATGCACTGGAAACTATCTTTCGGATGCCTACTTATCTTGTCCGAGTCTTGAGGGATTACCTCATGAATCGCAAAATCACTTACAGCACAAAAGATGGACCAAGAGAAAGACGAAAAAGAAGGTCGCGCAGTGGAGTATACTGTATAACAATCTTCTACAACCTGAAATGTCGATGCACACGCCCTTCACTGCCTACGCCGATGATGCAGTAGCTGTAATAATTGCCAAGAATAGTTGCCTGCTTTAGTTAAAACTGAACTAAATAATAAGGTTGGTGAATGGGTAGATGTCTGAGCTCTGGATTACAGCTCATTGTGCAAAAAACGGTACTTGTACTCCTCACGAGACGACAAATAGTCACATTAGTACCGATGACAGATCGTAGAATACAGGTAGAAATCAAGAATAAGTCTAAATATGTGGGAGTGACTCTAGATACAAAGCTGATTTATTGGCGTCACATATATACGGTAACAAACAAAACAGCAGTTAACCAATATGAATGCACTGAGACCAAGCATACGACGGTCTAGGAAGCTATATAATAGTAAAAATTTTCGATTTGTTAAAAACATGTTAGAAAATGTGGGTTGGACAAGTAGTTTCCTTTCATTTTTCCGAATCTGTAAAAAATGATTTTTCGAACTATAGATTTAATTTTGAAGTAATTATCGATTTTAACCATAAAAAGTTTCTGCAATTGAAACTACTGAAATCAAAATAGCAACGGCAAGTATTTTGTAGATGTCAATAGAAAGTTTTTATATATTTATTAGAGTTTCACTTTCAGTAATTTTATTATTCATTATTAAATATTCCACATAGAATTTGTGCCTCTAGACAGTACTTTATATAAAACACCTTCCACGAAGGTGTCAACATTCGCAAGTATGATTTCCAATCACACTTTTAAAAATGTTATCTGATAAAAAAATCTTTAATTCTTACTCCCATCCTATTTCTACTTGTATTTTGCTTAAACTTCATAGAGTTTCTGCAATAGAAAATACTGAAATCAAATCGACATAAGCAACAAGTATCTTCAATTAAATATTTGGGGTATTCCACGTGAAGTGGTCCGATGAAAATTTTAAAATGCACCAAATTTTGGGTACACTTTGCAAATGTTTTTCAGAATACAGAAAAAAATTTTTAGGTACTGGAATCTATTTGCTCAAAAGTTATTCTAACCTCAAAAAGTGAATTTTTCCATATTTTTTTCAACACCAGCTGGGTTTACCGCTATATAACTCAAAATCTATCAACTTTTACTATAGAACATTATATGTAACATTCGTTGCTAATTATATCTAGAATTTATTCTTCTGGGTTAGAATTTCTAATCTCAAGGTCAATGTTACATAAACTACATGTCAATATTCAACTTGAAAAAAGTGCAAGTGCGCCACCTTTGATTTTTTCATCCAAAAGTCTAAAAAAAAGCTTGGAGCAATACCTTTCAAATGGTCTGTAGCATTTTTATGGCCTCCAATTCTGTAAAAAGTTATGACAATTTAAAGAAACACGAAATTTTTTTAAAAATTTAAATGGGAATTACCATGTTAAATTTTGTGAATTTTTTGTCTTTCTTTAAATTGTCATAACTTTTTACAGAATTGGAGGCCATAAAAATGCTACAGACCATTTGAAAGGTATTGCTCCAAGCTTTCCTTTAGACTTTTGGATGAAAAAATCAAAGGTGGCGCACTTGCACTTTTTTCAAGTTGAATATTGACTTGTAGTTTATGTAACATTGACCTTGAGATTAGAAATTCTAACCCAGAAGAATAAATTCTAGATATAATTAGCAACGAATGTTACATATAATGTTCTATAGTAAAAGTTGATAGATTTTGAGTTATATAGCGGTAAACCCAGCTGGTGTTGAAAAAAATATGGAAAAATTCACTTTTTGAGGTTAGAATAACTTTTGAGCATATAGATTCCAGTACCTAAAAATTTTTTTCTGTATTCTGAAAAACATTTGCAAAGTATACACAAAATTTGGTGCATTTTAAAATTTTGATCGGACCACTTCACGTGGAATACCCCATTTATATATTTTTTTGCTTAAACTCCATAAAGTTTCTGCAATAGAAAATACTGCAATAGAAAATCAACCTTCGGTACCAACATTCAAATTCCAAAAGCGAATACCAATATTGGTCCAACGTTGGATACCAAAGTACAAAATCAATAATGGGTACCAATATTGCTCCAACGTTGGATACCAACGTTCCAAACCACAATGACTATCAATATTGTATAAACGTTTGATACCAACGTTGAAAACCAATAATGGGTACCAATATTGGTACAACGTTGGGTGCCAACGTTCAAACCAATAATGAGTATCAATATTGGTCCAACGTTGGGTACTAACATTGGTCCCACGTTGGGTACCAACATTGGTACAACGTTGGGTACCAACATTGGTCCAACGTTGGGTACCAATAGTGGTCCAACGTAGGGTATATATATTAAATATATAAAAAATGGGGCAAATATAAACGCAGTTTTTTAAGATTTACTATGAATTTTTTTCTTTGGTCATCATATAAAGAGCATTGCCACAAGACATGATTGATATTTTCCTCATATTTGCCGCATGGACAAATTGCGGAGTTTAATACATTTATTTTCGCAAGCGATTCCGCTAGCTGATAGTGATGTGATCTAGCTCTGTTTATTATTACCGTAATTTCTCTGATTAGGTTTGTTGTCGCAAACCATGGTTTTATTTTTTCGTTGAAATACAGCTTAAAATACAAAGCTCCTTTCTTTTTTGCTTCTTTTTTGATAGCGTGTTCCCTAGTTAGTACTTTTTCATACTGAGCTATAGATCCAAACGATTGCCCTGGGGCTACTTGACTACTTGCCATTTTTAACGTTAGTAATTATGTACGCGAGTCTTTGTAGTCAGAGACTCAGCGAG
This sequence comes from Theocolax elegans, assembly GCA_026168455.1. NCBI lineage: Eukaryota > Metazoa > Arthropoda > Insecta > Hymenoptera > Cerocephalidae > Theocolax > Theocolax elegans. The sequence goes on from CM047426.1 coordinate 30,839,674, forward strand.
ATCACTTTAATTAGATATAGATTAAATTTTAATGATTTATATTTATGATAATTTAAATTGAAATGTTTATGATAAATTGCCATACTCGGCACTCAGCACTTCTAACTCGTCTTATACAATCACGCGCTTATAATGTTTACGAAGAGTGATTATAAACACGTCTTGCTCGTACGAGTGTTCGAATTCATCTCATATTTTAATTTTTAATGAATCATTATAATTAATATGTGCTCATTTTACACATATAATTTATAATAATTACAAAATTAAATTTACCAATATACATAAAGTAATTTATGAAAATATATAATTTGACAACTTCTTTGTTGTCAAAGCTACGCTCGTACTTCATTTTGATTTAGGAACTCCGAACTGGAAGATCTAAGGTTATTTTTCTAATACATATAATTCACATTATTTTACTTAAATTTAAGATCCGTACAGATAACAATTATTTATACTTACTAAAACAACTTAAAAACAACCTTCATAAGTAAGTCTTTAAAATTACATATTCAGAGATAAAAATTATAAAAAAAATAAAATAGATATAATGTCAATTATTAAAATTAATTGAATGTTGTATGTACGTTTATAACGTAAACAAACGTTTGCCTTTATACAATTTTTGACAGTTCTAAACCGTTCAATGATTTTTAGTTCTAAAGCAAGATTCCTTTATATTCATTGCATATATTTTTATTATTGCTCAGTCATGGTCTTGCGATAATTGCGAGCACCAAAAATATAGAATATGATTTATTATATTATGTTATTTTAAAATTAATATCTCTAGCTATATAAAAGTTAATATCTCTAGCTACATTATTAGCAAACAGGATAGGGCTAAGCCTGATTAGGGAACACATTTGTTTAAATTTATATCATATAAATTCTATAATTTAAAATACTATTTATTACAAAAAATGTTTTGGTTAATTACACAAAAAATGTTTTGGTTAATTACACAAAAAATTTTTAAATTTAATTTATAATTTTTGTTAAAATTTTGTGTTTAATTTAGTAATTTATCTATTCCCTGCTTTGACAATATATTTGATGCATTTCAATTTATTGATAAAATTATGTAAATAAAATGAAATAATAATATAATAAATATAATTAAAATAATGTAATAATATACATTTATTTATTGTATAATTTTTATAACATTATACTTTAAGATTAAAAAAAGTTGTACCAACACTTGCATGAAAATGAAAACATTGTTTTCATGGTTAGAATTTTATCAATGTTTGTCTTTTTCTCTCTCTCTCTCTCTCTCTCTCTCGCTCTCTCTTTCATCGAGAAGTCAAAGGTTGACATGCTGGTATACGGTAAGAGCGACTATGAAGTCCTTATCTTGCAATAGTATCTGCATTGCAGTACAATAAAAAATACCGAAACGGAATAATGTGAGGTATTGGAAATAATTACGTAAATAAATAATTGTGAAATAAACAGCTGTGACGAAAGTGTTCACCTGAAACTAGCTCCCTCTCACGGCCACGTGTCAACTACTTCTACATGTTTTTACTTCTGCACGCGTTCTCTCACGGACTGGAAAGCATTGTATCTCTTTCTATCTTATGGATTTTCCATAGTATTGCTATCTCTTTTTGTTTCGAGTTGACTATATATATATATGAAAACGGAGAAGACAAAACTCGAGTAACGGAAATCGACATCCAATTTCTTTATCGCGACTTTTCTTAATTATTCGTGAATGAATTCGGACAAAATTAGATGTAAACAGAAGATAAATAAATAGGCAAATTAATGTTTCATAGATTTCATGAAAATAAATAGTGTATAATAAACGATTATGAAATGAAAAATATGAGGACTGAGTTAGCTGTATATATGGCTTACGCGCCCATACTTGTGTCGGGCGCTATCGCGTCCTTTGATATACTTAATCACATAAAAAATGATTTTGTATAATTACGATCAAACTTTATTCACAGATTACTTTGCTAGATCGATAATTATAATACTTAATCTAAATATTTTAAATCCATCTACCTACTGAGTTAATTAAATAATGTACAAAAATGATTTATTTTTAATTGCAGCTTTATTTTCACTCTCACTACCTGGAACAAGTAAATACCTACAATCATTTATTTGTAAGTCATAAACACTTAAAAATGAAATGTATAGAATATTATAAATGTGGTTTGAACTCATCCACATTAAGAAAAATTGAAATCAAAATCATGAGGTCGTCGAGATAATTATCTCGAGTGATAATGTGAAGTGTGATGCTAACAAGATTCAAATATACTCGCGCGATTTGGTTACTCCGTACGAAATTCGATTCGGTCCAGCCGTCAACGATCGTGTGTCAGGGATGCAGCGTACGAGACAAGTGTGCATGAAGTAGTATCTGACGTATCTCTCACGGATACCGCGTGTCCTTGCGTAAGCCGCTCCGTCCAGATGGCTAATTGCGGTCTTCCGCAAACAAAATGCTTGTTGCGCTATAACCTACCTCCTGCACCCGACACAACTCGGTACTGCAGCAGCGGAAGAGGAGGAACGCGTCGAGTCATGTTCCAACGTTCTAGAACGATCTCTCTCTCTCGCTCTCATTCTTTCATCGAGAAGTCAAAGGTTGACATGCTGGTATACGGTAAGAGCGACTATGAAGTCCTTATCTTGCAATAGTATCTGCATTGCAGTACAATAAAAATACCGAAACGGAATAATGTGAGGTATTGGAAATAATTACGTAAATAAATAATTGTGAAATAAACAGCTGTGACGAAAGTGTTCACCTGAAACTAGCTCCCTCTCACGGCCACGTGTCAACTACTTCTACATGTTTTTACTTCTGCACGCGTTCTCTCACGGACTGGAAAGCATTGTATCTCTTTCTATCTTATGGATTTTCCATAGTATTGCTATCTCTTTTTGTTTCGAGTTGACTATATATATATATGAAAACGGAGAAGACAAAACTCGAGTAACGGAAATCGACATCCAATTTCTTTATCGCGACTTTTCTTAATTATTCGTGAATGAATTCGGACAAAATTAGATGTAAACAGAAGATAAATAAATAGGCAAATTAATGTTTCATAGATTTCATGAAAATAAATAGTGTATAATAAACGATTATGAAATGAAAAATATGAGGACTGAGTTAGCTGTATATATGGCTTACGCGCCCATACTTGTGTCGGGCGCTATCGCGTCCTTTGATATACTTAATCACATAAAAAATGATTTTGTATAATTACGATCAAACTTTATTCACAGATTACTTTGCTAGATCGATAATTATAATACTTAATCTAAATATTTTAAATCCATCTACCTACTGAGTTAATTAAATAATGTACAAAAATGATTTATTTTTAATTGCAGCTTTATTTTCACTCTCACTACCTGGAACAAGTAAATACCTACAATCATTTATTTGTAAGTCATAAACACTTAAAAATGAAATGTATAGAATATTATAAATGTGGTTTGAACTCATCCACATTAAGAAAAATTGAAATCAAAATCATGAGGTCGTCGAGATAATTATCTCGAGTGATAATGTGAAGTGTGATGCTAACAAGATTCAAATATACTCGCGCGATTTGGTTACTCCGTACGAAATTCGATTCGGTCCAGCCGTCAACGATCGTGTGTCAGGGATGCAGCGTACGAGACAAGTGTGCATGAAGTAGTATCTGACGTATCTCTCACGGATACCGCGTGTCCTTGCGTAAGCCGCTCCGTCCAGATGGCTAATTGCGGTCTTCCGCAAACAAAATGCTTGTTGCGCTATAACCTACCTCCTGCACCCGACACAACTCGGTACTGCAGCAGCGGAAGAGGAGGAACGCGTCGAGTCATGTTCCAACGTTCTAGAACGACTGGACAGTGAGAGATTGCGGTATTTCCGCTTTGACAGTTGAGATGCTCCTGCCTCTCTCTCTCTCTCTCTTTCTACTTCTCTCGCTCTGACTCTCCGTTTCTTTCTCTCCGACTTGTCTTGGATAGCCTTGTTACATTGTCACGAGAATCGACTATAAGTTACCCGTTAGCTAATTTTGATGATTAATGAAAATACGCCTTGCGTACAATCTACACCTATAACCAAGAATTTTAATCGTTGGATAATCGAATTTGTAATCGATCATTTTGTTTATATATTTTTAAGTTAGAAAAATTATAGTAAACCAGTCGTTATACTTTACATGCAGATAAAAATAAGTTTGTATTAATTTAACATTAGAAACATTGAAAAATAAAGCATTTGATAAGGGTATAGTATATATAGATGCATATTTTGCCAACGCGTTTAAAAGTTTTTGGAAGCTTTTGTAAACAAAATATGAAAGTAAAGTTCTATATTTCATGCCCAACATAATCTTTTTGTACAGGCAAGAAAGTGTATTTATCAGCAAGCGAACGCCTGTCATTCGGAAAACTCGATACTTCTTTAGAATGTGAAATCGTTCATCTTACGAGGTGTCGTTGAATCTTCTTACGTGCCTCGCAAGACACTTTCGATCATACTGTAGAAGTGAACTAACCCACTGTTTCAGCATATATATTATGGTGTCATACGTTTATCTACCCTAGCACAATCCAAGAGATGAAGCGAAATCAAAAGAATACACAGTACTTTTCTTCAATACTATCACTTTATACATTGCCTATAAAAATTACATTTATATAAGGATATATTTAAATAAATACCGATGATTATGATATATTTAGTTTAATGTATTATGTAAAAATGTATAAATTAACTGCAATTAAAAAGCACAAGTATACAAATCTTGAAAGTAGAGTATTCTTAAAAGTTTGCTTGATTTCAACCTGAAAACGACTATGATATAAAGAGTAGTTATGGTATATGTATTATAATAGTCGAAATTGGGTATTTTATGGGTAACTATATAGATAGTTTCAGATTTTGAAAAACAGGAAATAGTATTTGAAATATTTAAAAGGAAAAGAGGTTATAACCAAATTTTGGTTAAATTTGGTTAAAATCGAGCTTCAAATTCAAGACATCTCTCTTGTTCTGAAGTGAATTTCGCGAAAAATGAAAACCTGAGCAAGCGAGAACATTCATACGCAGCCACTGAGGAAGGAGTATCAGAGGATCCTTCAAGGACCTTTACTCTCGATCCGTCTTACCTCGCGCGCCCAGCTCCCTGGCACCCCATCGCTGGCGAAAGTGGCACGGTAGCTTGCAAAGGCATTTCGTATGCGAACTCGAGCGCGCGAGAGAAAGAGTTTGCTTCTCCAGGGGTGGGTGAAGGCTGCGGGAGGGAGAAGGGAGGGAGGAGGGAGAAGGGAGCTATTCAACGCGCGCCCTCCATCTTTATTCCTCACTTTCTTCCTACCTTTCCTTCCACGTATATGAAAAAAAGGCGGCTCGAAAAGTCTGCACCTTGCGCTATTTCGATTACATTCTATTATTCCGCTTCGCTCCCTCGCTCGCTTGAATTTTCCGAGTATATCTTATTATTCTCGAAATGAAACTAATCTTCCACTTTCTTATATATTCTATTTTCATGTTGTACATGTGAAAATTTAATTTACTTTGATAATAAGCTATTTTAGAAAGTTGTATTACTTCAAATATTATCCTTGTACCATATTCTCTGACGCTTCTTCTTCTCCCTAAGATAAGTGTACTTGCACGAGTGAATCTAAATATACATATATTATATCTGTTTTTCGTTTTCTCTTCATTAATGTATACAAGATCTGACAAATAAATCAGTATCCTTGAAACTAATCCTTCAAAATCTATGCATATATCAATTTATATAGCAAGCTTTTTTTTATTTCGAGTACAAAGTGTAATTTAAATCCAGGGATACCAATTATAAACTGTGTTACAATTTGACTGATACAGTTTTAAATATTACGTATAAATTTAGAATTTTAAGGATTATAAAATAAATGTTAAAATTAGTTGTGATAATTATATTTCAGGACACTTATGTCCATAAAATAACAATTTGTGCATAAAATAGATGCAGTTATAAGGTAGGATCCTGTGGATCGCAAGTAGATTAGTTATTCGTAAACCTCGTGGGAAATTTCAGCAAGCATCCCAATTAATATCTCGAATCGAAATCTTATTTCGCGCATACTTGCGTATTGCGGTGCTGTCGAGTTTCTCAAAGTCTGCGGAACTGGCTTAGCCCAAGGAAATCACAAATGAATACGTAATGCACCCGGGCAGATAGCCTAGACCAATCGCGGCCGCGTTTTCTGCCGAGCGAACTTATTATACCTCGGCGAGTGGTTTTTACGTCTGGAGCGGGTGTGCGGAACTTCTCCCCTGGGAAGCGCTTTACTCCTAGCTTTTGGCTTCTTCAAAGTGAAACGAGATGCAGTGCGTTGGGAGTACCTTTGCCGTCGTTGCCACCACTGTCTGAGAAATGAATGTAATTTTATAACCGACTCGACGATTGGTCTACCATTGATAACATTGATATATTAATAAGCAATTAGCTGCAATTGCATTTTTAATTTAATAAAATTTAATTTCAGGCGTTTCTCTTCTATTATTATCATAAGTAATCAGTGTATTATATATTTAGTCACATCCCTCCTTCGATCGTTCACTACCCCGCTGTTTTTAATATTATATTTTTTGCATTTTATAGTTTTTCTTGAAATCTCTCCTCGTTTTTCCTCTTGTCCTCCTCAGCCCTCTCCTCTGTCCCTTCACAGATTTTAGCAAATTTTAGTTTTATTTATACGTTCTTCTTTCTCTCCTCCGTCTCTCCTTCGTCCCTTCTTAATCCTTCCTGAAAACCACATTTTGAGGAGGGTCGGAAGAGGGATGGAAGAAAGATTGTAAGTTTAACAATTTTCAAAATTATTTAAAACAAGCATGAAGCTGTTGATATATTTAAGTTACAAATTTATTGTGTTATACATTTCCAAAATTTAAAAAAAAAATACGATTAATGAAAGTCTACTGGAAAATATAATTAATACATTTTTAATTTAATTCTTAAAAAATAATTTCTTACAATTTATTATTCTGCCGGACACTGTCAAGCCATTGACAAGATTATGCAGAATTAAGAAATGTTGCACGAATGTGAGTATACAAAATGCAGTATTATTTAAACTTTAAAAGACAGGAAATCTACTATAATGGTTCAAAAAATAATATCAACTTAGAATTGTTTAAAAAACACCTAAATATTGTTATCTATGTTTCTAAGTTCTTCTAAGTTGTAATTTACTTATATTTTTGAGCCATATATATACATATATAGTAAATTTTTTGTCCTCCAAAAGTTAGTAAATTAAAAATTTTTTTTTTAAATATTCATTTAATGGTAATTGAAATTTTTTTGCTTAATTAATAAATATACAAATGGGGAGTTTTCAAGTGAAGCGCGCTAGGGGGAAAATTTCTCTAACGTCCTTCATCTTGATGAAATGAGTTATGTTATTACAGTCACTCACATACAATTTTTTTATTTAAAAATTAGCAAAACAAGGTTACTTTTTGAGAATCTTACGGGAGGTTCCTATGATAGGTAATCAATTGTCATAGCTTGCATTTTCTGCATCTGTCCGTCAATTGTAACATTATATTTTCTATATTTCAATAATTTATATTGTCCATTTTGTAGAGCTAGGAACGCGAATACTTAAATTTTGCATATTTTAGTCTACTTTCAACGATCATAAGTTTGTTGTTTTTCAAATTAAATCTTTTAATCACTTTCTTCTTACTTTATTCCTCTTGGTTCTTGCTTTCTGTTCGACTTGGGTTTATTTGCATTTTTATTAAAGTGTACTTACTATAAACTTTAAAATTATTCAATTAGATTAATCATTCGGTTATATTTTGTGCGGATGAGTGAATTTTAATTTTATGTCTAGCAATTTTTACCATGAAATTCATGGTAAAAATTACTGTCAATTTATTCGCAATTTTTTTTAATATATTTCTCTCTGTGCAGTTACTGTCTTTGAAATAACTACTTAATAAAACTTAATGAGATACAATTTCCAAACAAATTAATATTTTAGCGATTGCACACTCAAAGATAAAATTGTCATCATCCGCGGAAAAAATGTGATTCCTGTTCTCATTTCGCTTTCAATTTAACCGAAGTGAGAATGATGGGGTGAGTTGAAATCTGTCATTCTTGGCAAACGCGTTTCTGATTTTTCAGAGTTTCTTCTTGATGCACATGCTAGAAGACGTAGAGATGAGAAGAGAGCGCCAGCGTACAATCGAAAACGTCAAGACGAAAAGTACTTGTCTCCCCTTCGAGTGCTTGTTGAAGACTTCGTATCTGCTTGTGCATAAATAAAGACACGTGCATCACCTTAACCTCCTTCCCTTTTCTATACTTATCGTTCAGCTATTCTTGGCATTTCTCTACGTAGTTACCGTTCTTCTATTTACAAAGCATCCAAAGCATAATGAAGCTTTCTGGAAATGCGTAATTTAATGGGATCGCACGCTTACTGTTAATCACTACATTTTTAAGAAGTAGTTTATTTCACTAGTCTCATTTGAGAGAAAGCGGCACTGAACAGAGCAAAATGGAACGATCTGGTGAATCCCTATTGCACATCAGAGTTATCTGGCAGTGAAAAAACATTTGGGAGTCGCCTTGTCGTACGTGGGGAAGTTCCCCCTATATTGGCCTATTTTTTTTAGAGGAGGAAATAGTAAGAAACACGAAATTACGAAAGTGGCTAAGAAGAATAGGATAAAGTGGGGATGAATAATTAGATAATTTATTTAAGAGATTACTTTTAACTTTAGACAGGATGCTAATACATATACAAGGCATATCTACTCCATATAAATATTACTGATTTATTTAATATAATCTTTTAATTATGGACACTCCATAGTATATCTCTTTATTTTAGAATTACTAAGTTGTACTTTGTTAATTAATACGTTATGCGTATTTTTATTGTAATAACATTAATTAACAAAATAAAAATTGCAATCTCTAATTATAATTTTTGAATATTTACTAGTAAAATAGTAGAACGTTGTAAAAAGATTAAGTATTATAGATTTAATATAAATTTAAGTTATGAAACCTCTAACGCTCGAGATATATAAAGGGAAAACGAAATAAAGAAAAGAAAACGATTGTAATGGAGAGCGAAAAGAAGGGCGAGAAAACTAGAAATGTAACAAAGAGGGAAATCGAGGGGAGAAACGAAAAAATGCAAAGGAAAGAGAAAGAATGAAAGTTGTGAATGTGCATGATAAATCGTAGCCAGTTAGGTAAGTACGTTAGCTACATACGACGGCGAAACGAGTGTATGTAAAAGTGTACAACGAAAAGAGCGAGAAGACAGAGGAGGGTGGTGGAGGTGAGGTAGGGATGGTGGGTGGGTGTGGGTGTGGGTGTGGGTGGGGGGGGAGGAATAGAAACGAGAAAAGAGCATCAGGGGTCGAGTGGAAAAGGGAGAGAGGGCGGAAAATAAAGTAGCGGGGACATAAAGGACGAGGACAAGGGGTCAAGGGAGTAAGAGAGAAAATTATTATTGGAGAAATTATTTTAGTCGACAGGAATTATTGCTGCCATTATGCCGACGAGCGAACACGTGTTTTATATGCGCACTGCTGGCTTGGGGCACTCAGTCGTCGCCGTCATAATGGCTACCGAAATTCTTTCCTCGGACCGCCGGCGCGTTCGCATACGCGCACGCCTCTCTGCATTCCAGTGCAAGGACGAGACGTTTCCTCCATGACTCGAAAACTAATTAGTCGACTAAGAGTAAAAGGTACGATGAATGGAAATGAGAGACCGTCTGATATATTTTACACAATTATGCTCCGTACGATACTGGTTACTTTGCCAACGGAATCATTTACTTTGAAGTATACAATTCCATTATATACGAAGAATAATACAAACAAAAACACTTCGAAAAAATCTGAAATTAGCATATACGAGTACGATTTCATGACAATTTTAAGACTTTCGCAATAAAATATACCTATATACCTCTATTTACACTCTTGAATGTATTGAATAATCGTTTTCATTTATAAATAGGCAAGTAACTTATTTTTACCACTTATTATGTCTCCTAATAAGCATTTTTCAAATAAAAAATTTATTTCAATTCTTAGCTGACTCATACTTACACAAAAATTTTCATCTATTGCTAAAATTGTGTTTCTGATAGAAATGAAGAACAGTAATTTTCTCGATATGAAAAATTGGTAAAACAATAGAAACTATATCTTGTACAACTATTCTTACTGGGTGATAAAATAGTTTTTCCAGCATTTTCCAAATGTTTCTTCGATTTAAAGATTTTAATATATTGTCACAAAATTAACGCACAGAAAAAATAACTGCAGTTTTTACAAATTATACGAATTGCTTTATATGTATTATAAGTGCTCTCCTTTCGCTTATTAAATGACTTCTTGGATTTATTAATCGATCCGAGAGAGAAAACCCATTTTCTTGCACAAAATTAAGTTTCCCCTATCATTGCATTATTTATATTTGCTTTTTTGCTAATTTTTACACAGCAACTCGAAAATAGGATTTTCTAGCCGCTACTCGGTCGGTAGATTCTTAATTTCTTCCTTGCTGGGCAGAAAATAGTATATGCGCCAAGTTCGATCAGGTATTGGTAAGTTTCGCCTCGGATGTCTACATACATATTGTACTGTGGGCTTGCCAATATACTTTCTCGGCCTTTGAAAGTGTGGTTATTTGGGTATTCGAATCACTCTACATTCATATTACTTTCATGTAGCACGTGCATTTGTATTGTTTATTTGTACATGTGTATGTATATATTTATATATATATTGAAAAGGGAAAAGACATATTTTATGGAAGGAGATATGAAATCTTCACACGTCTTTATCTTGTAAACGCGTAAATTAATTAAAATAGGGCTTATTGCAAAATAAAGATATATCGATATTGAATAATAGGAGGTTAAGTATAATACATAAATAATCTATTTTAATTCATCATTTTTCAAAACAAAAATCGGATGAGTGAGTTCAAGGAAAGCCAGATACTCCCATGCTTGCGACCACAGCGTTGGCAATGGTCCTTGATACTCGATTTAAATAGCTATCGCGATATCGAATGAAAATATACATACATTCACGCATATTAAACGTAATGTTTCGAACGAAACATTGAAAAGTTTCAGGGTTGGTCCAATAATTACTAAGAGATTTTACAAAAAAGTATGATGCATTTAAATATAACAATATTATTGAATATCCAGTAAGAAAAGAGATGAATCAGGAAAAAAAGTATCAACTTATTGCAAAAAGTCAAGCGCATTGTACATTGAATACAGCGCACACGATCAGTCGACTCTGATTTCGATCAGAAAACAATCATGAAGGAGTCAATAACCGAAAGCAAATCATAGATAATTGAATGATATCACAATATAACAGTTACTAACGAAAAACACAGCCTTCATCAAATCAAATAGAAAACTCATCAAGTAGGAATCGCTTTCGCTCCAGCTTGAGGTTAAAACAGTTCTAGTCATATAACCGACATCATTCTATCGATATCGTAGTTCACAAGCATGTCGTACCAATTGTAAATGAAGGATTGTAAGATGGTGTACACGCATAATCTATTTGTAGATCAAGCTCGGAATATCTCTTGGAGCTGGGCGTATCAGTAGGGCGAAAGCTTACTTTATCAGCGATAAACCTAAGTGCATCGTGTACTTGAATAAAATTTCCTAGAAGATACAAACATAAATAGTCACGTCGTAAGTTAAATGGTAATATACGGTGAGAGATGTAATTAGGTGTTATATGCTCATAGATCTTAACCCCGGAGACGAAGCGGAGCTTTACGTTCTTACACTACTGAAGCGTTATAGCAAGTTCAACCTATAAATCTAACATTAAGCCCTCACAATAGTCCGAATAGACATAATCAGTTAGCGAGGACTATCTCCCAGCATGATGCGTTTAAATGGAATTGGTTTCAGACCACATACCACAAAAAAGACCGAAATAATTCTTCTTCTAGGAGTCGACGTAATTAACCAATTGACATTAAAATCACCTAGCAAAACAGTATAATCGTAATGAATGTTACAGTTTCATAGAGTATCCTTTTCATTGCCTTAGTGACCATATTTAGGTGGGTTGTACATTACGACCATTAGAACCTTAAAATCGTTAATTATTAGTATAACAGAAAGAAACTCTGAACGCTTAGTGTACATATCAGAGTGAAATGATTGAGTAACTACTCAATGAAATAGTGAATGTAAAATACAAAACCTCCCTATTTAGCCGAGACTCTATCATGACCAACAAGCTCATAATCTCAAATAGGAAAGAGCAAAGACGATTGACTAGGTTTAAGCCGTGTTCCACTCATAGCGAAAACAAGATGGTATTTGTAAGCATTAAGGTTGTAACAAGTAAATATTGTTAATTTACTGACATCCATAAGTAATAATAGCTATTTTGCGATGTATATGTTTGCGAAAAAAAAAGCTTCGCAATTTCCATATTAGGGCAAGATTTATTATTACATGTGTAAGCATCTTGATATCCTGCACAGTAACAAGACAAGATATTTTTATAAGAGACTGTTGTATATGAAGTAACGCTTGCCATTTAAAACATTACACAATCAAAATATAATCCGCCACATGACAAACTACCCAACCAATATTATTTTTTGACGTTCAAGTAAAGTAATCTGTTCACTCAAGAGTTTTGCCTCAAGAACGCACGATCTTAACTTGAAGTCCTCAAAATTTGCTAAGGATACATTTTCTTCAACAAGGCACTTTAAAATATCATCACAGATGAGATCAACAGAAAGATTATAAATAACGAGGTACGGATTTTAAGACATAGCGAACTTAATCTCGAGAACGACGATAGAAAACGATTCGTTATTAAAAGCTTCAGCATTAAAAGAATTGATGTCCATAATAATATTTCGAGATCTGTAATAAACAATCCGTTATATTTGTATTTTAAAGTGGCTAACCATCACAAGAGCAACTTCGGCTAAACTCAGCTAAGAGACGGAATGACGCTAGCTAAAATGGTTAACCGCATGCTGACACATTCTAACAACATGACATTTTTTTAAAAAAGAATCTATTTTGCCTGAATTAATAAGTAAGCCGAAGGTACTGAGATAAAAGACTTATACAATTAGACAATATACTAGTCATTATTTCATTATTCTCATCGCACGAAAGCCTAGCCAAAAATGTATCGGCATATTTTGCTATACTTCAAAATGTAGTATATTATTATCGGCCACTGTTATTGCATCAACACTATCACTCTCCCCACCACTTGAAATTCCGTCAGCAGTACGCGGCCGCGCATTTCGTACTGCCCATGTTTCCTAGTCACCGTATTTGAGCAGGGCTTTGGTAGATGGTATCTAAAATAATCGAAAAAAATAATGAGCCAACAGGCGGCTCGGATTGATTGCGACAAAGACTTGGATGATCCCGATCTAAACAGCTTAAACTCCAAAAAATGGGTAGCAGCAACAACCTCGAAATTGACAGGAAAATTGTAATTTACACTGGCTTAAGAGACTAAGTTGAAAGAGAGAGAGAGAGAGAGAGAGAGAGAGAGAGAATGAGACAAAGAGAGGAGAGGGTGCGCGTGGTAGTTAGAGGAAGGAGGGGGGGAGGGGTTAAATAGAATCAGGCAGATTCTTTATTAAAACTTTCAAAAATGTTTAATTATTCGAAATATAGATAATAGGATATAAAAAAAAATATTATAATATATATGTTATGGTTTACCACATTTAATGGGATATTGGACCCAAATTCCGTAGAACTCTACACTTTTCAACCCAAAAATTATACTTCTAGAATATTAAATAAAACTTAAAAAAATTCATACCGATAGTTTATAATATACAAAAGGGCATGGCGGTTTACTTTTTTCATAAATAAAATCTTTTGTAATAATAATTGAATAAAAAAATTTTTATAGTCAGAAATTTTGAGTAAAAAAATATTATATGATAATTAGCGAATTAAATATCTGAAAATATTTGTGTAAGGAATGCCTATATCTGAGATTGATATCCTTTTAAACCTGACAACTTAATATAAATGACATTATTTTCATGTTTTATGCTCATAAAATTGATATTATATACTTAAAAAGATTGTCACGAATATATTCAAAATTCCTGTAAAGCAAAAACGAGCAGGTGTTTAAAGAATATAAGGTTAGCGAACAATAGGGAGGGACGCTTCATCTCTTACGTCTGTAAAGAAGAAGAACGAAAGAAGAAAAGTGGTCGCGTACAGACTTAGAGTTATAGGGGGCTGAGTACCAAACCGAGAGTAAGGAAGACGGTAAGAGTGACTAAAGTTACCAGGCGAGGAACGCAATCGAGTGGGATTAAACCTTCTCAATTGCTTCCAACTTCACGCGGGTTCTTCTGAGGGATGGCACTGATAGGACGCGTCAGACGCGACTCTCCATTTGATTCTACCGGATTCCCGATTCGAGATTCTGTACTTGCTCTCTATCTCCCTCTCTCTATTCCTCGATCTTCCTCTCTTCAGGGTTAATTGGACATTTTTTTATTGTCAATTTGTAATTGAGATTGCGCGAAACCTTTTGTCGTTTCTCTCGTTAGGATACCGATGACCTTTTAGAAGAGGAGATTAGTTCGATTGAGTTGCTTTGTTGGAAAAGGAACAGTGACCGCGTTAGTATTTATTATTATTAATGTGATATTATTCATTTTTTATTTGGCTTAAGACTGTATAAGAATATTAAATAATAAATTTTCAGTAGTCGTATTCTCGATCAACAGTTTACCAATTTGTACAAAAAGTTAACAAATTTTCATAAATAATTAATTTCAAAAATTAACAGTGGCCTTCGCAACATACTAAAAGACTATAAAGTTAGAGAAACCCGACTAATATATTTTTAAATGAATAAATTATTTGATAATTTCAGACCAATAATTTTTGTAAACACAATAAAAATAAATTTTTCTCTACGTGAAAGAAACTTTATTAGCATCAATTTTTAGAGCAGCATTCGAGAAACATAAGTTAAAAAGTTAAATATACAATATACATATTTCAACATCATCTAATATAATTTCGTTTAAGGATTAACCGATTAAAGCGTGCGTTATCTAAAACAATATTATTTAATTAAAAAAGCGGTGAAAATAACTTTTATTTAAAACTTAAAAATGTTTATTTTATACAATAGATGAAACAAAGATTATAAAAAGAAGAAGTTAAATATTTAATTTAGCGTAACAGAAAACACCGTTGTGCTCTCAAAAGTAGGTCTTAAAATATTTTTGAAGACAGCAATTTTCGTGTAGAATATTCGATGTGCTCAAGCACAGGATGACGGAGAACAGTAGACAAAAAGATGGCGGCGCTTATAAAGACTGGCCTGACGCGAAAAGGAAGAAAAGGAAAAAAGTACGGAGTCGAAAGAAAATGGTCTGCAGCCGAGATAGAAAAGAGGAAAGTTTCGCTTTGCTAGTTAAGCGGTGGACTGTTGTGAGCTAGCTGAAACTCACACTACTACACGAGGAGGCAGACAGAGGGAAAGAGCGTAAAAAAGGGAAGAGCGAGAGTGCCGACGAAAAGAGATATATGAATAGAGAAGGAAGATGCGTCACGGAAGGAAGGGATACGGGAGCACAAAAACATAGCCTGATGTGCTCGCATACGCAGGGATAAATCGCGAACATTTTTATACGCTTGCACAGCAAAAGCTCTGAAATATTAAACGCGCAATTACCAAGCCTATTCACCGAGATGCACCACTGAGACGTGTACGCGTGTCGCGCAGATAGAAGTTAAGAGAACCCAAAGAAGGACAGGCCGGGGAAAGGGGCAGGTGTTCGCACAGAAACTTAGAGGGACGGAAAAGCACGTGACACGCGACACCCCCCTCCTATTGCCGTGTCGCCGACCGCCAAGCTTGCGAGTTGTCAGTGAGCGCGATGATAAAAAGCTCATATGCAAAAAATGAAAAGCTTTTAAGGCATGGTCGAGCGGGTGGATGGATGTTCATTCAAAAGAGGAAGAAGAAAACGTAGAGAAAGGAGACTTCCCTCATTGTTTTAGTCTCGTGCAAGCACGACTTTGTCGCACGCGGGTGACGCTGCTACTGCATGTTGCGTGGACTATTGCTCGACTATCCCTCTCCTTCTCACGGTATACCTCTCCCCTTCTTCCACTCCCCAACCCCTCTCTCCCTCTCTCTCTCTCTCTCCCTCTGCGTGTTTCTCTCTTCGACTTATTCTTTGAACAACAAGTACACGAGTTGCTAAATATATAGATGGAAAAAACGGGTACCCGAGTC
Organism: Theocolax elegans; assembly: GCA_026168455.1. Lineage (NCBI taxonomy): Eukaryota > Metazoa > Arthropoda > Insecta > Hymenoptera > Cerocephalidae > Theocolax > Theocolax elegans. The sequence goes on from CM047426.1 coordinate 30,856,007, forward strand.
TGCACACATCTATGATATGAAGCGCGAAAGCATGAGAAACGTTACAGCGTATAAGCTTTTTGAAAGCTCTCGGCTCGTCTAGAAAGAGGAGAATATTACTAAAAAATGCGAGTGCAATACAAAAGGCGAACGAGACATAAGTTGCAGGAGATTTTGTCGGACAACTTTGAAGAAATAGAACATAACAGTAAAATCTAATGCACGAAATAGAATACTTGAGTTTTGCATTTTAATAATTTGAATGTGATAGTTTAGTTCCGATTTCAAATGTAAGTCTGAATTAATAGATATTACTCAATATTAATTTACAATATCCTATTATAACTAAAATTACACATTATTTGTATTCTAATTGGTAAGAAATAATCCAAATCTAAAGCAAATTATAAACCTTGCTATAGGGTGAAGATAAAAAATGATTTCAGAAAAAAAACTTAACTTTGGGTACTTATAATTGAAAACTAATTTGGTTGACATGAGGAATTTGATAGAATACTTTTGCAAGCAGTACATATAAAAAATCAGCGAGTAATAGATGAATAGTTAGATATATGGATAGTGAGACGGTGGGGAAGGAGGAGGGGGGAAGCAAAGAATTGTAGCATACGCACACATGAATAGATATAATGGAGGGTGTCGCGCATTATGTAGACCTATACATTATCTAGAAGCTACTTCGACGATAGTATAGCGAGGTGCACCTATAGTTTATGGGTCCGTCCATCACAAGCGGAGAGAGAGAGAGACGGAAAGAGGTGAGGTTAAGCTTAGCTTATCCGAATGCAGGAACGGTATCTGAGGCTTCCGTCTCCGCTGCGCCTGACGACGAGGAACTACCGACTCTCCATACTACCGAGAGAGACCCCAGACTAATTCACCGGTCAGAGGATGCGCGTCGTGTATTGGGCCTCGTTACCCGATTCCGGAAGTTCGGCCTAAGATTAAGGCGCGATTTATAGGGCACTCGCGGGACAATAAATTGACCGCGATACCACGGTGCAGTGCCTTTCTTAACCTCTTGCTCTTCTCTCCTCTCCCCTTCCGAGGGTTCGCGTTTATGTAGAACCAACCTCTCCGGTATTCACCAGGTTATTGTGGTCGGCAGCTGAGTCCCCATCGATTTATGGTGGATTTTGTGTTAGCCTTTAATCCAGCACCGGCTCGGTGATAACGCGCGTAACGGTGCATTTCGGTGCGTAACGCGCTATCGGATGAGCTCCCTTTGAACGTCCTGATCAATATCCTACCAAGAATTTTAGTATACCATTCAATACTTATGTTCATACTTCTATTTTATTATTAGAAATACGTGCTATTTTACAATGATTGCCATGTTGCACTTTTACGAAACCGTGTATCTATGTATACGTCATTTTTAAATACATTGATATTACCCATATTTAGTGAATTTAAATAATATATCGAAATTTCGTGCGTATCACATTTAAATTCTATAATATTTCATTTAATGGAATATAATTTTGCATAGTCAGTTGTAATATATACCAATGTAATATACCGGAAAGTTTTGTTTCCTTCCTTGACAAACAATAGACAGGAAAATAAAACATCAAAGCGTGGTTATGCAGCGTTGGAAATTGGATAACGGTCATCTCTGCGAAAAATAAATAAAGTGTCGCAAACTTTTTTCCCAAGGAGGAATGCCGCATGATCTTGAAACTCCCCAAGGAAAGAGTACTGATCCATGGTCTGAGAGTTCGCTTGACTTTCGTCCGAGGACCAGTCCCTCGGGACGTCCACTTTTGCCGCGAGCAACCTACTGCGCCCTGCGGAAACAAAACTCCACCGTGAGTACGCACAACTCGAGAAAAAACATATGCGCCAATTAGTTTCTATATACTTTACACGACTTGCACGATTATTTTATCGTTTAAGGTTGTAAAGGTGTCGTGGCTCAACGAAATTACAAAATTAATTATTCATAAAGATAAATATACATATTATATATGTAAGAGGTAGTTATATTTTTACACATCCAAACACATAGTCGTCGCTAGTCAATTTGATATATTAAAAATTAATTGACTATATATTTTTTAATGAATATGTAGAGAAACTTAAAAAAATTAAATGAATCTACACGGAGAGAAATAATTAGTAAATATTACAAAGCAGTTTGGTAAAAATTCCTAAACTCTCAAGTAATGTGGTAACAAACTGCAAATCTCGTAATTTTTACTAGACTAAATTGTAATTTTAATTTTTTTTTTAACATCAGAAAAAAAATTTTATTTCTCCCATATTATTTATTTTTGAGTTTATGTACATTATTCGAGTGTTATGGACATTTTAAATATTCAAATGAAATTTAATTAGTGAAAAAAATTCTGGACGTCATCGGGATCGAACCTGCGAAGTAGTCCTTACCATTGCGCCACCGCGTCACTTGCATGTGTTTCATCGAATCGTCCTTTTAAAGTAAACAAACGAACGACGCGATTCCAATAAAAATTTTAACCTAATCGCAACTTTATCGCTTCTTTTCGGTATCTCGTGCTGTACTGTTGTTTATAGAATTTCGTAAACAGTATAGGAAAATATCAGAGTTAATAAAATTTACATGCTTAATTGTAAAATTTAGTACGTTAACTCCACAAATTTTACTACATTTAGAGTAAATTTTACTACATTTACTGTAAATTTTACTTAGCAGTTTGGTAATTTTTTCGGTTTTTTCGGTCTGTGACCACATTACTTGGGAGTTTAGGAATTTTTACCAAACTGCTTTGTAATATTTACTAAATATTTCTCTCCGTGTATTGATTTTCATAGAGCATAATCGAAGCAATGTGGTTACTGTAGAATTCTTTCACAATAAATATGTATAAAAATACAGACATAATAAAAAGTGTATATGTTTTGAATAAAAGAAAAATAATAATATGATTTTCTACATAAGTATAACAATGGTGCACACGAGAGGCCTGCGATGGCTCGGTTGGTATATTGGTGGACTCGTATCCGCAGGTCCCGAGTTAGATTCCGCTCTCTTTTAAGTGATGCAAAACAAATGCGTTCTTTAACAAATACTTCTAATAACCTCCGTCGCTGATTAGCAACAAGTTGGGAGTATAAAAAGAGCGACGTTAAAATAATAAAACTAAAAGTGCACACAAAATGACAATAAGTTTTGTATTCGATTGCTCTTTTCTTTCACTTGACTTAAACAGTCGAGGTTGAAGTTGGGTAAACAGCTTCGACAAAGCTCGATGTTGCATCGGTACCAAAGAATAGCGGTCGTCCTCCTCTATCCATGCATATTGGCCAGTAAGTAGAAGAGAAATACGGATCGAAGAATATACCGGTGGCACAAGTGCAAAAGCTCGTGTGTCGTGTCGCATCGGCAAAAACAGAGGTGGGTGTGTGCGGTAGTAAGAAGGATAGGGTGTGCAAGAGACTGAGAGAGGCTGAGAGAGAAAATCGAGCGACATTGGTTGGTTTATGTACACAAATATGTCCATGCCGCGGGAAAGGGGACGCCTACCCGTTGAGTACACAAGACCGACAACGCATAACTGACGAGGGACTGACGTCGTACCGGGCTGAATGAGCTGGGGTTGTTATAAAATGCATGGGATTTTGCTTGAACACTGGACGCCGAGAGAGCTATCTGTGTTTACTCTCAGAAGCGTATTTAGAGCTCCGTTCTCCTTCTTACGGCACTTCTCTTCCAGGGTCCTCCATGGCCTCGCAAGATGAATGCAACAGGGCTAAGCGCGGAATAAGGAAGCTGCCCGAGCTCGAACGTGTGCGCGCATCTACGACGTTTACTGCTCGGCAACGCGGAGTAAACGCTGCACGCGAGTCGACTAACTTTCGCAATATGACGTTTACTCTTATGTGGAATCCTTAACCTCTATGGCACATAAAACTCTGCTTGTTTTTAAAACACTTTACATTTTGATTAGGCCTATTTTTACGCAAATTCGGTATTTGCTTTGAACATTTTTACCTTACCGAAAACATTGGTTTCTTTCTTTAAATATACTTTATTAGAGTATTTCCATTAAAAAATAATTTACGCGGTTAAATGATAAAGACGTTTATTGTACAATTTTATTAATACCGAATACATATATAAATTTTACACAATAGTATTTTTGTAATTGTATCTACTTATTATAAAGAAATAAACGACTGCCACTCATTACTTATCGAATAGATAAAAGCAAATCCATTAAGAATTCGTAATCCAATATTTTATAAATATTAAGATTGTAGTGTAACAAGAAAAGTAGAAGGACCACGGAAAAGCAAAGAAAACTCAATCAATAAAATTACGGTAAGATAAGATCTCCTGAGCGGTTTCCCCTCTTTGGCCGAGAGAAGGTAAAGTGCAATCCCAATTGCTGAATTGGAGTGGAAGTCAAATGAAAACAAATCATAGAGCAAAAGTCTTGTATACGTAGCTCGGGTGCGCGCCCCGAGAAAAACCAATATCGACAGACCGACGGGTAGAGAAGGATACTTACCTGATGCTGGTCTCTCCACCCAAACAGCCAGGATAGGTGGATATCTCTCGCTTGGCAGAAAAACAAAACGATTCTCTGAGAATACGTGATATAAGGATGAAGCTAGAAAAGAACTGAAAATAAGAGGGAGTAGTATCCAGCAAAAGCTGGTGAGACAGAGAGAGAGAGAGAGCGCGAGAGGGAGTGAGATCGGAGGAGAGAGAGAGAGAGAGGTACCGAATACCCTCGGGAGCTAGCAGCTCGTTACGCGAGACGTGCAACAACTCTCTTTCTCTCTTGCACTCCCCCCTCCTCTCGGTAACTCTCATTTTTTTGTACTTCACTCTCGCGCCTTTTTCATTCTTTTATCACCCTTACCTCACTCTCTTCCCGTCTATATTTTTTATCTCTTTTTTATTCAATTCCCGGTGAGCTGAATAATATCTTGCACGCGCCAATGTACAATTTAAATGTGTCCATAAACAAATCATTATTGGCATTAAGCGAGGGAATGCAGTCTAATATGAATTTTAAAATTACTTGAATCGAAACCACCTACTGTTATGGAAACTACCTAACGTTATAACTAAATTATCAAGTATTTATTCCAAGTAATCAATAAATAACATGTTGAAACATCCATAAGATAAACTGCAGATGTAAAGTTCACAAAATAAGAATAAACAAATTATATCACTGGAATACAAAATTATTCAATAAACATTGCGTTATTAATACAATTCTTAAAACGTGGCATAATGCTAAAATAAAAATAGATTAAATAAAAAGAATTTAATTTCTAAAATGATTTTTATAATAAATATCGTACAATAAATTTCGTGAAAAGCTCGCACTATACGTTCGACATAATAATGTATTCGTTCTAGTGTTTGCATATATATATATATAGGAATTAATTCAGGCAATATCCCTAAAGTACTTTCAGCAGTTATGCACTCACAAGCTTACTATAGACAAATCATAGAAAACCGAAGTTTATTCTACAAGTAACTGGGCAGGATACCGTCTACAATTCTATTTCTTAAGTTTCTTTCGGTATCTAGGTGGCAAGCCAACCTTTTATGCACGGTCCAGAGGTGCGAGACAGTACTGTACAGAGCGAAAGCTTTTCCTCGCGTCGCGCTCTGTCGCCAAGATGACAAAATATACAGGAAAGAAAAATTGAATCTCGTGAGATAGAATCTCAATCTTCAAGAATTTATACTGCGAGATTTTTGAACTTTAAAATATTTGTCTTTCTTATTCGGATAGTAATACATTAAATCTTTAGATCATTTGTTTATTTGAATTAACTACATACAACAAAATATAGTTTTTTATGTCATATCAACAAAATATGTCCGAAATTTATTATAATCTTCAAGCTGCAGAATATTCTGCTCGTTCAAATGCATCTGTTATAGTAATTTATTTTTAATTCATATTTTATGAGAAATTTAGATTTTATTTATATAAAAATGTATACAGTTTATAATGCATTTGTATGCATCAGTTAATTCAATATACGTATAGTTCGAAAATAAAAAATTGTAACGAATTCAAGCATAAGATATTATACGAAAGAGAAAGGATATTAGAGGTAAACGATTATATATACATTTCCTTTTTGAGAGAGATAGATAGATAGAGAGAGGGAGGGAGAGAGAGAGAGAGAGAGAGATAACAAAATAGAAAGAATAAGAGATTAGGTAAATGCGTCCGCGCTACTTTGTTAAGCGAATCCCATTGCGAATACGAGTGACCGAGAGGCAAAGAGCAGAGAGCAAACGTGCGCCATACGGCATTTTATGAAAATTGCACGCTCGTTCCAGCTGCCCCGAAGCGCTCCGGCCCGTAATATGTTGGCTCCATCTTGCGATTAATAGTTGTTATATCATTTCAAATGCGAGAGCTCATGATACCGCTGCTTCCTTTATAGCAATATTCCCTAAAAACGTATTTCTTCTATTGTCGCGTTTATAAATCTACCTAAATACACTGTTAATACATAAAAGGGAGCTGATCTTTTGATGTTATTGTTCCGTTTAATCTGACGAATTCATCTGTCCGGTTTATTGATTTATTAAATAACCTCCACAATTGGTTAGTTTAATTATTGCTCAATTGCTCGAGCAAATATTTGAATTGGCAATTGCACTTTTACAGACGCGAAATCGTTATACCATCAAGTTGTTGAATTTAAACCTTTATTTCACGTAATTTGATCAGAAAAAATGTTTTATTCACGAAATTATATTCCACCAAGAAAAGTTTTGTCCAGATTAACCAAACAATATTAAATAAAAAATATCATGATTATTAACATTTATAGAAATGTTATGTATATTTTATTCGTCGCAAGTTTTACTTTAACAACCAAGTTACCTTTAATTATTAATTAAAACGACTTGGGAATGCTTACATAAATTCAATCTGGTTTTGTATATGCTTCGAGTCAATAAAGAAAGAATCGAATTTAAAATCGTAAAACCTCCAATAAATTCACCGATAAATTCCCGGGTGTTTTTTTAGCTAAAATAAGAGAGGGAAAAAAATAATTGCATAAAGTGTTCGCTATGTATGTGAATCGTACAATTCCATTGTTTGTGAACGTCGAACATAGAAAAAAAGTGGGAGAGGAAAAAAGCTACTTGGACAGAGGTGAAAATCTGAATGTACGAAGCAATTTGCTAAAAGTAAAAATGTCGCTCGCAGCAGTTAAATGTGAAATCAGAGGCAATGCCAGTGTGTCTGGGGCAGGGGAGGAGGAAAGGAGGGGTTAAAGGGTGTTTGAAAAGAATCACCAGGCAAAGAGGGATACGGATGGAGGGGACCAATTAAAATTAGCACAATTCAGTCACTCACCAGCAATTCGCGTGCCTGTCATATATATATTATTAAACCGCGTCAATTTCTCTGCTCCCTCTCCCAGTTACTCTCTCTTTCTCTCTTTTCTACTCTGTCCCTCTTTAATTTTTCTCGTCTTGCATTCAATCGTTATTTCGGAATACTCAACCCTCTTTTACGGTGTTACTGGACTGTGGGATGAAAAACCTCTCTCGCTTCTAAGTGTTCAAGTTCCACTAAGGCCAAGAAAATAATTTGAATTTTTGACAGTAATTTGGTGCAATTACACGCGTTACGAGGGATGAGAGAGTTTATTACGTATTCTAGGTCACGCTTTACTCTCTATGAAATACACATATATTCACCTTATATGCGCACGCACGTGTGTACGTGTGTGAATGTGTGTGTATATCTGATTGCATATTTATGTACTACAGATTATTTTTGTTGTTCAATGTAATTTTAAAATATAAATATAACGCGCGGTCAACTGATAAAAATAAATAATATTTTTAAAAATATATAAGAATCTGAAAATCTATATATAAATACTATTTTTTCCTTTAAATAAATGCGATCTATTTTTTAAATCAATTAATTTTATAATTAAAAATGTACATCAATGATAATCCAAATAATATGTTTTAAATTTCAATTTAAAAATTTGACAAATTTCAGGTATATTGTTGAATGCAAAGACGTAATGAGACAAATTTTGTGAAATTCGACATGTTGTTCGTTACTAATACTATATAGTTTTTTAAATCTTACCTTTGGATGTGCCCTCCTAGGAAACGCTACTTTCGGGTCAATCTGTAACATAAAGAAAAAAATTATGAATTCAAAGAAATATTAATAGAAGAGTATTTTTAATATTTAATGCAATTATCGGTCTTTCAGAACGAAAATCTAATTTTAACTTAAAGAAGACGGGCTTTTTAAAAAATTATAGACATTTCGGCTAATTATGAACGAAGTCTCTTAGCTGTTGTGCCAAGAAAATTACCTGTTTCCAAAAAAATTTGAAGTCTCTCATTAAGTACTTTTTTAAGTAATTTACATAATTTATTATTTAAAGAAATAAGTGACAATGGTGTGGGGAAAAGTAGATTAATGAAAGTATATTTTTTCCAAATTACAGGAGATAGAATATGTAAATTGAAAATTTGGATGATTTGACCATCCAGAACCTTCATTGTTCTCTTCATAGAAATCTCAATTAATACTCGATTTTAAATCCAAGTGTATGATGGATCGCATCATCTCATGAATAATTTTTAGTCGCTCGGCCGTCTATTTCAAATAAGAATTTAGTCGATATTGCTGAAGCATAACAATTTCCGTATTTTTATATGCCAATCCGGCATTTCTGTTCATGAATCTTTCTAATACGCTCAACAATAATAGAAAAGATCTTAAAAACATTTCAAAATTTCAATGAAAATATTTATTTACTGTTTTTCTCTTTTTCATTTTAAATAGTAAATGGTATGTTATATAAATAATATTGCTTTATAAATTTTGAAGTCATAAAATAAAATTTTTACATTGAAATGAACCGAAATCAATACCATAAAAAAGTAGTGAAATGAAACAATTATGGGTATATTTTAATCACAATAAAAAAAATTATTTAATATTTATCGTATACATTAAATGTTATCTTTTTTATTGAAATAGAAACTGTGTTATTTAACAAATATCAATTCAAATGTTTAAATCGCAGAACAACATTTACAGAGTAAAAACAACCAAAATTAATATTAAATCGTACAATGGCTTAATAATAATACTACAGTCATTTTTTATTTCATAAATTAAATATCACTGTTACCGGTTCGGGTAAAATTTTAATCACATAAACATCCTGTATTGATCATCGAATGACTACATTTTAAGATTAGGCATCTCAATTTTGACGTATTTTTTGTAATTTGAGTAAAAATCTATTAGTATAATAAATGAAGTCCTCGAATTTATGTAGTCTATTAATTCATTGCATCGTTTACAAGAAACAGTTACGTTGGTTAAACCGTTATACTGCACCAAACAGATCGCAATCTCGTAGGAGTCTTTTCGCAATAGGTAGCGATGCGGACCATAAAACGAGGATGCGCGGCGGGTGGCTATTCTCGCTTGGATGCATTTCCTCGCTCGTTTCGCGGCGAAACACGAGGGACTCTACTGCTACTTCACCGCAGAGCCCGCGTCGCTTCACTTTGACCGGCTTTCCATACCCCTGCATCCCTCGATCCCCTCTTCTCTCGGTGTCGTTCAAAATTTAACTGCAAACCGATAGGAGTTGGCCCGTTCATACTGATTAGCGATCCGGTTTTGCGCACGCAGTCCCTCCTTCCCGTGTCCGACCTCACAGTTTGTTTATTAGTACGATGCGCGACCGCAGTCGACAGCGATATCGATCGTTACCATCCTAACGCACAATCATCGGCAACGCGCTTGATCGATTTCGGGCACACGTGCGACGACCGCCACGAATTTTGCTTTGCCTCATCAATGCTATGCTAACCAAATGCGGCATTCCGCATGAGTACATAGCTGATGGTACTACCCTGTAACCGAGGTAAAGATGCGAAATTCGCGGAGACATAGTAGAAACTTTTAAAGAACAACTCTCTTCCTCGATGCACAGGTTTTCAAGTTGACCAATCGGATTACAACTTTTTCACGGTAAATACTTGCTCTTTTCTATTTTACTTTTAATAAAAAGATTACGTTATTCACTTTGATACACTTTGAAACTATTTTGAAGTAATCAATCACAATCACATATAGTTTTGGTACTGACAACAAGGGGTTCTACCCACCGGATTAAGGATTTCGTTGCAACTTTGGAAACTGTTTTCTTGTACACGAATATCAAAATATTCATATGAAATTCAATCTTATAGGCTGTTTGACGAAAGCTATAGACAGTTAATGAAAAATTGTTAAAAAACAGATTTAGCTTGATCGCTGATAGCTATAGAAAAAAATTAGAGGTTTACTCAAACTCAAATCTAAAAGAAACTAATTGTAAGATCAAGTAGATCCGATTTGAAAACAAAGAAGCACAAATATATTAATTTGATCAAAAATTATAAAAGAAATAAGAATTAGACATAGTTTTAAAAAAATTTAGTGTTCAAATTGTACCAACATTTTTGGCAAAAATTTCGTTTACTTCTTATTTTTTTCATAATTTTTGACTAAATTGAAATATTTGAACTCGTTTTTTGTCATATGGAGTTTACTTGATAACAGTCTGTGACATTGAATTTCTCATGAATTATTTCAGTTTGTGTACCAAATACGTGACCCGGACAGTGGAGGCACTCCTCATAAGTAAGTAAAATATAATATTATAAACTTTAATAAAAACTCGAACACTGTATTTATTGCGAGTCGCCAATCTAAAGAATTCACTTTAGATGATAATATATACATTTAAATATTTAGTCTTATAGTAAAAATTTTTTATAGATACATATATAAAAATAGAGAAATTTATTTATTATTTTGAAACAAAATTCCATACAGCATTAGCGATCTCATTAGCAATAAAAATGTCTTTGGTTTATCGAAGAACCCTTAATAAAAACACGAATAAAACTAAGGTAAATGTATGTTAGGGAGAAGAAGGAGTGGGACGAGATAAGACCACCATGATAGACGTAAATATATTTGCGTTCCGCTTCCGTGCTCGCGCTCTATTGGCATCGACATGTCGGTTTTAGGGATGATTTATGATAATCTTCCTCGAAGCTCACTCCTCTATACTTTAGCCTACGCGCTCGTCTCACGTAGAAGCACGCGTGTGTTTACCTCGACGTTTGCCGCGCGTTCGCGCAACCCGGTGAGATCTAAAAGGGCTATTACTTCCAATATTTCAGGGAAATCGATTTAACGTCCAAAGCTTTTGTAAATAATAAATATATTTTTTTATGAAATATCTTCTCAGTTATTAGTATCAACGAATTTTCAAAGCAATTGATTGGTTTTGAACTGAGTAAAATAGTAAATGTGTGCGTGTGTGTGTGTGCGTGTGTGTGTGTGTGTGTGTGTGTGTGTGTGCACGCGCGTGCGTTGTGTGTTTGTAAAACTGTTCAAGAGAGTAAATAAATTTAATTCGAGGAAAATATTACGCTGATAGCATAGTGTATTTTATTGATTGCAAAGAGTCCCCGTATTTTTCTATAACTATTGCGGAGATTCCGCATTACCGACAATACAATTTTTTATTTTTTTCGATAAATACATAAAATTTTCAAATTTTGACAACGTACGAACTACCTATGTATTATACATAGAACGTAAGTACGTTCGTAAAATTGTAATTAATCAAAAAATGACTGGATAAAACAAAAATTGATAATGTCGGTACTAGTGTATAAGGTATAGGACTACGATATCTCCTTAAATATACTAAATTCTTTGAAAGTAATATTATTTTTAACCGACATAATAACAAATTTTTATATAAAATAATGATTACTTCAAATCGTATGAAGGATTTAAACGTACGTAGGTACACTCTAATTACACCTGTTGCCCATAGACACAGGAGTTGAGGGTTTTTTTACATGTTAGTTTTGCACAATGTTTGTACCCTCTATATGCAGTTAAATAAATGCGATCGTAAATGTGATTCCCGAGCCTCTCCTGCGTGATATTTCACGGCAGCATAGCCTGTAGGCAGAGTCGTTTGATCGACCTGAGGCTGTCAGATCCCTCGCGGGAGGCGATTCCCAGCAGAAATATGGATCAGCGTGCACGAAAAGTAATTTTCGGGGCCGTTTTGGACTGAAAGATAAGGAAGGAGCGCTTCACTGATTTTTGAAAATCGATATTTTGCGTTAAGAAAAGGGTGCAATCAATGATCTCGATTCCTGCACTAGAAAACGATTGGGTAAAGTGATATATGAAATACGCGCATAGTGGTTAATTTTGTTGATTGGGTTAGCGCGCACACTTCTTTATCACATAAGCTGCTCAAACTATGAAAACAATTGACGCATATTAATCGGCTAGAAACTTATCCTCGAAAAGGTGGTTATAAAATGCGTTTTATATTTTATTTTTATTTTTGAGAAGACAGCTAACCTCAAATATTAAATACGTTGAATCTCTCGTTTAGAACAGCAGCTTGCCCATTACTTATCAAGCAGTTGCACCTAAAACCAAGTGTATCATGCGTCACATTTTATAATCAGTAACTTGTCCAATCTTTTTCTACTGCGCGTCATGAAAAACCAAAACTTGTGACTGCTACGAAAAAAAGTAAAAACAAGTATAAAAGACGCATGAAAATAGGGGGAAATTATCTCATATTTTCTTTTCAGCAACATTTATTCATTCATTCAATCTGCAACTATATTATTTTTATTTTATAACATGTATTTCTTATTAGTTACCTAATATCATATCCTTCTACCAATATCTTACATTTAATTAAAAACATTTTGTTCAAAATTATTAAATTCGTTAAATAATAATTTATGTAATCATAACAGTATGTGTTTAAAAGCTTTCTTAATATGATTAAATTTATACGTTTATTACAACCAGTATTCGTTCAAAAGTTTTTATCAAAAGCTTTTTTGTTTTATGCATTTTATGAAAAGTTGAAATAAAAGAAAATTTCGACAATTGATTTATCTAAGTAAGATTAAATAATGATTAAATCATATAAAATTATTCAAAAAGTATTAATCATGAGTAGTTTTTTCTAAATATTGAGTATTACATTTCAAAATTCTTTAATCTCACTTACAAACTAACCAGTCACTTAAATAAGTTTGTCTTGCATATTTAGTTTGTTCTTTTAATTTTTTTAATATACGGCATAGATTGTTTCGACAAAGAAGCTATCGTCTATTAATTGTTCTGATATGTAAACTAAATCATTGAGGAAGAGGTATCCTCAAATTATATATTTAGGATTAAATTCTTAAATGTACGTGTGAAAAAATTGAATTAAAATAAATTGATATAATATTTTTATTATTTCAAAAAGCAAACAATTGTACATCCTTCTGGTTTCTGTACATCTAAATATTAAATGAGGAAAATACAATTTAACAAACTGTAGATAACCCAAAGCGATAATGGATTATGCGTAAATGATGACGCGGCTGCAAGTGTTTGACTGGGTTTGCCTTTATGCGATTTTGTTCTGACTCCCATCTCCTGTACTTACTCTTTCTCTTCTCCTTTACCTCTTTTTCTTCTGTGTGCTTCACACCGCCCTATATTCCTCTGTCTAACGAGCGTTTGAGAACCACCGTCGAACTTCCTGCAGAGAGGAGAGACTTGATCTTTTTTTACTCTCCGGGCTTCTCTTACTTTCTTCTTAATGACCATCGCCAGGGCGAGATATCGAAGTGAAATGCTGAGACTCTAAGAAATTCATCGTGGGACATTAATGGTTTTTTTAAAGGCAATTTCGAGCGTTCGCCGGTGTTTTTATGTTAAACTAATGAAAAAGTGATTGATTTTTTTTTCTTTGCTAGCTAAAGAAATATTTTATTATTTCATATTTTTACTTTGACCCGCAAGTTCTCGAGCAACTATTGATCGTTATAGTAATAAGATAACTGCGAGAGAAATATTTAAACTATAATTTTTTTGATCCTGTAGTTGTATTCAACTGTATGTTTGGGTAAACGCAAATAAAAGCCGAATGAAGGAGAAGGATGAAATACTTTTTGGACTCGAATCAACTAGCAATTTAAATCTCTAAAAATCTTGTAGTTACCATTCTATTTATCGACGTATTTGTGAAAAATAGAAGAGGAAGAAAAAGGTGCTAAAACACGTTTTCCTGCTTAAAGTTAAGCGTATTACAAAGTTACAACGTATATTCACTGGAGCACAAATCCGTCTGCAGGCAAAGTTTGCCTTGGTGGTCCCGTGTAGACAAAAGTAGTATGCATGCACGAATCGCTACGGAGTCGTTGCATCAATGACTTTCTTGTTCAACATTGTTGTGTACGTTCGCTAGGCTTCGAATTGAGAAACTATATAAATGTATGTTCCAACAGAAAGGCAAACTGGATAAATTTATGTAATTCTGTTTAAAATAATGTTTAACGTCTTTGTGAAAGTATCAAAATTTTATAATTTTATTATCGTAAATCACTGTAAACAGCGTTATAATATATTTTCCACCTACATCAGTCTATGTATCTGTCTATGTCATCAAATTCAAATATACAATTATTATATTATTATAATATTTTCTACATAGAGATAGAAGGTTGTAAGTCTTATGTCTTTAAAGCGTCCAATTGTGTGAAAATTGAAAATATGTGAAGTAGAAGGTTGATAAAGTATATCTTGTTAAAATGATTAAATGTGTAAAAAATAAGTACATAATTATTTAAGGTGCAAAGACTGTATCAACGTTGGTACCGCAAAATATTTTTGAAAGAAAAATTTATTAAATAGGTCAAGTAAAAATGAAGGCAGGATCGATATTGACATCGTGAAATAAATAAAAATATAAGAGGAAGTGTCAAAGACTACATTTTTACCGGTAAAGAAAAATACATTTAACCATAGGCTGTTATTCTAAACATAACCCAATTATGTGCGGTAATTCACAAAATGATCAGCATCCAAGACACCTGAGGCATCTTCGTCATCTCTTCCAAACAGCCAGAAAAGAGACAATGATAGACATTCAATCTGGTAGCCACGGTTGGAAATCGAAGAAAATATCTAGCTTCCATTGGTGATTTTAAGGCTTGGAAAACGAGCGAAGCAAACCTCTCCAAAAGGTAATTCTCCTAGAGATTCTTTACTCCCTGATCGAATTTAGCCTTGGATCAGATCGGTTTCGCTTTAAAATCCTAGTCTCCTACCCCTCGGAATGCCACCCCATCGTCGAGAGGATTTTGAGGGAGAAAACGAGTCTTGAGCCGACTTTGGCGACGAAACCAACTAATACTACCGAAATTCCAGTCGAATCGTGAAAATTGGCACCTTTTAACTCGAGAGGATTGTGAAAATCTTGTGCTCCGGTACGTACAATAATATTCTACCGAATATTCAAACTTTTGAATACTAAGTATCTTCGTTATTAAAGAAGATGAAAAATATTCTCACTTAATATCGTAATAAATTATGTCGTTAATTATTGTTATTTTGTTTATCATTGTTCTTATGCTCCTATTTAATACTAATCAGCAATGAAGGCTGGCAATGTCAAAAACACTCGTTGAAAATACATTTGTCGATGATGATTATCAATCAGTAGAGTCTCTGGGTAGGAGCCCATTACTCTACTAGAGGGTCATCGCAGGCTTTTCATGTTCATTTTCTGAAGATATTTAATTTACTTGTAAAAAATTTTTTGTTATAAAGATTAAAGGAGTATCAAAGTCAAGTGTTATCCTTCCTACCTTACCGACCTCGAAAATCGCATAAAATTAGTTATAAATAAAAAAGGAAGTTACCATGCGTCAATATAGAAGAACAGTCCCCATCCTTTATTAATAATCTACATGTTCTTAAATTATGAAGGAAAAGTATTGATTAGTTTTTGAGAAATTTCTTACCAAAAATCTTGACACGCCTTTTAATTAGAAGAGCGTGTAACCTCAAATTGCACGAAATTATTGTAAATTTTGATAAGGAATTTCTCGAAACCCAATTGATATCGAATCCCAATTGATGCTTCAAATTTTGAACTAAGAAAGGTTTTTAATAAAGGAAGGAGACTGTTATTCTCTATTTGGGTAAATTATTATCTTTTTTTAATTATAACTAATTTTTTGCGACTTTTGAGGATGGTAAGGTAGAGAGGATAACACTTGATTTTGATACTCCCTTAATATTTATAATAAAATAGTTTCAGAACAATTTATAATTATAATAATTAATTTGTAAAATTTTTAGATACAAAATCAGTTGTATTTATGTATCGTATTTATATTATTTCAATTTTTTTGAAATCGATTGTAATCAATGATGAATATTTTATGATGAATATATAAATGTATATACTGTTGCGTATCTAGAAGGTGATAGGAGAGGACCGAATAAAAAATTGTTCGGACGCCGAGACTCGAACCGTGGATACGTAACAATACACACTCACATATATATGTATATATTCATATGTATGATTTTTAAAATAAGTAATAAGGGTATCAAACAATTGAGGGACCTTGTAATATCACTAAAGATTTAGTTCAGTGCCCAGAAGATTGGAGAAAATATCTCGGAAAAAGCTACAAGTGGGGGAGATATTCCTGGTTAGTACTCCTTGGAAATCTCTCATGTCTCCTTTCTTTCTAATTCTCATTTCAGTAGACTGCTGGTTGCCAGTTTAGAAAGTATCGAGTGGCTGTTTTTCGCAGCTCGCACCTTGGGATCTGAAAGGTTTTGCCATAGCGGCGTGCTTAAAAACTTTTGACTGACGTATCCTTACTGCTTCTACGAAGAGGTGTTCCGCATGCTTCTTTTGAATTCTACAAGTAACATGCATAGCTTTTCCGTATTCTGGTTGTACAGTCGCTTGTCATCGACGTCCTAGAGCTTGAATCGCTCTCGCATTAAACCCTATGCTTGAATTTAATAATGCATTGCGAAAAATAAACTGTATAGGCCACCAGTAAGGGAGTCTTCTAGATATTCTAGATATTTATTTTTGTAAGAAAAATGAATATCTGACGAATGCATTATGTACAATTTACTTTATATCATTAAAGTTATCTTCAATATACACTAAGCAACAATTCCCTGGTAGAGAATTGCCTAATTTGACTTGACAGTACACTAATTATTAGGAAAATCTGTTGGCTAATATGTAAAATAGAAACTTTCGAAGGACTACCGAAGAATTGGTCAAATAAAGTTTTGAGACGTATTGTGACCGCGCTCACGTCAGTTACATTCAATCTTTGACAAGTACCGTACTGCTCATCAAATACGGTGATACGCGTAATACGTAATGAATAATCTCAAAAAGTTGCTGAAAGGTAAACAAGTATATAAGTAATATACATTATTTAAATAAGTTAAAAATATATAAATATATAATGCATTTAATAAAATATAAATTTATATATGTATAAATTAATAATCACATGTGTATAGTGGTGTAAACACCGAAGTAAGGTTAGGATTGGACTCCGCACACGTGTATATCCGAATAACAAATTTCCAAGTATACTGGTAAATTTACCCGAGAATACACATCTTAAACCTCATCATCCTCAATAAACACTTTCTTATTTATCAAAAATAATTATCTGCGCCTCCTTATAAAAAAAACATTTAGGCGTTGTCGTCTACTGCGCATGATACTTCTTCGCGTTTTATGTTGTATATATATTTATGCATTGGCCAATCCTTCCCGAATTTTTATTCACGAAAATAAAAAAGATAGATCACTTTTTTAGCTGGACATTTTTGAAAAAACTAGCCAATGATAAAGAAATTAGCGACAATAATGATATTTCATTATTATAGATCATTATAGACTCTATCGCTACGAAAGATAATATGCTTGTGAGTTTGTTTAAATTTTAATATAAATTATCAATTTTTGTAAAAGCAGTATTTATCAGTCAATAAAAACCCAGCTAGTAACATAGTAAGTTTAACATCCCCTTAAAACTTTAAAGACATGAATTTATTCCAAGCCTTATCATTGTAATATGTCAGATTACGCTGTTGTGATAAATGTTTGGTTAGGTTAAAAGTTATGTAAATTATTTTATGACTTATAAAACCACACACCACGCACCAGCCACGAAGATAAACATCAGAAATAATATAATTAATTTAGGAGGGCGCAAAATTTTGTACATTCCCGACACATTTGCGAGTCTAATAAATGTGGTGGTATTCTCGGTTAAATTCTCAGTCCGATGTCCAGTAAAAACTCTGTCGTCAGAAGTTCTGTAACGCATTCTATCAAAATAGTTCTTTTCAGTTCTTTTCTTTGAGACATTTTGCACATTCGAAAAACGTATAGAGCACCGCTTTGCGAGGTGCCGTAAAAAAAACCGGAAATTTAGAGTCTTTCCAATCGAGTATAGATTTACTTTCGATTAACCAACGTTCGTAAAAATTTAACCGGACCGTCTATCTTTCGTAAATTTAAATTTCATGCGATTAGAAGCCTCTTTTATCAAAAAAGAATTCTTGAAAAATATTTGCTATTCTATTAACAATGTAATCCAGTATCATAAACAGCATACATAAAATAAAAAATATTTAATTTGTAAGTTGTGTTATACACAATGCGAAACTTCAAATGGAAATCACTTTTGAATGATTTTAGGAATGTTATAATGAAAAAATGCTCTCAAATTTAGCTGGACATCCATGCATCGATGTTTTAATGTACTGGTATAATTAGACTATTTTGGGTATAAACACGCGAATAGTCAGCCCGGCTGATTCAATCAGCAATATATGCAATAATCGATCATCGATACATTTTGGTAAGAGAGATGTGTATAAAAATTGTGGAGGCTGTTTGATAACATGTAGAAATGCGTAGGTTATAGGGGATATAATAAAAACAAAAAAATTAAGTTTAAGAAAAATTCTTTTCGTTAGCGTAAAATGTATTAGCGTATAATATTTGGGGTAATAGTGTATACTTTATTCACTCAAAATGACCGACTAAAAATTGTTTATTCATTATTATAGAAATGATTTTTTCTTTAAAAAGTCAATCCATTACGCCCACCCTTACGTTCTATTAACTGTATAAATTTTTTCAGATTTTTAAATCAATATTTTTAATATGATTTTTGAGACTATGCAAACTATTCTTTAGGTTTTCAACCCGATTCACACTCTCATGACTTATTGTATTCAGTGATAGATGATCCATCTTTTAATCCATTGAAATGAATCTGTCGGTCCCATCATATTTTTTTTGTTTTAAGAGATGAGTGTAAAGTAGGAGTGAGCGAGTACCCGAAATTTCGAGTTACTCGTCCAAAATCCGACGAACTCGAGCCGACCGAGTTACTCGAAAAACTCGAGTTACTCGGTTCGTTTGAATTGTTCGAGCCGCTCGAACTCCTTGAACTACTAGGATTGTTCGAGCAACTCGGAGTGATTGAACCGCTCGAATCATTCGAGCAATTTGATTTTTTCGAGCGGCTCAGCTATTTTCGAGTATTTACAATAGTATATTGTGTGTCAAGGGGGTAAAGTGGGATTTTCAGGCCGAGTGTGAGTGGGCATAGCCGAACACGTGATAAAAAAAGTCCACTTTACGCCCTTTGGCCCACAATATGCTGTTGTAAATAATAATATCATTATGTTCAAAAATAGTCGAGTTACTCGAACAATCCGAAGAACTTGATTTTTTCGAGTAGCTAGGTACATTTTTAATGCTCGAAAAAGTCGACTCGTTTCGAGTATTTGCTTATTCCTAGTGTAAACATATGTTTACTTTAGAACCACAGTATATTATTGCCAAGATGAAAAGTTTACAAATAAAAGCTAAATATGATGATATTTTTGCAAACGCAATCTGATTTTGAATATCATTATTTTTATTTTATATAGGGGTTATACCAATGTACACCAAAAGAAGAGGAAGATATTTAGATCTCCAAAGTGTACAGCGACATTTTATTTCAGCAAGACTTATTCAAATTATCAATGATTAATCTAGTCATAAACTTAATCGGTAAGTTTACTAAATCATATTACATATGACTTGGTATTAGTTGAAATACTGTTTATGTGTAACTTTTAATATACAAATTTAAATTAGTTATTTTACTATATGTTAATTTATAAATATTTTGTTATTTTTCTTTACATTCGTCTAATAATACAATGTACTATTATATTGTAATTATAGTAAATAGACTTTTCAAATTATAAAGTTCTAATAATTGTTTTTTCTGTACCTATTGCATTTAAAATAATAATGCACCAAAGAGACGTGAGTTAACGAACGAAACAAGAGTTGCTGGTTAAGCTACCTTAATTTGCAAGTGGAGCAATTGAATACCAACATTCCAAAATTAAATGTATAAATTCTAATAATATATTATTTATAAATACAAACTTTGTAAATTTGATACACTTAACAGGATGTCAACCCCAAAAGCAAAAAATTGATTTATTTTTAATTAAACGAGAAATTCAGTTTATCGAAAAAATGCTCTTTGACAGTGTTGTGTTTCCTTTGAAGATAATCTGCAACCTTTTTCAAATACCAAAATCTGTAACCGTTTTCACATATTAATCACAAGAAATATTAATATTAGTAAACGGTGTTTAAAAAAAAAAATTTTGTAATGAATATTTCTTACATTTAAGACTTGTACGTACGATAGCAATAGTTACTGAGATTAGGTCCCAAGCGTCTTTTTTGTCTATTCTAGGTTGTTTCAACCGACTTTTTGTACTTTTTAAAAATATTTATCTGAACGAAGAATGTTCAAAAAAAAAAATAAATAAAAAGATGTATGTTGCAATACAAAAATTATCAAATATTTTATATTTAAACATTTTCTACATTTAGGTCATAGATTATTTAATTTAATTTATATAGTAATGTAGGAAACGTTTAATCGCATTTTTAAAAACTGCTGCGGTTCCTAGCCTATCTGACCGATTTACTCCGAAATAAGAACATTTAGATTCTAATTATTGTAAAAATTATTATAAAAGTTTTAGCCAAATAGATAAAAAATTGGTTGTGTTACTCGATTAACTTGATTACACATCTACATATACACATAAATACATTTTCAAAGATTTAAAATTACTTATTTTCATGACAAAATATGTTTTTATATATAAATAAACGAGTAATAGTGGCATTATATATTTCGCGATAGTAAAAATATAAGACACTACTGTGTAACGATCGTGCCTAAAAACTAATAGAAATGAAATCAAAAGCACATACTGGTGGTATAAGGACCATAAAGATGATATCAAAAGTTACAAATACCTTTACAAATATATAAATAAGAAATAAATAAGAAAACAAACATAAGTAAATAAAATCGAGTTTAAAATACTGAAAGCCATCGTTAAAAAACTATTTAACAGAAAATTTTTTGGGTTAAATTCTTGTCAAATACAAAATAAATACTAACAAGAGAAATGTGGAACAAAAAAAATCAATAGGGGTATGTATATTTAATCCAATAGCGATACTCAATGAAAACAACACAAGACAGTAACGTGTAATATACAATACGTTAGGCTTTTATTTATAATTATTTAAATTTATGATAATATAGAACAAAAGTACCAAATAAGAGTGTATATACAATGATCTACAATATAGATTTCTTAGATTAAATATTAGAAGTAGCGTTGCAAATATTTAATTACTTTTCTAATTCATTACCTACATTAATTAGTAATTACTTTTGTACTGAGTAATTATACTTTTATGTAATTCTTAATTACTTTTATACTGAGTAATTAAACTTTTTTTTAATTCTTAATTACTTTTATACTGAGTAATTAAACTTTTTTTAATTAATAATTACTTTTGGATTGAGTAATTAAACTTTTTTTTAATTATCAATTACTTTTGGACTAAGTAATTAAACTTTTTTTTAATTCTTAATTACTTTTCTACTGAGTAATTAAACTTTTTTTACTTAATAATTACTGTTGCACTGAGTAAGGATTACCCATCAGTTTTAGAGTTATTCTTAAAATTTAATACTGCTTTACCATCATCCGCTCCAATAGAGAGGCTTTTTTCGATTGCCACGCTTCTAGACAGTTCATTTCAAATGTAATTATTAATTTAAATAAGGTTTAATTACTCAGTCGAAAAGTAATTATTAATTAAAAAAAAGTTTAATTACTCAGTCCCAAAGTAATTATTAATTTAAAAAAAGTTTAATTACTAAGTACAAAAGTAATTAATAATTAAAATAAAGTTTAATTACTCAGTACATAAGTAATTAAGAATTAAAATAAAGTTTAATTACTCAGTACAAAAGTAATGTTACGTCTAGTAACTCTTATTGCGTATATTGTATATGTGTAGACATATATAGGATATTTTTCTATTATAAATTTATATATACATATATGAATTCTTAAGTGTATTTCCTAGAATTAAAGCCAGGCAATTAGTATTGGGGAAAACCCGAGAAAAGCGCCGTATACATCTTTAAGTAATAAAATCATTTGACAGAAAACAGACGTCCAGGCAACGGTTGACCGACGCATCTGAAAGTCATAAAAAGAAATTCGACTCCTTTCGCTACGAAGCTTAGGAATTTTCCATTCGCTTTATTTTTTTTAAATTACATGTTAATATTAACTAAATATTAACGTTTGAATATAAATGTTGTAAGAACTAGGCTAAATATAATTATTCCTTTTATCATTTTATTGTAGCTTTTAATTAAAATGATTAATTAAATCTTTTTCTATGATTTTAAATATTATTATTATCAATGTAATTTTTGTTTATTATGCAAATAATAAAAGGAAAAATCATATTTTGTTATTAATTAATTTTTAGATATATTTAGTTAATACTACAATTTGTTGATAAAATACGTATTAATAACGTATGTCTGAAATATTATTATATTATTATTAATAATTTGTTAAAAAGAAATATACTTAATAAGCATTATTGAATACAATAATTTTTCATTATAGAAATATTCGATTATTAGAGTTTAAATACTATTTCTGCATATGATTCTTTATTAATAAAAAATTATAAGTACTGTAAAGATTGTATATATGCGTATGCATATATATATATATATATATATATATATATATATATATATATGTAAACGATGATTCTAATCATGTAATTAAATTTTCTATAATGATTAATTTAAATTTAAAGTATGTTTAGTTATAGATTAACATTTAAAGGTGTATTTTATTCAATATACACATGCATATTTATGTATACTAATATTATAATTATATATATAATATTTGTATAGTTAAAATGCATATATATATATATATATATATATATATATATATATGGGTGGTTCTCTGTGACATCGAAGATGAAAAAAATAAATTTTGCTATAACTGTGGGCATATGTTTTAGAGGTATCCAGTAGTTCTCCTGAATTTTTCAGATTTTTTCGGGGCCATTATTTAAGTTACAGAGAATCAAAGTTGACATCTTAGCACTTTTTTGCATTATATGCCCATTTTCATGAATTTGCAGCTCCCAGGGGATGCATTGTTCACTAAAAACATTAATATGACTTTTTTGTAAAATTTCCGAACTTTTCATTAAAAATACTTTTAAGACATAAATCTATGCTGTCACACTCTTGTAAGCCATTTAAACCTTAAATAGTGAAAATCAGCAATTCTGCTCCGGACTCTGGTTACCTAATACTGTCTAAAAGATGTCTTTTTATAGTCAGAAACTGCCTAAAAATTTCCAGAGTGGGTCTAAATCATTAAGATCACTTATGGTCAAAATATCCGGGAAAAGTGCCCGAAATATTAATAGAAATGTATATTTGTTGCCTTATAACGATGATCCTGATTAACATTTAAAGGTGTATTTTATTCAATATACACATGCATATTTATGTATACTAATATTATAATATTATATATATTATTAATAATTTGTTAAAAAGAAATATACTTAATAAGCATTATTGAATACAATAATTTTTCATTATAGAAATATTCGATTATTAGAGTTTAAATACTATTTCTGCATATGATTCTTTATTAATAAAAAATTATAAGTACTGTAAAGATTGTATATATGCGTATGCATATATATATATATATATATATATATATATGTAAACGATGATTCTAATCATGTAATTAAATTTTCTATAATGATTAATTTAAATTTAAAGTATGTTTAGTTATAGATTAACATTTAAAGGTGTATTTTATTCAATATACACATGCATATTTATGTATACTAATATTATAATTATATATATAATATTTGTATAGTTAAAATGCATATATATATATATATATATATATATATATATGGGTGGTTCTCTGTGACATCGAAGATGAAAAAAATAAATTTTGCTATAACTGTGGGCATATGTTTTAGAGGTATCCAGTAGTTCTCCTGAATTTTTTCAGATTTTTTCGGGGCCATTATTTTAAGTTACAGAGAATCAAAGTTGACATCTTAGCACTTTTTTGCATTATATGCCCATTTTCATGAATTTGCAGCTCCCAGGGGATGCATTGTTCACTAAAAACATTAATATGACTTTTTTTGTAAAATTTTCCGAACTTTTCATTAAAAATACTTTTAAAGACATAAATCTATGCTGTCACACTCTTGTAAGCCATTTAAACCTTAAATAGTGAAAATCAGCAATTCTGCTCCGGACTCTGGTTACCTAATACTGTCTAAAAGATGTCTTTTTATAGTCAGAAACTGCCTAAAAATTTCCAGAGTGGGTCTAAATCATTAAGATCACTTATGGTCAAAATATCCGGGAAAAGTGCCCGAAATATTAATAGAAATGTATATTTGTTGCCTTATAACGATGAATCTAGTAGCATGATCATTGCAAAAAAATTTATGCACTTACCTTGGAATGGTAGAAAAGTATCTCCACTTGTTTCAGTATTCATCTAATCCCCTGTAAGCTGCTAAAAATACAAATATTATTATAAAATTATAAAAAATTATTTTTTAAACATTTATAATGCTGGATTTTTAGTTTTACATCCCTTACAAGAATTATAATACTAATCTGAATGATTACTATAAAAGTATCAACATTATTATTATTATTATTCAGCAACACATTGTTTAGATTTCACAAACTTGTCACTGTCAC
This sequence comes from Theocolax elegans, assembly GCA_026168455.1. Lineage (NCBI taxonomy): Eukaryota > Metazoa > Arthropoda > Insecta > Hymenoptera > Cerocephalidae > Theocolax > Theocolax elegans. Next base: position 30,881,115 of record CM047426.1, read on the forward strand.
GTTATCATATTATTCATTATAATTATATATCCGATTTATTTATATATCTTTTGTATTAAATACGTATATTCAGTTATTGTAATAATAATATTGATACTTTTATAGTAATCATTCAGATTAGTATTATAATTCTTGTAAGGGATGTAAAACTAAAAATCCAGCATTATAAATGTTTAAAAAATAATTTTTTATAATTTTATAATAATATTTGTATTTTTAGCAGCTTACAGGGGATTAGATGGATACTAAAACAAGTGGAGATACTTTTTTACCACTTCAAGGTAAGTGCATAAATTTTTTTGCAATGATCATGCTACTAGATTCATCGTTATAAGGCAACAAATATACATTTCTATTAATATTTCGGGCACTTTTCCCGGATATTTTGACCATAAGTGATCTTAATGATTTAGACCCACTCTGGAAATTTTTAGGCAGTTTCTGACTATAAAAAGACATCTTTTAGACAGTATTAGGTTACCAGAGTCCGGAGCAGAATTGCTGATTTTCACTATTTAAGGTTTAAATGGCTTACAAGAGTATGACAGCATACATTTATGTCTTTAAAAGTATTTTTAATGAAAAGTTCGGAAAATTTTACAAAAAAAGTCATACTTATGTTTTTAGTGAAAAATGCATCCCCTGGGAGCTAAAAATTCATGAAAATGGGCATATAATGCAAAAAAGTGCTAAAATGTCAACTTTGACTCTCTGTAACTTAAAATAATGGCCCAGAAAAAATCTGAAAAAATTCAGGAGAACTACTGGATACCTCTAAAACATATTCCCACAGTTATAGCAAAATTTATTTTTTTCATCTTCGATGTCACAGAGAACCACCCATATATATATATATATATATATATATATTAGTCTCTTTTTATAATCAATTATTTGATTTATAAATTATATAGTACATTTTATTAGTTTAACAAATAACATTAGTTCTTGTTAAATAAACCAAACCTTTACTCTTTAATATATATACATGGATATGTGCATGAATGAATATGTAGATGCGTATGTTTATGTACGAATTAGTGTATACATATATATCTATGCGTTTATAGTTATATCCCGTTTATAATGTTATACGTTTTTATTCAATGTAATATTATGTTTGCATTTTATACCTAGATTATATTACTTTTATATAATGTATTATATAGTTAATTTACATTAATATTAAATAGTTATTATATATAATGTGTTATTTTATAATATTAAATTTATTTAGTTGTTAATATAAGATAGTTTTTTATTCATAAAATATATGTAATGTAAACCCATATGTTTGGAAAAGAAGCGTGAGTGTAAACCCCCACCCTAATCCCTCAATTTTTAAGAGGTCTAAGGGTATAAAAGCAGAGGTCACAAGGCATGCTTATGCTTCTTTGCTCCCAAACGTTTATATACATACATCTCCAAATAAACTCACAGTTCCTATACTATCTAAGAGTCATTTTATTTAAAAGTAAGTATATACTTAGGCGTACGGGTGCTGGTATAAAAAAAGGGAAACCCTAACAAATTACTAACAATTTATACATATATTTAAATAATGTTAACAATTAACAAATAAGGACCTTAGGGTACAGTTTGTTTACTAAGGACCTTTAGTATTTTAGAGGTACAAGTAACAATTGTTAACATTATATGTGCAATTATAAATAAATAAATAAATACATAAATACAAATATATCTGGTTATACTTATAGTGGTGATTGTCAAGCAAGGACCGAAAGGTACAGCTTGATTATTATCAAGGACCGAAAGGTACAGATAAGAATTATCACTGTAGGTTTATAGATAATAGTACTTAAAATACATACTTATATCGATGGTTGTCAAGCAAGGACTGAAAAGTACAGTTTGATTATTATCAAGGACCCAAAAGGTACAGATAATAACCATTAATATAAGTTTATAATAGTTGTTGGTATACTTTTAATTGGTGGATGTCAAGCAAGGACCGAAAGGTACAGCTTGATTATTAGCAAGGACCGAAAGGTACAGCTAATAACCATTAATTTGAGTTAAACCGCAGAAATTTAGTTTATTTTAATTAGAATAAAATTAAATAAATTACAAATATTTGAATGCACATTTAAATAAATGATATAATTATATACAATTTACTAACAATAAATCAACCAAGGACCTCTCGGTACAAGTTGATATAGATTTTTTTTTTATATATAATTAACCAAGTACCTTATAGATAAGATACAAGCTAATTTTATTTTTTTTAATAAATTAAAGGATTTCAATTACTAACTAATAAATTTAAATGAATTAATATCGGGTAAATAAATAATATTAGAAGATAAATTAAAATTAATACAATAAATACGTGTTTGACCTGTCCTTAGCTATAGCATTAATTTGTTGGCTAAAAAGCGGAATTAATTAGTTAGTTACCCCTAGACGTAACAATAAAATTTTGGAGGCCCCGGAGGGATATTATAATATAACCGCCAGGTTAAATAGTAGTAGAAACTGTTTTAAAAAAAAAATGAATTCTTAATAATATTTTCTTTTCTCTCTCTAACTTTCAGTGGAACAAAAAGGGTATTTTACTAAGGATTTTGGTGCAATAAAAAAATCCGTCCCCAATAAAAAACAACGGCAACGAATCTTGCAGCAAAAGTGCAAATTGAAAGAGCGAGCTGCATTGATAGGCTTAGAATTAAATATATCTATTAAAAATGTACAAAAGCATGCGCCGCGCTTAGACAATATAATAGAGGAGCGCGAAAATTTAATAAATATAGAGCGATATATAGAGGAAACGGCAAAAATTATAGAAAGCCAAGAGAATACGATACAAACATTAAAAAATAATAAGGAATACAGTAAAGTAGCAGAGGTAATAATATCGGATAGCGAAGATGACTCTGTTATAATCGAAAGGGTTAGAAAATTACCAAAAATAAAACATATTCAAAAATCGAATATTATTCTAGAGAATTTTCCTAAAGTTGAATTTAAAAAAGGCAAAAGATTACCTTTGCCAACATATTGTAAACGATATAGAGAAACCACCTTTTGTGACAAATGTAAAGTAAAACCAAAACAGGATTATTGTAAGGATTGTTTCGATGCAAAGTATAAATTTAATGCGGAAGATTGGAAATCCGAGAAAAAAGATAGGAATATGGTTATCACTTTTCAGTATATATAAAGAATATAACATGTTAGTAGAAGATTATCTAAATTTCTTAGATCCAGATGTTAGACTAGTCACTCTTCCACCGGCTGAAATCATCCCAAGAATTGAAGATGCAATTAAGTCAGCTCGGGGGACAAAATATTAAATATTATGAACAAGATATAAGAGCAACCTGTCATATGATAAACATTCATTTAGTGAAAACATTTACGGGAGAAGTGGGAGCAGGTCAATTCGAACAGGTATATAATAAGAGGACTTCTACTTTGAAAAATGTACTCTCTGTAGATGAATTGAACTTACCGGTTTCTCAAGAATTCTTCAAGGACCTTTCTTCAAAGATGTCATTATATCCAAAACTAGTACAGTGTATCTGGAACTTTTGCAGTGTGGGTAAGGAGTATCCAGAAATGAGCAGCGCGTTTCTGTTGACAAAATATGCTGCAATGGCATCTATCCATGCAGTATAGGAGTTTTTCAGTGGGCAAGTTAGAGTCTTAGATCATAGGTCATCAGATCTGTTGCCTGAGATGATAAAGTATGTAGAGAAAAAGAAGGATATAGAACAACGCATTGGCAAAGATATGTTCCCGTATATGCGCTTCATTGCACCAGATGACCACTCGATTGTAGCTAGTGATTTCCCTTCACTATTTCCTGTAGCAGTTGGTTACTGTACGAAATTCCTTTCAAGAACATTCAATAATATCAGAGTAAATAAGACAAGAATCAGTGAAAATTTGATGATAAAAGCACTACAACAAGATAACAGATCACACACATTCATGTCAACAGAATCAGGAAAAAATGTTCCCTTGGTTTCTGAAGAAGAAACTTAAAAATTCTATCAATCTTACTTTGGCTACAGTTTCAAGAAAATAAAAGAAGATGTTAATGCAGATGCAATTGAGAATACTATTACACAAGAAGCAAAAGACTTTTTAGGATCAGGAGCAAGTGGAAATAGCCTTCAGATTGCTCGTGATCCTGATATGATTGCCTCTATATTAAAGAAGTTAATTGTTTAATTCTAATTTATCGTTAAAACCATTGATTCTAATATATATAATTATCGGTCTTTCCGAACTAAATGCTTTATTTTTGGAATAAAGCAGGCCAATTATACCCTCTGTTCACTATGATTGGTGGGGTTTCCCAGAGTAACGGCCTTTTACAAAAATTAAAACAAAAATTAAAGGCGTTTCGTCCTCGATCCCCAGTTTGGACTCCTCAGTAAGGAACTGGAGATCATACCTTAGACTCCTGTCGCAAGATGATCTGCGACGCCAGCAAGATGTTATGCGGCTATATATATAGAGGAGGACGACAATCTCTCCAACGAGTAAAGTCGTCTCCATCTAGCGGTGGGAAAGACCACCAGCCAGAGTGCGACGTATTAGACCGAGTTGCAGGTTTATTAAAATAAAATGAATTTAAACGTTCGGTGATAATATATATATAATTATCGGTCTTTCCGAACTAAATGCTTTATTTTTGGAATAAAGCAGGCCCATTATACCATTTGTCCACTATGGTTGGTGGGATTTCCCAGAGTAACGGCCTTTTACAAAAATTAAAACAAAAATTAAAGGCGTTTCGTCCTCGATCCCCAGTTTGGACTCCTCCTGGGAAATTCCACCAACCATAGTGGACAAAGGGTATAATGGGCCTGCTTTATTCCAAAAATAAAGCATTTAGTTCGGAAAGACCGATAATTATATATATATTATCACCGAACCTTTAAATTCATTTTGTTTTAATAAAAATTTTAATAAATAAAAACTGAGAAAATCAAAAATTTGTGATCAAATAAAAGAAAATGAAGAATTATTAAAAGAAGAAGATATAATTAACAAGGAGAATAATCAAGATAATCAATCTAGATCAATTTTAAAGAGATATAATAATGAAACAATAAATTATGAAGAAAGCGAGTTAAGTGATGGAGATATTGAAGCAAGTATTATAAATAATGAAAATAATGAAGTTACAAATCTTCAACATGAATATAATTCAATTAATAATGATGTTGAAACATCATTTATGGAAGAATATTACAAGAGAAGGAAACCTATAAAAGGACAAGAAGAAAGTATATCTGAAACTAGTGAAACTGAAGACTCTGAAGATTCTCAAAAAATGAATAAAGAAGAAAAATTTGATATAAAACTTAATATTGTTGAAACAAAAGAATTATTAGAATATAGAAATGACAATATAATTTACTTTATAACATTCAATGGTAAACCATGTAACATTGGAGCAGAAAAATTGATAAAAAGAAATATAATACCTGAAAAACAAAATGTTGGTATTGGAAATTTTTCCGAATATAAAAAATCAAATAATAAATATTATTTTGGATTAAGCATACGAGGAAAAGAATTTGAATCCCAATCAATTGTTAAGTCAAATATATATAAAGCACATAATAACCTATGCAAAGCATTAAAAGATAAAAACATTAGTCAAATTAGTATTGCTAAAAATAAATATATCGAGAATTTACCATGGAGCGATATTATAGATATGATTAAATCTATATTTCAAGAATATAATATGAAGATAATTGTTTGTAAAGGAACTTTACAATATGTTCCTCAAGATAAAAGAGATAGTATATTTTACGAATTTCATACATCTCCTATTGGTGGACATAGAGGTGTATCTAAAACATTTAATAGAGTAAGACAGTATTATTATTGGGAAAATCTTAAGGGAGATATACAAAGGCGAATACAGCAATGTTTAGAATGTCAACTCAAGAAATTAGTTAGATTAAAAACAAAGCAACCTATGGTAATAACGGATACACCTGGAACTGTGTTTTCGAAGGTGGCCTTAGATATTGTTGGACCATTATGTAAAACTACTTTAAATAATGAATATATACTAACTATTCAAGATCAATTGTCAAAATTTTGTGTAGCGGTACCTTTACCCAATGCATTAGCTTCAACTATAGCTGACGCATTTATTAAAAGATTTTTGTGTATTTTCGGAGCTCTTCGGGTCATTTTAACAGACCAAGGGCGTAACTTTTTAAGTTCGTTAATGCAGAGAGTTGCGAAACGATTCAAGATTAAACAAATTAAAACGACATCGTTCCACCCACAATCTAATGGGGCACTTGAACGTTCACACCATGCTCTGGGCGAACTTTTAAAACAATACACCGAAAAGGATAATAATTGGGATCAATGGATCGAAATAGCAATATTAAATTATAATACCTGTGTACATGAAAGTACGAGACATACACCATTTGAAGTTGTATTCGGATTTTTGGCAAGATTACCATCAAATGAACCTTTAAGAGAAGCAGATTTATTACCTACTTATCAAGGATATATCAAGGAATTAGTAATGAGATTAAATGGGATACGTAAATTAACTTATGATAATTTAGTTCAAAGTAAACACAAATCTAAAGAATATTATGACCGAAAAATAAATGAAAGAAATTTTAAAGTAGGAGATTTTGTATTCTTACTAAAAGGACCAAAACCTAATAAGTTCGGAGATCATTATACTGGCCTGCACAAAATATTAGAAATAATCGATAAAAATAATATTATAATTCAATTTTATAAAAAACAAAAAATAGTACATGCTAATCGGTTAAGAATTTCTTATATTAATCGTGAATCGAAGTTGAAACCTAAGAAAAGAAAGGTTCGCTTAGATTCAGAGTGAAAAACAAATTTATTTCCTTCTGATTTCAGATGAATTCTCCTATAATATGTTTATTTCTACTAACTTTGGTCAACGCGTTAATAGAATTTGATTGCGGAGCTAGGTCGTTAAATATTACGACCTTATCATTATTAGATGTAGGACCGTGCGATATTCCAAGTGATAATCTGAACGTAACTAAAAAACACCTACAGTTACTTCAAATTAATGAATTCCTAGATAATTCCGTAATACAATGCAAAGTGGAGATTCGCAGAACTGCTTATTATTGTGGATGGCAATCTTATAATTCAGAAGTAGTTAATAGCCAAGCTGAATTCATCCTTGACATAAGTCGTGAGAGATGTCAAGAAGCACATGCTACCGGAATCTTAAAAATTGGTTATAACGGCATCATTAGTGGCTTAAGGATAAACAGAACGTCAAGTTATCCTATGGTTTTTGCTGGAACTGTAGATAGAGATGGTTCCTGCAGTGGAGCATCTTATGCAGATCCCTATGGATCCTGGCATCAGTCGTCGTTCAAGGTATTGTCAAGGTTACACTCAAGACTCACGTTGCGCGCGTTGATAATGATAATAATAAGATATATTTACAATCCGGTACTTCGTGTCATTTATATGAAGGTTCTTATTTAGATATGGAAGATGGTTATTCTTTTTGGAATCCAATTCCAATCGATTCGTGAAAATTTGCAGGAATCAACTGGAATTGGATTCCAAAAAGAATAACCATCTTCCATATCTAAACAGAACCTTCAGATAAATGACACGAAGTACCGGATTGTAAATATATCTTATTATTATTATTATCAACGCGCGCAACGTGAGTCTTGAGTGTAACCTTGACAATACCTTGAACGACGACTGATGGCCAGGATCCATAGGGATCTGCGTAAGATGCTCCACTGCAGGAACCATCTTTATCTACAGTTCCAGCAAAAACCATAGGATAACTTGACGTTCTGTTTATTCTTAAGCCACTAATGATGCCGTTATAACCAATTTTTAAGATTCCGGTAGCATGTGCTTCTTGACATCTCTCACGACTTATGTCAAGGATGAATTCAGCTTGGCTATTAACTACTTCTGAATTATAAGATTGCCATCCACAATAATAAGCAGTTCTGCGAATCTCCACTTTGCATTGTATTACGGAATTATCTAGGAATTCATTAATTTGAAGTAACTGTAGGTGTTTTTTAGTTACGTTCAAATTATCACTTGGAATATCGCACGGTCCTACATCTAATAATGATAAGGTCGTAATATTTAACGACCTAGCTCCGCAATCAAATCCTATTAACGCGTTGACCAAAGGTAGTAGAAATAAACATATTATAGGAGAATTCATCTGAAATCAGAAGGAAATAAATTTGTTTTTCATTCTGAATCTAAGCGAACCTTTCTTTTCTTAGGTTTCAACTTCGATTCACGATTATATAAGAAATTCTTAACCGATTAGCATGTACTATTTTTTGTTTTTTATAAAATTGAATTTAATATTATTTTTATTGATTATTTCTAATATTTTGGGCCAGTATAATGATCTCCGAACTTATTAGGTTTTGGTCCTTTTAGTAAGAATACAAAATCTCCTACTTTAAAATTTTTTCATTTATTTTTCGGTCATAATATTCTTTAGATTTGTGTTACTTTGAACTAAATTATCATAAGTTAATTTACGTATCCCATTTAATCTTGTTACTAGTTCCTTGATATATCCTTGATAAGTAGGTAATAAATCTGCTTCTCTTAAAGGTTCATTTGATGGTAATCTTGCCAAAAATCCGAATACAACTTCAAATGGTGTATGTCTCGTACTTTCATGTACACAGGTATTATAATTTAATATTGCTATTTCGACCCATTGATCCCAATTATTATCCTTTTCGGTGTATTGTTTTAAAATTCACCCAGAGCATGGTGTGAACGTTCAAGTGCCCCATTAGATTGTGCGTGGAACGATGTCGTTTTAATTTGTTTAATCTTGAATCGTTTCGCAACCCTCTGCATTAACGAACTTAAAAAGTTACGCCCTTGGTCTGTTAAATGACCCGAGAGCTCCGAAAATACACAAAAATCTTTTAATAAATGCGTCAGCTATAGTTGAAGCTAATGCATTGGTAAAGGTACCGCTACACAAAACTTTGATAATTGATCTTGAATAGTTAGTATATATTCATTATTTAAAGTAGTTTTACATAATGGTCCAACAATATCTAAGGCCACCTTCGAAAACACAGTTCCAGGTGTATCCGTTATTACCATAGGTTGCTTTGTTTTTAATCTAACTAATTTCTTGAGTTGACATTCTAAACATTGCTGTATTCGCCTTTGTATATCTCCCTTAAGATTTTCCCAATAATAATACTGTCTTACTCTATTAAATGTTTTAGATACACCTCTATGTCCACCGATAGGAGATGTATGAAATTCGTAAAATATACTATCTCTTTTATCTTGAGGAACATATTGTAAAGTTCCTTTACAAACAATTATCTTATATTATATTCTTGAAATATAGATTTAATCATATCTATAATATCGCTCCATGGTAAATTCTCGATATTTATTTTTAGCAATACTAATTTGACTAATGTTTTTATCTTTTAATGCTTTGCATAGGTTTATTAAGTGCTTTATATATATTTGACTTAATAATTGACTGGGATTCAAATTCATTTCCTCGTATGCTTAATCCAAAATATATTTATTATTTGATTTTTTATATTCGGAAAAATTCCAATACCAACATTTTGTTTTTCAGGTATTATATTTCTTTTTATCAATTTTTCTGCTCCAATGTCATGGTTTACCATTGGATGTTATAAAGTAAATTATATTGTCATTTCTATATTCTAATAATTCTTTTGTTTCAACAATATAATTTTATATCAAATTTTTCTTCTTTATTCATTTTTTGAGAATCTTCAGAGTCTTCAGTTTCACTATTTTCAGATATACTTTCTTCTTGTCCTTTTATAGGTTTCCTTCTTGTAATATTCTTCCATAAATGATGTTTCAACATCATTATTAATTGAATTATATTCATGTTGAAGATTTGTAACTTCATTATTTTCATTATTTATAATACTTGCTTCAATATCTCCATCACTTAACTCGCTTTCTTCATAATTTTTGTTTATTATTATATCTCTTTAAAATTGATCTAGATTGATTATTTGATTATTCTCCTTGTTAATTATATCTTCTTCTTTTAATAATTCTTCATTTTCTTTTATTTGATCACAAATTTTTGATTCTTCAGTTTTTGATTTATTAAAATTTATTTTAAAACCCAGTCCGTTTTGGTCATATATATAATTATCGGTCTTTCCGAACTAAATGCTTTATTTTTGGAATAAAGCAGGCCCATTATACCATTTGTCCACTATGGTTGGTGGGATTTCCCAGAGTAACGGCCTTTTACAAAAATTAAAACAAAAATTAAAGGCGTTTCGTCCTCGATCCCCAGTTTGGACTCCTCCTGGGAAATTCCACCAACCATAGTGGACAAAGGGTATAATGGGCCTGCTTTATTCCAAAAATAAAGCATTTAGTTCGGAAAGACCGATAATTATATATATATTATCACCGAACCTTTAAATTCATTTTGTTTTAATAAAAATTTTAATAAATCAAAAACTGAAAAATCAAAAATTTGTGATCAAATAAAAGAAAATGAAGAATTATTAAAAGAAGAAGATATAATTAACAAGGAGAATAATCAAGATAATCAATCTAGATCAATTTTAAAGAGATATAATAATGAAACAATAAATTATGAAGAAAGCGAGTTAAGTGATGGAGATATTGAAGCAAGTATTATAAATAATGAAAATAATGAAGTTACAAATCTTCAACATGAATATAATTCAATTAATAATGATGTTGAAACATCATTTATGGAAGAATATTACAAGAGAAGGAAACCTATAAAAGGACAAGAAGAAAGTATATCTGAAACTAGTGAAACTGAAGACTCTGAAGATTCTCAAAAAATGAATAAAGAAGAAAAATTTGATATAAAACTTAATATTGTTGAAACAAAAGAATTATTAGAATATAGAAATGACAATATAATTTACTTTATAACATTCAATGGTAAACCATGTAACATTGGAGCAGAAAAATTGATAAAAAGAAATATAATACCTGAAAAACAAAATGTTGGTATTGGAAATTTTTCCGAATATAAAAAATCAAATAATAAATATTATTTTGGATTAAGCATACGAGGAAAAGAATTTGAATCCCAATCAATTGTTAAGTCAAATATATATAAAGCACATAATAACCTATGCAAAGCATTAAAAGATAAAAACATTAGTCAAATTAGTATTGCTAAAAATAAATATATCGAGAATTTACCATGGAGCGATATTATAGATATGATTAAATCTATATTTCAAGAATATAATATGAAGATAATTGTTTGTAAAGGAACTTTACAATATGTTCCTCAAGATAAAAGAGATAGTATATTTTACGAATTTCATACATCTCCTATTGGTGGACATAGAGGTGTATCTAAAACATTTAATAGAGTAAGACAGTATTATTATTGGGAAAATCTTAAGGGAGATATACAAAGGCGAATACAGCAATGTTTAGAATGTCAACTCAAGAAATTAGTTAGATTAAAAACAAAGCAACCTATGGTAATAACGGATACACCTGGAACTGTGTTTTCGAAGGTGGCCTTAGATATTGTTGGACCATTATGTAAAACTACTTTAAATAATGAATATATACTAACTATTCAAGATCAATTGTCAAAATTTTGTGTAGCGGTACCTTTACCCAATGCATTAGCTTCAACTATAGCTGACGCATTTATTAAAAGATTTTTGTGTATTTTCGGAGCTCTTCGGGTCATTTTAACAGACCAAGGGCGTAACTTTTTAAGTTCGTTAATGCAGAGAGTTGCGAAACGATTCAAGATTAAACAAATTAAAACGACATCGTTCCACCCACAATCTAATGGGGCACTTGAACGTTCACACCATGCTCTGGGCGAACTTTTAAAACAATACACCGAAAAGGATAATAATTGGGATCAATGGATCGAAATAGCAATATTAAATTATAATACCTGTGTACATGAAAGTACGAGACATACACCATTTGAAGTTGTATTCGGATTTTTGGCAAGATTACCATCAAATGAACCTTTAAGAGAAGCAGATTTATTACCTACTTATCAAGGATATATCAAGGAATTAGTAATGAGATTAAATGGGATACGTAAATTAACTTATGATAATTTAGTTCAAAGTAAACACAAATCTAAAGAATATTATGACCGAAAAATAAATGAAAGAAATTTTAAAGTAGGAGATTTTGTATTCTTACTAAAAGGACCAAAACCTAATAAGTTCGGAGATCATTATACTGGCCTGCACAAAATATTAGAAATAATCGATAAAAATAATATTATAATTCAATTTTATAAAAAACAAAAAATAGTACATGCTAATCGGTTAAGAATTTCTTATATTAATCGTGAATCGAAGTTGAAACCTAAGAAAAGAAAGGTTCGCTTAGATTCAGAGTGAAAAACAAATTTATTTCCTTCTGATTTCAGATGAATTCTCCTATAATATGTTTATTTCTACTAACTTTGGTCAACGCGTTAATAGAATTTGATTGCGGAGCTAGGTCGTTAAATATTACGACCTTATCATTATTAGATGTAGGACCGTGCGATATTCCAAGTGATAATCTGAACGTAACTAAAAAACACCTACAGTTACTTCAAATTAATGAATTCCTAGATAATTCCGTAATACAATGCAAAGTGGAGATTCGCAGAACTGCTTATTATTGTGGATGGCAATCTTATAATTCAGAAGTAGTTAATAGCCAAGCTGAATTCATCCTTGACATAAGTCGTGAGAGATGTCAAGAAGCACATGCTACCGGAATCTTAAAAATTGGTTATAACGGCATCATTAGTGGCTTAAGGATAAACAGAACGTCAAGTTATCCTATGGTTTTTGCTGGAACTGTAGATAGAGATGGTTCCTGCAGTGGAGCATCTTATGCAGATCCCTATGGATCCTGGGCATCAGTCGTCGTTCAAGGTATTGTCAAGGTTACACTCAAGACTCACGTTGCGCGCGTTGATAATGATAATAATAAGATATATTTACAATCCGGTACTTCGTGTCATTTATATGAAGGTTCTTATTTAGATATGGAAGATGGTTATTCTTTTTGGAATCCAATTCCAATCGATTCCTGCAAATTTTCACGATTTAGTATTCTGTATGAAGGATACGCAAATAAAATTGTTGATCTTTCAATCCTCCAAAAACTCACTAAAACAGATATTATACATATTTCGTCTATATTAGCCAATGCGTGTTATTCTCTAATTTTCAGCAACAGATTAATTGCCCAAAAGATTGGCCCATCGCAACACACAAACAATAAGATGGACAATCTTGACAGTAAAATAGCTTTAAAGTAACTAAAAGTAATAATAATAAACAGTAAAAATAGTTCTCCAGGTCCTGATATGATACCCTACGTCTTACTAAAAGAACTACCAGAAATAGCTATTTTAATACTACTCGTAAAATATATAACCTGATATGGAATTACAAAGTCGTTCCAAATAACTGAAAACAAGCTATTGTAATACCAATACCAAAACTAGGAAAATTCACGTATAATAAAGACAATTATCGACAAATATCTTTAACATACTACTTATAAAAAATATTATAGAGAAAATTATGATCAATATGTTAAATTGGTACCTAGAGACATATAATTTAATGCACCAATCTGTCAAGTGGATCAAGTGGATTTAGAGAAAACTGAGAATCTAGTCATGCTAGTAACTAATATTCTAGAAGCATTTAATAATAATTAACAAATGCTGACTGTATGGCTAGATTTGGATTTGATTTTTGCATGAAATGAATTTTGTCGTCTAAATTATCCTATTCGTGTTAAAATATAATCTTGATTTTTACCAGAAATATTTAAAGTGACGTTATTTTTTATTCAGTTTTGTTACTCAATTTCATTTCTCTCTTTTTTTTGCTTTTTCCATGTGAAGCATTTGTGGATTTCCGAGGTAACGCCAAGCGTAATTAAAAACTTCGCGACTTCCCCAGCTTAAGTGGATTATATCGCCAGTACTTACGAGTTTCAAACAGATAAAGATTAACATATATTTAGTATAAAATCCAGGAAATACCACAAGGATTGTTCTTTGCTTAAAAAAACTGAAAAACTTAGTTTTATTCATACAGTTAGAAAAAATACTTTTCTTAATATACATAAATATTTGTATGATTTGTTCAAATTCTTTTCTACCATAATATTTAGTAAATTTTATGATTTCAGTCGCTTTTATGATTTTAGTGAAAGATATGCGAATGAATTGGAAATTTATTTCAATTTCAGAGATTAAAATTTTAATTTCATGCTCCTTTATATCCTTTAACTCTATTGACTCTTTAATTCATTCAAGAAGTTGGTTTTACGTAATTAATACACGATGCAACTATATTATGAAAATACATAAATTTAATTCTAAAGTTTTTTTCAGAATATTATTATTCACGAAATTAATCCGTAGATATAATAATTTAGACGTATAAATTTTATACATAATACTTAATTATATATCATAATATAGATTTAAAGAATGATATAATGACCAGTTGACAGTACTTCAATGTAAAAGGATGAATGCGAAAGAATAAACTGCTGCGCCTTCGCATATTCATTGATATGCCTACAAGAATGAGAGTAATAGTGAGAGAAGAATGAAAAACTACGTGACAGAGATGAAAAAAAAAATTGAAGGAAAAATGCAGCACTCAAGGTTTTAATAAAGTCGCATTAGATACAATACGCCAAGTTGCTGTACTGTCTACTTCCTCTTCATTCTTTTTCTACCTTTTTGCCTCTATCTTTCTTTTCGTTTCTATTTCTCTTATTCACCTTTCTCTATTGCAGCCTGTAAAAGAGTTCACAGTGTCAGCAAATGCCAGTTGCTAAAACGTTTGAGCTTAATATTGGCTAGCACCAAATGTCAGTGACGCTGTCGAAAACGTTTTTGGACAAGCGGCGTTATTAAAAAAATTCCTTCAAACTGGTGCACAGGTACACTTTCTTTATCTTCATTACTTTTTTCAGCCCAACACTACTATTTGAAACTCACGACGTTATTCGTTAAAAACTATCCAGTCGTTATTGCCATATAAAATGTTCTCATTAAGAACGAAAGCATTATAAAATTTTATATTAGAGCGTCAACATTCGTCTTCGCGTGGTATTAAAAACAAATCATGAAAAAATCCAAAATATAAATTTAATATTGTACGTAAGTATAGTTTATTTGAGACTTGGAAAAGTAACATATGGTTCTATAAGTTATAACAATACGTACGAATTTATGTTATCCTGAATAAAGTTCATAAACATGTATGATTTTTCAATGAACTTGGAATGCAAATCAATATAGATAAATTATAATTAAATTTTTTACTCCAAAATATAATTTTTTATTTATTACTTCGATTTGCATCCTCTTCGTAAGGTATTAGCGACAGTTATATTTGCATAATTAACTATAGTTATTATCGAAATACGTATACATATTTATATAAATTTTATTTACATCTTATTATTATATTAATATACAAGTTATCGCGTCTTTTGATTTTATTTGTACTAGTTTAAATTTTAGAGTTGATATTTGTGAATTCTAGAAATTTGATGAAATTTTCATATTGATTTTTGTTATTTAAAATATCCTTAAGATTGTTTCGTTTTCCATCTTTACAATTTTTCCATAATGTTGTCATTTGATACGTCAACTCCTTTTGTTACATCAGATAGAAATTTTATTTCCAGAGTGTGATTTAGTTATGAATTTGTTTTTTGTAAACATTATAACCCGTTATATTACAATCATATATTGCGCCTAAGCCGCAAACAGATAACTGAAAGAAATCCAGTAAGTGATCATGCGACAGAACTGAAGCTAATGAGTTTAATCAAATGATATTGTGAGTTATATAAAGATGATATTTTCACTAATATACCCACATCTCTAATTTTAATAATTATAACATGTAATTTGTACATTTTTAACATTCATAAGTCTTTAAAGAAAATCGTAGTTATTGTAAAATCCACTTGATATTCCATTGATATAATATTGTGCATGAGTATTTGTAGTTAAAATTATTCTGTTT
Organism: Theocolax elegans; assembly: GCA_026168455.1. Classification (NCBI taxonomy): domain Eukaryota; kingdom Metazoa; phylum Arthropoda; class Insecta; order Hymenoptera; family Cerocephalidae; genus Theocolax; species Theocolax elegans. The sequence continues at coordinate 30,897,209 of CM047426.1, forward strand.
TGAAATTTTTTTTGTGTTATTATCGACATAATTAAAACTTGGGAATTTTGGATATACTTTCTAGTATGTTTGTGCATTTTATTTTTATGCTTCGGATATGAACATTAGTCAAAATTAATGCATTTTGGAAAATCATAAATTTTCTGTATATTCTAGAATTTCTTCTTTGACATATTTTTTACATATATATGTAATTAAGTAGTGTATAAATAAAATATAATAATGTTATTTTTATATTGTTATTCTTGTATGTTATATTATATTATTTTATTATTAACATTGTAATCAACGCATGTATACTTTCGTGTTTACGGGGTCTCTACCCCAAAAACCCAATAAAATATCATATCATATCATATCTCTCTCTCTCTCTCTCTCTCTGGCAAATGCTCTCCAACGTCGTTCTTAGACTTTACGCATAGTTCAGAGGAAAATATCATGTATAACGTTTTCTAAATTGTAGCGCGTATGAAATGTAAGGCCTTGCGACGTGACTGCGGGGCTCAGTACACTTGACGCAAGAGTTTCCTCAGTGGAAACCTCAAACGATACTTGGTTCAGTGCGGTCAATGGTAGGCTGGGCAAACTTGAAGCAACTGCTGAGACTTTAGTTAACTCTATTGGTGTGAGTATAAATAAGCCTTCTATTACTGGTTCTACCTCGTAAAGACACTCTTAGATCGGAACATCGAGAAAGTCGAAATTATTCGACGGGCAAAATAAGGAAGATCTACAGCATCCAACACGCAGGTAGAGGTTTTCACGAGTAGAGTCGAGGCGAGTCCGAAATAGCATAGAAGTCGACCATCTAAAATCGTTGAGAGGATCGAGCAATCACGCCGTGCGGGTATACGACGAATATGTTGTATTGTATATACCATTTTAATAGACAAATTATCTTTTTTCATTAACCCTGTACGACTAGACACGCCGGGTTTCGCAGAAAGACGGGAGCCAGCAGATCAGTTCACAGTCTACTCAAAGCCTCGCTTTTTGGCCCCACTATCGCGATTTGTAAACTTTTTAGAATCACGGAATCGAACTTTTTTGATCGTCTTATTTTTCGCTCAATAACTGAATCACACGCTACAGGTTACTACCGACTCTGAGTTTTCCGATAAAGACACCGTGCAAGGAGTTCCGTCATAAAACTTTCACTCATGATAAGCCAGATTCTAGATTTCCATCATTAGATCCCTCATACCACCACAAATACCTCTGCTCAAACGCTACTTAGTTCTCGTCTTATTATACCACCAAAGGTCTCGTCCTTAGGGTTACTTTACCATCGGACAGAGACCTTATCATCCAGAAGTCAATATCTTTAAAAGGCCTTTCCTCGGATAATGTTCTTAGTGCAGGAGGAGGCTTAGCGATCTTTCTGAGAGCTTTGTGAACCAAAGCAGTCCGTTGTTCACCAAATTTGTTTTTCACTAGAAAACTGTAGCTGCATGCTCTAACTTCACTTCCCTAGCCATACACTATAAATTAAATCGACTCAATAAAGAGGGGGGGGGGGGTATTGCTCTTTACATCCGAGAATGTTACATAGTCCATCTATTTGCACATTTAATCCAGTATTTCTAACTCATCTGAATACATGATTTTATAACTAATTAGAAATCTATTTTCTTTACTTTTATGTACAGTTTAGGTTTCCCACGGCCTAGTTCTTCGAATCATTTTCTGATCTTCTACCACTTCACATTGATGTCGTTATTACAAGTGATTTCAATGTTGATATGAAAGTTGGTGATAATAATAATACTATGGTTATCGCGGACGAAACTAGACGCAGAGAATTTTAAGATTTAATAATTTCGAATTGTTTTCCTTGCATGCGATACGTGTAGTAACTAAACCTCGTGGCGTGAAACATTCACGGCCGTATAGCTTGCTAGGGACAATGCAATTGGTCGTCCCGAGGTGTCTGATCGAATGTGCACAGAAAATATGAATCTGTGGCTATTTAAGCTTGGAGAGGCGAAGTTGTAAACGCTATCTATGTAATTTGAAAATATGTATGTATGTATGTATGTATATGTATGAATACGGTTATACAGAATATAGAAAAAGAGAATTCATATGTTTTAATCTTGTGAGATTCTGCGTCTGGTTGCGTGCGACACAGGGGACAAGTGAATATCGCGGTAGGAAAAGAGAGGCGAGGAAAAGTGAATATTTTTTACGCTTGTTTTTTTGTGAAATCGCTCTGTACTAACCGAAGAGCACACATCGTGGAAATAAAAGTTGTTCAACAAATTGGAATTTGAGTTAATCTTTATTTCATCCGTTACAATGGTGCAATCCTATTTAAATTCTAAACCTTATTATCCTCATACCTCGGATTCATCACACTTATACATCCTTCCATACTTTACATACCTAGCTTGATCTATTAGCGGTTTATGCGATTCTCCATATATCTATCATACTAACAAATCTCTTACTCTTTTAGTAGCTGGGCACGACTCCATTTCACTTACTTTTGATCTGTTTGAAATTCTAGCTAAAGGAAAGAGGATGTGGTCACACAACTTTAGACTGATCAATCTGCGTAATCTCTCTGCGCTAGTCACGTCGACCTACAATTGCCCAGCCCACCTTCAATGTTGCTTCTTACTTTCATCTATTTTGTGATCGTTTTCACCTCCTTCAGCTTTATTAAATACTACTTTATTAAACAATTATTTACACTATAGCTACAGGCATAGACGAGGTTTCAGTTCCAATGCCAAAACTCCTACTCTCTCATTTAGCTCATTTATCTTTACTGATATCTTTTATCAACTATCCTCTTTGATCTATTACCCGGATTGATGAAAGGGTTTTATCTTTTTCCCTCTTGAAAAGACGAATAATATGCATAATCGTTTTCCGATACCAAATAGTGATAAATAAATATAATTCGACTAAAGCAAATGGTTTCAACTTTAACATAAACAATAGTCAGGCTTATAACTCGAATTAATTAGTTCCTAAACTATGGAAATGTACAAAATTGGGGTTAAATCCTTTAGAGTTTGGATTGTACACCTGCCCTGGATTGGTTCAAGGAGGTTTTGTTAATCACACAGCGTATCACGGGGTTCTGCACTGTTTTACATTTTAAAAACACACTCATTGTCAACGCACCAGAGAAAAACTTGTAGAGACATTGATCATACCCCATCTTGAATACCGATGCGCTGTTTATTGTCAAATACACTGGAGAGTGCATGATATTCCGTAACGCATACGGTTAGGGTGGTTATCGTTTAAGTCTAGACAAACACTTCATATTGGAACATTGTATTCTACATCATCTCTCATACCTTTTTCTCCATCTTGCAGATCACTTCAAAAACCTACATTTCTCATCTGCAATCCGTTCATCTTCCCGTCATCCTCCCAAATCTCTTACGTGCCTCCCATCTCACACTGAATTCACGAATACATCATTGCTCATTGATGCCACCCGCATCATCAACTCCCTCAACTCCCTGACCATCACTGATTTCGATCCCTTTTCATTGACCATATTTAAATTTTGCCTCGCCGTCGTGTGTTCTATTATTTTCTATAATTAGTAATACTTTGTTGCACTTTTCTTTTAATGTTAGCTCCAAATTTATTATAGTTATATTCTGGTTTTACGTTATTTTACTTTGTATTACATAGTTTATCTTGCTTGTTCCTTGTTCATTTTTTGCTTATTATATTATATTGTTGTTACTTAGTTTTAAGGGGATGTCAAAACCATTTGTTACCATGAGAGTCGGAGTTACCGACCGACACTTACTATTCAGTAAAAAATTAATTGTTAGACTAGAATTTTGACACAATCATTGAAAACGAAAAAAAGACTTTGGTATTGTTAATTAAGAATTTGTTAATTATGAACACAATAATTAAGTACAGTGTACAAAACATTGATCAGTTATATATTTTGAATTAGATAAATCAAATAAATGTAACTATTAAAAATTGATTAAAGTAACAATCTATTACGCATATAATATTTTAAAATCATAAAATTTAATAAAACTAAATATTAAAATATGATTTGCTCAAAAAGTTATAGTATTGAAACTATAGTGCATATTTATTAAATTAATCAAGATCAAGAAGTATAATAATAAATGATAGTTTGTGTAAAATTCGGAACAGTAATTATAAATCTAAATTACCGCAACTGAATGTAAAAATGGAGTAACAATGTAAACCAGCCGATATCCATAAACTCCCCTTAGCCTCTCGTTCTGTACGTCCAGCACGACGAGGAATACCACTTGATTTGCAATTGCAGCAACAATACTTAGAATAAGGGCATTGGTGTATTACAGTCGAGTGCTCCTCGCGAGCAAGCGTCCAGATAACAAGAAACAGCGGCACCGTCACCGCGCACAATGCTGGCGTTAAAACAATGACAAAACAATTAGACAACTCATAACTGCCGGGCGCAGCCGATCTCTGACGCTACCCGTTGTACCTTTCTCTGTCTTTCTCTTTCTCTCTCTCTCTCTCTTTCTCTTTCCCTTTCTCTCTTTCTCACTCACACGTGTACACACTCATTTACTCACTCTGTCTTCCTCTCTTTACCCGAAGTTACGTCAAAGTGTCATAGGCAACGACGAAGTCCACCAGACCGGAGTGAAATTGCAACGGGTGAGGGCAACCTATTGTAGAGCGGAGTGCAACGTGCCGCATGAAAATCGTCATTGTAACGGGACCCGGACGATAATGCATTCGATTTTCGCTTCGCTGGTAGACTAAAATATGTTGGATCGACCATGGCTCGCGCGATGAAGCAACACTGCCCCACTCCCCTCCTCTTGGTACACTGGATTTTTCATGAGCAAATTGCAAGTGCTGTTTTACGGCGGGAAGGTTATTTTTCACTTTTTGCCATTCGGATAACCGCTTTTTCAACTGTTTCGGAGTAATTTGTGCCCTGTGAATGATGTGTTTCGAACGCCGTAAATAATTTGTCGGGTCGCACGAAATTGTAGAAAAGTTTAAAATAGCGCAAAACTTTTTTAACTGTTACACCGACAGTGAACGTTTAAAATATATGGTGTGTCAGACTTTCTGGATTAAAAGAGTTCATTTAGAAAAATTGAGCGCTGTCTACATTGTCAAAACTGATATTGTCGTTCGAACCACTAATATAATAAAATATTATTACACTCTTAGTTTTGACATTTTAATACCATCTTTTTAATTTTACAATGTTACACTCGTCCAATGTAATGAAATTAACTTTTGAAAAAAATTAAAACTCAAATGCAATAACCAACATACTCCAAGTTTAAAGACTTTTATATTAACCATAAATACATGTGTAAGTATGGACTTGAATTAACAATCATATAATTTAATACCAATATTTAACAATACCACACGTTAAATACTTTAATATAATCTTTTAAACATTATTTGATTTATTTATGTATTTTACTTTAAAAATGTTATTCTTACATTGCTAAGTTTCGTTATTCGATGAAAGGGGAAATGTGCATTAAAGATGCATGCACGTTCAATACTTTCAATTTCTTTTCTTGCTAGATGTTGTTAGTAACACAAACGCAGCCAATCAGTTAACAATGGCTCGTAAATTCGAACCAATCAACAGACTAGCCGATAATGCGACTACGGATGCAGTTCTGTGCTACTTATGAATTATTTAAGAGGAAGACAATGGTGTATTTCTATTTGTAAACATTGATGATTACTATATATTTTTAGTAATCAACAGTATATAAACTATTATACATTTTCAATATATATTCAACGTTTTAATGCATTATTATCGTTAGTGAATGAATGATATATTCTATTTGATTTTTCATTTGCATTCATGTTTGTTTCATTCTAATTCAATGTTTATAAAAGTATAAATTATTGTAATGTACATTTACATAATGCATATAGCAATTTATATTTTAGATCAGTATTATTGATTACAGTAACTTGATGAATTATTAGTTATACATTTATCTTTCAAAATACTTATAATTTTAAGGATGTTCAATTTTAATTTATAATTTATCGCTAATATTGCACCACTAGTAGTATGAATTAAAGTACTAATTATAACTACAATATCTTATATAATTTATTTTTGTAGTTATACTTGTTAAACTCAGAATCTGTCATAAAATTTTATATGTATACCACTTGTTGTTGTTTAGACATAAAAGTAAAAGTTTTATCACGAATTTTCTGCTGCTAGTAGAATGTTATGATGTTAGGGAGGGGAGGGGGTTTGCTTTCATTTACGGTAAAACTTTTCTCTCTAGTTTTCTAATAATTTTACATAAACCATTATATTTCAATTCGTACGTGTAATCGCATTTCGCGAAATCATGTAAGGATGGAGAAGGAAACCCATACACGCAATTCCTCTAATATTCGGCAAAGGAGGGTTTGCTATTCAAATGTAATCTTGACCTTTCTCTGTCCTACATTTTGGGCGAGCTTAAAATTTTTATTTTTCACATAAGTTTATGCGAGAACGAGTTGGTATATATTATACATATTATCCAAGACATACTATTCATGCAAAATTTTAAATCCGTATTTTGTAAACAAAATCTTGACCTCCTAAATTAACTGCTTGCATTCAGAATCTTTCTGCTCGATAGTTTAAGAAATTTTGATAATTTATTATAGAAAGATTACTGGATAAAATTGCATGAATAGTCTCGATGTTTTATTATGCCATTATATGTAACAATAGTAAATTCAATATTATATTTTTGCTCATTAAATTAGTATATTTAGTTAATAATACTTCATTAATTTATACGATTGTAATACGTTGTATTATTGTGTTTGAGATTAGAAAGAAGCTAACTGGTATACTATGTTTCACTTACCTTTCTGTATTCTTATGATTATGAATATCTCCACTCTTTCAAATACTTCTTCTTTTAAAACTGGTATTTTGTAGAAGATATATATTGAATGTATGCATACATGTGTGCATGTAGTTGATTGCACTATTTATTATAAGTTTCCTATCGTTAACGCACATAATATTTAACGTAATATTTTGTTTTTAATGTACACAAAAATAATTTTCTCGGTAACTATGCCAATCAGTTCAATAATAAGACAATTATTAAGTTACCATTTTACAGAGTTTTAAATATTTTGCGAAACTGTATTTGTCGTTTTAAAGTATGCGATTTTTCATGAAGCGACCCAATAGCTAGCTGCAATATGCCGTAATCCTCAAGAAGTGATAATGAAATTTAGATTGGTTTTTCTATACGATTTATACCGAAGAATCATTGTAGCGGAAGAGTAAAAAGCATGATCGCATAATACAACCTGAGCAGGACGAAAAGGTTACGGATATGATTCTTACATAGATGTTGAACAGAAAAAGTTGTTCTCGTACAAAACTTTTTGGAAGAGTATACAATGACGGTGGAGGTGGGCGAGGCCGCCTACGATTTTCTCGCTGCAAGCAAAGGATAAGAGGCTGAATAAAACATTTAGTTTCCAGTAGAGTTAAAATATTGCATTCGAAAGCTCAATCCCACCTCCCTACTTTCCATACGTACGATCCACGAGGCCGTACCCGAGCACTAGAAAGAGACGGATGCGGTGTACGCGCCATTGGAATGTCGACTTCATGGAAAGTTTCCTTAATCTTTGCTACTTACCATCCACGGGATTCCGTGTTGGCCAAAGAGACAAAGAAGAGAAACATCGGCACTAGGACCGCCAGTGCCACGAGTTCTAGCTTTCAAGGATCAAAACGTAAGTTCGAAGTTTACGATAATATCTTTCAACCCAGAATCTTGCCCGATGTAAGGAAAAGTTCCAAGGTATCGGCTCATAAAGCACTCCGTACAAGTCTACGAAAATACAATTCTCGCTCTACCAAAGGCGGAAGCTTAAGAAGAAAAGGAGCTTTTTAGACGGTCCGTCTTTATTGAATACGAAATATAAGTGTACGTTCGAAAGCGTGCGATTGCGGAAAAAGCATTTCGATTTTCTTTACAAAATAGAAAAAGTGAATCTTTTTTCGATTTCAATTATAGTAGCTGCACTACCCAAACTCTCTACTTTCTTGATTCTTTTCAAGCTATCTTACCCGTGGAATTACAAGATTTACATTCGACTTCATTGTAAAACTATATTTATAATATATATTATTAAAATAAAAAAACTAAATATTATTTGCAAAATTAAATGCAATTATTCTAGTACTGTGTACGTAGGAGAAACTAAGAGAAAATTACAATGTAGAATAAATGAATACAAATAAAGTATTATTTAAAAAATCATGTGTTCAATAAGTTGTTAATCAACACATGGAAACACAATACGTTCATACTTTTAATTTTAATGACGGATAATTTTTCGACACTGAAAACAATTCAAACAGAAGGTTGATATCAGAAATGATACATTGTATTCGTAATGTAGTTAATTATGAGTAAGTAGCACTTAAATTGATGTTTGAATTAACATTAATCGTCACGGAAAAATTTAAAATTAATTATAACTTAATTGTAAAAATTTTTTTAAGTTCTACATATTATATGTGTACTATACAAAAACTGATTTATTATTGCTTTTAGTAATTTTTTAAATCATTTTTGACAATTATTTGTACAATTTTTATTATTATTTATAACTAATTTTATTAAAACATTGACTAGTAATATATAATTTATGTGCCATAATTATAGACTGAATATATGTACATTATACATTTTTAACATAAATTTAAATAATTTAACAAAATTTAAATTTTGGCTCTGTATCAATTGACACTGTCTTGAATTATTACGGTAATCCTCGGACGTAGCGTCAATATTAATCAACCGTATAACTTCGCATCGTAAAAATTTTTTAAGTTCTACATATTATATGTGTACTATACAAAAACTGATTTATTATTGCTTTTAGTAATTTTTTAAATCATTTTTGACAATTATTTGTACAATTTTTATTATTATTTATAACTAATTTTATTAAAACATTGACTAGTAATATATAATTTATGTGCCATAATTATAGACTGAATATATGTACATTATACATTTTTAACATAAATTTAAAATAATTTAACAAAATTTAAATTTTGGCTCTGTATCAATTGACACTGTCTTGAATTATACTGTATCTCGGACGTAGCGTCAATATTAATCAACCGTATAACTTCGCATCTAAAAATTTAAAAGTGAAAAGGAGATGTAAATAAATTTCATATAATAAATAGGTAAAGTCTGATGAGGATGGAGAACGTCAATCAAAATATGACCAAATAAATATTAAGTGTACATCAAACTTAACCAGAATTCCTTTATATAAATTTATATTAAGTCACTAATTTTAAGCTTCTTATGTATAATGTGTTTATATTAGTAGTCACGGGTCATCATCCGACTTTTTTTCGTTTGTTCCTCTGCTTTTCATACGTAATATACAGTTGTATTCATTTTGTATGTAAACAAACATACGACTTCATTGTGATTTTGAAGATATTTATTTAAGAAAACGCAAGTATATGATTATACATATCATTTTCTTAATATATTGCAAATAAAGAAAGAAGTTATAAGCATATTTAGAATTTGATGTTATTCATAATTAACTCAAAATATAGTATTATACGTTTTGTGTACATGGCAAAATAACATAGTATGTTTGATTTAAAATTAAGTAAATATTAATCACTTTCATAAAAATGAAAAAAAAAATAAATTTTTGTAAATCAAACAACATTTAATTATATGTAATTTAAAATAGATGCTGGTATAATTTGTTAAAAGGAATAATCTTTTAAAATGCCAAGCTTAAATTGAAAGCGTTTGTATTAGAATGTTTGTTCTTTATTCATCTTACAACTCCATCAGTGTTATTAAAACCAAAATATCTAGAGTAATATATATTTAAGTACATATAGTAAATACAGCGAAAACTAGGTATCGAAAATTATAGTGAGTTTTATAAAATATGTTGTGATGCCGCAATTTCTGTGTGTTATCTGAGCAGAAACGCTTAATTGGTTTTGCGACGGTGCAAAGTTGTTAAGTTACACCTTGGTAAAACTCTCATCCCTTAATAAGTTTTCAAGGTAGGAGTATGTAGAGAAGGTATGGGCTTGGATACGACCGACATAATACACACAGCAGTGTGCAATTGCGGAAAGGGAAAACTTGAGGGTGTCGTGGATGCAGATCGCACCCCGCGAGTACAGTTACAACGGACATTCTAGTTACATTTTAAGAGAAGAATCGGAAGAAGAGCTTCTTGCATCAACTGAGAGTGGAGTTTTATGCGTGTTTAATCTGGAAATGGATCGGCCAAGAATGTGAATCTATGCTGAAGTGCACGCGAGACGAAAAGATTGAGCGAGATGAAAGAATGCGAAGTAGAGGAGAGCACAAGGTGAAATTCTGTCAGGGAGGGTGACTGAGAAAGAGACAAGAATAGAGAAACAGAAACCGACGAACGGATTGCTGGGATTTATCTCATGGGGTGGAAATCGGCTAGCGAGGTAGATCTCTTTCTTTCTCTCTTTTTCTCTTTCTCCTTTTATATATATATATATATGCGAGTGTACACAGCTTGACCCGGGAAAATATGAGCATATAAATTGAAAATTATTAGAGTAGAAAGTAGTGATTTCTGGAAAATACTCCAAAGCCGCAGGCAGATTAACGAGCTTTTTCGCAATTACTTTTTAAGTAACCCAATTTCATTAATCAATGTATCTGACAAAAAGTATATACGTGCTAAAATCAATTTTATGAGTATACGGGTTCATTTTAGTCTACCTATATTATTTGTTACCTATCTTTAATAACACTGAAAGGGCTACGGAGAATTTATTTTACGTGGATTCATTTCATTTTTCTTTGGGATTTAATATGCATCGAGTAATATAAAACTGTCTTCTATTCGTTTATTGATAATCTAAATGAATTTCAAAGTTTGTATATACAAATAATAAAATTATTTAATTTTCTACTCGTCAAGTAATTTACTTATTAAGCTTACCATTTTACGGCGGACTCATAAAATATTGCTTCCTCTAAGGAAAAGCTTTGCAATCGTAAAAATTTTCGATTTGAAAAAAAGTGTTTTTAGTAAATGTGAGTGTATACGTATACCACTGTATTTCTGAAACTAGTCGTTCAATATCGCTGGGCGTAGGCTGCGTAGTACTTCTTTTTTCTGAATTCTTGAAATAAAAATTTCTTTTCTTTTTTGTATTACAACTTTTATTTTTTTAATTTTCAATGTTGCAGATTATATTTTTAAATTGGACTAAATGTACTTTGTATAGAATAAAAAAATTGTTTTCGAGATTTTAAAAAATTTGATGTTTTTTCAATTTTTTACATTTTTATAAGAAGGATCAAATGAGCTAAAAAGAGTGGTAATTGAAATAATGGTAGATATATGTTGTAAAAATTTTAAGTTATTATATAGATTAGTTTTTGATAAAAAGAAAATTAAAAATAAAAAGGTAGCCCTTATGGTTGTAACTTTTTATTTTATAATTCAGGGTTATTAACATATCGATAAGTTGCCCGGCGCCAGCTCCTTATAGAGCAATTTACAAAATATACATATTAATTTAATATTTACTAATTTATTAACGTAGTTGGTTTATTATTGCTTCTCCTTTTACATAAAAAATTATTGATTACGCGAGGTGAACATTTCAATTAATTTTATTTTCATATTTCTATAACTATTCAATTATCGCGGAGCTCAACGGCTATACTTAACTCGAGATTTCGGTTTTTTTTGGCGAACGATGTCTCTCGATGGCTCAATCTCGCCTCAGGATGCTCAATCGGTGTTCCAGGATGGTTTTGTTCCAATCCGATTTTCTCTAGTAGTTATCTGCCTCGACGTCGTGCGTCTTCGTCCGATCGAGTGAGATCGACAGATTTCCCGTTCGAGCTTTATGAAGAGAGGTGTTTATCCTTCGGTAGCACCCAGGCGAGAGAGAGCGATCTCTCACATCATCGCGGCTAGTGCCGAATCGTCTCCAATATAATGGAGTGGGGGGGAAAACCACGTCTCGCTACTATATACTTTGTGTATATTTGTATATATACATACATATACCTTGATATAGGCTACACATGGAGACCAGAGTGGGTATACATGGTCTCTTACATTCTCCCCCTATTTTAATGGCTCGTTGAGAGAAATTAAAATAAACACATGTATCACGCACGTCTAAATCAATAGGAATTATTAAAATGCTCATCCCGCGAAATCGTTACACTTATTTATATATATATATTGCAATCATATTACTTATTTATCTATTTTTTTTACCACTCATCCAAATACACATTCTACATCACCCACGCAATCATTTTATGGATCCATCTTTCGTTATATACCACAAATATTATTAACAATTATTTATCGCATAATAACTATTATAATCGCCTGGTTTGTACATGTATATTTGATTTCCGATTTTATCTAAAATATTTACAATTACATATAACATGATTCAATTTTTCTTTTACACTAAACATATCCATGGACTACGCGTTTAAAACGATTGGTGCACCTATTATTTATTACAATTATTTACATTGTTTGTCATTAACTAAAATTTTATTTACAATTTACATTTGAATTTAATAATGTATATTAATGCTTTATTATTACTATATGTACTTCGTCATTCGCTATTTACATATCTTTTATTTTTTATAGACATATTACATTTATTTTGTTTTTATTCTAATTGATGATATTTTCGCAAGTTTGCTCTATTATAAACACCAATTTTCGCATTTCCTTTGGCAGGATCGATAAGCATAAAAGCGTTTTTACTTACTTCTTTTTCAATTATATACACACCTTCAAACAAGTGAAAAAACTTTTTTGTTACCTTGTCCATGGCGTTTGAAAGATGTCGAACCCGTAATAGTACGCGGTCGCCTGGATACAGTTTGATTTTAAATACTCTTTGTTTTTTAGTACGAGTCGCAAAACTCTTCTTCAATTTTTCTTTTGCAAAAGCTAATAAATACGTGTGATCAATTGACTTTGATTCGGGAAATTGTATAAATTTTGTAATTTCGTCTCGCACAGGTTGACCGAAATGCAATTCATTTGGTGTACATGATGTACTAAAATGTGTCGTTATATTAAACAATTCTTCTATTTTTTTAACATATTGCGGCCAACATGTGTGTGAGTTTTTGCAATAAGTGCGAAACATTCTGCCTAATTCCCGCATTACTCTCTCCGTTGGGTTTGATTGCGGGTGCCGAACAGAACTATATACCACTTGAATTCCTTCTTTTCGCAATTCATTTTTTCAATTTGCAGATGTAAACTGTGATCCATTGTCACTTAAAATTCTGTTCGGTTTTCCGCATGTAGGTATATATTCGTCAATAATCTTTTTTAACGCCATATACGTCGTTGCATTTCGCATGGGATATAAACGTACAAGCTTTGAAAACGCATCAAGCACCACATAGATATACTGTACTCCCCCTCGACCGCGAGGAAGGGGTCCATAAAAATCAACTGTAATTAAATCACCTGGTTTTTCCGAGTTTACCAGTTGATATTGCCCCTCCATCGCGATCGTCAGATGCTTGACGCGTTGACAAAGGTCGCAACAAATTACAAATCTTTTGACGTCTTTTTTCATATTTCGCCAATAATAAAATTTTTTAATCTATTCGAATGTTTTAAATACTCCCGGATGTCCTAATTTTGTATGTATTTGATTTACTATATCTAATTTATGTACCGTGGGGATTACAACACGCCAATTACCTATGTTCCTATCGTGTTGGAATAATATTCCATTATGTATGTGGAATGATTCAAGCGTTTTTTTATCATTTATTTTTAATAAGTTATTTATTTTTTCTATAAATTTATCTTTTTCCTGACTCATTTTTAAATTTTTTACTATATTTTTTAATGAAACATCATCACTATATAATGATAAAATTACTAATGATGATACTTCATTATCTTTGTTTATCGGTAAACTATACTCGTGTAAAGTAGATATTAACAAATTCTGTTGGGTTTCTTCATGAAATTTTTTATCCGGGTTTCTACTTAAAAAATCTGCAATTATATTATCTTTTCCACGAATATATGACGTTGTGAAAGAATATTGAGATAATAACAAATTCCATCTAATTAATCGGGGACTATGAAATACTGTTGAATTTAAAAAAGTAAGACCTTTATGGTCTGTAAGAATCTCAAAGCATCCGCCTATTAAATAATCACGAAATTTAGTTACACTGTAAATAATGGCGAGCAATTCTAACTCAGTCGTCATATAATTCGCTTCTGTGCACGATAAACAGCGGCTCACAAGAGATATTATTCTATGGTTGTTTTCCTGATCGATCTGGTATAGGACTCCCCCTATACCCCTATTACTCGCATCCGTTTGCACCTTGAAAGGTACATTAGGTAAAATGTGACTAAGGCATACTGAATTTATAAAATTGTTTTTTAATTCACGAAATGCTCTCTCGTGGTTCGCCGTCCATTCCCAGAGTGCATTTTCTTTTAATAAATCTCGAAACGGATGAACGTAATCGTTGTGTTTTATTACAAACCGACGGTAATAATTACAAAAACCTAATATATGTTGAAGTTCCTTTTTATTTTTTGGACATTCAAAATCATTAATTATTTTAATTTGTTCGGGATTCGGCATTATACCCTTACATGAAAGCTTATATCCTAAAAATACTATATTTTCCTTCAAGAATTCGCATTTTTGCAATTTTATTGTAAAATTATTAGCCATTAGTTTAGAAAAAATAATTTGCAACACTCTTATATGTTGATTAAAATTTGTTGTACCTATTACACAATCATCAATGTACATAGATGTTTGTTCTCTCATAACACGTTCCACCTCCCGGTTTTTTATGTCGTGTTTTCCATATGTGTCTTCTTCTAGACCTGTTTTTAAAATATCATAAATTTCGACTTCCTTATCTAATGCCAATGAAAGAGCCCGGATAAACGCACTGCCTGCGGTTTTTAACCCGAATGGAACTCTCGTGAATTGGTACATTGATGACCCGAATAAAAAAGCTGTTAAAGGTCGCGAATTTTTATGCAAAGGTATTTGCCAATATCCCATTGTTAGGTCAATTTTCGAATATATTTTGCAATTAAAAAATTTTTGCATCAAGTCATTAATCAACGGAGGTGATTCGTGATCATCCTCAACAAATTTATTTAAATTTCTAGCATCCAAACAAATTCTTACATTTCCGTCACTTTTTTTTACTACCCTTAACGGGTTGCAATATGGGCTCGTCGCCCTTTCAATTATTCCCATTTGCATCATTTCTCCAATACATTTCCTTACTGATTCACGTAGAGCTATAGGTACAGAGTATGTTTTATTAATTACCGGGTTGTTTTTTGTCAAGCGAATTTCATGTTCGTACCCTTTCGCGCATCCCGGTTTATCCGAAAACAGGCCTTTAAATTGTCTAATCATACGTATAAATATATTTTTTTTCCGTCTCACTGACGTTTGTTAGGTTACCCGCGATTGTGTCGAGTTGTTCAGAAAGGTAAATTTCTCTATCCTTATTACATTCTATATTTTTTACATCTACTACATTTTTATTAACTATTTTTTGATCGTTTAAATCATGTGTCAACTTTTTAGCGCCTAATACTTCGTTTTCAATTTCTTCTATAAAAGAATTATCATTTATTATTATATTATTACTATTTTCTTTATTGTTATTATTTTTTATTTTTCATTATCATCATTTGTAATCATATTACTTGTTGCTTTTTTTTGTCTGATTATAGTTTTATCTATATTTTCATTTTTCTGACTTTCAACATTATTCTCTATTATTAGTACATTATTATCATTTATTTTATCTACTTCGATTAAATAAATGCACGTTATTTTTTCCTTTTTTGTGAGAAGTAATCTTTCTGAACGACCCGGCTCGAACAACGTCAATGTTTCCGAAATTTTCTTATTTTTATATATATTCCACGCCGCCAATAATCGATAATTAAACCACTAAAAAGATTAAAATCGTTCCCTAATTTAACCTTACTGGATAAAAAAGGAATCACTAAAAAAACAAATTCAATTTTCTCATTATCAATTTCAAGTTCCAGTAACATTTGTTTTCTTACATTCGATGCCTTTTTTCCTATTGCAGTAGACACCAATATATTATTTACGGGCAATTCCAATTGTTTTTTAACTTGATTTAGTTCACTGCAAAATTCCTCGGATATCGCACTAATTTGACTACCCGTGTCTACTAAGGACCATATTTCAATCCCGTCAAAATTACATTTCAGATGCGGCGATGGTGGAATTTTATTTAAATTATTTGTTTGCGAATCTTTATTATTTACTACCTCATTAGTCATATCGTTGATGAAATCATAATTCATTTGACGCGCCGGCGACTCGCAATTCAACGCGTCAATTCGGTGTTTAAAGTACCCGTATTATTTGAATTATCTACGTTAGCCTTATTTAGAGGTGGTGGGGGAAATCGCGTATCTGGTAATCTCGGCGTGTTGTTTTCGTTTCTTTTGTACGAATTATTATGATTATACGCGGCATTGTTTTGATCTGTCGGATAATGTGCCGATCTATAATTTGAATTTTCTCTCGTCGACCACCACGAGTTTCGCGGACCACGCTTATACGTATTCTCTCTATTATGTACTCTAAATTGTCTTACGCGAACATTTGTCGTTTGATTGCTTCTATCCGACTCTGTTTGTCTATTTTCTTTGCTTTTATTATTCTCTGCGTATATGGCGTCAAGATTTGCTAATGCTTGCGATATTGATTTTGAACTTTCTAAATTTATTGCAGCTAAATTTTTGCGCACTGATTGCGGCAACTGTTGCACTATCGAATAATTTTTTTCAAATTCGGACATTTTTGGTAATAAGTAATTTGCTTCTCTTACTTGCGTATAATAATATGTTTGTAAATTTGTTTTTGATTCAAAAAATTTTTTATTAGACCATTTGATTTTAGTTTTAACCTGCGTAGGAACATCAAAAAATTCTTTCAAAAAACTAGTTTTAAAATCATTAAAATCGAGAAAAGGGTCCTGCGACTCGTACCAGTATTTTGCTTTTTCATGTAAAAAGGATGCTACTTTATTTACTTTATTTATTTCTTTTATCGATCTCATTTTAAAAAACGCTTCTACCTTATCTATGAATTCTAATGGGTTACTTAAATTTTCATCCTTAAATTCCGGAACTTTAACATCGGAATTTACTTCGTGAATATTATCAACCATTCTACCTATCGCATTCGTAAAATCTCGCAAAGTACCTTGATCGTTCGATATTGTAGTTGGTGTGTCATTTCTCTGCATAATTTGTGATTGCCTTGGTTCCTCACGTATGGCCTCAAGTTGAGCTTGTAGTCGTTGGATTTCAAATTCTCTCGCATCGGCAATTCTTTGTCTTTCTGCCGCCTGTTGTCGTTCAGTTTCCAGCGCTTCACGAAGACTTTGTAATTCCGCTTGCTGTCTCTCTTTCTCTGCTTGTTTGGCACGTGCCTCGTCATTTTGTTGATTTGTTCCTTCGCGTTCGATCACCATTGTTTGATTTAATTCTTTTGTTGTTCGTCGAGGTTTATTAAATACAAAATTCGGATTAGTTATTAATTTTTTCGATATTCTACCAGACTTAGTTACGTATTCACTCTCACAGTTTGCCATTCATATCTGATTTTTTATACAATTTATAATAAACTACTTTAATTATATCTTAACTCAGGAGACGCATAAAACAAACCAACTACCCGTACATATAATTCATACAAAATGATCATGTTCTATCAATTAATCTTATTGCAAAATTAATTTGCCCCACGTTGGGCGCCAATTGTAACTTTTTATTTTATAATTCAGGGTTATTAACATATCGATAAGTTGCCCGGCGCCAGCTCCTTATAGAGCAATTTACAAAATATACATATTAATTTAATATTTACTAATTTATTAACGTAGTTGGTTTATTATTGCTTCTCCTTTTACATAAAAAATTATTGATTACGCGAGGTGAACATTTCAATTAATTTTATTTTCATATTTCTATAACTATTCAATTATCGCGGAGCTCAACGGCCATACTTAACTCGAGATTTCGGTTTTTTTTGGCGAACGATGTCTCTCGATGGCTCAATCTCGCCTCAGGATGCTCAATCGGTGTTCCAGGATGGTTTTGTTCCAATCCGATTTTCTCTAGTAGTTATCTGCCTCGACGTCGTGCGTCTTCGTCCGATCGAGTGAGATCGACAGATTTCCCGTTCGAGCTTTATGAAGAGAGGTGTTTATCCTTCGGTAGCACCCAGGCGAGAGAGAGCGATCTCTCACATCATCGCGGCTAGTGCCGAATCGTCTCCAATATAATGGAGTGGGGGGGAAAACCACGTCTCGCTACTATATACTTTGTGTATATTTGTATATATACATACATATACCTTGATATAGGCTACACATGGAGACCAGAGTGGGTATACATGGTCTCTTACATTCTCCCCCTATTTTAATGGCTCGTTGAGAGAAATTAAAATAAACACATGTATCACGCACGTCTAAATCAATAGGAATTATTAAAATGCTCATCCCGCGAAATCGTTACACTTATTTATATATATATATTGCAATCATATTACTTATTTATCTATTTTTTTTTACCACTCATCCAAATACACATTCTACATCACCCACGCAATCATTTTATGGATCCATCTTTCGTTATATACCACAAATATTATTAACAATTATTTATCGCATAATAACTATTATAATCGCCTGGTTTGTACATGTATATTTGATTTCCGATTTTATCTAAAATATTTACAATTACATATAACATGATTCAATTTTTCTTTTACACTAAACATATCCATGGACTACGCGTTTAAAACGATTGGTGCACCTATTATTTATTACAATTATTTACATTGTTTGTCATTAACTAAAATTTTATTTACAATTTACATTTGAATTTAATAATGTATATTAATGCTTTATTATTACTATATGTACTTCGTCATTCGCTATTTACATATCTTTTATTTTTTATAGACATATTACATTTATTTTGTTTTTATTCTAATTGATGATATTTTCGCAAGTTTGCTCTATTATAAACACCAATTTTCGCATTTCCTTTGGCAGGATCGATAAGCATAAAAGCGTTTTTACTTACTTCTTTTTCAATTATATACACACCTTCAAACAAGTGAAAAAACTTTTTTGTTACCTTGTCCATGGCGTTTGAAAGATGTCGAACCCGTAATAGTACGCGGTCGCCTGGATACAGTTTGATTTTAAATACTCTTTGTTTTTTAGTACGAGTCGCAAAACTCTTCTTCAATTTTTCTTTTGCAAAAGCTAATAAATACGTGTGATCAATTGACTTTGATTCGGGAAATTGTATAAATTTTGTAATTTCGTCTCGCACAGGTTGACCGAAATGCAATTCATTTGGTGTACATGATGTACTAAAATGTGTCGTTATATTAAACAATTCTTCTATTTTTTTAACATATTGCGGCCAACATGTGTGTGAGTTTTTGCAATAAGTGCGAAACATTCTGCCTAATTCCCGCATTACTCTCTCCGTTGGGTTTGATTGCGGGTGCCGAACAGAACTATATACCACTTGAATTCCTTCTTTTCGCAATTCATTTTTTCAATTTGCAGATGTAAACTGTGATCCATTGTCACTTAAAATTCTGTTCGGTTTTTCCGCATGTAGGTATATATTCGTCAATAATCTTTTTTAACGCCATATACGTCGTTGCATTTCGCATGGGATATAAACGTACAAGCTTTGAAAACGCATCAAGCACCACATAGATATACTGTACTCCCCCTCGACCGCGAGGAAGGGGTCCATAAAAATCAACTGTAATTAAATCACCTGGTTTTTCCGAGTTTACCAGTTGATATTGCCCCTCCATCGCGATCGTCAGATGCTTGACGCGTTGACAAAGGTCGCAACAAATTACAAATCTTTTGACGTCTTTTTTCATATTTCGCCAATAATAAATTTTTTAATCTATTCGAATGTTTTAAATACTCCCGGATGTCCTAATTTGTATGTATTTGATTTACTATATCTAATTTATGTACCGTGGGGATTACAACACGCCAATTACCTATGTTCCTATCGTGTTGGAATAATATTCCATTATGTATGTGGAATGATTCAAGCGTTTTTTTATCATTTATTTTTAATAAGTTATTTATTTTTTCTATAAATTTATCTTTTTCCTGACTCATTTTTAAATTTTTTACTATATTTTTTAATGAAACATCATCACTATATAATGATAAAATTACTAATGATGATACTTCATTATCTTTGTTTATCGGTAAACTATACTCGTGTAAAGTAGATATTAACAAATTCTGTTGGGTTTCTTCATGAAATTTTTTATCCGGGTTTCTACTTAAAAAATCTGCAATTATATTATCTTTTCCACGAATATATGACGTTGTGAAAGAATATTGAGATAATAACAAATTCCATCTAATTAATCGGGGACTATGAAATACTGTTGAATTTAAAAAAGTAAGACCTTTATGGTCTGTAAGAATCTCAAAGCATCCGCCTATTAAATAATCACGAAATTTAGTTACACTGTAAATAATGGCGAGCAATTCTAACTCAGTCGTCATATAATTCGCTTCTGTGCACGATAAACAGCGGCTCACAAGAGATATTATTCTATGGTTGTTTTCCTGATCGATCTGGTATAGGACTCCCCCTATACCCCTATTACTCGCATCCGTTTGCACCTTGAAAGGTACATTAGGTAAAATGTGACTAAGGCATACTGAATTTATAAAATTGTTTTTTAATTCACGAAATGCTCTCTCGTGGTTCGCCGTCCATTCCCAGAGTGCATTTTCTTTTAATAAATCTCGAAACGGATGAACGTAATCGTTGTGTTTTATTACAAACCGACGGTAATAATTACAAAAACCTAATATATGTTGAAGTTCCTTTTTATTTTTTGGACATTCAAAATCATTAATTATTTTAATTTGTTCGGGATTCGGCATTATACCCTTACATGAAAGCTTATATCCTAAAAATACTATATTTTCCTTCAAGAATTCGCATTTTTGCAATTTTATTGTAAAATTATTAGCCATTAGTTTAGAAAAAATAATTTGCAACACTCTTATATGTTGATTAAAATTTGTTGTACCTATTACACAATCATCAATGTACATAGATGTTTGTTCTCTCATAACACGTTCCACCTCCCGGTTTTTTATGTCGTGTTTTCCATATGTGTCTTCTTCTAGACCTGTTTTTAAAATATCATAAATTTCGACTTCCTTATCTAATGCCAATGAAAGAGCCCGGATAAACGCACTGCCTGCGGTTTTTAACCCGAATGGAACTCTCGTGAATTGGTACATTGATGACCCGAATAAAAAAGCTGTTAAAGGTCGCGAATTTTTATGCAAAGGTATTTGCCAATATCCCATTGTTAGGTCAATTTTCGAATATATTTTGCAATTAAAAAATTTTTGCATCAAGTCATTAATCAACGGAGGTGATTCGTGATCATCCTCAACAAATTTATTTAAATTTCTAGCATCCAAACAAATTCTTACATTTCCGTCACTTTTTTTTACTACCCTTAACGGGTTGCAATATGGGCTCGTCGCCCTTTCAATTATTCCCATTTGCATCATTTCTCCAATACATTTCCTTACTGATTCACGTAGAGCTATAGGTACAGAGTATGTTTTATTAATTACCGGGTTGTTTTTTGTCAAGCGAATTTCATGTTCGTACCCTTTCGCGCATCCCGGTTTATCCGAAAACAGGCCTTTAAATTGTCTAATCATACGTATAAATATATTTTTTTCCGTCTCACTGACGTTTGTTAGGTTACCCGCGATTGTGTCGAGTTGTTCAGAAAGGTAAATTTCTCTATCCTTATTACATTCTATATTTTTTACATCTACTACATTTTTATTAACTATTTTTTGATCGTTTAAATCATGTGTCAACTTTTTAGCGCCTAATACTTCGTTTTCAATTTCTTCTATAAAAGAATTATCATTTATTATTATATTATTACTATTTTCTTTATTGTTATTATTTTTTATTTTTTCATTATCATCATTTGTAATCATATTACTTGTTGCTTTTTTTTGTCTGATTATAGTTTTATCTATATTTTCATTTTTCTGACTTTCAACATTATTCTCTATTATTAGTACATTATTATCATTTATTTTATCTACTTCGATTAAATAAATGCACGTTATTTTTCCTTTTTTGTGAGAAGTAATCTTTCTGAACGACCCGGCTCGAACAACGTCAATGTTTCCGAAATTTTCTTATTTTTTATATATATTCCACGCCGCCAATAATCGATAATTAAACCACTAAAAGATTAAAATCGTTCCCTAATTTAACCTTACTGGATAAAAAAGGAATCACTAAAAAAACAAATTCAATTTTCTCATTATCAATTTCAAGTTCCAGTAACATTTGTTTTCTTACATTCGATGCCTTTTTTCCTATTGCAGTAGACACCAATATATTATTTACGGGCAATTCCAATTGTTTTTTAACTTGATTTAGTTCACTGCAAAATTCCTCGGATATCGCACTAATTTGACTACCCGTGTCTACTAAGGACCATATTTCAATCCCGTCAAAATTACATTTCAGATGCGGCGATGGTGGAATTTTATTTAAATTATTTGTTTGCGAATCTTTATTATTTACTACCTCATTAGTCATATCGTTGATGAAATCATAATTCATTTGACGCGCCGGCGACTCGCAATTCAACGCGTCAATTCGGTGTTTAAAGTACCCGTATTATTTGAATTATCTACGTTAGCCTTATTTAGAGGTGGTGGGGGAAATCGCGTATCTGGTAATCTCGGCGTGTTGTTTTCGTTTCTTTTGTACGAATTATTATGATTATACGCGGCATTGTTTTGATCTGTCGGATAATGTGCCGATCTATAATTTGAATTTTCTCTCGTCGACCACCACGAGTTTCGCGGACCACGCTTATACGTATTCTCTCTATTATGTACTCTAAATTGTCTTACGCGAACATTTGTCGTTTGATTGCTTCTATCCGACTCTGTTTGTCTATTTTCTTTGCTTTTATTATTCTCTGCGTATATGGCGTCAAGATTTGCTAATGCTTGCGATATTGATTTTGAACTTTCTAAATTTATTGCAGCTAAATTTTTGCGCACTGATTGCGGCAACTGTTGCACTATCGAATAATTTTTTTCAAATTCGGACATTTTTGGTAATAAGTAATTTGCTTCTCTTACTTGCGTATAATAATATGTTTGTAAATTTGTTTTTGATTCAAAAAATTTTTTATTAGACCATTTGATTTTAGTTTTAACCTGCGTAGGAACATCAAAAAATTCTTTCAAAAAACTAGTTTTAAAATCATTAAAATCGAGAAAAGGGTCCTGCGACTCGTACCAGTATTTTGCTTTTTCATGTAAAAAGGATGCTACTTTATTTACTTTATTTATTTCTTTTATCGATCTCATTTTAAAAAACGCTTCTACCTTATCTATGAATTCTAATGGGTTACTTAAATTTTCATCCTTAAATTCCGGAACTTTAACATCGGAATTTACTTCGTGAATATTATCAACCATTCTACCTATCGCATTCGTAAAATCTCGCAAAGTACCTTGATCGTTCGATATTGTAGTTGGTGTGTCATTTCTCTGCATAATTTGTGATTGCCTTGGTTCCTCACGTATGGCCTCAAGTTGAGCTTGTAGTCGTTGGATTTCAAATTCTCTCGCATCGGCAATTCTTTGTCTTTCTGCCGCCTGTTGTCGTTCAGTTTCCAGCGCTTCACGAAGACTTTGTAATTCCGCTTGCTGTCTCTCTTTCTCTGCTTGTTTGGCACGTGCCTCGTCATTTTGTTGATTTGTTCCTTCGCGTTCGATCACCATTGTTTGATTTAATTCTTTTGTTGTTCGTCGAGGTTTATTAAATACAAAATTCGGATTAGTTATTAATTTTTTCGATATTCTACCAGACTTAGTTACGTATTCACTCTCACAGTTTGCCATTCATATCTGATTTTTTATACAATTTATAATAAACTACTTTAATTATATCTTAACTCAGGAGACGCATAAAACAAACCAACTACCCGTACATATAATTCATACAAAATGATCATGTTCTATCAATTAATCTTATTGCAAAATTAATTTGCCCCACGTTGGGCGCCAATTGTAACTTTTTATTTTATAATTCAGGGTTATTAACATATCGATAAGTTGCCCGGCGCCAGCTCCTTATAGAGCAATTTACAAAATATACATATTAATTTAATATTTACTAATTTATTAACGTAGTTGGTTTATTATTGCTTCTCCTTTTACATAAAAAATTATTGATTACGCGAGGTGAACATTTCAATTAATTTTATTTT